>CM040425.1:25609412-26955662 GCA_022702705.1 Papilionanthe hookeriana x Papilionanthe teres
TTAAAATATTTTCAAAATTTATAACATGATTTTTTTGATAAAATTTAATTCTGTTAACTATATTTAGATTTTAATTAAATATTGTAGAAGATTCAAGGAAATATTTTTAATAATGAAAATTAATTTTGTAGGTTAAGATATTTAGTATAAGAGGATAAGACTATAGTTAAATATTTAAAGTAAAGAAAACTATATTCTGAAATATTAAGAATCATAGGAATTAAGTTGAGAAAGAAATGATTGGTACTCAATGATGTAAAGACTATGAATTACATATAAGGGGAAGGAATGATATAAGTTTTAAATTTAGGAAGAGAAAAGTGAAGTTCACAATCATTAATAGGCTATCAGACTATAGTAATCCTTACTTGAAAAAGAAAAAGAAAAAGAAAGGATCGAAAAACAATCCCTGAAAAGAAAAGAAAAGTATATAAAGGATTGAAAAGCAATCCAATGAAAAGAAAAGAAAAAGTAAGTGAGGAGAAGATTGAGGAGATGTCTTATCAAAAATTAGCTTCACTTGGATTAACCTATAGGGAAAACTAAATACATTTATGAACTTATATTTATTAACTAGTTTCTTTACTAGTAGTGTTCTCAAGAATTTTCTATCATTTGAATATTCTATGTGAATTAATATTGCAACATATAGTCATTCTTGAAATGAATAGTAGACTAGAACTTTTAGACTTCATGACTAGACATCCTTTTATCTGCAGAGTTAATCTAATTACATGAAAATCTTTCTAAGAAATCTTACTATGATATTTATTTAAATCAAAATTATAGTATTTCTGAATTAAAGCTTTACCACAATGAATCATAACTTTTATAAAGTACTAAAAATTACTTGAGGACAAGTTATAGTAATGTTTGGGAGATTTTGACCCACTGAAAAAATGTTAAGATTTTCATGCCTATTTTATATTGATTTTGATGATATTGCACTTTAAAGAAGGGTATTTTTGATGATTTGTTGCACGTATGTTAATTTATGGACAATGGAGTGAAAAAATGCAAAAAGGAGTGAATTTGGAGCAAAAAGGACAAAAAATATGAGAATTTGATCTAGGATGCCGACGGCGAGCTCGAGAGTGCCGACTGTAGAATTTTCCTGAGAGTTCAGAAAAATATTACAAGGAAGCCTGTCAACGGTGAGATCGAGGCTGCCGACAGCTGGCCTTATGAAAGAGAGTCCAAGGCTAAGTATTCTAGAAGGCCATCGACGACGAGAAAATTGGTTCTCTCACAAGGTACATTGAATGTAGACGATTTTGAAAGGATGCTTAGGAAACCCTTTGAAACTCTTCAACTACTTTAAAAGAAACAATTTGGGGCTAAAAATGTGTCCATTAGCGAGTCCACCGAGTCTATAGTGTGTCCACTAGAGTGTCAAGAATGTGTGTCTAGTGAGTCCAAAGG
Source organism: Papilionanthe hookeriana x Papilionanthe teres (assembly GCA_022702705.1). Lineage (NCBI taxonomy): Eukaryota > Viridiplantae > Streptophyta > Magnoliopsida > Asparagales > Orchidaceae > Papilionanthe > Papilionanthe hookeriana x Papilionanthe teres. The sequence continues at coordinate 25,610,835 of CM040425.1, forward strand.
GTTTCTAGAGTGTTAGTTAGTGTCTTATTTTCATTAGGGTTTTCGATAATGAGTTCAATTAGTGATATTTGTGAGTGATTCTTCAAGAGATTGTAAGAGTGGATGGGAAGTGAGAGATTATTTCCTCCTTGCCGTTTCGAAGGAGAATTCTTCGTGCTTTGAAGAAAGGAAGAAATTCAGAAGAGCTTCAAAGAGTTTGCTTGGGAAGGAATTTGAGATAAGTTGTATTTACTTATTTTAGTTTGTACAACTGTGCTTTTATATATGAAATCCAAGTTTTGTCGTATCTTCTCCATGAAATCTGAGTGGTTTTCTTTCTTTCTCCTTGTTTTGAAATTTTTGTGAAATGGTGATTTTAATTAGTGTGCCAAGGAAATTTTAAAGAAGTTGTGATAATCTTTTCACTTAAATCTTAATTTACTTTCAGTCTAGCCAATTGATTAGTTAAAATATGTTGAGTTTAACAACTATAGTGAAGATTACATTTACGATTCAGGGAGGTCAAAGTCATTGAAAGTAAGGTGCAAATAAATAGGGAAATAATATTTATAGGGTGTAGAATTGGAGATTTTAGAGTGACAAACTAAAATCCTCAATTTGGTCCTATCGTTTGGATGCTGAAGTGTAGATGTTAGCTCTCAGGCGAGGGGAACGGGGGAGCTCCGAAGTGAAAGCCAGTATCCTCCCAGCCTAGCCGCAGATTCAGTAACCAAGCATAGGATTAGTTAATGTTCTTTATGCCTGGACCAAAGGGTAAATAATAGGTATGCTCCTATTTGGCACAACAAAGTTTTAAACTAATTTTAATTATCCATTCACTTAAATTTATTAACAAGGAGAACGATTCTTACTTATATATTTGAACTTCATTTTATTAGTAGATTTAGTTAACTATTAGTAGAATTAGTTTATTTAAAACTTTATCTTATTTACGATTGCATATTAGTGACATATAGACAATTCGATTTACAAAGTTGTAATTCTAAATTGGTTTCTAAAATCCTAGTTCGTAGCCTTTGAACTATCCAGGAATTCATTAGAGCCCTGAATTAGTTGAGCGATACGGATACTTACGTTGAAAGATTAACTCTACGATTATTGAATATCTTTATACACATCTATATCAAATACAAGAAATATTAAATTTATGCAAAGTGCGTGGAGTGGTTCTGACGCCGGTGGTGCTAGAAGACTATTTCCTCTATTTTGCCTCTTTTGCTCCAAATTCGTTCCTTTTCTCTTCCTTTTGCTCCAATCACCTAAAATCTTTATACCTGTAGCAAAACATGAAGAATACCTTCCTTTAAAGTGCAATATCACCAAAAATGTGTACAAATTGTACAACAAAAGCTTAATATATTTTTGGTGTATCAAAAGGTTAATTGTTGCTCGTGAGAAACCCTCTGCCACTTCACAGCAGTAGAAGTGGTTAATGTTGTGAGAGAGTTTTATGCTAGTCTTAAAGTTACGTCAAAAGATAAAGTTCTAGTTCGTGAAAAATGATGGATTTTACTACTGAATGGATTAATGCCTTATATCAGTTAGATGATACATATATTTTTGAATTTCATCATTTAGTGTCATTTATTCTGCTTTGGATGAAGTCATTGCTTATTTAACTGATAGAAAAGGGCTTGGAAAATAAAGAACAACCATATGGCAAACTTCTCTACTTCTATGTTAAATGCACCATCTAAGGTCTGACATTACTTTATTTCTGCTCGACTTCTTCCGACTTATCATCATAGTAATGTAACTAGAGAGAGAGAGCTATCCAAAATTTTTGCATTCAAAAAATGAAACAAATTAATGTCAGCTCTATTAGATGTTGAAATGCACGAGCTTTTTCTAAAAGAGAGAATACTGGAGTTTTGGGGTATCTGCCCTGATTTACACCTTTTGTGAATGATCAGGAGTAGAATTTGATCATAATGAAGAATTAATTGAGCCCTAAAACCTATCGGTAAGACCAATATTCTTACTTATGAATCTCATGTTGGATGGAGAACTATTGGTCGGTGTCGTTACATTCCTTCTACCTCAAGCACTCCTTCTCTACATGGTATTATGGAGCAGCTTACGATCCAACAAGGAGATTTACTGATTATTCAGAATAAAATTTGTAGCTTGGAGGCTCTGAGTGCCTATAATGATGAATATATGAAGAAGAAAGTTGATTGTGATATTGCTCAAAATGAAGCCATGGTTAGATGTTTGAGGAGAGATCATTTTGTAGAATTTCCTGTTGGATCTGACTTCACTCCATTTGTTCCTGATATTGAAGATGATGAGGCAGAAGCTTATGATGAAAGGGAGATTGATTGATAGTTTATTTCCATGTGCGTGATTGGTGTACTCTTCATTTTTAATAGTTTGTTTGTTTTATTTTGCATAATTGAAATTTTCTTTTGTTGGTTTGTTAATTTAGATGTTGAACTTATAGTGTAGATTTGGATTGTCGTTATTGTTATTTTTATTTCTTGCTATCTATTAAATTAAAATTTTTGTTTGTTCTTAAAGAATATGCTGTGAATTTACTTTACCCTGCAAATCCTTTGAAGTATATTGTTTATGAATTTTCTACATCACTATATATACTAGCTCTTTTTAATTAATACCTACATAGTTTCAAATTCAGGAATCCAACACAAAAGATTAGACTTTTTAAATTCATTGAATGTTTTCTTTCTACCAACATTTTTGTGCTAAATGTTTACACATTGAAAAAGGTTTGTTTGGGGGGGAAAATTTTTTTTTATTAAGGAAAAGACTACAACTTTATTTGTCCTCAATGAACTTTATTTTTAAAAAAATTATTTTACATGATTTTTGGTAAGAAGTTAACTTTAAAAGTTATATTTTTTATTTTATTTAAATATCATAGTAGACTTAAAAATTAAGTATTAATGATGAAAGTTAACTCTAGAGTTAAGGTATTTAGTATAAGAGTATTGGACTATAGTTTACTATTTCAAGTAAAGGAAAGGGTATTTTTGAAATAGTAAGAGTTTTAGGATTACATGTAAGAAGAAAGAATTGAAACTTTATGAAATAATGTTAATAATAATATTGATGTGTAAAAAAAAGAAATTTAATAAGTTATAACTTTAGGAAGAGGATGGTGAAGTTCAAAATAATAAAGGATATCCAGATACTGTAATCCTCACATGAAAAAAAAAATTAGAAAAAAAAGGATTGAAAAACAATCAATATAAAAAAAGAGAGAAAAAGAAAAGAAAAATAAAATGAGAATATATGTGAGGAGAAGCTTGAGGAGATGCCTAATAAAAAATTGGCTTCACTTGAATTAAACTAAAGGAAAGAACTTAACAACATTTTTGGATTTATATTTATGTATTTATATCATTATTAATAGAGTTTTCATGAGAAAGTTTTTCATATTATTTTTTTAAGTAACCTTAGTTTGACAAATTACATTTATTCTTGAAATGAATAGAAGACTAAAACTCTTAAACTTGATTACTAAATACTCTAACATATAGTTTAACCTAAGTTATTTGGACTTATTTGAAAGTCTTACTATTATATTTATGAAACAAAAATTGTAGAAATTATAAAGTTGAGTTCACTACCATGAGTCATAATTTTTATGTAGTAAAAGAGTTACTTGAGAACATTTAACAATTAAGTTTGGGGAATTTTGATACAACCAAAAAATGATTGATTTTTCATATACATTTTATGCTTATTTTTGATGATATTATACTTTAGAGGAAGTATTTTGATGTTTTACTGTAGGTATACTGATTTTAGGAATTTTTAGCAAAACAAAAGCAAAAATAAAGTAAAAAAAGAAATTCGGAGTCAAATGGAGCATTTTGCAAAATATAATTGCACCGACAGCACCAGATTTGGGGCCAACAGTGCCAAAATCTTGAGAATGCAGGTTCAAAAAGAAATCTGGCACCGACGATGCTAGAATGGGTGTTGACGGTTCTCTAATCCAAAGAAGCTAATGCCTGACGATGACGACACTGGAATGGGCACCGATGGCGCCGTAATACAGAAAGACAAAATATTTGGTGCCCACAGTGCCAGATTTCAGTACAGATGGTGCCAGATTTCAGTTCTGAAGGTGCTTGTGATGATTATGTGATCCACTGAAAATTTGATATTTTTTTACTATTTATTTATACCTGTTTTTGATGATATTACACTTTAAAGGAAGATATTTTTGATGATTTCATGCTGGTACATTAATTTTAGGCCTTTAGAGAAAATGGAAGCGAGAAAGAGCAAATTTGGAGTGAAAAAGGACAAAAGTGCACTTTATTAAACTATTGTCGAACGACATTGTGACCAGCACCGCACAGCGCCAGTTTCCAAAGCGTTACGATATTTTAATGGAATAATGCGACGAACGGCGCTCCTACTAGCGCCTGACAACGCCCTATCCTGATTTTGAACTAGATTCAATGTATTTTGCCAGATTTTGAAAGGTTGCTTGAGGAAACTCTTGGGAATTCAGTTTTGGCTGAATTTAAACACTTTTGGAGCCACATTTCAAATGGGGGAAGAAAGGAAGAGAAGATTTTAGAGTTTAGACAGTGAGTTCTTTCCATTTTTTGTAAAAAGTTAGGTTTTTGATTTTCTCTTCTAAGGAGTGTGAGAGGAGAGGGAAAGTGAGAGATTTCTGCTTCCTTACTATTCTAAAGGGAGAATTGTGTGTTGTTGTTAATGGAAAGGAGGAAAACTATTTCTTATAACTAAACTTTGTTATAAATTTAGTCTTGCATTAGTTTAACTTGCTAGAGTTTAGAACGTGCTTTGGTAGATATAGTAACTAAACCTGTTTTTCTTTAGTTTTAAAATTAAACCACTTGCAATTGTGTTGTGATTTGATAATAGATTTCTTTACTAAGCCATAAAACTAAAGCCTCCCTGTGGGATCGATATTCCAGGACTCCACTAGAGCCCTGTATTACTTGAGTGATACATATACTTGCGTTAATTGTGTGACTCATTATCATTTAAATCAATATATATATCTAAATGTGAGTTCATTAATTTTTGTAAGTTAAAAAAGTCGCACCAAGTTTTTGGTGCCATTTCTGAGGAGGCAAAGTAAAAAAAAAACTGTTAAAATTTATTTTTTTAGTTTTGGAAATCATATATTCGAATTGCAAATTATAGTTGTGTGTGTCTGTTTATTATTAGTGTGTGTTTATTGTGTTTGTATGTGTAGTATTGTCTATAGGTTTAGTGCCTTACGATTCTTATTAGAGCGTACTATTAGAAAAATTAAAAAACAAACAAAAACAATCTACAAATCCTCACAAAATGGCGAACAATTTAAACAACCAAAACAAAAATATACCAAGACCTTTAAGAGATTACGCTAATCCAACAGCAGAGGAAATTCACTTAACTATTCAAAATCCTAATGTTGTTGCTAATTAATTTGAGCTTAAAAATTTTATTATCCAAATGGTACAGAATAATCAATTTGGAGGAACACATAATGAAGATCCTAACTTACATGTCGCTAGTTTTCTAGAACTGTGTGCTACTTTTAAATACGATGGAGTGTTGAACGATGCTCTTAGACATAAACTTTTTCCTTTTTCACTTAGGGATAAGACTAAGGCATGGTTAAATTCGTTAGCACCTAGATCTATTAGAACTTGGGGAGAGCTTTCACAAAAGTTCAGTCGAAATATTTTCCTCCTTCCAAAACATCTAAGTTGAGAAATGATATCACATCTTTTAGTCAGTTTGATGAAAAATCCATATAAGAAGCATGAGAAAGATTTAAAGGTCTAAGGAAGTGTCCACACCATGCTTTACCAGACTAGTTATAATTCAAACTTTATGTAATGGATTAGTAGGATCATTGAGATCGATTATCGATGCTGGTGCTAATGGATCATTAATTTCAAAACCTTTTGATGAAGCATATTCGTTAATTGAAGAGATGACTACTAATAATTTTGAATGGCTCTCTGAGCATGAAAATCCCAAGAGAGTAGCTAGTGTACATGATTCTGATGCGATAACTAGGATAGTCTCTCAAATTGTTGTACATTCTAAGAAAATAGATCAATATGAAATGAATTATTCTCCAACACCCCCAGTGTTAGAAGAAAATTCATCTGGGCAGATGATTGACTCTCAAATGTCTTATGAAACCTTGAATGCTATGCATAATAAAGTTAATGATCCTTATTCAAATTATTATAATCCTAGTTGGAGGAATCATCCGAACTTTAACTGGAATAATACCAATGTTGTTGTTAACCCGCAATGGGGAAACAATCCTATGAATCCAGTTGGAAATCTGAACAACCAAGGAAATACCAATTTTAGACCTTCTTATCTTCCTGGTTTTAATAGTAATCAACCATTTAAGGAAAAAAAGTTGTCTACTGAAGAAATGATTCTGAATATGGGTAGTCAATTTTAAGCTCAAAATGTTGCGATGAAGAATATTGAAAATCAATTAGGACATATCTTTACTGCGCTTAATAATAGACCTTATGGGAATCCTCCTAGCAAAGTTGAGATCAACCTGAAAGATCAAAAAAAATAAAAAATTAAGGTTATTCAATTAAAGAGTGGAAAAGAATTGGAATCAAGAGTTTAAAAAGAAGTCGAAGTTGAAAGAGAGGAAGTGAACAATGAGAAAAGTTCTAATAAGATATATCTAGACAAATATTTGATAGAACCAATGAAGATAACTGTTGAAATACCGCCTCCTCCTTTTCCCCAAAGAATAAAGAAATTGAACAGGGATAACAGATTTGCAAAATTTTTGGAAATTTTTAAGAAATTAACGATTAATATTCCCTTTGTTGAAGCATTAGAGCAGATGTCTGATTATGCAAAGTTTTTGAAGGATATTCTTAAAAGGAAGAGAAAGTTTAAAGACCACAAGACTGTTGCATTTAGCGGTGAGTGAAGTACAATTATCCAGAAAAAGCTTCCTAATAAACTAAATGACCCAAGTAGTTTCACTATCCCTTGCGCTATAGGTGAAAAAATTTTTAGAAGAGCTTTATGTGATCTTGGAGCTCGTATTAATCTTATGCCTTTATCAACTTTCAAAAGATTGGGAATAGGAGAAATTTCACGTACATCTGTAACTCTTCAACTTGTTGATCGTTCAATCACTTATCCTAAGGGAGTTGTGGAAGACGTATTAATGAAGGTGGATAAATTTATCTTTCCTGTGGACTTTATTTTATTAGATATGGAGGAAGATAAAGAAATTCTAATTATTTTGGGAAGACCATTTCTTACTACTGGGAGAGCTATGATTGATGTATAGAAAGGAGCATTAACTATGAGTGTGAATGACCAAGAAGTAACTTTCAATATTCTAAAATCTATGAAGTACCCTTCAACTGAAAAAGATGATGAGTGCTATTGAAGGGAAGTCTGCGATTATTTGAGAGAATATTATTTTAAAGAAGTATTTGAAGAAATCTGGAATGTGGGGATGAAAATGAAAGTAAAAAATGAAGATGATTTGGATGATATCAAGAATGAAAAGTTAGACCTTGTTCACGAAAATTTTGAAAGATTGAATACTGTGGAAAATGGAGATAAAAGTTTGATTCCATCTATCATTAAACCCCCTGAACTTGAGCTGAAAATTCTTCCCAATCATTTAAAGTACATGTTTTTGGGAGAATCGTCTACTTTACCAGTCATTGTATCTTCGGATTTAAATGAATATCAAGAACAAAAATTATTGGAAACATTAAAAAGTTACAATAAAGCTTTTGGTTGGTCCATAGCTGATATTAAAGGAATCAGTCCTTCAATCTGTATGCACAGAATTTTATTGGATGAATAATACAAACCAAGATTTGATCCACAAAGGAGACTGAACCTAATAATGAAAGAAGTGGTTGAAAAAGAGATATTAAAGTGGTTAGATGCTGGAATAATATATCCTAATTCTGATAGAGTTTTGGTGAGCCCGATTCATTGTGTTCTTAAGAAAAGAGGAGTGACTATTGATGTAAATAATCAGGATGAAATTATACCGAAGAGACAAGTCACTGGATGGCGAATATGTATTGTTTATAGAAAATTAAATGCCGCCACCAGAAAAGATCACTTTCCTTTACCCTTTTTAAACCAAATGCTTGACAGACTTGCCGGACAAAAGTACTATTGCTTTCTAGATGGATATACTGGTTATCACCAAATAACTATTGCTCCTGAGGATCAAGAGAAAACTACATTTACTAGCCCTTATGGAACTTTTTGCTTTTAGAAAAATGTCATTTGGATTATGTAATGCACCTACAACATTTCAAAGATGTATGGCATCCATATTTAGTAATTTAATTGATGATGGAATATAAATGTTTATAGATGATTTCTCAGTATTTAGAGATTCATTTGTTGCATGTCTATGCAACTTAGAAAAAGTTTTAGAGGTATGCGAGAGAACAAATTTAGTCTTAAACTGGGGAAAGTGTCAATTAATGGTTGCAAGAGCAATTGTGCTTGGGCATAAAATATATGAATATGACATGGAAGTAGATCCTGCAAAAATTCATGTTTAGAAAAATTACTACCTCCAACAACTGTGAGTGGGGTATGAAGCTTTTTATGACATGTAGGATTCTATAGAAGATATATTAAAGACTTTTCAAAAATTTCTAAGCCTCTATGCCAATTTTTGGAAAAAGAGAGAAATTTTAACGATGAATGTTTAAAAGATTTCAATCTATTAAAGGAAAAGTTAATTGCTGCACCTATAATAGTTTCACCAGATTGGGAGACACCATTTGAACTAAAGTGTGATGCTAGCGATTAGGCTATTGGAGTTATTTTAGGGCAAAGACATGATAAAATGTTTAAAGTTATATACTATGATAGTAAAACTCTTGTTGCCGCTCAAATTAATTACACTACTACTGAGAGAGAGTTATTAGCAATTGTATATGCTTTTGAAAAATTTAGATCTTACTTAGTTGGAGCTAAATGCATAGTGCATACTGATCATTTTGCTATTAAATACTTAATGAAAAAAAAAGATACAAAACAAAGTCTGATTCGATGGATGCTTTTAATACAAGTATTTGATTTTGAGATTGTTATTAGAAAAAGGGTCGATAATCAAATAGCTGATCATTTATCTAGACTTGAACAACCTAATTTGGATGATTTTGAAAATGAAATTACTGAAACTTTTCATGATGAGCAATTATACAGTGTTATTGAAGTAATATTACCGTGGTTTGCTGATATTGTGAACTACATCATTAGCAATATTTTACCACCTAATTTAACAATGCTATAGCAAAAAAAATTGAAGCATGATGCTAAATTTTATTTCTGGGATGATCCTTATCTTTACAAGCAATGTAAAGATCTTATTATTAGGAGATGTGTGCCTTATGAAGAAACTAAAAAAATTATTCGAGAATGTCACGATTCTAAATTTTGAGGACATTTCAAAATTGATAGAACAGCACATAAGATTTTGCAATCTGGATTTTATTGGCCACTTTTCAGAGATGTTTATAAATTCATCAAAATTTGTGATTGATGTCAAAGAATAGGCAATATATCTAGAAGAAATGAAATGCCTCTTAATTTTACTCTAGAAGTTGAAATTTTTTATGCACGGGGATTAGATTTTATGGGACCATTTATGCCTTCATTTGGAAATATATATATATACTGATTGTTGTTGATTATGTATCAAAATGGATTGAGGCAATAGCTTTACCTAGGTGTGATGCTAAAAGTGTTTCGAGGTTCCTATGGAGAAAATTTTTACAAGATATGGAATGCTTGGAGTAATTATCACTAATGAAGGATCCCATTTTAAGAAAAATATTCATTAGATATTGGTGGAAAAATATAATATTATGCATAGAATCTCTACAGCTTATCATCCCCAAAATAATGGTTTAGCAGAGGTATTTAATCATGAAATTAAACGAATTTAGGAGAAAGTCATTAATCCTGAGAAATTGGATTGGTCTGCTAGATAGATACTGCTTTATGGGTATACAGAACTGCTTATAAAACTCCTATAGGAATGTCCCCTTACAGATTAATCTTTGGAAAAACTTGTCACTTGCTAGTTGAATTAGATCATAAAACATATTGGGTGATAAAGAAATTGAATTTTAATTGGAAATGTGCTGGTGAGAAGAATGAATTGAAATAAATAAAAAATGAATCATATGATAATGATAAAATATATAAGGAAAGATGAAAAATATGGCATGATCAAAAAATTGTCAAAAAGGAATTTGAACATGGACAAAAAGTTTCATTATACAATACAAGATTGAAATTATTTCCTGGGAAACTGAAATCTAGATGGACAGGACCTTTCATTGTCGTAAAAGTGTATTAGTTTGGAGCTGTGATTATCGAAGACCCTAAATCTGGAAGAATATTAAAAGTTAATGGCCAAAAATTAAAACCATATTTTGAAGGTAATAGACCTAATTTTAAAAAGGTTTTAATGTTGGATCAACATGAATAACTAAAAGTTATGTCAGGCTGAGGACGTTAAACCAAGCGCTTCGTGGGAGGCAACCCACAGTCATTGAATGTTTGCTTTGTTTAATGTGTTATTTGCGCAAATAGAATTGATGACTTAATTAAGGTACGAATTCTCCTACAAATAGAATTGATGAAATTATTGTTCAGAGACGTTGGCAAGTATTGTGTTATACTACTACCGCTGTAGTTGTTTTGGTTGTGAAGGATTTTTATGCAAATCTTCATGGAGTCAACAAAGGATCAATTTATGTGTGAGTTGGGTTTGTCAAATTTACTCTTGCAAAGATTTATGATTTATACATGATAGAGAATGTTCCAATCTGCTACTATTCAAATTTTGCCCCGACGAAGGAGAATATGAATGACATATACTGATGTCTGACGGATGAAAGTGATGAATGAGAGATAAGAGATAGCAGTTATGTAAGTTTCCCGACCACACTGTTAAATCCTACGTCGAAATACTTACATTACTTCATTTGTGCAAAATTGCTCCCGATAAAGAAAATCGGTAAGGTAACTAAAGAGTGTGTTATTCTGAATTATTGTATTTAAACGGGAATGCCTACTGATGTTAGTTCGATAATTGTTAAGTCTGTTTTGGGATTGATTGTTCATGGATCAAAGTATGGGCTTGTAAATCCTTCCACCATATTTCTCCTTTGCAGTCAGTCATAAGTGCTATATGAGAACTGGGAAAGAGTACTTCTACCTTGGAAGCCTATAGACCCAGCAAATGCATATAGTAACGAGGCAATTGGTGATATGAATGATATGAGCATTATTGAAGATCAACCATCCCAAAGGTCGCACCGATTCCTCCATATTTTTCTGAAAGCTCACAGATCATCTTGAAGAAAAATAAGAAATTGGACAAGGAAGTACAACATTTGATGAATGTAATCAACAAACTTTCTGATTTCTTTAATCATCTGTATTGGAGAATGAAGGAGCACTTTGATCATTCTGGATATCTTGAAGGAAGTTTGACGAGATTGATGAGAAGAAAAGGTTGGATTGAAGAGGATTCTATTGAAGAAATCCCATTTCATCCAGTCTACAATTTATTTGTCCATTCTCAATCAATGGGAAATCTTAGAATTGATGACAGTTCGGAGGAAGAATGAAACTTGATTAGTGTATTTCTGGATTGCTTTGCTTTGCTTTACTTTATTTGGTTTGAATGTTATATTTGTACATGATTGTTTGTTTAGTTCTCTGTGTTATTGTGTTGTGGTTGTGTACGACGCTGAATTTAAGATTATATGGCTTGAAAATATGTAATGCTTAGTGTTGTGTGTATGTGTATGACTCATGGATTTTATATATGAAAGTAATGTTATGTTTTGTTTGTGTTAAAAAAATATCATTTGCCAAGGCTTTAGGATGTTATTTAATGCCTAATTAGACCAATTAGAAATTGGAACGGGTTTTAAATGATCGAAATAGCAAAAGAAAGTTAGAAACCCAGTTTTTGAACTGACACCGAACAGTGCTGCCACCAACGCTGGACAACGCCAAAGGTCAGAAAGTTTAGCCATTTCAATGGAATAATAAGCTGAACGGTGCTGCATGCAGCGTTGGACAGCGCTCGAAAGCGAAAATTGCCCGAAATTCCAAATTTTTGCGATTTAACCCTGGGATCCGCCATATTTGCCCAAATCTTTGTCTTCAACCTCCAGCCAAGGACGATTTGTTCGCCTAGGGCTCACTAGCATTTGGACTTGAAGCGATTTCGTAGATGGAAAATTTTGGATTTCATCTTCTCTTGGTAGGAGCCACACTTTAACCTAAAGTTTTCAATTTTGACCGTGGAAATCTCCTACATTAGAAAGATTTAGAATTTTAAAGTTTTGGGAGAACATTTTGATGATTTTTCATGGATTTTGAGTTCTTATCTATTTAAATTTGCCTTGGAGTCGATTGCATTGTAATTTTAAAATTGATTTGGAAAATTTTGATATTTTTTAGATAAATGGCTCCAAGATTGGCTAAGGGGAAGAGGAAATTTGATTATGATGAAAGTAAATTTGTGAATTTCAAAGCTTATTCACGTTTTAGTACGTTTCTTAGTAATCAGAAATGTATTCATGAAAGAGCCTTCGAAAATCTTGGAGGAATGCTTGAAGAACTGATTGCTATTCGTCAATTGGAGATTTTTTGTTATTTCACTACTGATACAATGATGGGTATTGTTTGAGAATTTTATGCTAATCTGTATTATTCTGAGTGTGAATTTATTCTGGTTAGAGTCTAAATGGTTAAATTTACCCCTGCCAGCATAAATGCATTTTATCATTTGAGAGCACCCTACCAATGCGAATAAGAAAATTTTTCTAACACAAATCAAGCAATGGATGAGATTATAAATTTATTGATTGATGGAAAAGGGGAATGGAAAATTAAGTAGAGAATCAAAGTTAAATTTCGTCTTTCTACTTTGAGTCCTGTATCAAAACCCTGACATTATTTCATTTCTGCAAGACTGTTACCTACCAACCATCACAGTGATGTTACTGTTGATAGAGCTATTCTGAATTATTGTATTCAAAACATGAAGAATATAAATATTGGGGCAATTATTCAGAAAAGTTTTTGATAAGCTCAAAAGGAGTGACTATAAGAGGACTAGGACAACCCAGTCTAATTCATGTTTTATGTATTCAGGCAGGTGTAGTGATTGAAGATAATGATGAGGTAGTCCACCCTCTGAAGCCTATTACTAAACTAAATCTGAAAACTTATGAAGCTCAAATAGGATGGAAATGGAGTAAAAGAGCTGATGAACCTTCTTCTAGTCGAGATAGACCATCTACATCTAGGGAGCCTACACTGCATGATGTTATGGATCAATTGGAAAGATTGAACACTAGAGTAGAGGGACTAGAACCGAGGATCAAAATTAGTGATGATTATTAAGTGCGGTGGAGAGAATATGAGATAAGTTATCATGACGCCCAGATGAGATTTTTCAAGGGAGACACTGATGCTGCATTTCCTACTTATCCTGAGTATAGTCCATACCGGCCTGAAGAACCTGATGATGGTGAAGAACATTGGTAGTTTGTGTATTGTTATTTTTATTTTTCATTGAACTTGGTGATGTATTTGTTTTTAATATTTTTGATGTACTTGAGACTCCTTATGATTTGTATTTGAGATGTTATATGTGTGTGGGATGTACTTGTAGTAGACTTTATTGTTGATTTGCGATGTGATCGTGAAGTTTTTATGTCTTTGGATTGTTAGTTTAATTTGTACCAGTAACAGTTGAATGTTAATGTTATGTGCACTGTTTAATGTGTTTTAAACTTCTTCTTTATAAACTTCTAACCCATATTTATGTATAGAAATGCTTATTAACTATTTTAGGTCTACTGTTCTACCTTATGAAGAAAAACCTGCTGAAACTCAAAGGTATGAAAAGCTAGCATATTTAGGTATGACCTGTATTTAGATTTTTTTCTTTCTTCCATGTAAATTATATTAAAAATTCTAAGTTTGAGGGACGGGAAAAAAAAAGAATTAACTGTTAATTGTTCTCATTTAAAGTTATTTTCAAAAATTAGTAATATGATTTCCTATAATAGAGCTCAATTTTAGATAACTGTATTTTGATTTTGTTTAAGTATTTTATGAAATTGAATGAAAGTGTTTGGTAATGAAAAGTAATTTTGTAATGTAAGATAATTGGTATAAAAGCATACGACTATAGTCAACTATTAAAAGTAAGAAAAACTATATGTTTGAAATATTAAGAATCTTAAAACTTTATGTGATGGGAAGGGATTGAGACTCTATGATGAATCATTAATAAGCTAAAGAAGTGCCTATAAGGTAAAGGAATGTGGTAAGTTTCAAATTTAGGGTGTGAAGGGTGAAGTTCAAAATCATTTAGGCTATCTAAATATAGTAATCCTCACTAGAAAAAGGAAAAAGCAAAAAAAAAAAAAGTGAAAAAAAGGGATTGAAAATGATTTCAAAAGAAAAAAAAAAGAGAAAGAAAAGAGAAAAAGAAGAAAAAAAAGAAAAGTGAGGAGAATCTTAAAGAGATGCCTAATCAAAAATTGGCTTCACTTGGACATACCTAAAGAGAAAAAAACTTAATTACTATCCTAAACTTATTTGTATGTATTAGCATCTTTACTAGTAGTGTTCTCTTACAATTCTTTTTATGTAATCCTTTTAAGTGCCTTAACAGAACAATCTACAATCATTTTTGAAATGAATAGAATGCTAGAACTCTTAGACTTGATTACTAGAAATTCTTACACCTGTAAAACTTACTTAAATTATTCAAATATCTTCCTAAAAATTTTAATATTATACTTATCTAAATCAAAATTATGGTATTCTAGAAAGAAAGTTCTTTGCAGTGGATCATAATTTTATGTATTAACTAGAATTACTTGAGGAGAAGTAATAGTTAAGTTTGGGGGATCTTGATCCACTGAAAATTTAATAGCTTTTTACTATTCATTTCATACCTATTTTTGATGATATTGCACTTTAAAGGAAGGCATTTTTTATGATTTCATGCAGGAACAATGATTTTAGGCCTTTGGAGAAAAAGGAAGCGAAAGTAGTAAATTTGGAGCGAAAATTGACAAAAGTGCATTTTATTGAACTAGCGTCGAACGACACTATGACCAGCGCCAGACAGCGCTAGTTTTGAGAGAGTTACAACATTTTGACAGAATAATACGCCGAACAACGCTTCTACCAGCGCCCTATCTTGATTTAAACTAGATTCAATGTATTTGGACAGATTTTGAAAGGTTGCTTGAGGAAACTCTTGGGAATTCACTTTTGGCCTAATTTAAACACATTTGGAGCTGCATTTCAAAGGGGGGAAGAAAGGAAGAGAAGATTTTAGAGTTTATATAGTGATTTCTTTTCATTTTGTGTAGGAAGTTAGGTTTTCGTTTTTCTCTTTTAAGGAGTGTGAGAGGAGAGGGAAAGTGAGAGATTTCTTCTTCCTTACTATTCTAAAGAGAGAATTGTGTGTTGTTGTGAATAGAAAGGAGGAAGAATCTTTCTTACAACTGAACTTCATTATAAATTTAGTCTTGTGTTAGTTTAACTTGCTAGAGTTTAGAACGTGTTTTGGTACATATAGTAACTAAACATGTTTATCATTATTTTTAAAATTAAACCACTTACAATTGTGTTATGATTCGATAATAGATTTTTGTGCCATTCTATCAAAGTACAACCTCCCAGTCGGATCGATATTCTAGGACTCCACAAGAGCCCTATATTACTTGAGCGATACGTATACTTGCGTTAATTGTGTGACTCATTATCATTTAAATCATATATATATATATATATATATATATATATATATATATATATATATATATATATATATATATCTAAATCCGAGTTCATTAATTTTTGCAAATAAAAAAAGTTGCACCATTATGCTCGAATATTCATTGAATTTAGACAATTTTGGGAGAGGTGCATGAGGCATCTCTTGAGAAAATTATCCAAATCATATAATAGAGTGTGTTTAAGTCAGAAAAGAGAGGCGGAGGAGAGGGAGAGAGTTGTAGGAAGTGTTGTGTATCTGTAGAGAGTTGGGATTTTTTCAAAGAGTTGTAGGAGAAGAGGGAATGTAAGTGATTTCTTCTTCCCGACCTTTCTAAGATAGAATTGAGGTGTGTTGTAAAGACAAAGTCAAAGGAACTTCAAGGAATTTGCATAGGAAGAGTTTGAGATAAGTTGTGTTTATTACTTTTTATGTTGTTGAACTTGTTATTATATTAAAATACATATTTTTTTGTAACATCCTCATGAATTTTGAGTATATTTATTTCTTCTTCTCCTTGCAATGAGACATGGGATTGCAATGAATCAGAATTGCTGTGCAAAAATAAATGATAAAAAATGTGAAGATTTAAACTTGCATCTTCATTTAGTTTTCGATCTGGCCAATTGAAACTTTAATTTGTTGTGAAACATATGATCTGAAAGGGCTATGCGTTCAACTACAAAGTGAGAATCACATTCAATGTCATTAATGATATTGTAGTTCATGGGATTGAGTGCAATTAAATAAAGAATATACTTTGATGGGCACATAATTGGATATTTTAGGGTGATAGACTAAAATAGCCAATTTGATCCAAGTGTTTGGAAACTAAAGTAGGATGTTAAACCTCAGGTGGGGGGGGGGGAAATCGGAGCTTTGGAGTGAGAGTCAGTATCCTCCCAACCTAAGTGCAGATTTAGGCACCAAATCTTGGATTAGCCAATGTTCTCTATGCACTCAGGAGAGGGTAAAGAATAGGAATGCTCTGATTTAGTACAATACAATTCTGAACAATCTGATTTATTCACTAACCATAACTCATTGCAAGGGGGAAGGATACTTTCTCCAATTTAAAACTTTAGTTACAAGAACTTTGTTTTAAGTTAGAAAATTTCACTTTGAAATTTAGAAATTAGTTTAGTAAACTTAGTATTTATAGTTACATTAAACATTATCTACTTGCCTTTTTTACTTAAGTTTTATTAGTTTGAACAATGTGTTGTGTTATCTTCATTATTTTATCTCCTCACTGTGGTATTAATACTTAGAACTAAATTTATGCCCTTTATTACTTGAGCGATGTGTATACTTGCATTTGCGACCTAGTTACACCATTTAATAATCATAATAACCCATTAGTTCACTAAGGGTGGCAGCTTTAAGATAAATTTAGTTACAATGAAGTGAATTGATTTTGATTGCTAATTAATGTTTCCTAAATTAGCTGCCTTATGTGTTGTAGTGCTGAAAGATATTCACAACATGCTAAAATTAAATTGACCGACCGTTGTGCATCACCTATCAGTTAAGAGAGGCTGGCTAGATGATAACAATGATATTTCAAACAAAATACTTGGCTCAATGAGTATTCAAAGAAAGTTACTGGATTCTTAATCAGATAGAAGCAACCAGGTCAGGATTCCATGAACTCGGGCTATCAATGTCATAAGTCCACCAAGTTATGAAAGCAGTTGACTCAACTCGACTTGAGACTCTTCATCAGCAATCCATGTGTTACTTCATCTAAAAAATCCTGATGTGTGTAAGGCCAAATGAAGGAAACATTCAAATCTTATAACCCTAAAGAAGTAGAATTCACAAAATTTGAGTCTTACACTACCAAATGGTGGCAAAACAGCCTCAAGAATAGAAAGAAAGAGGGACCCAACTACAAGGTCAAAATCACCTCAAAAAATATTTACGCCTCTTCTGGATCAAAGAACCTTCTAATGTACTATGCGGTTTTGAAAGCCACCTAATTAAAAATTAATTAACACTTGACCAATCAGGTTGGAGAAGCACTTGGCTTCTTTTCAGGACATACATAATGCAATACAATTATCTATAGTGGTCCTTAAATGGAGAGGCTCTACTAATCTTTTGATTGGGTGATATCCATGCAATCAAAATAATTCTAAATCTAGCCCATAAGCCATGCAGAGAATAAATATTAGATTTGTAAAGGTACTGAAATTTTAGACATTTTTTTAAATCTTTTTTTAGGTTTTTAGTAGAAAAAATATAATTTTTTTATCTTTAAAAAGCCTGGGTTATATTCCAGCAAGAACCTTAAACAAACCTCAATTAAGAACAATAAACTGGTAGGCACAAAGTAGAAAGATAAATAAGCCAAATAAAAGAATAAAACAGGCAGGGTGTCACTGAGCCGACAACATATCCTAGAAAAGTCAAAAAAGGTGGTCAGACACCACGTCCATATGCCTCATCTTAAGTCTAAACATCAATATCAAAATGTGGAATTAAACTATGGAACACAAGCTTCTTCCCCTGGTCCCTATCATGTGGTTCCATGCCTACATCACCTCAGAATCCATGCCCTTATCTTATTTTGATTACAAACTTTGTCCTAAAACTCTACAAATACATTGTAGAGTGCAAAATAAAGACTTTACCATCAAAATAGAATTTTTAGCATAGTTTATCTCAATCAACAATGACGAAACATGCCCCGAGAGGAGGACACAGCA
Source organism: Papilionanthe hookeriana x Papilionanthe teres (assembly GCA_022702705.1). Taxonomy (NCBI): domain Eukaryota; kingdom Viridiplantae; phylum Streptophyta; class Magnoliopsida; order Asparagales; family Orchidaceae; genus Papilionanthe; species Papilionanthe hookeriana x Papilionanthe teres. The sequence continues at coordinate 25,629,366 of CM040425.1, forward strand.
AGCACATGCAGAAGAAGTATCATTGTAAATCATTACATCTCCTTCCACTCCTTAGCATGGTTTCCTACAAGAAAATGTCCTAATAAGCTAGTGTGCAAGTATAAACTCTAGTAAACACAAAAAAGTTGTAAACAAATAATGACTTTCTTGGGCATAAACCAAGGAGCAAAAGTAAAACATCAAAAGCACTACGTAATCACCCTACCCCTAGCCTAGCAAACAATATAGCATATGGTATCCTAGTCACATAATCTAAGTTTGTGCAAGTTGTAGGAAAAGGGCTTATGAATGACTTTGATGTGGTCACCGACACTAGCTCTATCCTGAAGATCTAAGGATTCTAATGAATGGCACTAGAATGATAACCTTAGCAAAGGTTTTGAGAAGATGACCTTTCATAAGGTGTAATTAATTATACACATAATTTTTAAAATAAAATTTTAAAATATGATGCATAATTATTAAAAATAGATTCTTTTTATTTTAAAGCAATCTTAAGAAAATAACATCTTAGTGGCATGCATTAAAATCCATTGAACATAAGCACAGTCATGCACATATCGATCCTAATGCAATGACTATTTTGCTTGTTATGATATGCTCACTAGAAATGATTGTTAATGTATTAGGACCAACATTGGGTCACTCTTTCACGATATTGCTTGCCATTAGGGCAAATCAGATTACGATCTTTCAGAATGCAAAGTGACTTAGCATGTTACCACTGCTCAAACTAAGTAAGAGCAGGCGTTGTTGACCTCATTTTTTATGAGGTCTTCTCTTCTTCTTTTAGTGCTTAGGATCTAGCCTTAGGCTTTTCCTTTGACTATCTTAGAGGATTAGAATTGGGACCCACCTTTTAGAAATTCAAACCACTTCTAAACTCCCCGCAAACTCCACAAACTTGACCGTAGACCCCTAATCACCTAGAGGGTTGAAATCAAATGTGGAAGTTTAAAGGATGAGTTCCTATAGGACTCTTTCGGCCTTAGGATCGCCCGGGTGGCCCGGTCCGGTGAAGGGTCGACTTGCACACACACTACACCTACACACTACACTTTCACACACTTCCTAAAAACACACCCATACCCGACTTGACCTCCCGACTCATGTAGGTGATTCACATGGATGGTCCTTAACCTCTAAGCCCTCGGCTAGAGGGTTAGGAACAACATAGTGAATGCCTCAAATGAGTCCCTTCATGGCTCATGTGGGCTTGATATGGCTTCATGGCTCAACAAAAATGATTTCATTCCACTTACATCCACCCAATCTTCAATTTTCCAAATTTTCAATTTTTGTACCACGGGACCCTACACCCGCTAACCTACCCAAAGCCCCGAATAACTCCAAATTTCTCAAAAATTTCCAAATCACCCAAAATTCTCCAAAATCATTCCCAAACATTTCCACATCACTCAAATTGATCATCCATACCCAAAAATATCAAAAATTCCAAAAATACCTCCCAATACCCTCCAAATACCCAAAATACCCCTCCTAGCCAAAAAATCCAAAAATTCAGAAAATTCCCAGAAAATTCCAGAAAATCGCAAATGTTCCCAATTTCATTTTGTTCAACTACACCATGGGCCAATTTTGTCAATTTACCCTACTTTTGTCAAAACCCCCAATTTGACACATTTTAACCCTAAGTGAACCCAATGTCAAAACCTAACCTACCCAATTGACCCAAATTCTGGTCCAATTCAATTCTAAACTTCAATTCAACATCCCCAACACCAATTTAGACCAAATCCAAGCCCAATTTGATTGAAATTTGGATCCAATTTCACTTTTGGCCTTAAAGCCCAATTTGGACCCATGACCCAAACTTAGCCCAAACTCACCCAATTCAACTCCAATTAACCCCAAATCTTTTCTAAACCTTCCTTAACATCCCCATAAACAAAACACTAACATGATTTGCCCAAGATTTTGATCCAAACCCCACTCAAATTCAACCCAAAGCTAAAAGGCCCATTTTCGACCTAAACCCAAACCTAGCCCAAATGAGCCCAAATCCCAAAATCAAAACCTAACCAAAGCCAAAACCTCTTTGAAACACTCCCATAAACATTTCCCAACATTAATTTTACATCAATTTCAACTCTAGCCAAACATTGGCCCAAGTTAGCCCAATTCGACCTACATAGGCCCACTTACCAATTAAACCCAAATTCAAACCAATTCAAGTCCAAATCACACCAAATTGACTCCAAACCACTCATGACACATCCCTAAACCAAAATCAACAATTATTTGGCCCAACCTCTTTACAAAATTTCTATCCATAAATTCATTTTCAAACCTAAAAGCCCACTTCCCTAAACCTTCCTAAAAGCTCATTTCCACCAAATACAAAAGCCCAAATTTGGCCCTAAAGCCCACATGACATTTCCATTTGCCATCCATTTAATCAAAGCCATTCCCTAAGTTATAATTCCATCATCAAACAATTCCAAATCAAGCCCCATACAAATTCACATCAAAATATCAAAATTTTTCTTAAATCCATTTACATGAAATCGACTCGACTTTTCCCAAGCCAAAGGTGAGCCATGAAGCCATGCATGAGCCACATGGAAGCCATGAGAGCCTCTTTACATGTCACCATACCATATTGGGTAGGAAGGAGGGCCCCTTTCCTTAATCCCTAAAGCTCATTAGCCTTAATCATGATTCACCTAAACCTAAATTTAATCCAAATATATTTGGATGGAGACTTCTCCATGCCAAACCAAGCTGATCCCTTTGATCCCCCACGAGCACCCAAAGCCACCTTGAAGGGTGCACCAAGCCCAAATGGGTGAGTTGACCCATTTAGACCCAAAACTAGCCATGCCCCATTCTACTTTGGATCAAAGCCTTTACACTTGGCATTTGCCAATTGCTTGCACAAACACCCGCCCCGACCCACTCGACCCCGAGGGTGACCCTTGCTCGCCGGCCGCCCACCCTGGCCGCCGGAAAACTCCATGGCCGAGAGGTCCAAGTCAATCCAAGCTTGGAATTCTCACCGCCGAGCCGCCCCATGCCCAGGTGGCCATTGCAGATGTTCTTCACTTGCCATGAGCAGACTGATCCCAGCCCTCAACTCCCCCGGGAGGCCCTCCACACTCGCCTATTTAAACTCCCCACCTCTCGGCCATGAGGAGGTGCTGAACCGTACCATACCAAAACTCGCCAAAATCACTCCTCACTCCCCTCTAAACTTAGAGCAATTGATCCCCACTGTTCTCCCCGCTCCAATACCCATCGATCGAGCTCAATTTTGAAGCTCAATTCTCAGTGCCGAACAGGACATTCCCGAATCCTTCACCAAAATCAAATTAAACTCACCTACACCTTCACCGTGCCAAGAGAAGAAGTTTTCCAGTGAAAGCCCCCTCTCCGGGCCACCCGATTGTTCCGTACTCCAAAGGTTGTGATCGGCCTTGGTGGAAACTACACCTGAGCAATTCACCACATCCCCGTGCTTCATCCCTAGCCTCCTGCAGCCTCCAACGAACGTGCCAAACATCTCCGATCGAGGCTTCACCTCTCGCATCAAAGGTATGAACTAATTCTTCATCCCGAGCCTCCGGAGATTCTCCATTTCAAATGCTTTAATTTCAATGCATGGTAACCGTATAGATGTGTTCGTCTCTTCAAGACGAATCCATAGAGCATAAGATCATGAAAATCCATTGAGTATCGAGTGAGATATAAGGGATTTAGTGTGGACGGCTCTCGGGTGAGGACATTTGGGGACGATGAACGGATGCCGTCCATTTAATACACGCGCGCACGGACGGCCAGGATCTCGCCGGGATGAGGAGACGGAACGATACGGCCGGGCCCCGGGATGGCCGACTCGGATGGCGGCGCCCAATCACAGCGCGACACGTACCCCTTCGGAGCTGCGGATGTTTCGGCGGCGCCGCGTGGATAAGTAGAAAATTAGGGGTATTTTCTATTTATTTAATTCCCTAAACTTCAAAAATTCATAACTTTGTGTAGGAAAATCATAAAAATAAAATAAAAATACCCTCTTGCTCGAATGAACGGAGGAGAATAATGTGGAAAAGAAATCATTTAATTTCATCAAGTATTTTATTTTTTATAATTTATTTACTCTCTGCATACATTTAATTCTCCATGCATGTATACAATTCACCATGGCATGAGACCATAGGGCTTTTGAAGCCTCTGAATTTGGGAACATTCCCCGAATTTTCCAAAGTCATAGGCCATCCCTATGAAGAGTTATTGATTTTTCAAATTCATGTCACTGTTTTGAGTATTTTAATTCCAATAAATAGCATGTTGTGAAATAAATTCTAGGAAAATTTGGTGATGTTTCTTATGAACAGAGAACCCTAGGAAAAATAGGTTTTGAGTTAGTTCATTTTAGACAACCCTAATTGGCTTAAACACTCAAAATAGGTCTCGAATTAATTAGAGTTAACCATAGTTCAAATTGACTTGAAATCAATTCTCCACTGACCTTTAGGATCAGAGGAACCCACCATAAAAGTTTGAAGTCAATTGGACTTGGTTAGCCCTATTAATTGGGTTGATTAAGCCATTTAGTCATTTTAAACTTTAAAAATTCATAACTTTCAAAATACCTTTCAAAAATTCACCAAATTGGTTTTAGAGCCTCTCTGATATCAGGGAATTTAAGAAAATTAAAATTTCAATTTTCTAAAAAGTTGATTTTTAATATTATTTTAATATTTTTAATAATTAAAAAATAATAAAAATCACAAAAATAATAAAATTCACCAAAATGTCACATTTTGAATTTTAATCACTTAGGAACAAACCCCATATTTTTCTTAGGCCTATTTGGTGAGATATTAATTTTTAAAGTTCTAGGGTAATTTTAAAATTAAAAAAATGTATTTTCTAGCATTTTCACTAAAATAATTATAATAAATCATAGAAAAATCAGAAAATTGCAAAATTTGCTTCTCTGGTTTCCTTGATATCAGAGAGATTTTTGAAAAACATAAAATTCATTTTTCAACATTTATTTTATTTTTAAATTAATTAATACTCCAGAACTTAAAATAATTCTAATAAATAAAATATAATTCAAAAAATCACAAAATTTGGTCCAAGTGGTCCACTGGTCATTAGGAATGTCCCATAATTTTCTTAAGGATAGAAACTTTTCCTTGGTCATGTTATTAAATTTTCCTTGGAAATCTTTATTTTCTACCAAAAATAATTATATAAATAAATTAAATGCAGAAAAATCACATTTTCTCCTCTCATGTCTTCAGTGACATATGAGTGAAGTCACATAAAAATTTTAAGTTCATTTGAGTTCAATTTAGTGAGTTATTAAATTATTAAGCTTAAAGGGTAAAGTGGTAATTAATTTTTTTTTTTAATCCTTAATTAAAACTTTAGGTTTAATAAAAAATTAACAAGTAGAATATTTGATCCTAATCTGATTTGGATGATTGAAATTTAATAATTGAAGGGTAGAAACCCATTAAGCAATTTAAAATGATTAAACTTTAATTAAATAATTGATTAAATTTGGAAGAATAATAAAATTGGAATTATTAAAATAGGGATATTATTAGGAAGAGATTTATTCTTTAATTTAAAAAATCCCTAAATTAATCATTTCATTAATGTTTAATTCTTAATTAAAATGATAATTCAAATTTAAAACATTGAAAGACTTAATCATTAAACTAAAATTAAATAATTGAACTCCTTAATTAAAATTAAAATGAATAAAATTAAATTAAATTAAATTAAAAATTAAATTAAATTAAATTAAATCAAATTAAAAATTAAATTAAAAATTAAATCAAATTAAAAATTAAATTAAAAAATTAAATTAAATTAAGAATTAAATTAAATTAAATTAAATTAAAAATTAAATTAAATTAAATAAATTAAATTAAATTAAATTAAATTAAATCAAATTAAATTAAAAATTAAATTAAATCAAATTAATGTAACATCAAACCAAACTAAATTGAATTAAATTAAATCAAATTAAAAATTAAATTAAAAAAATTAATTTAAATTAAGTTGAATTAAATAACATCACCTAAGACATAAAGAACTCAAAAATAAATCTAAAATAACTTGAACACTATTCCAAACTTAAATCATTAATTTGAACTTAAATTTGAATCACAAATCATTAAATATCATTTTGCCCTTAAGAGCTTTTATTATCGTAACTCCTAAATGGAGTATTAAATGAAATGTTACTTCACTTATAGGACATTCAAATGTCCTAGTTCATCGAGCAAGTTAACAAAACTTGAAAACCTCTGGACGATCGATTCATTTACATAATTAAATTCTCTTGGACTTAAAACAATCCTAGAAATATTGAAAAGATGTTTAAGATTCTTCTTAAGCACTTCCTCAATATGATAGGACATTTATAAGAACAATCGAACTTAATTGTTCTTCGATGAAGAAAATCGTCTTCAAACTAAAAACACAAGGAACCTAGACGTCATAGGAAATGACTAGCCATAGGATTAGGAATTTGGTAGAAAACCCTAACCCTTACCTTAGACTTTACCTAGGAACTTGCCTAAATATTCTAACCGTGTTTTAAGTGCAACTTGGGATGACGGGAAGACCCTCCAGGTACGCTTTTATTTTATCGCAATTTACTTTCCCGCAATTTACTTTCTTGCAATTTACTTTATTGCAAATGCACTTTATTTTTCTCGCATGATAAAACAACCGTTGCATGAAAACCCACACCTTTAGGATAGTCCCTAAAACTCGAAACCAAAACTAAGTTAAAAGTCATTGCAAGATAAAATTCACCGCCACAACATTTCAAAATATAAGACAACTCAAAATTTAATCACAAACGTAACAACAAAGCTACAACTACAACTAAATTAAAACGTCTTATTGAATGATCGGGAATACCTCGGATGATGTAACCCACGTGTTGCTAACGGGATTTCCCACGGTCCAAATGAAAGTGCGAAACTCATTTAGTCGAGTTTAGCAAATTCATCCGGACTAAGTGAATTCGATGAAAATAACGGTGTCGGGATGACGGAACCGTGGGATCTTAATCGGTTCGTTTAATCAACTTTAAGATCTCGTTTTAATTAAAATGTTAAAAAACACATGGAAATTAAGACTTTCTTTAAACCAAACACTTCTCTCATCTCCCGATTTATGAATTCTAAAACTAAACCTCTGCAACAACAAGGAGCTCGGAGCATGGTGGGCAGCACGGCCATCGTCGTCGACAAAACTTGAACCCACTTCAAGAAAACTTTCCTAGAATTAAACAACAAAGCCATAGGACTTCGAGGTAGTTTGCCTAGTGCAACATAAATCCTCAACTCTTCGTTAGGCATTTGCATTGCAAATTAAGCCCTAACCGGTCTTAGGATTCCGAGGTAGTCGTCCGATACGACATAAACCCTTATATCTTCCAGGCTATTTGTATGATTCTATCATATAAATATAAGCCCTAATTAACTAAAATTGGCAAGATTAAAACATTAAATGAACATTAGGACTTTCCTAAATCCAAGCCAAACAATAGGATAGTTGGGAGATTACCGAAGTTCGCTTCGAATCTGTAATTTCTCCTACTTTTCTTCCTTTGAATTCCCAAAATAAAATGTTCCAAACTTGATCAATTCCCTATTGAGATTCAAAAAATTCAATTCTTTGAAAACTTAAACTTTGAAATTATTGAGAGCAGAATTATCGATTATTATCGAGAGTTTTCTTAGGTGATTCCCGTCACTTAAGATGTAATTAACTATAGGGGCTTGCCCTTATAGGGAATTTTAAAGAACCCGAGTAATATAAACCCTCGTTTAATGTTTTCATATTAAGCAGGGGAATTTGTCGGCTTATAAAATTGGTTCGCAGACCAAACGGATGTCACAAATCTTCTAGTTTATTTAACCGAGCCCCACCATCAAGCAGTGTGTTTATCCTTAGGGATAGATACATGGTTTGTGATGCGGTGCTCGTTTATATAAACTATTTGGGATGTGAGATCGGTTTGATTTCATATCTTAAAATTTTCAAATTTAAAATTATTTTCAAAATCAAATACTACTTTCTAAATTATATATATATTTAAATTTAATTTAAAATTCGCCGACAATTTCTGTAGGCGACCCCCTTTTCAAAATAAAACACATAACCTAAAAATATGCCGACAGGCGTATGTGATATGCTAAGATATTTGGCATGGGGTTGCCCCTCTATCGAGGTATGAGTAGACACAACATCTGCCATAAAAGGATATTCGTGAAGGGCTAGTGGTGAGTTAACTTTCCTTCTTAAATACAAATGGTAGGCATTTATCATGAACACATGGTGACACATGCCTGTGGAAAATGCAACAGATGTGTTGATGTGGAAGCGAGTCAAAAAAGAAACATGCAAATTTTATAATGGGTTTGCTTGCACAAGGTATAGGCCACCCCGGAGGAAATTACAACTTGTCCATAAGGTACCCAGACATTCAGACAAATTGCAATAACATGCGACATGAAATATATCATGTAATTGACGAGATCATGTTTTGTACAAGAACCCTAAGGTGGGGATTATATCTTGATCAAGCTTAATCACATATGCTAGATACAATGACAAATATAAGGTGTGCAACAGGGCATACAAACATGGAATGTAGTATGCATATAGGTTGACTGGGATCTTCACATAGAAAACTAACAAGGACTGCAATGGTCGTCGAATGTCAACAAGTAAAACATGGCAACAAACATTGCAAATATCATGTAAAGGAGATAATTCAATAATTGCTAAGACCAAATAGAATTTATCATCAGACATAGGTTCTTCTATTCATAAAAAATTAAGCACTAAGCTTCAATGATTTCTCATGCATGATAAGTTATACACTAAGTACAAAAATAAGATTACATGCATAAGATCCTTACATGCACCATGAATAAACTAATGCATATCAAATTCAAGAGTTTCTTTCATAATACGATTATGGAGAAACATAGAAATAGAAAATATGATTTTTCCATGCATTTAAACGTAGTCATTAAGCTGACATGTACTTTCACCATCATAAATTTAGAATATATGAGCAACTGGGCATCAAAATGATTTATTTAAATTGCACATATAAGAAGATTGGTATTACACAAGAATATATAAATATATAAATATTGTTTTCCACACGTTTAATGTTCAATTACATGCAAACTTGAACATACTTTTCATGCATTTGAAAGGAGGCATTAAGCCATAAGCACAAATAAAGTTATGCCTTCCCTACATTTGTAGTCATATGATAAGAACATGCTTCATTATTCAAATTGTCAGGCACCATGCTTAACACATGAAATACGATGAAGACGTATGTGCATATAAAATAAGACTACACATACTTGATAGAAAGCCATCTATCTTAGCGATCTCTCTAGGAATCCTAGGGTTGATGAAGTCATAGTTGCCATTTGTTACTCATTGTAACGAAAGCCCTATCTTAAACTGCCTGACAAAAAGTGAAACTCTTATCCATGAGCTCATGCCTTTACAAACTGAAGATTTTTGCGATAGACATAGCTTCAATGATTTAGGATTGAGAAAATCACAAGGTTCCATCATTCTCCAGACTATATGACTCCATATATTCATCAAAGATGGATGCCAACAAGTAACCATGTGACTAATGACATCTTGGGCGATAGGTTAAAGGCTTAGTTTCAAGTGAAAAACTTATGAGAAATGTTGGGTTTTAAAGGACGGGAAGCTTACTAACATAAAGACCAATTCTATCAACCAACCCACCATACTTCTCTAACACAAAACCTAGGGCTTCTTTAGGAAACTAGGAAAAAACGTGTTTGAAAACTTTCACCTATGTGACTGTTTGAGTCGCATTTTCTAAACTTGATACGTTCTTGATGTGATTTGTTTGAATACACGAATTAGGCACTACTACTAGGAGATATAATTCCCCGGCAACGGTGCCAAAAACTTGATGCAACCAGACTTTACTTCTATATTTTTAAATGTAAGATTTTGTTAACTTCAAATTTATATATTTATAATGATTTTGTAAAGTCCGAGCATTCAACGCAAGTATACGTATCATATCAAGTAATACAGGGCTCTAGTGGAGTCCTGGTTATCGATGCCACAGGGATGTTTTAAGTTGAAGTAAAGTGAAAGTGTTAACAAGTTAGAATAAAGCACTAGAAATTTCTTCTAACACTACTACTACTATGCAAAAGACTGGAACAACCAACTAAACTACAATTACTTCTAATAACTTTGAAAATAGAATTAAACAACAGACACACTAAACTAAGTATTTGAAAGGTTTTTGATATATGAGAAAAGAATATTTCTTCTTGCAATGAGAATATGATGTGTGGATTGATATGGATTAATTATCTAATTTATTGTGCCAAATAGGAGCATAGATGATTCTTTACCTTTAGAAGAGTACCCTCTCCTCTAAATAAGAAAAGAACATTGACACATTCTAAGTTTAGTTACTAATTCTAGGGCTAGGCTGGGAGGATACCGGCTCTCACTTCGGAGCTCCCACACACCCTTCACCCGAAGGCCAACCTTTGATATTAGTTACTAATCTTAGAACCAATTTGGGGATTTCAGCCTATCACCCTGAAATCTCCACATTGATGTCCTTCAGAACACATTTCACTATTTATTTGCACGCAATTCCCATGAACTACGCAATTCATCCATGGAAATTGAATGGATCTTTCATTATTGTTGTAGGACATTAAATCCTTTCAAACTTAATGTTCAACAACATATTTTAACATTTTAATTGGCCAGATTGAAGGTAAATTAAGTTCTAAATGTAAAACCATCACAATTTCTTCATCACATTAAAAGGACATCAATCTGCTTCATACCATCATCACATCTCTAAGTAAGAAGAAAGACAAAGAAGACTACACATAATTAATGGAGAAGATGCAATAAAACATGGATTTTATATATAAAAGAAAAGTCATACAAACCACAAAAGGAAATACAACTTATCTCTTTCTCTTCCCCAATGCAAACTCCTAGAAGTTCCTTTGAATCATCTTCTTTTCTTTACAAAACATGATTCTCTCTTTAGAATGGAAAGGAAGAAGCAATCTCTCACTTTACTTCTTCTCCTTCACTCCTTAGAGAAGAATCCCTTTCTTCTACACTAAACCCTAACAAAAAAAAACTAAGAGAAAGTAATGGAATGAAAGAGATCACACTCTAAAACTCTCTAGAACTTCTTTTAGAACTCTCTTCCCTCGTCCAAATTCAGTTATTTAGAGTTAGGGATGAAATCTCAAGAGTTTCCATAGGCATCCCTTCAAAATTTCGCCAAACTCTCAAAATTTGAATTCCACCGACCTTGGGCGCCGGCGACACCAGATAGGGCACCGGCGGTGCTCTATCGTCCATAATATTTTTCAAGCTCTTTGGATTTTGGCACCGGTGGCGGCCATTCTGGCGTTGATGCACCAAAATATCTTTTCCACCATTTTGCTCCTTTTTGCTTCTTTTCGCTCTGAATTCGTACCTTTTTTATTCTTTTCACTCCAATCGCCTAAAATATCATATCTGCAAAAATCATGAAAAATACCTTTTTTTAAGTGTAATATAACAAAAAATAAGTAAAATTAGATAGCATAAATCATATAAATTTTTCGTGCATCAAAATCCCCCAAACTTAAACTATTACTTGTCCTAAAGTAATCCTTTTACTACATAAAATATAACTCTAGGAAATGTACTTCTCAATTGTAAGACACTAAAATTTTCATTTAGAAGAGTACAGTGGTTAGATTTTCAGAAAAAGTATAGTAACTCAGGTCAACATTACAGGCATAAGAATATTCAGTAATCAAGTCTAAGAGTTCTAGTCTTCTATTTATTTCAAGATGAACCATAATTTGTCACATTAAAAGTGCCTTAAAAGATTATGTGAGAAAGGAGTTCATGCAAACTATACTAGAATGTAGGCTAGTACTTTAAATATAAATTTAGAAGTGAAATTAAGTTTTCTCTTTAGGGTGATTCAAGTGAAGCCAATTTTTGATTAGGCATCTCCTCAAGCTTCTCCTCATAAATATTTTTCTTTCTTTTTTCTTTTATTTTTCTTTTTCTTTTTGGGATTGTTTTTCAATCCTTCTTTTCTTTTTCTCTGCTTCTTTTTTTCTGAAGATTACTATATCTGGATAGCCTTTAATGATTTTGAACTTCACTCTCCTCTTTCTGAAGTTCAAACTTAAATCACCTCCTTACTTTATAGTTAGGTACATGCTTTATTATTTTTCATAAAGTTACAATCTCTTCTTAACACACAACACTTTTAGTCCCTTAACATTTCAAAAATACAGTTTTCTTTACTTTAAATAGTTAACTATAATCAAGTCCTTTCATACCAAATATCTTATTTCTAAAAAATCAACTTTTACTACAAAAAATTTTCATCTTATCCATCCATAATATTCAACTGAAATAAAAAGTTTTAGTTATCTTACAATGAGGTTCAACTGCCTTAAGTTATGCTAATAAATTTTTGAAAATATAACAGTTGAGAACAAATAAAAGTTTAGTATTTCTCTACCCCCCAAACTTAAAGTTTTCAATGAATTTGAAACAGTTGAGAGTAAAAGAAAACTAACATTTTTGTGCTGGGATCTTGAAATCTTCAGTAGCTATCTGGTGTTAATCAACATTTATAACTAGCAGGCATGAAGCAATTAGTTACAATGATATAACAATTTTTAAATATTTGCATGGGTAAAGAGAACTTGATAGTAAACATCTAAACATCCAACAAAACACTACAACAAGAAATAAAAAATAACACTAGTAACAGAAACTAACAGTTCTTAATGTTTTAGTACAACACAACAGTTCAACATGGAAAGTAAATAACACAACATCACACAGTACAACACAACAGGGGTACACATCACATGAAAAGTAAATGTCCACTACATCACATCAGTACAACACATCACAACAAGATCAACAGAAATAACAAACAAACAAACTATCTACCAGTCTCCATCACCAGGATCAGCAGCAGGGTCATCAGCAGGGTCATCAGCAGGGTCATCAGCAGGGTCAGTTCTATATGGTGTATAGCTGGGGAAAGTAGGAAATATTACATCAGACTCCCCCATAAAAAATTTAACCTATGCATCATAATAAGCAATATCAAACTCCACTCTCCTCTGCAGATAATCTTCATTTACATCACTCCTCACCTCAAATACATCCATCCGACCATGGAGTCTATCCATACTAGCACTTTATAATCACAGCTGCTCCATGATATCAGATAAAGTAGGCGGCTCAGAAGTAGATGGAACATCATAACTCGTAATAGGAATATCAGTACTCCTACGCTCAACTCTGGCTCCTACATGAGACTCATAAGTACGAATAATATTCTTTGTGATAGTTCTCAATGGTATAGCCACTTCCTCAAAACTACTGAACTCAACTCCAGACTGAACACAGAGGGCATGAACTAAAGCAGGATGTCCTAATCCTCCAGTCATTTCACCTCTAGCAATCGTCTGAATATTCTTGTAAATAATGGATCCAATATCAATCTTTTTCATTTTCTCTATGCAATAGTTCAGAATCTCTCTATCTCTAGTAACTTCGATGTGGTGATAAGATGGTAATAACCTTGTAGAAATGAAATAATGCCATACCTTTGAAGCAACATTCAATGTGGAGGTAGGGAAATTTATCAACTGTTTTTGACTTACTTTCCACTCTCCTCGCCCGTCAGTCAGAAAAGCAATAACTTCTCTCATATTCTCCCTTCCAGTGTCAAAGTTTTTGTATTCACATACGAACGGTTCCCGAGTCTGATAAAAAGCATTGATGCGTTGAGGAGTAAACTCAACCATCTTTCCTCTAACAAGCACATACTCGGTCTCAGTCCAGGGTAGATTCGATTAGAATTCTCGAACAACTCCCATAACAACATTCGCTGTGAAATAACAAAATCTTTCCCAATTTTGCTCTGTAATTAACTGTTCTACTATTCCGCCAGAACTATCAAAAGCTTGATCCTAAATGCACTTCTTGTTGTGAAGGATAGAGTTATAGCAAAATTGGGCTTTGAAATTGACAAATCTCTCCTCATCAAAATCCAATGTCCTCTTTCCGCTTGGAGCCATGTGAATTTCTAAAATTTGTAAAAATATTCCAATAAATCCAAAATTCACAATGTATCAACTCTAATCACTATTCTAAACAAGTAAGAGCAAATTTCATCATGGAAATCTCAACATTTCTTTAAATCTCTAAAAATTCCACCATAAGCAATGTGAGAAATTTCCATGGTGAAAATCCAAAAATTTTAACTTAAAGTGAAGCTCTTACCAAGAGATGTGCAAATTCGGTGTTGAATAGCCTTGAAATCTCCTTGAATCCAAGATCTAGCAAGCCCTAAACCTTCAAAGTCACGAAAATGGAGGTAGAAGACGAATGAATTGGAAAATTTGTGGGTACCAGGGCAAAAATCACGAAATCGAGGGTTTAAAGCTAATTTCTGGGTTCGAACGCCGAGAGTGCTCTATTTAAATAAATTAGCCAAACACTCTAGATTTGGGCGCCGGCGGCGCCAGTCCAAAAAATTTTCTGGGTCCGAAAATTTTTTTCGTAATTTCGATCGTTTTAACATCCACAATGATGTTTATCACTTCAATAGGCTTTTATATCATCCCATAAGCAATAATTAACACATTTCAATACACAAACAATACACAACAATCTTATATATATATAATCCATGTTACATCACACACTAAATAAGTTCATTCAAATTTACAATTCTTAGATATTTAGTGCAGCAAGTCCTCTACGATAGGCAAGCACTAATATCTAAGCACACACTAAAAGTATACACATCTAATCCAAGTTCAAAGTAACTACTTTCAAACCAAACATAACTAAGCATAGCAAATCAAACACACAACATAATAGTAGAATCCATCCAAATTACTCCAGATCAGTATTAGAACTCTCCTCTCCTCGAATATCTCCAATCAATTGCTGATGCACAAACAAGTTATAAAATGGACAAATTGGAAATTTGTCAGATGATTCTTCAGCAACGACCACATTTTTCTTCATCAAATTGACCAAGCCCATTTCCATTCGACCAGTATGATCAAATTGCTATTTCGTTCTCCAATCAAGATGATTGAACAAATCAGAAATGTTGTTGATCCCATTCATAATATCTCGTACCTCTTTCTCCAATCGCTTGATCCTCTGCAATATATTTCTGGAACCTTCAGGAAAGTAGGGATTAATCAGCTGAGAAGTCTCCATCGGTTGATCAGTAAGTAGATTCATGTCATCCTCATCTCCAACTGTCTGGTAGTCGTATAGATTGGTTGGATCAATAGGTCTCCATGGAAGAATAACCTTTTCCCAACTTTTATATTGTACCTGTGACTGACTACATAATAGGATTATGTTGGACGGGTGTCCAAGCCCATATCTCGATCCATGCACAATTAATCCAAGTACTGATTTCACAATAAGATTGCCAATGTCAACCGGCCTTCCAGTTTGAATGCATAAATTCAATATGGCACTTTCCTTGGTCACCTTACTTATCTTCAATGTAGAAAGCAATTTTACCAAAATGAAGTAGTACCACTGCTTCGATACTGGATTGAGGATGCCGATGGGAAACTTATATATCCATTCTCCCTGATTTCTCATTTCTTACTCTCTTCCATCAGATACCGATATACGTCATTCAGATTATCTCGAGTGGCATTAAAATTTGAATAGTGGAAAATAGGAACATTTTCAATCATGAAGAGATCGTTGATTCTTACAGGAGTGAATTGCATGAATCTACCACGAAAATAGGAACATTTTCAATCATGAAGAGATCGTTGATTCTTGCAGGAGTGAATTGCATGAATCTACCACGCATGAACACAAACCCTTGGTTGATCCCGTGAAGATTCACATAGAATTCTTTCACGACGGGAACAACAACGGCGGTGGTAGTGAAACAAAGGACTTCCCAACGTCTCCCCTTAATAATTTCTTCAGTTCTAGTTGAAGGATTGTCCATATCTCGATTAATGAAGCCTCGTTCCTTGATAATTTAACTTTTCAACATCACCTTGTTGAACAAACGCTGGGCTTCAAAACTGATGAACTTCCTCCTATTGCAAATGCGAGATCGAGAGGTTTCAATGGCACAGGAATCCATAGGAACCGAATGGGTATTGGTGGTTTTCATTTTTCTAAAGTTTAGAAGTCAAAAATGGAGTTTGGGGAGTTATAAGGACAAAAATCGCACCAAAAACCGCCAAAACTCGCATTTTGAAACATAAAAACCGTCAGACAGATTTTGGGCGCCGGTGGCGCTTGATAGGGCACCGGCGGCGCTTAAACAGATAAGTTCAGTTGGGTATAAACAATAGGGCACCGACAGCGCCCATTCTTGCGCCAGTGGCACTAGTGGTTAGAAACCATATCGAACTTCGTTTGATCCAAAATGTTCCAATATCTCGATTCGATCCATCATTTATCAATTTTTTAAGTATTTAGGAGTAATTAGGATTAGGAAAAAACTATCTAAAAAGCTCAACTACAACAAACAAGCAAACACACTACAAAGATACATATGGGTTGCCTCCCATAAAGCGCTTGGTTTAACGTCTTCAGCCCGACAACCATTTAGTTAATAAAGATGAGTCAGCATTAAAACCTCTTTGAAATTAGGTTGAAACCCGTCAAAGTAAGGCTTTAATCGATGCCCATTAACCTTGAAAATCTTTCCAGTATTAGGATCTTTAATATCAACACCTCCAAAAGAATGAACTTTTACAACTGTAAAAGGTCCTAACCATTTAGACTTGAGCTTTCCAGGAAATAACTTCAATCTTGTGTTGTATAATGAAACTTTTTTCCAATTCCAAGTTCTTTTTCAATATCTTCCGATCATGCCATAACTTCCTATTCTCTTTATAAATCTTATCATTGTGATAAGATGCGTTTCTAATCTCTTCCAATTCATTTAATTACATAAATCATTTCTCTCCAGCATTTTTCAAATTAAAATTTAACTCTTTTATCGCCCAATATGCTTTATACTCCAATTCAACTAGTAAATGGCAAATCTTACCAAACACTAGTCTATAAGAAGACATTCCTATAGGGGTTTTAAAAGCAGTTCTATAAGCCCATAAAGCAGTATCTAATCGAGCAGACCAATCTGATTTATTCGTATCCACAGTTTTCTCCAAGATTCTTTTATTTTCATGATTAGATACTTCTGCTAAACCATTAGTCTGGGGATGATAAGCAGTAGAGATTCTATGAATAATATTATATTCTCAATTAATCTCTTAATTTGATTATTCCTGAAATGGGATCCACCATCAGTTATGATCACTCTCGACATTCCATATATTATAAATATATTTTTCTTTAAAAATTTTGAAACACTCCGAGCATCACATCTTGGTAAAGCAATAACTTAATCAATTTCGAGACATAATCAACAACGACCAATATATATATATATATATATATATATATATATATATATATATATATATATATTTCCAAATGAAGGAGTAAATGGTCCCATAAAATCTAATCGCCATACATAAAAAATTTTAACTTCCAAATTATAATTTAGAGGCATTTCATTTCTTCTATATATATTACCTACTCTCTAAAATCGATCACCTAATTTAATATATCTATAAACATCTCTAAATAGAGTAGGCCAATAAAATCCATATTGTAAAATTTTAAAAGTGGTTTTATCAAAACCAAAATGACCTCCAAATTCAGAATCATGACTTTGTTGAATAATCAAATTTTTTTCTTCTTGTGGAACACATTTCCTAATAATCAGATCCTTACACTATTTATACAGATAGGGCTCATCCCAAAAATAGAATTTTGCATCATATTTAAACTTTTTGAGTTGTTTCCTTGTTAAATTAGGTGGTACAATATCACTTACAATATAATTCGCAATATCAGTATACCAAGGAAAATTTCTTTCCATAATAATATAAAGTTGCTAATACGGGAAAGTTTCTATAACATCTTTTTCAAATTCAGAGAATTTATCATTTTCTTTTATGGACAAATGATCAGCTATTTGGTTATCAGTTCCCTTCCTATCAACTATCATAAAATCAAATTCTTACAGAAGAAGTATCCATCTAATGAGTCTAGGTTTTGCATCCTTCTTTTGCATTAAAGATTTGATAGTTGAATGGTCTGTATGCACAATACTTTTAGTTCCAATTAAATAGGTCTAAATTTTTCAAAAGCAAATACTATAGCTAATAATTCTCTTTCAGTTGTGTTTTAAATAATTTGAGCCTTATTAAGAGTTTTACTAGAATAGTAAACAACTTTGAATACTTTATCATACCTTTGCCCCAATGCTACTCTGATTGCATAATCACTAGCATCACACATCAGTTCAAATGGTTTCTCTCAGTCGATTGAAACAATTATCGGTGTAGTGATTAACTTTTCTTTTAATAATTCAAAATCTTTCAAGCATTCATCATTAAAATTAAATTTTCTATCATTTTCTAAAAGTTGGCACAAAGGTTTAGTAATTTTAGAGAAATCTTTGAATATCGCCTTTAAAATCCAGCGTGTCCTAAGAAACTCCTCACCTCCCTCACAGTAGTGGGTGGTGTCAATCTCTCAATCACTCTAATTTTAGTAGAATCGACCTCCATACCATGTTCAGAATTTTTATGCCCAAGAACAATTCCTCCTGTAACCATAAATTGACATTTCTCCCATTTCAAAACTAGATTTGTTTTCTCACAAAGCTCCAAAACTTTTGCTAAGTTCTCTAGATAAATTTCAAATGAAGTCCTAAATACAGAGAAATCATCCATAAAAACTTTTATTCCATTATCTATCATACTACTGAAGATAAACATCATACATCTTTGAAATGTTGCAGGCGCATTACAGAGTCTAAAAGGCATTCTTCTAAAAGCAAAGGTTCCATAGGGGCTAGTAAATGTTGTCTTTTCTTGATCTTCAGGAGCAATAAGTATTTGGTGGTAACCATTATATCCATCCAAAAAATAGTAGTACTTGTGTCCAGCAAGTCTATCTAGCATTTGATCGAGAAAAGGAAGAGGAAAGTGATCTTTTCTGGTGCCGGCATTTAATTTTCTATAGTCAATACAAATTCGCCATCCATTAATTTGTCTTGTGGTAATAATTTCATTATTTTCATTCACTTCAATAGTCACTCCTCCCTTATTCGGTACACAATGTATTAGACATACCTAAGCACTATCTGAAATAGGATAAATAATTCCAGCATCCAACCATTTTAAAATCTCCTTCTTAACTACTTCTTTCATTA
The DNA here is from genome assembly GCA_022702705.1 of Papilionanthe hookeriana x Papilionanthe teres. Classification (NCBI taxonomy): domain Eukaryota; kingdom Viridiplantae; phylum Streptophyta; class Magnoliopsida; order Asparagales; family Orchidaceae; genus Papilionanthe; species Papilionanthe hookeriana x Papilionanthe teres. Next base: position 25,648,756 of record CM040425.1, read on the forward strand.
TAGGGTTCAGTCTCCTTTGCGGATCAACTCTCGGTTTATGTTTTTCATCTAATAAAATTATGTGCATATAAATAGAAGGACTAACTCCTTTAATATCTGCCAAAGTTCGTCCAAAAGTTTTCTTGTTTCTTTTTAAAGTTTCCAATAGTTTTTTATTCTTGATAATCATTTAACTCCGAAGATACTATAACTGGCAAGGTAGAAGATTCTCCTAAAAACATATACTTTAAATGATTAGGGAGAATTTTCATCTCAAGTTCAGGAGGTTTTATGATAGATGGAATTAAGCTTTTATTTATACTTCCATAGTGTCTAATATTTCGAATCTCTCCTGAACATACTCCAACTCTTCATTCTTTTCATTATCTGAATTTTCATCATCTTTAATTTCTTCTTTATATATTTATTTTTTATATTCTTCTTCTTTTTCAATTATATTCTTGAAATGATCATTTCTCAGAAAAGCACAGACCTCCATCCTAAAACATTCATTATCTTTTTCCATTGAGGGATACTTCATAGATTTTAAAGTATTAAAGGTCACCTCTTGATTATTAACTCTCATAGTTAATTCTCCTTTTTGAACATCAATTACCGCTCTTCCAGTAGCAATGAATGTTCTTCCCAAAATGATTGGAATTTCTTTATATTCCTCCATATCTAGTACAATAAAGTCCACAGGAAAGATAAATTTATCTACTTTTACTAACACATCTTCCACCACTCCTTTAGGGTAAGTAATGGAACGATCGACCAACGAAGTGTCACAGATGTAGAAGAGATTTCTCCTATTCCCAACCTTTTGAAAGTTGATAAAGGCAAAAGATTAATACTCGCTCCCAGATCACATAATGCCTTTCCAAAAAAAATTTCACCTATAGCACACGGAATAGTGAAACTACCAGGATTTAAGTTTTTCAGGAAGCTTCTTCTGAATTATTGCACTACACTCTCTGCTAAGTGCAACAGTTTCATGATCTGTAAACTTTCTTTTCTTTCTAAAAATATCCTTCATAAACTTGGCATAGTCAGACATTTGTTCTAATGCTTCAACAAAAGGAATATTTATCGTTAATTTCTTAAGGATCTCCAAAAATTTTCTAAATCTGTTATCCATATTTTGTTTCTTTAATATTTGAGGAAATTGGGGAGGTGGTTTTTCAACAGTTATCTTCATTGGCTTAAGAGGATAATCTTAGTCTGGATAAATCTTGTTTCTCAATTTCCACCTTCTCCTTTTCTATTTCAACTTCTTTTTGCACTATAGTTTCCAATTCTTTTCCACTCCTTAATTGAATATCCTTAAGTTGTTCCTTATTTTAATCTTTTGGATTGATCTTCACATTGCTTGGAAGTGTTCCAGAAGGTCTATTATTAAGTGCAGTGAAAATATGACCTAATTGATTATCAATATTTTTCATAGCGACACCTTGAGCTTGCAATTGATTTCCCATATTCAGAATCATTTCTTCAGTAGAAAACTTCTTATCCTTAAATTGTGGGTTACTATTGAATCCAGGGGGATAAGATGGTCTAAAATTAGGATTTCCTTGATTGTTCAAATTTCCAATTGGATTCATAGAATTTTTAGCCCAGGACGATTTAACATTAGCATTGTTATTATTCCAATTGAAATTTGGGTGATTCTTCAAACCATGATTATAATAATTTGAATAAGGATTGTTAGGCCTATTAATAGCATTTAAAGTCTCATATGGTGTTTGAGATTCTGTTATCTATCCAAATGAATTTTCCTCCAACACTTGAGGTGGTTGAGAATAATTCATTCCATATTGACCTATTTTTTTAGAAAGGGCTGCAATTTGAGAAACTACCATAGTCATCATATTTGAATCATGAACACTAGTTGTTCTCTTAGGATTTACCCATTCAGAGGGCCATTAAAAATTATTAGTAGCCATTTCTTCAATTAATGCGTATGCTTCATCAAAAGGTTTTGACATTGATGATCCACCAGCAGCAACATCTATAATAGATCTTAATGATCCCACTAATCCATTATAAAATATTTGAATTATTAACCAATCTGGTAAATCATGATGTGGGAACTTCCTAAGAAGATCTTTAAATCTCTCTCAAGCTTCATATATTGACTCTCCCTTAAACTGACAAAAAGATGTAATATCATTTCTTAACATAGCATTCTTTGATGGAGAGAAATATTTTGATAGAAACTTTTGAGATAATTCTCTCCAAGTTCTAATAGATCCAGGTGCTAACGAGTTTAACCACGCCTTAGCTTTATGCCTTAACGAGAAAGGAAAAAGTCTAAGTCTGACAGCGTCACTAGACACTCCATCGTATTTAAAAGTAGCACACAGTTCTAAAAAACTAGCGAGATGTAAATTTGGATCCTCATTAGGTGTTCCAGCAAATTGATTATTTTGTACCATTTGGATAATAGCAGGTTTAAGTTCAAATGAATTAGCAGCAACATCAGGATTTTGAATAGTTATATGAATTTCATCTGCTGTTGGGTTAGCATAATCTCTTAAAGGTCTTGGCAAATTTCCAATATCATTTCTCTGATTATCTTGAATATTCACCATTTCGCACTAATTCTTGATTTGTTTTTATTGTTTTCTAATTTTTTTGATAGTACGCTCTAACTCTGAATCATAAGGCACTAAACCTATAGATTCACTACTATGCATATACAATCACACAAAAACTTTTTTTTTACTTTCACTTTGTTACCTCCCCGGCAACGACGCCAAAAACTTGATGCAACCAGACTTTACTTCTATATTTTTAAATGCAAGATTTTGTTAACTTCAAATTTATATATTTATAATGATTTTTTAAAGTCTAAGCATTCAACGCAAGTTTACGTATCATATCAAGTAAAACAGGGCTCTAGTGGATTCATGGTTATCGATGCCACAAGGAGGTTTTAAGTTGAAGCAAAGTGAAAGTTTTAACAAGTTAGAATAAAGCATTAGAACTTTCTTCTAACACTACTACTACTATGCAGAAAACAGTAACAACCAACTAAACTATAATTACTTCTAATAACTTTGAAAATAGAATTAACTAACACACACACTGGACTAAGTATTTGAAAGGTTTTGATATATGAGAAAATTAACTTTCTTCTTGCAATGAAAATATGATGTGTGGATTGATATGGATTAATTATCTAATTTATTGTGCCAAGTAGGAGCATAGATGATTCTTTACCTTTAAAAGAGTACCCCCTTCTCTAAATAAGAAAAGAACATTGACACATTCTAAGTTTAGTTACTAATTCTAGTGCTAGTCTGGGAGGATACCGGCTCTCACTTCGGAGCTCCCACTCACCCATCACCTGAAGGCTAACCTTTGATATTAGTTACTAATCTTATAACCACTCTGGGGATTTCAACCTGTCACCCCGAAATCTCTACATTGAAGTCCTTTAGAACACATTTCCCTATTTATTTGCACGCAATTCCCATGAACTACTCAATTCATCCATGGAAATTGAATGGATCTTTCATTATTGTTGTAGGACATTAAATCCTTTCAAACTTAATGTTCAACAACATATTTTAACATTTCAATTGGCCAGATCGAAAGTAAATTAAGTTCTAAATGAAAAACCATCACAATTTCTTCATCACATTAAAAGTACATCAAATCCACTTTAAACCATCATCACATCTCTAAGCAAGAAGAAATAAAAAGAAGACTACTCAGAATTCATGGAGAAGATATAATAAAACATGGATTTTATATATAAAAGAAATGTCATATAAACCACAAAACGAAATACAACTTATCTCTTTCTCTTCCCCAATGCAAACTCCTTGAAGTTCTTTTGAATCATCTTCTCTTCTTTAAAACACTTGATTCTCTCTTTAGAATGGAAAGGAAGAAGTAATCTCTTACTTTACTCCTTCACCTTCACGCCTTAGAGAAGAATCCCTCTCTTCTACACTAAACCCTAACACTAAAAACTAAGAGAAAGTAATTGAATGCAAGAGAGCACACTCTAAAGCTCTCTAGAACTCCTTTTAAAACTCTCTTTCCTCGTCCAAATTCAGTTATTTAAGAGTTAGGGATGAAATCCCAAGAGTTTCCATAGGCATCCCTTCAAAATTTTGCCTAAACTCTCAAAATTTGAATTCGACCGACCTTGGGCGCCGGTGGCGCTCTATCATCCATAATATTTTCTGAGCTCTCTGGATTTGGGCGCCGGCGGCGCCAGAATGCCTTTCCACCATTTTGCTTCTTTTTGCTCCTTTTCGCTCTAAATTCGTTCCTTTTTTATTATTTTCGCTCCAATCACCTAAAATCATCATACCTTCAATAAATCATGAAAAATATCTTTATTTAAAGTGTAATATCACCAAAAATAAGTAAAATTAGATAGCATAAACCATATATATTTTTGGTGTATCAGTGCTCATACCTTGCAAGGATGACGCTCTATTTCTTATGAGAGATGGCACGCTTCTCCCTCCTATAGTGAATAAGGATGCTTTCTACTATTCTTCATTGAAACTCATTCAAGAGACACTCCCTCGCACTCTTTCACTTTCACACTTTCAAATGTGATGGAAAGTGAAGAAGAAGGGAATGAGGTAGTAGAAGAGAAAAGTTATGGAAGCAAAAAAATTAGAAGCAGAAAAGGATTCACTTCTTAAGCCTTTCTTCTTAGCCTTCCAAGTTCTCTGTCTTAAGAAAAGTGAGCTCCCCATAGTAAATTTTGATCCCTCACTTAATCCTTAACGCTAGGGAAAAGGGAGGGAAATTTACCTCTCATGCATAAAATAAGAGGCTAAATCTACATGGATCAACCCCATTTGTCTTCTGGGAGGTTTTCAGCTAAGAAAGTTCTCATTGGACCGTAGAATCATTCTATATCTAATGGGAAGCTAGACAACTGAAAGGGTTGAGAAATTCAAGATTTTTTGTTGAATTGGGCTGCCAAGCGGTCTGACCAAGCCACACAAAGGTGTAATTACACTCTTAGCTTTGTTTGGTGGCGTGTACATGATTGAACTAGGCGTGGTCAGTCCTAGACAAGTCTTTGGGCATGGCTACACCACCCAGTGGCATGGCTACGCCATATCAGAGGCTAGTTTTAGGTTTTAATCGTTCGTCATTGACCTTTATGAACACATTTGATGATGGGAAGCTCCAAATAAGGATGAAATGATATTTAAACATGAAAATGGGCCTTTAACATGTCCCATATGAAAACCACTGCCGAACGCCAGTGGGCACCTCCGGGTACGGTCGTACTGAGTTAAACCCTGATATTGTACATTACCTCTCGTCTTAAGGGTTTTTATGGATCCGTAAGCTATGAGAAACCATATATCACTTGAAATATGACCCCAAACATAGAAATGAACAATACGAAGGCTTTATTTTAAAAATTTTAGTTTCAACAATTGTTTCAGAACACTACGCTAGTACACCGGTTCTATCCCCTATTTTCTCCAAAACGCACTTTTGATGGTTTTATGACTCCCTTTGACCAGGAAGGCTCCAAATGGGCAAGACTTATTCCCTAAACATCAAAATGGTCAACTGATGTTTCCCATACAGAAATGGAATCCACCCAACTGTTAGCTCTCCTGGGAAAGGCAAATCAATGCCAACCCTGGTTCTGAGCTCTGACCATATACTAAGAGGTCTCGGTGGATATCTAGAGCTATGATATATTATGAATGAATAGTAAATCTTCTCGAGTTATTCAAGCATACATCCTACACATGCGGCATAAAACATTGATGCCAACAAGAATTACACTTGGCCCATACCAAACACAAACATTGGATTCTCTGGTTGTGGGTTGTTTTGATAGGATTTCTCGCGGATATATTTCGCAGAGTTTTCGATCTGTTTTTGTTTCAGACTCACATCCTTGAGCTATCATACAATTGTTACCTTATGAAAGTTATGCAAGTTATTTTTAATATTGTTTGTCTACTTTTTTGTATTTTTTTTTACTCCCCTTTTATTCAAATTATTTTCATGATTCAATAGAGAGATTTGTTTGGAAAAGAGAATGATACAATGACGATAAGATAAGCTGGCTACTCCAAAGTTTTCAAAAAAAGAATGAAAATAGTTACGATCCTCTATCTTCTATAAAAAATGGTCTGTAGTACCATTAGCGATTTTTTAGCTTTTGTCTCCAGACCTGTGCTCTATAAAGGATCTCTCTTCTTTTTCCTCTTTTGACCCCTCATTTACAAAATACAAAATAGGTCATAAAGCACGAGAATACTCCAATTCACCCCTATAAGACGTGTTTTTGTATGCTCTTTTATTTCTCTCTCCCTCTCTCTCTACTTCTACCTCAAACTTCTTATAACTATAATTTTGGGACATACTTCATATGACAAAATTGGATTCGACAAGTAAATATAATTATCAATAACATAAAATTTATATAAAATTATTTGTGTTTGTTTGTTAATTTGTTTCACTTTTTCTATTTATTTTGCACATCTTAGTTACATAAATTGTTTATTTTTCAAGAACGATATGGATTATTGCCCACCTTAAGGAGGTAAATCTGTTGCAAACAACATCATCACGAGAACATCCTCATTTATAAATAAAATGAAAAACAGTCAGTTCTATCAATATTCTTACCCAATATAAGATCACAATTTTGGTTGTTTAAAGAGCCCCTAATTTGTGAACAACTCCTATTGATTTCACTCGTTAAGCAAACGACCTATACGTGATTATTTTATTAAACTCGAATTATAAATGAGAATAAAAGTTTGTTTATTCATGTTTAGCTCTTTTTTGTTCAAAATAATTGCATAAAAATTAATAATACTTATTTGTAATCTATTTAATCGAATTTATAGATATATTTACAGAGTGCTGAATTTTATTATTTTTAAAAAGTATTTGTATAATATAATTATAAAAATTATATATAAGTTTAGGTGTTAGAGATGTAAATATATAGAATTGTGTTTTATGTATGTAAATGCGGCTAAAATAATATTTAGAATTTTACGCACTTTAGTTTCGTTCTACATCGGGAACGACGAGAAGTGAGGCGTGAGAAAATATTTCTTAAAGCAAATTTCTAAGCACCCAAATTATGTTCATTAAAATTAAGTTTATTTTAATAATAAGAATTTTAATTATAAACTTTATTAGTCATATGAGTTTCTTTAATTAATAAAATTGAAGCATAATACGAGTTTAGTTCGAACAAATGAACTATCAAAAGAATCAAACACATAAATTATGGACAACTCATCTTGAAAATAAGCTAAACACGAATAATAAAAAAAAAAATTAACGAACGGAACACGAGCAAACTTTGGACTCGCTCACGCCTAATTCACAATGTATATTTGAGTATATTATATTTAATTTGAAAAGAAGAAAATACACAAGTAATCTATTAAATTTTATATTAGGCATATTTTAAAATATGACTTGTAACATATGGCCAAATTCAGAATCCCAAAATTCACATCAATAAACTTCCCTGAAAATAATCGTTCCCTAAAATATTTTTAATTTTGAAACAAGTCTTATTGTTCATTAAAGAAATTGGAAGGGAAGTTGACGAACAAAATAATGTAAAATTTCCGCTTTTAATTATTCGGCTTGTTTATTTGTAGAAAAAGGATTATTCGAAGGTGAGAATATCAGGAACACATCCACAGTTATAAGTTTAGTTTTTTTTTTTTTTTTTTTTTTTAATTTGCTTAATATTTTCTTATGATATAAAAAAATAAATATGGTTGTTAAAAAAACTGGTGCTTTCACTTGCATACACCAAATTCTCATGTTTTCACATATCTAACATTTAAAACATTCATATTGACATGAATAGCACTCAAAAATTTAGCATTACATAAAAAAAAAAATACCACATTCATTATATTTTTAGAAGTGAAATATTTCTTTTCATAAATACCACACGATAGTTTCGTTTTGACATCTCTAACAAATAAAGTTCTAAAGATACTGCTAAACCACTCCACGTCAAACATTTTTACCTCTTTGTCACGTTATGTTTTTAAGTCTCTAGTTCTTCGTCCGTTCTTATCGAAGTTCGTCCTCTGCAACCATCACAACTCGATAAAATGCATGTTAGGAGATCCGTGACGGTAGATTAATAAAATAATGTCTCAGCATAGTATAAGATCCAACAGACACGTAGATAAAAGAGAATGAGCGGGAAGAGACGATGATTATGTGTAAACCACTAAAAGGGAAAAAACTACGGTGTTTAGTCTGGTTGAAGTAATCTACTAAAACATTATTGTACGTATGCCCACTCTCCTCTTGAATTAGAGAAAATATAATTACAATGTTGATGTACTTTGATAATTCAACAACAGCAATTTTAAAAGGTCATGACGATCATGGACGATTGCTATGAAGGCAATAGTTAGGCGTGAATGTTGTAAACGGTTGGTGTATTGGTGGCTATATGGCTAGTTCTCTTAGAGGCCTTAGTTAAGTCATGGTAGAAGTTTGTCATGTAAATTGTAGGCAGTAGCTTAAGGAGTGTCCGTTGGACACATGATCTTAATTGAAAGCTATAATAGTAATTGTAGGCTGAAAAAGCCGGAGATGGGAGGTGCATGAGTTCAGTCACATATGTCGTAGATTTTCCCAAAGGCAATAACATAAAGCTATAATAACGTCTGTAGGCAGCAAAAGCTTGAAGTTGAGAGTTATATAAGGTGTGAGCTTGTAGGCCATAGCTAAACACATAGGTCGTAATGATGAGCAGCAATAACGTATGTAAGTCACAGAGGGCGAAGATTTGAAACCATGGGTATGAGATGGAGAGCCTTTTGACCGGATCCTGCTAAATCTCTCTTCATCCTTAAATGCTGCTCCTTTTCCTGATTTCAAATAGGATTTTGGCGGGTTATTCATGCGTTGACCTGCTTCATTTCTTGTAAACACAAACGATGGAGTCAGGAAGAATGATGAATTTATCGAAGGAAAAAAAACAGTAAAGCTAGAGTAGGGGACAAAACTAGCGCGAAATCGTAACAATAACCCTAATTCTTGCGCGATTTGTAGCGAAAACTTCAGCGCTTTGCAGTGGATGTGAGAACCAGAGCTGTAAAGGCAGCGGTGGACGAGATCAGGTGAGAATGACGGAAAAAGCTAAGGGTTAAAAACAGAGCTACAACCACGCCACAAAGAAGAAGTCAGCAAAACATATGTTAGCGTTGAGAAGTTAATTTAAATTGGTTAAATTCATGTCAATTCCAAGTTTTCTATAAATTAAAACCATTGTCTAATAAAAAAAATATAGATCGAGGGCAAATCCTTTAAAATATGTTTATCAAATCAAATTATTTTTTATTATAATTTTTAACAGCATTTTTCTATTAAATTTAGTTGACAGGATTTTCTTACATATTGCATGCATTATATTAATTATTCTGAGGTAAGCTTTTATTTAATTTGAATTTGAACTTAACGGGGCAGTTATTTTAACTCGAGCTCAATTCAAATAGTTCGAACAAACTTGACTTCTCCAGAGAGGAAAAATTAAAAATGTATTGTATGCTATGACTTGAGAAGTTGAAGAAAAAACAAAAGGATAATCTTGAAAAAAAAATGTGCTATATATTTTTCTAAGTTTTATAAATTTATGATTCAATATTTTAAGTTTAAATTTTTTTAATATAAAATTAATAGTTTATAAACGAAATAACTGACGAATTAATTAATTAATCATTGAAGTTTTCTTTCCAAGAGGATGAGCTCTTTATGTTGTTTTTCTATTCACTAAGTTTCAACTTTTATGTGACTCGTAAGTGAATAATATATAAATATCACCATAAGAATATTGTTATTTTTGCGATTGCAGATCAGAGCAAGTAACAAATAATGATATATTGTGATGGGATAACACTTATCTTTTAAAACCTAGGAAGTGCTTTAGGAGGTTGCAAACATGTTGCATTGCGCCGCCTAGTACATAAGAAATTTGTTTTAAACTATTTCTTTAATGCGGGAGTCAATGAATGATAAATTGATAAATATTTGTCGAAATTTTTTTCATAGGAAAATTAAAAGATCAAAGCAAGTTTATTTATATGTTATTAATTTTTCATAAATTAATTACAGCTCAGGTGTGATACCTAAAAATACTCTAGTAAGGGTGTTGGTTTATGTTTTAGAAAGGGATCTAAATAGTAATCCTATACAGTCAGATTGGGCCTCACACAAGGGAAAATAATGAGAACCAAATGATGGCAGCAGCACGTTGATTTTGAATTATGAGTCATGTGTAGTGGGACTACCCAATGATAAAAGCAACCATTCAACATAAGTCCAATCTCTATGTGGTAGAGAGAATGCCTTTGATGTCATTCTCTTACCAGTTGGCAGACGTTTTTTCACCACTTCAGACCGTGCACAAATAGTGAAGCTGAGCGCGAGGCGGTCATAACCGCTTGGAATCTGTAATATTAATGGATATTAAGGAAATTGACATTTATAGGGATTCTCAGCTTATGATTAACAAAGTTGTTGGCAAGTACAAGACTCTAAAACCAAGGCTCGAATAGTACTTCCGCTACACGATGAAGTTATTGCAAAAAATCACAAAAGTCCATCAATTCAGTGTTTCGAGGAAAGAAAACACCTTAGTAGACACTTTGGAAAAGCATGCAAAGGACTTAGGTTTCTCAGAGGAGGAAAATGTTCCAGTTTTAGTACTAGGACGTCAAATTCTCCCCCAAATAAACATGGACAACCTTCACAAAATCAGTGTTGATGCGAAAAAACAGCAACCAAGAAAGAAAAAATAAGAGGATTTGCGACAGCCATCATTGAATGTTTGCTGTCTAGGAGATTTCCAGAAAGTAGTTCCACTGCAAATCAAATCAAGCAATGAACTTTTTCCGACAATCTAGTGAACAGTGTCCTCTATCGTAGGATTTTCAACCAAATGTGGCTACGGTGTCTAAGAAAATCTGAAGCTCAACACACCAGTCAAGGTTGATTATCAAAATGAAAATAAATAGACTCAAATACATTGGCCAACAATGATGGCATATTTCATGGGAACCACCAAAAGATCTTAGAATTATCTGGTGCATGAGGTGGTCTTACATCAATTTATAAATGTGTTACACCCGACAATTGTAACGTGGCCATTTGAATCTTGGGGCACATACATAGTGACTCCTATAGACCCTCCATCATCCGGACGCCACAAGTTTATTTTGAGCACCACACAATATTTCTCCAAATGGGCAGAGGCAAAGCCGCTCAGGGAAGTCAAGAAGAATCATGTCCTCCAATTCTTTAAGACTCAAATTGCCTATAGAATCGAGGTATCTCAAAGGATAATCTCCCACTTCAAGTACACAAAAATAAATAATATTGTTCAAAGACACAGCATGGATTTAAAATATTTAACAATCTATTACCCTAGAGCTAAAGGTTTAGCCAAAGAGTTAAGCAGAACATTGGTTCAAGCCTTGAAAATTATTTTGGCTGGCAAGACAAGGCAATCGTATAATAGCTGCTGGAAGATTTGTGGGCCTATAGCACTACATACATAGCACTGACACAGTCAATACTGTTTGCTCTAGTGTATAGTTATGAAGTCGTACTTCCGATTGAGGTGCAACTTCCATCACTCGAGTAGCAATTGCTAACAAAATAATCTAAGAAGAAAATGCCAAGATGCGACTCCAAGATTTTGTCATTATTTAGGTTAGATGCTTAAAAGTTCAGCAAAACTTGAATCTACATCAGGTAAAGATGATACAGGTGATGCACCAAAAAATATATAATATTTTTGCTATATAATTTTACCAATTATTTGTGATATTGCACTTCAAAGAAATGCATTTCTCATGATTTGTTGTATATATGATGATTTTAGATGATTAGAGCAAAAATAAGCAAAAAGGAATGAATTCGGAGCAAAAAAGAGGAAAACAGTTTCTGGCGCCGCCGGCGCCATTTTTCTGAGAGCCCAGAATCTATGACGATAGAGCGCCGCCGGCGCCCAAGGTCGATGGATTTCAAATTTAAAGAGTTTTGGCTACATTTTGAAGGGATGCTTTAGGAAACTTTTGGGATTTTGTTTTTAACTTATAAGTAACTGTTTTTGGAAAAGAATGGTGTGGTCTTAACGTGTGTTCTGGAGTTCTAGTGTGGTTCTAGAGAGGGAGAGTGTATGTTGAGTGTTAGGGTTAGTGTAGAAGTGAGAATTTGAGAGGAATTCTTCTCTAAGGAGTGAAGGAGAAGGAGTAAAGCGAGATATTGCTTCTTCCTTTCTATTGTTAAGAGGGAATTGAGTGTGGCAAAGAAGAGAGAAAAGGATTCAAAGGAACTTCAAGGGATTTGCATTGGGGAAGAAAAAGAGATAAGTTATGTTTTCTTTTGTAGTTTGTATGACTTTTCTTTTATATATAAAATCCATGTTTTATTTTGTCTTCTCCATGAATTCTGAGTAGTCTACTTTGTATTTCTTCTTGCATAGAGATGTGATGATGTGAATATGTAGATTTGAAGTACTTTTAAAGTATTAAAGAAAATGTGATCTTTTTTCATTTCGAACTTAATTTACTTTTCTATCTGGCCAATTGAATTGTTAAAATATTGTTGAACATTAACTCTGAAAGGAATTAGTGTCCTACAGCAATAATGAAGAATTCATTCAATGTCCATGGATGAATTGCGTAGTTCATGGGAATTAAGTACAAATAAATAGGAAAATGTGTTTTAATGGACTTTAAATTTGAGGTTTCAGGGTGACAGGCTGAGATCCCCAATTTGTTCATAAGATTAGTAACTAAACTCGAAGGTTAGCCTTCAAGTGAAGGGTGAGTGGGAGCTCCGTAGTGACAGCTGGTATCCTCCCAGCCTAGCATTAGATTTAGTAACTGAACTTAGGATATGTCAATGTTCTTTTCATGCTTGGAAGAGGGGGTACTCTTTGTGGGTAAAGAAACATTTATGCTCCTATATTGCATAATAAAATGAAATAATCATTCCATATCATTCACACATCATATTCTCATTGCAAGAGGAAAGTTACTTTTCTTATATATCAAAACCTTTCAAATACATAGCTTAGTGTGTGTCTGTTAGTTAATTCTGTTTTAAAGATATTAGAAGTAATTGTATATTGCTTAATTGTTACTGTTTTCTGCATCTTGTTAGTAAAAGTAAACATTAAACTTTAATCGTAATTTGAGTATTGGATTTCAATATTAAATTATCTATTATAAGAATCGTTGCTTCCCTATAGGATCATAAACCAGGAATCCATTAGAGCCCTGTATTACTTGATATGATACATATACTTGCGTTGAATGTTCGAACTTTACAAAATCATTATAAATATATATAATTCCGAGTTCATAAGTTCTTGCAATATTAAAAGTCCGCATCAAGTTTTTGGTGCCGTTGCCGGGGAAGTATAAACGGTATCTTTCGATAATATAGTAACTGAAAATCTTTACTTTGTACTGTGTAATTGTGTGTTTGTTTACTTTTTATAGTATTTGTGTGATTTTATATGCATAGTAGTGGATCTATAGGTTTAGTACCTTACGATTCGGATTTGGAGCGTACTGTTAGAAAAATTAGAAAACAATAAAAACAAACTGAAAATATTTGCGAAATAGCAAATAATCAAGATAATCAGAGAAATGATATTGAAAATTTGCCAAGACCTTTAAGAGATTATGCTAACCCAACAGCAGATGAAATTCATGTGACTATTCAAAATCCTGATGTTGCTGCTAATTCATTTGAACTTAAACCTCCTATTATCCAAATTGTAAAAAAATAATTAATTTGGAGGAACGCCTAAAGAGGATCCAAATTTACATCTCACTAATTTGCTAGAACTGTGTGCTACTTTTAAATATGACGGAGTGTCGAATGATGCTGTCAAACTTAGACTTTTCCTTTTTCATTAAGGGATAAAGCTAAGTCATGGTTAAATTTGTTAGCACCTGGATCTATTAGAACTTGGGGTGAACTTTCTCAAAATTTTCTATCAAAATATTTCCCTCCATCAAAGACTGTTAAGCTAAGAAATGATATCACATCTTTTGTTCAGTTTGAAAGGGAATCAATATATGAAGCTTGGGAATGATTTAATAATCTTCTAAGGAAGTGCCCACATCATGCGTTAACAGACTGGTTAATACTTCAAACATTTTGCAATGGATTAGTAGGATCATTTAGATCGATTATAGATGTTGCTGCTGGTGGATCGTTAATGTCAAAACCTTTTGATGAAGCATATACATTAATTGAAGAAATAGCTACTAATAATTTTCAATGACCCTCTGAACGGGTAAATCTTAAGAGAGTAGCTAGTGTTCATGATTCAGATATGATGACTATGATAGTTTCTCAAATTGCAACCCTTTCTAAGAAAATAGATCAGTATGGAATGAATTATTCTCAACCACCCTAAGTGTTAGAGAAAAATTCATTTGGACAGATAATAGAATCTCAAACACCTTATGAGACCTTGAATGCTATTAATAGAATTAATAATCCTTATTCAAATTATTATAATTCTGGTTGGAAGAAACGCCTAAACTTCAACTGGAATAATCACAATGCCAATGTTAACCCACATTGGGGGAACAGTTCTATAAATCCAGTTGGAAATTCAAATAATTAAGGAAATACCAATTTTAGACCCTCTTATCCTCCTGGATTCAATAGTAACCCGCAATTTAAGGATAAGAAGTTATCCACTGAAGAAATGATTCTGAATATGAGAAATCGATTACAAACTCAAGGTGTTGCGATGAAAAAGATTAAAAATCAATTGAGGCATATTTTCACTGCACTTAATAATAAACCTTCTGGAACACATCCAAGCAATGTTGAGATCAATCCAAAAGAACAAAACAAGGAACAATTTAAGGCTATTCAATTAAGGAGTGGAAAGGAATTGGAGACAAAAGTAGAAAAAGAAGTTGAAATAGAAAAGGAGAAGGTGGATATTAAAAAAGGTTCAAACAAGATTTATCCAGACTTGGAATATCCTCTTGAACCAATGAAGATTACTATTGAGAAACCACCACCACCATTTTCTTAAAGATTGAAGAAAAAAAATAGGGATAATGGATTTGGAAAATTTTTGGAGATCCTTAAGAAATTAACGATAAATAATCCTTTTGTTGAAGCATTAGAACAGATGTCTAACTATGCTAAGTTTATGAAGGATATTCTTAAAAAGAAAAGAAAGTTCACAGATCATGAAATTGTTGCACTTAGTAGAGAGTGTAGTGCAATTATTCAGAAGAAGCTAATATTAATCTTATGCCTTTATCAACTTTCAAAAAGTTGGGAATAAGATAAATTTCTCCTACGTCTGTGACTCCTCAGTTGGCCGGTCATTCCATTACTTACCCTAAAGGAGTGGTGAAAGATGTGTTGGTGAAAGTGGATAAATTTATCTTTCCTGTGGATTTTATTGTACTTGATATAGAGGAAGATAAAAAAATTCCAATCATTTTGGGAAGACCATTCCTTACTACTGGGAGAGCAGTGATTGTTGTTAAAAAAAAAGAAATAACTATGAGAGTTAATGATCAAGAGATGACCTTTAATATTTTAAAATCTATGAAGTATCCCTCAATTGAAAAAGATAATAACTGTTTTAGGATGGAGGTCAGTGAATATTTGAGAAACGATCATTTTAAAAATATATTTGAAAAATAAGCAGAGTATGAAAATATGTCTGAAGAAGGAATTGAAAATGAAAAAAATTCAGATAGTAAGAAGAATGAAGATTTGGAGTATGTTCAGGAGAGATTTGAAGTATTAGACACAATGGAAGGTGGAGATAAAAGTTTAATTCCTTCTATAATAAAACCTCCTAAACTAGAGATAAAAATTCTCCCTAATTATTTGAATTATATGTTTTTAGGAGAATCATCTACCTTACCAGTTATTGTATCTTCGGAGTTAAACGAAAATCAAGAACAAAAGTTGTTGGAAATTTTAAAAAGATATAAAAAGACTTTTGGATGAACTTTAGCAGATATTAAAAGAATCAGTCCTTTGATTTGTATGCACAAAATTTTATTAGATGAAGAACATAACCAAGAGTTGATCTGCAGAGGAGATTGAATGCAATAATGAAAGAAATCAAGAGGGAGATTTTAAAATGGCTTGATGCTGGAATTATTTATCTTATTTCGAATAGTGCTTGGTTGAGTCCAATACATTGTGTACCAAAAAAGGGAGGTGTGACTGTTGAAGTGAATGAATGTAATGAAATTATACCCACAAGACAAATTAATGGATGGTGAATTTATATTGACTATAGGATATTAAATCTTGCCACCCGAAAAGATCACTTTCCTCTTCCTTTTCTTGATTAAATGCTGGATAGACTTGCTAGTCACAAGTACTACTGCTTTCTGGATGGATATACTGGTTACCATCAAATACATATTTCTCTTGAGGATCAAGAAAAGACAACATTTACTAGCCCTTACGAAACCTTTGCTTTTCGAAGAACCTTTTGGACTGTGTAATGCACTTGCAACATATCAGAGATGTATGATGTCTATCTTCAGCAATATGATAGATAATGGAATAGAAGTTTTCATGGATGATTTCTCTTTATTCGGGACTTCATTTGAAATATGTTTAGAAAACTTAGTAAAAGTTTTGGAGCTTTGTGAGAAAACAAATTTAGTTCTGAATTGGGAGAAATGTCAATTTATGGTTGCAGGAGGAATTGTGCTTGGGTTTAAAATTTTTGAATATGGTATGGAGGTTGACCCTGCTAAAATTAGAGTGATTAAGAGATTGCCACCACCCACTACCGTAAGATAGGTGAGGAGTTTCTTGGGATACATTGGATTTTACAGGCGATATATTAAAGATTTTTCTAAAATTACCAAACCTTTGTGCCAACTTCTAGAAAATGATAGAAAGTTTGATTCTGATGATGAATGTTTGCTTACTTTTGAATTATTGAAAAATTAATTAATCACTGCACTTATAATTGTTTCACCAGATTGGGAAAAACCATTTGAACTTATGTGTGATGCTAGTGATTATGCGATCGGAGTAGCGTTGGGGCAAAGGTATGATAAAGTTTTCAAACTCATTAACTATGCTAGTAAAACTCTTAATGAAGCTCAAATTAATTATACCACTACTGAAAGAGAGTTATTAGCTATATTATTTGCTTTTGAAAAGTTTAGACCTTATTTAATTAGAGCTAAAAGTATTGTGCATACAGACCAATCAGCTTTCAAATATTTATTGTAGAAGAAGGATGCGAAACCTTGACTGATTAGATGGATACTTTTTCTACAAGAATTTAACTTTGTGATAGTTGATAGGAAGGGATCAGATAACCAAATAGCTGATCATTTGTCGAGATTAGAATTTGATAAACTATCTGAATTTTAGAAGAAATTTATAGAAACTTTCCCCGATGAACAACATTATACTATTATGGGAAGAAATTTGTCTTGGTATGCTGATATTGTGAATTATATTGTGAGTTATATTGTATCACCTGATTTAATAAGGCAACAATAAAAGAAGTTTAAATATGATGCAAAGTTTTATTTTTGGGATGAGCCCTATCTTTATAAACAGTGTAAGGATCTGATTATTAGAAGATGTGTGCCACAGGAAAAAACTAATTTAATTATTCAACAATGTCAAGATTTTGAATTTGGAGGTCATTTTGGTGTTGATAAAACTGCTTTTAAGATTTTACAATCTGGATTTTATTAGCCTAGTCTTTTTAAGGATGTATAAAAATATATTAAATCATGTGATCGATGTCAGAGAGTAGGCAATATCTTTAGAATAAATGAAATGCCTCTAAATTATAGTTTGGAAGTTGAATTTTTTGATGTGTGGGGATTAGATTTTATGGGACCACTTACTCTTTCATTTGGAAATTTATATATATTGGTTTCCATTGATTATGTATCGAAGTGGATTGAAGTTATTGCTTTGCCTAGATGTGATGCTTGGAGTGTTTCAAAATTTTTAAAGAAAAATATATTTATGAGATATATAATGCCGAGAGTCATTATAACTGATGGTGGATCCCATTTCAAGAATAATCAAATTAAGAGATTGATTGAGAAATATAATATTATTCATAGAATCTCAACTGTTTATTATCCTCAGACTAGTGGTTTAGCAAAAGTGTCTAATCGTGAAATTAAAAAAATTTTGGAGAAAACTTTGGATAATCATAAATTAGATTGGTCTGCTCGATTAGATACTTCATTATGGGCTTATAGGACTGCTTTTAAGACCCCGATTGGAATGTATCCTTATAGACTAGTGTTTGGTAAGACTTGTCATTTACCGGTTGAATTGGAGCATAAAGCATATTGGACAATAAAAGAGTTGAATTTTAATTTGAAAAATGCTGGAGAGAAGAGATTTATGCAATTGCATGAATTGGAAGAAATAAGAAATGCATCTTGTCACAACGACATGATCTATAAAGAGAGAATGAAATTGTAGCATGATCAGAAGATACTGAAAAAGAAAGTTGAACATGGACATAAATTTTTTTTATACAACACAATACTGAAATTATTTCCTGGAAAGCTCAAGTCTCGATGGTTGGGACCTTTTACAGTTGTAAAAGTTCATTCTTTTGACGCTATTGATATTGAGGATCCTGATATTGGAAAGATTTTCAAGGTTAATGTGCATGGATTAAAACTTACTTTGAGGGGTTTCAACCTGATTTTAAAGAGGTTTTAATGCTGAGTCATCTCAATTAACTGATGGTTTGTTGGGCTAACGACGTTAAACCAAGTGCTTTATGGGAGGCAGCCCATATGTATCTTTGTGGTGTGTTTTCTTTTTTGTTGTATTTATTCTTTTTAAATATTTATTTTAGAATCTTAATTTCTCCTAAATACTTTTAAAAATTGATAAATATTGGATTGAATTGAGATATTGGAATATTTCTGGCCAAACGAAGTTCGGTGAGAATTTTGACCACTGGCGCCCCGGCGCCCAATTCCAGAGAACGTACTGATCTTCTAGGTTTGAGCGCCGCCGATGCCCAAAACCTGTTAAGAATGTTTTTGAGTTTCAAACTGTGATTTTTGGTGGTTTTAAGGGGAATCTTCTTCCTTATAACTCTCTAAACTCTATTTTAAACTTCCAAACTATAGAAAAATAAAAACTACCTTTCCTTATTCGCATCCCATGGATTCCTTCTCCATTGAAACCCCTTGATGTCGCATTTTCAACCAATGGAAGTTTATCAGTTTTGAGGTGCAACAATTATTCATCAAAGTGATGATGAAGAGGAGGATTATCAAGGAAATAGGCTTTATTAATCGAGGTATGGATAATCCTACTAAAAGAATTGAAGAGATAATATAGGAAAGACGTTGGGAAGTGCTATGTTACACTATCGCTGTCGTAGTCGTTCTGATTGTGAAGGAATTCTATGCAAATCTTCATGGGATCAACCAATGATTCATCTTTGTGCGAGGAAGGTTTGTGCAATTGACCCCTGCAATAATTAATGATCTCTTTATGATTAAGAATGTACATATTTGCCATTATTCCAATTTTAATGCCACAAGTTATAATATGAATGATGTGTATCGTTATTCGACGGATGAAAATGAAGAATGGGAAGTTAGAAAAAATGGATATATTAGTTTCCTTTCTGCATCTTTAAATCAAATGTCAAAGTAGTGGCATTAATTTATTTCGGCAAAGTTATTTCCAAAATTGAAAATTAGTCAGGTAACTAAGGAAAATGCTATTCTGAATTTCTATATTCAAACTGGAAAGCCGATTGATATTGGTAATATAATTATGAAATCAATTTGGGGTTTGATAGTTCATGGATCTAAATATGGGTTTGGACACCCGTCCACCATATTTCTATTATGTAGTCAATCACAAGTTTCATATGAGAGTTATGAAAAGGTTCTTCATCCATGGAGGCCTACTGATCCAACTAATCTTTATGACAACTACACAGTAGAAGATGAAGGGGATATGGATCTGCTTGCTGATCAACCAACTCATACTTCACAGCCTATTCAGCCTTATTTTCCTGAATGTTTCAGAGTGATACTGAAGAATCAAGCAGTTAGAAATAGAGGTACAGAATGTTATGAATGTCATCAATAATATTTCTGATTTATTTGATCATATAGATTGGAGGATGAAGGAACAATTTGATCACAGTGGTCAGATTAAGATGAGCCTGATTAATTTGATGAAGAAGAACGCTGTGATTACTGAGGATTCAACTGATGAATTCCCATTTTGTCCCTTCTACAATTTGTTCATGCATCAACAATCTATTCAAGATATCAAAGAGGAAGAAAGTTCTGAGACTAATGAGGAGTGATTATCTAGATTCTGTTTATGTTTAATATGAGTGTTTTCTTTACTTTGCTTAATTGTGTTTAGTGTATTTAGTATTTTCTTTGCTTTGCTTTGTAGTTTGAATTTGGATTTTCTATGCTTAATTTTGTTGTGTGTGCTTAGATTTTAGTGTTTGCTTATCGTAGCGTACTTGCAGCACTAAAAATCTAAGAGTTGTTGGATTAATTTAATGAAAATATTAGTGTTTATATTGAAATGTAGATTTTATATATAGAAGTATGTTTTGTGTTGTTTGTGTAAAAATTTTGTTAGTTATTGCTTATGTGATGAAATAGATGCTTAATGAAGTGTTAAATGTCATTGTGGAGGATGATAAAATTGAAAATACGAAAAAATTTTCGGACCCAGAAAAAGTTTTGGATTGGCGCCGCCGGCGCCAGAATGGGCGCCGCTGGTGCGCAAATCCAGAGAGTTTAGCCTATTTAAAAAAAATAGAGCACCGCCAGCACCCGAGTACAGAAAAAGGCCGAAAACCCTTTATTTCGTGATTTTAACCCTGGGACCCATGGTTTTTTCCATTGCCTTCGTCTTCCTCCTCCATTTTTTCGATTTTGAAGACCTAGGGCATGCTAGATCTTAGATTTGAAGCATTTTCAAAGATTTTTGAGACCGGATCTACACTTCTCTTGGTAAGAGCTTCACTTTAAGTTAAAATTTTTTTATTTTCACCATAGGAATCTCTCACATTGCTTAGATTGGAATTTTGAGATTCTTGAAGAAATTTTGAGATTCTTATGATGAAATTTGCTCTTGCTTGTTTAGAATAGTGTTTGAAGTTTGTTACATTGTGGATTTGGGATTTATTAGATTTTTCTTGCAAATTTTTAGAAATCCACATGGCTCCAAGGATGAGTAAAGGGAAAAAAAAATTGGATTTTGATTAAGAAAGATTTGTAAATGTTAAAGCGCAATTTCATTTTAACTCTTACCTTTTACAATAAGAAGTGTAATTAGAATTGAGATTTTGATAGCCTACCCTGGTGGATCTGAAGAGCAGTTAATTGCTGAGTGAAATTGTGAAAGATTTTGTTATTTTACTGTGAATGTTGTTATGGGTGTTGTTAGAGTGCTCTATGCAAATGTGCCCTAGACTGAGACAGAGTTTGTGCTAGTTAGAGGAAAAATGGTTGAGTTTACTCCTTAGCGTATTAACACATTTTATCAAACTTGGGAACCATTTATTTGTGAATATGAAAACTTTTATATCCGAGAGGCAAATATAAAAGAAGTGATTGTTTTTCTGACTGACGGAAGAGGGGAATGAAAAATAAGTCAAAAATAAATGATTAACTTCCTCGCTTCCAAGTTAAATATTGCATATAAAGCTTGGCACTATTTCATCTCTGCAAGACTATTACCTTCTTCTCACCACAGTGCAGTTACAAGGGATAGAGCAATTCTGAACTGTTGTATGCAGAATATGAAGAAGATTGATATTGGAGCTGTTGTCTTTGAGAACATTCAGACTATTGCTAGAGGCGAGACCACTGAAGGATTAAGACATCCTGCCCTAGTTCATGGCCTGTGTGTTCAGTCTGGAGTTGAGTTCAACAGTTCAGAAGAGGTAGCTATACCACTGAGACCCATTACAAACACTATTATTTGTACTTATGAGTCTCATATGGGAGCATGAGATAAGAGTAGGAGTATTGATATTCCCACTACGAGTTATGACGTTCCATCTACATCTGAGCCCCCTAATTTATCTAATATTATGGAGCAGCTGAGATTACAGAGTGTTGGTGTGGATAGACTCTATGATAGGATGGATGTGTTTGAGGAAAAAATGATGTGAATGAAGATTATCTTAGGAGAAGAGTTGAGTTCGATATGGTTATTATGATGCTCAGGTCAGATTTATGAGGGGGAGACTGATGTGATATTTCCTACATGCCCCAGCTATATACCGTATAGACCTTATCGTGCTGACCCTGCTGATGAATCTGGTGAGAGAGATTGGTAGTTTGTTTGTTTCTGTTTATGTTTTTCTTGTAGTGTTGTGTTGTTGTGATGTAATAGTTATTTACTTTTCCATGTGATGTTTAAACCTGTTAATGTATTGTTATGTTGTAATGAAAAATTGAAATTGTTAAATGGATTGTGTAGTGCTGTGATAGTTTGTTTAGTAGTTATGGTGTTTTGTTGGATGTTTAGATGTTTAAATTTGACATCTCTTTACCCTGCAAATATTTAAAAATTTTATAGCACTGTTGTTAACTGTTTCATGCCTGCTAGTTGTAAATTTTGACTAATACCAGATAGTTTTTGAAGATTTCAAGATCCCGGCACAAAAAGGTTAGATTCTTTTACTCTTTACTGTTTCAAATTTATTAAAAATTGTAAGTTTGGGGGAGGGTAGAAAAATATTAACTCTTATTTATTCTCAATTATTATATTTTACAAAATTATTAGCATAACTTCTGACAGTTGAACCTCACTTGAGAAACTAAAATTTTTTATTTCAGTTGAATATTATGGAAGGATTGGATGAAAGTTTTTAGTAATAAAGGTTAATTTTATAAGGGTAAGATATTTAATATGAAAGGATTTGATTATACTTAACTATTTGAATTAAAGAAAACTACATTTTTGAAATGTTAAGAGACTTAAAGTATTGTGTTAAGAAGAGGTTATGACTTTATGATGAATAATAAAGCTCATACCTAATTATAAAGTAAGAAAGTGTTTCTAGTTTGAACTTTAGAAAGAGGAGAGTGAAGTTCAAAATCATTACAGGCTATCCATATATAAAATCTTCATTTAAAAAAAAAGGAGAAAAGGGAAAGAAAAGAAAAAAAGGATTGAAAAACAATCCCAAAAAGAAAAGAAAAAGAAAACGAAAGAAAAATATTTATGATGAGAAGTTTGAGGAGATGCCTAATCAAAAATTGGCTTCACTTGAGTCACCCTAAAGGGAGAACTTGATTTCACTTCTAAATTTATATTTAAGGTATTGACCTACATTCTGATGAAGTTTGCATGAACTCCTTTTTCACATAGTCTTTCAAGGCACTCTTAATGTGACAAATTATGATTTATCTTGAAATAAATAGAAGACTAGAACTCTTAGACTTGATTGCTGAATATTCTTATACCTGTACTGTTAACCTGAGTTACTGAATTTCTTTCTAAAAGTCTAGCCAATACGTTCTTTTGAATGAAAAACCTTTAGTGATCTACAGGTGAAAAGTACATTGCCTTGAGTTATATTTTTATGTAGTAAAAGGATTACTTGAGGACAAGTAATAGTTAAGTTTGAAGGATTTTGATGCACCAAAAATATATACTATTTTTGCTATATAATTTTACCCATTTTTGGTGATATTGAACTTTAAAGAAAGGTATTTTTCATTATTTGTTGCAGGTATGATGATTTTAGGTGATTGGAGCAAAAAGAAGCAAAAAACAATGAATTCGGAGCGAAAATGAGCAAAAAGGAGGAAAACAGTTTTTGGCGCCGCCGGCGCCATTTTCCCGAGACCCAAAATTTAATTAACGATAGAGCGCCGCTGGCACCCAATGTCGGTGGATTTCAAATTTGAAGAGTTATGGCGACTTTTTGAAGGGATGCTTTAAGAAACACTTGGGATTTCTTTTCTAACTTATAAGTAACTGTTTTTGGACAAAAATGGTGTGGTATTAGTGTGTGTTCTGGAGTTATAGTGTGGTTCTAGAGAGGGAGAGTGCGTGTTGAGTGTTAGGGTTAGTGTAGAAGTGAGAATTTGAGAGGGATTCTTCTCTAAGGAGTGAAGGAGAAGGAGTAAAGTGAGAGATTGCTTCTTCCTTTCCATTCTTAAGTGGAAATTGAGTGTTGCAAAGAAGAGAGAAAATGATTCAAAGGAACTTCAAGGGATTTGCATTGGGGAAGAGAAAGAGATAAGTTGTATTTTCTTTTGTCGTTTGTATTACCTTTCTTTTATATATAAAATCCTTATTTTATTGTGTCTTCTCCATGAATTCTAAGTAGTCTGTTTTTTCTTTCTTCTTGCATAGAGATGTGATGATGTGGATTTAAAGTGCTTTTAAAGTATTGAGAAAATTATGATGGTTTTTCATTTCGAACTTAATTTACTTTTTGAACTGGACAATTGAATTGTTAAAATATGTTGTTGAACATTAACTCTGAAAGGAATTAGTGTCCTACAACATTAATGAGAATCCATTCAATGTACATGGATGAATTGCGTTGTTCATGGGAATTGAGTGCAAATAAATAGGGAAATGTGTTTTGATGGACTTCAAATTGGAGGTTTCAGGGTGACAGGCTGAGATCCCCAATTTGGTCCTAAGATTAGTAACTAAACTCGAAGTTTAGCCTTCAGGTGAAGGGTGAGTGGGAGCACCGTAGCGACAGCCGGTATCCTCCCAGCCTAGCCTTAGATTTAGTAGCTGAACTTAGGATATGTCAATGTTCTTTTCATGCTTGGAATAGGGGGTACTCTTTTGAGGGTAAAGAATATTTATGCTCCTAATTGGCACAATAAAATAAAATAATCATTTCATATCATTCACACATCTTATTCTCGTTGCAAGAGGAAAGATACTTTTCTTATATATCAAAACCTTTCAAATACATCGCTTATTGTGTGTATGTTAGTTAATTCTGTTTAAAGATATTAGAAGTAATTGTAGATTGCTTAATTGTTACTGTTTTCTGCATCTTATTAGTAGAAGTAAACATTAAACTTTAATCATAATTTGATTGGATTTCAGAATTACGTTATCTATTATAAGAATCGTTGCTTCCATGTGGGATCGATAACCAGAACTCCATTAGAGCCCTGTATTACTTGATACGTTATGTATACCTGCGTTGAATGTTTGAACTTTACAAAATCATTATAAATATATATAATTTTGGGTTCATAAGTTCTTGCAATATTAAAAGTCTGCATCAACAGACCCGTAACAAATTGGTTCATCTAGGAACATTCTAAATTGATCATTTGGTCTAGGTACTCCAAAGACCTATTCTTGCTCAATGCAAGATAGGCGGTAAATTCAAACCAACATGTGAGGGCCCGTATGTTATTGAAAAGACGTATTTGGGAAGATCCCACCAACTAAATAATTGCCAAGGGAAAGGATCATGCCGTAATGGGCAATGTTTGAAAATATATTATGCAACACAAGAAATGACCCATTTGTAAACGGAGGAAAATTAAAAAAAATTAATGAAAACATGAAATGAGTTCTGTTTCTTTCAATTTTGTTATGATTGGATGCTTAATTCTGTGCCTTTGGAGACCTTTCCCCACACTCTATGGTGATGCCTATGTGCTCCCTTCCTTAATGGTAAATAAAATTTCTTAAACTAAAGAAACATAATAAACTACAGAAGTTAATGAAATCAAACAAGCAACACACAAATAAATAACGAAGACTAGGACAAATTTAAAGATGGCATATTGACATTGTCTTTGTACATTAGGAAATTTTTTGACCCTAGACTCTTTTCACATTTTGTAGCAGTGTATGCTTGGCTCTAGAAAGTAGGTGTGTGGAAATGAGATAAAGGATCCACTTTGATTTTGACATGGAACAAGTTAAGTTGTTGTATAACGACCCATTATTGTCCACTATTGGTGAAGGGGAGTCAATGGAGAGGGAATCTATTTTGGAATTTTGTTCTAGATCATAGATGCCCGTGAAAAGGAAGATGGAGCTGAAAAGACCAGAGTTTACTACCATAAGACAAGTAATGGCAGAGGACTGAAATCAGCAGTGGTTGTTGCCACTCAAGGAATAGTGGATGCCTCCATGGCAGGGCTAACAATAATGAAAATGGGGCTGAACAATACTATACAAAGGAAATGGATTTAACAACTAATGAGAGCGGAAGGACATAATAAACAGGAGCTCCTACCGTAGCCCATAGAGGAGGATTTGTCAGAGTTTAAGTTTCAGATTCTAGATCACTTCGGGAAGCATATCCTACCCTTAAGATAGAGAGTTTTGATCCTGAGGAAGACATTTTGAGAGGCACATCTTCACGGCGAGTTCGTACACCACACAAGTTGTTTTCCCCATGGTACCAGAAAAACCTATTGCTTGACAGATCATCTTTGAAGAAGAATTGGAGCACTTGCAGACCATCAAGCGATTATTTTCTGAAATTCACAAAAAGTTGATGGCGAGAAGATTAACATACTTTATGGTTACAACTATTCACCAAAGTCCTTAGAAGGAAGAGTAAGAAATTATTATTGAGCATGTAATGAAAGCTCGCCACAAAAGGCAAGCCGGGTATTTGGAAAAGAAAACTTATTCAAAACTCAGATGTTTGAAATGAGGAAATGGTAGGATCACTATCCATTATTGATGTTGCCACTACTTCTCTCTTGACAAGGATGGAAATACTCAGGGCATTCTGCGATATGATCGGGTTGACCTAATCCAGCTAGTAATCATTGAAATAACTAAGATATTAGTGGTGTGGCATATCTTGGCTCCAACCTGCATCTCTGATAGCTACATAATCAACATATATGAAATTGGGAATTGTATACCACCCAACATTGACCATCATGATATTGAGAGGCCCTTCTGCACAATTTCACTACTAAGTGACTGTGCCATATTGTTCAAGACTGAATTACAAACCAGAGAGTTAGAGAGTTCAAAGATCTAGTCTAGATACCCCTTATGCTTAAATATATTTTGATTCGCCATGGAAATGAGGCTGATGTGGCAGAGCATTGTATCCCAGCGATAGGCCGAAGAATGATTTCAATCACAATCAAGAGAATGAGCCTCAACAAGATCCCAGTCCACTACCAACCTAAGACATAACTTTATGGATTACGATCTCTAGAGCTACTTATGAGCACCCAAACTCCTGAGAGATTCTTGAGAAGGCTTACCTTGGGGTGCTAGGTTTTCGTAGTAGGCCTTGTAGTGAGAGGGGATCTGTAAACAATAGAGGACTCGAGGGACTAATGTGACATGCACCTGAGGTACATACATGACAAGGGTACATTTTGTCATATTTGGACTTTTTGATATTATGACATTATCATGTAATGTTGGACATCTCTTTTGTGACGAGAATGGGGTTAGATACCCTTTTGCTACAATTGGTTTTCTGCCACTAAAATCTTCTCGTGTGGTTCCAGAAAAGTCAATTTGACATTAATTAAGAAGGAAAATACATTCCACCAAATGACTTAAAATTAATTTCTGACAACACAACCAAGTAAAATCATTATGGGTGATGTGTAAATTCCCTAGGTTGGCCTATACCCAACAAACAACTCGAATTATAAAAGACAAAAATTAATAACAAAACCAATTAAAAACAACTTTAGGCAAGGTTTATTTTCCCTATATTTCTTATAGCTAGCAAACTTTAAGAATTCTTAACAATTTTTAACCATACCATTTTGTGTGAATTCCACACAAACTTCCTCTCTACTAGTAGGGTCTAGATCTTTCCTGACACAAAATCACAACTTTTTTCTAGCTTACATGTTCTTCTCATAGTTAGGATGTAAGTCCTCTAACATTCCTTCCGATCGAGATAGGAACAGACATTCGACATTTTCGAGAATGACTAAAAAACTTCCTTCAATGGAATACAACATCCATTCTCCTTAACTAGTAGGATCTACAGCCTTCCTAAAATGCAGTCATGACTTTCCTCTAGCTTACATATTCTCTTCTTAGTTCGGATGTAAGTCCACTAGCATTTTTCTGAGTGAGACAAGGACATGAAATTCGACATTCTGAGAATTGGTATAAGAATTCCTTCAATGGAATAATGCATCAATTCTTTCTCCTGCTAGTATGATGTAAGACCATCCTGACACGGACTCACAACTTTTTTGAAGTCCACCTATTCTCTTCCTAGCGAGGATGAAAGTCTGATTCTGGCTTACAGTATACGTGAGTTTAATCCTTTAATTCTCTTGTTTAAATTTCTTCCTTTACTACAACGCCAAATACTTGACCCCAAAACAAAGTAAGATTTCAATTATATCTTTAAATAGTAGGCCTTTTACGCAAGTATACGTATCGTTATCAAGTAATATAGAGTTTTCTGATCAAGCCCCAAATACAGATCCCACGGAGATCATGGTTAATCACGGCGGCTTTCAAGATATGTTCTAGTCTATAATAGCACACCCTAGTTTGGAAAGTCAATAAACGTTTGGTTTTAGTTATATCCTTCAATTATCACTACAATATTACTTCTACTCCTAAACTAAAGTACTTAGAGAAATATAAAATGTGGGGTTTATATATAATAAAAGTACTCTTCCTCATGCAATGAAATTTGTGACATGTGTAAAAGTAAAATAATAGAGAGAGATTGTGACAAATAGAAGCAATTATATTCTTTACCCTTACTTGGTTCTATATTGAACATAGGTTAATTTGATGATTTGAAATCTTGTAGATGGGTTAGGCAGGGAAGATACTAGCTCTCACTCTAGAGTTCTCTCTTCTCCGTCCACCCGGGGGCTAACATCTCACATCAAACCCTAAAATAATAAACCAAATTTGGGGCTTTAGTCTGTCACCCTAATGTCCTCTAATTCTATAAGCATCGAAGTACATTTCCCTATTTATTTGCACAAAATTATATGAATTACTTTGTCATCCATACAAACTCATGTGATTTCTTCCAATAATTGATTGATAATACCTACAAGGATCTTACATGTTCTCGCAACCAAAGTTAACATCTTAATAAGCCAAATCAAGAAGTAAATGATGTGCGAGGATTGAATCAACACAATTTATTCCAACATTAAAGATCAATACTTCCACAAATTCCATCCATCAGTTTTCATTTTTAAGGAAAAAGATAAAGAATACTACTGAAAGTCAATAGAGAAAATACAACAACAAGTAATTTTAAAAGTAGAAATCACGTAGGAAACACAAGAAATCTCAATTAAAACTAAATGAAGTACAAAGCTAAAATCTTATCTCAAGTTCCCTCCACCAAACTCTTGAGGTTCCTTTAAATCTCTTCCATTCTCTTACAAGACTCCCTAGGACTGGTCACCCAACCTTAGAGGGTTTAAATCTCTCTAAAACAATGGATTTTTACTTAGAAATCTATACCCACCTTCCCTTTCAATAGGAATGAGATAAGTGAGAAGATACCCTAAGTAATAACTATTGACCTCAATTTTGGTGAGGTCTAATCTTCCTTTTAGTGCTTAGGATCTAGCCATAAGACTTTCTCTTTGACTATCTTAGAAGACTAGAGATGGAACCCACAATTTAGAAATCTGCACCACTTTATAGCTCCTTTTGGAATCCTACATGGACGGTCATAAACCCAATCACTTGGAAGGTTAAAACCAACATGTGGAGAACCAAAGATAAGTTCCTATAGGAATGATTTGGACATAAGGCAACCTCGGGTGAGTAGGGCTTGCTCTTGAACACACACCCCTAATCCCTTGAACCCCTCATTTATTCCAAAACCCTAAACCAATTCCCCTCCACCCTTCAAGAAACTCACAATGGTACTCCAAGCCTCTGTTCTTTGATTGAGATGGCTAGGATCAATATGAGAATGTTCATAAAGTGGTGACCATTAGGGTAAGCTTTGTCCCAAAGTGTTAGGCACACACACCCCTAAACCTTGATTCCTTTATAAATTCCAATTTTCAATTTAAAATTTCCAAATTTGCCAAAATCTCCAAATTCATTTAAAAAACCTACCTAAATCATTTTGAACCACCATTTGGTCTAGTTACACCTAAACCCACCAAAATTGACCAAATTACCAAAATACCCCTCAAATGCCAAAAATCCAAAAATCCAAATTTTATCCAATTAAATCCTAAAAATCATTTAAAACTTCCCCATGCCGTCCAATTGCCCCAATTTGACCAATTTTTGCCAAATTGACCAATTTTGACCAAAATCCCAATCTTGCCTCTACATGACCAAATCCCCAAATCAACCCCAATTTCCACCAAATTGACTCCAAAATACTCCAATTTCAACCCTAAACTCAAATTAAACATTTCTAATCTAAATTGTAATAATTTTGAAGCCCTATTTAATTAACTTAAAACCCTAATTTTAACATTAGCCAGATAACCCCAATTTGAACCAATCTTTAGAATCCATCAAAATGAACCCTATGATAAACCCAATTTCCTCAATTTTAATTTTTAAACTCTTTATGACATTCTCATAGACCAATTGAGCCATCAATTAGGCTAGACCCAAGCTTAAAATTAACCCAAACCAAAATCCCAAATTTTGACCCAAAATTCAAATTTCCCAAAATTAAACCTCATGATCAATCAAATCCCCCAATTTCAAGTTCCTAATCAAAATTCAACATGTCCAAATTGAATTTCAATCAATACCAATTCAATTTTGTCACTAATGCACCAAAAATATATGATATTTTTGCTATATAATTTTACCCATTTTTTGTGATATTGCACTTTAAAGAAAGGTATTTTTCATGATTTGTTGCAGGTATGATGATTTTAGGTGATATGAGCAAAAAGAAGAGAAAATGAATGAATTCAGAGTGAAAAGGAGAAAAATGGATAAAACAGCTTCTGGCACCACCGAGGCCAAAATGGGCACCGCCTGCGCCATTTCCCGAGAGCTCCAGATTTAATCGGGTGATAGAGCACGGCCGGTACCCAATGTTGTGCAATTCAAATTTGAAGAGTTTTGGCGACTTTTTGAAGGGATGCTTAAAAATCTTGGGATTTCTTTTCTAACTTATAAGTAACTATTTTTGGACGAAAATCGAGAGGTGAGAAAGTGGTGGTAGTGAGAGTTCTAGTGTGTGTGAGTGTGTTGAGTGTTAGGATTTGTAAGAGAAGAGTGTAGAAGTGTGGATTTTAGAGGGATTCTTCTCTAGGGAGTGAAGGAGAAGGAGTAAAGTGAGAGATTTTTTATTCCTTTCCATTCTAAAGAGGGAATTGAGTGTTGCAAAGAAGAGAGAAAAGGATTTAAAGTAACTTCAAGAGATTTTCTTAGGGAAGAGAAAGAGATAAGTTGTATTTTCTTTTATGGTTTGTATGACTTTTATTTTATATATAAAATCTATGTTTTATTGTGTCTTCTCTATGAATTCTCAGTAGTCTCCTTTATCTTTCTTCTTGCATAGAGATGTGATAATGTGATGATGTGAATTAGAAGTGTTTTTAAAGTATTGAAGAAATTGTGATTTTTCATTTCGATGTTAATTTACTTTTCGATCTGGCCAATTTTATTGTTAAAATCTGTTGTTGAACATTAACTCTGAAAGAATATATTGTCCTACAACAATAATGAAGAATCCATTCAATGTCCATGGATGAATTACATAGTTCATCGGAATTGAGTGCAAATAAATAGGTAAATGTGTTTTGATGGACTTCAAATTGGAGTTTTCAGGGTGACATGCTGAGATCCCCAATTTAGCCCTAAGATTAGTAAATAAAGTTGAAGGTTAGTCTTCAGGTGAAGGGTGAGTGGGAGCTCCATAGTGACAACCGGTATCCTCCTAGCTTAGCCTTAGATTTAGTGACTAAACTTAGGATATGTCAATGTTCTTTTCATGCTTGGAAGAGGGGGTACTCCTTTGAGGGTAAGAAATATTTATGCTCCTATTTGGCACAATATAATAAATAATCATTCTACATCATTCACACATCATATACTTGTTCCATGAGGAAAGATACTTTTCATATATATCAAACCCTTTCAAATACAAGCTTAGTGTGTGTTTGTTAATTAATTCTATTTTAAAGATATTAGAAGTAATTGTAGTTTGCTTAATTGTTACTATTTTTTGTATCTAGTAAGTAGAAGTAAATTTAAACTTTAATTACGGTTTGAGTATTGGATTTCAGTATTATGTTATTTATTGTAAGGAACATGCCTTCCTTATGGGATCGATAACCAGGACTCCATTAGAGCCCAGTATTACTTGATACAATACGTATACTTGCATTGAAGTTTGGACATTACAAAATCAATATAAATATATAAATTAAGGTTCATAAGTTTCTGCAATATAAAAAGTCTGCATCAAGATTTTGGCACCATTGTCGGGGAGGTATAAATGATATCTATTGATAATATAGTAATTTAAAACCCTTACATTGTAGTGTGTAACTGTGTGTTTATTTAATTTTTAGAGTATTTGTGTGATTTTATATGCGTGGTAGTGGATCTATAGGTTTAGTACCTTACGATTCGGAGTTAGAACGCACTGTTAGAAAAATTAGAAAACAACAAAAAAAAACTGAGAATCCTTGCAAAATGGCGAATAATCAAGATAATCAGAGAAATGATATTGAAAATTTGTCAAGACCTTTAAGAGATTATGCTGACCCAACAGCAGATGAAATTCATATGACTATTCAAAATCCTGATGTTGCTGCTAATTCATTTGAGCTTAAACCTGCTACTATCCAAATGGTACAAAATAATCAATTTGGAGGAACACCTAATGAAGATCTAAATTTACATCTCGCTAGTTTTCTAGAACTGTGTGCTACTTTTAAATATCACGGAGTGTCGAGTGATGTTGTCAAACTTAGGCTTTTTCCTTTTTCATTAAGGGATAAAGCTAAGGCGTAGTTAAACTCGTTAGCACATGGATCTATTAGAACTTAAGGAGAACTTTCTCAAAAGTTTCTATCAAAATATTTCCCTCCATCAAAGACTGCTAAGCTAAGAAATGATATCACATCTTTTAGTCAGTTTGAAGGGGAATCAAGATATGAAGCTTGGGAAAGATTTAAAGATCTTCTTAGGAAGTGCCCACATCATTCTTTACCAGATTGGTTAATAATTCAAATATTTTACAATGGATTGGTGGGATCATTGAGATTGATTATAGATGCTGCTGCTGGTGGATCGTTAATGTCAAAACCTTTTGATGATGCATACGCATTAATAGAAGAAAAGACTACTAATAGTTTTCAATGGCCATCTGAACAAGTAAATACTAAGAGAGTAGCTAGTGCTCGGGATTTGGATATGATGACTATGATAGTTTCTCAAATTGTAGCTCTTTCTAAGAAAATAGATTAGTATGGAATGAATTATTCTCAACCACCCCAAGTGTTAGAGGAAAATTCATTTGGACAGATAACAAAATCTCAAACACCTTATGAGACTTTGAATGCTATTAATAAACCTAATAATCTTTATTCGAATTATTATAATCCTGGTTGGAAGAATGATACACCTAAAATATGCAGTATTTTTATGCACATTTTCATACCTTTTTTAAAGATATTGCACTTTAATGGAAGGTATTTTGTGTTTTTCTTGCGGGTATGATGAAAATGGATGGTCATGATGAAAGGAGCAAAACTGGATCAAATTTGGAGCAAAAAGAGATAAAAAATGAAAATTTGGGCACTAGCGGCTAAGCGCCGCTGGGCCGGCGCTTAGCCGCCACAGTTAAAAATTAAATTCTAAAGGAATTTGG
Organism: Papilionanthe hookeriana x Papilionanthe teres; assembly: GCA_022702705.1. Lineage (NCBI taxonomy): Eukaryota > Viridiplantae > Streptophyta > Magnoliopsida > Asparagales > Orchidaceae > Papilionanthe > Papilionanthe hookeriana x Papilionanthe teres. The sequence continues at coordinate 25,682,558 of CM040425.1, forward strand.
AGCCAATTTAAAAGGGAATGGGATGCAACTCTTGGTGGTAACTTCCATAACTTCCTTTGGGCGGCAAGTTTGAATGAAGGGGTGCATTCTTTGGTGGATACATTGAATCTGGACACATTTGAAGAGACACCAAGGAACCTTTTGGTTTACTATTTAAAGAGAGTCTTAGGAAAGATTAAGGAGCACTTCCTTTGCCTTTTGAAGGGCTCTTCCACTTGCATTTTGAAAAAGGCTTTTATAGTATTTTACTTTCATTTTGCGAGAGTTTTTATTAAGAGTAGGAGTAAAGAGTAGAAAGGAGAAAAGGGACGGAGCGAAGTCTTCTTCTTCCCTTCTTTTCTTTCTTTTAGTTTAGTTTCTATTGAAGTCTGAAGTTTATTCTGAGTCATCGTAGTTGGGAGATCTCGCTCGAGGAGTAGTTTAGTGAAGAGTTAAAGTTTCTGAGGAACTTCCTGAGTCTTGTGGAGAGAATTTTCAGATGAGTGTTTACTTTTGTTCTTACATTTAGTTTTTTAATTAATACTTATTTTTGTTTGTTGTTTTTCTTATAGTTTTTAATTTCAAATCAATGTGTTTTTATATTTTCTCAATGCATTCTTAGTAGTTTACTTTATCTTTTCTTTCTTAAATGGAGAAGTAATTAATTTATGGAGAATTGTTGTGGAAAGTATAAGTGTTTAAAGTTAGAAAAAGTTGTGAAGATTGATTCTGAAAACTTTGTTTACTTGTTAATTTGGCCTCTTAAGTTGTAGAATTTCTTGAGATTATGTAAGATCCAATGCGGTATTGTCTCATAAAAGTTAGTAAGAATCACATGCAATTATATGGATGAGAATTGTAGTCCATTTAATTGAATGTAATATTAGAAGATATTTTTATGGAAGGGAGTAAAATTAGAGGATTTTTGAGTGACAGGCTAAAACCCCCTAATTTTGTTTTAAGTTTTGAGTTTTGTTATGAGAATTCAGCCCCTAGTTGGTGGGAATCGGAGAACTCTAGAGTGAGAGACTGGTATCTTCCCTGCCTAACCATGTTCAAAATGATAAAAATTTTAAATTAACCTATGTTCTTTACAGAACCAAGTAAGGGTAAAGAACACATTAGCTTCTATCTGTCACAACAAATTTAAACACTTCCACAGCAATATATTAATAATTACTACTTCATAAAAGGAAAGAAAAAGGTATTCTACTTAATAGTGTTTTACATACAGTGTTATTAGTCATTATAATTTTAATTTCTTGCTTAAAAATTTTATTAAGGAAATTTCAAAATACAAATCAACTTTCAAAACTTTTCAAAATCAAGACATAATTTCAAAAGCCATAAAAAAGTAAAAAGATAATTTTCGGATTCCTTTAAAGATTTTCAAATTTTCCCTGTAAGTTAGGTATCTCGGGGCTTAATCAGAAAGTCCTATATTACATGATAAACGATACGTAAACTTGCGTAGTATCTACATTATAAATCAAAATCATCAGCATATATATATATTTATACGGCGTGATCAAGTTATTGGCACCGTTGCCAATTTTCATATCATATTTGTAAGTATAAATATCAGGTGGATCAAGTTTTTGGCGCCACTGTCGGGGAAAAATAATAAAATTGCATTTTAATGAGAATTAAGAAATTTTAAATTTTAAATTTTTACTTTTCTTTATTTTTGTTAGTGTGTTGTGTTTTGTTTTGTTTTATTGTTGTATGCGTAGTTCAGGTTCTGAGGGACTTGCGTCTTACGATTCTGAATTAGAAAGAACTATCTGAAAAATCAAAAAAATTAAAAATACAGAAAAAGATAAAAATATTCAAGAAATGGCAAATCATCAAAATCAAAATGTAGGCATCCATCAAGAATTAAGACCTTTAAGAGATTATGTTAACCCTACAGTAGATGAACTTCGTGGTAGTATTCAAAACCCTGTTGTAGCTGCTAATTCTTTTGAGCTTAAACCTAGCTATTATCCAAATTGTGTTTAATAATCGATTTGGGGAGCAACAACTGAAGATCCTAATTTGCATCTTGCTAATTTTCTAAAGTTCTGTGCTACTTTTAAATATGATGGTGTTTCGGATGATGCTATTAGACTTAGACTTTTTCCTTTCTCACTAAGGGATAAAGTTAAAATATGGTTACATTTGTTACCACCTGGATCAATAACAATTTGGGGTGAACTGTCAAAAAAATTTCTTGCTAAATATTTTCCACCATCTAAGACTGCTAAGTTGAGAAATGATATAACATCTTTTTGTCAGTTTAAAGGAGAATCAATATATGAAGCTTGGGAAAGATTTAAAGATCTCCTCAAAAAATGTCCACATCATGTGATACCAGATTGGTTAATAACTCAAACTTTTTATAATGTATTAGTTGGATCTCTTAGATCAATCATCGATGCTTATGCTTTAAACTATTTTCTGATGCTTATGCTTTAATTGAAGAAATGGCTACTAATAATTTTCAATAGCCTTCTGAAAGGTTAAATCCTAAAAAGGTAGCCAGTGTTTATGAAAATGATGCTTTTACAATGTTAGCAAATCAAGTTGTTGCTGTATCAAGGAAGATCGACCAATTTGGGATGAATTTTTCTCACCAAATCTCATGATCGAAGAAAATTCATTAGGCCAAATGGTTAATTCTTATTCTTCACCAGAAACTGTGAATGCTATAATCAAACCTAACAACCCATATTTCAATTATTATAATCCAGGTTGGAAGAATCATCCAAATTTTAATTGGAATAACAATAATCAGGGTGGTGTTAATCAACAATAGGGAATCACCAAGTAAACTCATTGAGGAATTGTAACAACCAAGGTAATAATAATAATAGATTAATGTATCTTCTAATTATAACAATGCTTTACAAAATAAAGAGAAGAAGTTCTCTATGGAAGAGGTAGTATCACATATGGGAAATCAATTACAAATTCAAGGAGCAACCATCAAAAATATTGAAAATCAATTGGGACAAATTGCAAATGCTTTAAGTAATAGATCCCAAGGAATGCTTCCAAGTAATACTAAAGTGAATCCAAGAGAAAAGAATAAAGAACAAATAAAAGCAATTCAACTGAGAAGTGGAAAAGAATTGGAAGGTAGAGTTCAAAAAGAAACTGAAGTAGAGAAAGAAGAGATCGAAAGACCTAAAGAGGACGCTCCAAAAGGTTTTGAAAGACCTATTTCTCCACCTAAGGTTGATTTAGAAAAACCACCACCTCCATTTTCTCAGAGACTTCGTCAACAAAAGTTGGATAAGCAATTTTCAAAATTCTTGGAGATATTAAAGAAGTTTACCATTAATATTCCATTTGCTGAAGCCCTAGAACAAATGCCAAGCTATGAGAAATTTATGAAGGATATTCTTAATAAAATAAGGAAGTTTGAAGAAAATGAGACTGTTGCACTTAGTGAGGAGTGCAGTGCGATAATTCAGAAAAAGCTTCCTGAAAAACTTAAAGATCCTGGTAGTTTCACAATTCCATGTGCAATCGGAGAAAGATTCTGTGGAAAAGCTTTATGTGATTTGGGTGTAAGCATTAACCTTATGCCTCTATCAATATTTAAAAGACCGGGACTAGGAGAAATAACCCCAACTACTGTAACTCTACAATTAGCAGATCGTTCGATCACATGTCCTAAAGGAGTTATAGAAGTTATTTTGGTAAAAATGGATAATTTATTTTTCCTGTGGATTTCATTGTGTTAGATATGGAGGAAGATAAAGAGATAACCATAATTTTGGGGAGACCTTTTCTAGCTACAGGCAGAGCCATAATAGATGTGCAAAAATGGGAATTAATGATGAGGGTTAATGATAATATTTCAAAATCGATGAAATATCCTGATAGAGGTAAAGAAGATGAGTGTTATAGGATGAATGTTATTGAATATTTACGTGAATGTCATTTCAAATTAACTTATAAAGAGAAAGCTGAAAGAGAAGAATTGGAATATAAGCAAGAAGAGGATTTATTTGATTCTGAAGATTTTCAAGAGGAAGATTTAAAGTATGTTCATTAAAGCTTTGAATTGTTGGATATGACTGAAAAAGATGAATCTTATGGTCCATCAATTGAAAAACCTCCTGAACTTGAGCTAAAAATGCTTCATGATCATTTGAAATATGTTTTTCTAGGTGAATCCTCAACCTTGCCTGTTATAATTTTCTCTCAATTAAATGAAAAAGAAGAAGAGAGTTTGCTTGAAATTTTGAAGAAGCACAAGAAAGCCTTTGGATGGACAATTGCTGATATTAAAGGAATCAGTCCTTCAATTTGTATGTACAGAATTCTTATGGAAGATAATTGCAAACCGCGGTCTGATCCCCAAAGGAGATTAAATCCTATCATGAAAGAAATTTTAAAATGGTTGGATGTTGGAATTATCTACCCTATTTCAGATAGTGCATGGGTTAGTCCTATTCACTGTGTTCCTAAGAAAAGAGGAGTAACTGTGACTCTTAATGAAAAAAATGAAATGATACCAACAAGACAAGTTACAGGGTGGCGAATATGCATTGATTATAGAAAACTAAACCTTGCCACAAGGAAAGATCATTTATTCTGAGTCATCAGACTTGGGAGATCCGCTCTGAGGAGTAGTTTAGTGAAGAGTTAAAGTTTCAGAGGAACTTCCTGAGTCTTGTGGAGAGAATTTTCAGATAAGTGTTTACTTTTGTTCTTACATTCAGTTTTTTAATTAATATTATTTTTTTGTTTTTCTTATGGTTTTTAATTTCAAAGCAATGTGTTTTTGTATTTTCTCAATGCATTCTGAGTAGTTTACTTTATCTTTTTCTTTCTTAAATGGAGAAGTAATTAATTTATGGAGAATTGTTGTGGAAAGTATAAGTGTTTAAGTTGGAAGAAGTTGTGAAGATTGATTCTGAAAACTTTGTTTACTTCTTAATTTGGCCTGTTAAATTGTAGAATTTCTTGAGATTATGTAAGGTCCAATGCAAGATTGTCTCATAAAAGTTAGTAAGAATCATATGCAATTATATGGATGAGAACTGTAGTCCATATAATTGAATGTAATATTAGAAGATATTTTTATAGAAGGTAGTAAAATTAGAGGATTTTAGAGTGACAGGCTAAAACATCGTAAATTGGTTTGAAGTTTTAAGTTTTGTTATGAAAAGTTAGCCCCCAGTTGGTGGGAATCGAGGGAACTCTAGAGTGAGAGACTGGTATCTTCCCTACCTAACCATGTTCAAAATGATAAAAATTTCAAATTAACCTATGTTCTTTATAGAACTAAGTAAGGGTAAAGAACACATTAGCTTCTATCTGTTACAACAAATTTAAATACTTCCACAACAATACTTTAATAATTACTACTTCATAAAAGGAAAGAAAAAGATATTCTAGTTAATTGTGTTTTATATACAGTGTTATTAGTCATTATAATTTTAATTTCTTGCTTAACCATTTTATTAAGGAAATTTCAAAAGACAAATAGACTTTCAAAACCTTTCAAAATCAATACATACTTTCAAAAGCCATAAAAAAATTGTAAAAAGATAATTTTCTGATTCCTTTAAAGATTTTCAAATTTTTCTTGTGGGTTCGATACCTCGGGGCTTAATCAGAAAGTCCTATGTTACATGATAAATGATACATATACTTGTGTAGTATCCAAATTATAAATCAAAATCATCAGCATATACATATATATATATATACGGCGTGATCAGGTTTTTGGCACCGTTGCCAATTTTCATATCATATTTGTAAGTATAAATATCAGGTGGATCAAAGAATCACCCAAATTTCAACTGGAATAATAGCAATGCCAATGTTAACCCACATTGGGGTAACAGTTCTATAATTCCAATTGGAAATTTGAACAATTATGGAAATACCAATTTTAGACCCTCTTATCCTCCTGGATTCAATAGTAACCCGCAATTTAAGGATAAGTAGTTGTCTACTGAAGAAATGATTCTTAATATGGGAAATCAATTAGAAGTTCAAGGTGTTGAGATGAAAAATATTGAAAATAAATTGGGGCATATTTTCACTGCTCTTAATAATAGACTTTCTGGAATGCTTCCAAGTAATGTTTAGATCAATCCAAAAGATCAAAAAAAGGAACGACTTAAGGCTATTCAATTAAGGATTGGAAAGGAATTAGAGACAAGAGTATAGAAAGAAGTTGAAATAGAAAAGGAGAAGGTGGATATTAAAAAAGGTTCAAACAAGATTTATATAGACATGTAATGTCCTCTTGCACCAATGAAGATTACTGTTTGAAAAAAACCACCTCCATTTCCTCAAAGATTGAAGCAACAAAACAGGGATAACAGATTTGGAAAATTTTTGGAGTTCCTTAAGAAATTAACGATAAATATTCCTTTTTTTGAAGCATTAGACCAAATGCCTGACTATGCTAAGTTTATGAAGGATATTCTTCAAAAGAAAAGAAAGTTCATAGATCATGAAACTGCTGCACTTAGTGGAGAGTGTAGTGCAATTATTTAGAAGAAGCTTCTGGAAAACTTAAAGATCCTAGTAGTTTCACTATTCCGTGTGCTATAGGTGAAAAATTTTTCGGAAGAGCCTTTTGTGATCTTGGAGCTAGTATTAATCTTATGCCTTTATTAACTTTCAAAAGGTTGGGAATAGGAGAAATTTCTCCTACATCTGAGACTTTTCAGTTTGCCGATCGTTTCATTACTTACCCTAAAGGAGTGGTGGAAGATGTGTTAGTGAAAGTGGATAAATTTATCTTTCCTACAGATTTTATTGTACTTGATATGGAAGAAGATAAAAAAATTCCAATCATTTGGGAAGAACATTCCTTGCTACTGGGAGAGCAGTAATTGATGTTCAAAAAAGAGAATTAACTATGAGGGTTAATGATCAAGAGGTGACCTTTAATATTTTGAAATCTATGAAGTATCCCTCAATGGAAAAATATAGTGATTGTTTCAGGATGGAGGTCTATGAATATATGAGAAAGGATCAATTTGAAAATATATTTGAAAAAGAAGCAGAGTATGAAAATATATATGAAGGAATTGAAAATGAAGAAAATTTAGATAATAAGAATAATGAAGAATTGGAGTATGTTTAGGAGAGATTTGAAGTACTAGACACTATGGAAGTTAGTGATAAAAGCTTAATTCCATCTATGATAAAACCTCCTGAACTTGAGATGAAAAATCTCCCTAATCATTTAAAGTATATGTTTTTAGGAGAATTATCTACACTACAAATTATTGTATATTCGGAGTTGAACGAATATCAAGAACAAAAATTGTTGGAAATTTTAAAAAGATACAAAAAGGCTTTTGGATGGACTTTAGTGGATATTAAAGGAATTAGTCCTTCAATTTATATGCAAAGGATTTTATTAGATGAAGAACATAAACCGAGAGTTGATCCATAGAGGAGATTGAATCCAATAATGAAAGAAGTAGTTAAGGAGTTTTTAAAATGGCTGGATGCTGGAATTATTTATCCTATTTCGGGTGAGTCCAATACATTCTGTACCAAAAAAGGGAGGAGTGACTGTTTATGTGAATGAATGTAATGAAATTATGCCCACAAGACAAATTAATGGATGACAAATTTGTATTGACTATAGGAAATTAAATTCCGCCACCCGAAAAGATCACTTTCCTCTTCCTTTTTTCGATCAAATGATGGATAGACTTGTTGGACACAAGTACTGCTTTTTGGATGGATGTACTGGTTACCACCAAATACCTATTACTCCTGAGGATCAAGAAAAAACAACATTTACTACGCTTTTCGAAGAAATGCCTTTTGGACTGTGTAATGCACCTGCAACGTTTCAGAGATGTATGATGTCTATCTTCAGCAATATGATAGATAATGGAATAGAAGTTTTTATAGATGATTTCTCTGTATTCGGGACTTCATTTGAAATATGTTTGGAAAACTTAGCAAAAGTTTTGGAGCTTTGTAAGAAAACCAATTTAGTTCTGAATTGGGAGAAATGCCAATCTATGGTTGCAGGAGGCATTGTGCTTGAGCATAAAATTTTTGAATATGGTATGGAGGTCAACCCTACTAAAAATAGAGTGATTGAGAGATTGCCACCACCTACTACCGTAAGAGAGGCGAGGAGTTTCTTAGGACACGCTGAATTTTATAGGCGATATATTAAAGTTTTTTCTAAAATTACCAAACCTTTGTGCCGACTTCTAGAAAATGATAGAAAATTTGATTTTAATAGTGAATGTTTGAGTGCTTTTGAATTTCTGAAAGAGAATAATCACTGCACCTATAATTGTTTCACCTGATTGAGAGAAACCATTTGAACTTATGTGTGATGCTAGTGATTTTATGATCGGAGTAGCATTGGGGCATAGGCTTTATAAAATTTTCAAAGTCATTTACTATGCTAGTAAAACTCTTAATGAAGCTCAAATTAATTATACCACTACTGAAAGAGAGTTATTAGCTATAGTATTTGCTTTTGAAAAGCTTAGACCTTATTTAATTGGAGCTAGAAATATTGTGCATACAGACAATTCAGCTATCAAATATTTAATGCAAAAGAAGGATGCCAAACCTAGATTGATTAGATGGATACTTCTTATGCAAGAATTTGATTTTATGATAGTTGATAGGAAGAGAACTGATAACCAAATAGCTGATCATTTGTCGAGATTAAAGTATGATAAATTATTTGAATTTGAGAAGGAAGTTACAGAAACTTTCCCCGATGAACAACTTTATACTATTATGGGAAGAAACTTGCCTTGGTATGCTGATATTGTGAATTATATTGTGAGTGATATTGTACCACCTGATTTAACAAGGCAACAACAAAAGAAGTTTAAATATGATGTAAGATTTTTTTTTTGGGATGAGCCCTATCTGTATAAACAATGTAAGGGTCTGACTATTAGGAGATGTGTGCCACAAGAAGAAATTAAATTAATTTTTCAACAATGTCATGATTTTAAATTTTGAGGTCATTTTAGTGTTGATAAAACTGATTTTAAGATTTTACAATCTGGATTTTATTGGCCTACTCTTTTTAAGGATGTATACAAATATATTAAATCATGTGATCAATTTCATAGAGTAGGTATTATCTCTAGAAGAAATGAAATGCCTCTAAACGATAATTTGGAAGTTGAAATTTTTTATGTATGGGGATTAGATTTTATGGGTTCATTTACTCCTTCATTTGGAAATTTATATATACTGGTTGCAGTTGATTATGTCTTGAAATGGATTGAAGCTATTGCTTTACCTAGATGTGATGCTCGGAGTGTTTCAAAATTTTTAAAGAAAAATATATTTGCGAGATATGGAATGCCAAGAGTGATTATAACTGATAGTGGATCCCATTTCAAGAATAATCAAATTAAGAGATTGATTGAGAAATATAATATTATTCATAGAATCTCTACTACTTATAATCCCCAGATTAGTGGTTTAGCAGAAGCGACTAATTGTGAAATTAAAAGAATTTTGGAAAAAACTGTGGATAATCACAAATTAGATTAGACTGCTCGATTAGATACTGCATTTTGGGCTTATAGGGCTGCTTTTAAAAACCATACTGGAATATCTCCTTATAGACTAGTGTTTGGTAAGACTTGTCATTTACCTGTTGAATTGGAGCATAAAGCATATTGGGCCATAAAAGAGTTGAATTTTAATTGAAAATTACTGGAGAGAAGAGATTTATGCAATTGAATGAATTGGAAGAAATTAGAAATGCATCTTATCACAATGACAGGATCTATGAAGAGAGAATGAAATTGTGACATGATCAGAAGATATTGAAAAAGAAATTTGAATATGGATAGAAAGTTTTGTTATACAACATAAGGTTGAAATTATTTCTTGGAAAGCTCATGTCCAGATGGTTGGGACCTTTTACAGTTGTAAAAGTTCTTTCTTTTGGAGTTGTTGATATTGAGGATCTTGATATTAGAAAGATTTTCAAGGTTAATGGGCATTGATTAAAGCCTTACTTTGAAGGTTTTAACCTAACTTCAAAAAGGTTTTAATGTTGAGTCATCACGATCAACTGAATGGTTTGTCGGGCTGACGACGTTAAACCAAGCGCTTTATGGGAGGCAACCCTTAAGTATCTTTATTGTGTGTTTGCTTATTTGTTGTAGTTGTTCTTTTAGATAGTTATTTTGGAATCCTAATCACTCCTAAATACTTTTAAGAATTGATAAATATTGGATTGAATTAAGATATAGGAATATTTTGGGCCAAATAAAGTTTGGTGAAATTTTTTAACATTGGCCCCGCCGACGCCAGAATGGGCACCGCAGACACCAGAATGGGCGTCGTCGGTGCCCAATTACACAGATGTTTGTAGAATTTCAGGTTTAGATGCAGCCAACACTCTATCGAGCGCCGTCGATGCCCAAAACCTGTTAACGGTTTTTAGAGTTTCAAAATGCGATTTTTGGCAGTTTTGAGCGGGATCTTCTTCCTTATAACTTCCTAAACTCCATTTTAAACTTCCAAACACCAAAAAAAATGAAATTTTCCTTTCCTAATTCTCATCCCATGGATTCCTACTCCATATAAACCCCTTGATCTCGCATTTTCAACTGATGGAAGTTTATCAGTTTCGAGGCGCAACGAATATTCAACAAGGTGATGATGAAGAGGAGGATTATCAAGGAGAGAGGCTTTATTAATTGAGGTATGGATAATCCTACTACAAGAGTTGAAGAGATAATATAGGAAAGACTTTGGGAAGTGCTATGTTACACTACCACTGCTGTAGTCATTCTGGTTGTGAAAGAATTCTATGTAAATCTTCACGGGATCAACCAAGGATTCGTCTTTGTGCGAGGTAGGTTTGTGCAATTCACGTCCACAAGAATTAATGATCTCTTTATAATTGAGAATATACCTATCTAGCACTATTCCAATTTTAATGCAACAAGCGATAAAATGAATGATGTGTATCGTTATTTGACGAATGAAAAAGAAGATTGGGAAGTAACAGACAATGGATATATTAGTTTCTCTTCTGCATCTTTAAATCTGGTGTCAAAGCAGTGGAATTATTTTATTTCGGTGAATTTATTTCCAACTTTGAAGATTAGTAAAGTTACTAAGGAAGGTGCTATTTTGAATTTCTGTATTCAAACGGGAAGGCCGATTGATATTAAAAATATAATTGTGAAATCTGTTTTGGGATTGATAGTTCATGGATCTAAATATGGGCTTGGAAACCCCTCCACCATATTTCTGTTGTGTAGTCAATCACAAGTTCCGTATGAGAGTTGGGAAATGGTTCTTCTTCCTTAGAGTTCTACTGATCCAACAAATCTTTATGACTACCAAACAGTGGGAGATGAAGGTGATATGGATCTGCTTGCTGATCAACCAACTAGAGTTCACAACCCATTCAGCCTTACTTTCCTGAAAGTTTCAGAGTGATACTGAAGAGAATCAAGCAGTTGGAAAAATAGGTACAGAATGTTATGAATGCCATCAATAATATTTCTGATTTATTTGATCATATAGATTGGAGAATGAAGGAAAAATTTGATCACACTGGTCAGATTGAAATGGGCCTGATTAATCTGATGAAGAAGAATGGTGTGATTGCTGAGAATTCATCTGATGAATTCCCATTTCGTCCCTTATACAATTTATTCGTGCATCAACAATCTATTGGAGATATCAGAGAGGAAGATAGTTCGGTGACCGATGAGGAATGACTACTAGTTTCTGCTTATGTTTGATGTGTGTTTACTTTACTTTGCTTAATTTTGTTTGGTGTGTTTAGTATTTGCCTTGATTTGCTTTGTAGTTTGCATTTGGATTTTCTATGCTTAATTTTGTTGTGTGTTCTTAGATTTTAGTGTTTGCTTATCGTAGTGTACTTGCAACACTAAAAATCAAAGGGTTGTTAATTTAATTTGATGAACATATTAGTGTTTATGTTGTAACGTGGATTTTATATATATAAGTGATGTTTAGTATTCTTTGTGTAAGAATTGTGTTAGTTATTGCTTGTGTGATGAAATAGATGCTTAATGAAGTGTTAAATGCCATTGTGGAGGACTAAACTATTGAAATTACGAAAACATTTTAGGACCCAGATAAATTTTTGCACTGGTGCTGCCGGTGCCAAAATGGGAACCTCCGGCGCTCAAATCCAGAGTCTTTGGCCAATTTAAAAAAATAGAGCGCCGTCGGTGCCCGAATACAGAAAAAGGCCAAAACCCATTTATTTCACGATTTTGACCCTGGGACCCGCGATTTTTTCCATTGCTTTCGTCTTCCTCCTCAATTTTTACGACTTTGAAGACCTAGGGCTTGCTAGATCTTGGATTTGAAGTGATTTCAAGGTTTTTCGAGATTGGATCTACACTTCTCCTGGTAAGAGATTCACTTTAAGTTAAATTTTTTTAATTTTTACCATAGGATTCTCTCACATTGCTTAGATTGGAATTTTGAGATTTTTGAAGAAATTTTGGGATTTCCTATGATGAAATTTGCTTTTACTTGTTTAGAATAGTATTTGGAGTTCGTTACATTGTGGATTTGGAATTTATTAGAATTTTCTTGTAATTTTAGAAATTCACATGGCTCCAAGGATGAGTAAAGGGAAGAGAAAATTTGATTATGATGAAGAAAGATTTGTAAATGTCAAAGCAAAATTTCGTTTTAATTCTTACCTTTACAATAAGATGTATATTCAAGATTGAGCTTTTAATAATCCTGGTGGATCTGTTGAATAGTTAATCGTCGAGCAAAAATGGGAGGGATTTTGTTATTTTACTTCTAATGCTGTTTTGGGTGTTATTAGATAGTTTTATACAAATGTGCCCAAGACTGAGACAAAATATGTGCTAGTTAGAGAAAGAAAGGTTGAATTTACCCTTCAGCGTATCAATGCATTTTATCAGACTTGGGAACCTTTTGTTTACGAATATAAAAATTTTGATACCCGAGAGGCAAATATTAAGGAAGTGAATGCTTTTCTGACAGACGGAAGAGGGGAATGGAAAGTGAGTCAAAAACAGATGATTAACCTCCATGTTTCCAATTTAAATGTTGCATCTAAATTTAGCACTATTTCATCTCTGCAAGTCTGTTACCTTCTTATCACCACAGTGATGTTACAAGGGATAGAGCAATTCTGAACTATTGAGTTTAGAATATGAAGAAGACAGATATTAGAGCTATTGTCTTAAATAACATTCAATCTATTGCTAGAGAAGAGACCACTGAAGGGTTATGACATCCTGCCCTAGTTCATGCCTGTGTGTACAGTCTGGAGTAGAGTTCAACAGTTCTGAAGAGGTAGCTATACCACTGAGACCCATTACAAAAACTATCATTTGCACTTATGAGTCTCATGTGGGAGCACGAGATGAGAGTAGGAGTACTGATATTCCTACTACGAGTTTTGATATTCCATCTACATTTGATCCCCCTACTTTGTTTGATATTATGGATCAGCTGAGATTACAACATGCTAGTGTGGATAGACTCCATAGTAGGATGGATGTGTTTGAGGCTAGAGGTGATGTGAATGAAGATTATATGAGAAGAAGAGTCGAGTTCGATATTGCCTATCATGACGCCCAGGTCAGATTTATGAGGGGGGAGACTGACGTAATATTCTCTACTTGCCCCAGCTATACACCGTTTAGACATGATCCTGCTGATGAATGTGGTGATGAAGATTGGTAGTTAGTCTATTTCTATTTCTATTTTTCTTGTTATGTGTAGTGTTTTTTGTGATGAAGTAGTTATTTACTTTCCATGTGATGTGTAAACCTTTCGATGCACTGTTATGCTGTAATGAAAAGTTGAAATTGTTAAATGAACTTTGTAGTGATGTGATAGTTTGTTTAGTAGTTGTGGTGTTTTGTTGGATGTTTAGATGTTTACAGTTAATATCTCATTACCCTGCAAATGGTTAAAAATTTTATATCACTGTTACTAACTATTTCGTGCCTGCTAGTTGTAAATTTTGACTAATACCAGATAGCTTTTGAAGATTTCTAGGTCCCAGCACAAAAAGCTTAGTTTCTTTTACTCTCGACTCTTTCAAATTTATTAAAAATTTTAAGTTTGGGGGATGGTAGAAAAATATTAACTCTTATTTTTTCTCAATTATTATATTTTCAAAAAATTATTAGCATAACTTCCGGCAGTTGAACCTCACTTTAGATAACTAAAAATTTTTATTTCAGTTGAATATTATGGAAGGATTGGATGAAAGTTTTTAGTAATGAAGGTTAACTTTATAGGGGTAAGATATTTGGTATGAAAGGATTTGATTATAGTTAACTATTTAAAGTAAAGAAAACTGTATTTTTGAAATGTTAAGTGACTTAAAGTATTATGTGTTAAGAAGAGATTGTGACTTTATGATGAGTAATATAGCTCATACCTAATTATAAAGTAAGGAGATTTTTCAAATTTGAACTTTAAAAAGAGGAGAGTAAAGTTCAAAATCATTAAAGGCCATCCAGATATATTAATCCTCATTAAAAAAAAGAGAAAAAGAAAAGAAAAGAAAAGACAGATTGAAAAACAATCCCAAAAAGAAAGAAAGAAAGAAGAAAAAGAAAGAAAAAGAAAGAAAATATTTATGAGGAGAAGCTTGAGGAGATGTCTAATAAAAAATTGGCTTCACTTGAGTCACCCTAAAGGAAAAACTTCATTTCATTTCTAAATTTATATTTAAAGTATTGGCCTATATTCTGATGAAGTTTGCATGAATTCCTTTTTCACATAGTATTTCAAGGACTCTTAATATGACAATTTATGGTTTATCTTGAAATAAATAGAAGACTAGAACCCTTAGACTTGATTACTGAATATTCTTATACCTGTAGTGTTGACTTGAGTTACTGAATTTCTTTCTAAAAGTATAACCAATATATTTTTTTGAAAGAAAAATTTCAGTGTCCTACAGGTGAAAAGAACATTTTCTTGAGTTATATTTTTATGTAGTAAAAGGATTACTTGAGGAAAAGTAATAGTTAAGTTTAGGGGATTTTGATGCACCAAAAATATATACTATTTTTGCTATATAATTTTACCCATTTGTGGTGATATTACACTTTAAAGAATGGTATTTTCTATGATTTGTTGCAGGTATGATTATTTTTTGTGATTGGAGCAAAAGGAAGCGAAAAGGAACGAATTCAGAGCAAAAAGGAGGAAAATTGAGAAAACTAGCTTCTGGCGCTGCCGGCGCCAGAATGGGCACCTCCAGCTCCAGAATGGGCCCTGCCAGCACCATTTTCCCTAGAGCTCTAGATTTAATCGGGCTATAGAGCGCCGTAGGCCCCTTTTGAGCTCCGCCGGGGCCCAATTTTGGTGCAATTCAAATTTTATGATTTTTTGTGACTTTTTGAAGGGATGCATAAGGAAACTCTTGTAATTTTGGTTTCTAACATATAAGTAACTATTTTTGGATGAATATTGAGACTAGAGAAAGTGGTGGTAGTGGGAGATCTAGTTTGTGTGAGTGTGTTGAGTGTTAAAGTTTGTAAGAGAAGAGTGTTGAAGTCAAGATTTGAGAGGGATTCTTCTCTAAGGAGTGAAGAGGAGGAGTAAAGTGAGAGATTGCTTCTTGCTTTTCATTTTAAAGAGGGAATTGAGTGTTCAAAGAAGAAAGAAAAGGATTCAAATGAACTTTAAGGGATTTGCTTGGTGAAGAGAAAGAGATAAGTTGTATTTGCTTTTGTGGTTTGTATGACTTTTCTTTTATATATAAAATGCATGTTTTATTGTGTCTTCTCTAAGAATTCTGAGTAGTCTCCTTTGTCTTTCTTCTTGCATAGAGATGTGATGATGTGATGATGTGGATTTGAAGTGCTTTTAAAGTAATGAAGAAATTGTGATGGTTTTTCATTTCGAACTTAATTTACTTTTTGATCTGGCCAATTGAATTGTTAAAATCTGTTGTTGAACATTAACTCTGAAAGGATTTAGTGTCCTACAATAATAATGAAGAATCCATTCAATGTCCATGAATGAATTTTATAGTTCATGGGAATTAAGTGCAAATAAATAGGGAAATGTGTTTTGATGGACTTCAAATTGGAGGTTTCAGGGTGACAGACTGAGATCCCCAATTTGGTCCTAAGATTAGTAACTAAAGTCGAAGGTTAGCCTTCAGGTGAAGGGTGAGTGGGAGCTCTGTAGTGACAGCTGATATCCTCCTAGCCTAGCCTTAGATTTAGTGACTGAACATAGGATATGTCAATGTTCATTTCATGCTTGGAAGAGGGGGTACTCTTTTGAGGGTAAAGAAACGTTTATGCTCCTATTTGACACAATACAATAAATAATCATTCTACATCATTCACACATCATATACTCGTTGCAAGAGAAAAGATACTTTACATATATATCAAAAACTTTCAAATGCAAGTTTAGTGTGTGTGTGTTAGTTAATTTGGTTTTAAAGTTATTATAAGTAATTGTAGTTTGCTCAATTGTTACTGTTTTCTGTATCTTGTTAGTAGAAGTGAGCTTAAACTTTAATTACGATTTGAGTATTAGATTTCAATATTATGCTATTTATTGTAAGGAACGTGCCTTCTCTGTAGGATCGATAACCAGGACTCTATTAGAGCCATGTATTACTTGATACGATACGTATACTTATGTTGAAGTTTGGAATTTACAAAATCATTATAAATATATAAATTAAGGTTCATAAGTTCTTGCAATATAAAAAGTCCACATCAGTTACTCTATGATTAATTTTAAAAAAAAATCAAAACATTATTGCTCAAATTCTATGATTGTAATTTTTGTAACATCATTGAGAAAAAATGGTGTATCTTCATTATTTTGAATATCAGACTAGCGCTACTATTACTTCTATCAAATTTCTGATTTCTCTCATTAAGCAGAACATATTATGTATGTTGATTTTTTTTTTTATTATTATTTTATAGAAAATAGTCTTGAAATAATCGTTAGCTTCTCTCCCTTAAATTATCCAATATTTTTACGCAATTATTCAGCCCTTTCTGCTGATTTTTGATGATTGAAATTTGAACTGATTTTCTTTGTTTACTTTCTCTTGTATTATTTCAGGTATGTTTCAGCTGCTTTTTCATGTGAGTGACATTAAAAGTTCTGGATAGTATAAATGTAATATTCAAATTTTATGTGCTAGATATGTAAATGCATATATGAAATGGGTGGCATGTATGTAAAGGTTCCAAAATATATGTAATTTTGGTTGCAGGCAACCCACATCTGTATGGTTACATGCTTAATAAGTGCAACTGATGTGGACTTTTTATATTGAAAGAACTTATGAACCTTAATTTATATATTTATAATGATTTTTGTAAATTCCAAACTTCAACGCAAGTATATGTATCATATCATGTAATACAGGGCTCTAATGGAGTCCTGGTTATCGATCTCATAAGGAAGGCACATTCCTTACAATAAATAGCGAATTACTGAAATCCAATACTCAAATCGTAATAAAAGTTTAAATTTACTTCTACTAACAAGATGCAGAAAATAGTAACAATTAAGCAAACTAAAATTACTTCTAATATTTTTAAAACAGAATTAAGTAACACACACACTCTAAGCTTCTATTTGAAAGGTTTTGATATATATGAAAAGTATCTTTCCTCTTGCAATGAGTATATGATGTACGAATGATGTAGAATGATTATTTATTGTATTGTGCTAAATAGGAGCATAAATGTTTCTTTACCCTCAAAAGAGTACCCCCACTTTCAAGCATGAAAAGAACATTGACATATCCTAATTCAGTCACTAAATCTAAAGTTTGGCTGGGAGGATACCGGCTATCACTACGGAGCTCCCACTCACCCTTCACCTAAAGGCTAACCTTCAACTTTAGTTATTAATCTTAGGACCAAATTAAGGATCTCAGCCTGTCACCCTGAAACCTCCAATTTGAAGTCCATCAAAACACATTTCCCTATTTACTTGCACTCAATTCCCATGAACTATGCAATTCAAACACGGACATTAAATGGATACTTCATTATTATTGTAGGACACTAAATCCTTTCAGAGTTAATGTTCAACAACAGATTTCAACAACTTAATTGGCTAGATCAAAAAGTAAATTAATTTTAAAAAAAACCTTCACAATTTCTTGAATACTTTAAAAAGACTTCAAATCCACATCATCACATCATCACATCTCTATGCAAGAAGAAAGACAAAAGAGACTATTCAAAATTCATAGAGAAGACACAATAAAACATGGATTTAATATATAAAAGAAAAGTCATACAAACCAAAAAAGCAATGACAACTTATCTCTTTCTCTTCCCCAAGCAAATCCCTTGAAGTTGGTTTGAATCTTTTTCTCTTTTCTTTGCAACACTCAATTCCCACTTTAGAATGGAGAGGAAGAATTATTCTCTCACTTTACTCCTTCTCTTTCACTTCATAGAGAAGAATCCCTCTCAAATCCTCACTTCTACACTCTTCTCATACAAACCCTAACACTCAACACACTCGCACACACTAGAACTCTCACTACCACAACTTTCTCTCCTCTCAATTTTCGTCCAAAAATAGTTACTTATATGTTAGAAACGGAATCCCAAGAGTTTCCTTAAGCATCCCTTTAAAAAGTTGCCAAAACTCTTCAAATTTTAATTGCACCAACATTAGGCACCGACGGCGCCCGATAGCGCGCAAGCGGTGCACTATTGCCCGATTAAATCTAGAGCTCTCAGGAAAATGGCACCAGCAGCACCCATTCTGACACCGACAACGCCAGAAGCTGTTTTTCTCCATTTTGCTCCTTTTCGCTCTGAATTTGTTCCTCTTCGCTTCTTTTTGCTCCAATCACCTAAAATCATTATACCTGCAAAAAATCATGAAAATTACCTTTCTTTATAGTGCAATATCACCAAAAATAGGTAAAATTCTATAGCAAAACAATATATATTTTTGGTGCATCAAAATTCTCCAAAATTAACTATTACTTGTCCTCAAGTAATCCTTTTACTACAAAACTCAAGGCAATGTTTCTTTTCACCTATAGGACACTAAAATTTTTCATTCAAAAGAATATATTGGTAAGGCTTTTTGAAAGAAATTCAGTAACTCAGGTCAACACTACAGGTATAAGAATATTCAGCAATCAAGTCTAGGGGTTCTAGTCTTCTATTTATTTCAAGATAAACCATAATTTGTCACATTAAGAGTGCCTTTAAAGACTTTGTGAAAAAAGAGTTCTTGCAAACTACATCAGAATGTAGGCTAATACTTTAAATATAAATTCAGAAATGAAAACAAGTTATCACTTTAGGGTGACTCAAGTGAAACCAATTTTTGATTAGGCATCTCCTCAAGTTTCTCCTCATAAATATTTTTCTTTCTTTTTCTTTTTTTCTTTCGGAGATTATTTTTCAATCCTTCTTTTCTTTTCTTTTCTTTTTCTCCTTTTTCTTCTTAATGTGGATTACTATATCTGGATAGCCTCTAATGACTTTGAGCTTCACTCTCCTCTTTTTAAAGTTCAAACCTCAAACACCTACTTACTTTATAATTAGATATGAGTTATTATTCATCATAAAGTCACAATCTCTTCTTAACACACAATACTTTAAGTCTCTTAACATTACAAAAATATAATTTTCTTTACTTTAAATAGTTAACTATAATCAAATCCTTTCATACCAAATATCATCCCCCTATAAAATTAACCTTTACTACTAAAAACATTCATCCAATTCTTCCATAATATTAAACTCAAATAAAAATTTTTAGTTATCTAAAGTGAGGTTCAACTGCCAGAAGCTATGCTAATAATTATCAAAAATATAATAATTGAGAACAAATAAGAGTTAATAATTTTCTACCACCCTCCCCAAAACTTAAAATTTTCAATAAATTTGAAATAGTAGAGTGTAAAAGAAACTATCCTTTTTTGTGCTGGGATCTTGAAATTTTCTCTTCCCTTTACTCATCCTTGGAGCCATGTGAATTTCTAAAAATTGCAATAAAATTCTAATAAATTCCAAATCCACAATGTAACAAACTCCAAATACTTGTCTAAATAATTAAGAGCAAATTTCATTATAGGAAATCCCAAAATTTCTTCAAAAATCTCAAAATTCAAATCTAAGCAATGCGAGAGACTCCTATGGTGAAATTCAAAAAATTTTAACTTACAGTGAAGCTCTTACCAAGAGAAGTGTAGATCAAGTCTTGAAAAGCCTTGAAATTGCTTCAAATCCAAGATCTTGCAAGCTCTAAGTCTTCAAACTTTCAAAAATGGAGGAGGAAGACGAAAGCAAAGGAAAAAATCATGGGTCCTAGGGTCAAAATCACGAAATAAATGAGTTTTGGCGTTTTTATGTATTTGGACACCGGCGGCACTCTATTTTTTAAAATTGGCCAAAGTCTCTGGATTTGGGCACCGACGGCGCCAGTGCAAAATTTTATTGGGTCCGAAATTTGTTTTCGTAATTTCAATCATTTTGTTCTCCACAATGACATTTAACACTTCATTAAGCATCTATTTCCTCACACAAGCAATAACTAACACAATTCTTACACAAACAACACAAAACATCACCTATATATAAAATCCACATTACAACATAAACACTAATATGTTCATCAAATTAAATTAACAACCCTTACATTCTTAGTGTTGCAAGTACACTACGATAAGCAAACACTAAAATCTAAGCACATACAAAAAAATTAAGCATAGAAAATCCAAATGCAAACTACAAGATAAAGCAAAGAAAATACTAAACACACCAAACAAAATTAAGAAAAGTAAAGTAGAATCTAGTAGTCACTCCTCATCGGTCTTCAAACTATCTTCCTTGCTGATATCTCCAATAGACTACTGATGCACGAACAAATTGTAGAAGGGATAAAATGGGAATTGATCAGATGAATCCTCAACAATCACAACATTCTTCTTCATCAGATTAATCAGGCCCATTTCAGTCCGACCAGTGTGATCAAATTGTTCCTTCATCCCCCAGTCTATATGATCAAATAAATCAGAAATATTTTTGAAGGCATTTATAACATTCTGTACCCCTTTTCCCAACTGCTTGACTCTCTTCAGTACTCTCAAATTTTCAGGAAAGTAAGGTTGAATGGGTTGTGAACTCTGAGTTAGTTGATCAGCAAGCAGATCCATATCACCTTCATCTTCTATTGTTTGGTAGTCATAAATATTAGTTGGATCAATAGGCCTCCAAGGAAGAAGAACATTTTCCCAACTCTCATACGAAACTTGTGATGGACTACACAACAAAAATATGATAGACGGGTGTTTGGTAGTCCAAGCCAATATTTAGATCCATGAACTATCAATGCTAAAACAGATTTCACAATTATTTTCCAATATCAGTCAGCCTTCCAGTTTGAATACAGAAATTCAAAATAGCACTTTCCTTGGTTACCTTACTAATCTTCAAAGTTAGAAATAACTTCACCATAATAAAATAATGCCACTGCTTTGACACCGGATTTAAAGATGTAGAAGGGAAACTAATATATCCATTGTCTCTTATTTCCCAATCTTCATTTTCATTTGTCAAAAAATAATACACATCATTCATATTATCGCTTATCGCATTAAAATTTGAATAGTGGCGGATAGGTACATTCTCAATCATAAAAAGATCATTAATTCTCGCAGAAGTGAATTGCACAAACCTACCTCGAAGATAGATGAATCCTTGGGTGATCCCGTGAAGATTTGCATAGAATTCCTTCACAATCGGAATGACTACGGCAGTGGTAGTGTAACATAGCACTTCCCATCGCATTTCCTTTATTATCTCTTCAACTCTTGTAGTAGAATTATCAATACCTCGTTTAATAAAGCCTCTCTCCTTGATAATCCTCCTCTTCATGAGCACCTTGTTGAATAATCACTATGCCTCAAAACTCATAAACTTCCGTCGGTTGAACATGCGAGATCGAGGGGTTTCTATGGAGTAGGAATCCATAAGATGAGAATTGGGAAAGGAAGTATTCATTTTTCTGGAGTTTGGAAGTTTAAAATGGATTTTGGGGAGTTATAAGGAAAAAGATCCCGCTCAAAAATGCCAAAAATCGCATTTTGAAACTCCAAAAACCGTCAACAGGTTTTGGGCGCTGGCGGAACTTGATAGGGCACCGACAGCGCTCGATAGGGCACCGGCGGTGCTCAAATCCAAAATTCTGCAAACATCTATGTAATTAGGTGCCGGCAGTGCCCATTCTGGTGCTGGTTGCCCCAGTGAACAAAAATTTCACCGAACTTCGTTTGGCCCAAAATATTCCAATATCTCAATTCGATCCAACATTTATCAATTCTTAAAAGTATTTAGGAGTGTTTAGGATTCCAAAATAACTATCTAAAAGCACAAATACAACAAACAAGCAAACACACCACAAAGATACATATGGTTTTCCTCCCATAAGAGCTTGGTTTATCGTCATCAGCCCTACAAACCACTCAGTTAATCGAGATGACTCAACATTAAAACCTCTTTGAAGTCAAGTTGAAACCCGTCAAAGTAAGGCATTAATCGATGCCCATTAAACTTGAAAATCTTTCCAGTATTAAGATCCTCAATATCAATATCTCTAAAAGAATAAACTTTTACAACTGTAAATGGTCCCAACCATCTAGACTTGAGCTTTCCAAGAAATAATTTCAACCTTGTGTTGTATAACAAAACTTTCTATCCATATTCAAATTTCTTTTTCAATATCTTCTGATCACGCCACAATTTCATTCTCTCTTTATAGTTCCAGTCATTGTGATAAGATGCATTTCTATATTCTTCCAATTCATTCAATTGCATAAATCTCTTCCCTCCAGTATTTTTCAATTTAAAATTCAACTCTTTTATCACCCAATATGCTTTATGCTCCAATTCAATCGGTAAACGGCAAGTTTTACCAAACACTAGTCTATAAGGAGACATTCCAATAGGGGTCTTAAAAGCAGTCCTATAAGCCCATAATATAGTATCTAATCGAGCAAACCAGTCTAATTTGTGATTATCCACAGTTTTCTCTAAAATTCTATTAATTTTACGATTAGACACTTCTGCTAAACCAGTAGTTTGGGGATGATAAGTAGTAGAGATTCTACGAATAATATTATATTTCTTAATCAATCTCTTAATTTGATTATTCCTTTAATGGGATCCACTATCAGTTATAATCACTCTTGGATTCCATATCTCGCAAATATATTTTTCTTTAAAAATTTTGAAACACTCCGAGCATCACATCTAGGTAAAGCAATAGCTTCAATCCATTTCGAGACATAATCAACTGCAACCAGTATATATAAATTCTCAAATGAAGGAGTAAATAATACCATAAAATCTAATCCCCATATATCAAAAATTTCAACTTCCAAATTATAGTTAGAGGCATTTCATTTCTTCTAGAGATATTACCTACTCTCTGACATCGATCACATGATTTAATATATTTGTATTCATCCTTAAAAAGAGTAGGCCAATAAAATCCAGATTGTAAAATCTTAAAAGCGGATTTATCAACACCGAAATAAACTCCAAATTCAGAATCATGACATTGTTGAATAATTAAATTACATTCTCCTTGTGGAGCACATCTCCTAATAATTAGATCCTTACACTGTTTATATATATAGGGCTCATCCCAAAAATAAAATCTTGCATCATATTTGAAGTTCTTTTGTAGTTGCCTTGTTAAATCAGGTGGTACAATATCACTCACAATATAATTCACAATATCAGCATACCAAGGCAAATTTTCCTCCCATAATAGTATAAAGTTATTCATCAGGGAAAGGTTCTGTAATTTCCTTCTCAAATTCAAATAATTTATCGTACACTAATCTCAAAAAATGCTCAGCTATTTGGTTATCAGATCCCTTCCTATCAACTATCACAAAATCAAATTCTTACAGAAAAAGTATTCATCTAATCAATCTAGGTTTGGCATCCTTCTTTTGCATTAAATATTTGATAGTTGAATGGTGTGTATGCACAATACTTTTAGCTCCAATTAAATAAGGTCTAAACTTTTCAAAAGTAAATACTATAGCTAATAACTCTCTCTCAGTAGTGGTATAATTAATTTGGGCTTATTAAGAGTTTACTAGCATAGTAAATGACTTTAAAACTTTATCATGCCTCTACCCCAATGCTACTCTGATCGCATAATCACTAGCATCACACATAAGTTCAAATGGTTTCTCCCAATCAGGTGAAGTAAATTATAGGTGCAGTGATTAATTTCTCTTTCAATAATTCAAAAGCACACAAACATTCATGATTAAAATCAAAATTTTTAACATTTTCTAGAAGTTGGTACAAAGGTTTAGAAATTTTAGAAAAATCATGAATATATCGCCTGTAAAATACAGCGTGTCCTAAGAAACTCCTCACCTCTCTCACGGTAGTGGATGGTGGAAATCTCTCAATCACTCTAATTTTAGCAGTGTCAACCTCCATACCATATTAAAAAATTTTATGCCCAAGCACAATACCTCCTGCAACCTTAAATTGACATTTCTTCTAATTTAGAAATAAATTTGTTTTCTCGCAAAGCTCCAAAACTTTTACTAAGTTATCCAAACATATTTCAACTGAAGTCCAGAATACAGGGAAATCACCCATAAAAACTTCTATTCTATTATCTATAATATTGCTAAAGATAGACATCATACATCTCTGAAATATTGCAGGTACATTACACAATTCTAAAAGCATTCTTCGAAAGCAAAGATTCTGTAAGGGCTAGTAAATGTTGTCTTTTCTTAATCCTCGGGAGCAATATGTATTTGATGGTAACCAGTATATTCAGAAAGCAGTAGTACTTGTGTTTAGTAAGTCTATCCAACATTTGATCGAGAAAAGGAAGAGAAAAGTGACTTTTTGGGTGGCAGCATTTAATTTCCTATAGTCAATACAAATTTGTTATCCATTAATTTGTCTTGTGGGTATAATTTCATTACAGTCATTCACTTCAACAGTCACTCCTCCCTTTTTCGGTACACAATGTATTGGACTCACCCAAGGACTATCCAAAATAGAATAAATAATTCCAACATCCATCCATTTTAAAATCTTCATCTTCACTACTTCTTTCATTATTAGATTCAATCTCCTTTGCGGATCAACTCTTTTTTTATGTTCTTCATCTAATAAAATCCTGTGCATACAAATCAAAGGACTGATTCCTTAAATATCCGCTAAAGTCCATCCAAAAGCCTTTTTGTATCTTTTTAATATTTCAAACAATTTTTGTTCTTGATATTCGTTTAACTCCTAAGATACAATAACTGGTAGGGTAGATGATTCTCCTAAAAACATATACTTCAAATGATTAGGGAGAATTTTCATCTCAAGTTCAGGAGATTTTATTATGGATGGAATTAAGCTTTTATCTCCACCTTCGATAGTGCCTAATACTTCAAATCTCTCTTGAACATACTCCAATTCTTCATTCTCCTTTTTAACTGAATTTTCTTCATTTTCAATTCCTTATTCAAACATATTTTTGTACTCCACTTGTTTTTTAAACATATTTTCAAAATGATCCTTTCTCAAATATTCACAGACCTCCATCCTAAAACATTCATTATGTTTTTCCATTGAGGGATACTTCATAGATTTCAAAATATTTAAGGTCACCTCTTGATCATTAACTCTCATAGTTAATTCTCCTTTTTGAACATCAATCACTGCTCTCCCAGTAGCAAGGAATGGTCTTCCCAAAATGATTGCAATTTCTTTATCTTCCTCAAAATCAAGTACAATAAAATCCACAGGAAAGATAAATTTATCCACATTCACTAACACATCTTCCACCACTCCTTTAGGGTATGTAATGGAACGATCAGCCAACTGAAGGGTCACAGATGTAAGAGAAATTTCTCTTATTCCCAACCTTTTAAAAGTTGATAAAGGCATAAGATTAATATTACCTCCTAAATCACATAAGGCTCTTCCGAAATATTTTTCACCTATAGCACACGGGATAGTGAAACTACCAGGATCTTTAAGTTTTTCTGGAAGCTTCTTCTGAATAATTCCACTACAGTCTCTGCTAAGTGTAACAGTTTCATGATTTGTAAACCTTCTTTTCTTTTTAAGAATATCCTTTATAAACTTAGCATATTCAGGTATTTGTTCTAATGCTTCAACAAAAGGAATATTTATCGTTAATTTCTTAAGGATCTCCAAAAATTTTCCAAATTTATTATCCCTGTTTTGTTGCTTCAATCATTGAGGAAATGGAGGTGGTGGTTTTTCAACAGTAATCTTCATTGGTTCAAGAGGATATTCCATGTCTGGATAAATCTTGTTTGAACCTTTTTCAATATTCACCGTCTCCTTTTCTATTTCAACTTCTTCTTGTACTCTAGTCTCCAATTCCTTTACACTCCTTAATTGAATAGCCTTAAGTTGTTCCTTATTTTGATCATTTGGATTGATCTCAACAGTACTTGGATGTGTTCCAGAAGTTCTATTATTAAGTGCAGTGAAAATATGCCCCAATTGATTTTCAATATTTTTCATCGCAATACCTTGAGCTTATAATTGATTTCACATATTTAGAATCATTTCTTTAGTAGACAACTTCTTATCCTTAAATTGCGGGTTACTATTGAATCCAGGAGGATAAGAGGGTCTAAAATTGATATTTCCTTGATTGTTTAAATTTTCAACTGGATTTATAGAACTATTCCCCCAATGTGGGTTAACTTTAGCATTGGTATTATTCCAATTGAAATTTGGGTGATTCTTCCAACAAGGATTATAATAATTCGAATAAGGATTATTAGGTCTATTAATAGCATTCAAAGTCTCATAAGGTGTTTGAGACACTGTTATTTGTCCAAATGAATTTTCCTCTAACACTTGGGGTGGTTAAAAATAAATCATTCCATACTAATCTATTTTCTTAGAAAGGGCTACAATTTCAGAAACTATCATATTCATCATATCTGAATCATGAACACTAGCTACTCTCTTAGGATTTACACGTTCAGAGGGTCATTGAAAATTATTAGTAGTCATTTCTTCTATTAATGCGTATGCTTCATCAAAAGGTTTCGACATTAACGATCCATCAGCAACAACATTTATAATTGATCTCAATGATCCCACCAATCCATTGTAAAATATTTGAATTATTAACCAATCTGGTAAAGCATGATGTGGGAACTTCCTGAAAAGATCTTTAAATATTTCCCAAGCTTCATATATTGATTCCCTTCAAACAGACCAAAAGATGCGATATCATTTCATAGCTTAGTAGTCTTTGATGGAGAGAAATATTTTGATATAAACTTTTGAGAAAGTTCTCACCAAGTTCTAATAGATCCACATGCTAACGAATTTAAACATGCCTTAGCTTTATCCCTTAATGAAAAAGGAAAAAGCCTAAGTCTGACAGCATCACTCAACACTCCATCATATCTAAAAGTAGCACACAGTTCTAGAAAACTAGCGAGACGTAAATTTGGATCATCATTAGGTGTTCCTCCAAATTGATTATTTTGTACCATTTGGATAATAACAATTTTAAGCTTAAATGAATTAGCAGCAACATCAAGATTTTGAATAGTCACATGAATTTCATCTGTTGTTGGGTTAGCATAGTCTATTAAAGGTCTTGGCAAATTTTCAATTTCATTTCTCTGATTATCTTAGTTATTCGCCATTTCTCAAATATTCTCAGTTTGTTTTTATTGTTTTCTAATTTTTCTAATAGTACGCTCTAACTCCGAATCGTAAGGTACTAAACCTATAAATCCTCTATTACACATATAAAGTCATACAAATACTCTAAAAAGTAATCAAACACACAATTACACACTACAAAGTAAGTTTATAGTTACTATATTATCAATAGATACTGTTTATATCTTCCCTGGCAACGGCGCCAAAACCTTGATGCGAACTTTTTTTATTGCAAGAACTTTTGAACCTTAATTTATATATTTATAATGATTTTTGTAAAGTCCATTCTTCAATGCAAGTATACGTATCATATGAAGTAATACAGGGCTCTAATGGAGTCCTAGTTATCGATCCCACAGGGAAGGCACGTTCCTTACAATAAATAGGGTATTACTGAAATCCAATACTCAAATCGTAATCAAAGTTTATGTTTACTTCTACTAACAAGATGCAAAAAACAGTAACAATTAAGCAAACTACAATTACTTCTAATATCTTTAAAACAGAATTAACTAACACACACACACTAAGCTTGTATTTGAAAGGTTTTGTTATATATGAAAAGTATCTTTCCTCTTGCAACGAGTATATGATGTGTGAATGATGTAGAATGATTATTTATTGTATTCTGCCAAATAGGAGCTTAAATGTTACTTTACCCTCAAAAGAGTATCCCATCTTCCAAGCATGAAAAGAACATTGAAAAATCCTAAGTTCAGTCACTAAATCTAAGGCTAGGTTGGGAGGATACCGGCTGTCACTATGGAGCGTCCACTTACCCCTCACCTGAAGGCTAACCTTTGACTTTAGTTACTAATCTTAGGATTAAATTACGGATCTCAGCGTGTCACCCTGAAACCTCTGATTTGAAGTCCATCAAAACATATTTCCCTACTTATTTGCACTCAATTCCCATGAACTATGAAATTTATCCATGGACATTGAATGAATTCTTGATTATTGTTGTAGGACACTAAATCCTTTCAGAGTTAATGTTCAATAACAGATTTTAACAATTCAATTAGCCAGATCGAAACGTAAATTATGTTCGAAATGAAAAACCAACACAATTTATTGAATACTTTAAAAACACTTCAAATCCACATCATCACATCATCACATCTCTACGCAAGAAGAAAGACAAAGGAGACTACTCAGAATTCATAGAGAAGACACAATAAAACATAGATTTTATATATAAAAGAAAAGTCATAATAACTACAAAAGATAATACAACTTATCTCTTTCTCTTCCCCAAGAAAATCTCTTGAAGTTCCTTTGAATCCTTTTCTCTCTTCATTGCAACACTCAATTCCCTCTCTAGAATGGAATGGAAGAAGCAATCTCTCACTTTACTCCTCCTTCACTCCTTAGAGAAGAATCCCTCTCAAATCCTCACTTCTGCACTCTTCTCTTACAAAACCTAACACTCAACACAGACACGCACTAGAACTCTCACTTTCACCACTTTCTCTCCTTTCAATTTTCGTCCAAAAGCAATTACTTATATGTTAGAAACGAAATCCCAAGAGTTTCCTTAAGCATCCTTTCAAAAAGTCACCAAAACTCTTCAAATTTAAATTGTACCGACATTGGGCGCTGGCGCCTGATAGGGCGCTGGCGGGGCTCTATCGCCTGATTAAATCTCGAGCTCTCGGGAAAATGGCGTCGGTGGCGTCCATTTTGGCACCGGCGGCTCCAGAAGCTGTTTTTCTTCATTTTGTTCCCTTTCGCTTCTTTTTGCTCCAATCACCTAAAATCATCATGCCTACAATAAATCATGAAAAATACTTTTCTTTAAAGTGCAATATCACCAAAATTGGGTAAAATTATAAAGCATAAATAGTATATATTTTTGGTGCATCAAGATGCACCCTGACAGAGCTCATAAACAAAGTATATGCCTTCAAAAATGTAACTGTGGGAAAGAAGTTCCATAGCTTAATAAAGAAGGAGGAATTCCAGTTTCCATAACCCAGAAAACTAAAAGAAGGAAATAAAAAAGATCATCCATTGTACTGCCCTTACCCTAGGATGCTTGGACACAAGATAGAACGACCTCAGGAAAGGGAACATAACAATCCCAAAAGATTACATGAGAGATCGCTAAAATGCTATCAATGTCATTTCAGCCGATTCTATTGTCCCAATAGAGCCATACATAGTCGATGGTGGGTGGAGTACGTTATGGATAAAATCTTCAAAAAAATATTGAATCACTTTCAAATTTCTTCGGTGAGCGCTTCAATTCAGAGTTCGAGTCCTGTTAGGCTGGCACTATCAATTGCAATAAAGGAGATTCTCCAAGAGGAGAAGGAGAAGAAGACCGTAAGGAGAAGAAGACCGTAAAAGAGAAGGAGATCAAGGCACTGAAGAGTAGAGTAGGGGCTGCATTCCCTAAGATGGTTGTTTCTGATCTTGGGGAGAAATCCCTCAGACCTTTGACTATGTATGATTATCTGTTTGCTCTCACAGGGTCTTATAATGAATAGAGTTACGCTATGTTTTGACTGTTTCTAATAATAAAGTAACTAACAACAACTAACCAAATCTGAATCTTGATTTTTATCCTAATAACAATTCTCAAATCATATAAAACCTTAGTAATAGTGAAAAGGAGGATGTCGACGAAAGTTTTTACGATAGTTCGGGGAGTGACAAACCTGTCTATGAATTCTGAGGATCCCCTATCACAATCAAACTTGAATCCTCAGATTCCAAAGCAACTCCAGAAGAACCAGTCATTCAAGTTCAGGAAGAGACACCAACAAAATTAGTACCAGATTTAGAAGAGATAATAGGAATCAATTTAAGATGCAAAAAAGTCTTACCACCAAGAATGAGTTCAAAAGATTAAGGAAAGTAGGTGGTTACTCAGGAAGAGTTAATCCTAGCTAAAGAATTACCGGCTCGGGAAGAGATTGAAGAACCAAGCAATAAAGTGGATTATAACGTGCTAGCCCATCTTTGGAAGCAGCTAGCCAAACTGAGCATCTGCGACGCTCTAATTCTGTCAAAGGAGATGAAGGAAACTCATATCAAGGCCATACATTATCCAAATATTTTCTTAGCTCAAATGGCAGGTAATTCCTTATATGGGGTTTGCTCGTTAAAAGAACAGTATTGTGTCACTTTCCCGAACAATGACTTACTACTTGAGACGGTCGGTCACAATCAAACATTGTAGAACTCAGTGACTATCAGAAATTTCACGCTCTCTAGAGTGTTAGTTGATATGGGAGAATCAATCAATGTGATAAACCTTCAGAATTTACTGTATTTGGAAATTAAGGACCACGGTCTTAAAGCAGATAGAATGTTACTAAAGGGTTTCAACTAGAAAGGAGAAAGATCTCTTGGATCAATAACAGTACCAATGAGGATAAGTGATTTGGCAGGAACAGCCACTAATTTCCACATAATTGATTCTAAAATGTCATTCAATGCCTTATTGGGTCGGCGTTTGATCCATGAAAATCTGATGGTACCATCGTCTTTATACCATTGTATAAAGTACTATGAAGGAGGTCAAGAACAATGCATCAAAGGTGACTTACAGCCGTTTTCCATACAAAAAGTAGGAGTTCATGAAGACGCCGCTTACTAAGCACCTCCGAAGAAAATGGATTTCTCCAGAAGTATCGTACTGAATAAAGCAGAAAAAACACAATACAACGAGGATCCTCCAATTATAGTTTAACAACTACTCACCACTCCCTTACGGTAAGATGGAAGTCGAGGCCAGGGACAAGGTCGAGGGAGGATCGATAGAATTATTGGACAAAAGAATCTAGTGATCAGCATTGATCGGGAAGGTAGTTCCGAGGAAGAAGAAAATAAGAAATAAGCAATGGCGATAAATCAAAGGCACCCTCAATTTGAAATCTCTCTAGAAGATGAAAACAACGAAGAATACATATCAATGTACGACAAGATAAACAAATATGTGTAGAATGTGACCCTAATTACGATCTATTCGGATAAAGTCGAGGGTTTGGTGGTTAAGGAAGTGCATGGTGGTGGTGTTAAGCCAATTAAATTTTACCGTGTTGCTTCCTCTTCTAGTCCAAAAAATGATGTAAAAATAGAAGATGTTGCTTCATTTGAATTAATGGAACTGTCGTTTGAGTGGTTTTCTCCCCGTATTCAAACTTTAATAAACGTGGTGTTATACCTAAACAGTGGTCAAAAGACTAATCACAATGTTTTGAGAACTTATGGAGTTATGCCAGTCGACCTTTGAATTCAGAGCATGGTATCTGGTTCGGCACAGTAGAGTCTTCGTATTATACAGAATCATGCCTGGTCGTTACTAGTGAGTCTGAAGAAGATTGTTCGGAAGCTTCAAATGACTTTGAAGATTCTCCAGTTGAAGATGTTCAGCCAGAATTTCAGGAAGAAATAAAATCTACAATCGATGAGTTAATGGAAGTTAACTTAGGGACAAGTGAAGAGCCTATAGCAACCTTTGTTAGCTCCTTACTCAGCAAAGAAGACTCCAAGAGCATGACTAAATTATTAATGGAATTTAGAGATTACTTTTCCTAGAGTTACTATGAAATATAAGGAGTAGCTCCGGAAGTGGCAGTTCACAGGCTGGGGGTCGATCACACCGCCATTCCAGTTAGACAAGCTCCAAAAAGAATAAGTCTATAAATTGAACAACAAGTTATAACTAAAGTTAAAAAGCTATGAGATGCTAAATTTGTTCATGAAGAACAATACCCGACTTGGTTAGCCAATGTGGTACCAGTCAGAAAGAAAAAAGGGCAGATTTGAATTTTGGTGGATTTAAGAGATTTAAACTAAGCATGCCCAAAAGACGAATTTCCACTACCAATTCCACTGTTAATGATCGACATCGCATCGATGGATGAAGTCTTCTCATTCATGGATGGCTCATCGGGCTACAATCAGATAAGGATGGTACCAAAAGATGAAAAGCTCACAGACTTCAGAACGCTAATCAGAGTATAATACTACACAGTGATGCCTTTCAGATTGAAGAATGCTAGAGTAACATATCAACGAGAAATGACAAAGATCTTTGATGACCTCATACATAACCAAGTTGAATGTTACGTAGATGATGTGGTCATTAAATGCAAGTCAAAAGAAGATCAATTGTATGATTAAGAATTGTTTTCGAGTGATTACTACAGTTCAACCTTAAGATGAATCCCCTGAAATGGGCATTCGACATCGCCTTAGTGTTTGTTGTCTGGCATCATAGAATTGAAATCGATCCAGAAAAGATTTAAACTATCTTAGAAATACTACCGCCTAAAACCTTAAAGCGACTGCAATCATTTCAAGGGAAATTGGCATATCTTCGACAATTTATTTCTAATTTTCTAGGAAGGTGTCAGCCTTTTCTGCTTTGTTTAAGAAGGATGTTAAGTTTACTTAGGACGATACATGTCAACATGCCTTCAAAAATATCAAGCAATACTAATGACACCTTTTGTTTTAGCAGCTCCAGTCTCAGGTAGACCATTAGTACTTTACACTGTGGCTTTGCATGACTCCCTCGGAGCCCTGCTAGCCCAGGTGTCGGCATATTTTTAGGTTTTGGTGTTTTATTTGGAAAAGGGGGTCGCCTACAGAAATTGTCGGCGAATTTTAATTTAATTTAAATAAATAATTTGAAAAGTAATATTTGATTTTGAAAATAATTTTAAATTTGAAAATTTTAAGATATGAAATCAAACCGATCTCACATCCCGAATAGTTTATATAAACGAGCACCGCATCACAAACCATGTATCTATCCCAAAGAATAGACACATTGCTTGATGATGGGGCTCGATTAAATAAACTAGAAGATTTGTGACATCCGTTTGGTCTGCGAACCAATTTTATAAGCCGACAAATTCCCTCGTTTAATATGAAAACATTAAACAGGGTTTATATTACTCGGGTTCTTAAAATTCCTCGTAAGGGCAAGCCCCTATAGTTAATTACATCTTAAGTGACGGGAATCACCTAAGAAAACTCTCGATAATAATCGGTAGTTCCGCTCTCAAGAATTTCAAGGTTTAAGTTTTCAATGGATTGAGTTTTGGAATTTCAATAGGGAATGGATCAAATTTAGAGCATTATATTTTGGGAATCCGAAGGAAGAAAGGTAGGAGAAATCACAGATTCGAAGCGAACTTCGGTAATTTCCCGACTATCCTATTTGTTTGGCTTGAATTTAGGAAGGTCCTAATGTTTATTTAATGTTTTGATCTTGCCAATTTTAATTAATTAGGACTTATATTTGTATGATAAAATCATACAAATAGCCTTGAAGATATGAGGGTTTATGTCGTACCAAACGACTACCTCGGAGTCCTAAGACCGGTTAGGGATTAATTTACATGACATGATCATGCAAATGCCTAACGAAGAGTTGAGGATTTATGTTGCACTAGGCAAACTACCTCGAAGTCCTATGGCTTGGTTATTTAGTTCTAAGGAAAGTTTTGCTGAAGTAGACTCAGGTTTTGCTGATGACGATGGCCGTGCTGCCCACCATGCTCCGAGCTCCTTGTTGTTGTAGTGGTTTAATTTTAGAAATCATAAATCAGGAGGTGAGAAAAGTGTTCGGGTTTAGAGAAAATCTTAAAATCCAGGTGTTTTTAATATTTTAATTAAATAAATCTTAAAGTTGATTATAACAACACCGGTTAAGATCCCACGGTTCCATCCTTCCGGCATCGTTATTTTTATCGGATTCACTTAGTCCAGATGAATTTCCTAAAATCAACTGAATGAGTTCCACACTTTCATTTAGACCGTGGGAAATCCCGTTAGCAACACGTAGGTTACATCATCCGAGGTATTCCCGATCATCCAACAAGACATTTTAATTTAGTTGTAGTTGTAGTTTTGTTGTTCTGTTTGTGATTAAATTTTGAGTTGCCTTATATTTTGAAATGTTGTGGCGGTGAATTTTATCTTGTAATGACTTTTAATTTAGTTTTGGTTTCAGTTTTAGGGACTACCCTAGAGGTGTGGGTTTTCATGCAACAGTTGTTTATCATGCAAGAAAAGTAAGTGCGATGCGATTAAATAAATTGCAATAAAATAAAAGCGTACCTGGAGGGTCTTCCCGTCATCCCAAGCTGCACTTAAAACACAGTTAGAATATTTAAGCATTTAAAGTAAGTTCCTAGGTAAAGCTAAGGGAAGGGTTATGGTTTTCTACCAAGTTCCTAATCCTATAGCTAGTCACCTCCTACGACGTCTAGGTTCTTGTATTTTGGTTTGAGGATGATTTTCTTCATCAAAGAACAATTAAGTTCAATTGTTCTTATAAATATCCTATCATATCGAGGAAGTGCTTAAGACAAATCTTAAACATCTTTTCAATATTTCTAGGATTGTTTTAAGTCCAAATGAATTTAATTATACAAATGAATTAATCGTCCGAGAGTTTAAGTTTTGTTATCTTGCTCAGTGAACTAGGACATTTGAATATCTCATGAATGAAGTAACACTTCATTTAGCACTCCTTTTAAGAGTTATGACATCACGAGCTTTTGATGGCAAATGGATGTTCATGTGGTTTATGATTTAATTTTAGTTAATGGATTTAAGTTTGGAATAGTGTTCAAGTTGTTTTAGATTTATTTTGAATTCTTTATGTCTTAGGTGATGTTATATTTAATTTAATTTAATTTAATTTAATTTAACTTAATTTAATTTAATGTGGTTTAATTTAATTTAATTTAATTTTAAGTTAATTTAATATAATATGCTTTAGATTAATTTAATTTAATTTGATTTAATTCAATTTGATTTAGTTTTAATTTAATTTAATTTAATTTAATTTAATTTAATTTAATTTAATTTAATTTAATTTAATTTTTTAATTTTAATTTAATATTTTATTTTAAAAGGGTAAACGCTTTAAATAATTTAACTTTAATTTAATTTAATGATTAAGTCTTTTAGAATTTTAAATCTTAAACTTGGATTATCATTTTAATTAGGAATTAAATATTATTGGGATGATTAATTTAGGGATTCTTAAATTAAAGAGCAAACCTCTTCCTAATAACATCCCTATTTTAATAATTCCAATTTTATTATTCTTCCAAATTTAAGTAATTATTTTATTAAGGTTTATTTTAATTATTTTTGAATTGTTTAATAGGTTTCTACCCTTTAATTATTTAAATTTCAATCATCCAAATCAGATTAAGATCAAATATTTTACCTTTTCACTTTATTAAGCCTAAAGTTTTAATTAAGGGTTAAAATTTTAATTAGCATTTTGCCCTTCAAGCTTAATAATTTCATAACTCACTAAATTGAGCTCAAATGAATTTGAAATTTTTATGTGACTTCACTCATAGGTCAATGAAGACATTAGAGGAGAAAATGTGATTTTTCTGTATTTAATTTATTTATGTAATTATTTTGGTGGAAAATAGAGATTTCCAAGGAAAATTTAATAATATGACCAAGGGAAAGTTTCTGTCCTTAAAAAAATTATGGGACATTCCTAATGACTAGAGGACCACTTGGACCAATTTTGGTGATTTTTTAAGTTATATTCTTTTTATTATAATTATTTTGAGTTTTGGAGTATTAATTAATTTAAAAATAAAATAATGTTTGAAAAATGAATTTTATATTTTTCAAAAATCTCTCTGATATCAAGGAAATCAGAGAATCAATTTTTATAATTTTCTGATTTTTCTTTGATTTATTAGAATTATTTTAGTGGAAATGCTAGAAAATACATTTTTTTTATTTTAAAATTACCCTAGGGCTTTAAAATTTAATAACTCATCATAGAGACCTAGGAAAAATATGGGGTTTGTTCCTATGTGATTAAAATTCAAAATATGACATTTTGGTGAATTTTATTATTTTTGTGATTTTTATCATTTTATTAATTATTAAAATATTACAATAATACAAAAAATCAAATTTTTTAGAAAATTGAAATTTTAATTTTCTTAAATTCCCCTAATATCAGATAGGCTCCAAAACCAATTTGGTGAATTTTTGAAAAGCACTTTGAAAGTTATGAATTTTCAAAGTTTAAATTGGCTAAATGGCTTAATCAACCCATTTGAAAGGGCTAACCAAACCCAATTGACTTCAAACTTTTATGGTGGGTTCCTCTGATCCTAAAGGTTAGTGGAGAATTTATTTCAAGTCAATTTGATGTGTGATTAGCTCTAATTAATTAAGAACCTATTTAGGTTGTTTAAGCCAATTAGGGTTATTCCAAGTGAATCAATTCAAAACCTATTTTTCCTAGGGTCCTCTGGTCATAAGAAACATCACCAAATTTTCCTAGAATTTATTTCACAACATACTAATTATTGGATTTAAAATACTCAAAACAGACAACATGAATTTGAAAAATCAATAACTTCTCATAGGGATGGCCTCCGACTTTGGAAAATTTAGGGAATGTTCCCAAATTCGCAGGCTTCAAAAGCCCTATGGTCTCATGCCATGGTGAATTTCCTATATGCATGGAGAATTAAAACAATGCAGAGGGTAAATAAATCATTAAAAATAAAATACTGGATGAAATTAAATGATTTCTTTTCCACATTATTCTCCTCTGTTCACTGAGCAAGAGGGTATTTTTATTTTATATTTCTGATTTTTCTACACAAAGTTATGAATTTTTGAAGTTTAGGGAATTAAATAAATCAGAAAATCCCTATTTTTCTACTTATCCGAGTCGGCGCCGCGTCAACCTTAGCATCTCCGAAGCGCCGCGTGTCGTCTTCTGATTCGGCGCCGCCATCCGACTCAGCCGTCCCGAGACCCGCCTTTCATGTAACATCTTCTGGTCCGACGCGATCCGAGCCGTCCATCCGATACACGCGCGATCCAACGGTTCCCAGTCATCGTCTACGACTGGTGCGAACCCGTGACCGTCGACCTTCTAACCCTAATTTCTCACTCGATTCTCAACGGATTTTCGTGTTCTTATGCTCTATGGATTCGTCTTGAAGAGACGAATACATCCATACTGATAAACATGCATTGAAATCGATTCAAATTAAATGGAGAATCTCCGTAAGCTCGGGAAGAAGAGTGAGTTCATACCTTTGCTCGGAGAAGTGAAGCTTCGATCCGAGAGTTGTGTCACCTTCGATTGGGTCCAAGTAAGCTCCGGATGAAGTCCCTTGGCCCGGTGAATTGTCTAGCTATGAAAGTGACCACGCCCGATCACAAAGCTTGGTGGTCGGAACAACTCGGGTGGCCTCGGGGATGGGGCTTTCGGTGGGAAACTTCTCCTCTTGGTCCGGTGAAGGTGTAGGACCGCGTCGATTTGAAGATTGATCCACCGTGAAGAAGTGTCCCGGTTTTGGGCTAAAGTTTGAGCTCAAAATTAAGCTCGACTTGGAGGGAATTGGGCCTGGAATTCAGCTGGGGATCAAGTGCTCTATGTGTGGAGAGTGATCTGGAATGATTTTGGCAGAGTTTCCTTAAGGTTTGGTTCAGCACCTCCCATGGCCGAGAGGGGGTGGTGTTTAAATAGGCATGGCTGGAGGCTCTCCCAAGGGGAGTTAGGGCTTGGGATCAGCTGCTTAGGTCAAGAGAGGAACAGCCATGGTGGCCATTGGGCATGGGGCAGCTCAGCAAGGGAGAATTGAATTTTTTGGCTCCTCCTAAGGTCTCGGCCACGGTGTTTTCCGGCGGCCTGGTGGCTGGCCGGCCGTGCACTGGTCACCATCTTGTTCGAGTGGGTCGTAGTCGGGGTTTAGTGCAATCAATCGGCCATGGACATGTGTAAAGGAGTTTGATTTAAATGGAATGGGAGAAGGCTCATTTTTGGCTTGGTTTGGGTCAACCCATGGAAATAGTTTTGGTGCACCTCCCCAAGACCTGATTTTGAGCTGAGGGAATCATTTAGGTCAGCTTAGAAGGAGTGGTGAAGTCTCCATCCATGGGGAGGTGGCTAAGCATGGTTTAGTGTGTGACATGATTAAGGTAAAAAAGGGTTTAAAAGGGTTTAAGAAAGAGATCCCCTCTCTTGCCATTAATGGTTTGGTGAGGTGGAAAGTAGATTCCATGGCTCTCATGGCTCCCATGGGGCTCATGCATGGCTTCATGGCTCACCTTTGGCTTGGGGAAAAGCCAAGTCAATTTCATGGAAATGGGTTTAAGGAAATTTTGGCATGTTGATGGGAATTTGGCATATGGCTTGATTTGGAAACATTTGATGATTGATTTGAACTTAGGGATGATTTTAATTGAAGTCATGATGAAGAGAATTTGTCATATGGGCCTTGGATTGATTTTGCCCCTTTGGATTTTGGTGGAGATGGGCTTTAGGAAGGTTTAAGAAAGTGGGCTTTTGGTTTGGAAATAAATTTATGGATGGGAAATTTGTGAAGGATTGGGCCAAACAAATGTTGATTTTAGCTCATGGATGGGTCATGAGTGATTTGGAGCAAATTTGGGGTGGTTTGGGTTTGAATTGGGTTGGATTTGGGCTTTTTTGGTGAATGGACCAATATAGGTCAAATTGGGCTAACTTGGGACAATGTTGGGCTAGGGTTGAAATTGATGTAAAATAAATGTTGGGAAATGTTTATGGGAGTGTTTCAAAGAGGTTTTGGCTTTGGTTGGGTTTTGATTTTGAGGTTTGGGCCTATTTGGGTTAGGTTTGGGTTTAGGTCAAAATTGGGCTTTTTGATTTTGGGTTGAATTTGAGTGGGGTTTGGGTCTAAATTTTGGGCAAATCATGTTAGTGTCTTGTTTATGGGGATGTTAAGGAAGGTTTAGAAAAGATTTGGGGTTAATTGGAGTTGAATTGGATGAGTTTGGGCTAAGTTTGGGTCATGGGTCCAAATTGGGCTTTAAGGCCAAAAGTGAAATTGGATGCAAATGTCAATCAAATTGGACTTGGATTTGGTCTAGATTGGTGTTGGGGATGTTTAATTGAAGTTTAGAATTGAATTGGACCAGAATTTAGGTTAATTGGGTAGGTTTGGTTTGACATTGGGTTCATTTTGGGTTAAAATGGGTCAAATTGGGGGTTTTGATAAAAGTGGGGTAAATTGACAAAATTGGCCCATGGTGTAGTTGAACAAAATGAAATTGGGAATATTTGGGATTTTCTGGAATTTTCTGGGAATTTTCTGAATTTTTGGATTTTTTGGCTAAGAGGGGCATTTTGGGTATTTAGAGGGTATTGGGGGTATTTTTGGAATTTTTGGTGTTTTTGGGTATGGATGATCAATTTGATTGGTGAGGCAATTTTTAGGATTGATTTTGGAGAATTTTGGGTAATTTAGGTGATTTTGCAAATTTTGGGGGTTTCGAGGTTTTGGGTAGGTTAGCGGGTGTAGGGTCTCGGGGTCAAAAATTGAAAATTTGGAAAATTGAAGATTGGGTGAATGTAAGTGGAATGAAATCATTTTGGTTGAGCCATGAAGCCACATCAAGCCCACATGAGCCATGAAGGGACTCATTTGAGGCATCCACTATGTTGTTCCTAACCCTCTTAGCCAAGGGCTTAGGGGTTAAGGACCATCCATGTGAATCACCTTCATGAGTCAGGAGGTCAAATTGGGTATGGGTGTGTTTTTAGGTGGTGTGTGAAAATGTAGTGTATAGGTGTAGTGTGTGTGTAAGTCAGCCCCTTCACCAGACCAGGCCACCCAGGGCAGTCTTAAGGCCAAAGAGTCCTATGGGAACTCATCCTATAAACTTCCACATTTGATTTCAACCCTCTAGGTGATTAGGGGTCTACAATCAAGTTTGTGGAGTTTGCAGGGAGTTAAGAAGTGGTTTGAATTTCTAAGTGGTGGGTCCCAATTCTAATCCTCTAGGATAGTCAAAGGAAAAGCCTAAGGCTAGATCCTAAGTACTAAAGAGAAGAGAAGACCTCACCAAAAATGAGGTCAACACCAGGTTAATGATGAGGGTAAAGAAAGCACTCTCTACTACTTAAGTCATCATCTTATTCTGATGGAAGTGAAATATCCTCCTATTGAGAAGAAATGTTTAACCCTGATCTTCAGCCACAACATGCTTTCTTACAAGGTCAATCTTATTTCAAAGTTTGATCCATTGCAATACTTGATGACCTGTCTAATGCTTTCTAGTAGGTTAGTCAGGTGCTCGATGATATTATTGCAATTTGATATAACTTTTGTTCCCCTTCGTTTTGTAAAAGGACATGTTTTAGCAGACATCCTTGCTACCGGTAGAATCGCCTCTCAACGATGATTTGTCAGACGAACAGATAATGAGCTTAGAAGACCTCGGTGTTGGACATTGGGAATTGTACTTCAACGGAGCATCATCAACACAAAGAGACAATGAATTGCGAACGATAGTGCCCAGTAAGGCAGGAATTAAACTAATATTTATAACACTAGAGCGGGGAATGTTGAGATACTCCTACAATTTAACAGAGTCGTGCACGAATAATGAATAAGAAAAAGAATCCCTCATAACTGGATTGGAAATGACTATTCAGATGGTTATAACATACATCAATATCTACGGTGACTCGCAATTAATCATATAACAGGTTGCTAGGCAGTACAAAATTATGAAAGCCAGACTCGAGCAATATTTTTGGTATACGATGAAGTTGTTAAACTAGATTCCCAACGTAACAATATACAAGTTTCCCAGAAGAGAGAACACCATAGAAGATGCTTTGGCTCGAAATGCACAAGAATTTTCACGCTTACCGGAAGAATCAATTGAAGTGACAGTCTAGGGACAACAAGTCTTATCACAAATTGACATAGATACATTGCACAGACTGGGAAATGAATAAATAGTTGCAGCATTGGCTGAAGGTATAGAAGATTAGCTTCAGCTGTTAACAGAATATTTGCAAATAGGAAAGCTATCGAATGAGCAATTACTAGCTCATCAGATCAAGAAAAGAACTCTATCATACGCTTTAATAGATAATGTCTTGTACAAAAGGTCTTTTGATCATCTGTGGCTACGTTGCTTGAGTGGGTCCGAGCGTCGAGAGATTGTTAAGGAGGTGCACTCAAAACTTTCTGGCGCCAATTAGTCGGGTCCAAAGATGAAAATGATGATCAAAAGTATAGGGTATTACAAGCAAGAAATGATGACCTACTGCTTGAATGTCGCCAAGAATTGTCACCAGTGCTTGGTGCACAGAGTAGTTCTACACCGATTTCTGAATGTGCTGCATCTGACCATCGCATCGTGGCCGTTCGAGTGTTGGGACATTGATATCGCGGGACTGATAGAACCCCCAGCTTCTAATGGACACTGCTTCATCCTTGTAGCTACAGATTACTTCTCAAAGTGGGCAGAGGCAAAACCGCACAGACAAGTGAAAGCACGCCACGTGTTACAGGTTTTCAAGAATCAAGTCGTTTAGCGTTTTAGGGTACAACGTAGAATTATCTCAAATAATGGTTCTACATTCTAGAGACGAAGATCAATAATTTTGTCAGAAGACACAAGATAGACTAGCGCTACTCGACAATTTACTACCCAAGAGCGAACGGCCTAGTTGAAACTCTTAATAAAACTTTCATACAATTCTAAAGAAAACATTGAATGAAAACAAAAGAAATTGGCACAAGCAGTTATTAGAAGCCTTATGTGCCTATAAAAAGATGTTCAGAACTCCTACACAGTCTATGCCTTACGCTCTAGTGTACGGGTTTGAGGCAGTTCTCCAGTTAGAGGTCCAACTTCCGTCACTCAGAATTGCAATCGCCAATAAGATCACTACTGAAGAAAATGCCAAATTATGATTAGAAGAATTGGAAAGCTTGGAAGGAAAACTAATTTCAGCACAACATAACTTGTATCAAGCCAAGGTGATTCAGACCCATGACAAACTAGTCCGACCGAGAACTTTTAAAGTCGGTGACTCAGTACTCGTTCTTAGAAGACCTATTCTTGCACACCACAGGATATGAGGTAAATTTGAACCAACTTGGGAGGGACCGTTTGTGGTCGAGATATTCTACTTCGAAGGACCTTACCAACCTGTAGATTGACGTGGATAATAACCTATGCTTCCTATCAATGTATGATATTTGAAGAAGTATTACACAATGAGATGTTTCAAGGTGCGAACTTTAGAAATAAAGTTTCATTCATAGAAGCATCAGCGTAATAACTATGTGCAACTAGGTCCGAACCCAAAATAAAAAAATGGGATATATAATAAAACAAAACCAAAATGCAAAATAAATTTTCTTAGATAATAAAATTAAAGCTTTTTGCAATTCTAAATTCTAAAATAATATTTTTCTTTCTTATAAAATCTAAAAAAAAAGATAAATGTATGTATTTATAAAAGGAAGAAAAATAAAACAAAATTTATCAGTAAATAAATCCTTATTGTTCTTGTTCCTCTAGGTTTGGCCCTTGATTTCTTCCCTATCATGCAGGAAGATGTCAAATGGCAAGCTGGTCCTTACCTTTAGAGATGGCGTGAATTTTACAATCAACGAATATGAGTAAAGGCTGGTGCTGTGATCAAGTTTGTCCTAGACTTTGCACAAGCAGAACTGGAATACAAAGAGCCCGCTTGGACTGCTGTGGACCCAGGAGATTTCCGTGGCAAGATCATGGTAATGTTCAGCAACAAAAGCTAGCATACTGCAGAGAAGAAAAAGAAATTTGATATAGCTGAAGACAACATAATGAACTCAATGATAACGGCCGCAGAGGGAAAGCTCGTCAGTGTTGTACCTGAAGACACTTAGGAGGAGAGGAGAGCCACTCTGAGCCCGACACAAAAGAGGAATAAGAACTGCCGCATTCATAGGATGTTAAAGAAATTGGTAGCAGATCAAAATAAAGAAGAGATCCCTACTGTTGATGCAGATAGCTCGAGGAGTACAGTCTCAAAGAGCATCGTAGCAGATACAGTTCTAGAGAAGGTTGTGACAAACACCATCCCCGAGGTGGTGATGATTATGGAAGAATGTGAAAGTGTGGAACCATACATCCCACAGTATGTCACAGGGTTCCGACAATTCCAGATCATTTCGGAGCATGAGTTAGAAAGAATCCAAAAGATGTAGAGGCACGATTTTGAGTATTTTCAGAGAATACAAGTACGTCAACATCTTGGAAGTTTTAGAGTTACACACTGATGTGTTCTCCAACTATGAGCAGATTAAGATCGTGAAATGCATTTTTGATCTAAGAGACCATGGCCGTGTGGGACAGCTACCAAGAAGGACTTATTCCAAGCCACAAAAGTGCAAGCGAGGCAAAAGAAGGATTACAATTCTGTTTAGATGCTGCTAAATTTCACCAAAGATAGCGAGGGAAGCTTCCCAGAGATACTCTGCCATTATGAAGTAGACCTAATGTCAATACTAATCAAGAGGATGATTGGGTGGATAGTGTCCTGGCTGGTGTTACCCGCTGATTGTATACCCAACAGCTGCATCATCAACATTTATGTGGAAGGGGGCTTTATTCCACCCCACATAGATCATCATGACTCTGTGAGACCCTTCTGTATAGTATAATTCTTCAATCAATTCAATATAATGTTCGGGACTGAACTCCAAGTAGTCAGCCCCAGAGAATTCCCAGGGCCAGTAGAGATATCTCTACCAGCAGGCTCTATCCTCTTACTAAAAGGAAATGGTGTGGATGTGTAAAGCATTGCATACCGCTGGTCCCTTACTAGCAGATCTCCATCACTTTCAGGGATATGAATGATGAAAAATGTCGTTCCATTTCAAACCGGATCAAGAGCTAGAGATCATACAGCCATACGAGCTGTGAGTTGCATAGAGATAGCACACCTCTAATACAAACTTGTACAGATTTTTCCTCCTAAAAGTTTCTTAGAAGGTGATGTTATTACCTATGTTGGTTATAAGTCAGGCATGGATGGATATGACAGACAATTTTTACAAACAACATGAAGATCCAATACATTCTGTGTTCAGATATATATAAATTTTTTAAAAGTTTCTTTTCAAGAAAAATATCATCAAGAAATGTTTTTGTGGGACCACGTGATGTATTTTTGACATTCAAATTAAAATTCTCAAGATCAGTCTTTAATTGCCAATCCTAATCTTTTTGGAGTCTCAAGATCGGTCGTCAACTGTTGATTCTCATTCTCTTGAAATTCTTTAGGTTGGTCATCAATTGCTGATCCTAATCTTCTCGGAGTCTCGAGATTGTTCGTCAACTGTAGATTCTCATTCTTTTGAAATTCTCGAGGTCGGTAGTCAACTACCGATCCTCATCTTCTCGGGGTCTCGAGATTGGTCGTCA
Source organism: Papilionanthe hookeriana x Papilionanthe teres (assembly GCA_022702705.1). Taxonomy (NCBI): domain Eukaryota; kingdom Viridiplantae; phylum Streptophyta; class Magnoliopsida; order Asparagales; family Orchidaceae; genus Papilionanthe; species Papilionanthe hookeriana x Papilionanthe teres. The sequence continues at coordinate 25,727,470 of CM040425.1, forward strand.
ACTGTCGATTCTCATTCTTTTGAAATTCTCGAAATCGGTCGTCAAATTCCGATTCTCATTCTCTTGAAATCCTGATGTCCTTCGTCGACTGTCGATCCTCATCTTCTCGAAGTCTAGAGAACGGTCGTTAACTGGTGATTTTGATTCTCTTGAAATCTCAAGATCAGACGTTCTCTTGAAATTCTGAGGTTAGTCGTTAATTGTCGATCCACATCTTCTTAGAGTCTCGGGATCAGTTGTGAACTGTTGATTCTCATTCTCTTAAAATTCTTGAGGTCGGTCGTTAACTGCCGATCTTCATCTTCTCAGAGTCTTGAGATAGATCGTCAACTGCTGATTCTCATTCTCTTAAAATTCTTAAGGCCGGTCATCAACTACTGATCCTCATCTTCTCAAAGTCTCGGGATCGGTCATTATTTGACGATTCTCATTCTCTTGAAATTTTTGAAATCGGTCGTCACTACCTATTCTCATTCACTTGAAATTCCGAGGTTGGTAGTCAGCTGCTGATCCTCTTCTTCTCGGAGTCTGGATATCTGTCGTCAACTGCCGATCTCATTCTCTTGAAATTCTGAGGTCGATCGTCAACTGCTGATCCTCATATTCTCAAAGTCTCGAGATCGGTCGTCAACTACCGATTCTCATTCTCTTGAAATTCCTGAGGTCGGTCGTCAACTGCCGACCCTCACTCCAAGGCTGGCACCTAAATTTCAGCCCTCACTTCTTATCAATCTATTCTCTGCATTTATCAAATTCAAAAATTCCTACAATTTTAAAACTCCATCAATTTCAAACCAGGAATCTGATTCAATTTCAAAATAACATTTAATTCTCAATCTCAAAACCAACTTCAAGCAAAATCAAAATTTGAATTCAAGATCAAAATAAAAACCAGAGTTTAAAACCAAACCCAATCATGAAATCTCACAACTTGAAACTCACCTCTTTATCCCCAGCGAGAGTTTTGAAATCTTCGGTGTAGAAACGCTATCCCCAATGGATATTTTCTCACTAAATTTCTGTGTTCTATCCTTAGTGTGTTAGTTCAGAGAGTTGTAATGGTTTTTTTTCTTTCATTGATCATGTCATTCAACACCAATATGTGCGGTGTACTTGGTTAGCACACCACACCTATTGTGGGTCCATTTGTTGACCTCATTTTTGGTGAGGTCTAATCTTCCTGTTAGTGCTTAGGATCTAGCCATAAGTCTTCCTCTTTCACTATCCTAGAAGATTAGAGATGGAAACGACAATTTAGAAATTTGTACCACTTCTTAGCTCCTTTTGGAATCCTACATGAATGGTCATAAAACCTCCCAATCACTTGGAAGGTTAAAACCCTCATCAGGAGAACCAAAGGTGAGTTCCTATAGGAAAGATTTGGACTTAGGGCAATCTTAGGTGACTAGGGCTTGGTCTTACACTCACACCCCTACCCCTCATTTGATTCAAAACCCTAAACCAATTTCCCTCCACCCTTTAAGAAACTCACATGGGTAGTCCCAAGCCTCTGGTCTTTGATTGAGATGGCTAAGATCGACATGTGAAGGTTCATAAAGTGGCGATTGTTTGGCTAGGCTTGGTTCCAAAGTGGTTAGGCATGGCTAAGGCCCATGAGCATACTCCTAAACCCTGATTTCATCCTAAATTCCAATTTTCAAATCACAATTCCTAAAACATGGCAAATCTCCAAATTCATTTCAAATTTTTACCCACATCAAGTTGAACCACCATTTGCCCCAATTGCACCCAAACCTACCAAAATTGGCAAAATTACCAAAATACCCCTTAAATGCCCAAAATTCTAAAAATCCAAAATTTATCCAATTACCCTAAAAATCATTTGAAACTTCCCCGTGCCATCAAATTGCATCAATTTGACCAATTTTGACCAGATTGACCAATTTTGACCAAAATCCTAAATTTGCCCCTAAATGACCAAATCCCTAAATTAACCCCAATTTCAACATTATTGACTCCAAAATTCTTCAATTTTAACCCCAAACTCAAATTTAACATCTCTAATCTCAATTGGAACCATTTTGAAGACAAATTTAATCAACATTAAACCCTAATTTTAATCTTAGCCAAAAAATCACCAATTTGACCGGATCTTTAAAATCCATCAAATTGAACCATATGTCAACCCAATTTTCTTAATGTTGAATTATAAACTCTTTATAACTTTCCCCTAGACCAAATTGAGTGATCAATAGGGCTAGACCCAAGCTTAAACTCAACCCAAACCAAAACCCCCAATTTTCACCAAAAATTTCAATTTCCTCAAACTAAGCCTCATGATCAATCAAATCCACCAATTTCAAATTCATAATCAAAATTAAAAATGTAAAAAAATCCAATTTCAATCAATCCTAATTCAATTTGGTCACCCTATGATTAATTTAAAAGAAAAAATCAAAATCATTTCATTCATGTTAAAAGGCTCATCCCCTTATGCATTTTGTAAAGACCATGTCACCAATTTTAAAGACCTAATTTGAACCCAAATGATATACATACCTTCTATTACCATTCCATGAAATCCCCACCTTCTACATGCATACATGGCACTTTGCCAATATTGGGCATATTGAAATTTTACATTTAAAATTTCATAAAATCAAAATATCATTTGCATGAAACTTTTCCATGACCTCATGAGCATCATGGCATGACATGTGGAGCCCCTCATGACTATCCAAGGTCAATCTTTTCCAAAAATGGCAAAGGAAGGTGACTCTTACCTCTCCTTCACTCACTTAGTTTTTTCCCTTTTTAAAATAATTAAACCAATTTCTTAAACCCCAAACCAGCCATCATGACTCACTCTAACCTGCTATGGGACCATAAGACCAGCTCTAACCATTTTGGGGACCAAGCCTAGCCTTTGAACAGGGTCAAACCCAAGCCTAACCAACTTAACCCAAACTCTAAATCCACTTTGGATTTTTAACATTTAGGCACCCAATACCCAAATTGATGCCACCACTCAACCTCCCTGGCATCAATGAGCCTTGACCTGACCTGACCCTAGCCGGCAACCACAGTCACTAGAGAACACCAGGCCGAGAAGACCCAAAAAGACTTAAAATTTAAATTAAATTTGACTTAGCCCTGGTGACAACTACAACTCCCCGTTTCCCCACCAAGGAAGCTAATCTCAACCTCCGGCTTGCCCTGATAACCCCCATGGCCATGGTTATTTAAACAGCTCCCCCCACAGCCAACGGGGTTATTAAAACAAAAGCCTAAGAAAGATATGTCCAATTGTACCAAACTCCTCCCCTAGCACAGAGAAGTGAATCCCCACTGCATTCCTGCCCTGATCTCTATTAACTGAGCTCAATTTCAGAGTTCAATTTTATGCCAGAATAGGACACCTACTGAAGCTCTAACAAATTCAAATTAACCTTGCCCACACCTTCACCAGAGCCAAAGAAGAAGTTCCCCAGCAAAATCCCCATCAATTGGAGCCTCTGTATTTGACTTCCACCTCAAGCTTCCCACATGTAGGAGGAAGTCTTACTCAAATAATTCACCAGAGCTAATAAATACATCCAGGAGGTTCGCCTGACTCTACTGAAGCTTCTCCAAGCATCCATTTGAGGCCACACCTCTTGGACAAAAGTAATTTTTAAAAAATCCTTAATTTCGGCTCAGTCTGAGACATTGTGAAGAAGGTCTCTATTTCATGCTTGATTAACCATATAAATAGGTTTTCCTTGAGTATATAATGGTGTTGGAAAAAAACCCATGTAATTTTGGTTAAGGCTAGTGAGAAATTAGTGTTAGAAAATGTGTGGTCTCATGTTCAAACCAGTTGATGATGAAGACTCTCAGTCGTCGGATGGTGCGTGTATCCATTGGATGGATCAGATTGCACCAGACGGAAGGATGGAACAGAACCGCGGAGCCCAGTTAGCGTTGATACAGGGCGGCATCGAATCAAACAGCGCCTCGTGGCCTTTCAATTCACTGTAGGTTGACGTGGTTAAGTGAGAAAATAAAGATTCTTCTTATTTATTTAATTCAAACCCAATTTTAAAATGATTAACTTGGTGAAGGAAATTTACAAAAATAAAATAAAAATATCCTCTTGCTCAGTGAATAGAAGAGAATAAAGTGGAATTAAAATCAAAATTATTTAACTTATATTTATTTTTAAGTTAATTAAATACTGTAAAACTCACTTAGGGCATAACTTGGAACACACAATTCACCATGGAATGAGACCATAGGGCTTTTGTTCCCCCAGTCCTTAAGAGTCTTCCTGATTATTCCAAAGTCAGGGTGCATCCTTAAGTAGAGAACTCTAATTTAATGGTCCCTGTTTTGATTAAAAAATTGTAATAATTATAATATAAATCAAAAAATTACAAAATTGAGTTTGGTAGGTTCACTGAGGTTAGAGGGGCCTAAGAAAATATAAAATGGATTTGAATGATTAAGGAACCCCCTAAATGTAATAAACCCATTAAAATTTTAGGAAAATGAAATAATTAAACAAAAATTAGAAAAAATACAAAATTGATTCCAAACTATAATTTAGGGTTAGGTGAACTCCCTATAAAATTTCAACTTAAAATGAATTGATTTGACCCCTAAACATGATTTTTTAAAGTAAAATGGTATTTTTGCATCAAAATAATTATAATAATTAAAATAAGATTAAATAATTTACAAAGTTGGTTTTGGGAGTTCCTTATGACCAGAGAAACTTAATAAAAATAAACTAAAAATTAAAAAAAATGCTTAATTTTTTAAGCCTATTTCTAATTTTAAAAATAATTTAAAATAATTAAAAATCATAAAAATCACTAAAATATTAAAATTCACCAAAATGTTCTAAATTGTCTTCTGGTCACTTAAGAATAACGAGAATATTTTTCATAATTTTAAAAATAAAGTTACAAATTTTAAAAGGCTTGAAAATGAAGTTTAAATGCTTAAAATGAGTTTTCCTTAATTTTTCATTAAAATAAATCTAACAAATCAAAGAAAAAGAACAAAAAAATGAAACTTATTTCACTAGATTCCTTGAACTTAGAGAGATCTATGAAAAATATAAAACTTAATTTTACAATTAAATAATATTTAATATTTAATTAATAATCCAAAACTTAAAATAATTAAAATAATTAAATTAAAACTCAAAAAATCATGAAATTTGGTGCAAATGATCCTTTTGACCTAGGTGAACCTCCCATTCCTAAGGACAGATAGTTCATATTGATTAAGTTATTGAATTTACTTTGAAAATCCCTATTTTTTAATAAACATTATTCTAAAAATAAAATAAAAACTAAGAAAATCACTTTTTCTCCTCTGATATTTTAATTTACCCATGCACGGGGTAACACAAAAATTCTAAAGTCATTTGAGTTTAATTTTAAGACTTATGAGGTAATAAGTCTAAAAGCGCAAAATGGTAATTATGGAACTTAAACTTTCATTAATATTTAGGCTTAACATAAAGGTAAATGGTTAATTAATGATCATAAATTGACAGAATTAGTTGAATGAAACATGAGGGACAAGGGTAGAAACCAATCCTGCCACTTCCATTATAAGGATATGAATGTAAAGAATATAATTGTTATTTTTTAAAATATTGAAATTTGTAAGTTATATAACTTAAATAATACTAGAGGTGAGGGGTTCGATCTAGGAAGATCTTAACTCACTAATCTAAAGCCCCTAATTAATGGTGGGATGATAATACAATATTTAATAAAGATCAAATGTTACTTAATTCAATATTCCTTTAAATTATAAATCTACTAAAAAAAGCTTAAGGACTAGATAGTGAATCAAGTCTAATCTTAACTATGATTAATGAAGTTTAGAAAAGAGAACACAGTCATTTATAAACATTTTGAAAACACTACTTAACCCACCTTAATCTAAATGGCTAAGTTCCTTAATAATTCAACTTTCCCCCGAAGGCTTTTACTCACATAACACATAAATGAAACATCAAATGAACGTTACCCCACCCAAGTGATAATCAAAGCATTAATTTTCTTTGAGCAAGAGTTTAATCATCTTTAACAAAACCTAATTGAGTAGGGGTGATTTGATTGAACATTATGATGAAACCAAATGAATCCAAAAGTTTTTAAAAGAAGTTCAGGGTTTTGTCCCGAGCACTTCCTTAATCTAATGTGATATTTTAGAAGGAAAATTGGATTTCGTTGTTCTTTGATTAAGAAAATCATCCTTAACACACCTTAAGACCCACCCAAGTTATGAAAGAGGTTCCCTCACTGAATTCAAATCACTGAATTTCAATTGCTACTTTTATACCTGCTTTAAAATGCTTGAGTGGGTATACCCGAAGACTGCCAGGTACGCCTTTATTTATTGCAATTTACACTGCTTTATTTAATGCTTTACACCTACTTGCATGTCAAAACTAGAACTTTAGGATAGCCATAAAAAATCAAAAACAACACCAAGAATCAATTCACAGCAATCAAAATATAAGACAACTCAAAAATTAATCACAAATAAAACAACCCAAACTACAATTGCAATTAAATTAATACACCCTCTATCGGATGATTAAGAATCCCTTGAATGATACAACATATGGCTACTAATAATATTTCCTATGGTCTAAATGAAAGTATTGAGTTCATTTACTTGAATTTGGTAAACTCATTTGGACTAAGTGAATCCGAAGGAAATAGTGGTGCCGGAATGAGCTAACTGTGGTAACCTAACTGGTGTTGTTATAATCAACTTAAATTACCCATAATAAAACTTAAGACATTGAATTTGATACATTAGAAAACTTAACCTATAAACCTGCTACTTCTCTCAACCTCTTCATCTTGACACTTCTAAAGCTACAACTAGGAGCTCAAAGAAGACATCGTAGGCAGCACAACCATCTTCAACAGCGAAAAAAATCTACATCAACTAAACATTCCTTCGAAATGAATAACAAGCCATAGGACTTTAAGGTTGTTTGCCTAGTGCAACATAAGTCCTTACCTTATCTTTAGGCCTTTGCACAATCATGTTGTGTAATTTAAGCTCTAACTCATTCTAGGATCTCGAGGTTGTCGTCCATCACGACATAAACCCTCCTATCTTCAAGGCTATTTGTATGATTATATCATACAAACATAAGTCCTAAACAAATAAAATTGGCAGGATTGAAACACCAAATAATTTCCAAAATCAAAGCAAAAGAATAGGTTAGTTTGGGAAGTCACTAGAGGTTCTCCCTCAGGTCTGTGACATCCTTTACTTCTCACTTCTTTGGATTCCAAAATAAATGTTCCAATTTGATTCTATCCCATTTGATATTTCTAGGTCCATCCTTGAAAAACATAAACTATGAAATTCTTGAGAACAAAACCATTGATCTTTATCGAGAGTTTTCTTAAGTGACTTCGATCATTTAGGATGCAATTAATTGTAGGGGCATGCCTCTATAGGGAATTTTAGAACCTAAATAATAAAAAACCCTATTCAATCTTTTATAATAAAAAAGGGAACTTGTTGGCCAATAAACAGTTCGCAGACCAAACGGATGTCATAAATTTTGTAGTTTATTTAATCAAGTCATATCATCAAGTAGTGTGTCTATTCTTCGGGATAGATGCATTACTTGTGAAATTGCTCTTGTTTATCTAAACTGTTGCATATATGAGATCAGTTTGATTTCATATTTTTAAATTAAAATTATATTTTCCAATTATATACATATATATATATATATATATATATATATATATATATATATATATATATATATATATATATATATATATGTAATAAATCTAAAAACAAATCTAAATCTCTTTAGAAAAATGGCCGACAATAACCTTACAACTTCTTACTATAACTACTCTCTCTAAAGCACACTTCAACTTTTTAACAGCCTCTCAATACTATCTTTAAGTCAATTTTTTTTATACTTTCTCAAAAGATACCTTAGTCTTTCTTCACACGTCCATATTCAATGAATCAACCAAAGAGATAAATCTATTCAGTGAAATGTGAATGTCTTTTGCACCCTTGATCAGTTACCTACATTTGTACCAAAGGCTACCTCAAACACCCCTTCAAAATTTGTCAAAACTTTCTAGAAATTATAAATTAACTACCCCTCGCATAAGTGCAGGGCTTTCAGTGCTTAGGTGCGGCCATCTCTATCTGCTAGCGCTTAGGCGCCCTAGTTCATTTTAGCACCTTCTTAATTTTTGCTCCAAATTTGTTCCTTCTTCACTCCTTTCGACATATTTAGTTCATTTAACTGTACATAAAAGAAAAAAACACAAACACCTTCCATTAGTGAAATATCATCATAATAGGTATAAAAATGTGTACAAAAAAGGTTATATAATCTAGGTATATCAAGTACCCGTGCAAGTGAATGTTGGAAGAAGCTCATAAGATAATTAATTGTCAAAAAGTTGTGAATCATGCAAAATAGGGCTTGATGGCTTTATGTTTTGCTGTGCTTAAATTTCTGATAGATTAAATCAAATTTTGCAAAATTTTAATCTAGCTCCTATGCTGCACTTACTGAGAGGAGGGTGATTAAGCGCCAAAACCAGTGCCTAGAAGCTGAACCAGCTAAACTGCTAGTTCATCCCTTAAAATCATGAAAACCATAGTTCCAATGCCATTTTTACCATTTGAAAATTTTCCTCTTCCTTCTTATCTTCGCCAGTACAACTAGGGATTCCCATAGATCACCACTTTTGATGTTTTTGAACGAAAAAACTCTAGATTTCTTTCTCTTCGGGTATGATCTTCACTTTGCCATGGAAATTTTCTTATTTCACTATGGATTTTTTTCCACAATGAGAAAGTGCCTAAAATCTTTTTTTTTTAAATAGTGAAAAATTTTTGAAAAAGAGCTTCTTAGTTTTGAAAAAGTCTGTAGAAGCTTATAAAATATGTACTTGGAATTTATTTATATTTATATTTTATTTTTGCTAGATTTCATATGACTCCTAAAACTAAGTGGGTAAAATGAAAAGAATTTTTTGATCACCCAAGTTTAAATGCATAGAATCGTTACAATGAGTTTGTCACGTCAAAGAATTTGATAGTAGAACGAAGCCTAATGTGGACTTATATGAAAAACATACTAGATATGGATCTAGGCTTGGAGCTTCAAATATTCTATATACTTCTGCTTCTAGGGCTTCTAGTTCTCGTGCCACAACTCCATTTTTCTTCTACTTTGGATGAACTTCGTGATAGATATTAGAAGATAAAATATGTTATATCATTCATACAGAGTAATGTACATGACATTGAAAGTGATTTGGAATACTTCGACTCTTATTTCAAATGGAAAAGTGATTACGAGAAAAGTTTCAATACCACTCTTGTAAAACATTTCAGAGGAGATAAGACTATGGAGTTTCCTGCTTATCCACAGTAAATTAGATTTTAATATCTTGATCATATGGATGAAGATTAAGAGGATGATGATTTTGATGGAGAGGAGTAGACATTTTTAATTTTATTGTAATTATTTTTCTTAGATATGTGTGACTTTATTGTTGCTAACTTTTAGTTATTTTCATTGTACTGGATTTTATTCTATTTGTTACTACTACTTTGTGGATTCTACACTTTTTGTTTTTACTATACTACTGTTTTCTTTATGTTCTAGTTTACATATATGTCTGCATGTGTGTTAGAGTAAACCTTTACTTAACAAATCTTCTGAAATTCTAATTTGTTTAATTTAATGTTACTTTCTGCCTTACACCTATTCTTTCTATTTATAACTGTATAGTTTTTATGCCTAGAACTTTTGATTTAAAATATGTTAGAAAATTTTCTTCATACATATATTTCATAAATTTTTTTAAACTGTTTAAAATTCAAGTTTGTGGGATGGAGAAAAACTTTTAAAAACTAAACTTTATTTATCCTCAATAAACTATATTTAAAAATTATTTAAAAGTAAATTGTGTTATGTGGTGTTATATTTAAAGAACTGTATTTTTTATTCTATGAATGTTATAGTAGACTTAAGTTAAACTTTTTAGTGATAAGGGGTAGTTCTAGAGTTAAGATATTTGGTATAAGAGAATAGGGAAATGCTTTTATTATTTATAGTAAGAAAATTTGGATTTTTGAAATACTAGGAATTTTAGATATACACTTAAAAAAATTGAGAATATTTTAAAAATCATTTTCAAAACTAATACATATTATCAAGTAAAGAAATGTGATAAGTTCATAACCTTAGCTGGAGGATAGTGAAGTTCAAAATCATCAAAGACTATCAAGATACAGTAATCCACACATTAAAAAAGTAAAAGTAAAAATTAAGGATTAAAAAGATACTGAAAGAAATGAAAAAAAAAAGAAAAAAAAAGGCAAAGGAAATGAAAAAAATAGAAAATATGTGGGGAGAAGCTTGGGGAGATGCATAATCAAATATTGACTTCACTTGAATCATTTTAAGGAAGAAACCTAATTTACACTTCTGAGCTTACTATCAAACTTCATATGCATTAATAAAATCCTTACTAATTGAGTTCTCATATAATTCTATTTTTTTAATTTTTAGAGGATTCCTAAGTCAGACAATTTATAATTATTTCTAAAATGAATAAAAAATCAGAATTTCGAACTTAATTAATAGATACTCTTATACCTTGTTCTATCTATTAAATATTTTCTAAAGTTTCATGATCACGTTTATAGGGCAAATCAATAGGAGTATTTAATAAAACCCACTACCGGAAGTTAAAATATATTGTTTATAACATAACGTTTAACTTTGAGGGAATTGACATGCCTAAAACTATGCTTTTTTTATATATACATTTTATGCATATTTTTAATGATATTGAACTTTAAAAGAAGGTATTTTGAATTTATATAATTTCAGGTATAAGAGATGGAGTTTCAAAGAAAATGGAGCTGAAACGGAGCAAAACGGGGTCAATTGGAGCAAAAAAAGTACAAAATGAAATGGCGCCTAAGCGCCAAACCCTGTATGTGAAAAGGAGAACCAGATGCCATGGCATCGGGATCTTGAACCTAGGCGTCGGGCATTTTAATTGCACTTCTAGAAGATTGGCACCAAGGCACCACAGTTGGGCACCTAGGTGCCAAAATCATCTCTGAACAATATGCTTTGAATTTTGATGAATTTTGAAGAGGCATCTGAAGTTACTCTTGGGAACTTCAAGATTTATTATAATAGGAGCCATGAGGTGCCAAATAGGGAGTGTTTTTGTTGGGTGTCGTGTGAGGAATTCTTTCGTGTGCGTGGGTGAGCGGTGGTGTGTTTTGGAGAGAGTTTTTATAGTGTGTGAGTCTGGTGTGTGTCTTGGTGTGTCCATTGGAGTAAATATTTTTCAAAGGAACTTCAGAGTTTTTTCTTGGGAAAAAGTTTAAGAAAATTACTGTGTATTTTTTGTTTGAGATTTGTTTACTTTGTAAACTTAAATTTTAATATAAATCATGTTTTGTTGTGTTAACCCCATGAAGTCTAAGTAGCTTCTTTATCTTTCTCTTTGCAATAAGAATTAATAATGTGTAAAATTAGAGTCTCTTAAGATTTTTATTATTACATATTTGTGATGATTCATTACTTCGTACATCATTTCAATATTCAATTTGGAATACTGGAATGTTAAAACTTATTGTGAATCCATAATGACAAAGGAGGGCTATGTAAAAATCATATAAACCGAGATGGTGAGAAGGTAGCTCAGAGGTTAGTGCAAATAGATAGGGAGATAAGATTTGATCAGTGTAAATTGTTGATTCTAGGATGGCAGACTGATACATTAACCAATTTGATCTATTGTTTGAAATTTAAGGCAAGGTTAGTCTAAAAGAACTGGCATAGTGGGTTATCTAGAATGACAGATTAGAACCTACCAAGGATAACCAAGGATTTAGGAACTTAACTCTATGTTAGCCAATGTTCTTTATGTACTTAGGAAAGACTAAATAATAGTTATGCTCATGTTTGTGACAGAACTACATTAAACCTATAAACATTTCATTTCTACACTGATTATGATCTCATTGCAAGGGGAAAAACTTTCACAAAGTTTGAACTCTTCAACTTTAAATTAGTTTAGGAACACTTTAAATTTTATTTAAGATTTGCAATTGAATTATTAGATACTTTTTACCTCTTTTTACACTTATACATTTGACTTTATATCCTAGTTATTTTGCTTGCAGTTTAAGCAGAGTTTTATTAGTCGCTAAAAAGAGTTTTTACCTTTCCTATGAGATCAATACTGGGGTTTTAAAAGAAAATCCTATATTACTTGAACAATATGTATACTTGCGTATAACCCCAATAGTGTAAATTATAAATCAAATTCTAAACTCTAAACCATATCCAATTTGCATACTAGCCGCCTAAAGAAATTGGGTCAAGCTAATGGCCAGAAAACTAAATTACTGCGTAATTGCGGGTCGGGTCATCTACGAATGTCCATATGACTTTATGTTCCAAGAAAGCAAGAAATTTATGACTTTATGTTATATGCAAGTCCATGTGAATTTATGTTCCATTCAAGTTAGCTTGTTGTGGCTTTATGTTCCTTGTAATTTAGCAAGTTGTGGCATTATGTTTCATATAAGTTGGCAAGTTGTGGATTTATATTTCATTGACTTTCTAAGTTGTGCTTTTATGGATTTAGGTGATATGTTCATTTAGGATATCTAAGGAAAATATAGAAAAGAATAAAAAATATACTTTGATGTTGTGCTTGTATGCTCCGGATTGAGTATTCTTATAAGTTTGCTACTTATGGTGTACTTTGCAAAACACAAATAGTTATGTTTTGATAATATATCAAAAAGTAACATTTTTCAAAAAAGAATAAATTAATTTTTTCTCTAAAAATAACTATTTTTATAAAACATTATATAAATATAAATCTTCTTTAAAAGAATTATCCTTACATAAGTTTTTTTGAGCTCCAAAAGAGAAAATAGTTTTATATGGTGATATAAGATTATGTATGCTCTAGCTCCAAATCATCCTTATAAGCATATGTATACTTTCATTACAAAGACAATTTTTTTATAAAACAAGCTAGGTATGCTTCAAGTTTGAAATGATTAAGTAAACACTCTTTTTGAAAAGTAAAACAACCCTACGCAAAAGTTAAGTAAAACCTTCATTAAAATAAAATAAATAAATGACCCTCAAAGTAAGCTTTTTTAAAACTCAAACTAAGTAAAACCTTTTTACAAAATCAAGCAAATCTAAATAAAAATTTTCAAAATTAAAACATAAACTTTGTAAAACCTTCTATTTAAACCTAAACATTCAAGTAAGCAATGCCTAAAGGTTGTGTTACCTCTCTGCCAAGAGTGGAAAATTGCCTCCTCCTCCCCTTCTTCTTGCTTGAGTTGAGGAAGCTATGGGTTTTTGGAGAGATATCACTATGAAATTGGAGGGTCTGGCACCAAAATGAAATGACATTTATGATTAAGTTTAACTTCAAAAAGAAAATTCAAAAGGATAAAAAAAACTCCGTAATTTACTTCGATCAGCTTGGAAAATAGTGTGTGAGGAGCCAAGCGATTGAGGCAATCGTCAACTTTTTCACTAGATTGATTCTTAGCTACTTTGGCCTCCATACCCTCATGTTGGGCCACCTCGCAAATGTTAGTCTCTCCCCATAGTTTTGTTGTCATCCTCGCATATTTAGCTAATAGGAGGATCTTGTTCAAAACATTTAAATCTAAGTGTGGAGCGCCAAAAGAATAACTCCCCCTATCATCTTCCCAAATTCTCTCTGGGGGCTGGACAGAGTATCAAATTTTTTCATTGAGCACACAAAAAGTTATATAGAAATTCCCCATCTAATCTCACAAGAACTAAACAAAAAATGAAGCTTCCAATCCTTTCTTTTGTTTTCAAGCCTAAACAACTTAATCTGTAGACACTCAGAGAAGATAACATACCATTTATATCCAACTTAAAGCTAAAGAAGTACGTGAACAAGTCTGTGGATCGTGGGATGCCCGTACAATGAAGATAGACCATGAAGGTCATGATTAAACCAATAGAGTTCGACACAACCTAGGCGGAGATGATCAAATACTTATTAAAAATTGACTCCAGTTCGATACATAAAGAAATCAAAAACCACGTTTGATCTGACATCTACATTGAATAAGATCCCCTTGAGATAGTCGGTTGCCCGGACTACGACACCGGCGACAAGAAGCATGATGAATGAAAGTAATACATATGACTCTGGAATCCAGGACCCTTGTCCACTTGTGAGAGTGACCCCCTCCTCCGTTGGAAGCTTATAAAATGATCCTAACGATATTGGGAGTCATCCATATCAACACACCAAAGGAAGAAGATAAGGAAAATGATATATAAGAAAAGTGTAAGAGGCAAAATGGTCGCACAAGCATCACCTACAAATTTTGCTCCTATTTATAGAAAGGTGAAGGAAGTTAAACTGCCATGGAAGGAAAAAAATATCATTTACGCTACACAATACATGAAGAAAGGGTCATGACAGACACATACATTGAGATAGGAGTAAAAAACTCATTTTTCAATTTCATTTCATAGTAGTAAACAAACATACATTACAGTGAGTCAGCTAATCAACCTCATAGAAAATATCAAATGAAGCTATGAGCGATAACTTAAACTCAGACATAACCTTGTTGAAGCATTCATTGATTTGTTAGTTCTCCTCCTAACTATTACATTTTAGTGTGCTCCCAAGAAGAAACGACATTTCCTAAATGGTCAAAAGTTCGACTTAGAGAGCACCAACTTTCTCTCAGAGGGCAATCAAATCCGTACACATAAGTGCCATCTCACCCCTTCAACATCCCTCATAGCTCTTCTAAGCAACCCAATGATGTGCCTAAAAATGTACTATGTTTAATGCTACATTTTATAATGATATTGCACTTTAAAGGTATATTTTCTTGTGTTTTTGGTTGTATGTACAACAAATTGAAGAATTTGGAGTGATTGGAGCAACATGAACAAAAATGGACCAAAATAGAGCATACTAGAGCCAAATGGGTTGAGTCGGGGCACACTGGAGCCATGGGGGCTGAAATGGGCACTTAAGTATTTGTGTTAGGTGCTTAAGCACCCAAACATGGTGCTTAGGCGCCACCAGAGGGCGCCTAAGAACCAAATATTAGTGCTTAGGTGCTAGTTACGGTTTTCAACATATCTTCTAGAATATACATCAGATTTGGTTGATTTTTGAAGCGTTACTTTGTGTGTCTCTTGGGGAATTCATTGGAAATGATAAAATGGACTTTAGATAAGGATTTGGGGTAGTTTGAAGGAGTTGTTATTGATGAGACACTTAAGGCACCATTTGGAAGATTCATTGAATACGGACACTTTTGAAGAAATATCTAAGCATCTCTTGGGAAATTATAAATAAGGGTTAGAAATGTTTTAGAAACTCACTTTAAACTCATGAAATCTTGAAATAATTGGAAGAGAGAGTGAGAGATTTCTTCTTTTCTTTTCACTTTTTTCTTGGAGAGGATTGTAAGGAGATTGCCTATGATATACAAGAAAAGTTTGATTTTCATCAAAGATAAGTATTGTGATTGTATTTTAATTTTAATATATTACTTTGTTTGCATAGTTCTAAAGTCTTGTTCAATGAAAAGTTCTTGTTGTTTCTCCATGTGTTGTGAGTAGTTTTCCTTACTCTTCCCTCTTACAATGAATTAGTATGCATTTGTAGGATATAGAATCGAGTAGAGTGAAAACATATTGTGATGTTTTTACTTTGTTCTTCATTTACATGTAAACTTGATCAACTTGTATGTTAAAATTTGTTCTGAGAACATGTATGATCCGTGATGGTGTTGTCTCAATCAACAATTATAGAATCACATGAGATTGTATGGATGAAAATGTTGTGCATATGGTTTAGTGACAATAAAAAGGGAAATAATCTTTGATGGGTGCAGAATTAGAGGACTTAGAGTGACATGCTAAAGCCTCATAATTTGGTCTATTGTTTTATGTTTTGATGTAAGATGTTAGCCTCCATGTGAATGGATAAGAGGGAACTCGAGAGTAAGGGCTAGTATCTTCCCTGCCTAGCTCTTCTTTAGAACTATTCAGACTTTAGATTAACAAATGTTCTTTATAGCATATGTAGTAAGGGTAAAGAATATAATTTCTTCTAATTGTCGCAATCTCTCTCGCTACTTGTTTTACTTTTACACATGTCACTAATTTCATTATACGAGGAAGGGTAATTTTAATAAATCAAACCCCACATTCTGATTTTAACTAAATATTTCAGTTTAGGACTAGAAGTAGTATTGGAGCGATAATTATAGGATATAATCAAAACCAAACCTTTATCGTCCTTTGATCAACCTAACAATGTACTACTTTTTATGTTATTTTTATAATGATATAGCACTTCAAAGGTATGTTTTCTTGTGTTTTTGGCTGTAAGTAAATCAAACTGAAGAATTTAGAGTGATTGAAGCAAAAGGAACAAAAATGGACCAAAATGGAGCATACCAGAGCAAAATGGGTCGAACCGAAGCAAAACGGGTCGAACCGGAACATAATGGAACAAAATGGGTCTAACCGAACACTTTTATACTTGTTTCTAGCACCTAGGTGCCACCAATTGGCGCATAGCCTCTAGGCAGTGGCGCTTATGAGCCAAACAGTCAGTGCATAACCATCAGTGACGTTTTTTGGCTTAACTTCTTCACTATAAGTCGGATTTGGACGAGTTTCAAAGCGTTGTGATGTGCGTCTCATGGGGAATTCATTGGGAATGATAATATAAACTTTCTTGAAGATTTTGGGTTAGTTATAATGAGTTATTATGGAAGAGATATGTCTCTTGGAGTGAAAAGGCACTTAAGACACCCTTTCGAAGATTCATTGAATGTGGACTCTTTTGAAGAGACACTTAAGCATTTCTTGGGAAATTATAAACACTCTTGAACTCTTTGAGAAGAAAATAATTAAGAGACGAGGATAATAAGAGGATAAGAAGGCTTGGAGAAGAAGAAGATCACTTGGGCGTGAGCCCCAAGTGGGGGCAACAAGGTGAGAGAGAAAGAGAGTGTGAGAATTTCTTCTTTTCTTTTCACTTTGTTCTTAGAGAGGATTGGAAGGAGACTTCTTTTGATATATAAGAAGAGTTTGATTTCAATCTAGGATAAGTATTTTTATTGTGTTTTGGTTTGAATTTGGAACTTTGTTTATATGGATTCAAAGTGTTGTTCAATGAAAAGTTGTTGTTTCTCCTTGTGTAGTGAGTATTTTTCTTTACTCTTACCTTTTACAATGAATTAGTATGCATGTGTAGGATATAGAATTGAGTAGAGTTAGAATATGTTTTGATGATTTTACTTTGATCTTCATTTACATGTAAACTTGATCTACTTGCATGTTAAAATTTGTTGTAAGATCATGTAAAAACCAATGCGATATTGTCTAAGTCAACTATTGGTAAAAATCACGTAAGATTATATGGATGGGAATGTAATCCATATATTTGAGTGCAAATAAATAGGGAGATATGCATGTTTAAGAGGTGTAGAATCAGAGGACTTTACGGTGACAGCCTAAAGCCCTTAATTTGGTTTGATGTGAAAAGTTCTCTTATGAGATGTTAGCCCTTAGATGCAGGGAGAATAGGGAACTCTAGAGTGAGAGCTAGTATCTCCCTGCCTAACCCATCTATAAGATTTCAAATCATCAAGTTAAACTATGTTTTTTATAGAACTAATTAGGGGTAAAGAATACAATTTCTCCTATTTGTCGCAATCTCTCTCGCTACTTGTTTCATTTTTACACATGTCACTAATGTCATTGCATGAGGTAGAGTACTTTTAATATATTAAACACCGCTTTCTAATTTTCACTAAGTATTTTTGTTTAATATTAGAAGTAGTATTGTAGTAATAATTTTAGGATTTAATTAAAACCAACTTTTATCGACCTTCCAAGCTAAGAAGTATTGTTGTAGACTGGAACTTCTCTTGAAAGCCACCGTGATTAACCGCGATCTCCGTATGATAGATATTCGGGGCTTAATCAAAAAGCTCTATATTACTTGATAATGACACGTATACTTGTGTAAAATCTCTACTATTTAAAGACATAAATGAAATCATAATTTGCTTTGGAGTCAAGTTTTTGACATTACTGTAAAAAAAGAAATTTAAATAGAAAATTAATGGATTAAACTCTTGTTTATTGTAATTGAGGATCATGTTTTTGGTGTCGTTGCTGGGGATTGCAACGGTTGATCTTGAATTTTAAGAGGATTTTACTTGAAGCATTTAGTCTTAGACTTGGAAAATAATAGTGTCGTAAAAACTGTTTTGTGTGAAAAGTATTTTTTGTATAAAAAAGTGTTGTGAAGAAACTGTTTGTGTGAAAAACAAAGTGTTTGTGAAAATTTTTTCTTGCATTGAAAATATTTTTTATTTTATTGTTAACATATTGTATGTTATGTTATGTATGCAAACTAAAGGTTCTACAGGACTTGTGCCTTATAATCCTGAGTTAGAAAAGAAGTAAAAAATAAAAAAATAGAAAAAACTTTAAAAACTAGAAATGGAAATGGAAAACATTCAAAGTAATAACTTGAAAAATCATCATAAGTCAATGAGGGATTATGAAAATCCTATGATAGGTGAAATTCACTCAAGTATACAAAATCCTGTCGTAGAAGCTGACTCAATTGTTCCAGAACAACCAGTTTGGGGGAATTCTTTTGGAGGATCCCTATTTATACTTATCATGTTTTTTTAGAACTTTGTGCTACATTTTGTTATAATGGCATGTCAGATGATGCTGTTAGACTAAGGATTTTTCCTTTCTGACTAAGAGATAAGGCTAAAATGTGATTATACTCATTACCACCTTGCTCTATTAAAATTTGGGATGAGTTAAATCAAAAATTCCTAGCTAAGTATTTTCCATATTCAAGGACTACTAAACTTAGAAATGATATTATCTCATTTTGTCAGTATGAATGGGAATCAATATACGAAGCCTGGGAAAGATTTAAGGAACTCTTAAGAAAGTGTCCACACCATGCTCTACCCGACTAGTTAATCATTCAAACTTTTTACAATGGTTTAATAAGATCCCTTAGGTTCATTATTAGCGCTGCCGCTGGTGGATCATTATAATCATTTGATGAAGCATATGCGTTAATTGAAAGAATGACTATAAATAAATTTGAATGGCCCTCAGCAAGGGTAAATTCTGAAAAGGTAGCATGTGTTCATGATACAGACGCGATTGCAATTCTTGTATCTCATGTTGCTGCAATATCAAGGATGTTGGACCAATTTGGAATGAACCAGTCTCAATTTACTTCAATAAGTGAGGAAAGTTCATTAGGGAATATGATTGATTCTTCTTTATCATATGAGACTTTAAATACCAAAAACAATACGTATTATAACTTTTACAACCCAGGTTAGAAGAACCATCCTAATTTTAACTGGAATCATACTACTGGGGATGAAAACCAAAAATGGGAAAATAATCATGCAAATCCTAATGTAAGTTGGAATAATCATGGGAACATAAGCAATAGACCTTCATATCTGTCTTACTCCAATAATGATCAACAATTTGAGGATAAGAAGATGTCTATAGAAGAAGTGGAATTGCAAATGGGAAACCAGTTGCAAAGTCAAAATGCTGCGATTAGAAACATAGAAAATCAGCTGGGATAAATTGCTAATTCACTTAGCAATATACCTTAAGGAACACTTCCTAGCAACATTAAGATCAATCCTAAAGAGAACACTAATGAACAAATAGAAGCTGTCGAATTAAGAAGTGGAAGAGAGATAGAGGATGTGGTTAGAAAAAAGAAAGAAGCTGTGAGATAAACAAAAGAACCTAAAAGACCTGAAGAACATCTTTCTAAGGGTTTGGAAAAATTTATATCTCTAACTAAAATCAATTTAGAAAGACCACCACCTCCATTTCCTCAAAGACTCAGATAGCATGAGTTACATAAACTATTTTCAAGATTTCTGAAAGTACTTACGAAGTTAACAATTAATATTTCTTTCGCTGAAGATTTGGAACAGATGCCAAGTTATGCATAGTTTATGAAGGATATATTAAATAAGAAAAGGAAACTTGAGGATTACGAGACAGTTGCACTAAGTGAGGAGTGCAGCGCTATACTTTAGAAAAAGCTTCCTCAAAACTTAAAGATCCTTGTAGCTTTACAATTTTTTATGTAATTGGAGAAAAATTATGCGAAAAAGCTTTATGTGATTTAGGAGTGAGCATTAACGTGATGCATCTATCCATAATTAAAAGGTTAGGTTTAGTTGATATTTCTCCCACTATTGTAACCCTTCAGTTAGCTGATCGATCTATCTTTTATCTAAAAGGAGTTTGATACACCTAGAATATATAGTGTTTTTCTGCACATTTAATAAATATTTTTTATGGTATTGCACTGTAATGTAAGGTATTTTGTGTTTTTCTTATAAGTATAATGAAAATGAGTGATTATGATGAAAAGAGTAAAAATTGGATCAAATTTAGAGCAAAAAAATAAATTAGCCGCCACAGTTAAAAATTGAATTTTCTTCATTTTTGGCGCCAATTTCAAGGAGTGTTTAACGCAACGTTTTGTGGTGACTTCCTTAACTACCCATAGGCGGCAAATTTGAGTGAAGGGATGTATCTTTTGGTGGATACGTTGAATCATGAAATGATTTGAAGAGACACTAAGACACCTTTTGGATTATTAATAAAGTTATGTCATGAGTGTGTGTGTGTGTGTGTGTCTTTAGTGAGAGTTAGTGTTTTAGTTTAGTTTTTAAGAGTCTCTTCTAGTTTTCAGTTTCATCTTCTAGTTTAAAGAGTTTTACTTTCAATCTTTTATTGTTTAGAGTTAGTTAGTTTGGTGTGAAACTTTCTTTCCACCAATTTACTTTCATCCATTTATCTAGTTTTTATTGAAATCTAAAGTCAGAGTTGGAGTCAACAGAGTTGGGTGCCAACCTTTGTAGTGTTGTCCTGTGGAAAGACAAGTTTGAAAGGAACTTCTGGAGTCTTGTGGAGAGCATTTTCAGATAAGTGTTTACTTTTGTTTTCTATATTTAGTTTTTATTGTTGTGCTTTCTTTATGATTTATATTTTCAAATCAATGTTTACTTGTGGTTTCTCCATGAATTCTGAGTAGTTTTCTTTATCTTTTTCTTTCTTAAATAAAGAAGTAATTAAATTATGTACGATTGTTGTCGAATGTATAAGTGTTTAAAGTTGGAATACGTTGTGAATATTTAATTCCATGAACTTAATTTACTTCATAATTTGACCAGTTAAGATGTTAAATTTCTTGTGAAATTATGTAAGATCCAATGTGCTATTATCTCAAAGAACAAATGGTATAAATCACATCCAATTATATAGATGAAAATTGTAGTCCATATAATTGAATGCTTAGGAGATATGTTTTTAAAGGGGGAGTAGATGTAGAGGTCTTTAGAGTGACAGGCTAAACCCCCCTAATTTAGTTTGATATTTTAAATTTTGTTATAAGAAGTTAGCCCCCTTGTGGAGGGAATTGAGAGAACTCTAGAGTGAGAGCTGGTATCGTCCCTGCCTAACCATGTTCAAGATTATAAAAATTAAAATTAACCAATGTTCTTTGTAGAACCAAGTAAGCGTAAAGAGTGAATTTGCTCTTATCTATCACAACAGATTTAAATAATTCCACAACAATACAATCATAATTATTACTGCTTTATAAGAGAAAGAAAAAGATATTTTATTTCCTAGTATTTTATACCGCATTTTAGAGTTCTGATAATTTTCATCTACTGCTTAGCTTTTATTAAAAATACCAAAAACAATATTCAAGTTTTTCAAATCAAAACATACATTCAAAAGTCATTAAAAAAGTAAACGTATAGTTTTATTCATTCTTTAAAAAGTTTTTACATTTCCCTATGGGTTGATATCTCAGGGCTTAATCAGAAACTCTTATATTACTTGATAAATGATATGTATACTTGCATAGTATCCCATGTTATAAAAGCATAATTTTCTTATCTAAATTATCATCACATATATTCGGTGTGAACTCAAGTTTTTAGTGCACATATATTCATCGGGGCTCAACTTTTTGGTGCCGTTGCTTGGGAAATTATTTAAAAATGCATTTTTAAAGAAAATTTAAAAAAAAATAAATTTTAACTTTTCTTTATTTTTGTTAGTGTGTTGTGTTTAGTTTTATTTTATTGTTGAATGCATAGTTCAGGTTCTGAGGGACTTGTGCCTTACGATTCTGAATTAGAAAGAACCATAAAAAAATCAAAAAAATTTAAAATTCTAAAAAAGATAAAAATATTCAAGAAATGGCAAATCATCAAAATCAAAATGTTGGCATCCATCAAGAATTCAGACCTTTAAGAGATTATGCTAACCCTACAGTGGATGAACTTCATGGTAGTATTCAACACCCTGCTATAGCTGCTAATTCCTTTGAACTTAAACTTTCTATTATCCAAATGGTGTCTAATAATCAGTTTGGGGGAGCAAAAACTGAAGATTCTAATTTGCATCTTGCTAATTTTTTAGAGTTGTCTGCTATATTTAAATATGATGGTGTTTTGGATGATGCTATTAGACTCAGACTTTTTCCTTTCTCACTAAGGGATAAAGCTAAGATATGGTTAAATTCGTTAGCACCTAGATCTATCAAAACTTGGAGTGATTCAAAAATTCCTTGCTAAATATTTTCCATCATCGAAGATTGTGAAGTTGAGAAATGATATTACATCTTTTTGTTAGTTTGAGCGTGAATCAATATATGAAGCATGTAAAAGATTCAAAGATCTACTCAGGAAGTGTCCACATCATTCGATACCAGATTGGTTAATAATTCAAACCTTTTACAATGGATTATTTGGATCTCTTAGATCAATTATTGATGTTGCTGCTGGTGGATCATTAATGTCTAAATAGTTTTCTGATTCTTTTTCTTTAATTGAAAAAGTGGCTACTAACAATTTTCAATGGCCTTCTGAATGGTTAAATTCAAAAAAGGTAGCTAGTGTTCATGACAATGATGCTTTTGCAATATTAGCAAATCAGGTTGCTGCAATTTCAAGAAAGATAGACCAATTAATGTGTGATGCTAATGATTATCCCATCGATGTTGTTTTGGGTCAGAAATATGATAACATTTTTAAAGTTATTTAATATGCTATTAAAACCCTTAATGAAGCTCAAATTAATTATACCACTACCGAGAAAGAGTTATTAGCTATAGTAATTGCCTTTGATAAATTTCGATCATATTTAATTGGAACTAAATGTGTGGTACATACTGATCATTCTGCTATCAAAAATTTAATGAAGAAGAAGGATGCGAAGCCGATATTGATTATATGGATTCTTCTTTTGCAAGAATTTGATTTTGAGATAGTAGATAAGAAGGGTTCCAATAATCAAATTGCTGATCATTTGTCCAGGCTTGAAAATGAAAAATCTCTATGATGCTGACAAAATTAATGAACATTTTCCTAATGAAAAATTATTCACTGTTAATGAGTAGCGTGTTTCGTGGTATGCCGACATAGTAAACTTTATTGTCAGTAACATTATACCATATGGTTTGACATACCAGGAAAAGAAGAAATTCCTGTCTGATGCTAAGACCTATTTTTGGGATTTTCATTTTTATATAAACAAGGAAATGATCTTATAATTTGAAGATATATACCTTTGGAAGAGACTTATGAAATCATTCAAAAATGTCATGATTTTGATTATGGGGGACATTTTGGAGTTAAAAGAACTGCATATAAAATCTTAAAATTTGGATTTTATTGGCCTACAAATTTTAAGGATGTGAATGCTTATATTAAAAATTGTGATAGATGTCAGCATGTAGGCAATCTATCTAGAAGAAATGAAATGCCCCTCAATTATATGTTGGAAGTTGAAATATTTGATGTTTGGGGATTAGATTTCATGGGTACATTTACACCATCTTTTGGAAATGTTTATATTTTAATAACAGTAGATTATGTTTCCAAAGGATTGAAGCTACTTCTTTACCTCGATGTGATGCTCAAAGTGTTGCAAAGTTTTTAAGAAATAATATATTTTACAGATTTGGAATACTAAGAGTAATCATAACAGATGGTGGAAGTCATTTTAAAAATGCAATTATTGAGAAGTTAGCAAAGAAATATCATATAAATCATTGCATTGCTACCTCAGACAAGTGGTTTGGTTGAATTATCCAATCATGAAATTAAAAGAATATTGAAAAATACTGTTAATCCAAATAGAAAGGATTGGTCAATCAACTGAATTATGCTTTATGGGCCTATAGAACTGCCTACAGAACCACTATAGGAATGTCCCCACACAGGCTGATTTTATAAAAAGCTTGTCATTTGCCTATTGAACTTGAGGATAAAGCATATTGGGATATTAAAGAGTTCAATTATAATTTGAAAGATGCTGCTGAAAAGAGATTATTGCAATTAAATTAGCTTGAAGAGATAAGGAATGAGTATTATGAAAATGCTAAGATTTATAAGGAAAAGATGAAGTTATGGCATGATCGGAAGATTCTTACAAAAAATCTTGCGCCAGGATAGAAAGTTTTGCTGTATAATGCCATATTAAGAATTTTTTCAGGAAAACATAAGTCCAGGTGGACGGGTCCATTTATTGTGATAAACATTTTTCTTATAGAGCTGTGGATATTCAAGATCGTAAGACTGGAAAAATATTTGAAGTTAACGGTCGTAGACTTAAACCTTATTTTTCAGTCGATCAACTTAAATCTGATGAGAATCTGATGTTGGGTCACTCAGAATGAGTAATGGGCATGTCAGGCTGAAGACGTTAAACCAAGCACTTTGTGGGAGGCAACCCATAGTTATCGGTGTGCTTTGCTTTAAATTTGCTTTGTGTGATTCCTTTGGTTTGTTTTTATGTTTTGTTGGTAGTATTTTGTAGTTTTTATGTTATAGTAGTGCTTATTTGACCTTATTTTATGACTTGGAGGGGTCAGAATGAAATTTTAGACATTTGTCAGACCTGCACTAATATGAGCACTAGCGGTTAAGCGTCACCTAGTTGGCGCTTAGGCGCTGGAGTTATGAAACATGTGATAAATGAGGATCTAGAAGCCTAGATCGTGGGGAAGTGGTTTTGGAAGTTATTTTGGAGTTTTTAAACGTTTAAGGGTGGGATTATGCCCTTCTAAAGTCTATAAAAAGGCCGTGGATTAAGAGAACACTTGCCCCAAGTCCTATTTTCATTCTTGAGTCTTAAGAAGACTGTTTTGAGTGCATCATGTCTTCCTGGGCAAATGAGATTAAGAAGAAAGAGGAGTCTAACAACAGTAAGTTTATTAGTGATAATGCTAATGAGTTATTTAATGGATTTCTTGAGGTTAGTATTCAGAGAACTGCAGAAAAGATTGCAATGATCAAAGCACGAGTGACTTTAATCGAAGCAAAGATCAAGGAAACTATAGCACATTTGGAGCATATGTGATGCAACTTAAGATGCAATTCAATCATACAAGTCACGTGGAAGAAGCGGATAAGGCGATGTTCCTGAAGAACAAGTGGTTAGAAGAAGAAGATGTAAGAGTGTTCAATCATCGTCCCTTCTATCAGATTTATATTCCAGAAGGTTCAGATGGAAATAATAGTGGTTCTGGATATATTCTGCCTACAGGAGAGTGGAGTTAAATGTTTGTTTTATCTTGTGTTTTGTTTTGAGTATTTTATGTTTTTTTGTGTTTGATGTTTTAAAGTGTTTAATATTTTATGTTTGTGATCTATTGCACTTTAATTTATGATTGTTACATCTTAGTGATGTAAACTTATCATTATTCTTGTTGAGTCCGTTTGTATTTAGAGAATTTCATCCAAACTGTTTGGATACAAATTTTTTGCTTGTATTAAGTGTGGTTTGATTTTAACGAATGTAAGTTTATGTTTGTGTAAAACTTAATTGGAATCGATGGAAATTAAAGTTTGAAATTGCAGTATTGGAGATTATTGAGTAAGAGACAATTATTTTGAGAAGATTAAGGTTGATTAACTAAGTATTTTAGTGCATTTTCTTAATTGTGAAAATCTTGGCACTAGCGGTTAAGCGCCAGATTGCCAAATTTCGCGGCTAAGCGCAGAAAGCCTCGCGCTTAGGCGTCAATTCGTGAAAATTGGTATTCAACAGTTAAAACCCAAAAATTGCCATTTTTTAACTTACCTGTTGTCTTCAACCTCTAGCTTTCGTGAAAAGGAGCCTAGGGCATCAACATTTTGGATCGTTTGAAGGCCGATTTCAATAAAAATTTTTAGATTTGGATTCCTTAAGGTAAGAGCACTACTCCTAAGTAAAATTTTTTTATTTTCACCATATAATTTGAGTACATTTTGGAAAATCCTAAAATCACTATTCATGTTGAAAATTTGAAGAAAAGGATGAGAAATTGCTTGGATTTAGTGGAAATTACTTTTGGAAGTTGATTTAGCAAGTTTATTTTGATTTTGGAATTTATGGTGAATTTTTTTGTGAATTTTTAGAAATGGCTCCAAAGTCAAAGCGCTTGAGAGAAAATACACGATTTGATTTTGAAAAAATGGTTAGTGCAAGGGCTGAGGAACGTTACGTTGACGCACTACAATCACGTAAATTGATTGCTGAGCATATGTTTAGTAAGCCATGAGAGGTTATTGAGGAGATGATTGCTAAAAGGAATTGCAAAAACTACTGCTGCTTCTCCACTGTTGTTGTTGTTTCTGTGGTCAGAAAGTTTTATGCAAACTTACCTGCATCAAAAGAAAATTTGGTGATGGTGAGAAGGCAAGAAGTACATTTTACATCTGTGGCAATTAATGTCTTTTTTCGACTGCGTCCTGTAATGTTTTGTTTTTACTCGAACTATCATCCTACTGAGGAAGAGTTAGATGAGATTATGGCATTTCTGACTGACGGAAGAGGTTTATGGAAGATTAAAAATGATAGAAGAGTAAATTTTCAAGCCTCAAAGTTAAATGCCATTTTTAAAGCATGACATTATTTTATCTCATATAAGTTGTTGCCTTCAAGTCATACTAGTGAAGTTACAAGGGAGAGAGTTGTGTTGAACTATTGCATTCAGCAAGAGAAGCCTATAGATATTGGAGCAATTATTTATGATTATATTTTGAATTGTGTCAGATCTACCACTACTGCAGGTATGGGATTTTCTTCCTTGATACATTCATTATGTGAACGATCTGGAGTGAATTTGAAACTTGGGAAGAGGTCCTTCAGCCTTCAGAATTTGGAACACTATCAAAAACTATTATTTAAAATTGCATATTTAAAACTTTTTAAAATCTACTACTACCATTTGTTATCTAGTATTGGTGTGATTTCAGTTATTTTCAGTTGGTGTGTATTTTCTTTGAAAACCTCCACTATTGTAGAGGTTCTTTAAAACTTTGAATTTCCATTTAATGAAAAACTATTTTTTTTTTAATTTGATTTCTTTTTACTCGTGTTTTTAAATTGTTATACGTACATATTTAGCATATTAAGATTCCTGCAAGCATGTTATTTTAGTTTTTAATTCTCAGCCAAGTATCATTTATTATGCTTAAATGTTTTATAATAATTAAAAATTAAAGTTTGGGGGAATTTTAAAAAAAGAAAATTTTTAAAAACCTAAAATTTTATTTGTTCTGTAGAGAACATAAAATTAATTTGATTTTTGATTGAAAATAATTATGTATATGAAGTTATATTAGGGAACAAAATTTTGAATATAGAATTGAATAAGAGAATTTAGTTAAAATTTTTAGTAATAATGAAAAATTTAAAGTTAGAATTTTCTTAGTAAAGAAGTGTTAAATATAGTTTAACTATCTATTAGTTAGAAATATTGTATTTTTGGACAAATAGAAGATTTGAATTTCATTCTTCAAAGCTTAAATTTCTTTATTGAGGAGTAATTTTTAAATAATGTTATTATGATTTTTAAGTGAAAGGTGCATATCATACCTTTATTTTAAATAGAAGGGTAAAATTCAAAATCATTAAAGGTCTATCCAGATATAGTAATCTTTGCCTTATTAAAAAAAAGAAAAAAAAGAAAAAAAAGGGAAAAGAAAATAAAAAGAAAAAGAAAGAGAAAAAGAAAAAAAGAGAAAAAGTGAAAAATGGTATGTAAAAAGGAAGGAGAAGCTTGAGGATTTAAGGGCCTAATCAAAAATTGGTTCCATACCTAAAGTATAAAATATAAGTTCTGAGAAAATCTAAAGCTTAAGGTTATAATATAGTAAGTAAAATTATTTTCAAATAAAGATTTTTAAGTAAGAAAAATAAATGTGTGAATCCAATATTTTGAAGAATCTATAAATATTTCTGAATTAGATAGAAAACTATAATTTACATTATCCTTTAGCTAAGAACTTTCTAAACTTTTAGTTGGTCTTAATTACTAAATTTTTTTCTAAATTGGACTATTTCATTTCTAGAATAAAATTTTGTTATCTTCCTAAGAAACTCATTATATAATTTGCATGCTAAAACTTTCTATGTGATTAAGAGTAACTGGAGGACAAGTAACATTTTAAGTTCGGGGGTTTTGATACACCTAAAATATATAGTATTTTTATGCAAATTTTAATACCTATTTTTGATGATATTGCACTGTAATGGAAGTTATTTTGTGTTTTACTTCCAAATATAATGAAAATGAGTGATTATGATGAAAGGAGCAATAATTGGATCAAATTTGGAGCAAAAAATAAAAAATGAAAAATTAGACCTTGGCGGCTAAGCGGATCATATTAAAAATCAAATTTTCTTCATTTTTGATGCCAATTTCAAGGGATGTTTGAAGCAAATTTTGGTGGTGACATCCTTAACTTCCCATAAGAGGCAAATTTGAATGAAGGGACGCATCTTTTGGTGGATACGTTGAATCGGGACATGATTTGAAGAGACACCAAGGCACCTTTCGGATTATTATTAAAGTTATGTCATGAGTGCGTGTGTGTGTGTGTCTTTAGTGAGAGTTAGTGTTTTAGTTTAGTTTTCAAGATTCTCTTCTAGTTTTCAGTTTCATCTTCTAGTTTAAAGTGTTTTACTTTCAGTCTTTTATTGTTTAGAGTTAGTTTGGTGTGAAACATTCTTTCAACCAATTTACTTTCATCCATTTATCTAGTTTTTATTGAAGTCTAAAGTCAGAGTTGGAGTCAACAGAGTTGGGCGCCAACCTCGGTAGTGTTGTCCTGTGGAAAGTTAAGTTTGAAAGGAACTTCCAGAGTCTTGTGGAGAGGATTTTTAGATAAGTGTTTACTTCTGTATTCATAGTTTAGTTTTTATTGTTGTACTTTCTTTATGATTTCTTTCTTCAAATCAATGTTTTCTTATGCTTTCTCCATGAATTCTTAGAGTTTTCTTTATCTTTTTGTTTCTTAAAAAAAGAAGTAATTAAATTATGTAGCATTGTTGTGGAATGTATAAGTGTTTAAAGTTGGAATACGTTGTGAAGATTTAACTCCATGAACTTAATTTACTTCTTAATTTGGCCAGTTAAGATGTTAAATTTGTTGTGAGATTATGTAAGATCCAATGTGCTATTATCTCAAACAACAAATGGTATAATTCACATCCAAGTATATAAATGAGAATTGTAGTCCATATAATTCAATGCTTAGGAGATATGTTTTTAATGGGGAGTAGAATTAGAGGTCTTTAGAGTGACAGACTAAAGCCCCCCTAATTTGGTTTGATATTTTAAATTTGTTATAAGAAGTTAGCCCCCAAGTGGAGGAAATCGAGGGAACTCTAGAATGAGAGCTGGTATCTTCCCTGCCTAACCATGTTCAAGATTTTAAAATGTCAAATTAACCAATGTTCATTATAGAACCAAGTCAGGGTAAAGAATAAATTTGCTCATATTTATCACAACACAATTAAATACTTCCACAACAATACTTTCATAATTATTACTGCTTTATAAGAAAAAGAAAAAGATTTTTTTTTTCCTAGTATTTTATACCACATTTTAAAGTTCGGATAATTTTCATTTACTACTTAGCTTTAATTAAAAATTACAAAAACAATTTGCAAGTTTTTTAAATCAAAACATACTTTTAAAAGTCATTAAAAAAGTAAAATTATAATTTTCTTAATGAGAAAGTCCTGTATTTCTTGATAAACGATACATATACTTGCATAGTATCTCAGATTACAAAATCATAATTTTTATATCTAAATTATTAGCACATATATTCGGTGTGAAGTCAAGTTTTTAGTGCACATATATTCATCGGGGATCATATAGAAGATGTGCTTGTTAAAGTGGATAAGATTATCTTTCTTTTGGACTTTATTATATTAGATATGGAGGAAAATAAATATAATCCAATTATTTTGGGGAGACATTTCCTTGTTACTGGACAAGCTATGATTAATGTGCAAAAAGGAGAGTTGACTATGAATATTAATGACCAAGAAGTAATTTTTGATGTATTAAAGACTATAAATATCCAACTGAAAGAAAAGATGATGACTGTTTTTAGATGGATGAAATTGATTATCAAAGTAAAGACCATTTCCAAGAAAGTTTTGAGAGTAAGTTAATAGATGAGATTGAAATGGACTTTCATGATGAGTTAAAAATGTTGTTTAAAGAAGACTGTATGTATGTTCAGGAGAGGTGTGAATTGATGGAAGCTACCGAAAATAGTAAACTTTTAATTCTATCTATTGAAAAATCTCATGATACCAATATTATTTTAAAGCCTACCTATTTAGGGAATTCATCTACACCACCAGTTTTTACATCTTCGGATTCGACTCAATCATAAGAAGAACCTGAATTGAATGATGAAATCAGTAAAAGATCTCTTAAGAAAGAGTTATTCAAAATTACTATATGGCATATTACGTGGTATACAGACAAAATGAATGATATTCTGATGTTGGGGAAACCAGAGTAAACATTGGATACATCAGGTCTTCGATGTTAGACCAAGCGTTTTGTGGGAGTCAACCCATGGTTATCTTTGTTATCTGTTTAGTGTGATTGTTGTTATGTTGGATTCAATAATAGTGAGATGTTGGACTTTGATCCTTGTTTGATGTATAAGAGTAGTTTGGGTTAATGTTGTGAGGTTATGCCTTGGACTTAACTAAATTTTTATATGTCTTCTGGTAGTAGCAGGCTGACGAGTCTGTTATGACTTATTCTCAATCCGAGCTGAGCATTACCTTTAAGCATGTAAAGTTTGAACTTGGACCTCTCCATGTCAACTCTAATACTTTCATTATCTGACTTTTTCTTTACTGAGTAAAGTCATGAACTTACTTAGTGAACAACATCTGGATGAACTGCACCATTTTTATTTACCAGATTGTGTATACCTTAGACTTAGAGTAAAGATGAAATTTGGAACACATGAGTTTTTATAATAGGGGAATTTTGGTCCAAGGGTGATAACCATATAAAAATTTTTATAATATACCCAGGTTATTTGTGTAGTTTTTTCCGTTAGAAATTGAAAGTAAGGAGGGGAAATGTGAGTAGAAGGGAAATTAAATTAAACTCAATAGTTGTTTGTTTATGAAATTTGTGAGTCTATGTATTGAAGTTTGTGTTTCTATGTTTGTGAGTCAAGTTGAATGAGTCATTGGAGACAACAAAACTTATCTTTATATTTTAAACTTTTTAGCATCTAACCATTCCTTTATGAAGTTTAAAATGTGTTCCTGTTTAATCTTCAATTTGTACCTACTCTACTATTTAAAATTCCTTGAAAGTGTTATATCAAGCATGTTTAGGCAAGATTTACTTTCTAATATAATATTCTACCAAGTGCTATTTGTTGATATTTTTGTAGGATGTGTAGTAAATTGTAAAAGTGATCTTTCCCTGCCGTATATTGTACTTCATTGCTACACATGTTGGAGCTTAAGTTTGGGGGGAGTGATCCGAGAAAAAAATACATATTTTTATGCCTTGATTTTTATTAAATTTTAAGGATATTATGCTTTAATGAAAGGTATTTTCGTGTTTTTGGATGTAGGTAATGCAAAAATGTTCAAGAAGGAGAAAAATATGAAAAAGAAGTAAAAAGGAGAAAAAAGGAGCAAAAATGGAGCCAATATGCAAAATTTTCGACATTACTAGTCTGGCGCCTAGGTACCAGAGTCCGGCACCTAAGCGCCAGCTCGATACAGAAAACTGTTAAGTTTTTGACAACTTTTGGGCGGTTATTTTGATGGTGTGAGCTGTAATTAGACATTCTAGAAGACTGGCAGTTGTTCCTGGTTTATAGGACATGTGATACAATGTATTTGGATTCTTCAAAACAATTTTAATCGCGAAGAGGTGCAATCCAAAGTGAAGAGGTGCGAAGAACTGGACGCGGTGTTTGGCGCCTAGGCGCCAGATTCCAGCGCCTAAGCGCCAGACACACCTTCTAGAAGATTCATTGAATGTGGACACATTTTGAAGAGGTGCCTTGAGGCAACCCTTGAAGCCTATAAATAGGAGGGTATTCCTTCAGAGAAAAACGCCCCCATCTACCCCTCCCTATCTAGAGTCCTATCTAGAGAGAGAATTAGAGAGATCATATTATG
Source organism: Papilionanthe hookeriana x Papilionanthe teres (assembly GCA_022702705.1). Taxonomy (NCBI): domain Eukaryota; kingdom Viridiplantae; phylum Streptophyta; class Magnoliopsida; order Asparagales; family Orchidaceae; genus Papilionanthe; species Papilionanthe hookeriana x Papilionanthe teres. Next base: position 25,760,096 of record CM040425.1, read on the forward strand.
GCCACCTTTTTACTTTCCTTCATAAATTAATGAGTTTATTTTAGAGTTTGTATTCAGAGTTTGAAAGAGTTGGTGCATCTGTAGTTCATTACGCTGTGGAATTAGTAGGAATCAGAAGTTCAGTAGGAGAAACATCTAAGATAAGTATTTTTATTTTGATTCAAAGTTTATTTATTATGTTTTGTTATTTAATTTCAATGTGTTCTAAGTAGTTACTTTACTTTCTCCTTTCAATTATGAAAAGATAAATAAGATAATACAAACTTCGTCGGAGAATTAAAAATCATATATTTTCAAAACATTGTGATGATATTAATATCGGTTCTTAATTTACTATTTAAATTAGCCATTTAAATTGTTAAAACCTGTTGAAGAGTTTTGAGAACTAGAAGGAGATGAATTCTTAACTTGTAGATATCACATGAATCATTGGGTAGTCAAAGGCCTTGTGCGGGTTATTCAAGGTAAAGTGGAAATAAATAGCAAGATATTATATAATGGGCATAGAATTAATAAGTTTTTAGAGTAACAGACTAAATTCTTGTGATTTGGTTTATAGAAATGGAAAGGGTCACTAGTAGGGCTGACTATAGCCACCCTTGGAGATCTAGTAGTGTGAGCCTAGATTAACCCATTCTACTAACAATACATCAGGACCTGATCTATCGGCTAGCCAATGTTCTTTGCACCTGGATCAAAGGGTAAAGAATATCAATGCTTCTATTTGGCACAATACCATAAATTTAATTCTCCACTAATATTATCATTATCTTAGAAAATCTTGGATTAATTGAAAGGGAGAAAGTTGCTTTCTTATTGCTATTTACATCAATTATTTTATTCCTGCTTATTATTGCATCTAGTAAATTGAAGATATTCTATTTTTAATTATAAAAGAAATAATTTAAAATAAAAATATATAAAAATCTATAACTCTCTCCTCGTGGGATCGATATCGGGGTCTTTGTTTCAAAGCCCTATATTACTTCGAAACGATACGTATACTTGCGTAGAACCCCTAGTGTGTAAAATATTTTCCATAAAATTATATTTATATACACTAGTCGCTATTATTATTTATAACATATATTTTTGAAAGCATTAATTAGTACGTTGATCTTCAAAGGACTCCGGGTCAAGTTTCTGGCACCGTTGCCGGGGAAGAAGATTTTAGTACGCATATATTTATATCGGGTCAAGTTTTTGGCGCCCTTGCCGGGGAGAGCATAGGCAAACTTTTAGAATTTAAGTAATTTTATTTTATTCATTTTTCATTATTATAAAAAAAACAAAAACATCTATATAATAATAATATTTATTTTAATTCTTGCTAATTGACTTTTTATGCGTAGTTCTGGATCTGAAGGATTATTACCTTTAGATTCAGAATTAGAAAGAACTGTTAGAAGAATTAAAAAAGGAAAACAAATTCAAAAATTTCAAGAAATGACTAATTTACATAACAATTTACAAAATCCAATTGCAATTAATGATCAAAATGTTTACAAACCATTAAGGGATTATCCTAACCCTACAGTTGATGAACTTCATAGTAGTATTCAAATACCCACTGTAGATGCTAATTCTTTTGAGCTTAAACCGTCTATTATTTAAATGATTCAAAACAATCAATTTGGTGGATCACCAAATGAGGATCCAAATTTACACCTTGCTAGTTTTTTAGAACTTTGTGCTACCTTTAAATATAACAATGTTTTTGATGATGCTATTAGGCTTAGACTCTTTCCTTTTTCTTTAAGAGATAAAGTAAAGATGTGGTTGAACTCATAAGCAATAGGTTCTATTAAAACATGGGCTGAAATGGCACAAAAATTCCTTGCTAAATATTTTCCTCCTTCTAAAACTCGCTAAATTAAGAAATGATATTACTTCATTTAGTCAATTTGACGGGGAGACAATTTATGAAACTTGGGAACGATTAAAACAACTATTAAGAAAATGTCCTCATCATGCTTTACCTGATTGGTTAATTATTCAAACATTTTATAATGGATTAATTGGATCTTTAAAATCAATTATTGATGTTGCTGCTAGAGGTTCTTTAATGTCTAAATCATTTGAAGAAGCTTACACTTTAATTGAAGAAATGGCTAATGACCCGATTTTTGTTTTTGCAAATACAAGTATTTGTTACCACTGCTAGAAAATTTAATTTACGGCAAAGGCGCGAAACACTTGACTCGGAATAACTTGCTATATAGATGTGTACCAAATTTTAATTACGGCAATAACATTAAATAAAACTTGATTGCTACTTAATGCTAAGTCTGTTAATGTTTAATACTTTTTTAAATATATGTTTATATAGCAAAATATAATTTAAAAAGGAAATATTATATATACTTTTTGGGTACTACGCAAGTATACGTATCATTTCAAGTAATATAGGGCTTTGAAACAAAGACCCCAGTATCGATCCCACGAGGAAAAAATATGGTAATAAATTTCTAAATATTTTATTTCAAAAATCTTTTTGTGTTTTAATCTAACTATAAATTACTTTATATTTACTATATGTAGATAAAGAAAACAATAATAAGAAAATGATTTTGTGAAAACTATATAAATCAAACAACTTTCTTCCCTTCAACTAATCTAAGATTTTTAAGATAATTTAATATTCGTTGGAGAATTTGATTTATGGTATTGTGCCAAATAGAAGCATTCCTATTCTTTACCCTTTCGATCCGAGCACAAAGAACATTGGCTAATTTACAGATCAGGTCTGGATGTATTGTTAGTAGAATGAGTTAATCTAGACTCACACTACTAGATGTCCAAGGGTGGCTATGGTTGGCCCTACTAGTAACCCTTTTCTAATCTATAAATCAAATTATAAGAATTTGGTCTGTCACTCTAAAAACCTATCAATTCTACGACCTTTAAATCTTATCTTCCTATTTATTTGCACTTCACCTTGAATAGCCCGCACATGGCCTTCGACTACCCAAGGATTCATGTGACATTTACAAGTTAAGAGTACTTCCCCTTCTAGGTCTCAAAACTCTTCAACAGGTTTTAACAATTTAAATGGCTAATTTAAAAAGAAAAGTAAGATCAGGTATTAATATCATCACAATGTTTTGAAAATATTTTGAACTTTAATTCTTCATCGAATCTTATATTATCTCATTTATCTTTTCATAATTGAAGGAAGAAAGTAAACTAACTACTCAGAACACATTAAATATAAACAGCAAAACATAATAAATAAACTTTGAATCAAAAATAAATACTTATCTTAAATATTCCTTCTACAGATCTTCTGATTCCTACTGACTCCACAGTGTAATGAACTCCAGATGCAACAAATTGAAAATAAACTCTCTAGACTAAAACAAAAGTGGCCCTAAATTTCTCTCTCTATTTCTCTCTCTAAGGATGAGAGATCCTAAAGTGGATAAGAGAAAGGGGTTACAATGGGGGCACGTTTTTCCGAAGAAATGGACTCCTATTTATAAGCTTCAAGGGTCGCCTTGAGGCACCTCATCAAAACATGTCCACATTCAATGAATCTTCTAGAAGGTCCGTCCGCGCCAGGCGCCGGACACCGCGTCCGGCTCTTCACACCTCTTCACTTTGGCTCGCACCTCTTCGCGATTAAAACCGTTTTGAAGCGTCCAAATGCAATGTATCACATGTCCTATTATCAAGGAACAACTGCCAGTCTTCTAGAATGTCCAATAACCGCTCACTCCGTCAAAATAACCGTTTAAACGTTGTCAAAAACTTGACAGTTCTTGTATCGAGTCTGGCGCTTAGGTGCCAATTTCTGGCGCCTAGACGCCAGGCCATATTTTTTATAATTTTTGTATTTTGCTCCATTTTTACTCTTTTTTTCTCCTTTTTGCTCCTTTTTCCTTTTTGGACCTTTTTACATCACCTACATCTAAAAACACAAAAATACCTTTCATTAAAGCATAATATCCTTAGAAATTGATAAGAATTAAGACTTAAAGTATTTTTTATGGATCAAAATCCCCCAAACTTAAATGTTACTTGTCCTCAAGTAACTCTTTCTACTATGTAAAATGTATAACCTTTGGAATAAAAGATAAATATTTAAGATTCCTTATAATTTTTTATTTTATAAAGTTTTTAGTAAATTATTAACCCAATTTCACTAACTAGGTTTAATTTTAAGAATTTAAAGAATATTTAACTACCAAATCATAAGATTTCAAACTTTTCATCCATTTCGAAAATAATGAAGTCTATTATATTAAGATCTCATAGATTATTTACAAGAAAAAGACCTTGAAAAATCTTTCCTAAATAATATTCATGCATAAAAATTCAGTAAAATATGTAACTAGTTTTCTTCCTATAAGATAATTCAAGTGAAGACAATTTTTGATTTAGGCATTTCCTCGAGCTTCTCCTCTCTTCTTCTTTTTTTTTAAAAAAAAAAACTTTTTTTTTATATATATAGAGAGGATTACTATATATGGATAGTCTGTTAATGGTTTTGAACTTCACTATCCTTAACTTATATTTTCAAAACTTATATATTTTCACTTAATTATTATAACATGAATAAGAATTCAAAAAGATTTCCAATCTTTTCTTTTTCAAGTGATAATTTTTTATTACTTAATATTTCTAAAATTCTATTATTTCATTCATGAATAGAAAAATTTCTTAATCTTATTCTTCTTTAAGTTAAATAATTCTATTCTTTAAATCAATCAAAGTTATTAAAATTTTGGTTAATTTCACTAAATTGTTTATATTTTCAAAAATAAAAGTGATCTCAAATAAATTCTTCATTCCTTGAGTTATGTTAAAAAGTTTTTATTTTTAAGAAAATATTAGCTCTTTAAGGACAAATAAAATTTAAATTTGAATGTATTTTGCCTTCCCCCAAACTTAAGTTTTGTTATACTATGACAATTTGAAAGTATGAGAGAAAGAAAATCATAATTTTAAAAAGAAATTTTTTTTATAAGTATGTAGAAACGATCTTAAAAAGAAAAATTAACTTCTACTCATGCTTTTATGAATAATTAAGATAAAATTGAAGCAGGTATAAAAAGTAAGCAGGCTAATTTTTATCTTACTTTTTATGATTATACTAAATTTGAAACAAAATAAAAGCAGAGCAAAATTACTAATTACAAAACAGTAGGCTGAAACAAACATAGCATAAATTAACTCTAATCTCAGTCTCAAACACAATATACTAAGAATATTCTAACAATAGAATTTTAACACTAATCAATCCACACAGATACTTAAACAAATCAACATACATCAAACATAAAACTAAACAAACAAACCAAACAAATCAAACCAACAAAGTAGCACAATATAGAGATCTATAAACTACTAGTCACTGGCTGTAGCCTCATCATCATCATCGTCACCAAGGAAAAATTCTACATCCTTAGGATCAACAAATGGTTTGAAACTAAGAAATGTAGGGAAACTAACATCATGTTCACTCTTCAAAAATCTGACTAGGGCTTCATCATACTCAGCATCATAGCTACTCTTCCTCTGGGTATAATCAGATAATTGATCAAGTTTCCTATCAATAGTATCAATCCTGCAGTGAGTTTGAAATAACTCCTGCTGCTGCTCTATAAACTGATCATGCATTGATTCCCAGAAACTCGATGGTGGCTCAACAGAAGTGGAGGGTCGAGAAGTAGAAGGTCTACCTGGAGTAGGTACAGAAGAAGAAGGAGCAGTCGATTTCTTCCCTCGAAGACGATCATAAATGCTAATGCTCTCCTGACCAATCGTCTTAGTAGTCTTTAACCTTTCCTCTGAAATATCTGCAGTGACTCCATTGCTAATACATAATGAATAAATCAGAGATGGGAATCCCAGTCCAACAGAAGTGCTAGATCTCGCAGTAGAATCCACAGAATCATAAATAATACTGCCGACATCAATAGGCTTCCTTTCATGAATGCAAGAGTTTAAGATCGCTCGATCTCTAGTCACTTCACTCAGGTGGTTAGAAGGTAACAATCTTGCAGAAATAAAATAGTGCCATGCTTTAGAAATACCATTTAATTTGGAGGATTTGATGTTTACCCTTTTTCTATTCCTGATCTTCCAAGATCCAATACCATCAGTCAAATAAGAATTGATCATATCCAAATCTCCCTCGGATGGTGATAATCCGGAATAGTGGCATTTAATAGTCGGTGGCAGGCCATAAAATACATTGATTCTTTCAAGATTAAATCCTACTCCGATACCTCTGACAAAAACTTCATAATCTTCGGCATCCAGAAAATTCGCATAAAACTCTCGAACTATAGGGATAACAACAACAGCAGTGAAATAACAGAATCGTTGCCAATTGTGTGCAACGATAGTGTTTTCAATCATTTCTCCCGGATGATAGAAACTTCGTTCTAAAATAAACTTCCTGGACGTCGCAAATTCGTGGAATCAAAAATGCGCAGCCGCAGTAGAAAATTTGCTGCTATCAAAGTTATCTCGTGCTTTCCCGCGTTTAGATTTCGGAGCCATCTAAACGTGAAAGAAAACAAGAACAAATTTAGGAATCAAAGATTTAAACTCTTTTTAAGTTTATAAAACTTAAAATAAGTTTAAAAATCAAAATAAATCACTAAAAATCAAAAAAAATTTTCAAAATTTCGGTTCTTAGCAAAACCTAGGGAAATATATGGTGAAAATTGAAAATAAATGGTTTAAAGTGTAGATCTGACCTTGAGATGAAGAAATCGAGTTGTTTTGCGCTCAAATCCTTGATGTTTTGACCTCAAACTGGATCTAAAAGGTGTACTTTCGTGAAAATGGGGAAGAAGATGAAGCTTAGGCATCAAAAATGGCTTTTGGGGGTATTTAAGGAAATGTCCGGGTACAGGCCGAACCGGCGCTTAGGCGCCGAATTATGGCGCCTAGGCGCCAGACTCGCCTTTCACAAAAAATTATTTTTAAATTAAATTTTCCACCAAAATTCATGAATTTAACTTCCAATTACTCTAATTAGAGTAGGGCTTCAGTTTCTAACTTCCACAACATTTTTCAAAAATTTTAAAAATTAAAAATTTAGTCCACCAATCAAACATAAAGTTTTAATCAAACTCACTAAATTCCATTTATAATCTTCAATATTGGCTTAATACATTCCAGATAAGTATTATACTTGATTCAACTTCCTAATACACACTCAAACACAATAGTTCCTAAGCAAAAACAACACACATTGAACATGAAAGCAAATACACAAACAAACACAATCGATTCACTAAATCGATACAACGACTCAACAAACCAGATAATAACTATCTCATTACCAGAATATTCTAATCTTCGCAAGGGAAATTGTGTATTCCACTTGGAAAGAACACTAAAGCTCTCGGGAAATCCGTCGCCGTCTTTTCGTCAATCCACTTGTTCTTAGCATACATTTTAACTTGAGCAACTTGATAAGCCGCAAAATGATTAAATTGAAGTTTCATCTGCCATTCTAGATGTTCAATCTGATGAAACATCTCATGAAGGCAATCTCCAATACTTTTTATGTCCACTTCAAACTTATCCAAACGACTAGAAATTTTCTCTAAACTTACCGCGATGAAACCATTGAAGTAGGGTTTAGGATCCTTTGAGACCTTGTCCCTAGCTTCTTCTCCATGATTTCTTTTTTCCATTTCTTCAAAAACTTCTCAAATCTCTCAAGAATGAAGTGTAATAGACGTAACTTTGATTGCTTGATGGTTAGGGAAGGAGATGGGTTGATTTAAAGTTGAAAATCGTGTGAAAAACTGAAAAATTTTGGTTTTTGCACGACCCAGTAACCGTGGCGCTTAGGCGCCAAATCTGGCGCCTAGGTACCGGACCTATTGATACATAATTTGACTTTGGCGCTTAGGCGCCGAATCTTGGCGCCTAGGCGCCGGAACCATGTTCAACTCCGTTTCGCCTAATCGTCAAATTTCAAAATTCCGTTCTCCAAGATAGGTAAATTATACTGGTAAGAGTAATCTTGACTCAACAACTCACATTGTAAACAATCATAATGAAGGTTAACTTGCTCTCCTTTTTACTCATATTTAAAATAAAGTGATCCAATTTCTAAATCTTACATACGTCAAAATAATCTTCAGCCGAAGTCAACAAATACTTATGAGCATCAAAAAATAAAAATAAAAATTTAAAGTAATATAAAATTAGTCAAGATCGAGGTATAACCTTACATTAAAACATAAAAATACTCATAACAAAAGATAATTATGGGTTTCCTCCCACAAAGTGCTTGGTTTAACATCATCAGCCCGACTTAAGTAAATCTTTAATCAGGTTGACTCAATTCATAAGCCTCTTTATAAATCTTTTTAATATCTCCCAAATAAGGCTTCAATCTTAATCCATTTACTTTAAAAATTTTTCATATTCTGGGATCTTTAATATTCACAGCTCCATAATGGTATACTTTCTCAACTATATAGGGTCCAATCCATTTAGATCTTAATTTTCCAGGAAAAAGTTTTAAACGAGAGTTAAACAGTAATACTTCTTGTCCATGCTCAAAAATTTTTCCTGAAATTTTCTTATCATGCAACATCTTCATTTTCTCTTTATAAATCCTTTCATTTTCATATGATTCATTTCTTATTTCTTCCATCTCATTCAATTGCAATAATCGCTTTTCTCCTGCTTTATTCAAATTAAAATTAAACTCCTTTATTGCCCAATAAGCTTTATGTTCAAGTTCTACGGGTAAGTGACAATGTTTATCATAAATTAACCGGTAAGGTGACATTACGATTGGTGTCTTATAAGTCGTTCTATAAGCCCATAATGCGTAATCAAGTCTATCAACCCAATCGAGTACTTTTAGGATTAACGAGTCTTCTCTAAAATTCTTTTAATTTCTCTATTTGATACTTCAACCATTCCACTTATTTGTGGATGATAAGCAGTTGCAATTCTATGTTTGATTCCAAATTTTTTGTAGTAATGATTGAATTCTTATATTCCTGAAATGACTTCCACCATCAGTGATAATTACCTTAGGTATTCCAAATCTTGAAAATATCATTTTCTTTAAGAATTTAGAAATACTTTTGGAATCACAGTTTGGTAAAGCAACAACTTCAATCCACTTTGAAACATAATCAACTGCTAATAAAATATAAATTTTTCCAGATGATGGAACAAATGGTCCCATAAAGTCTAAACCCCATATATCAAAAATTTCAACTTCCAATATATAGTTTGAAGGCATTTCATTCTTCCTAGATCTATTTCCCATCCTTCGACATTGATCACATATTTTCACATAATGTCTCACATCTTTAAATAAAGTAGGCCAATAAAATCCAGAATTTAAAATTTAAAATGCAGTTTTAGCTATGCCAAAGTGTCCTCCAAAATCGGAATCATGACATTTTTGAATAATAGCAAAAGTTTCCTCATAAGGTACACATCTTCAAATCATATAATCTTTTCCAATTTTAAATAAATGAGGTTCTTCCCAAATATAAGATTTAGCATCATATTTAAATTTCTTAATAAATTTGTTATCCAATTCATAAGGCAAATATTGCTAACTAAATAATTAACAATATCAGCATACCAAGGAGTTTTGCATCCTTGAATAACATATAAAGATTCATCAGGAAATTTCTCATTTATATTTTCTTCCAAAATAATATCATTTTTAATTCTAGAAAAATGATCAGCAATTTGGTTTTCAGTTCCTTTTCTATCTACTATTTGAAAATCAAATTCTTGTAGAAGTAAAACCCATCTTATAAGTCTAGGTTTAGAATCCTTCTTAGATAATAGATATTTAATAGCAGAATGATCAGTATGAACTATGCATTTAGTACCAAGAAGATAAGGTCTAAATTTATCAAAGGCATATACTTTTAGCTAGAAGCTCCTTCTCGGTGTTAGTGTAATTTCTTTGTGTTTCAGTGAGAATTTTACTAACATAATATACAACTTTGAAAATCTTCTCATATTTTTGTCCTAATACAGCTCCAATTGCAAAATCACTTGCATCACACATTAATTCAAAAGATTTATTCCAATTAGGTGCAATAATGATAGGTGCAGTTATTAATTTTTCTTTTATAATATTAAAAGCATTAATACATTCTTTGTTAAATTCAAATTTCGTATCTTTTTCCAATAAATGAAAAAGAGGTTTAACAATTTTAAAAAAATCCTTTATGTATCTTCTATAAAATCCAGCATGACCTAGAAAACTTCTCACATCAGTAACAGCAGTAGGTGGTTGCAATTCAGCAATAATTTTTACTTTTGCTTGATCTACTTCCATCCCTTTTTGTGACACTTTGTGACCAAGTACAATGCCTTCTGTGACCATGAATTGACATTTTTCCCAGTTGAGAACTAAATTTGTTTCTTCAAATCTTTTCAGAACTTTGGCTATGTTTTCCAAACAAGATTCAAAAGAAATTCCAAAATCGAAAAATCGTCCATGAATATTTCAATTCCTTTGTCAATCAAATCACAAAATATTGACATCATACATCTTTGAAAAGTTGCAGGTGCATTACATAAACCAAAAGGCATTCTTCTAAAAGCAAATGTTCCATGAGAACTTGTAAATGTTGTTTCTTCTTGGTCCTCAGGAGCAATAAGTAACTGATGATAACCAAAATATCCATCAAAAAAATAGAAATATTGGTGTCCAGCTAATTTATCAAGCATTTGATCCAAGAAAGTTAGAGGAAAATGATCCTTTCTGGTGGCTTTATTTAGTTTCCTATAGTCAATACAAATTCGCCATCCAGTAACTTGTCTTGTAGGAATTAGTTCATTTTTATCATTAACAATGACAGTCACACCTCCTTTCTTCGGAACACGATGAATAGGACTTATCCATTGACTATCCGAAATAGGATAAATAATACCAGCATCTAACCGTTTAATAATTTCTTTTTTAACAACCTCTTTCATGATAGGATTTAATCTTCTTTGCGATTCAATAGTAGGTTTAAAATTTTCTTCCATTAAAATTCTATGCATACAAATGGAAGGGCTTATTCCTCTTATATCAGCAATGGTTCAACTAAAAGCTTTCTTATAATTCTTTAACACAACTAGTAGTTTTTCTTCTTGATCTTTACTCAGTTCAGAAGAAATAATTACAGGTAAAGTTAACGAATTTCCAAGAAACGCATATTTTAAATGTGACGGTAACATTTTTAATTCCAATTCAGGGGCTTTTTTAATTGATCGTAAAAGTATATCATTTTGAGTTATGTCTAAAGTTTCCCAGTTATCTTTAATAAAATGAGTCTTTTCTTCTTCTACTTCTTCATTTTCATCAGTTAAAAATTCAAATTTTTCTTCAGAAATGACTTTACATTTTTCTTGATAATGTTTTTCAATTAAATAATCAATTATATCCATTCGATAACATTTCTCTTTAGAAGGGTACTTCATTGATTTAAGAACATTGAATTTAATTTCTTGATCATTAACTCTCATGGTTAGTTCTCCCTTTTGCACATCAATCATAGCTCGTCCGGTAGCTAGAAAAGGTCTCCCTAAAATAATAGGTATCTCTTTATCTTCTTCCATATCAAGTACGATGAAATCAACAGGAAAGATAAATTTATCCACTTTAACAAGGACATCCTCTATAACTCCTTTAGGATAAGTGATAGATCTATCAGCTAACTGAAGGGTTACAGTGGTGGGAGTAATCTCTCCTAAATCCAATATTCGAAAGATAGAAAATGGCATGAGATTAATACATGCTCCTAAATCACATAAATCCTTTCCACAAAAATTTTCTCCAATAGCACAGGGTATAGTGAAACTTCCACGATCCTTAAGCTTTTCAGGTAATTTCTTTTGAATTATTGCACTGCATTCTTCACTTAATGCAACAGTTTCAAAAGCTTCAATTTTTCCTTTCTTGATTAAAATATCCTTCATAAATTTTGCATAAGTTGGCATTTGTTCCAAAGCTTCAGCAAAAGGTATGTTAATAGTAAGTTTCTTAAAAATTTCAAAGAACTTAGAAAATTGATGATCAAGTTTCTGCTGTTTAAGTCTTTGTGGAAAAGGTGGTAGTGGTTTTTCAACTTCCACATTAACATGTATAACAGTCTGATCTTGACTAAGAGAAAGAGTTTCTTTAGGTTTTTCAATCTCTTCAACCTCAATCTCTTTTTCAATTTCATTCTGCATTCTTTCTTTTAATTCCTTTCCACTTTTAAGTTGCACAGCCTTAACATGTTCATGTTCTTTTCCAGTTTCTTTTGGATTAATTTCAACATTACTAAGAAGTGTTCCTACAGGTCTGTTATTAATTAAAGTAGCAATTTGTCCCATTTGATTTTCAATATTACGAATAGCAGCATTTTGATTTTGTAATTCATTATTCATTTGTAAAATTAATTCTTCTATTGATAACTTTTTCTGTTGACTATTAAATCCAGGAGGTTTATAACTTAGATTAACTTGATTATTCCAATTTCCAAGTGGGATGAGATTGATTATTACCCCATTGTTGTTGTGAATTATTCCGGTTAAAATTAGGATGATTTTTCCACCCGGGATTATAATAATTTGAATAAGGATTATTTTTACTTGCAATAGCTTGTAAAGTTTCAATAGTCCGAGAATCTTCAATATTAGCAGAGTTATTATGTGAAATATTAATTGCAAAATTATCTAATTTCTTAGACATTGCTGCTACTTGTGAAGCTAAGATAGAAAAGGCTTCATTATCGTGAATACTTGCCATCTTTTTAGGATTAATCCTTTCGGAAGGCCATTGAAAATTGTTATGAGTCATTTCTTCAATTAAAGTGTAAGCTTCTTCAAATGATTTAGACATTAAAGAACCTCCAAGCAGCAAGATCAATAATTGATTTTAAAGATCCAATTAATCCATTATAAAATGTTTGAATAATTAACCAATCAGGTAAAGCATGATGAGGACATTTTCTTAATAGTTCTTTAAATCTTTCCCAATTTTCATATATTGTCTCCCCATCAAATTGACTAAACGAAGTAATATCATTTCTTAATTTAGCAGTTTTAGAAGGAGGAAAATATTTAGCAAGGAATTTTTGTGCCATTTCAGCCCATGTTTTAATAGAACCCGTTGCTAATGAGTTTAACCATATCTTTGCTTTATCTCTTAAAGAAAAAGGAAAGAGTCTAAGTCTAATAGCATCATCAGAAACATTGTTATATTTAAAGGTAGCACAAAGTTCTAAAAAACTAACAAGGTGTAAAGTTGGATCCTCATTCGGTGTTCCACCAAATTGATTATTTTTCACCATTTGAATAATAGACGGTTTAAGTTCAAAAGACTTAGCATCTACAGTGGGTATTTGAATACTACTATAAAGTTCATCAACTGTAGGGTTAGCATAATCCTTTAATGGTTTATAAACATTTTGATCATTATGTTCAATTGGATTTTGTAAAGTAGCCATTTCTTGAAGTTTTTGAATTTTTTTTCCCTTTTTAATTTTTCTAATTGTTCTTTCAAGTTCAGAATCTAAAGGTATTAATCCTTCAGAACCAAAACTTTGCATAAAAAAATAAAACAAGGAATAAAATATTTATATAATTTTATTTATTTTTTTTATTATTATATATTTTTTATTTTTTTGGAAATATAATATTTAAAAATATATAACTATTTTTATTCCTTCCCCGGCAACGGCGCCAAAAACTTGACCCGATTTTTGTATTTCCAAATACAAGGATTTGTTACCACTGCTAGAAAATTTAATTTTTGGCAAAGGCACGAAACACTTGACCTGGAATAACTTGTTATATAGATGTGTACCAAATTTTATTTACGGTAATAACATTAAATAAAACTTGATTGCTAGTTAATGCTAGGCCGTTAATGTTTAATACTTTTTTAAATATATGTTTATATAGCAAAATGTAATTTAAAAAGGAAATATTTTATATACTTTTTGGGTACTACGCAAGTATACGTATCGTTTCAAGTAATATAGGGCTTTGAAATAAAGACTCCAGTATCGATCCCACGGGGAAAAAATATGGTAATAAATTTTTAAATATTTTATTTCAAAAATCTTTTTGTGTTTTAATTTAACTATAAATTACTTTAAATTTACTAGATGCAGATAAAGAAAACAATAATAAGAAAATGATTTTGTGAAAACCATATAAATCAAACAATTTTCTTCCCTTCAATTAATGTAAGATTTTTAAGATAATTTAATATTCGTTGGAGAAATTGAATTATGGTATTGTGCCAAATAGAAGCATTCCTATTTTTTACCCTTTGATCCAGGCGCAAAGAACATTGGCTAATTTACAGATCAGGTCCGGATGTATTGTTAGTAGAATGGGCTAATCTAGACTCACACTACTAGATGTCCAAGGGTGGCTATGGTCGCCCTATTAGTGACCCTTTCCTAATTTATAAATCAAATTATAAGAATTTAGTCTGTCACTCTAAAAACTTATCAACTCTATGCCCTTTAAATCGTATCTTTCTATTTATTTGCACTTCACCTTGAATAGCCCGCACATGGCCTTCTACTACCCAAGGATTCATGTGACATTTACCAGTTAAGAGTTCTTCTCCTTCTAGGTCACAAAACTCTTCAATAGGTTTTTACAATTTAAATGGCTAATTTAAGAAGAAAAGTAAGATCAAGTATTAATATCATCACAATGTTTTGAAAATATTTTGAATGTTATTCTCCATCGAATCTTATATTATATCATTTATCTTTTCATAATTGAAGGAAGAAAGTAAACTAACTACTCAGAACACATTGATTATAAACAGCAAAACATAATAAATAAACTTTGAATCAAAAATAAATACTTATCTCAAATATTCCTTCTAGAGATCTTCTGATTCCTACTGACTCTACAGTGTAATGAACTCCAGATGCAACAAATTGAAAATAAACTCTCTAGACTAAAACAAAAGTGGCCCTAAATTTCTCTCTCTATTTCTTTCTCTAAGGATGAGAGATCCTAAAGTGGATAAGAGAAAGGAGTTACAATGGGGGGCACGTTTTTCTGAAGAAATGGACTCCTATTTATAGGCTTCAAGGGTTACCTTGAGGCACCTCTTCAAAACATGTCCACATTCAATGAATCTTCTAGAAGGTTTGTCTGGCGCCTAGGCGCCGGACACCTCATCCAGTTCTTCATACCTCTTCACTTTGGCTCGCACCTCTTTGCGATTAAAACCTTTTTGGAGCGTCCAAATGCAATGTATCACATGTCATATTATCAAGGAACAACTGCTAGTCTTCTAGAATGTCCAATAACCGCTCACTCCGTCAAAATAACCGTTCAAACATTGTAAAAAACTTGACAGTTCTTGTATCGAGTCTGGCGCTTAGGCGCCAATTTCTGGCGCCTAGGCGCCAGGCCATATTTTTTATAATTTTTGTATTTTGCACCATTTTTGCTCCTTTTTGCTCCTTTTTCCTTTTTTTTGGACCTTTTTACATTACCTACAATCAAAAACACAAAAATACCTTTCATTAAAGCATAATATCCTTAGAAATTGATAAGAATTAAGACATAAAAAATAGGTATTTTTTTGTGGATTAGCTAAAAAAAATTTCAATGGCCTTCTGAAAGGATTAATCCTAAAAGAATGGCAACTATTCATGATAATGAAGCCTTTTCTATTTTAGCTTCACAAGTACCAGCAATGTCTAAGAAATTAGATAGTTTTGCTATTAATATATCACATAATAACTCGCTAATATCGAAGATTCTCAAACTATTAAAACTTTACAAGCTATTGCTAGTAAAAATAATCCTTATTCAAATTATTATAATCCTGGATGGAAAAATCATCCTAATTTTAACTGGAATAATTCACAACAATGTGGTAATAATCAATCTCATCCCACTGGAAATTGGAATAATCAAGTTAATTCAATCTATAAACCACCTGGATTTAACAATAAACAGAAAAAGTTATCTATAGAAGAATTAATTTTACAACTAAGTAATCAATTACAAAATCAAAACACTGCTATTTATAATATTGAGAATCAAATGGAACAAATCGCTAATTTAATTAATTATAGACCCCCAGGAACACTTCCTAGTAATGTTGAAATCAATCTAAAAGAAACTGGAAAAGAACATGAACATGTTAAAGCTGTACAACTTAGAAGTGGAAAGGAATTAAAAGAAAGAATGTAGAATGAAATTGAAAAGGAGATTGAGGTTGAAGAGATTGAAAAATCTAAAGAAACTCCTTCTCCTAATAAAGATCAAACTGATATTTCTTTTAATATGGAAGTTGAAAAACCACCACCACCTTTTCCTTAAAGACTTAAACAGCAGAAGCTTGATCAACAATTTTCTAAGTTCTTTGAAATTTTTAAGAAACTTACTATAAAAATATCTTTTGCTGAAGCTTTGGAACAGATGCCAACTTATGCAAAATTTATGAAAGATATTTTAAGTAAGAAATGAAGATTTGAAGCTTTTGAAACTGTTGCATTAGGTAAGAATGTAGTGTAATAATTCAAAAGAAATTATCTCAAAAACTTAAAGATCCTAGATGTTTTACTATACCTTGTGCTATTGGAGAAAAGTTTTGTGGAAAAGCTTTATGCGATTTAGGAGCAAGTATTAATCTCATGCCATTTTCTATTTTTTGAAGGTTGAATTTAGAAGAGATTACTCCCACCACTATAACCCTTCAGTTAGCTGATAGATCTATCACTTACCCTAAAGGAGTTATAGAGGATGTTCTTGTTAAAGTAGATAAATTTATCTTCCCTGTAGATTTCATTGTACTTGATATGTAAGAAGATAAATAAATCCTATTATTTTTGGAAGACCTTTTCTAGCGACCGGACGAGCTATGATTGATGTAAAAGAAGGAGAGTTAACCATGAGATTTCATGATCAAGAGATTAAATTTAATGTCCTTAAATCAATGAAGTACCCTGACAAAGAAAAATGTTATCAAATTGATATAATTGATTATTTAATTGAGAAACAATATCAAGAAAAATGTAAAGTCATTTCTGAAGAAAAATTTGAATTATTAACCGATGAAGATGAAGAACTAAAAGAAGAAGAAACTCATTATATTAAAGATAATTGGAAAACTTTGGACATAACTCAAAATGATATACTTTTACCCTCAATTAAAAAAGCTCCTGAACTGGAATTAAAAATGTTACTTTCACATTTAAAGTATGCATTTCTGGGAAATTCATTAACTTTACTCGTTATTATTTCTTCTGAGCTAAGTAAAGATCAAGAAGAAAAATTGATAGGAGTGTTAAAGAATTATGAGAAAGCATTTGGTTGGACAATTGCTGGCATAAAAGGAATAAGCCCGTCCATTTGTATGCATAGAGTTTTAATGGAAGAAAATTTTAAACCTACTATTGAACCGCAAAGAAGATTAAATCCTATCATGAAAGAGGTTGTTAAAAAATAAATTGTTAAATGGTTAGATGCTGGTATTATTTATCCTATTTCGGATAGCCAATGGGTAAGTCCTATTCATTGTATTCCGAAGAAAGGAGGAGTAACTGTCATTGTCAATGATAAAAATGAACTAATTCCTACAAGACAAGTTATTGGATGGTGAATTTGCATTGATTATAGGAAATTAAATGACGCCACTAGAAAGAATCATTTTCATTTACCTTTCTTGGATCAAATGCTTGATAAATTAGCTGGACACTCATATTTCTGTTTTCTGGATGGATATTCTGGTTATCATCAATTACCTGTCGCTCTTAAGGACCAAGAGAAAACAACATTTACAAGTCCTTAAGGAACATTTGCCTTTAGAAGAATGCATTTTGGTTTATGTAATGCACCTGCAACTTTTCAAAGATGTATGATGTCAATATTTTGTGATTTGATTGATAAAGGAATTGAAATATTCATGGACGATTTTTCAGTTTTTGGAACTTCTTTTGAATCTTGTTTGGAAAATATTTCCAAAATTCTGAAAAGATGTGAAGAAACAAATTTAGTTCTTAACTGGGAAAAATGTCAATTCATGGTCACAGAAGGCATTGTACTTGGTCACAAGATTTCATAAAAAGGGATGGAAGTAGATCAAGCAAAAGTGAAAATTATTGCTGAATTACAACCACCTACTACTGTTACTGATGTGAGAAGTTTTCTAAGTCATGCTGGATTTTATAGAAGATATATAAAGGATTTTTCTAAAATTGCTAAACCTCTTTGTCATTTATTGGAAAAAGATGTTAAATTTGAATTTAACAAAGACTGTGTTAATGTTTTTAATATTTTAAAAGAAAAATTAACAACTGCACCTATCATTGTTGCACCTAATTGGAATAAATCTTTTGAATTAATGTGTGATGCAAGTGATTTTGCAATTGGAGCTGTATTGGGACAAAATTATGAGAAAATTTTTAAAGTTATATATTATGCTAGTAAAATTCTTACTGAAACTCAAAGAAATTACACTACTACTGAGAATGAGCTTCTAGCTATAGTATATGCCTTTGATAAATTTAGACCTTATCTTCTTGGTACTAAATGCATAGTTCACACTGATCATTATGTTATTAAATATCTAATATCAAAAAAGGATGCTAAACCTAGACTAATAAGATGGGTTTTAATTCTACAAGAATTTGATTTTCAAATAGTGTATAGAAAAGGAACGGACAACCAAATTGCTGATCATTTATCTAGAATTAAGAATGATGTTATTTCTGAAGAAAATATAAATGAGCAATTTCCTGATGAACAATTATATGTTATTCAAGGATACCAAACACCTTGGTATGCGGATATATTTAACTATTTAGTTAGCAATAGTCTACCTTATGGATTGGATGAAAAATTTATTAAGAAATTTAAAATTGATGCTAAATATTATATTTGGGAAGATCCTCATTTATTTAAATTAGGAAGAGATTCTATAATTCGAAGATGCGTACCTTATAAAGAAACTTTTGCTATTATTCAAAAATGTCATGATTCTGATTTTGGAGGACACTTAGGATTAGATAAAACGGCATTTAAAATTTTAATTTCAGGATTTTATTGGCCTACTTTATTCAGAGATGTGAGACATTATGTAAAAAACATGTGATCGATGTCAAAGAATGGGAAATATCCAAGAAAGATTAAATACTTTTAAACTATATATTGGAAGTTAAAATTTTTCATATATGGGGTTTAGACTTTACGGGACCATTTGTACCATCACCTGAAAAAATTTATATTTTATTAGCAGTTGATTATGTTTCAAAGTGGATTGAAGCTGTAGCTTTGCCTAACTGTGACTCCAAAAGTGTATCTAAATTTTTGAAGAAGATGATTTTTTCAAGATTTGGAATGCCTAAGGTAATTATCACAGATGGTGGAAGTCATTTTAGAAATATAAGAATTCAATCATTACTGCAAAAATTTAGAATCAAACATAAAATTGCAACTGCATATCACCCACAAAAAAGTGGAATGGCTAAAGTATCAAATAGAGAAATTAAAAGAATTTTAGAGAAGACTGTTAATCCTAAAAGAACTGATTGGGTTGATAGACTTGATTCTGTATTATGGGCTTATAGAACAGCTTATAAGACACCAATTGGAATGTCACCTTACCGGTTAGTTTTTGGATAACACTATCACTTACCTGTTGAACTTGAACATAAAGCTTATTGGGCGATAAAAGAGTTTGATTCTGATTTGAATAATGCAGAAGAAAAACGATTATTGCAATTAAATGAGATGGATGAAATAAGAAATGAATCATATGATAATGCAAAAATTTATAAAGAGAAAATGAAGTTATTACATGATAAAAAGATTTCAGGAAAAATATTTGAGCTTGGACAAGAAGTATTACTATTTAATACTCGTTTAAGACTTTTTCCTGGAAAATTGAGATCAAAATGGATAGGACCATATATAATTGAAAAAGTATACCAATATGGAGTTGTGGATATTAAAGACCCCAAAACGGGAAAAATTTTTAAAGTTAATGGATTAAGATTAATACCTTATTTGGGAGACATTAAAAAGATTTATAAAGAGGCTTATGAATTAAGTCAACCTAATTAAAGACTTACTTAGGTCGGGCTGACGACGTTAAACCAAGTGCTTAATGGGAGGCAACCCATAGATTTTAATTTTTAGTGTGTTTATACATTTTTTATGTATGGTTATGCCTCGGTATTGACCTCATTTTTTATGAGGTCTTCTCTTCCTTTTTTTTTAGTACTTAGGATCTAATCTTAGGCTTTTCCTTTGACTATCCTAGAGGATTAGAATTGGGACCCACCACTTAGATATTCAAACCACTTCTTAATTCCCTGCAAACTCCACAAACTTGATTGTAGACCCCTAATCACCTAGACGGTTGAAATCAAATGTGGAAGTTTAAAGGATGAGTTCCTATAGGACTCTTTGGCCTTAGGACTGCCCTGGGTGGCCTGGTCTGGTAAAGGGCTGACTTACACACACACTACACTTATACACTACACTTTCACACACCTCCTAAAACCACACCCATACCCAACTTGACCTCCTGACTCATGAAGGTGATTCACATGGATGGTCCTTAACCCCAAGCCCTCGGCTAAGAGGGTTAGGAACAACGTAGTGAATGCCTCAAATGAGTCCCTTCATGGCTCATGTGGGCTTGATATGGCTTCATGGCTCAACCAAAATGATTTCATTCCACTTACATTTACCCAATCTTCAATTTTCCAAATTTTCAATTTTTGACCCCCGGGACCCTAGACCCGCCTAGCCTACCCAAAACCCTTGAAATTACCCAAATTTTCCAAAATTCTCCAAAATCACCCAAATTCCTCAAAATCAATCCCAAACATTCTCCCACCACTCAAATTGATCATTTTTACCCAAAATATCGAAAATTCCAAAAATACCCCCAATACCCTCCAAATTACCAAAATGCCCCTCTTGACCCAAAAATCCAAGAATTCAGAAAATTCCCAGAAAATTCCAGAAAATTTCAAATATTCCCAATTTCATTTTGTTCAACTACACCATGGGCCAATTTTGTCAATTTACCCCACTTTTGTCAAAATCCCCAATTTGACCCATTTTAACCCAAAGTGAACCCAATGTCAAACCAAACCT
Organism: Papilionanthe hookeriana x Papilionanthe teres; assembly: GCA_022702705.1. Taxonomy (NCBI): domain Eukaryota; kingdom Viridiplantae; phylum Streptophyta; class Magnoliopsida; order Asparagales; family Orchidaceae; genus Papilionanthe; species Papilionanthe hookeriana x Papilionanthe teres. The sequence continues at coordinate 25,781,186 of CM040425.1, forward strand.
ACCCAATTGAACCAAATTCTGGTCCAATTCAATTCTAAACTTCAATGCAACATCCCCAACACCAATATAGACCAAATCCAAGCCCAATTTAATTGACATTTGAATCCAATTTCACTTTTGACCTTAAAGCCCAATTTGGACCCATGACCCAAACTTAGCCCAAACTAACCCAATTCAACTCCAATTAATCCCAAATCTTTTGTAAACCTTCCCTAACATCCCCACAAACAAAACACTAACATAATTTGCCCAAAATTTGGACCGAAACCCCACTCAAATTCAACCCAAAACCAAAAAGCCCAATTTTGACCTAAACCCAAACTTAACCCAATTAGACCCAAACCCCAAAATCCAACCCCAACAAAAGTTGAAACCTCTTTGAAACACTCCCATAAACATTTCCCAACATTAATTTTACATCAATTTCAACCCTAGCCCAACATTGGCCAAAATTAGCCCAATTTGACCTACATTAACCCCTTTACCAAAGAAGCCCAAATCTAACCCAATTCAAACCCAAATCACTCCAAACTTGTTTCAAATCAATCATAACACATCCTTAGACAAAACTCAACATTTATTTAGCATGGCCCATTGCAAATTTTTCTATTCAAAAGCCCATTTTCAAACCTAAAGGCCCACTTCCTTAAACCACTTTAAAAGCCCACCCAAGACCATTTCAAAAGCCCAAGTTTTCAATCCAAAGCCCACATGACATTTCTCCACATCATCCATTTAATCAAAATCACCCCTAAGTTTCAAAATCATCATTAAACCATTCCAAATCAAGTTTCATGAAAATTCTCCACCAAAATACCAAAATTTCTAAATTCTACTTCCATGAAATTGACCAAGCTTTATCCTAAGCCATAGGCAAGCCATGAAGCCATTCTTAAGCCACATGCAAGCCATGTGAGTTGTTTACATGTGACCTTACCACATTGGGCAAAAGGAGGAGGTCCTTTAAGCACTTCCTAAAAGCCATTAACCTTACTTATGATTCCCCTTAACCCAAATATAATCCAAATATTCTTGGATGGAGACTTCTCCACTTAAGACCAGCTGACCCAACTGATTCACCCAGCCCAAAACCAGGTCTTGGGGAGGTGAATCAAATCCAAAATCGTGGGTTGACCAATTTGAACCCAAAATGAGCCTCTCCCCATTCCATTTCAATCCAGCCCCTTTACACATGTCAAACTCCAATTGACTGCTTCATTGCCAACTCCTGACCCCACTGGTCAAGATGGTGACCAGTGCCTGGCCGGCCAGCCACCAGGCCGCCGGAAAACACCATGGCCAAAAGCTCCATGTGAACCAAAAAATTCAATTCCCCCTTGCTGACTTGTCTCAACCCAAATGGACAGCATGGCTGCTCTTCTCTTGCATGGAGCAGCTGATCCCCAGCCTTAAACCCCCTTGGGAGGCCCTCCACCCTCTCCTATTTAAACACCACCTCCTCTCGGCCATGGAGAGGTGCTGAACCAACCTTAAAGAAACTCTGCCAAAATCACTCCAGACTCTCCCCCACACTTAGAGCATTTGATCCCCACTGTTCTCTTGCCCTAATCCCCATTAATTGAGCTCAATTTTGGAGCTCAATTCTCAAGCCAGAACAGGACACTCCCAAATCCTCCACCAAAGTCAAATTAAACTCACCCACACTCGCACAAGACCAAGAGAAGGAGTTCCCAGGTGAAAGCCCCCTCTCCGGGCCACCCATCCGTTCCGGACTCCAAGCTTTGTAATCGGTCGTGGTCGAAATCATACCTAGACAATTCACCGAGCCAAGGGACTTCATCCGGAGCTTTCTTGGACCCAATCGAAGGTGACACAACTCTCGGATCGAAGCTTCACTTCTCTGAGCAAAGGTATGGACTCACTCTTCTTCCCGAGCTTACAGAGATTCTCCATTTAATTTGAATCAATTTCAATGCATGTTTACCATATGGATGTGTTCGTCTCTTCAAGACGAATTCATAGAACATAAGAACACAAAAATTCGTTGAGAATCGAGTGAGAAATTAGGGTTAGAAGGTTGACGGTCACGGGTGCACACCAGTCGTAGACGATGACTCGGAGCCGTCGGATCGAGCGTGTATCGAGCGGACGGTAGGGATCGAGCCGAACAGCGCGATGATACATGAACCGCGGGCCCCTGGAGCGCTGAGTCAAATGGCGGCGCCAAATCAGAGCGCGCCGCGTGGCCCTTCGGAGCTGCCAAGGATGGCGTGGCGCCGCGTGGATAAGTTGGAAAATTGGGATTTTTCTTATTTATTTAATTACCAAAACTTAGAAAATTCATAACTTTGTGTAGGAAAATCCTAAAAATAAAATAAAAATACCCTCTTGCTCAGTGAACAGAGGAGAATAATGTGGAAAAGAAATCATTTAAATTGATTGAATATTTGATTTTTAATGATTTATTTTCTCTCTGCACATTTTCAATTCTCCATGCATGTATACAATTCACCATGGCATGAGACCATAGGGCTTTTAAAGCCTCTGAATTTGGAGACATTCCCTGAATTTTCCAAAGTCAGAGGCCATCCCGATGAAGAGTTATTGATTTTTCAATTCTAGGTCACTATTCTGAGTATTTTAATTCCAATAATTAGCATATTGTGAAATAAATTCTAGGAAAATTTGGTGATGTTTCTTGTGACCAGAGGACCCTAGGGAAAATAGGTTTTGAGTTAACTCACTTGGAATAACCCTAATTGGCTTAAACACCCAAAATGGAGCTTTAATTAATTAGAGCTAATTATACATCAAATTGACTTGAAATCAACTCTCCACTGACCTTTAGGATCAGAGGAACCCACCATAAAAGTTTGAAGTCAATTGGACTTGGTTAGTCCTATCAAATGGGTTGATTAAGCCATTTAGCCAAACTTAAACTTCAAAAATTCATAACTTTCAAAAAACTTCTCAAAAATTCACCAAATTGGTTTTGGAGCCTCTCTGATATCAGGGGAATTTATGAAAATTAAAATTGCAATTTTCTAAAAAAGTTGATTTTTTGCATTATTTTAATATTTTTAATAATTAAAAAATAATAAAAATCACAAAAGTAATAAAATTCACCAAAATGTCACATTTTGAATTTTAATCACTTAGGAACAAACCCCATATTTTTCTTAAGTCTCTGTGATGAGATATCAAATTTTAAAGCCCTAAGGTAATTTTAAAATTAAAAAAAATGTATTTTCTAGCATTTCCACTAAAATAATTCTAATAAATCAAAGAAAGATCAGAAAATTATAAAAATTGGTTCTCTGGTTTCCTTGATATCAGAGAGATTTTTGAAAAATATAAAATTCATTTTTAAACCTTTATTTTATTTTTAAATTAATTAATGCTCCAAAATTCTAAATAATTATAATAAAAAAAATATAATTCAAAAAATCACCAAAATTGGTCCAAGTGGTCCTCTAGTCATTAGGAATGTCCCATAATTTTCTTAAGGACAGAAACTTTCCCTTGGTCATGTTATTAAATTTTCCTTGAAAATCCCTATTTTCCACCAAAAATAATTACATAAATAAATTAAATACAGAAAAATCACATTTTCTCCTCTAATGTCTTGATTGATATATGAGTGAAGTCACATAAAAATTTCAAATTCATTTAAGCTCAATTTAGTGAGTTATGGAATTAGTAAGTTTAAAGGGCAAAATGGTAATTAAAATTTTAACTCATAATTAAAAATTTTAGGTTTAATTAAAAGGGTGGGTAAAATATTGGATACTAAGTTGATTTTGAATGTTTGAAACTTAGGTAGTTAAAGGGTAAAAACCTACCAAACAATTTGAAAATAATTAAAATAAACCTTAATTAAATAATTAATTAAATTTGGAAGAATAATGAAAAATTGGAATTATTAAAATAGGGATATTATTAGGAAGAGATTTGTTCTTTAATTTAAGAATCCCTAAATTAATCACCTCAATAATATTTAATTCCTAATTAAAATGATAATCCAAATTCAAGATTTAAAATGCTAAAAGACTTAATCATTAAATTAAATTAAAGTTAAAACATTTAAATTAAATCCTTCCAAAATTTCAATTAAATTAATACTTTAACAATTAAATTAAATCATCCTTAAAGCATAAAAAAATAAAAAAAAAATATTAAATTAAAATTAAGATAAATATAAATTAAAATTTAAATTAAATTAAAATTTAAAATTAAATTAAAATTTAAAATTAAATTAAAATTTAAATTAAATTAAATTAAATTAAATTAAAATTAAACTGAATTAAATTAAATTAAATTAAAACATATTAAATTAAATTAAATTAAATAAAGAATAAAATCAAGTTAAAATAAAATTAAAATTAAATTAAAAAAATAAAATTAAATTAAAATTAAAACTAAACCAAATTAAATTAAACTAAAATTAAATTAAATTAAATTGAATTAAATATAACATCACCAAAGACATAAAGAATTCAAAATAAATCTAAAACAACTTGAACACTATTCCAAACTTAAACTCATTAATTGAAATTAAATTAAATCACAAATCACTTAAGCATCAATTTGCTCTCAAAAGCTCTTGTTGTCATAACTCTTAAACAGCGTATTAGGAGAAGTGTTACTTCACTCATAGGATATTCAAATGTCCTAATTCACTGAGCAAGATAACAAAACTTAAACTCGTGGATGATTAATTCACTTGTATAATTAAATTCTCTTGGACTTAAAACAATCCTAGAGGTATTGAAAAGATGTTTAAGACTCGTCTTAAGCACTTCCTCAATATGATAGGATATTTTTAAGAACAATTGAACTTAATTGTTCTTTGATGAAGAAATCGTCCTTAAACCAAAACACAAGAACCTAGACGTCATAGGTGGTTGTCGGCATATTTTTAGGTTTTGGTGTTTTATTTGGAAAAGGGGGTCGCCTACAGAAATTGTCGGCGAATTTTAATTTAACTTAAATAAATAATTTGAAAAGTAATATTTGATTTTGAAAATAATTTTAAATTTGAAAATTTTAAGATATGAAATCAAACTGATCTCACATCCCGAATAGTTTATATAAACGAGCACCGCATCACAAACCATGTATCTATCCCGAAGAATAGTACACATTGCTTCGATGATGGGGCTCGATTAAATAAACTAGAAGATTTGTGACATCCGTTTGGTCCGCGAACCAATTTTATAAGCCGATAAATTCCCCGTTTAATATGAAAACATTAAACAGGGTTTATATTACTTGGGTTCTTAAAATTCTCTATAAGGGCAAGCCCCTATAGTTAATTACATCTTAAGTGACGGGAATCACCTAAGAAAACTCTTGATAATAATCAGTAGTTCTGCTCTCAAGAATTTCAAGGTTTAAGTTTTCAACGGATTGAGTTTTGGAATTTCAATAGGGAATGGATCAAATTTAGAGCATTATATTTTGGGAATCCGAAGGAAGAAAGGTAGGAGAAATCACAGATTCGAAGCGAACTTCAGTAATTTCCCGACTATCCTATTTGTTTGGCTTGAATTTAGGAAGGTCCTAATGTTTATTTAATGTTTTGATCTTGCCAATTTTAATTAATTAGGACTTATATTTGTATGATAAAATCATACAAATAACTTTCGAAGATATGAGGGTTTATGTCGTACCAAACGACTACCTCGAGTCCTAAGATCTGGTTAGGGCTTAATTTACATGACATGATCATGCAAATGCCTAACGAAGAGTTGAGGATTTATGTTGCACTAGGCAAACTACCTCGAAGTCCTATGGCTTGGTTATTTAGTTCTAAGGAAAGTTTTGCTTGAAGTAGACTCGGGTTTTACCGATGACGATGGCCGTGCCGCCCACCATGCTCCGAGCTCCTTGTTGTTGTAGTGGTTTAATTTTAGAAATCATAAATCGGGAGGTGAGAAAAGTGTTCGAGTTTAGAGAAAATCTTAAAATCCAGGTGTTTTTAATATTTTAATTAAACAAATCTTAAAGTTGATTATAACAACACCGGTTAAGATCCCACGGTTCCATCCTTCCGGCATCGTTATTTTTATCGGATTCACTTAGTCCGGATGAATTTGCTAAACTCAACCGAATGAGTTCCACACTTTCATTTAGACCGTGGGAAATCCCGTTAGCAACACGTAGGTTACATCATCCGAGGTATTCCCGATCATCCAACAAGACGTTTTAATTTAGTTGTAGTTGTAGTTTTGTTGTTCGTTTTGTGATTAAATTTTGAGTTGTCTTATATTTTGAAATGTTGTGGTAGTGAATTTTATCTTGTAATGACTTTTAATTTAGTTTTGGTTTCAGTTTTAGGGACTATCCTAGAGGTGTGGGTTTTCATGCAACAGTTGTTTATCATGCAAGAAAAGTAAGTGCGATGCGATTAAATAAATTGCAATAAAATAAAAGCGTACTCGGAGGGTCTTCCCGTCATCCTAAGCTGCACTTAAAACACGCTTAGAATATTTAAGCATTTAAAGTAAGTTCCTAGGTAAAGCTAAGGGAAGGGTTATGGTTTTCTACCAAGTTCCTAATCCTATAGCTAGTCACCTCCTACGACGTCTAGGTTCTTGTATTTTGGTTTGAGGACGATTTTCTTCATCAAAGAACAATTAAGTTCAATTGTTCTTATAAATATCCTATCATATCGAGGAAGTGCTTAAGAATCTTAAACATCTTTTCAATATTTCTAGGATTGTTTTAAGTCCAAATGAATTTAATTATACAAATGAATTAATCGTCCGAGAGTTTAAGTTTTGTTATCTTGCTCAGTGAACTAGGACATTTGAATATCTCATGAATGAAGTAACACTTCATTTAGCACTCCTTTAAGAGTTATGACATCACGAGCTTTTGATGGCAAATGGATGTTCAAGTGGTTTATGATTTAATTTTAGTTAATGGATTTAAGTTTGGAATAGTATTCAAGTTGTTTTAGATTTATTTTGAATTCTTTATGTCTTAGGTGATGTTATATTTAATTTAATTTAATTTAATTTAATTTAACTTAATTTAATTTAATGTGGTTTAATTTAATTTAATTTAATTTTAAGTTAATTTAATATAATATGATTTAGCTTAATTTAATTTAATTTAATTTAATTTAATTTGATTTAGTTTTAATTTAATTTAATTTAATTTAATTTAATTTAATTTAATTTAATTTAATTTAATTTAATTTAATTTAATTTAATTTAATTTAATTTTTTAATTTTAATTTTTTAATTTTCATTTAATATTTTATTTTAAAAGGGTTTGCTTTAAATAATTTAACTTTAATTTAATTTAATGATTAATTCTTTTAGCATTTTAAATCTTAAACTTGGATTATCATTTTAATTAGGAATTAAATATTATTGGGATGATTAATTTAGGGATTCTTAAATTAAAGAGCAAACCTCTTCCTAATAACATCCCTATTTTAATAATTCCAATTTTATTATTCTTCCAAATTTAAGTAATTATTTTATTAAGGTTTATTTTAATTATTTTTGAATTGTTTAATAGGTTTCTACCTTTTAATTATTTAAATTTCAATCATCCAAATCAGATTAAGATCAAATATTTTACCTTTTCATTTTATTAAGCCTAAAGTTTTAATTAAGGGTTAAAATTTTAATTACCATTTTGCCCTTCAAGCTTAATAATTTCATAACTCACTAAATTTAGCTCAAATGAATTTGAAATTTTTATGTGACTTCACTCATAGGTCAATGAAGACATTAGAGGAGAAAATGTAATTTTTCTGTATTTAATTTATTTATGTAATTATTTTGGTGGAAAATAGAGATTTCAAGGAAAATTTAATAATATGACCAAGGGAAAGTTTCTGTCCTTAAGAAAATTATGGGACATTCCTAATGACCAGAGGACCACTTGGACCAATTTTGGTGATTTTTTAAGTTATATTATTTTTATTATAATTATTTTGAGTTTTGGAGTATTAATTAATTTAAAAATAATATAAAGTTTGAAAAATGAATTTTATATTTTTCAAAAATCTCTCTGATATCAAGGAAATCAGAGAATCAATTTTTATAATTTTCTGATTTTTCTTTGATTTATTAGAATTATTTTAGTGGAAATGCTAGAAAATACATTTTTTTATTTTAAAATTACCCTAGGGCTTTAAAATTTAATAACTCATCGTAGAGACCTAGGAAAAATATGGGGTTTGTTCCTATGTGATTAAAATTCAAAATATGACATTTTGGTGAATTTTATTATTTTTGTGATTTTTATCATTTTATTAATTATTAAAATATTAAAATAATACAAAAAATCAACTTTTTTAGAAAATTGAAATTTTAATTTTCTTAAATTCCACTAATATTAGAGAGGCTCCAAAACCAATTTGGTGAATTTTTGAAAAGCATTTTGAAAGTTATGAATTTTTTAAGTTTAAATTGGCTAAATGGCTTAATCAACCCATTTGATAGGGCTAACCAAACCCAATTGACTTCAAACTTTTTTGGTGGGTTCCTCTGATCCTAAAGGTCAGTGGAGAATTGATTTCAAGTCAATTTGATGTGTGATTAGCTCTAATTAATTAAGAACCTATTTAGGTGTTTAAGCCAATTAGGGTTATTTCAAGTGAATTAATTCAAAACCTATTTTTCCTAGCGTCCTCTGGTCATAAGAAACATCACCAAATTTTCCTAGAATTTATTTCACAACATGCTAATTATTGGATTTAAAATACTCAAAACAGCAACATGAATTTGAAAAATCAATAACTTCTCATAGGGATAGCCTCTGACTTTGGAAAATTCAGGGAATGTTCCCAAATTCAGAGGCTTCAAAAGCCCAATGGTCTCATGCCATGGTGAATTTTTTATATGCATGGAGAATTAAAACAATGCAGAGGGTAAATAAATCATTAAAAATAAAATACTGGATGCAATTAAATGATTTTTTTTCCACATTATTCTTCTCCGTTCACTCGAGCAAGAGGGTATTTTTATTTTATTTTTCCGATTTTTCTACACAAAGTTATGAATTTTCGAAGTTTAGGGAATTAAATAAATCGAAAATCCCTATTTTTCTACTTATCCGAGTCGGCGCCGCGTCAACTTTAGCATCTCCGAAGCGCCGCGTGTCGTCTTCCGATTCGGCGCCGCCATCCGACTCGCGCCCGTCCCGGACCCGCCTTTCACGTAACATCTTCTGGTCCGACGCGATCCGAGCCGTCCATCCGATACACGCGCGATCCAACGGTTCCCAGTCATCGTTTACGACTGGTGCGAACCCGTGACCGTCGACCTTCTAACCCTAATTTCTCACTCGATTCTCAAAGATTTTCATCTTCTTATGCTTTACGGATTCGTCTTGAAGAGACGAATACATCCACACGGTAAACATGCATTGAAATTGATTCAAATTAAATGGAGAATCTCTGTAAGCTCGGGAAGAAGAGTGAGTTCATACCTTTGCTCAGAGAAGTGAAGCTTCGATCCGAGAGTTGTGTCACCTTCGATTGGGTCCAAGTAAGCTCCGGATGAAGTCCCTCGGCTCAGTGAATCGTCTAGCTATGAAAGTGACCACAGCCGATCACAAAGCTTGGAGGCCGGAACAACCGGGTGGCTCGGGGATGGGGCTTTCGATGGGAAACTTCTCCTCTTGGTCCGGTGAATGTGTAGGACCAGTCAATTTGAAGATTGATCCACTCGTGACGAAGTGTCCCGGTTTTTGGGCTAAAGTTCGAGCTCAAAATTAAGCTCGCATCTGGAGGGAATTGGGGTTGAAATTCAGTGGGGATCAAGTGCTCTATGTGTGGAGAGTGATCTGGAATGATTTTGGCAGAGTTTCCTTAAGGTTTGGTTCAGCACCTCCCATGGCCGAGAGGGGGTGGTGTTTAAATAGGCATGGCTGGAGGCTCTCCCAAGGGGAGTTAGGGCTTGGGATCAGCTGCTTAGGTCAAGAGAGGAACGACCGTGGTGGCCATCGGGCATGGGGCGCCTCAACGAGGGAGAATTGAATTTTTGGCTCCTCCTAAGGTCTCGGCCATGGTGTTTTCCGGCGGCCCGGTGGCTGGCCGGCTGTGCACCGGTCACCATCTTGTTCGGTGGGTCGGTGGCCGGGGTTTAGTGCAATCAATTGGCCATGGACATGTGCAAAGGAGTTTGATTTAAATGGAATGGGAGAAGGCTCATTTTTGGCTTGGTTTGGGTCAACCCATGGAAATAGGCTTGGTGCACCTCCCTAAGACCTGATTTTTAGCTGAGGGAATCATTTAGGTCATCTTAGAAGGAGTGGTGAAGTCTCCATCCATGGTGAGGTGGCTAAGCATGGTTTAGTGTGTGACATGATTAAGGTAAAAAAGGGTTTAAAAGGGTTTAAGAAAGAGATCCCTCTCTTGCCATTAATGGTTTGGTGAGGTGGAAAGTAGATTCCATGGCTCTCATGGCTCCCATGGGGCTCATGCATGGCTTCATGGCTCACCTTTGGCTTGGGGAAAAGCCAAGTCAATTTCATGGAAATGGGTTTAATAAAATTTTGGCATGTTGATGGGAATTTGGCATATGGCTTGATTTGGAACCATTTGATAATTGATTTGAAATTAGGGATGATTTTAATTGAAGTCATGATGAAGAGAATTTGTCATATGGGCCTTGGATTGATTTTGCCCCTTTGGATTTTGGTGGAGATGGGCTTTAGGAAGGTTTAAGAAAGTGGGCTTTTGGTTTGGAAATAAATTTATGGATGGGAAATTTGTGAAGGATTGGGCCAAACAAATGTTTTTTTTAGCTCATGGATGGGTCATGAGTGATTTGGAGCAAATTTGGGGTGGTTTGGGTTTGAATTGGGTTGGATTTGGGCTTTTTTCGGTGAATGGGCCAATATAGGTCAAATTGGGCTAACTTGGGCCAATGTTGGGCTAGGGTTGAAATTGATGTAAAATAAATGTTGGAAAATGTTTATGGGAGTGTTTCAAAGAGGTTTTGGCTTTGGTTGGGTTTTGATTTTGAGGTTTGGGCCTATTTGGGTTAGGTTTGGGTTTAGGTCAAAATTGGGCTTTTTGATTTTGGGTTGAATTTGAGTGGGGTTTGGGTCTAAATTTTGGGCAAATCATGTTAGTTTTTTGTTTATGGGGATGTTAAGGAAGGTTTAGAAAATATTTGGGGTTAATTGGAGTTGAATTGGATGAGTTTGGGCTAAGTTTGGGTCATGGGTCCAAATTGGGCTTTAAGGCCAAAAGTGAAATTGGATCCAAATTTCAATCAAATTGGACTTGGATTTGGTCTAGATTGGTGTTGGGGATGTTGAATTGAAGTTTAGAATTGAATTGGACCAGAATTTAGGTCAATTGGGTAGGTTTGGTTTGACATTGGGTTCATTTTGGGTTAAAATGGGTCAAATTGGGGGTTTTGATAAAAGTGGGGTAAATTGACAAAATTGGCCCATGGTGTAGTTGAACAAAATGAAATTGGGAATAGTTGGGATTTTTTGGAATTTTTTGGGAATTTTCTGAATTTTTTGATTTTTTGGCTAAGAGGGGCATTTTGGGTATTTGGAGGGTATTGGGGGTATTTTTGGAATTTTTGGTGTTTTTGGGTATGGATGATCAATTTGATTGGTGAGGCAATGTTTAGGATTGATTTTGGAGAATTTTGGGTAATTTAGGTGATTTTGCAAATTTTGGGGGGTTTCAAGGGTTTGGGTAAGTATGCAGTGTAGGGTCCCGGGGTCAAAAATTGAAAATTTGGAAAATTCAAGATTGGGTGAATGTAAGTGGAATTAAATCATTTTGGTTGAGCCATGAAGCCACATCAATCCCACATGAGCCATGAAGGGACTCATTTGAGGCATCCACTATGTTGTTCCTAACCCTCTTAGCCAAGGGCTTAGGGGTTAAGGACCATCCATGTGAATCACCTTCATGAGTCGAGAGGTCAAATTGGGTATGGGTGTGTTTTTAGGAGGTGTGTAAAAGTGTAGTGTATAGGTGTAGTGTGTGTGTAAGTCAGCCCCTTCACCAGACCAGGCCACCCAGGGCAGTCCTAAGGCCAAAGAGTCCTATGGGAACTCATCCTATAAACTTCCACATTTGATTTCAACCCTCTAGGTGATTAGGGGTTTACAATCAAGTTTGTGGAGTTTGCAGGGAGGTAAGAAGTGGTTTGAATTTCTAAGTGGTGGGTCCCAATTCTAATCCTCTAGGATAGTCAAAGGAAATGCCTAAGGCTAGATCCTAAGTACTAAAGAGAAGAAGAGAAGACCTCACCAAAAATGAGGTCAACAAATGGACCCCCAATAGGTGTGGTGTGCTAACCAAGCACACCGCGCGTATTGGCGTTGACCGAAAAGATCAACAAAACCAACACAGATGTCCAAGTGACAAACTTAGGACGAAGTAGAAGAATTCCCGCGGGGGAGTGTCAAGTATATCTCTGAGACTGGAGATTCCTGAACTCTCGCTGGGGAAAGGAAAAGGAGGTGAGTCCCAAATCACATGATCTGGGGGAATTTCAATTTAGATTTCATTTCATTTTCTGTTCCAAGTTTTTTTTTTATGTGTGAGTTTAGATTTCGATTTGTTCTGAGTTCCAATTTCGATTGAGGTTTAATTTAAAATCAATTTAAGGAAATCTGGATTTGAGATGAGAATTGGAACCTAGGTTCCAACCTCGGGATTGCGAAGAGAACTGGAATTTAGGTACCAGCCTCGGAGTGAGAATTGGAGTTTAAGTATCGATTGAAAAGGATGAGAATCAGAATTTAGGTACTGATCTCGAAAGTTTAATGAGAATTGAAACGGAGTTCCAATCTCGAAAGTTTAATGAGAATTGGAATTGAATTCCAATCTCGGAAGTTTAATGAGAATTGGAAATGGATTCCAATCTCGAAAGTTTAATGAGAATTGGAAATGGATTCCAATCTCGAAAGTTTAATGAGAATTGGAAATGAATTCCAATCTCGGAAGTTTAATGAGAATTGGAAATGGATTTCAATCTCGAAAGTTTAATGAGAATTGGAAATGGATTCCAATCTCGAAAGTTTAATGAGAATTGGAAATGGATTCCAATCTCGAAAGTTTAATGAGAATTGAAACGGAGTTCCAATCTCGGAAGTTTAGTGAGAATTGGAAATGGATTCCAATCTCGAAAGTTTAATGAGAATTGGAAATGGATTCCAATCTTGAAAGTTTAATGAGAATTTGAAATGGATTCCAATCTCGAAAGTTTAATGGGAATTTGAACGAGGTTCCAATCTCGAAAGTTTAATGAGAGTTGGAAATGGATTCCAATCTCGAAAGTTTAATGAGAATTGGAAATGGATTCCAATCTCGAAAGTTTAATGAGAATTGGAAATGGATTCCAATCTCGAAGGTTTAATGAGAATTGGAAATGGATTCCAATCTCGAAAGTTTAATGAGAATTGAAACGGAGTTCCAATCTCGAAAGTTTAGTGAGAATTGGAAATGGATTCCAATCTCGGAAGTTTAATGAGAATTGGAAATGGATTCCAATCTCGAAAGTTTAATGAGAATTGGAAATGGATTCCAATCTCGAAAGTTTAATGAGAATTGAAACGGAGTTCCAATCTCGGAAGTTTAGTGAGAATTGGAAATGGATTCCAATCTCGAAAGTTTAATGAGAATTGGAAATGGATTCCAATCTCTAAAGTTTATTTGTGTGAAGAGGGACCCAGTCTCATTCCATCAGAACCAAATCAGACAAAGCTCGTGGCTCCGTGTCAATAGACTCAGTCGATCTCCATACGAGAAGAAAGGTAGGCCACAAAAGTCGAAATGATTTCGATGTGACGAAAAAGGTTTAGGGTTCGAAATTGAAGTGTGGGTCTCTTGTGAGGAAGAGTTGTCCCGACAGAGAATTTCAAAGCTTCTTGAGATAAATTTCGATTTGGAGTTGATTTGAAATGTTTGAAAAGATGAATTTAGAGTGGGATCCGATTTGAGATTCATTTTCATTTTGTTTGTCCTTTAACTTTCCAAAATTTTTTTTTTTAGCTGTGTATTTAATGTTCATGTGAATTTTATTTAGCGTTCACGTGGATTTTGAAGTTATTTTTATGTTTGGATTTTTAAGGAAAAAAAAAATTCTCATTTATTATTTATATTTTTATTTTCTTTTTTTTTATTATTTTATTTTATTTTTATTATTATTTTTTTTATTTTTTTTCTTTTATGTTCTTTGTTCGAAGTTCGTTTAACTTTAATGGCGTTTCCCAGTCAATTCGCACAAAAGAGGTGAAGGCCAAAAATGTGACATCATCACTTTCATTCCAATCATGTCGAAGATACATCATACAACTCGATCTGGAATACATCTCATACAATCCATATAGACTCAAAACGGACTATGTATGATCTTTGTCGATCCATCCAAAAGGGTATCTTTCAAAAATCTGTGTCTGAATAGTGAGGTACATGGTCAATAACATCACCTTCCAAGCCATCCTTGGCAAGGATGCCGTAGGGATGTACGTTGGAGGTGTGATATTTTCCATATAACTCACAGGTCGTAAGGTCGGAGGCTCTCTAACTCCGGGTCTGGCTGGAAGTGGTAAGGTGCTTTCCTGTCGTCCATACTTCTGAAAGTAACTGAGATCCGCTTCACTCGGTACTCCCGTATGCAATGTTTAGCGACATCCGCTCCGTTGCCCTTCGCATCATGACGGAACCTACCGGTAATGGTATCTTTACCGGCCCTCGGAACTCACCCGGGCCTGCTATTCGGAGGTCGGATCCGAACATGATATTACACTCGTTCGGAAAAGAAACTCGTGCAGTAAGGTCCGACAAAGTCGTGGTGATCTATGTGCGGGGGTATGCAATCACCCTTCTTGTAAATATTAATGATGCAACCTGTTGGGTATGCAATCCGCTGCGATACCCTCCATGTTATCATTCTTTTTACCATCCTTTTAATGACTAATGGCATTGGATCCACCTGGCCATGACGGAGTATCCCCGGTGGGTTTCCCTTCTCGTCTTCTCGCGAAGTTGTAGCAACATCCACATTGTATTGTAATTCTCCCCTTCCCTGGCATCCATCTTCGGGGTTCTGAGTAAGTGTTTTCTCTTAAGCGACCTGCACGGCCCATCTTTTTCAAATCGCGGATGCAGTCCACGATTTGTTGTTGTTCGTATTCTGTGAACACGTCTGTATGTAACTCGAGGCCTTCTAGTATATTGATCCTCCCGCCTCCGATTCTCTCGAAGTATTCAAAAGTTTTCTTCGGACATTCCGTATTCTTTCTAGCTCGTATTCCGGGATAATTTGCAAATGGCGAGGCCCGGAGACGTACTCGTGGGATATATGGCTCAATCCCTTCACGTTCTCCCCGCATACCTCGGCTCCTCGGGGATGATGTCCGTCGGGACATCCTCCGGGGTTGCTTTTGCAACAAGGTCATGCATTATCGGTGGCTTTGTCCGGTGGCGTTGTAGCCTTCTTTCTTCTCGTTCTTGTCGAGATTTCCCCGGTCTCTTTTGTTATCCCTCGGAGATGGTCTCCTTTCTTCAGAGTTCCCGTGAATTGGTGTCCTTGAAGTGTATGTACTGGCAGTAGCAACTGCCTCGTCGCGCTGGTCCGCTGCTAATTTAGTTAACATCTTGCGGATACGGCGATTTTTGTTTCTTCGTTGAGTTGCTGTGAGAGTAGCTCTTCGTATTTCCCGAATTCTCGTGGGCGCGGCGCCGACAAGCTCGCCCTCCGCCGTAGCGACTACGGATTTGATTCTCTTGTCTTCTTCGGTGTTTGTTTTTCTTTTCTTATCGCTGGATTGGTGGCTTGGGCCACCCACTTTCATTACCGTCCGACCGGCGCGTTCTTCTCGGTCAATCGGGACCCGGCCACTTTCCTCGTATCGCAGGCTCGCCGGTGCGAAGTCCGAGTCAATCTCTATTATCGCTCCGTCTTTCACCCTCTTTTCGTCGAGTGCAAGGCTTACGCCATTTCTAAAGTTCGGGACCAACCGCTCGTTCGACATTTCCCCGCGAAAAGACAAGGAAAAGGATCGTGGGCCGTACTAAGAACAAGAACATTAAGAAAATGTTTATTAAAGACATTTTTTTTTATTATTTTTATATTTTTAAATTCAACAGGAATGAAGTGGGAAAAGATCAGGAAAGAGATTTTGACATGGAAGAGAAAACAAGGAAAACTTTATTATCATGATTTTATTTATCTTAGCACATTTTTATTATTTTGGATTCGGACCCAGTCATAAGTAATTACTTCACCCGTGCTTCTAGGGATGGAAAATTCATTCCTTCGAAACATCAGGTAGCGTAATACTTTTTCAAGTATCGTCCATTGATCGGAAGCATATGTTGTTCTCCTCGGCAGTTCACTAGCCGGTAGGAGCCTCCCGAGTAGATCGCCTCAACTACAAACGGTCCCTCCCAAGTGGGTTCAAATTTTCCTCCTATCTTGCGGTGTGCAAGAATAGGTCTTTTGAGAATGAGAACTAAATCACCAACTTTGAAGGTTCTTGGGCGGACCCGATCCGTCATGGGCTTGAACCATCTTAGCTTGGTATAGTTCTAAATTCCGTTGCGCCGCAAGTCTTTTCCCTTCCGAGCTTTCCAATTCCTCTAGTCGTAATTTGGCATTCTCTTCTCGTCGTGATTTTGTTTGCAACCGCAATCCTAAGTGAAGGAAGTCTGGACTTCTAAAGGTAACATCGCCTCGGACCCATACACCGGAGCGTAAGGTGTAGCTTCGAGTAGGAGTTCGAAGGTTGTCCGGTAGGCCCATATGGCTTCTAACAATTTCTCGTGCCAAATTCTCTTATTATCGTCCAAGGTTTTCTTTAAAATTTGAACGAGAGTTTTATTAAAAGCCTCAGCAAGGCCGTTTGCTCTCGGGTAGTAAATTGTTGAATACCGCCAGTCGATTCCGTGTCTCCTGACAAAATTGTTGATTTGCGTGCTTCTGAATGCTGACCCGTTATCTGAGATGATCCTGCGCGGCACTCCGAAACGGTAGACAACTTGGTTCTTGAAAAACTGTAGCACGTGATGTGCTTTCACTTCTCTAAATGGAACTACCTCTGCCCATTTAGAAAAGTAGTCTGTAGCCGCAAGAATGAAGCGATGTCCTTTTGAAGATGGTGGTTCTATTGGACCCACTATATCCGTGCCCCAACATTCAAATGGCCACGACACAATTTTCGGATGTAGCACATTTGGAGGTTGGTGTAGAACCTCTCTGTGCACTTGGCACTGGTGACAGCTCTTGGTGATCTTCATGCAGTCGGTCATCATCGAGGGCCAGTAGTACCTTAGTCTTTTAATTTTCATTTTCATCTTTGGACCCGACTGGTGAGCACCACAGAGTCCTGAATGCACCTCTTTAACAATTTCACGGGCCTCGGACCCGCTTAGGCACCTTAGCCACATTTGATCAAAAGAGCTTCTGTATAATGTGTTGTTTATTAATGCGTAGGACAGAGTTCTTTTCTTGATCTGATGGGCTAACGACCTACCGTCTGGTAGTTTTCCTGTTTGTAGGTAATCTATTAATGGTTGTCGCCAATCTTCTGTGTTTTCTGTCACTGTTGAAATTGATTCTTCTCCTTTTTCTGATTTGTGTATTGTGTCTATGTCGAGTTGTGATAGGACCTGACGTCCGTGAACCGACACTTCCAGTGATTCATCTTGCAAACAGGTAAATTCTTTTGCGAGACGGGCTAGCGCATCCGCTAAAGCGTTTTCTTTTATGGGAATTTTGTTGATTGTCACATTCGGAATCTGTTCCAACAGCTGTATGGCATACTGGAAGTATTGCTCGAGTCTTGGTTTTAAAATTCTGTATTGTTCGGCGATCTGTTGAATGATTAACTGCGAATCCCCATAGATGTTGATGTCTGTTATACCCATTCGAATAGTTAATTCCGGCCTTGTTATGAGGGCTTCGTATTCCGCTTCGTTATTTGTACACGGCTCGTCAAGTGGTAGGAGTATCTTAACATCCCCCGCTCCGGTGTTATAAAGATTAGTCCGATCCCCGCCTTACCGGGCACTATCACTTGCGATTCTTCGTCTTTATGTGCTCGAAGATGCTCCATCGAAATACAATTCCCAACGTCGATCATCGTGGTCTTCTAGGTTCATTATTTGTTCATCCGGCAAGTCGTCATTCAGAGGAGATTCTGCCGGCAAAGGGTGTGCTGCGAGGAAGTCTACTAGGACTTGTCCTTTTACGGCACGAAGAGGCACGAAAGTTATATCGAATTGCAATAATATCATCGACCATCCGGCAAGTCCGTCGGAATGCGTTGGACGGGTCATCAAGTATTGCAATGGATTAAATTTCGAGATCAAGTTGACCTTATGAGAAAGCATGTAGTGCCCGAGCTTTTGAGCGGCGAAGATCGTGGCTAAACAGAGTGCTTTTCAATTGCGGGATACCTTGCAGTAGAACGACGGCTTAGGTAGTAAAGAGCATTTTCTTTACCCTCATCATCGACTCGGGCTAACGAGGCTCCGAGAGAGTCGTCTAAAGCCGCGGTATAAAGTATCGACGGTCTACCCGAGACCGGGGCCGCTAAGACAGGAGGTGTCATCGAATATCGTTTAATGTCCTCGAAGGCCCTCCCGGCATTTCTCTTCCCAAATAAATTTGGCGTCCTTTTTAACTAGTGCCGAGAAAGGCTGACACCTACCTGACAAGTTTGAGATAAAGCGTCGAAGATATGCCAACTTTCCTTGAAAAGATCGTAGTTGTTTTAAGGTTCTGGGAGGTGGCATTTCTAAGATAGCTTTAATCTTTTCAGGGTCGATTTCAATTCCACGATGTCGGACAACGAATCCTAAGAATTTCCCGGAGGTGACGCCGAAGGCGCATTTTAAGGGATTCATCTTAAGGTTAAATTGTCTTAATCGTTCGAAAACAATTCTCAAATCATACAAGTGGTTTTCCTTTACTTTGCTTTTGATGACCACATCGTTCACATAGCATTCGACTTGATTGTGGATGAGATCATCAAAAATTCTTGTCATCGCGCTCTGGTAGGTTGCTCCTGCTTTCTTCAGTCCGAATGGCATCACTGTGTAGCAATATACTCCGATCGGCGTTCCGAATCGTTGTAAGTTTTTCATCTTCTGGAGCCATTTTTATCTGGTTGTATCCTGAAGATCCATCCATGAATGAGAATATTTCATGTGTTGAAGCAATGTCAATCATTAATTCTGGGATCGGTAGAGGAAATTCATCTTTTGGACATGCCTTGTTTAAATCTCTGAAATCCACACAAATTCTGATCTGACCATTCTTCTTCCTGACTAGTACCACGTTGGCTAACCAAGTCGGGTATTGTTCTTCACGGAAAAATTTAGCGTCTATTAGCTTTTTAACTTCAGCTATGAATTGTTGTTCGATTTCTAGACGCATTCTTCTGGGACCTTGTCTGACCGGAACGAGCTGGGATCCACCCCTAGCTTATGGATCGCGACCTCCGGAGCTAAACCCGGCATCTCATCGTAGCTCCAAGCAAAACGAGTCTTTAAATTCCATTAATAACTTGATTATTTCTTCGGAGTCTTCTTTATTGAGTAAGGAGCTAACAAAGGTAGGTCTAGGTTCTTCGCTAGTACCTAAGTTAACTTCCGTTAACTCATCTATTGTAGATTTGATCTCTTCTTCGAATTCTGGTGGAGCGTCTCCAATTTGTAAATCTTCGAGTTCTTCCGTAGCTTCCATGCGAGTTTTCATTAGACTCGCAAGTGACAACCATGCAAAATTCGAGTCAATCGATCCTACCGTGCCGAATCCGAGACCATGTTTTGAATCGGGTGGACGACCGGAGTTATTCCATAAATTTTCAAAATGTTGTGATCGACCTTTTGTCCATTGTCGAGGTAAGAAACCACGCCGAATTAAATTTTGAACACGAGGAGAGTACCACTCAAAAGACAATTCCATTAATTCGATGAAGTAGCATCTTCAAATTGTACATTATTTTCGGTTTTGGAGGAAGGAGCACCACGGTAGAATTTGATGGGCTTTGCACCACCGCTACGTACCTCTTCGACCTCCATACCCTCGATCTTATTAGAATGGATCGGGGTCGGGGTCATAGTATGTATATAGTGGTTAATCTTCTCGTACATCGATTTATATTCTTCGTTTCTTTCATCTTCGAGAGGGATTCCGAATTGCGGCTTCTTCCGACTTATTGTCGCTGCTTCTTGTTTGATTTCTTTTTCTTCTTCGAACTATCTTCCCAATCAACATTGATGGTTGGTTTCCTCCGTCCAATCGTCCTAACGTCTCCGCCACGACCTCGTCCCCGGCCTCGACCTCGCATGCGAGTTGTGGAGAAACCTTCACCATCTCGCCGTAA
Source organism: Papilionanthe hookeriana x Papilionanthe teres (assembly GCA_022702705.1). Taxonomy (NCBI): domain Eukaryota; kingdom Viridiplantae; phylum Streptophyta; class Magnoliopsida; order Asparagales; family Orchidaceae; genus Papilionanthe; species Papilionanthe hookeriana x Papilionanthe teres. Next base: position 25,801,487 of record CM040425.1, read on the forward strand.
GGAGTGGTGAGTGACTCGTTGGACTAGAATTTCAGGTTCTTCGTTGTCCCAAATTTCCTTTGCTTCATTTGTTATGGTATCTCTGGAGAAGATTGTTTTCTTCGGAGGTGCATAATAAGCTGCATCTTCATGGATTCCGATTTCATGTATGGAGAACGGTTGTAAGTCACCTTTAATACACTATTCCCCTCCATCGTAGTATTTAATGCATTGATGTAGAGATGATGGTACCATCCTGTTTTCATGTATCCATGGTCAGCCCGAGAGAGCGTTGAACGACGTTTCGAATCAATTATGTGAAATTTCGCGGTTGTCTTTGCTAAGTCACCGGTCTTCATTAGCGAGTGTTATTGATCCGAGGGCTCTTTCTCCTTTCTCGGTTGAATCCTCTTAATAACATTTTGTCCGCCTCGAGCTCGCGAGCATCAATTTCCAAGTATGCTAGCGTTCGAAGATTCATTATATTGATTGATGCTCCCGGATCCACCAATACCTCGGAGAGTGTAAACTTCCCAATTGTAACCGAAATGTACAAGGGTCGGTTGTGGTCTCGCTGTCCCAAGTAGTAGGTCGTTGTCAATGAAGGTAACACCTCGCCGTTCCTTTAACGAGCAAACCTCATCTAAGGAATCTCCAGCCATTTGAGCTAAGCAATTTCGGATCAAGTAAGGCCTCGATCGAGCTTCTCTCATCTCCTTTGATAAGATGAGAGCGTCGTAGATGCTCGGCTTGGCTGGTAGTTTCCTAAGATGGGCTAGCACATTGTAGTCCACTTTGTTTTCATGTGCCTCGTTTTCTTCTCGAATGGGTATTTCTTCTGCCGGGGTTGGTTCTTCCTGAACAACCACCTGCTTTCCTTTATCCGTTGGACCCATTCTCGGAGGTAAAACTCTTCCACTTCTTAAGTTGACTTATGTGATTTCTTCTGAATTTAGCATTGAGTTTTCTGGTGTCTCCTTCTGAATTGGAATGACAAGTTCTTCAGGATTAGCTTCGGAGTCTGAAGGCTCTAACTCTATTGTGACTGGAGCTCCTCGAAACTCACAAATAGATTCGTTGCTTGTTGAACTCTCGTAGCCTCCCTGGTGGATGTCTTCTTCATCATTATGATCATCGAGATTGTGTATGTGTTGACCTCATTTCTGATGAGGTCTTCTCTTCTTCTCTTTAGTACTTAGGATCTAGCCTTAGGCTTTTTCCTTTGACTATCCTAGAGGATTAGAATTGGGACCCACCACTTAGAAATTCAAACCACTTCTTAACTCCCTGCAAACTCCACAAACTTGATTATAGACCCCTAATCACCTAGAGGGTTGAAATCAAATGTGGAAGTTTGAAGGATGAGTTCCTCTAGGATTCTTTGGCCTTAGGACTGCCCCGGTGGCCTGGTCTGGTGAAGGGGCTGACTTACACACACATTACACCTATACACTACACTTTCACACACCTCCTAAAACCACACCCATACCCAACTTGACCTCCCGACTCATGAAGGTGGTTCACATGGATGGTCCTTAACCCCTAAGCCCTTGGCTAAGAGGGTTAGGAACAACATAGTGGATGCCTCAAATGAGTCCCTTCATGGCTCATGTGGACTTGATATGGCTTCATGGCTCAACAAAAAATGATTTCATTCCACTTACATTCACCCAATCTTCAATTTTTCAATTTTTCAATTTTTGACCCCCGGGACCATACACCCGCCTGGCCTACCCAAAACCCTTGAAACCCTCCAAAATTTGCAAAATCACCTAAACTACCCAAAATTCTCCAAAATCATTCCTAAACATGTCTTCACCAATCAAATTGATCATTCATAGCCAAAAATACCAAAAATTCCAAAGATACCTCCCAATACCCTCCAAATACCCAAAATACCCCTCTTAGCCAAAAAATCCAAAAATTCAGAAAATTCCTAGAAAATTCCAGAAAATCCCAAATATTCCCAATTTCATTTTGTTCAACTACATCATGGGCCAATTTTGACAATTTACCCCACTTTTATCAAAACCCCCAATTTGACCCATTTTAACCCAAAGTAAACCCAATGTCAAACCAAACCTACCCAATTGACCCAAAATCTGGTCCAATTCAATTCTAAACTTCAATTCAATATCCCCAACACCAATCTAGACCAAATCCACGCCCAATTTGGTTGGCATTGGGATCCAATTTCACTTTTGGCCTTAAAGCCCAATTTGGGCCCATGACCCAAACTTAGCCCAAACTCACCCAATTCAACTCCAATTAACCCCAAATATTTTCTAAACCTTCCTTAACATCCCCATAAACAAAACACTAACATGATTTGCCAAAGATTTTGACCCAAACCCCACTCAAATTCAACCCAAAATCAAAAAGCCCAATTTTGACCTAAACCCAGACCTAGCCTAAATAGACCTAAACCTCAAAATCAAAACCCAACCAAAGCCAAAACCTCTTTGAAACACTCCCATAAACATTTCTCAACATTTATTTTACATCAATTTCAACCCTAGCCCAACATTGGCCCAAGTTAGCCCAATTTGACCTACATTGGCCCATTTACCAAATAAACCCAAATTCAACCCAATTCAAACCCAAACCACCTTAAATATATTTCAAATTACTCATGAAACATCCCTAAACCAAAACCAACAACTATTTGGCCCAACCTTTTACAAAAATTCCCATCCATGAACACATTCTTAAACTTAAAAGCCCACTTCCCTTAAACCTTCTTAAAAGCCCATTTCCTTCAAAATTCAAAAGCCCAAATCATCCTAAAGCCCACATGACACTTCCCCTCATCATCCATTTGATCAAAATCACCCCTAAGTTTCAAAATCATCAATTAAACCATTCCAAATCAAGCCACATGTCAAATTACCCCCTAAATGCCAAATATTTCTAAAACCCTTTTCATGAAACAAGTCAACCTTTTCCCAAGCCAAATGGAGCCATGAACAAGCCATTCTCAAGCCACATGAAGCCATGAGGGCTTTGACTTGTCATTAGTCCATTTATGGCAAGAAGAGGGGGTTCTTTCTTAAACCTTCTTTAACCCTTTTTGCCTTAATCATGTCACACACTAAACCATGTTTAGCCACCTCATCATGGATGGAGACTTCACCACTCCTTCTAAGCCGACCTAAATGATTCCCTCAGCTCAAAATCGGAGCTTGGAAGGGTGCACCAAGCCCAAAATGGTGGGTTGACCCAAACCAAGCCAAAGTGGCCCCTTCCCCTTTCTACTTCGATTCAACCACTTTACACATGTCAAACCTCAATCGAATGCACCAAACCCCAGCCCCGACCCACCCGAACAAGATGGTGACCAGCTGCTCGGCCGGCCGACCACCGGGCCGCCGGAAAACACCATGGCCGAGACCTCGGGAGGAGCCAAAAATTCAATCCTCCCTTGCCGACTTGTCTCAACCCAAATGGACAAGCATAGCTCTCCTTCTCCTCACCAGAGCAGCTGATCCCCGACCTTAAACCCCACGGGAGGCCCTCCACCCTCTCCTATTTAAACCCCTCACCCTCACGGCCATGGGAGGTGCTGAACCGGACCATACCAAAACTCGCCAAAATCACTCCTCACTCCCCTCCGTACTTAGAGCAATTGATCCCCACTGTCCTCCTGCTCTAATCCCCATTGCTTGAGCTCAATTTTAGAGCTCAATTCTCATGCCGAACGAGACACTCCCGAATCCTCCACCAAAATCAAATTAAACTCACCTACACCTTCACCGAGCCAAGAGAAAAAGTTTTCCAGTGGAAAGCCCCCTCTCCAGTGTCACCCAGCTTGTTCCGGACTCCAAAGGTTGTGATCAGCCTTGGTGGAAATCACACCTGGCAATTCACCACATCCCCAGTGCTTCATCCCTAGCCTCCCTGCAGCTCCAATGTACGTGCCGAGCATCTCCGATCGAGGCTTCACCTCTCGTAGCTAAGGTATGGATCAATTCTTCATCCCGAGCTTCTAAACATTCTCCATTTCAAATGAGTCAATTTCAATAAGCATTAGCCAGTGAACAGAGGAGAATAATGTGGAAAAGAAATTAATTAATTTTATCCAGTATTTTATTTTTAATTAATTATTTACTCCCTGCATTGTTTTAATTCTCCATGCATTCATACAATTCACCATGGCATGAGACCATAGGGCTGTTGAAGCCTCCGAACTTGGGGACATTCCCCGAATTTTCCAAGGTCGGAGGCCATCTCTCGTGAAAAGTTATTGATTTTTCAAATGCATGTGGCTGTTTTGAGTATTTTAATTCCAAAAATTATCATGTTGTGAAATAAATTCTAGGAAAATTTGGTGATGTTCCTTACGACTCGGAGAACCCTAGGAAAAATAGGACTTGAGTTAATTCACTTAAGATAACCCTAATTGGCTTAAACACCCAAAATAGACCCCTAATTAATTAGAGTTGACCATAGATCAAATTGACTTGAAATCAATTCTCCACCGACCTTTAGGATCGGAGGAACCCACCATAAAAGTTTGAAGTCAATTGACTTGGTTAGCCCTACTAAATGGGTTGATTAAGTCATTTAGTCATTTTAAACTTTAAAAATTCATAACTTTCAAAATACCTTTCAAAAATTCACCAAATTGGTTTTGGAGCCTCTCTGATATGAGGGGAATTCAAGAAAATTAAAATTTCAATTTTTTAAAAAAGTTAATTTTTTAGTATTATTTTAATATTTTAATAATTAAAAAATAATAAAAATCACAAAAATAATAAAATTCACCAAAATGTCATATTTTGAAATATAATCACTTAGGAACAAACCCCATATTTTTCTTAGGTCTATTTAATGAGATATTAAATTTTAAAGCCCTAGTGGTAATTTTAAAATTAAAAAAAATGTATTTTCTAGCATTTTCACTAAAATAATTATAATAAATCAAAAAAATCAGAAAATTGTAAATATTGGTTCTCTGGAATCCTTGATATCAGAGAGAATTTTTAAAATTATAAAATTCACTTTTCAACTTATATTCTATTTTTAAATTAATTAATACTCCAGAACTTAAAATAATTCTAATAAATAAAATGTAATTCAAAAAATCACAAAAATTGGTCCAAGTGGTCCTCTGGTCATTAGGAATGTCTCATAATTTTCTTAAGGACAGAAACTTTCCCTTGGTCATGTTGTTAAATTTTCCTTGAAAATCCCCATTTTTCACCAAAAATAATTAAATAAATAAATTAAATACAGAAAAATCACATTTTCTCCTCTAATGTCTTTATTGACATATGAGTAAAGTCACATAAAAATTTCAAATTCATTTGAGCTCAATTTAGTGAGTTATGAAATTATTAGGCTTGAAGGCAAAAATGGTAATTAAAATTTTAACCCTTAATTAAAACTTTAAGCTTAATAAAATTAATAGGTAAAATATTTGATTTTAATCTGATTTGGATGATTGAAATTTAGATAATTAAAGGGTAGAAACCTACTAAACAATTTAAAATAATTGAAATAAACCTTAATTAAATAATTAATTAAATTTGGAAGAATAATAAAATTGGAATTATTAAAATAGGGATATCATTAGGAAGAGATTTGTTCTTTAATCTAAAGATCCCTAAATTAATCATCTCAATAATATTTAATTCCTAATTAAAATGATAATCCAAGTTTAAGGTTTAAAATGCTAAAAGACTTAATCATTAAATTAAGTTAAGGTTAAATTATTTAAAGCAAATCCCTTTAAAATAAAAAATTAAATTAAATTAAAATTAAATTAAATCATATTAAATTAAATTAAATTAAATTAAATTAAATTAAATTAAATTAAACTAAATTAAATTAAATTAAACTAAATTAAATTAAATTAAACTAAAATAAATTAAATTAAATTAAATTAAATTAAATTAAATTAAAATTAAAATTAAATTAAAATTAAATTAAAATTAAATTAAATTAAATTAAATTAAATTAAATTAAATTAAGTTAAATTAAATTAAATTAAATTAAATTAAATTAAATTAAATTAAATTAATTTAAAACTAAATCAAACTAAATTAAATCAAATTAAATTAAGTTAAACCATATTATATTAAATTAACTTAAGTTACATTAAATTAAAATAAACCACATTAAATTAAATTAAGTTAAATTAAATTAAATTGAATTAAATATAACATTGCTTAAGACATAAACAAATCTAAAACAACTTGAACACTATTCCAAACTTAAATCCATTAACTAAAATTAAATCACAACTCACTTCAACATCCATTCGCTCTCGAAAGTCGGTGATATCATAACTCTTAAAAAAGGAGTGTTAAAAGAAATGTTACTTCACTCATAGTGATATTCAAATGTCCTAGTTCACTGAGCAAGACAACAAAACCTAAACTCTCGGACGATTAATTCATTTGTGTAATTAAATTCATTTGGACTTAAAACAATCCTAGAAATATTGAAAAGATGTTTAAGATTCGTCTTAAGCACTTCCTCAATACGATAGGATATTTATAAGAACAATTGAACTAAGTTATTCTTTGATGAAGAAAATCGTCCTCAAAATAAAATACAAGAACCTAGACGTCATAGGAAATGACTAGCTATAGGATTAGGAACTTGGTAGAAAACCATAACCCTTCCCTTAGCCTTTACCTAGGAACTTACTTTAAATGCTTAAATATTCTAACCGTGTTTTAAGTGCAACTTGGGATGACGGGAAGACCCTCCAGGTACGCTTTTATTTTATTGCGATTTACTCTATCGCAATTTATTTAATCGCATCGCACTTACTTTTCTTGCATGATAAACAACGATTGCATGAAAACCTACACCTTTAGGACGTAAACCAAAACTGAAACCCATAACTAAATTAAAAGACACTACAAGATAAAACTCACCTCCACAACATTTCAAAATATAAGACAACTCAAAATTTAATCACAAACGGAACAATAAAACCACAACTACAACTAAATTAAAACGTCTCATCGAATGATCGGGAATACCTCGGATGATGTAACCCACGTGTTGCTAACGGGATTTCCCACGGTCTAAATGAAAGTGCGGAACTCATTTAGTTGAGTTTAGCAAATTCATCTCGGACTAAGTGAATTCGATGAAAATAACGGTGTCGGGATGACGGAACCGTGGGATCTTAATCGGTTCTGTTTAATCAACTTTAAGATTTGTTTTAATTAAAACATAAAAAACACTTAGAAATTAAGACTTTCTCTAAGCCAAACACTTCTCTCATCTCCTCGATTTATGACTTCTAAAACTAAACCTCTGCAACAACAAGGAGCTCTGAGCATGGTGGGCAAGCACGACCATCGTCATCGCAAAACCCGAGTCTACTTCAAGAAAATTTTCTTAGAATTAAATAACCAAGCCATAGGACTTCGAGGTAGTTTGCCTAGTGCAACATAAATCCTCAACTCTTCGTTAGGCATTTGCATGATCATATCATGTAAATTAAGCCCTAACCGGTCTTAGGACTCCGAGGTAGTCGTCCGATACGACATAAACCCTCACATCTTCCGAGCTATTTGTATGATTTTATCGTACGAATATAAGTCCTAACTAATTAAAATTGGCAAGATCAAAACATTAAATAAACATTAGGGTCTTCCTAAATCCAAGCCAAACAATAGGATAGTCGGAAATTACCGAAGTTCGCTTCGAATCCGTGATTTCTCCTACCCTTCTTCCTTTGAATTCCCAAAACAAAATGTTCCAAACTTGATCCATTCCCTATCGAAATTCCAAAATTCAATCCCTCGAAAACTTAAACTTTGAAATTCTCGAGAGCGTAACCACCGATTATTATCGAGAGTTTTCTTAGGTGATTTCCGTCACTTAAGATGTAATTAACTATAGGGGCTTGCCCTTATAGGGAACTTTAAGAACCTGTGGTAATATAAACCCCGCTTAATTCATTTATATTAAGCGGTGGAACTTGTCGGCTTATAAAATTGGTTCGCAGACCAAACGGATCTCACAAATCTCCTAGTTTATTTAATCGAGCCCCATCATCAAACAGATGTGTCTATTCTTCGGGATAGATACGCGGCTCGTGGTGCGGCGCTCGTTTATATAAACTATTCGGGATGCGAGATCGGTTTGATTTCATATCTTAAAACTTTTAAATTTAAAATTACTTTCAAAATCAAATGTTATCTTTCTAAATAATATATATATTTAAATTAAATTTAAAATTCGCCGACAATTTCTGTTAGGCGACCCCCTTTTCAAAACAACACACCAACCTAAAAAATAAGCCGCACAATTTCTGGCGACTCCGCTGGGGAGTAGTTCCTCTCTCCATTTTAATCAAATAGTTCTGCTTTCAAAAATCGGTAGTGTATCCATGTCCCTAATGGATCAAACTACCCTTCTTTCCGTTGGAATACTATGTTCATTTCTGTCTTGAACGAGTATAGCCAACATTCTCTCGGATCTAGGAGCCACTTGTTTAGACACACCTAAACGAGAGAGGTTCCGAGATCCTTTTACCTCATTTCGAGGTGGGGTGGACCCCCAATAGGTGTTAGTTTAGGAGTAATCCTTCGAGTCGAGAAGTCTTGCATAAGACTTTCTTTTCCTTTCTAATTCTGAATCAGATTCGTTACCTTCTCTACACCTTCGAACATTCCGTTCTAAATAAACAAACCCTCTAATGAATGACTCTTTTAATAAATATACATGAACAAGAATGTGTTCGGACTCTTTTCGATTCCTTTCTTTTCATCCCGATGAGAAGAAGCATAATTCGGGACCGACAATCGAATCTACCTTGCGAAATGGAAGCCCCAAACCGATTTTCTCCTTCACCAATGGATCGGACTTCACTGTTTACAAGGATGAGCTGCCCGACAATGGGATCATCCGGTTTGGTCAAGGATTTGAGAACACAAATGTCAAGATCGCTGACGTTACTCTCTTCGCACTAATGGACAAAGTGTCAAAAACTGAGAAACCCATGATTGAGTTCAACCTTAAATCAACTCAAGAGTTTCCTCCTCTACAAAGGATTCCAGCTGAGAGGAATACCGCTGTCCAAAGGAGGACTGTTATCTCTACCCCCACTGGTCTAGTCGTCTCTGCACCTACCCCGGCTCCCGCCAAACTGAAGGGGAAGGAAGTTCAAGTTTGCAACGAGCATGTTACCGTGGAGGGTACAGATTTCCGTACAAGACCTTCTATTTTTGAAATTGGGTCCAGCTCAAGGGTAATGTTCCCAAATTCGAGGCTTCAAAAGCCCTATGGTCTCATGCCATGGTGAATTTCCTATACATGCATGGGGAATTAAACAATGCGGTAGGGTAATAAATCATTAAAAATAAAATACTAAATGAAATTAAATGATTTCTTTTCCACATTATTCTCCGTTCACCGAGCAAGAGGGTATTTTTATTTTATTTTTCTCGATTTTTCTACACAAAGTTATGAATTTTCGAAGTTTAAGGAATTAACAAATAGGAAAACAACTCATTTTTCTACTTTTATGCACGCGGCGCCACAACCCCTGTACCCAAAGGGGGTACGCGTCGCGCCGTGATGGCACCGCCATCCGAGTTAGCCGTCCCAGACCCCGGTTCATGCACCATTGCGCCGTCCGCCGATCCGTACCGTCCGCTAGATACACGCGCGATCCAATGGGGCCTCGTCATCGTCTACGACCGGTGCGAACCCGTGGTCTGCCGACCTTCTAACCCCTAATTTCTCACTCGATTCTCAACGGGATTTTCGTGTTCTTATGTTCTACGGATTCGTCTCTGGTGGAGACGAACACATCCACACACATTTCCGTAAACATGTATTTAAATTGACTCAAATTAAATGAGAATCTCCGTAAGCGGAGGAAGAGTGAGTTCATACCTTTCGTCGTAGAAGTGAAACTTCGATCCGAGAGTTGTGTCACCTTCAATGGGTCCAAGTAAGCTCCAGATGAAGTCCTCGTCTAGTGAATTGTCTAGCTATGAAAGTGACTCGCTGTACTCGATCACAAAGCTTGGTGTCTGGAACAGATGGAAGTAATTGTAGTTAGTTAATTGTAAATGTTTCGTTGTTCTTACTGTTTCCTGCATAGTAGTAGTAAGTAGTAAACTTTAACATCAATGCTTATTAAACATTGTGTAACGCTTTCTTAAAACTTCAATATTTCCTTGTGGGGTCGATATCCAGGACTCCATTAGAGCCCTGTATTACTTGATATGATACGTATACTTGCGTTGAATGCTTGGACTTAACAAAATTATTATAAATCAATAAATCTGAGTTCCTAAATTCTTGCAAATTATAATGTCAAACATAAGTTATACAATTTGTCAAAGGTGTTGAAACGCTGTCAAGAAACAAATTTAGTTCTGAATTGGGAGAAGTGCCAATTTGTACTAGGTGATAAGTTTTCTAAAAATGGTATGGAAGTTGATCAAGCAAAAATTCAAGTTATTGATGGATTACAACCCCCAACTTCTATTACTGATATAAGAAGTTTTCTTGGACATGCTGGATTTTATAGGAGATGTATTAAAGAATTTTCCAAGATTACAAAATCTCTATGCCATCTTTTAGAAAAAGATACTAAATTCAAATTTGATGAAATTTGCCTAAAAGCCTTTAATTTGTTAAAAAAGAAATTAATTACTGCACCAATCATTATTGCACCTAATTGGGAGAAACCATTTGAATTAATGTGTGATGCAAGTGATTATGCTATTGGGGCCGCTTTAGGACAACGGTATGATAAGATGTTTAAAATTGTATATTATGCTAGTAAAACTATTAATGAAGCTCAAATTAATTACACTACTACTGAGAAAGAGCTATTGGCCATAGTATATGCTTTTGAAAAATTTTGATCATATTTACTTGGGAATAATCGTATAGTGTATACAGATCACTTTGCTATTAAATATCTAATGACTAAAAAAGAAGCTAAACAAGGATTGATTAGATGGATTATTCTTTTGCAAGAATTTGACTTTTAAATAGTAGATAGAAAAGGGTCTGATAATTAAATCGCCGATCATTTATCTAGAATTGAAAATAATAAAATGAATGATAAGGGAGAAATAAATGAATGTTTTCCTGATGAACAACTTTATATTGTTTTTGCTGGATTAATCCCATGGTATGCTGACATAGTTAATTATTTAGCTAGTAGCATTATGCCGTATGGATTAGATCAGTATCAGAAAAAGAAATTCTTACATGATGTTAAATTTTCTTTTTGGGATAGTCCCTATCTTTTTAAACAATGTAAGGATTTTATTATACGAAGATATGTTCCATATGAAGAAACTTATGAGGTTATTCAAAAATGCCACAACTCTGAATTTGGTGGGCATTTTGGAATTGATGAAACTACTTTTAAAATTTTACAATATGGATTTTATTGGCCTAAATTATTTAAGGATGTTAAGAATTTTTTTAAGTCTTGTGATCGATGTCAATGCATAGGCAATATTTTTAGAAGAAACGGAATGCCGCTAAATTTCACTCTGGAAGTGGAAACTTTTTATGTCTGGGGTTTGGATTTCATGGGACCGTTTGTGCCTTCATCAGGAAAAATGTATATTTTATTAGCTATTGATTATTTTTTGAAATAGATTGAAGCAATTGCTTTACCTCAATGTGATGCTAAATGTGTGGAAAATTTTTACCTAAAAATATTTTCACTAGATTTGGAATGCCATGGATAATCATCACAGATGGGGGAAGTCACTTTAAGAATTTTCTGATTCAGAGATTATTGAGCAAATTTGGAATCAAGCATAAAATTTCAACAGCCTATCATCCCCAAACTAGTGGATTAGCGGAAATATCAAATCAGGAGATTAAAAGAATTTTAGAAAAAATTGTTAATCCAAAGTGAACTAATTGGATTGATAGACTTGATGATGTGTTATGGTCTTATAGGACTGCTTATAAAATTCTTATTGGAATGTCACCTTATAGGCTCATTTATGGAAAACCTTGTCATTTACCTATTGAACTGGAACATAAAGCTTATTGGGTGATTAAAGAGTTTAATTATAATTTAAGAGATGCTGGAGATAAAACATTATTACAATTAAATGAACTGGATGAGATGAGAAATGATTCTTATGAAAGTGCTCGAGTTTATAAATAAAAAATAAAGATTATGCATGACAAAAGAGTATTAAGTAAGAATTTTAAGCCTGGACAACAAGTTTTATTATACAATTCAAGATTAAAATTGTTTCCAGGAAAACTAAAATTGAAATGGATAGGGTCATATGTGGTTGAGAAAGTTTACCCTTATGGAGTTGTTGACATTAAAGATTTAAAAACTAATTCAGTAATTAAGGTGAACGAACATAGATTGAAGCCCTATTATTAAGAAAGTGTGCCATCTTTTAGAGATGTGTTATTTTTAACCCACTTGGAGTAAAATGTTGTTTATGTCGGGCTGACGACGTTAAACACAGCGCTTGATGGGAGACAACCCATAGTATGATTTTATTTCATGTTTGATTGTGTGTTGTATGTGATTACACTTAGTTATTTACCTTCGATCTACCTTCTTAAACCTTAATTGAGTATGGAACATAAGAGAATTCGACGAATGGCAAACGTGTGATTTTCAGGATTGTAGCGCTTAGACGTCAGAACTGGCGCCTAAGCGCCAGATACCTGTGATCCTGGTGCCTAAGCGCCCAAATTGGTGCCTAGGCGCCACAGTTTCTGGATTGTGGAAAAACCGCCCCAAAGCAGTTTTTGCACATTCTAATCCATTTAAACCACCATACCTTCGTCCCAAACCTTTAAGCCATAAAAAATTTTGACTGAAACATTCCTTTAGAGAAATGAAAGAGTTTTGATTGCTTCCATGGATAGATTAAAATTAGAATTAAAGGGAAAGAGAAGTTTGTGCACAAGGATTCACAAACTTATTTTAATGGCTATCTAGCCATGACTCTGGAGATGTTATGCAATCGACTTGAAAAGATTGAAGAAGAGTTAATTCTAGTTGGAGAAAGATTGCATGAGATGTTCCACCAAATTGAGCACATTGAATGGCAAATGAAAGTTCAATCATATCATTTGGCATGCATTGAAGATTATCAGGTAACAATGTATGCTAAGAATAATTTGATCGATGAAAAGATGGCATTGGAATTTACTCGAATCCCTTTCTTCCATTCCTTTATTCGTAGTGAATTACCTTGTGGAACTAATGAAAGTTCTGATGTGAATCCATGAAATTAAGGAGAAATAGGTGGAGAGATTGAATGTGATTGTTAAGTGTGTTGTAATTTGAAATTGTTTTATGTGGAGATGTTTATGAGTGTTTTATGTGTTTGTGAGATGTGAGAAAATGTTGATGTATATTTTCTATATTTTTTTAGCCTTATCTTGAAGATCTGGAATGAAATGAAATGAAGTAAATTTTAGATTGTTATTTATTAGATATTTGGAAAGTTATCTTTAAATTTTGAATCTTTTGGATTTTTTGAATATTATTTTTTGGAAGATATTTGATGAAGAATAACAGTTGATTTTAGTCTTATAGATGTTAAAATCACCTAAATTACAAAATATAAAAAAAAGGAATGTTTGGTGATTCTAGCACCTAGGAGCCGGTTCAACTGGACCGAATTTCGGCCTTTAAAACTGACCCAACTACATTTTTCACGCCTAAGCTTCATTTTCTTCCTCCATTTTTGCAAAAATCAGATCTAGGGTGTCCATTTTAAGCAAGATTTGAAGGATTTCAATGCGTATTAACTTTGGATTTTAATTTCTCGAGGTTAGATCTATGTTTTAATTTTATTTTTACCATGGATTTTTCTACATATGAATAGTGCCAAAATTTTGGAAGAAAATTTTTTTATTTTTGGGAGAAAAATCCATGGATTTAAGTTTGATTTAGTGAGGTGAGCTTTCATTTAGTGTGATTTTATATTTCTTGAAATTTATTTGGAATTATTTACTAATTTTAGGAATGGCACCTAAATCAAAGCGGAGTTAGGAGCATAGCGAATTTGATCAAACAAGGTTTGCTAGTATGAGTGCACAAGTTCGTTACAATGAATTTGTTACTGTTCATAAGTTCATAGTGGAAAGATGTTTTCATCATCCCGGTGGATCGATCGAGCATATTATTGTTGTTAGACAGTGGGAGCAGTTCTGTTATTTTTTCTGCGGTAGCGGTTATTTCTTTAGTTTGGGAGTTCTATGAAAAGATTCTCGAAACAATCGATTTTGAAGTTTATTTGAGGGGGACAACAGTTGAATTCACTCCGAAAGTGAACATAATGTTTTATGGTCTGCCTCCAGTGACAGACTATTTTTATGATATTTTTACTCCTTATGAGGGAGAACTCGATGAGATTGTGGCTTATTTGACTGATGGAAGAGGAGCCTGGAAAATAAGAAACAATAAACGAGTAAATTTCTCCTTTTCGATGCTTAATGCTACATATAAAGCCTGACATTATTTTATTTCTGCTTGTCTCCTTTCATCAAACCAATTGAGTGAGGTGACGAAAGAGTGAATTATTCTGAACTACTGCATTTAAGAAATGAAGCCACTAGACATGGGAGCCATTATTTATGATGCGATCAGAACTTCTGCTAAAGGAAGTGTTATTTCTGGTTTAGGCTTTTCGGCTCTCATTTTCTCGATTTTCAAGAATACTGGTATTTCTTATTCTAATTCTAAAGACCAGCTTAAGCTGCTAAAGCCGATAGGGAAATCTCATGTTAATATTTATGTGAAGACTAAGAGTCAAAGTAATGGAGTATATCCTGCTTCTATGCCTTCTACTTCTGCTTCTAGGCCTTCTACTTCTACATTTGAGCCTCCACCTGATCTATAGAATACTGTTTGTGAGAAGTATTTATAGCATCAAAGTGAACTGTTCATGTTGCAGTGTAGAATGGATGATATAGATTAAAAAATTAATCATGTATCAGATTATATACAGAGGAAGAGTGATTCTGATGGAGAGTATAATGAGGCTTTAGTAAAATTTCTGAAGGGTGATACAAATGTAGGATTTCCTACCTGTCCGAAGTTCATACCTTTTGGAAAAATCTAAAGAGCCAAATCCAGATGCTTCTTTTGAGGATGATGAAGAAACTGATGATGATTAGATAGATTTCTGCTATGATTTATTTGAGTGTTTGATGTTTTTAGTGTATGTTTTTATCTTTCCGTACTGTTGTATTGAGATCGTAACTCAATTTTACGTTTTCTATTGTTGGATTGCTTAGACTTTGTCCTTTTCATGTTCCTGTTGTTTTTATTTTAGCACATTTGTTTTTAAATATTAAATTTTTCATGTGTTACTTATTTAGCTACTCTTTTATATATTTATTCCTGCTTGTACCAGCACTGATTTAAATACCTTTAAATGTTATACTTCATTCTTCCTGCTTAGTTTAAATTTAATATTACAAAAATATTTAAACCTAATTTAAAGAACTAAGTTTAGGAGAGGGAAATGAACTTAAATTTAAATTTTTTCTTGTCCTTAGTAAACAGTATTTTTCAAAATTAATAACATAACCTATGGAAGAAAAGTTAATTTAAGATAGACAAACTTTTGTTTTTATGGGTATTATAATAAACTTATATAAGTATTTTTAGTAATAAGGGATAAATTTAAAAGTTGTGATTACTTAATGAAAGAGTGAAAGATTTTGATTCAACTATCTAAACAAAAAAAAATTATTTTTGAAAGTATTAGGAAAGTTAGATATTTACTTGAGAAGAACGAATTGAAACTCTATGAAAAATCTTAATGATAAACACATATTCATTAAGTGAAAATGTATGAAGTATTTAAATATAAGTTAAGAATAGTGAAGTTCAAAATCATTAACAGGCTATCCAGATATAGAAATCCTCACAGATTGATATGAATAAAAAAAAGAAAAAAAGGCAAAATCAAAAGGAAAAGGCAAAAAATTATATATATATATATATATATATATATATATATATATATATATATATATATATATATATATATATCCCAAAAACTTGACAATGGCAAGCAATCTATTAATGAAAGAGATTACAAACTAAGGCCTAATGTGTGGTAAACCCAAAATGTCTCCATGAAGTAAGAAGGCAAAGGGAGGTGAGGGGGTGGGGACGCTACATCAATAATGACTTCTTCATTTAAACAACCTTGAGTAGCCAGCCAATGAGTAGGAGCATTGGCTTCCCTAGGAGCATAGAGAAATTCAATTTGCATGACCTCTTGAAAATTATGCAAACTACCAATCCACCTACTGATATTCGAAGGGGCAGGTGTAAAACTCTGAAGGTACATAATGCAACTAGAAGAGTCGGATTCCACCACCAGCTGCTTCACCTTGCATTGTAGTGCAATCCTTATTTCCCAGCAAATTGCAATAACCTCAGCTTCCAAGGCATCCAATGCCCAGGTAGGGGATTGAAAAATTAGTAGGCATTTCCCCTTGTGATCCCTAAACAGGCCACCAAAACCAGCTTTCATCTTGTAATATCTCCCATCAGTATTAACCTTAAGCCATGGGCTGGGGGGAGGAGACCACTTAACCAGCAAAGGAAGGTGCATAGGAACTTTATCAGGTGAACTGACCAAGCAGATATCCCTCATATGATGATACTTATAGAGCTTCTGAATGTAGGCCAAACAGTTGGCAGCCACCAGCACATAGGAGGGAGGTCTCTC
The DNA here is from genome assembly GCA_022702705.1 of Papilionanthe hookeriana x Papilionanthe teres. Lineage (NCBI taxonomy): Eukaryota > Viridiplantae > Streptophyta > Magnoliopsida > Asparagales > Orchidaceae > Papilionanthe > Papilionanthe hookeriana x Papilionanthe teres. The sequence goes on from CM040425.1 coordinate 25,818,151, forward strand.
CTCAAATTTGGCCTGATTCCTACACATCCAAACAAACCAAGCAACCAAGCAAGGGATCACCATTAGATTCACTTGCTGCCATTCCTTCAGGCTGGGGAGAAATTCTAACCAGCTCAAATTAAGTGTATCAATTTTCAGTTTGCTCAGCAACTCCTGCCACACATTTTGAGAGAAATGGCAAGTAAAGAATAAATGGTCAAATGATTCCTTCTTGGAATGACAGAGAAGACAGACTGAAGGCCCTCTCAAACCATTCATCTTTAATTTATCATCAGTTGGTAGCAATTTATGCCTTGTTCTCTAGCAGAAAAAGGACTTAGATGGTGTCAGCAACCTTCCCCAAAATTCATCACCCCATTGAATATCCTCCCAATTGAAGTGTTTGTGATAAATGAAGGCAGCTAGCTTCTGGGATGCTTATTCATTGTAATTAACTTGTCCTTTTGAGCAGGTTTGAGAGTAGATTTCTGAATTTGCTGTAACTGCTCACTATTCAGTATGTTGTTAAGGGCCTGACAATTCCAATGATCCTCTTGCCAAAAATCTTTAACACAGCTATGTAATGAGAAGTTAGTGTTAATGGGAGAAAGTTTTTCTCCACCCCAGCACCATTGATCCAACCAAAAGTTTATATTCTCCTCACCAAGCTCCCAGATGAAAAGCATTTCAGCCTTCTACCTGATTTTCAGAAGTTTAATCCACAGCCTAGAGTCTCCCAGTTTGGGTTGAACCATTGTTGGGTGCTCCTACTTGCAATATTTGCCTTTGATAAACTTAGCCCAGAGATTGTCTTGATCCCTGAATCTAATCCAAATCTTACGAAGATTGATAAAACTCATGTGTTCAAAGCTTTTGAAATCTAGCCCCTCTGACTGAAGAGGTTTGCACAGTTTCTGCCAAGGCATCCAATGGATTTATTTATGTTGACATGCCCATAAGAATTTGATAAACATTCTTCCTAAATACTGCTGAATGCTTTTCTTCATAGAAAACATTTCAAAGGCATATGATGGTAGAGCAAGAAGAATGCTTTTTAATAGGGTAATTCTGCCACCATTAGAAAGGAAGGAGTTAGACAAGCAATGGATTTGAGACTTAATTTTCTCAATTACATCTTGAAATTGAGTTTGTTTAATTCTTCCCTTCAGAAGCTGAACTCCCAGATAGCTGATGGGAAGTTGGGATAACCTGAATCCAGTGTGATTTGCAATCCATGTCTTCATAAGAGGACTAACATGAGAGCTGACTAAAAATTGGCATTTTTGGAGATTGAGATCCAAACTAGAAATTGAGCTGAAGTGCTGCAGAAATTTATTGACTCCTTTAACAGCTGCCTTAGAAGCTCTAGAGAAAATTATAATGTCATCTGCATAAGACAAGTGACTAACCATCAAGTTGGACCTGTGATGATATTGAAGCTGGGGGGATTTTGTCATGTGATCATCAAGGAGTCTAGAAAGATAGTCAAAAGCCATAATAAAGAGGGTAGGGGAGAGGGGATCTCCCTGCTTAATCCCTCTAGTGGCACTGAAAAAACCATAGCTTTGACCATTAACTAAAACAGAATGAGCATTACAATGTAGCCACCTCCTAATCAGCTGCACAAATTCAGGAGAGAAACCTCTAGCAGATAGACAATTGAGAATAAAATCCCCGCTTATAGTGTCATAAGATTTCTTGATGTCTAATTTGTATATTATATTGTGACCTATACACTTCCTCTCCAAGTCCAACAACATCTCCTGGGCAAGCAATATATTATCAGAAATGCTCCTCCCCTTCACAAAGGCTTCCTGGTTAGCAATAATCAGAAATTTCAGATGGGGCTGCAACCTGGTGACCAGAATTTTGCTTAGTAGCTTGGACATCACTGAGGATAAGCTAATGGGTCTGAAATTTCCCCAGGTATGCCTTAACTTGTTCTTAGGAATAAGCACAATGGTGGAGGAAGTAAAATACTTAGGTGGATCCAACCCATGAAAGAATGCCTGCACTGCCTGCACCACATCATTGCCAATGATAGACCAATCCTTTGTGTAAAAGGAGGTTGTGAACCCATCAGGTCTAGCAGCCTTAGTGCCATCAATGGAATCTAATGCAATTTTAATTTCAGCTTCCAAATGAATTTGAGTTAATTGGAGTCCCTGCACAAAGTTAATATTATCTTAAAATAACAGAAAATGCATTGGTGTGGGTTGGATAGGAACCTGAGTGAAGAGCTCTTGAAGGTGATGAATAGCATCCTCAGCAATGGCATCAGCTTCCATTAATTTGCATCCATCTGATTTAGTAATAGAGAGAATCATATTGTATTTTATTTTGAAGTTGATAAAGGCATGGAAGTATTTGGTGTTCCTATCTCCTTCAATGAATTTAGAAGAAGCAGCTTATTGATGAAGAAAGGCTTCCTGGAATTTTATTTGTGCCAATAGCTCATCATGTGCCAATTGCAGATCCACCTCAGATCTGATCCCCTTAACAGATCAACTTTTATCTGTGCAACTTTCTCTTCAGCTTTAAGGATGTTGTCATGGATATTTCCAAATTTAGCCCAATTCCAGTGAGTGAAGTGCTTAGCAGTCTTCTTGTGCATAATCCATAGGTTACCCCAGGGAGATTGCCCCATAAGAGGCTTCTAGTAATTATTCAATTCAGTCAGGAAGTCAGGATGGAGCAGCCACATATTAAGAAATCTAAAGCTTCCCCCTTTCCCTCCTTCCACATTCCTTGTAGAGCAAAGAATAGATCTGTGATCTGAACCTGCCATAGATAGGTGGGTGATGTTGGTATAGGGAAAGGTCTGCAGCCAAAGACAATTCCCCATCATCCTATCCAATCTTTCCCAGGTATTACCTCTCCTCCATGTGAAGGAAGGGCCCTAAAAGCCCAAATCACACAGTGCACCATCAGTTATGAACTGGTTGAAAGAGTGCATGTAACAGGCTGAAGGAGGACTGCCTCCTCTTTTCTCAGAATTAGTAGTGAGACAGTTAAAATCTCCCCCCATTATCCAGAAGGAGTTCACCTGATGGCCAATGTGCAACAAATCATTCCATAACAACTGTTGTTACCTATAGTTTCTGCTAGCATAAATGAATGTTGCAAAACCAATTTGATTACCAATTGAAAATTGCAAGTGAGTAAATTGATTTTTATCCATCAGCACAGACCAATTAAGCTCTTTTCTAGCAAACACCCAAATTTTATTGGAGACATTAATATGATAAGAAGAGAAGTTAGCAAAGGATTTAGTGATAATATTAATGTTCTTTTAAACCATGGGCTCCAAAATGGCAAAGCAGCTTGTGAAAATGAACAAAGTGTTTAATTCTATTAAGAGAAGGGGGATGAGCAATCCCCCTAATATTTCAGAACATTAAATTAATCATTGAGAAAGATGCTTTCCTTTATCCCTTGTTTTAGGGAGACTAGTGAAGGGGGGACTATCTGGGGGATCAGCAGGAGGCTGAAATTCTAACAGTCCTTGTAACTCAGTCTTGTTCTTCCTCCTTTTATTGCTTTTCTGAGTTTGTCATTCATTAGTGAGTCCAGTTGCCACCATACCAATATTGGCCTTTGAAAAATCCTGCTCATCTTCAGAATCCTGCTTAGCCATTTTCTAGGTCAGAGGGCTAGTGAAGGTAGGAGTTTTAGATTTCTTTATTGGCACCTCCTGTTCAGCATCTGACTGAACCAAATCAGCACCAGGCAAGTCTGTAGCCAAAACTTCAACAGGCATTACAGGATTTAAATTGTCCCCTTTAATCAACATTGAAGCAGAAGTTCCTGCACCACTTTTAATGCATTAGTGTCTGGTACAGACATATATATGTCAGGTCCAGCTGTCAAAGGTGGATCTATCTGCCCCACTGCAACACTTTTACCACCAGCCCCTGTTACTTTATTAATACCAGTTGTTCTCTTTCTAGTGGGTGGGTGTAATCTATAACATTTATCTTGTATATGCCCAAACAATCTACAATGTCGGCAATACAAGGGCTTCGAACTCCACCTCGCCTCTACCGTAAGCCCTCCTCAGGGAAGTCCTCATCAGTTATAACTCAAATTTTGTTGACATCAGGGAGGGTAATGTCCCTCTCCACTAACACCCTAGCTGCTGCAGGCCTGACAATGTCATAAGTGTGGGTATCAGTCTTGAGAGGGGTGCCCAATGCCTGGCTAATGTTATATAAAGAATTTTAATGATAAAGCTGTATTGGCAAATTAGGAAACTTAAACCACATTGGTATGATAGGGGGCTCTTTTAAAAGATCAAAATCTGGTTGTCGGCATATTTTTAAGTTGAGTGTTGTATTTTGAAAAGGAGGTCGCCTACAGAAGTTGTCGGTGAATTTTTAATTTAATTTAAATAAATAATTTGAAAAGTAGTATTTGATTTTTGAAAATAATTTTAAGTTTGAAAATTTAAAGATATGAAAAATCAAACCGATCTCACATCCCAAATAGTTTATATAAACGAGCACCGCATCACAAACCGTGTATCTACCCGAAGAATAGACACGATGCTTGACGATGGGGCTCGATTAAATAAACTTGAAGATTTGTGACATCCATTTGGTCTGCGAACCAATTTTATAAGCCGACAAGTTCCCCTGTTGAATATAAAGGAATTAAATAGGGTCTATATTACCTGGGTTCTTAAAGTTCCGTATAAGGGCAAGCCCCTATAGTTAATTACATCATAAATGTCCGGAGACACTTAAGAAAACTCTCGATAATGATCAGTGGTTTTGCTCTAAAAAATTTCAAAGTTTGAGGTTTTCAAAGGATTGGATTTGGGAAATTTCAATAGGTATTAGCTCAAATTTGGAACAGTTTATTTTAGGAGTCTGAAGGAAGAGAAGTAGGAGAAGCTGAGGATCCAAGAAGAATCTTGGCAACTTCCCAAATTATCCTATTGTTTGGCTTCAGTTTGAGAGAATTATTCAATGTTACCATCCTGCCAATTTTTAATTAATTAGGACTTATATTTGTATGATATGATCATACAAATAGTCTTGAAGATGTGAGGGTTTATGTCGTACCAAATGACTACCTCGGAGTCCTAAGACCGGTTAGGGTTTAATTTACATGACATGATCATGCAAATGCCTAACGAGAAGTTGAGAATTTATGTTGCACTAGGCAAACTACCTCGAAATCCTATGGCTTGGTTATTTAATTCTAAGAATGGTTTTGCTGAAGTAGACTCAGGTTTTGCTGACAAAGATGGCTGTGCTGCCCACCATGCTCCGAGCTCCTTGTTGTTGCAGAGGTTTAGTTCTAGAACTCATAAATCAGGAGATGAGAGAAGTGTTTTGGTTTAGAGAAAATCTTAAAATCCAAGTGTTTTTAATATTTTAATTAAAACAAATCTTAAAGTTGTTTAAACAGAACCGATTAAGATCCCACGTGCTCCGTCATCCCGACACCGTTATTTTCATCGAATTCACTTAGTCCGTATGCATTTGCTAAACTCAACCGAATGAGTTCCACACTTCCATTTAGACCGTGGAAATCCCGTTAGCAACACGTGGGTTACATCATCCGAGGTATTCCCGATCATTCAACGAGACGTTTTAATTTAGTTGCAATCGTAGTTTTGTTGTTCTGTTTGTGATTAAATTTTGAGTTGTTTTATATTTTGGAATGTTGTGGCAGTGAATTTTATCTTGCAATGACTTTTAATTTAGTTTTGGTTTCAGTTCAGGAACTATCCTAAAGGTTTTAGTTTTCATGCAACAATCATGTTTATCATGCAAGAAAAAGTAAAGCGCAATGCATGTAAGTAAATTGCAATAAAGTAAATTGCAATAAAATAAAAGCGTACTTGGAGGGTCTTCCCGTCATCCAAAGCTGCACTTAAAACACATGTTAAGACATTTAAATATTTCAACAAGTACCTAGGCAAAGCTAAGGGAAAAGGTTTTGGTTGTCTACCAAATTCTTAATCCTATTGCTAGTCATTTCCTATGATGTCTAGGTTGTTGGTTTTGTTTAAGGATGATTTTCTTCATCAAAGAACAATTAAATTCAATTGTTCTTCTAAAACACCCCATCGTATCGAGGAAGTGTTTAAGACGAATCTTAAACATCTTTTTAATACTTCTGGGAATATTTTGAGTTCAAATGAATTTTATTGCATTGATGAATCAATCATCCAAGGATTTTTTATTTTGTTTTGTTTCTTGCTCAGTGAACTTAGGACATTTGAATATCTTATGTGTGAAGTGACATTTCACTTAATACTCTATTTAAGAGTTATAATAATTAAAGCCTATAAGGGCAAGTCGGGTTGTTGAATTTTAATGATTTTTAATTTTAAAGTTTGAGTTAATGATTTAAAGTGATTTAATTATGAGGTTTAAGTTTGGAATAGTGTTCAAATTATTTTAGATTTAATTTAAATCTTTACACTTTCAATTATCTTAGTATTTCAGATTGATGTTTATGTTTTAAATTTACTTAGATAGAAAGAGGTGTTCGAATTATTGATATGTTTTGATTTAACTCTTAATGATTTCATTTAGGTTTGTTGATAAGTGATCTTAATTTAATTTAATATAATTTTTATTTAATTTAATTTAATTTTAATTTAATTTAATTTTAATTTTAATTTAATTTTAGTTTCAATATTTTAAATTAGATTTAATTTAATTTTAATTTCAATATTTTAAATTTAATTTAATTTAAGTGTTAAGGTGTTAAATTAATTTAATTTAAACCTTGACTTGACTTAATTTAATTTAATTTAATTTAATTCCAAGATTTTAAATTTAATTTTAATTATTATTTTGACTTTTAGTTAAGAACTACATATTGTTAAAGTGACTTATTTAGGGATTTTTAAATTAAAGAATAAATATCCTCTTAATAATATCCCTGTTTTAATAATCCAAATTTAAATATATATATTCTTTCCAAAATTTAAATTATTTAATTAATTAGAGTTTCACTTTGATATTTTTAAAGTTTTTAATGGGTTTCTACCCTTTTAATTTCCCTAAGTTTCAATCATCCAAGAGAAAGTTAAAATCAAATATTTTACCCTCCATTTTGATTAAACCTAAAGTTTTAATTAAGGGTTAAAATTTTTAATTACCTTTATGACCTTTTAGGCTTATTTATTTCATAACTCACTAATTTGAGCTCAAATGAATTTGAAATTTTATGTCACCTCACTCATATGTCAATTAAGACATTTGAGGAGAAAATGTGATTTTTCTGAATTTAATTTTTTTATATAATTATTTTTAGTAAAAAATAGGGGTTTTCAAAGAAAATTCAACAACATGACCAAGGTAAGGTTTCTGTCCTTAAGAAAATTATGGGATGTTCCTAATGACCAGAGGACAACTTGGACAAATTTTTGTGATTTTTTGGAATTATATTTTATTTATTATAATTATTTTTAGTTTTAGAGTATTAATTAATTTTAAAATAAAATAAAAATAAAAAATAGATTTTATATTTTTCTTAAATTTCTCTCACCTCAAGGAGTCTAGAGAAACAAATTTTATAATTTTTTTATTTTTCTTTGATTTATTAGAATTATTTTAGTGAAAAAGGTTGAAAATTCATTTTTCTAATATTAAAAATTACATTAAGCCTTTAAAATTCAATATCTTATCCTAGGGACTTAGGAAAAATTTTTGGTTTATTCCTAAATGATTACGAGTCAAAATGTGACATTTTTATGATTTTTAATATTTTTGTGATTTTTATTATTTTTAATTATTAAAATATTAAAATATCGTGAAAAATAAACTTTTTTAGAAAATTCCAATTTTAATTTTCCCGAACTCTCCTAATATCGAGAAGCTCCAAACCATTTTCGTGAATTTTTGAAAAGTATTTTTGGAGTTATGAATTTTTAAAGTTCCATTTTGCTTACGAGGCTTAATCAATCCATTCGGTGGGGTTAGTCAAGTCCAATTGATTTCAAAATTTTATGTAAGGTTCCTCTAACCCTAAAGAGCAATGGAGAATTGTTTTCAAGTCAATTTGGTGTGTGGTTAACCCTAATTAATTCAAATTCAATTTTAGGGGTTTAGGCCAATTAAGGTTATTATGAATGAATTAACTCAAAATATATTTTTCATGTGGTCCTCTGTCCTAAGAAACATCACAAAATTTTCCTAGAATTTATTTTACAACATGCTAATTATTAAAATTAAAATACTTAAAACAGTGACATGAACTTGAAAAATCAATAACTCTTCACAGAGATTGCCTCTGATCTTGAAAAATTTAGGGAATGTTCCCAAGATCAGAGGCTTCAAAAGCCCTATGGTCTCATGCCATGGTGAATTGTCTATGCAAATGGAGAATCAAAACATCGAAAACAGTAAATAAATTATTAAAAATAAAATACTTATCCAATTAACTTGATTTCTTTTCCACATTATTCTCCTCTGTTAACTGAGCAAGAGAGTATTTTTATTTTATTTTTGTGATTTTTCTATGCAAAGATATGAATTTTTGAAGTTATATTATTTAAATAATTCAAAAATACCCTAATTTCCTACTTATCCGACTCGGCGCCGCGTCATCCTAAGGCTGATCGAAAGCCCACGCGTCGCTCTGTGATTCGGTGTCGCCATCTGACTCAGCGCTCCAAGGGCCCGCGGTTCATGTATCATTCTGCTGTCCGGCCTGATCTTGACCTTCCGCTCGATACACGCGCGATCCAACGGCTCCTAGTCATCGTCTACGACTGGTGTGCACCCGTGACCGTCCACACTCAAACCCTAATATCTCTCTCAATTCTCAATGGATTTTCGAGTTCTTATGCTCTATGGATTCGTCTTGAAGAGACGAACACATCCATATGGTTTATAAGTTATGAAATTAACTCAAACAAAATGGGGAATTGCTGGAAGCTCTGGAGGAAGAAAGAGTTCATACCTTTGCTCGAGAAGTGAAGCTTCGATCTGAGGGTTGTGTCACCTTTGATTAAGTCCAAGCAAGCTCTAGATGAAGTCTCTGGCTCTAAGGAATTGTTTAAGTATGAAAGTGTCCACAACCGATCACAAAGCTTGGAGGCTGGAAGCAATGGCTGGCCTGGTGAGGGGGCTTTTGCTGGAGAACTTCTCCTCTTGGTCTGGTGAAGGTGTAGGGTCAATCAATTTCAAGATTGGCTCACTGTGGTGAAGTGTCCTATTTTTAGGTGGATTTTCAACTCAGAAATCGAGCTCGTTAACGAGGATTGTGGCAAAGGAACACCGGGGATCAACTCGCTCCTGGGTTAGGAGAAGGTCTTGGAGCAATTTTGCGCAGTTTCCTTAAGGTATGTTTCATCACCTTCTTTGGCCGAGAGGTAAGTGGGTTTAAACAGAGGTGGCTCGGAGGGCTTCCTGTGGGGTTTAATGGCTTCGGATCAACCGCCTCGCCAAGGGAAGAACAACCGCAATGGCCATCGGGCATGGGACAACTCGCCAGAAGTTCAAATCGAATTTTCGATTCAAATCAAGCCTCTCGCCCGGTGGTTTCCGGGCCGTGGTGGCCGGCCGGCCGTGCATGGGTCACCCTCGTGGTCGTGGAGGTCAGTTGCTTGAGTTTGGTGCCAACAATCGGCTTTGGACATGTGTAAAGGAGTTGAATCAAGGTGGAAGGGGGAAGGGATCATTTTGGGCTCGGGTTTGGTCAAAGGAATGGATTTGGGTTTGGTGCACCCACCAAGGCCTAATTTGGCCGAAGGGAATCATATGGCTCACCGAACTAGAGCGGAGAAGTCTCCATCCACGGTGAGGCGGCTAAGCATGGTTTAGTGTGTTTCATGGATGAGGTTAAAAAGGCTTAAGGAAAGCTTAAGAAAGGACCACCTCCATTTGCCATAAATGACATGGTGAGGTGTCAAGACTCTCATGACTTCGTATGAATTGTAAATGGCTCACATTTGGCTTGCATTTGGCTTGGAAAAGGTTGGCTTGTTTCATGAAAAAGGGTTTTTAGAAATTTTTGGCATTTAGGGGTAATTTGGCATGTGGCTTCGATTTGGAATGGCTTCGATTATTGATTTAGGGCTTAGGGATGATTTCAATTAAAGGTATGATGAGAAGAATTTGTCATGTGGGCTTTGATCGATTTTCGGCTTTTTGAAATGGTTTTGGATGGGCTTTTAAAGTGGTTTAAGGAAGTGGGATTTTGGATGTAAAATAAATTTGGGATGAAAATTTTGTAAAGGATTGTGCCAAATAAATGTTGTGTTTAGTTTAGGGATGTTTCATGATGGTTTGGAATCAATTTGGTGTGATTTGGAGTAGAAATGGGTTGAATTTGGGCTTTTTAGTTAAAGGGGCCAAAGTGGGTCAAATTGAGCTAACTTGGGCTATGGTTGGGCTAATGTTGGATTTGATGTAAAATTAATGTTGGGAAATGTTTATGGGAGTGTTACAAAGAGTTTTCAACTTTGGTGGGCTCTAATTTCGGATTCGGGCCCATTCGAACTAGGTTGTGGCTTAGGTCAATTTAAGGGATTTTGGTTTCTGGGTTAGGTTCGGGTGGAGTTTAGGTTCAAATTTTGGGCAAATCAAGTTAGTGTTTTGTTTATGGGGATTTTAGGAAGGCTTTAGAAAAGATTTGGGATCAATCGGGGTCGAATCGGCTAGGTTCGGGTCATGGGTCAAAATCGGGCCTTAGGCTTCAAATTGAAATCGGGCCCAAATTTCAATCAAATTAGACTTGACTTAGTCTAAATTGATATTGGGGATATCGAATTGAAGTTTAGAATTGAATCGACCAAAATCGAGGTCAATCGGAGTGGTTTGGTTCGACATCGGGTTCACTGGGTTTAAAATGGGTCAAATCGGGGTTTTGGTAAAAGAGGGGTAAATTGGCAAAATCGCCCATGGTGTTGTTGAAAAAATGAAATCGGGAAAATTCTAGATTTTCTGAAATTTTCTCGGAATTTTTAGAATTTTTGGATTTTTGGGGTAAAAGAGTATTTTGGTAATTTTGGGGGGTTTTAGGGGTATTTTTGAAAATTTTGGTATTTTTGGCAAAAGATGGTCAAATTGAGTGGTGGGAAGTGTTTGGGATTGATTTTGAGGAATCTTGGGTAATTTAGGTAATTTTGCAAATTTTGGGTCATTTCAAGGGTATTTGGTAGGTTTGGTGGGTCCGGGGCCCCGGGGTCAAAAATTGAAATTTTGGAAAAAAGAAGATTGATCAAGTCTGAGTGAAATGGAATCATTTTGGTTAAGCCATGAAGCCATATCAAGCTCATATGAGCCATGAAGCCATATCAAGCCCATATGAGCCATGAGAGGACTCCTTTGGGGCATTCACTATGTTGTTCCTAACCCTCTTAACCAGGGGCTTAGGGGTTAAGGACCATCCATATGAATTACCTACATGGGTCAGGAAGTCAAATTGGATGAGAGTGTGGTTTTAGGACTAGGAATGTGTGTGAGAGTGTAGTGTATGTGCAAGTCAACCCTCACTGCACTGTGCCACCTGTGGTATTCCTAAGGCCAAAAAGTCATATAGGGAACTCATCAATTAAACCTCCACATTTGATTTCAACCCTCTAGGTGATTAGGGGTCTACAATCAAGCTTGTGGGGTTTGCAGGGAGTTAAGAAGTGGTTTGAATTTTTAAGTGGTGGGTTCCATTTCTAGTCCTCTAAGATTAGTCGAAGGAAAAGCATAAGGCTAGATCCTAAGTACTAAGGAGAGAAGAAAAGACCTCACCAAAATTGAGGTCAACACTGGTGTCCATTTAATTAACATCATAAATGTTCCAGCTATTAACACAGATTGCTTGCCAAATAGCCTGACATAGTCCTCCTCATTGGACAACCTTATGAACAAGTGTCTCCCATCAAGTAAGCCTAGCTTCCATGAACACACCAAATTGAGTTCTTCAAAAGATTTTCTCACATATTCCATCTTAGGATGCCCCATTTGGAATTTCCCAATTAAGCTGAATTTAATGGCATCAGTGAGTGTCTTAATATCATGCTTGGAGAAAAGGACAGCTGGCTGTCCTTCCTTAACTCCCACAGGTTTAATAAAAGGGATGCAGCCCTTCCCTACAACAGTATCATGCAAGGCCTGGGGGAAGACTAGGTGATCATAAATTTTATGAGGAGTTACTCCACTACCTACCACACCTGCATATGTAGCCTTGGCCCACATAGCATTAGTGCTGGAATTAATAGGAAAATTGTGTGCCATGGAAAGACCAGCCAAAAGGGGACAGAAAAATGCCCCCTTCCAGAAGAAGATTAAAACCAGAAGTGGCAGCTCACCTAGAAAGACTAGGGAACACAACCTCCATAGCAAACCAGTCAGAGAAGACCAACAACAAAACTAGAAGCAAGATCAGAAACCAACAGAAGAGGAGAATAAGAGAAGCTGCAGCCACCTAAGACAAAGTGAATGGGAACAAAACCACTACAGACCCACCAAACTAATCGAACAAGAAGACCCAAATTTAAAAAGAGTAAGCCCGAAAGGCCAAAATAGGTCCAACAACAACCAAAATAGACCACATCAGTAAAAGTAGGAGAGACAACAGACCTTCCACCAACAAGCTCTGACCAAAGCCCCTGTCTAAGGTTCAGCCGCCCGCCAGCACTCCATCAATACCCTAACAGAGCTTTTTATATATATATATATATATATGCGAGGAGAAGCTTAAGGAGATGCTTAATCAAAAATTGGCTTCACTTAAATTATCTTATAGGTGAAGGTCTAATTATATTTTTAACTCAACTTTTATGTATAAGCATCCTTACTAGTAGAGTTTTCATGAAAGTCTTTCTTTTTTAAATAATCTACGAACTCTTAATATGACAAATTGCAACTATTTTTGAAATAGAAGGGAGAAGAGAGTTCTTAACACTTAATTATTAAGTAATTTACACATTTTGGACTTAGCTTGAGTTATTAAAAAGCTTTTTAAGTTTCATTATATTATTTATAAAACAAAAAGTTATAGAAGTCTTAAAGAAAATTTTCTCCATAGATTATATTTTTAGTAGTAAAAGGTTACTTGAGGACAAGTAACGTTTAAGTTTGGGGGAATTGATCTGCCTTAAAATTATTTAGAATCTTATATCAATTTTTTATTAATATTTTAAGGATACTACTCTTTAATGAAAGGCATTTCTTATGTTTTGATTGCAAGTACAACAAAATGAGTTTATGAAGAAAAAGAGTTAAAAATGAGCAAAAATGAGCCAAAAGGAGTAAATTACAAAGAGGCTGATTTTGGCGCCTAGGCGCCAGACATAGTAGATTGATTCTAGTGATTTATTGGACGGTTATTGGATGGTTATTTACGCGTCCGAACCAATCTAGAAGCCTCTGGAAAAATTCACACATGTTATAAACAAGATACAATGAATATAGACACAGGAGAGCAGTTATTAAACGAAGAGGTGTGACCTAAATGTGAAGGGATGCGTCCATTCGCGTAGAGATCCTGACACCATAGTTATTTTCTAGAACATTGATTGAATGTGGATGAATTTTGAAGTGATGTCTTAAGCAACTCCTGATCATTTCTGGAGATCTATAAATAGAGGACCATTCTAAAGAAAAAAAAGATGAGGGAGAATTAATTAAGAAATAATTAATTAAGAGTTGTTATGTAAAGTGTCTTCTTCTTTTCTTCTTTATTTTAGTGAGAGTTTAGTGTGAATTCTGGAGTCAAAGTCCAGTTAAAGTCTGTGGAGTCAGAGAAACTTCAAAGGATTGCTTGGATTACATTCCAGATAAGTATTTATATTTTATTTCTTAAGTTTAGTGCTTTGGGTTTGAGTTATATGAATATGATTTGTGGTGTAATTTCTATGATTTCTGAATAGTCTTCTTTTCTTTCTTCCTACAAATATGAAAAGATTTAATAACAGATTTAAATCATATTTGAGAATTTAATTTTTTATTTTCTAAAAATTTGTGATGATACTATACCTAATCTTAATTTACTTTACAAATTGGTCTCTTGTATTGTTAAAAACTGTGGAGAATTCTTAAGATCTGACCGTGGGATAAGAATTCTTAACTTGTATGTATCACATTTCTCTTTAAAAGGTAGATATTAATTCATTAAAAGGGGAGGTGCAAATAAATAGGGAGATAATATTTAGTGGGTGTAGAATTGATTTTTGTTTTTAGTGTGACAGGGTAAGTTCAATCAATTTGGTTTTACAAAAGAGGTGACGGGTGATCCACATTAAAAATTACCTATTTTTAGTGTAGATTTAATGCTAACTTTATGCACATTTTTAAAGATATTACACTTTAAAGGAAGGAATTTTGCATATTTTTGTCTTCAAGTATAAAAATATGATTTTAGAGAAAATCAAGCAAAATCTATGCATTTTTTGAGCCAAAATAAGCAAGGAAGAAAATTTTAACTTAGCGCATATTGATATGTCATTGTATGCTTAATATCTTTTATGTTTCTCACATGCCTTTGAATGAAATTATACTTTTTAGAAAGGTTGTTTTTATGTCTATCTTGTAGGTGAAGATGTTAGGAATGCAACGCAACTGAAATGGGTCGAAACGGAGCCAAACGGAGCAAAACAGTGGAGTTGTACACAGGGTGGCGCCTAGGCGCCAAACCCGACACCCAGGTGCCAGTGATGATGACTAGGCGCCAGAATCAAGTCTTAGGCACCAGAATCATCCAAAAATGGTTATTGGACGGATTTTTGACAACTTTGGGAGTTATTTTGATGGTGTTAAGTAGTTTCTAGACCTTCTAGAAGACTGGAAGTTACTTCTAATATATAGGACATGTGATACAATGTAACGAGACACATTGGAACGGTTTTAACGCGAAGAGGTGTGACCCAAAGTGAAGGGGTCTGAAGACTTGGTCACAGGAGTCTGGCACCTAGGCGCCAAATCTCGGGGCCCAAGCGCCCGAGTTGATTTCTAGAAGATTCAATGAATGTGGACTACTTTTAAAGAGGTGCCTTAAGTAACCCTTCGGCATTTTCAGAGCTCTATAAATAGGAGATATTTCTATAGGAAAAAGGGCCTCTCTCTTATATCTCTCTCTCTCTCTCCCCTCTCTTTCTTGCCCCTTAGTCATATTAGTCATTTTAGAGTCATGACGATATAGATTTCTACATCTTAAGGAGAGATTGGTGAGGAATTTTGAGATATTTATTTAAGGAATGTACGAGCAGCACATGGATCGGTGGGAAACTTTGGTGGAGAGATCATCTTCTTTCCTTCAAAGGGAAAATGCTAAGTATTGTGTTCTTCATTCACTTGTAATTGTTGTAAACACTTTCTAGTGGATATTATTTGATTTAAAGTAAGTTTTCTGTCGTGGTTTATGCATGCTTCGTAAGTGATTTTCTGTACTCATTCTTTTAGATGAAGTAGTGGCATGTATAGGAAAATCATTTTTATGATAGAATTAACTATTAAATGCTTCTAGGTGACAGATAGTTGCATAAATATAATAGAATACTAATGAAATAAGCTCCTTGTTGGCACTTAAATTACTACATAATTCTATCAACCCTTTTACTTCTTATGCCATTATTTTCATTTATTTTTATTTTGTAATGAAATAGATGCATGTTTAGGAATTAAGATTTTCTTAGATATTCTCTTATTAAATTATGGTGATGATATTCGTACCGGATCTTCATTTACTTTACAAATTGATCACTTGTATTGTTAAAATCTGTTGAAGAAATCTGAGACCTATCTGAAGATGAGTTCTTAACTAGTAGATATCACATGAATCCTTGGGTAATCGAAGGCTTTATGCGGGTTATTCACGGTGAAGTGCAAATAAATAGGGAGATATTGCTTATTGGGCGCAAAATTGATTAGTTTTTAGAGTGACAGACTAAATTCTAATAATTTGGTCTATAGAAAGGGAACGGGTCACTGGTAGGGCTGACCATAGCCACCCTTGGACATCTAGTAGTGTGAGCCAAGATTAACCCATTCTAGTAATAAAACATCATGAACCGATCTATAGATTAGCTAATGTTCTTTATGCCTGGACCAAAGGGTAAAGAATAGGAATGCTTCTATTTGGCACTACTATATAAAATTCTAAACATTTCTATCCAACACATTATCTATGTAATTACAAGAGAAAGGTAGTCTTTAACATCTCAAAATTCTCCAAACCAATTTATCCATAAGTTATCTTTTTATTTAAGAACTTTATTTAGGATTAGTTATTAAAAAAAAAACAAACCATTTTAATCGAAATTCCAAATTTAGGCCTTATAGAAATAGACTGGAATTAGCCCAAAGGATTGTTTACCTTGTTTCTCTGTGGGATCGATGCTAGGGTTATAGAAGAAAATCCTATATTATTTAAAACGATACGTATACTTGCGTAGTACCCCTAGTGTGTAAAATATTTTCTAAAATTTACAACATTTTGATTTTATACATTAGCCACAAGTTACAAATGGCGTCAAATTTTTGGCCATCTTTTGGAAGCAAAAATTACTGCGTTATTACGGGTCGGGTCAAGTTTTTGGCGCCGTTGCCGGGGAAGCTTCAGTAAGAACTTTAGGAGAATTTTAGTTGAAATAATTAGGTTTAGACTTGGAAAACTGTAGTGTCATAAAAACTATTTTTTGTGTGAAAACGTGTTTTGTTATATGAAAAAATGTTGAAAAAAAAAAAAATTGTTTATGTGAAAGATAAGGTGTTCGTGAAAATGTTTTGTTGTATTGAATATATTTCATCTATTTTTTGTTTAATTTTTAATGTATTTTTTGTTGTGCTATGTATGCGAAACAAAGGATCTGCAAGACTTGTGCCTTATGATCCCGAGTTTGAAAAAAATAAAAAAATAAAAATACAGAAAGGACTTGAAAAACTAGAAATGAAAATAGAAAACATTCAAGATAATAACTTGGAAAATCATCATATTTCATTGAGGGATTACGTAAATCCTACGATAGATGAAATTCACTCAAGTATACAAAACCCTGTCATAGAAGATGATTCGTTTGAAATAAATTCTGAGATTATCCAACTGGTGCAGAACGATCAGTTTGGGGGAACTCTTTTGGAGGATCCTTATTTACACTTATCTAGTTTTCTAGAACTTTGTGCTACATTTTGTTATAACGGTATGTCGAACGATGTCGTTAAGCTAAGGCTTTTTCCTTTCTCACTAAGGGATAAGGCTAAAATATGGTTATACTCATTAAGCACTTGGTCTCTATTAAAAATCGGGAGGAGTTAACTCAGAAATTCCTAGATAAGTATATTCCACCTTCAAGGACTAATAAACTTAGAAACGATATTATCTCATTTTGTCAATATGAAGGAGAAACAATATAAGAAGCCTGGGAAAGATTTAAGGAACTCCTAAGAAAGTGTCCACATCATGCTCTGCCCGATTGGTTAATAATTCAAATTTTTTATAATGCGTAGTAGGATCCCTTAAGTCTATAATTGATGCTACTGCTGGTGGTTCATTAATGTTACATTCAATTAATGAAGTGTATGCATTAATTGAAAAAATGGCTACAAATGAATTTCAATGGCCCTCTGCAAGGGTAAAATAAAAATCTAGCTAGTGTTCATGATACAGATGTGATTACAATTCTTGCATCTCAGGTTACCATAATATCAAGGAAGTTGAACCAATTTGGAATGAACCAGCCTCAATTTACTTCTGTAAGAAAAGTTTATTAAGGCGTATAATTGATTCTAACTTATCATATGATGCTTTAAATATCATAAACAACCCATATTCTAACTTTTACAACCTGTGTTGGGAGAACCATCCTAAATTTAACTGGAATCAAACTACTGATGGTGGAATCCAAAAATTGGAAAATAATCATGCGAATCCTAATGGAAGTTGGAATAATCATGGGAACACAAACTATAGACCTTCATATCCATTGGACTCTAACAATGATCAACAATTTGAGGATAAGAAGATGTCTATGGAAGAATTTGTATTGAAAATGGGAAACCAGTTGCAAAGTCAAAATGCTATGATTAAAAATATAGAGAATCAACTGGGACAAATGGCTAATTCACTTAGCAATAGACCCCAAGGAACACTTCTTAGCAACATTGAATTAACCCTAAAGAGAACACTAATGAACAAGTAGAAGCTGTCCAGTTAAAAAGTGGAAGAGAGATAGAGAATGTGGTTTGAAAAGAGAAAGATGTTGTGAGAGAAACAATGGAAACTAAAAGACCTGAAAAACATGTTTCTAAGAATCTGGAAAAAGTATTTTATCTAGCTAAATTCAGTTTGGAAAGACCACCACCTCCATTTTCTCAAAGACTTAGACAGCATGAGTTCGATAAAAAATTTTCAAAGTTCATGAAAGTACTTAAGAAGTTAACGATAAATATTCATTTCACTGAAGTTTTGGAACAAATGCCAAGTTATGCAAAGTTTATGAAGGAAATATTAAACAAGAAAAAGGAAATTTAAGGATTACGAGATAGTTGCACTAAGTGAGGAGTGCAGCGCTATACTTCAGAAAAATTTTCCTCAGAAATTTAAAGATCCTTGTAGCTTTACAATTCCTAGTGCAATTGGAGAAAGATTATGTGGAAAAGCTTTATGTGATTTAGGAGTGAGCATTAATGTGATGCCTCTATCAATATTTAGAAGGTTAGGTTTAGTCGATATTTCTCCCACTACTGTAACCCTTATGTTAGCTGATAAATCTATCATTTATTCAAAAGGAGTAATAGAAGACGTGCTTGTTAAAGTGGATAAATTTATCTTTCCTTTGGACTTTATTGTATTAGATATGGAGGAAGATAAAGAAATTCCAATTATTTTAGGGAGACCTTTCCTCGTTACCTGACAAGCTATGATAAGTGCAAAAAGGAGAGTTGATTATGAATATTAATGACCAGAAAGTCACTTTTGATTTATTAAAGACTATGAAATATCCAACTGAGAGAAAAGATGATGATTGTTTTTGGATAGATGAAATTGATTATCTAAGTAAAGACCATTTCCAAGAAAATTTTAAGAGTAAGTTAACAGATGAGATTGAAATGGATTTTCAAGATGATTCAAAAACGTTATTTAAAGAAGACTGTATGTATGTTCAAGAGAGGTGTGAAATGATGAACACTACCAAAAATAGTAAACTTTTAATTCCATTTGTTGAAAAATCTCATGAACATAAGGTGGATGTACCCCATACAATTTTAAAGCCTACCTATTTAGGGAATTCATCTACACAACCAAGTCTTTATATCTTTAGATGCGACTCAATCACAAGGAAAACCTCGAATCGAATGATGAACATGATAAAGTTATCGAACTAGGACTTGAAGAGAATTTGAGGATATATTTGAAAAGAACTTTGAGTTGAGAAAAGAGGATAAGGATATTGGAAGACCATTGGAAGAAATTCCTAAGGAATTAGAAAAACTTATTTTCTCAACTATGATAGATCCTCCATCATTTAATAATTATAAAGGAGAAGAATTGGAAGATAATTTAAAATAGAAGAGTGACGTAGAAGATACTGATCCAAAATCTGAATTATCTAAAGAGAATCCGATCCAAAATTTGGGAGATTGTATCTTATAAAGATCCATTTCTTAAAAATTTCAAGGATGATATTAATATGCAAATTCAGAAAATCAATAGAAGAATATTGGATCTAGAAAGAAATATGAGGAACAATGATATAAATCAAACTAAAAATGAAGAGTTGAATGAAAAATTAAAATTTGAGGATTTTATACGAATCCCTGGATCTGGAAATGATTGGGCGATTGATCGAGGATTACTTAATTGGAATTTTGATCCAGGAGGAATCATTTATCGGGCCCGCGATGTTAAAACTAAGCGCTTTATGGGAGGCAACCTATAGTTATCAGTGTGCTTTGGTTTAGTGTGCTTGTGAGTCATGATTTTTTATGTGTTGTTTTGTGTTTTCTTTAGTGCAGAATAGATTAATGTTGTGAGGTTATGCCTTAGTCTTAAGTAAATTTGTATATAACTTCTGGTAGTAGCAGGCTGACAAGTATGTTATAACTCATTTATCAACCGGAGCTGAGCATTACCTTGAAGCATGTAGAGTTTGGACTTGGACCACTCCATGTCAACTTTATTACTTCCTTTATCTAACATTGTTTTCACTAAGTAAGGTCATGAAATTGCTTAATGAACAACATATGAATGAACTGCACTATTTTTTATTTACCAGATTATCATTATTAGTGTAGTTTCATCCGTTAAAAATTGAAATTAAGGAGGAAAAATGTGAGTAGAAAGGAAATCAAATTAACCTCAATTGATATTTGTTTATGAATCTGCGAGTCTAGGTATTTTAGTTTGTGTGTTAGTGTTTGTGTTTCTGTTACAAAAATTAAGAGATTTAAATAACACTTAAATATATACTCCTATGCCAATACATGTCCTGCTTATTTAACGTTTCTTTAGTTTAATTTATTCTAGCATGTTTAGTTTAGATTTACTTTCTATTGCAAATTGTTATGTCCTGATGAATATTTGTAGATGTTTTTGACAAACATTTGTGGTAGATAGAATTTCTGACCTATTTTTCTTTCTGCTTATATTTTTTGTGCTGAATACTATACATGTGCTGAAAAATATATTTTAAAGTTAATATACTTCTTTTAAATTTAATATTATAACAAGCATGATTTAGGCTAGATTTACTTTCTTCTGCAATCATTCTATCCTGATTATGCATATATATAAATTTGATAGGATGTTGTAGTAGTTAGTAGATTTATCTTTTATTTTTCTTCCTCCTACATTTTATGGAATTAATTGCAAAATATTTTAAAATTCAAGTTTGGGGAGGAATGAAAACAATTTTCAATAACTTAAATTTTATTTGTACTAAAAAATGCTATAAATAAATTTGATTTTTAATTAAAAAATAATTAAGTGTATGAATTTATATTAGGGAAAAAAATTTTGAATATAGAAATGAATAAGAAAATTTGGTTAAAATTTATAGTAGTGATGAAAAATTTAAAGTTAAATTTTTCTTCGTGAAGAAATGATAAATACTGTGTAACCATCTTTAGTAAGAAAAGTTGTATTTTTAGAAAAATAGAAGGATTGGACTTTTGTTTTCAATATTTAAATTTCTTTTATTGAAAAATAATTTTTAAAACTCTTATTATATTTCTAAGTAAAAGATATATATCTACCTTATGCTTTAGGAAAGGAAGGGTGGAATTCAAAATTATTAAAGGCCTATCCAGATATAGTAATCCTTGCCTAAATAAAAAAAAAGAAGAAGAAAGAAAAGAAAAAGAAAAAGAAAAAGAAAAGAAAAGTATAGTATGTGAAAAAGGAAGGAGAAGCTTGAGGATTAAAGGGCCTAATGAAAAATTGGTTTCACACTTGAGCTTTTTAAAGTATAAGATTTGAGAAAATCTTAAACTTAAAAATACAATATAGTTAGTATAATTATTTTTAGTAAAGGTTTTTAAGTAAACAAAATAAAATGCCTAACCCCAATATTTTGAAAATTTTACAAGCATTTCTGAATTAGATAACAACACATATTTTCATACTCTTTCATCTAAGAGATTTCTAAACTTCAAATTGGTCTCATTTACTAAAATTTTTTCTAAAATGGACTAATACATTTCTAGAACAAAATTTTAGAAACTCCTAAAGAAACTCATACACATGATTTGCTTATGTGGTTTTACATGATTATAGTGTTACTTGAGGACAAGTAATGTTTAAGTTTGGGGGAATTTGATCCACTTTAAAAATTACCTATTTTTAGTGTAGATTTCATGCTAACATTATGCACATTTTTAAAGATATTACACTTTAAAGGAAGAAATTTTGCATATTTTTGTCTTCAAATATAAAAATATGATTATTGAGAAAATCAAGCAAAAACTATGCAATTTTGAGCCAAAACAAGCAAGGAAGAAAAATCTAACTTATCACATGTCTTTCTATGCTTAATATCTTTTATATTTCTCACATATTTTTGAATGAAATTATACTTTTTAGAAAGGTTGTTTTTATTTCTATCTTGTAGGTGAAGATGTTAGGAACGCAACACAACTAAAATGGGTCGAAACGGAGCCAAACGGAGCCAAACGGAGCAAAACAGTGGAGCTGCACACAGGGTGGCGCTTAGGCGCCAAACCCGGCGCCCAGGCACCAAACCCGGCGTCCAGGCGCCGAACCCGTTGCCTAGGTTCCAGTGACGATGAGAAAATGGCGCCTAGGCGCCAGAATCAAGGCCTAGGTGCCAGAATCATCCAAAAATGGTTATTGAACGGATTTTTGACAACTTTGGGAGTTATTTTGACTGTGTTAAGTAGTTTCTAGACCTTCTAGAAACTTGGAAGTTACTCCTAATTTATAGATCATGTGATACAATGTATCTGGACACATTGGAACGATTTTAATCTTAAAGAGGTGCGACCCAAAGTGAAGGGGTGCGACAGATCCCGGCGCCTAGGTGCCAGAGTCGGTTTCTAGAAGATTTAATGAATGTGGACTACTTTTGAAGAGGTTCCTTAAGCAACTCTTGGCCATTTTTAGAGCTTTTTAAATAGGAGATATTTCTACAAGAAAAAGGGCCTCTCTCTTGTCTCTCTCTCTCTCTCTCTCTCCCTCCTCTCTTTCTTCCCCTTAGTCATTTTAGTCATTTTAGAGTCATGAAGATGTAGATTCCTACATCTTATGGAGAGATTGGTGAGGGATTTTGAGATAGATATTTAAGGAATGTACGAGCGGCGCATGGATCGGTGGGAAACTTTGGTGGAGAGATCTTCTTCTTCTTTCCTTCAGATATTTATTTAAGTATTGTGTTCTTCATTCTCTTGTAATTTTTATAAACACTTTCTAGTGGAATTTCTTTGTTTTAAACCAAGTTTTCTGTCGTGATTTATCCATGCTTCGTATGTGATTTTCTTTACTCTTTCTTTTAAATGAAGTAATGGCATGTATAGGAAAATCATTTTTATGATAGAATTAACTTTTAAATGCTTCTAGGTGACAGATAGTTGCATAAATATAAGAGAATACTAATGAAATAAGTTCCGTGTTGGCACTTAAATTATTACATAATTCTATTAACCCTTTTACTTCTTATGCCATTATTTTCATTTATTTTTATTTTGATATGAAATAGATGCATGTTTAGGAATTGAGATTTGATTAGATATTCTCTTATTAAATTATGGTGATGATATTCATACCAGATCTTCATTTACTTTACAAATTGATCACTTGTATTATTAAAATTTGTTGAAGAATTCTGAGACCTATCCAGAGATGAGTTCTTAACTAGTAGATAGTGCATGAATCCTTAGGTAATCGATGGCTTTATGCGGGTTATTCATGGTGAAGTGCAAGTAAATAGGGAGATATTGCTTATTGGGCGCAGAATTGATTAATTTTTAGAGTGACAGACTAAATTCTAATAATTTGGTTTATAGAAAGGGAACGGGTCACTGGTAGGGCTGACCATAGCCACCCTTGGACATCTCGTAGTGTGAGCCTAGATTAACCCATTCTACTAATAAAACATCCTGAACCGATCTATAGATTAGCCAATGTTCTTTATGCCTGGACCAAAGGGTAAAGAATAGGAATGCTTCTATTTGGCACTACTACATAAAATTTTAAACATTTCTTTCCTACACATTATCTATGTAATTACAAGAGAAAGGTAGTCTTTAACATCTCAAAATTCTCCAAACCAATTTATCCATAAGTTATCTTTTTATTTAAGAACTTTATTTAGGATTAGTTATAAAAAAAAATCATTTTAATCAAAATTCCAAATTTAGGCCTTATAGAAATAGAATGGAATTAGCCTAAAGGATTGTTTACCTCGCTTCTTTGTGGGATCGATACTGGGGTTATAAAAGAAGACCCTATATTACTTGAAACGATAAATATACTTGTGTGGTACCCCTAGTGTGTAAAAATATTTTCTAAAATTTTACAACATTTTGATTTTATACACTAGCTACTATTTAAAAATTGGGTCAAGTTTTTGGCCATCTTTTGGAAGCAAAAATTACTGCGTTATTGTGGGTCGGGTCAACGGGTCACTAGTAGGCCAGACCATAGGCAACATTTTGGGGGGAACCTAGAAGTGAGAATCTAGAAATTCATCCATTTCTACTAACAATACATCCTAATGCAATCTTTAAAAACTAGCTAATGTTCTTTATGACCTAGACCAAAGGGTCAAGGATATATATATGCTCCTATTTGTCACAATACCACATTTTTAAAGTTCTTAACTAGTTTTAACTGCTTATTAATCAGGGAATATTTCGTATGGGGAAAGAATCTTTGTTTATTATTTTATCACTTGCCAATTTTCGTATTCTGCATATTTTAGTTAGTTTTAAATTAATTGATTTTAATTAATAGTTTTCTTTCTTTTAACTTTATTAGTCCTAGTGGGATCGATATCTGGGGTTTTAAAAAGAAAACTCTATACTACTTGAAACGATATGGATACTTGCGTAGTATCTCTAGTGTACGATTTGTATTTATTTATAAAAAATTTAATATTTAATTATCATACCTTAGCCGCTTAATCAGATTTGGGGTCAAGTTTGGCCATAATTTTATAAAGTATTTTATTTACATAATTGCGGTCGGGTCATCAAGCGAGTGAAAGAGTCCCAGTACCAAGATAGAAGTAGATTTGTGCCAAAGGGGGACCACAACCATAAGTGATAGAAGTCTATCGCCAAATGAGGAATGCATTCTCCTGACACATTACGGAGACTTAGCCACCATAGAAGTTTAAGGTTCCCTCCTTAGAGCCATGCAAGGGTTAGAGCAACTGTATTGATCACATGGCATCCTTTAAGTTGGCATTCCTATTTCTCAAGGTATCTGATGCATTAAAGCATCGCTTTTCTATACAACCTCCAGAGATTCCAAGCGGTTCAAAAAGACTCTCCATAGAAATTAATAGTTCCTTTGGAGACTTCAGGAAGTAATTTTAACAGAGTTTGCTAGCGCTCAAAAGCCACCAATGGATTTAGAATCGTTGTTGTATCTAAAACAGGGACCAAACAAGAGCTTTTGGTCATTTGTTACAAGGTTTCAAAGGAGACGCTTGAGGTGCGTAACCTAGAGCAGACAGTTGCTAAGAGATCCCTAGCACAAGGACTAAAGAGTCCACATTTAAAATATTTTTCAGTTTTATGGAAACCCGAGATATTGCCTGAACTGTTGGAGTTAGCAAACGAACATATTGTGGTCGAGGATTATATGAATGAACCATTTTTAAAAGGCAATAATTAAATCAAAATTTGGGCAAGAATAGCTTGACAAAAAATATGAACTAGATAGACACAAACATAGTCAACCGAATGACCGGTCAACAGGTGACCGTTGAACGTTCAGACCTATGTTGCTGATAGTTTTGATGGCAGACTCATAGACACAATAAAAGATAAGGAGTACTTTTGAATGGAAACTTCAATGAAAACCAGAGCATCCTGATCAACCTAAAAATGTACTACTTTTTATGCCATATTTTATAATTATATTACAATTTAAAGGTATGTTTTCTTGTGTTTTTGGTTGTAGGTACATCAAATTGAAGAATATGGAGTGATTAGAGAAAAAGGAACAAAAATGGACCAAAATGGAGCATACCGAAGCAAAACTAGTCGAATCAGAGCATACCAGAGCAAAACGGGTTAAATCAAACAATTTTGTATCTGTGTCTGGTTCTTAGGAGCCACCAATTGGTGCATAGCCACCAGAAAGTGGCGCCTATGAGCCAGAAACCAGCGCATAGCCACCAGTGATGATTTTTGGCATAACTTCTACAAGAAACGTCGAATTTGGACGATTTTCGAAGTGCTGCAAAGTGTGTCTCATGGGAAATTCATTGAGAATGACAAAATAAACTTTTTAGAAGAGTTTGGGTCAGTTAGAAGGACTTATTATGGAAGAAATGTGTCTATTGGAGTGAAAAGGCACTTAAGGCACCCTTTGGAAGATTCATTGAATGTGGACTCTTTTTGAAGAGACACTTAAGCATCTCTTGGTAAATTATAAAACCATTCTTAAACTCTTGAAGAAGGGGATAATTAGATGGAGGAGAAGATTAGAAGAGGAGAAGAAGGCTTGGAGTAGAAGTGAAGACTTGGGCGAGAGCCCAGCTGGGGTGATGATGCTCGACTTTATAATTTGCAAGAATTTATGAACTCAGATTCATAGATTTATAATAATTTTGTTAAGTCCAAGGATTCAACGCAAATATACGTATCATATCAAGTAAAATAGAGCTCTAATGGAGTCCTGGTTATCGATTCCACAGGGAAATATGAAGTTTTAAGAAAGTGTTACACAATGTGTAATAAGCACTGAAGTTAAAATTTACGACTTACTACTACTATGCAAGAAACAGTAAGAACAACGAAACAGTTACAATTAACTAACAATAATTACTTCTAACAACTTTAGGAACAGGATTAACTAACAGACACACTAAATTAAGTATTTGAATGGTTTTGATATATGAGAAAAATATTTTTCCTCTTGCAATGAGAATATGATGTGTGGATTAATATGGAATAATTATCTATTTTATTTTGCCAAATAGGAGCATAGATGATTCTTTACCCTTAAAATAGTACCCCCTCTTCTAAGTAATAAAAGAATATTGACATATTCTAAGTTCAGTTACTAACTCTAAGGCTGGGTTGGAAGGATACCAGCTCTCACTTCGGAGCTCTCACTCACCCTTCACCTGAAGGCTAACCTTTCATATTAATTACTAGTCTTAGAACTAATTTGGGGATTTCAGCCTGTCACCCTGAAATCTCCACATTGAAGTCCATCAAAACACATTTCTGTATTCATTTGCACTCAATTCCCATGAATTACGCAATTCATCCATAAAAATTGAATGTATCTTTCATTATTATTGTAGGACATTAAATCCTTTCAAACTTAATGTTCAACAACATATTTTAACATTTCAATTGACCAAATCAAAAGTAAATTAAGTTCTAAATGAAAAACCGTCACAACTTCTTCATTACATTAAAAGCATATGAAATCCACATCAATCCATCATCACATCTCTATGCAAGAAGAAAGACAAGAAAGACTACTCAGAATTCATGGAGAAGATACAATAAAACATCGATTTTATATATAAAAGAAAAGTCATACAAACCACAAAAGAAAATACAACTTATCTCTTTCTCTTCCCCAATGAAATTCCCTTGAAGTTCATTTGAGTCCTCTTCTCTCTACTTTACAACACTTGATTCTCTCCTTAGAATGGAAAGGAAGAAGCAATCTCTCACTTTACCTCTTCTCCTCCCATCCTTAGAGAAGAATCCCTCTTAAATCTTCACTTTACACTCTCTACTTCTAAACCCTAACACTTTAGAAGACACAAGACACTCTCTAGAAACTTTTTCCACACCACTTTTCGTCCAAAAGTAGTTAATTATAAGTTAGGGATGAAATCGTAATAGTTTCCATAGGCATCCATTCAAAAAGTCGCCAAAACTATTTAAATTTAAATGTTTTGGAAGATTTAAATACATACCACTCTATTACTGTGTATTTACATATCTAACACCTATACTTCAATTTTTGCAAGCTTACAACATTACCTTCAAATGAAAAGGTGCATTTCACTTTTCTGAAAAATAAAATTGTCATTTTTTTGTGATATGAAAGATTTGGGTGGTATAAATGTTAAAAAAAATAAATAAAAATTTTGATGTTGCTTGTGTAAATACAAAGGAATTTGGAGGGGCTTATATAAGTTTTTGAGGTTGCATCAAGTATTTTCTTTTCACTTTTTTTTTTTATAAATTTTTTTCTAATCAAAACAGTCTTTTGACACTAGTTGTACCATTTCATATATTATGTTTGCTACGAGCTTTAATTCTATTATTTTGTTGAATAATTGAAGGGACAATGCTCATAAATGATTTATATTTATTTTGTTGTTATTTATACATTTGTCTATGTGGCTTACATATATTGTGTCATTGATACAATTTTTTTATATGAAATTGCAATAACACCAAATAGACCTTAATCACATTCCTTATATGTTGATCTGCTTATAATTTTTTTTTTTTTAATTTGCAAAAAAAGTGAGGTGGACTTTGAAGTCTTTATTTTTAAAGTGGAGGATGGTGATTTTTTCTTAGCTACAAATCAACATTTTATCAAAATTATAAAGCTCCAAATAAATTTTTAGAAATTATTAAACCTAAAATATTAAAAAACTTAATGCTTTAGTGAGATTTTCTTCTCTTTTTAAGTATTACATGTTTTAGTTTAAGAGTTTAAAGATGTGTTAAAATAATTATCAATTATTTTAAAATTGAGTTTTAATAATTTTTCATATGGATTATTTTAGAAATTATTTTGATACTTTTATAAATTTTAGGATTAAAATAGTTCTATATAAATAATTAGGGTTAATTTTAGCAGTTTACACCTCTTTTCATTATGGAGAGCAGTACTGTGATTGCTTCTTATTAGCCCATTTTGAATTGCACAAATTATAAGTATGTAAATAATAGTTGTCATAATTTGCGTTGAGGGGTATATGTCTTTAAATTTTTATATGATGAAGGGATGCCTATCGTAAGAGGGCACCGTCGGCACTCTATCGTGCCATTTAATTTCTGTGCTCTATGAATTTGGGCACCGGCGGCGCCCATTCTGGCGCTGGCTGCGCTAGAACACTTTTTCACCATTTTGCTCCTTTTTGCTCCTTTTCGCTCTGGATTCGTTCCTTTTTGCTTCTTTTCACTCCAAATACCTAAAATCATCATTTTTGCAGCAAATAATGAAAAATACATTTCTTTTAAAGTGCAGTAATACCAAAAATGGGTAAAATTAGATTGCAAAAATAGACTAAATTTTCAGTGCATCAGAATCCCCCAAACTTTAATTATCACTTGTCCTCAAGTAATCTTTTTACTACATAAAATATAACTCTAAGCAGTGTACTTTTCAACTGTAAGACACTAAAATTTTTCATTCAAAAGAATATATTGGTTAGATTTTCAGAAAGAAATTTTGTAACTCAGGTCAACACTACAAGTATAAGGATATTCAGTAATCAAGTTAAAGAGTTCTAGTCTTCTATTTATTTCAAGATGAACTACAATTTGTCACATTAAGAGTGCCTCAAAAATTTATGTGAGAAAGGAGTTCATGTAAACTTCATTAGAATGTAGACAAGTACTCAAGACATAAATTCAGAAATAAAATCAAGTTCTCCCTTTAGGGTGATTCAAGTGAAGCTAATTTTTTATTAGGCTTCTCCTCAAGCATCTCCTCATAAACATTTTTCCTTCTTTTTCTTTTCTTTTTCTTTTTCTCTCATTTTTTTTAGGGATTGTTTTTCAATCATTCTTTTCTTTTCTTTTTTTTAAGGATTACTATATCTGGATAGCCCTTTAATAATTTTGAACTTCACTCTCCTCTTTCTAAAGTTCAAACCTGAAATATCTCCTTACCTTATA
This sequence comes from Papilionanthe hookeriana x Papilionanthe teres, assembly GCA_022702705.1. Taxonomy (NCBI): domain Eukaryota; kingdom Viridiplantae; phylum Streptophyta; class Magnoliopsida; order Asparagales; family Orchidaceae; genus Papilionanthe; species Papilionanthe hookeriana x Papilionanthe teres. Next base: position 25,847,604 of record CM040425.1, read on the forward strand.
GTTAAGTATAGGCTTTATTATTCATCACAAAGTTACAATCTCTTCTTAACACACAATACTTTAAGTCCCTTAACATTTAAAAAATACAATTTTCTTTACTTTAAATAGTACTATAATTAAATCTCATTATACCAAATATCTTACTTCTATAAAATCAACCTTTATCACCAAAAATTTTTCATCTTATCCTTCCTTAATATTCAAATGAAATAAAAAGTTTTAGTTATCTTATAATGAGGTTCAACTGCCAGAAGTTATGCTAATAATTTTTGAAAAAATAATAATTGAGAACAAATAAAAGTTAGTATTTCTCTACCCTCTCCCAAACTTAAATTTTTCAAGAATTTGAAACAGTTCAGAGTAGAAGAAAACTAACCTCTTTGTGCTAGGAGCTTGAAATCTTCAATTGCTATATAGAATTAATCAAAATTTACAACTAGCAGGCATGAAACAATTTGTAGCAGTGATATAACAATTTTAAATATCTGCATGGGTAAAGAGAAATTAACATTAAAAATCTAAACATCCAACAGAACTCTATAACATGAAACAAACTATCACTCTACTAACAGTACAACCAACAGTTTTAATTTCTCAGAAAAACACAACAGTACAACATAAAAAGTAAATAACACTTCATCACAATAGTACAACACGGAGTTACTCATCACATGAAAAGTAAATATCCACTACATCACATCACAGACAATACAACAGACTAAGAACAACAGAAATAAAACAAACAATCTATCAGTCTCCATCACCAGGATAAGCAACAGGGTCATCGGCAGGTCATCAGCGAGGTCGTGTCATATGGTGTATAGTCAAGGCAGTAGGAAATACCACATCGGACTCCCCCATCATAAATCTGACCTGAGCATCATAATAAGCAATATTGAACTCAGCTCACCTCTGCAGATAATCTTCATTCACATCAATCCTTGCCTCAAATACATTCATCTGACCATGAAGTCTATCCATACTAGAACTCTGTAGTTTCAATTGCTCCATAATATCAGATAAGGTAAGCGGCTCAAAAGTGGATGGAACATCATAACTAGTAGTAGAAATATCAGTACTCCTACGCTCAGCTCTGGCTCCTACATGAGACTCATAAGTACAGATAATATTCTTTGTAATAGGTCTCAATGGAATAGCCACTTCCTCAGAACTAATGAACTCCACTCCAGACTGAACCCAAAGGGCATGAACTAAAGCAAGATGTCCTAATCCTCCAATGGTTTCACCTCTAGTAATCATCTGAATATTCTTGTAAATAATAGCTCCAATATTAATCTTTTACAACTTCTGAATACAGTAGTTCATAATTGCTCTATCTCTAGTAACTTTGCTGTGATATAAGATGGTAACAGTCTTGCAGAAATGAAATAATGCCAAACTTTTGAAGCAACATTCAAAGTGGAGCCTGGGAAATTTATCAACTGTTTTTGACGTACTTTCCATTCTCCTCGCCCGTCAGTCAGAAAAGCAATAACTTCTCTCATATTCTGCCTTCCAGTGTCAAAGTTCTCGTATTCACACAAGAATGGTTCCTGAGTTTGATAGAAAGCATTGATACGCAGAGGAGTAAACTCAACCATCTTCCCTCTAACAAGCACAAACTTAGTCTCAGTCCAGGTTATGTTAGAATAGAATTCTCTAACAACTCCCATAACAGCATTCGCAGTGAAATAACAGCTCCCAGTTTTTCTCTGCAATTAATTGTTCTACAGATCTGCCAGGACTATCAAAAGCTCTATCCCGGATACACTTCTTGTCGTGAAGGATAGAGTTATAAATGAAATCGGCTTCGACGTTAACAAACCTCTCCTCATAAATTCCAATTTCCTCTTCCCTCTTGGAGCAATGTGAATTTCTAAAATTTGCAAGAAAATTCCAATAAATCCCAAATTCATAATGCAACAAACTCCAAACACTATTCTAAACAAGTAAGAGCAAATTTCATCATGAAAATCTCAAAATTTCTTTAAAACTCCAGGAATTTGCACTATAGGTAATGTAAGAGATTTCCATGGTGAAAATCCAAAAATTTTAACTTAAAGTGAAGCTCTTACCAAGAGAAGTGTAAATCTGGTTTTGAAAAGCCTTGAAATCTCCATAAATCCAAGATCTAGCAAGCCCAAGATCTTTAAAATAGCGAAAATGAAGGAGGAAGATGAAGGAAATGGAAAAATTTTGCGTGTCCCAGGGAAAAAATTGCGAAATCGAGGGTTTTAAGCTTTTTCTGGGTTCGGGCGCAGACGGCACTCGATAGGGCACTGGCGACGCTCTATTTAAAAATATTAGCCAACTCTCTCGATTTGGACATCGACGGCGTTAGTCCAAAATATTTTCTGGGTCCATAAATTTTTTCGTAATTTCGATCGTTTTGACGCCCACAATGACGTTTAACACTTCAATAGGCATTTACATCATCCCATAAACAATAATTAACACAATTTTTCACTCAAACAATACACAACAAAATTATATATATAAAATCTGAATTACATCATAGACACTAAATATGTTCATTCAAACCAACTATTCTTAGATGTTTAGTGCAGCAAGTACTCTACGTAGGCAAGCGCTAAGATCTAAGTACACAATGAAAGTAAATCCAAGTTCAAATCTCAAAGCAAATACTACACAAACCAAACATGACTAAGGAAAGCAAACTAAATACGCAACAAACATAAGTACAATCCATCAATTACTCCACATCTGTTTCAGAACTATCCTCTTCTCTAATGTCTCCAATTGATTACTGATGCACAGACAAGTTATAGAATGGACGAAATGGAAATTTGTCAGATGATTCTTCAGCAATCACTGCGTTCTTCTTCATAAGATTGATCAAGCCCATCTCAATTCGACCAGTGTGATCGAATTTCTCTTTCATTCTTCAATTTATATGATCGAATAAATCAGAAATATTATTGTCACATTCATAACATTCCGTACCTCTTTCTCCAATTGGTTGATCCTCTTTAATATCATTCTGGAACCTTCAAGGAAATAAGGTTGAATTAGTTGTGAAGTCTATGTTGGTTGATCTGCAAGCAAATTCATGCCATCTTCATCTCCAACTATCTGGTAGTCGTAGGGATTAGTTGGATAAATAGGCCTCCATGGAAGAAGAACCTTTTCCCAACTTCCATAACAGAAATATGGTGGACGGGTGTCCAAGCCCATATTTAGAGCCATGCATAATTAATCCAAGTACTGATTTCACAATAATATTACCAATATCAACCAACCTTCCAGTTTGAATACAGAAATTCAAAATGGCACTTTCTTTGGTTACCTTGCTATTCTTCAATGTCAAATATAACTTTGCCGAAATAAAGTAATGCCACTGCTTCGATACTGGATTGAGAGATGCAGATGGGAAACTCATGTATCCCTTCTCTCTAACTTCCCATTCTTCATTCTAATCCATCAGATATCGATATACATCATTCATATTATCCCTTGTGGCATTGAAATTAAAATAATGACAAAGTATGTTCTCGATCATAAAGAGATCATTGATTCGTGCAGGAGTGAATTGAACAAATCTACCACACACAAAGACGAACCCTTGGTTGATCTCGTGAAGATTTGCATAAAACTCTTTCACGACGGGAACAACGGTAGCAGTAGTGTAGAAAAGCACTTCCCAACGTCTCTCTTTAATAATTTCTTCAATTCTAGTAGTAGGATTATCCATACCTCGGTTTATGAAGCCTCTTTCCTTGATAATCCTTCTTTTTATCATCACTTGGTTGAAAAAACGCTGCACTTCAAACTTACAAATTTCCTTCGGTTGAAAACATGAAATCGAGGGGTTTCAATGGGAAAGGAATCCATAGGAAACGAATTGAGATAGGTGGTATTCGTTTTTCTGGAGTTAAGAAGTCAAAATGAAGTTTAGGGAGTTATAAGGATGAAGATCCCGCCAAAAACCGCAAAAAATCGCATTTTGAAACTTAAAAATTGTCAAGCAGATTTTGGGCACAGGCGGCGCTCGATAGGGCACCGGCGGTGCTCAATAGGGCACTGACGGCGCTCAAACATTCAAGTTCAGTTGTAGAAAAATGATAGGGCGCCGACGGTGCCATTGGAAAACAATTCTCACCGAATGTCGTTTGATCCAAAATATTCCAATATCTCAATTTGATCCATCATTTATCAATTTTTAAAGTATTTAAGAGTAATTAGGATTCAAAAACAATTATCTAAAAAACACAACTACAAAAAACAAGCAAACACACCACAAAGATACGTATGGGTTGCCTCCCATAAAGCACTTGGTTTAACGTCGTCAGCCCGACAAACCATTCAGTTAATCGAGATGACTCAACATTAAAACCTCTTTGAAGTCAGGTTGAAACCCGTCAAAGTAAGTTTTTAATTGATGCCAATTAAATTTGAAAATGTTTCCGAGATCGGATCTTTAATATCAACAGCTCCAAAAGAATGAACTTTTACAACTGTAAAAGGTCCTAACCATCTAGACTTGAGCATTCCAGGAAATAACTTCAATCTTGTGTTGTATAATTAAACTTTTTGTCCTTTTTCCAAGTTCCTTTTCAATATCTTCCAATCATGCCATAATTTCCTTTTCTCTTTATAGATACTATCATTATGATAAGATGCATTTCTAATCTCTTCCAATTCATTCAATTGCATAAATCTTTTCTCTCCAGCATTTTACAAATTAAAATTTAACTCTTTTATCGCCCAATATGCTTTATGCTCCAATTCAACAGGTACATGGCAAGTCTTACCAAACACTAGTCTATAAGGAGACATTCCAATAGGGGTTTTAAAAGCAGTTCTATAAGCCCATAAAGCAGTATCAAATCGAGCAAACCAATCCAATTTATGATTATCCATAATTTTCTCCAAAATTCTTTTAATTTCACGATTAGACACTTCTACTAAACCACTATTCTGGTGATGATAAGCAGTAGAGATTCTATGAATGATATTATATTTCTCAATTAATCTCTTAATTCAATTATTTCTGAAATGGGATCCACCATCAGTTATGATTACTCTCGGCATTCCAATCTTGTAAATATGTTTTTCTTTAAAAATTTTGAAACACTCCGAGCATCACATCTGGGTAAAGCAACAGCTTCAATCCATTTCGAGACATAATCAACAGCAACCAAAATATATAGATTTCCAAATGAAGGAGTAAATGGTCTCATAAAATCTAATCCTCATACAACAAAAATTTCAACTTCGAAATTATAATTTAGAGATATTTCATTTCTTCTAGAGAAATTACCTACTCTCTGACACCGATCAGATGATTTAATACATCTATAAACATCTATAAAAAATGTGGGCTAATAAAATCCAGATTGTAAAATCTTAAAAGCAGTTTTATCAACACCATAATGACCTCCAAATTCAGAATCGTGACATCGTTGATTAATCAAATTTGTTTCTTCTTGTGGCACACATTTCCTAATAATCAGATCCTTACAATATTTATATAGATAGGGCTAAACCCAAAAAATAGAATTTTGCATCATATTTAAAATTTTTTGTTGTTGGCTTGTTAAATCAGGTGGTACAATATCACTTACAATATAATTCACAATATCAGCATACCAAGGCAAATTATTTCCCATAATAGTATAGAGTTGCTCATCAGGGAAAATTTCAGTAATTTTTTTTTCAAATTCAGATAATTTATCATAGTCTATTCTGGATAGATAATTAGCTATTTGATTATCTGCTCCCTTCCTATCAACTATCATAAAATCAAATTCTTGGAGAAGAAGTATCCATCTAATGAGTCTAGATTTTGCATCATTCTTTTGCATTAGATATTTAATAGCGGAATGGTTAGTATACACAATACTTTTAGTTCCAATTAAATAAGGTCTAAATTTTTCAAAAGCAAAAACTATATCTAATACTTCTTTTTCAGTTGTGGTATAATTAATTTGAGTCTCATTAAGAATTTTACTAGCATAGTAAATGACTTTGAATACTTTATCATGTCTTTGCCCCAATGCTACTCCGATTGCATAATCACTAGTATCATACATAAGTTCAAATGGTTTCTCCCAATCGAGTGAAATAATTATAGGTGTAGTGATTAATTTTTCTTTTAATAATTCGAAAGCTCTTAGGCATTCATCATTAAAATCAAACTTTTTATCATTTTCGAAAAGTAGGCACAAAGGTTTGGTAATTTTAGAAAAATCTTTAATATATCTCTTGTAAAATCCAGTGTGTCCTAAGAAACTCCTCACCTCTCTCACAGTAGTGGGTGGCAGTAATCTCTCAATCTCTCTAATTTTAGTAAGGCCGACTTCCATACCATGTTCAGAAATTTTATGCCCAAGCACAATTCCTCCTGCAACCATAAATTGACATTTCTCTCAATTCAGAACTGGATTTGTTTTCTCACAAAGCTCTAAAACTTTTGCTAAGTTTTCTAGGCAAATTTCAAATGAATTCCCGAATACAGAGAAATCATCCATAAAATCTTATATTCCATTATCTATCATACTACTGAAGATAGACATCATACATCTCTGAAATGTTGCAGGTGCATTACACAGTCTAAAAGGTATTCTTCGAAAAGCAAAGGTTCCATAAGGGCTAGTAAATGTTGTCTTTTGTTGATCCTCAAGAGCAATAGGCATTTGTGGTAACTAGTATATCCATCCAGAAAATAGTAGTAATTGTGTCCAGCAAGACTATCTAGCATTTGATCGAGAAAAGGAAGTGGAAAGTGATTTTTTCTGGTGGCGGCATTTAATTTCCTATAGTCAATACAAATTCACCATCCATTAATTTGTCTCGTGGGTATAATTTCATTACATTCATTCACTTCAACAGTCACTCCTCCCTTTTTCGGTACACAATGTATTGGACCTACCCAAGCACTATCCAAAATAGGATAAATAATTCTAGCATTTAGCCATTTTAAAATCTCTTTCTTAACTACTTCTTTCAATATATGATTCAGTCTCCTTTGTGGATCAACACTCAGTTTATATTCATCATTTAATAAAATTTTGTGCATACAAATCGAAGGTCTGACTCCTTTAATATCTACGAAAGTCCGTCCAAAAGCTATCTTGTATCTTTTTAAAGTTTCCAACAACTTCTGTTCTTGGTATTCGTTTAGCTCTAAAGATACATGTCGGCATATTTTTAGGTTTAATTTAAATATATATATAATTTAGAAAGTAGTTTTTGATTTTGAAAATAATTTTAAATTTGAAGATTTTAAGATATGAAATCAAACCGATCTCACATCCCGAATAGTTTACATAAACGAGCACCGCATCACAAACCGTGTATCTATCCCTAAGGATAGACACACTGTTTGATGGTGGGGCTCGGTTAGATAAACTAAAAGATTTGTGACATCCATTCGGTCCGCGAACCAATTTTATAAGCCGACAAATTCCCCGCTTAATATAAAAAAAACATTAAACGAGGTTTATATTACTCAGGTTCTTTAAAATTCCCTATAAGGGCAAGCCCCTATAGTTAATTACATCTTAAGTGACGGGAATCACCTAAGAAAACTCTCGATAATAATCAATAACTCGCTCTCAAGAATTTCAAAGTTTAAGGTTTTCAAAGGATTGAATTTTTGAATCTCAATAGGGAATGGATCAAGTTTGGAACATTTTATTTTGGGAATTCAAAGGAAGAAAAGTAGGAGAAATTACGGATTCGAAGCGAACTTCGGTAATCTCCCGACTATCCTATTGTTCGGCTTGGATTTAGGAAAGTCCTAATGTTTATTTAATGTTTTAATCTTCGCCAATTTTAATTAATTAGGGCTTATATTTATATGATAGAATCATACAAATAAACTGGAAGATATGAGGGTTTATGTCGTATCGGACGACTACCTCGGAATCCTAAGACCGGTTAGTGGCTTAATTTTCAATGCAAATGCCTAACGAAGAGTCGAGGATTTATGTCGCACTAAGCAAACTACCTCGAAATCCTATGGCTTGGTTATTTAATTCTAAGAATGGTTTTGCCGATGTAGATTCAAGTTTTGCCGACGACGATGGCCGTGCTCGCCCACCATGCTCCGAGCTCCTTGTTGTTGCAGAGGTTTAGTTTTAGAAATCATAAATCGTGGATGAGAAAAGTGTTTTGGTTTAGAGAAGTCTTAATTTCCAAGTGTTTTTTGTGTTTTAATTAAAACAAATCTTAAAGTCGATTATAACGACACCGGTTAAGATCCCACTGGCTCCATCCTTCCGGCATCATTATTTTTATCGGATTCACTTAGTCCGTATGAATTTGCTAAACTCAACTGAATGAGTTCCACACTTTCATTTAGACCGTGGGAAATCCCGTTAGCAACACGTAGGTTACATCATCCGAGGTATTCCCGATCATCCAACAAGACGTTTTAATTTAGTTGTAGTTGTAGTTTTGTTGTTCGTTTGTGATTAAATTTTGAGTTGTTTTATATTTTGAAATGTTGTGGCGGTGAATTTTATCTTGTAATGACTTTTAATTTAGTTATGGGTTTCAGTTTTGGTTTCTGTCCTAAAGGTGTGGGTTTTCATGCAACAGTTGTTTTATCATGCAAGAAAAGTAAAGTGCATTTGCAATATAGTAAATTGCAAGAAAGTAAATTGCAGGAAAGTAAATTGCAGGAAAGTAAATTGCGATAAAATAAAAGCGTACCTGGAGGGTCTTCCCGTCATTCCAAGCTGCACTTAAAACACGATTAGGACATTTAAGCAAGTTCCTAGGTAAAGCTAAGGTAAGGGTTATGGTTTTCTACCAAATTCCTAATCCTATACTTAGTCATTTCCTACGACGTCTAGGTTCCTCGTGTTTTTGGTTCGAAGACGATTTTCTTCATCAAAGAACAATTAAGTTCAATTGTTCTTATAAATATCCTATCATATTGAGGAAGTGCTTAAGACGAATCTTAAACATCTTTTCAATATTTCTAGGATTGTTTTAAGTCCAAATGAATTTAATTACACAAATGAATTAATCATCCGAGAGTTTTAGTTTTGTTGTCTTGCTCAGTGAACTTAGGACATTTGAATATCCTTATGAGTGAAATGACATTTCATTTAATACTCCATTTAGGAGTTATAATAGTAAAAGCTCCTAAGGGCAAAATGATATTTAATGATTTCGTGATTCAAATTTAAGTTCAAATTGATGATTTAAGTTTTGAATAGTTGTTCAAGTTATTTTAGATTTATTTTTGAGTTCTTCATGTCTTAGGTGATGTTATTTAATTCAACTTAATTTAATTTAATTTAATTTAATTTAATTTAATTTAATGTTTTAATTTAATTTTATTCATTTTAATTTTAATTAAAATTTCAAAAGAGTTCAATAATTTAATATTAGTTTAATGATTAAGTCTTTTAATATTTTAAATTTGAATTATCATTTTAATTAGGAATTAAACATTAATGAAATGATTAATTTAGGGATTTTTTAAATTAAAGAATAAATCTCTTCCTAATAATATCCCTATTTTAATAATTCTAATTTTATTATTCTTCCAAATTTAATCAATTATTTAATTAAAGTTTAATCATTTTAAATTGCTTAATGGGTTTCTACCCTTCAATTATTTAAATTTCAATCATCCAAATCAGATTAGGATCAAATATTTTACTTGTTAATTTTTATTAAACCTAAAGTTTTAATTAAGGGTTAAAATTTTAATTACCATTTTGCCCTTCAAGCTTAATAATTTCATAACTCACTAAATTGAGCTTAAATGAATTTAAAATTTTTATGTGACTTCACTCATATGTCAATAAAGACATGAGAGGAGAAAATGTGATTTTTCTTTATTTAATTTATTTATATAATTATTTTGGTAGAAAATAGAGATTTCCAAGGAAAATTTAATAACATGACCAAGGGAAAGTTTCTGTCCTTAAGAAAATTAGTGGACATTCCTAATGACCAGGGGACCACTTGGACCAATTTTGGTGATTTTTTGAATTATATTATTTTTATTATAATTATTTTAAGTTTTGGAGTGTTAATTAATTTAAAAATAGAATATAAGTTGAAAAATGAATTTTATAATTTTTAAAATTCTCTCTGATATCAAGGATTCCAGAGAACTAAATTTTACAATTTTCTGATTTTTCTTTGATTTATTATAATTATTTTAGTGAAGATGCTAGAAAATACATTTTTTAATTTTAAAATTACCCTAGGGCTTTAAAAATTAATATCTCACCAAATAGACCTAAGAAAAATATGGGTTTGTTCCTAAGTGATTAAAATTCAAAATGTGACATTTTAGTGAATTTTATTATTTTTGTGATTTTTATTATTTTTTAATTATTAAAAATATTAAAATAATATTAAAAATCAACTTTTTTTTAGAAAATTGAAATTTTAATTTTCTTAAATTCCTCTGATATCAGTAGAGGCTCCAAAACCAATTTGGTGAATTTTTGAAAGATATTTTGAAAGTTATGAATTTTTAAAGTTTAAAATGACTAAGCTGGCTTAATCAACCCAATTAATAGGGTTAACCCAACCCAATTGACTTCAAACTTTTATGGTGGGTTCCTCTGATCCTAAAGGTCAGTGGAGAATTGATTTGAAGTCAATTTGATGTATGGTTAGCTCTAATTAATTAGAGACCTATTTTGAGTGTTTAAGCCAATTAGGGTTGTCTAAAATGAACTAACTCAAAACCTATTTTTCCTAGGGTTCTCCGGTCATAAGGAACATCACCAAATTTTCCTAGAATTTATTTCACAACATGCTATTTATTGGAATTAAAATACTCAAAACAGTGACATGAATTTGAAAAATCAATAATTCTTCATAGGATGGCTCTCCGACTTTGGAAAATTCGGGAATGTTCCCAAATTCGGAGGCTTCAAAAGCCCTATGGTCTCATGCCATTGTGAATTGTATACATGCATGGAGAATTAAATGTATGCAGAGAGTAAATAAATTATAAAAAATAAAATACTTCGATGAAATTAAATGATTTCTTTTCCACATTATTCTCCTCTCGTTCACCGAGCAAGAGGGTATTTTTATTTTATTTTTCTGATTTTCCTACACAAAGTTATGAATTTTGAAGTTTACGATATTTAAAAAATACATTAAATACCCTATTTATCTACTTATCCACGCGGCGCCGCCGAAACATCTGCAGCCTCCGAAGGGGTACGTGTCGCGCTCGCGATTGGGCGCCGCCATCCGACTCGGCCGCCCGTGGCCCCGCGGTTCACGCACCATCTTCCGATCCGACGCGATCCAAGCCGTCCGTCCGATACACGCGCGATCCGACGGTTCTCGGTCATCGTCTACGACTGGTGCGATCCCGTGACCGTCCACACTCTAACCCTAAGAACTTACTCGATTCTCAACGGATTTTCGTGTTCTTATGCTCTATGGATTCGTCTCTAAGAGACGAACACATCCATACGGTAAACATGCATTGAAATTTATTCAAATGAAATGGAGAATCTCCGTAAGCTCGGGAAGAAGAATGAGTTCATACCTTTGCTCGCAGAAGTGAAGCTTCGATCCGAGGGTTGTTGCACCTTCGATCGGATCCTAAGCAAGCTCCGCATGAAGTCTCCCGGTCCAGTGAATCGTCTAGGTCGGACTTCGACCACGCTCGATCACAAAGCTTCGGAGGCCGGAGCAACCGGGTGGCCTCGGAGATGGGGCTTTTGCTGGCGGACACCTTCCCTCGGTCCGGTGAAGGTGTAGAACCAATCAATTTGGGGATTGGCTCACCGTGGAGAAGTGTCCTGGTTTTGGGTGGAATTTCGACTGGGAAATCGAGCTTTATCGACGGGGATTAGGGCAAATCGACACCGGGATCAACCGCTCTAAGGGTGGAGAAGGGTCCGGAACAATTTTGGCGCAGTTTCTGCGAAGGTTTGTGCAACTCTCCTCTCATGGCCGCGAGGGGGTGGTGTTTGAATCAGCATGGCCGGAGGCTCTCCAGTGGGTGGCCAAGGGTCGGGATCAGCTGCTCCGGTCATGGGAAGAACAGCCATGGTGGCCATCGGGCATGGGGCAGCTCAACAAGGTGGAATTCCAAAGTTGGCTCACTCCCGAGGTCTCGGCATGGCTTTTTCCGACTGACCGGGTGGCCTGCCGGCTGAGCATGGGTCACCCTCAAGGTCAGTGGGTCGTGGGTCGGTGTTTGTGCAAGCAACTGCAATGGCCAAGTGTAAAGGCTTTGATCCAAAGTAGAATGGGGCATGGCTAGTTTTGGGTCTAAATGGGTCAACTCACCCATTTGGGCTTGGTGCACCCTTCAAGGAGGCCTTGGGTGCTGTGGGGGATAAAATGGATCAGCTGGTTTGGCATGGAGAAGTCTCCATCCAAATATATTTGGATTAAATTTAGGTTTATGTGAATCATGATTAAGGCTAATGAGCTTTAGTGGATTAAGGAAAGGGTCCCTCCTTCCTACCCAATATGGTATGGTGACATGTAAAGAGGCTCTCATGGCTTCCATGTGGCTCATGCATGACTTCATGGCTCACCTTCGCTTCGGAAAAGCTCAAGTCAACTTTCATGAAAGAGGTTTTTAGAAAATTTTGGTAATTTAGGAGTGATTTGACATGAGGCTTGATTTGGAATTATTTGATGATGGGATTATAACTTAGGGAATGTCTTTGATTAAATGGATGGCAAATGGAAATGTCATGTGGGCTTTAGTGGCCAATTTTGGGCTTTTGTATTTGGTGGAAATGGGCTTTTAGGAAGGTTTAGGGAAGTGGGCTTTTTGATTTTAGGATGGGCATTTGGGTAAAGATTTTGTGAAGGACCTTGTCAAATAAATGTCATAATTGGTTTAGGGATGTTCTATGAAGGGCTTGGAGTCAATTTGGTGTGATTTGGAGTCGAATTGGCTTGAATTGGGTTTATTCGGTAAGTGGGCCTATGTAGGTCAAATTGAGCTAACTTGGGCCAATGTTGGGCTAGGGTTGAAATTGATGTAAAATTAATGTTGAGAAATATTTATGGGAGTGTTTCAAAGAGGTTTTGGCTTTGGTTGGGTTTTGATTTTGGGGTTTGGGCTCATTTGGGTTAGGTTCTGGGTTTAGGTCAAAAATAGGCCTTTTAGCTTGGGGTTGAATTTGAGTGGGGTTTGGGTCAAAATCTTGGGCAAATCATGTTAGTGTTTTGTTTGTGGGAATGTTAAGGAAGATTTAGAAAAGATTTGGGGTTAATTGGAGCTGAATTGGGTGAGTTTGGGCTAAGTTTGGGTCATGGGTCCAAATTGGGCTTTAAGGCCAAAAGTGAAATTGGATCCCAATGCCAATCAAATTGGGCTTGAATTTGGTCTAGATTGGTGTTGGGGATGTTGAATTGAAGTCTAGAACTGAATTGGACCAGAATTTGGGTCAATTGGGTAGGTTTGGTTTGACATCGGGTTTACTTTGGGTTAAAATGGGTCAAATCGGGGGTTTTGATAAAAGTGGGGTAAATTGACAAAATTGGCCAATGGTGTAGTTGGACAAAATGAAATTGGGAATATTTGAGATTTTTTGGAATTTTCTGGGAATTTTCTGAATTTTTGGATTTTTTGGCTAGGAGGGGTATTTTGGGTATTTGGAGGGTATTGGGAGGTATTTTTGGAATTTTTGGTATTTTTGGGTATGGATGATCAATTTGAGTGATGTGGAAATGTTTGGGAATGATTTTGGTCTTGAGGATTTTTTGGGTAATTTGGAGGATTTTGAAAAATTTGGGTAATTTCAAGGGTTTTCAGGTAAAGTAGCGTGTAGGGTCCCGGGGTCAAAAATTAAAATTTTGGAAAATGGAAGATTAGGTGAATGTAAGTGGAATAAAATCATTTTGGTTGAGCCATGAAGCCATATCAAGCCCACATGAGCCATGAAGGGACTCATTTGAGGCATTCACTATGTTGTTCCTAATCCTCTTAGCCAAGGGCTTAGGGGTTAAGGACCATCCATGTGAATCACCTACATGAGTCAGGAGGTCAAGTCGGGTAAGGGTGTGATTTTAAGAGGTGTGTGAAAGTGTAGTGCACAGGTGTAGTGTGTGTGCAAGTCAACCCTTCACCGCACTCGAGCCACCTGTAGCGGTCCTAAGGCCAAAAAGTCCTATAGAACTCATCCTTTAAACTTCCACATTTGATTTTAACCCTCTAGGTGATTAGGGGTCTACAGTCAAGTTTGTGGGGTTTGCAGGGAGTTTAGAAGTGGTTTGAATTTCTAAAAGGTGGGTCTCAATTCTATTCCTCTAAGATAGTCAAAGGAAAAGCCTAAGGCTAGATCCTAAGCACTAAAAGAAGAAGAGAAGACCTCATCAAAAATGAGGTCAACAATACAATAACAGGCAAAGTAGATGATTCTCCTAAAAAAATATAATTTAAATGATTAGGGAGAATTTTCATTTCAAGTTTTGGAGATTTTATGATAGATGGAATTAAGCTTTTATCTCCAACTTCCATAGTGTCTAATATTTCAAATCTCTCCTGTACAAACTTCAAATCTTCATTGTTCTCATTATCTATATTTTCTTTATCTTCACATTCTTCTTCAAACATATTTTTATATTCTTCTTCTTTTTCAAATATATTTTCAAAATGATCTTTTCTCAAGTAATCACAGACCTCCATTCTAAAACATTCATTATCTTTTTCCATTGAGGGATACTTCATAGATTTTAAAATATTAAAGGTCACCTCTTGATCATTAACTCTCATAGTTAATTCTCCTTTTTGAACATCAATTACCGCTCTTCCAGTAGCAAGGAATGGACTTCCCAAAATGATTAGAATTTCTTTGTCTTCCTCCATATCAAGTACAATAAAATCCACAGGAAAGATAAATTTATCCACTTTCACTGACACATCTTTCACCACTCCTTTAAGATAAGTAATGGAACGATCTGGCAACTGAAGAGTCACAGATGTAGGAGAAATTTCTCCAATTCCTAACCTTTTGAAAGTTGATAAAGGCATTAGATTAATACTCGCTCCCATATCAAATAATACTTTTTCCGAAAAATTTTTTAATTATAGCACACGGAATAGTGAAACTACCAGGATCTTTTAGTTTTTCCGGAAGCTTCTTCTGAATAATTGCACTACACTCTCCGCTAAGTGCAACAGTTTCATGGTTTGTAAATTTTATTTTGTTTCTCAGAATATCCTTCATAAACCTAGCATAGGCAGGCATCTTTTCTAATGCTTCAACAAAAGGAATTTTAATCGTTAATTTCATAAGGATCTCCAAAATTTTTTCAAATATGTTATCCCTATTTTGTTTCTTTAATCTTTGAGGAAATGGAGGTGGTGGCTTTTCAAATATTATCTTCATTGGTTCAAGAGGATAATCCAAGTCTGGATAAATCTTATTTGAACCTTTTTCAATTTCCACCTTCTCCTTTTCTATTTCAACTTCTTTTTGCACTCTAGTTTCCAATTCTTTTCCACTCCTTAATTGAATAGCCTTAAGTTGTTCCTTTTTTTGTTCTTTTGGATGTTCTCCAAATTACTTGGAAGTGTTCCCAAAGGTCTATTATTAAGTGCAGTGAAAATATGTCCTAATTGATTTTTAATATTCTTCATAGCAACACCTTGAGCTTGTAAATGATTTCCCATATTCAGAATCATTTCTTCAGTAGACAACTTCTTATCCTTAAATTGTGGGTTACTATTAAATCCAAGGGGATAAGATGGTCTAAAATTAGAATTTCCTTGACTGTTCAAATTTCCAATTGAATTCATAGAATTGTTAGCCCAATGCTGGTTAACATTAGCATTATTATTATTCCAATTGAAGTTTGGGTGATTCTTCCAACCAGGGTTATAATAATTCGAATAAGGATTGTTAGGTTTATTAATAGCATTTAAGGTCTCGTAAGGTGTTTGAGATTCTATTATCTGTCTAAATGAGTTTTCCTCTAACACTGGAGGTGGTTGAGAATAATTCATTCCATATTGATCTATTTTCTTTGAAAGGGCTGCAATTTGAGAAACTACCATAGTCATCATATCTGAATCATGAACGCTAGCTATACTCTTAGGATTTACCCGTTCATAGGGCCATTGAAAATTATTAGTAGCCATTTCTTCAATTAATGCGTATGCTTCTTCAAAAAGTTTTGACATTAATGATCCACCAGCTGCAGCATCTATAATAGATCTCAATGATCCCACTAATCCATTATAAAATGTTTGAATTATTAACCAATCTGGTAAAGCATCATGTGGGCACTTCCTAAGAAGGTCTTTAAATCTCTCCCATGCTTCATATATTGACTCTCCTTCAAACTGACAAAAAGATGTAATATCATTTCTTAGTTTAACAGTCTTTGATGGAGAGAAATATTTTGATAAAAACTTTTGAGATAATTCTCCCCAAGTTCTAATAGATCCGGGTGCTAACGAATTTAACCACGCCTTAGCCTTATCCCTTAATGAAAAAGGAAAAGTCTATGTCTGACAGCATCACTAGACACTCCATCATATTTAAAAGTAGCACACAGTTCTAAGAAACTAGCGAGATGTAAATTTGGATCCTCATTAGGTGTTCCAACAAATTGATTGTTTTGTACCATTTGGATATTAGCAAGTTTAAGTTCGAATGAATCAGCAGCAACATCAGGATTTTGAGTAGTTATATGAATTTCATCTACTGTTGGGTTAGTATATTCTCTTAAAGGTCTTGGCAAATTTCCAACTTCATTTCTTTGATTATCTTGAATATTCACCATTTTGGAAGGATTTTCAATTTGTTTTTGTTGTTTTCTAATTTTTCTGACTGTACGCTCTAACTCCAAATCCCAAAGCACTAACCCTATAGATCCGCCACTACACATATACAAACACAAATACTTTAATAAAAATAAACAAACATAATTACACACTACAAAATAAACTTACTTCGTTACTTAACTTTTGCTTTCTTAACTTCGTTACTTACCCGACAACAATGCCAAAAACTTGATGCTCGACTTTATAACTTGCAAGAATTTATAAACTCAGATTTATAGATTTATAATAATTTTGTTAAGTCTAATCATTCAATGCAAGTATAAGTATTGTATCAAGTAATACAGGGCTCTAATGGAGTCCTGGATATTAATCCCACAGGGAAATATTGAAGTTTTAAGAAAGCGTTACACAATGTGTAATAAGCACTGAAGTTAAAGTTTTCTACTTACTACTACTATGCAAGAAACAGTAAGAACAACAAAATAGTTACAACTAACTAACTACAATTACTTCTAACAACTTTAAGAATGGGCGCCGCCGGCGCCATTTTACCGAGAGCTCAGAAAATATTTCGACGATAGAGCACCGCTAGTGCCCTATCAGGCACCGCCAGTTCCCAATGTCGGTGTAATTCAAATTTAAAGAGTTTTGGCGACTTTTTGAAGGGATGCCTAAGGAAACTCTTGGGATTTTATTTCTAATTTATAAGTAACTATTTTTGGACTAAAATAGTGTGGGTCTAGTGTATGTTCTACAGTTCTAGTGTGGTTCTAGTGAGGGAGAGTGTGTGTTGAGTGTTAGGGTTTAGAAGAGTGAGTGTAGAAGTGATAATTTGAGAGGGATTCTTCTCTAAGGAGTGAAGGAGCAGTAAAGTGAGAGATTACTTCTTCCTTTCCATTCTAAGAATGGAATTGAGTGTTTTAAAAAAGAGAGAAAAGGATTCAAAAGAACTTCAAGGGAATTATATTGGGGAAGAGAAAGAGATAAGTTGTATTTTCTTTTGTGGTTTGTATGGTTTTTCTTTTATATATAAAATCCATGTTTTATTATGTTTTCTCTATGAATTCTGAGTAGTCTTCTTTGTCTTCCTTCTTGCATAGAGATGTGATGATGTGTTGATGTGGATTTGAAGTGCTTTTAAAGTAGTGAAGAAATTGTGATGGTTTTTCATTTCGAACATAATTTACTTTTCGATCTGGCAAATTGAATTATTAAAATCTATGTTTGAACATTAACTCTGAAAGGATTTAGTGTCCTACAACAATAATGAAGAATCCATTCAATGTCCATGGATGAATTGCATAGTTCATGGGAATTGAGTGCAAATAAATAAGGAAATGTGTTTTGATGGACTTCAAATTGGAGGTTTCAGGGTGACAGGCTGAGATCCCCAATTTGGTGTTAAGATTAGTAATTAAACTAGAAGGTTAGCCGTCAGGTGAAGATGAGTGGGAGCTCCGTAGTGACAGCCGGTATCCTCCCAGCCTAGCCTACGATTTGGTGACTAAACTTAGGATATGTCAATGTTCATTTCATGCTTGGAAGTGGGGGTACTATTTTGAGGGTAAGGAAACATTTATGCTCGTATTTGGTACAACACCATAAATAATCATTCCATATCATTCATACATCATATACTCGTTGCAAGAGGAAAGATACTTTTCTTATATATCAAAACCTTTCAAATACATAGCTTAGTGTGTGTCTGTTAGTTAATTTTGTTTTAAAGATATTAGAAGTAATTGTAGTTTGTTTAATTGTTACTATTTTCTGCATCTTGTTAGTAGAAGTAAACATTAAACATTAATTACAATTTGAGTATTGGATTTCAGTATTACATTATCTATTGTAAGAATCGTGCCTTCCCTGTGGGATCGATAACCAGGACTCCATTATAGCACGGTATTACTTGGTACGATACGTATACTTGCGTTGAATGTTTGGACTTTACAATATCATTATAATTATATATAACTTTGAGTTCATAAGTTCTTGCAATATTAAAAGTCCGCAGTCATAGAGTTATAATATATTGTGATGATTTTACTTTGATCTTCAGTTAGATGTAAAATTGATCAACTTGCACGTGATAATCTATTGTGAGAACATGTAAGAACCAATGCGGTATTATCTCAATCAACTATTGGTAAAAATCACATGAGATTATATGAGTGAGAATGTAGTCCATATGGTTGAGTGCAAAAAACTAGAGAGATATGCATGTTTAAGAGGTGTTGAATTATAGGACTTTAGAGTGACAGACTAATGCCCCTAATTTGGTTTGATGTGAAAAGTTTTATTATGAGATGTTAGCCCCAAGGTGGATGGAGAAGACGAAACTCTAGAGTGAGAGCTAGTATCTTCCCTAACTAACCCATCTACAAGATTTCAAATCATCAAATTAACCTATGTTCTTTATAGAACCAAGTAAGGGTAAAAAATATAATTGCTCCAATTTGTCACTATCTCTCTCGTAACTTGTTTTACATTTACACATGTAACAAATTTCATTGTATGAGGAAGAGTATTTTTAATATATCCAACCCCACTTTCTATTTTTTCTCTATGTATTTTAGTTTAGAAGTAGTATTGTAGTAATAATTGTTAGATATGATCAAAACCAAACTTTTATCGACCTTCCAAGCTAAGGAGTGTTATTGTAAACTAGAACTTCTCTTGAAAGATGCCATGATTAACCTTGGTCTCCGTAGGATCGATATTAGGGGCTTAGTCAGAAAGCTCTATATTACTTGATAACGATACGTGTACTCGCGTAAAATCCCTACTATTTAAAGACATAATTAAAATTTTACTTTGCTTTGGAGTCAAGTATTTGGTACCATTATAAAGGAAGAAATATAAAAAATAAAATTAAAGGATTAAACTCTTGTATATTTTAATCAGGGATCAAGTTTTTGGCGCCATTGCCGGGGATCGCGACGGTAGATCTTGACTTTCAGAACGATTTTAGTTGAAGTATTTAGTCTTAGACTTAGAAAATTGTAGTGTCGTAAAAATTGATTTGTGTGAAAAGTATTTTTTGTATGGAAAATTGTTGTGAAGAAATGTTTAGTGTGAAAAACAAGGTGTTTGTGAAAATGTTTTCTTGTGTTGAAAGTATTTTTTGTTTAATTTTTAATGTATTGTATCTTGTGTAATGTATGCGAACTAAAGGATCTGCAGGACATATGCCTTATGAACCCGAGTTAGAAAAAAGAAAAGAATAAAAAAAATATAGGGTTTGAAAAACTAGAAATGGAAATGGAAAATATTCAAAATAATAAGTTGGAAAATCATCATAAATCATTGAGGGATTATGTAAATCCTATGATATGTAAAATTCATTCAAGTATATGAATCCCTGTCGTAGAAGCTGACTCATTTGAATTAAATGCATAGATGATCCAACTGGTGCAAAATAACACAGTTTGGCGGAACTCCTTCGAAGGATCCTTATTTACAATTATCAGGTTTCCTAGAACTTTGTGCTACAATTTGTTATAATGGCATGTCAGACAATGTTGTTAGACTAAGGATTTTTCCTTTCTCACTAGGGGATAAGGCCAAAATGTGGTTATACTCATTAACACCAGGCTCTATTAAAATTGGAAGGAGTTAACTCAAAAATTCCTAGGTAAGTATTTTCCACCTTCAAGGACAACTAAACTTAGAAATGATATTATCTCATTTTGTCACTATGAAGGGGAATAAATATACGAAGCCTAGGAAAGATTTACGGAACTCCTAAGAATGTGTCCACACCATGCTCTGCCTAATTGGTTAATCATTCAAACCTTTTACAATGTGTTAGTAGGATCCCTTAGGTCTATAATTAAGCTGTTGTTGGTGGTTCATTAAAGTCAAAACCATTTGATGAAGCATATGTGTTAATTAAAAGATTGGATACAAATGAATTTGAATGGCCCTTTGTAAGGGTAAATACTTAAAAGGTAGCCAGTGTTCATGATACAGAAGCGATTTCAATTCTTGCATCTCAGGTTGCTGCAATATCAAGGAAGTTGGACCAATTTGGAATGAACCAATCTCAATTTGCTCCAGTAAGTGATGAAAGTTCATTAGAGCATATGATTAATTCTAACTTATCATATGAGACTTTAAAGATAATAAAAACCTGTATTCTAACTTTTACAACCTTGGTTGGAAGAACCATCCAAATTTTAACTGGAATCATACTATTACAGTGAAAACCGACAATGGGAAAATAATCATGCAAATCCTAATGGAAGTTGGAATAATCAGGGGAACACAAAATATAGACCTTTATATCCACTGGACTCTAATAATGATCAACAGTTTGAGGATAAGAAGATGTCTATAGAAGAAGTGGTATTGCAAATGGGAAACCAATTGCAAAGTAAAAAATGCTATAATTAGAAACATGGAGAATCAAATGGGACAATTGCTAATTCATTTAGCAATAGACCACAAGGAACACTTCCTAACAACATTAAGATCAATCCTAAAGAGAAAACTAACGAACAATTAGAAGCTGTCCAATTAAGAAGTGGAAGAGAGGTAGAGGATGTGGTTAGAAAAGAGAAAGAAGTTGAGAGAGAAACAAAAGAAACTAAAAAACCTAAAGAAAATGATTCTATGGATCTGGGAAAGAATATATCTTCAACTAAAACTAATTTAGAAAGACCACTACCACCATTTCCTCAAAGACTTAGACAGTATGAGTTGATAAACAATTTTCAAAATTCCTGAAAGTACTTAAGAAGTTAACAATAAATATTCCTTTCGTTGAAGCTTTGGAACAGATGACAAGTTATGCAAAGTTTATGAAGGAGATATTAAACAAGAAAAAAAAAACTTAGGGATTACGAGGCAGTTGCACTAAGTGAGGAGTGTCGGCATATTTTTAGGTTTGTGGTGTTGTATTTTTGAAAAGAGGTCGCCTACAGAAATTGTCGGCGAATTTTTAATTTAATTTAAATAAATAATTTGAAAAGTAGTATTTGATTTTGAAAATAATTTTAAGATATGAAATCAAACTGATCTCACATCCCGAATAGTTTATATAAACGAGCGCCGCACCACAAATCGTGTATCTATCCCGAAGAATAGACACACTGCTTGATAATGGGGCTCGATTAAATAAACTAGAAAGGTTTGTGACATCCGTTTGGTCCGCGAACCAATTTTATAAGCCGACAAGTTCCCCTGCTTAATATAAATGAATTAAGCGGGGTTTATATTACTCCAGGTTCTTAAAGTTCCCTATAAGGGCAAGCCCCTATAGTTAATTACATCTTAAGTGACGGGAATCACCTAAGAAAACTCTCGATAATAATCAGTAGTTCTGCTCTTAATAATTTCAAAGTTTAAGTTTTCAAGGGATTGAAGTTTAGAATTTCAATAGGGAATGGATCAAATTTGGAACAATTTATTTCAGGAGTCCAAAGGAAGAGAAGTAGGGGATGTCACGGACCCGAAATGAACTTCGGTGACTTCCCGTACTATCCTATTGTTTGGCTTGAATTTAGGAAAGTCCTAATGTTTATTTAATGTTTCGATCTTGCCAATTTTAATTAGTTAGGACTTATACCTGTATGATAAAATCATACAAATAGCATTTCGAAGATGTGAGGGTTTATGTCGTATCGGACGACTACCTCGGAGTCCTAAGACCGATTAGGGCTTAATTTACATGACATAATCATGCAAATGCCTAACGAAGAGTTGAGGATTTATGTTGCACTAGGCGAGCTACCTCGAGGTCCTATGGCTTGGTTATTTAGTTCTAAGGAAAGTTTTGCTGAAGTAGATTCAGGTTTTGCTGATGACGATGGCCGTGCTGCCCACCATGCTCCGAGCTCCTTGTCGTTGCAGAGGTTTAGTTTTAGAAGTCATAAATCAGGAGATGAGAGAAGTGTTTGGTTTTAGAGAAAGTCTTAATTTCCATGTGTCTTTAATATTTTAGTTAAAACAAATCTTAAAGTTGATTATAACAACACCGGTTAAGATCCCACGGTTCCATCCTTCCGGCATCGTTATTTTTATCGGATTCACTTAGTCCGGATGAATTTGCTAAACTCAACCGAATGAGTTCCACACTTTCATTTAGACCGTGGGAAATCCCGTTAGCAACACGTAGGTTACATCATCCGAGGTATTCCCGATCATCCAACAAGACGTTTTAATTTAGTTGTAGTTGTAGTTATGTTGTTCTGTTTGTGATTAAATTTTGAGTTGTTTTATATTTTGAAATGTTGTGGCGGTGAATTTTATCTTGTAATGACTTTTAATTTAGTTTTGGTTTCAGTTTTGGTTTCTGTCCTAAAGGTGTAAGTTTTCATGCAACTGTTGTTTATCATACAAGAAAAGTAAGTGCGATGCGATTAAATAAGTTGCAATAAAGTAATTTGCAATAAAATGAAAGCGTACCTGGAGGATCTTCCCGTCATTCCAAGCTGCACTTAAAACACAGTTAAAATATTTAAGCATTTAAAGTAAGTTCCTAGGTAAAGCTAAGGGAAGGGTTATGGTTTTCTACCAAGTTTCTAATCCTATAGCTAGTCATTTCCTATGACGTCTAGGTTCTCATGTTTTTAGTTTGAGGACGATTTTCTTCATCAAAGAACAACTAAGTTCAATTGTTCTTATAAATATCCTATCATATCGTGGAAGTGCTTAAGACGAATCTTAAACATCTTTTCAATATTTCTAGGATCGTTTTAAGTCCAAATGAATTTAATTACACAAATGAATTAATCGTCCGAGAGTTTAAGTTTTGTTGTCTTCGCTCAATGAACTTAGGACATTTCGAATATCCTATGAGTGAAGTAACACTTCTTTTAACACTCCTTTTAAGAGTTATGACATCACGAGCTTTCGAGGGCAAATGGATGTTCAAGTGAGTTATGATTTAATTTTAGTTAATGGATTTAAGTTTGGAATAGTGTTCAAGTTGTTTTAGATTTATTTTGAATTCTTCATGTCTTAGGTGATGTTATATTTAATTTAATTTAATTTAATTTAACTTAACTTAATTTAATTTAATTTAATTTAATTTGATTTAATTTAAGTTTATTTAATTTAATTTGATTTAATTTAATTTAATTTAATTTGATTTAATTTAATTTGATTTAATTTAATTTTATTTAATTTAATTTGATTTAATTTAATTTAATTTAATTTGATTTAATTTAATTTGATTTAATTTAATTTGATTTAATTTAATTTAATTTAATTTAATTTTTAATTTGATTTAATTTAATTTAATTTAATGTGTTTTAATTTAATTTAATTTAATTTAATTTAATTTTTTAATTTTAATTTAATATTTTATTTTAAAAGGGTTTCGCTTTTAAATAATTTAACTTTAATTTAATTTAATGATTAAATTTTTTAGCATTTTAAATCTTAAACTTGGATTATCATTTTAATTAGGAATTAAATATTATTGGGATGATTAATTTTGGGATTCTTAAATTAAAGAATAAATTTCTTCCTAATAACATCCCTATTTTAATAATTCCAATTTTATTATTCTTCCAAATTTAATCAATTATTTGATTAAAGTTTATTTCAATTATTTTTGAATTGTTTAATAAGTTCCTACCCTTTAATTATTTAAGTTTCAATCATCCAAATCAGATTAAAATCAAATATTTTACTCTTTCATTTTATTAAGCCTAAAGTTTTAATTAAAGGTTAAAATTTTAATTACCATTTTGCCCTTCAAGCTTAATAATTCCATAACTCATTAAATTGAGCTCAAATGAATTTGAAATTTTTATGTGACTTCACTCATATGTCAATGAGGACATTAGAGGAGAAAATGTGATTTTTCTGTATTTAATTTATTTATGTAATTATTTTTGGTGGAAAATAGGGATTTTCAAGGAAAATTTAATAATATGACCAAGGGAAAGTTTCTGTCCTTAAGAAAATTATGGGACATTCCTAATGACCAGAGAACCACTTGGACCAATTTTGGTGATTTTTTGAATTATATTATTTTTATTATAATTATTTTGAGTTTTGGAGTATTAATTAATTTAAAAATAAAATAAAGTTTGAAAAATGAATTTTATATTTTTCAAAAATCTCTCTGATATCAAGGAAATCAGAGAATCAATTTTTATAATTTTCTGATTTTTCTTTGATTTATTAGAATTATTTTGGTGGAAATGCTAGAAAATACATTTTTTTTAATTTTAAAATTACCCTAGGGCTTTAAAATTTAATAACTCATCATAGAGACCTAAGAAAAATATGGGATTTGTTCCTAAGTGATTAGAATTCAAAATGTGACATTTTGGTAAATTTTATTATTTTTGTGATTTTTATTATTTTATTAATTATTAAAATATTAAAATAATACAAAAAAATCAACTTTTTTAGAAAATTGAAATTTTAATTTTCTTAAATTCCCCTGATATCAGAGAGGCTCAAAACCAATTTGGTGAATTTTTGAAAGGTATTTTGAAAGTTATGAATTTTTAAAGTTTAAAATGACTAAATGGCTTAATCAACCCATTTAGTAAGTGCTAACCAAGTCCAATCGACTTCAAACTTTTGTGGTGGTTTCCTCTGATCCTAAAGGTCAGTGGAGAATTGATTTCAAGTCAATTTGATGTATAGTTAGCTCGTAATTAATTAGGGGTCTATTTTGGGTGTTTAAGCCAATTAGGGTTGTTTTGAGTGAATTAACTCAAGTCCTATTTTTCCTAGGGTTCTCTGGTCATAAGGAACATCACCAAATTTTCCTAGAATTTATTTCACAACATGCTAATTTTTGGAATTAAAATACTCAAAACAGCCACATGCATTTGAAAAATCAATAACTTTTCACGGAGATGGCTCTGACCTTGGAAAATTCAGGGAATGTTCCCAAGTTCAGAGGCTTCAAAAGCCCTATGGTCTCATGCCATGGTGAATTGTATGAATGCATGGAGAATTAAAACAATGCAGGGAGTAAATAATTAATTAAAAATAAAGTACTCGGCAAAATTAATTAATTTCTTTTCCACATTATTCTCCTCTGTTCACTAAGCAAGAGGGTATTTTTATTTTATTTTTGTGATTTTTCTACACAAAGATATGGATTTTCAAGTTCGGTATTTAAATAAATCGAAAAAACCCTAATTTTCTACTTATCCACGCGGCGCCGTGTCAACCTCGGCAGCCTCCGAAGGGGTACGTGTCGCGCCGCGATTGGGCGCCGCCATCCGAGTCGCTGTCCCGGACCCGCGGTTCACGTATCATTCCCCGGTCCGGCGCAATCCGAACCGTCCGCTCGATACACGCGCGATCCAACGCGCTCCCGGTCATCGTCTACGACCGGTGTGCACCCGTGACCGTCAACCTTCTAACCCTAATTTCTCACTCGATTCTCAACGGATTTTCGTGTTCTTATGCTCTCATGCGATTCGTCTTCGAAGAGACGAACACATCCATACGGTAAACATGCATTGAAATTTATTCAAATGAAATGGAGAATCTCCGTAAGCTCGGGAAGAAGAATGAGTTCATACCTTTGCTCGCAGAAGTGAAGCTTCGATCCGAGAGTTGTGTCACCTTCGATTGGGTCCAAGTAAGCTCCGCATGAAGTCCCTCGGCCCAGTGAATCGTCTAGCTATGAAAGTGACCACGACCGATCACAAAGCTTGGAGGCTGGAGCAACCGGGTGGCTTCGGAGATGGGGCTTTCGAGTGGGAAACTTCTCCTCTTGGTCCGAGTGAAGGTGTAGGACCGATCGATTTGAGGATTGGCTCACCGTGGCAAAGTGTCCCGGTTTTGGGTGAAAATTCAGTTGAGAAATCGGATTCGTCGGCTGAGGATTAGGGCAAATTGACACCTGGGATCAACCGCTCTAAGTATGGAGTAGGGTTTGGAACAATTTTGGCGCAGTTTCGGCAAGGTTCTGTGCAACTCTCCTCCATGGCCGTGAGGGGTCGAGTTTAAATAGAGGTGGTCGGAGAGCCTCACGGTGGATGGCCGAGGGTTGGGATCAGTCTGCTCGGGCATGGGAAGAACGACTATGGTGACCATTGGGCATGGGGCGGCTCAGCAAGGTGGAATTCCAAAGTTCGGCTCCTCCCAAGGTCTCGGCCATGGTGTTTTCCGGCGACCCGGTGGTCGGCCGGGCGACCGGTCACCATCTTGGTCAGTGGGTCGTGGTCGGGTTTAGTGTAGGCAATTGGCAAATGCCATGTGTAAAGGCTTTGATCCAAAGTAGAATGGGGCATGGCTAGTTTTGAGTCTAAATGGGTCAATCCACCCATTTGGGCTTGGTGCACCCTTCAAGGTGGCTTTGGGTCTCGTGGGGGATCAAAGGGATCACTGGTTTGGCATGGAGAAGTCTCCATCCAAATATATTTGGATTAAATTTAAGTTTAGGTGAATCATGATTAAGGCTAATGAGCTTTAGGGATTAAGGAAAGCCCTCCCTCTCCTTACTCAATATGGCATGGTGGAGTGTCCAAGGTTCTCATGGCTCACATGTGGCTCATGCATGGCTTCTTGGCTCACCTTTGGCTTGGGGAAAGGTTTAGTCAATTTCATGGAAATGGGTTTAAGGAAATTTTGGTATTTTATGGGAATTTGTATGGGGCTTGATTTGGAATAATCCAATGATGAATTTAGGACTTAGGTATTGAGTTTAATTGAAAGTATGATGAGGAGAAATGTCATATGGGCTTTGAGACTAATTTTGGGCCTTTGGATGTGGTAAAAGATGGGCTTTTAAAATGGTTTAAGGAATGGGCCTTTAAGTTTAAAAATGAATTTATGAATGGAAATTTTGTAAAGAGGTTGGGCCAAATAATTGTTGAGTTTGGTTTAGGGATGTGTCATGAGTGGTTTGGAGTCAATTTGGTGTGATTTGGACTTGAATTGGTTTGAATTTGGGTTTATTTGGTAAGTGGGCCAATGTAGGTCAAATTGGGCTAACTTGGGCCAATGTTGGGCTAGAGTTGAAATTTATGTAAAATAAATGTTGGGAAATGTTTTTGGGAGTGTTTCAAAGAGGTTTTGGCTTTGGTTGGGTTTTGATTTTGGGGTTTGGGCCTATTTGGGTTAGGTTTGGGTTTAGGCCAAAATTGGGCTTTTTGATTTTGGGTTGAATTTGAGTGGGGTTTGGGTCAAAATCTTGGGCAAATCATGTTAGTGTTTTGTTTATGGGGATGTTAAGGAAGGTTTAAAAAGATTTGGGGTTAATTGGAGTTGAATTGGGTGAGTTTGGGCTAAGTTTGGGTCATGGGTCCAAATTGGGCTTTAAGGCCAAAAGTGAAATTGGATCCCAATGCCAATCAAATTGGGCTTGGATTTGGTCTAGATTGGTGTTGGGGATGTTGAATTGAAGTTTAGAATTGAATTGGACCAGAATTTGGGTCAATTGGGTAGGTTTAGTTTGACATTGGGTTTACTTTGGGTTAAAATGGGTCAAATTGGGGGTTTTGATAAAAGTGGGGTAAATTGACAAAATTGGCCCATGGTGTAGTTGGACAAAATGAAATTGGGAATATTTAGGATTTTCTGGAATTTTCTGGGAATTTTCTGAATTTTTGGATTTTTTGGCTAAGAGGGGTATTTTGGGTATTTGGAGGGTATTGGGAGGTATTTTTGGAATTTTGATATTTTTGGGTATGGATGACCAATTTGATTGGTGAGGACATGTTTAGGAATGATTTTGGAGAATTTTGGGTAGTTTAGGTGATTTTGCAAATTTTGGAGGGTTTCCATGGTATTAGGCAGGCTTGGCAGGTGTAGGGTCCCGGGGTCAAAATTGAAAATTTGGAAAATTGAAGATTGGGTGAATGTAAGTGGAATGAAATCATTTTGGTTGAGACATGAAGCCATATCAAGTCCACATGAGCCATGAAGGGACTCATTTGAGGCATCCACTATGTTGTTCCTAACCCTCTTAGCCAAGGGCTTAGGGGTTAAGGACCATCCATGTGAACCACTTGCATGAGTCAGGAGGTCAAATTGGGTATGGGTGTGTTTTTAGGAGGTGTGTGAAAGTGTAGTGTATAGGTGTAGTGTGTGTGTAAGTCAGCCCCTCACTAGACCAGGCCACCCAGGGCAGTCCTAAGGCCAAAGAGTCCTATGGGAACTCATCCTATAAACTTCCACATTTGATCTCAACCCTCTAGGTGATTAGGGGTCTACAAACAAGTTTGTGGAGTTTGCAGGGAGTTAAGAAGTGGTTTGAATTTCTAAGTGGTGGGTCCCAATTCTAATCCTCTAGGATAGTCAAAGGAAAAGCCTAAGGATAGATCCTAAGTACTAAAGAGAAGAAGAGAAGACCTCATCAAAAATGAGGTCAATAAGGAGTGCAATGCTATACTTCATAAAAAGCTTCCTTAGAAACATGAAGATCCTTATAGCTTTACAATTCCTTGTGGAATTGGAGAGAAATTATGTGGAAAAGCCTTATGTGATTTAGGAGTGAGCATTAATGTGATGCCTCTATCTATATTTAAAAGGTTAGTTTTAGCTAATATTTCTCCCACAACTATAATCTATCAATTAGCTACCGATCTATCATTTATCCAAAATGGGTTATAGAAGATGGCTCGTTAAAGTGGTTAAATTTATCTTTCTTATGGTCTTTAATGTATTAGATATGGAATACGATAAAGATAGTCCAATTAATTTAGGGAGACCTTTCCTTATTACTGGACTAGCTATGATAGATGTGCAAACAAGAGAGTTGAATATGAACATTAATGACCAGGAATTAACTTTTGATATATTAAAGACTATGAAATATCCAACTGAGAGAAAAGATGATGATTATTTTTAAATGGATGAATTTGATTATCTAAGTAAAGAACATTTCCAAGAAAGTTTTGGGAGTAAGTTAATAGATGAGAACAAAATGAACTTTCATGATGAGTTGAAAATGTTATTTAAAGAAGACTGTACGTATGTTCAAGAGAGGTGTAAAATGATGGACGTTACTGAAAATAGTAAACTTTTAATTCCATCTGTTGAAAAATATCATGAACTCAAGAGGCATGTATCCCATAAAATTTTAAAGCCTACATATTTAGGGAATTCATCTACATCTCCAGTCTTTATATTTTCAGATTCGACTCAATCACAACAAAAACCTGAATTGAATGATAAACCCAGTAAAAGATCTTTTAAGAAAGAGTTATTCAAAATCACTGAATGACGTATTCTTTGGTATACATAAAAAATGACTGAGATTCTGTTGCTTGGGAAACCAGAGTAAACATTGAATACATCAGGTCGTCGATGTTAGACCAAGCGCTTCGTAGGAGTTAACCCATGGTTATCTTTGTTCTCTTTTTGGTGTGATTGTTGTTATGTTGGATTGGATAATAGTGAGATGTTGGACTTTGATCCTTGTTTGATTTATAAGAGCGGATTGGGCTAATTTTGTGAGGTTATGTCTTGGTCTTAACTAAATTTGTATATGACTTCTGGTAGTAGCAGGCTGACGAGTCTGTTACGACTTAGTTCTCAAACAGAGCTGAGAATTAGCTTGATGCATGCAGAGTTTGGACTTGGACCACTCCACGTCAACTCTATTACTTCCTTTATCTCACTTTGTCTTTACTGAGTAAGGTCATGAACTTACTTAGTGAACAACATATGGATGAACTGCACTACTTTGATTTACCAGATTGTGTATACCTTAGACTTAAAGTAATCCTAAAATTGACAACACATGATGGAATTCCGGTCCAAGGGTTACAACCATTTAAGAAAATTTATAATACACTCACGTTATTAGTGTAGTTTCTTCCGTTAGAAATTCAAAGTAAGGAGGGGAAATATGTGTAGAAGGGAGATCAAATTAACCTCAGTTGTTGAATGTTTATGAAATCTGTCAGTCTATGTATTGGATTTTGTGTGTCTACGTTTGTGAGTCAAGTTGAATGAGTCATTGGAGACAACAAAGCCTATCTTAATATTTTGAACTTGTTAGCATCCAACAATTCATTTATAAAGTTTAAAATGTGTTCCTGTTTAATCTTTAGTTTGTATCTATTCTACTATTTAAAATTCCTTTATAGTGTTATGTCAAGCATGCTTAGGCTAGATTTATTTTCTACTAGAATATTCTACCAAGTTCTATTTGTTAATATTTTTGTAGTACGTGTAGTAAATTGTAAAAGTGATTATTCTCTGCAGCATATTTTTGTACTTCATTGTTACGCATGTTTGAGCTTATGTTTGGGGGTAAGAAAACGTTTTCAAATTTAAACCTTACTTTTTTTCAGAACTACTAAAAATAAATTTGTATTTTATTTCTAATGACTATTGTTATGTGGATTCATCTTAACGATGTTAGAATTTTAAGTATATAAATGGAGTATAAAAACTTTGTTGATATTTTTAGTGTAAAGGGTGAACCTAGAGTTAAAGATATTTAATGGAGAACGTGAGAAAATGAATAACTATCTTCAGTAGGATGAAGTGTATTTTTTAAAAACTAAGGATTCTTAGAATTTTTATTTTCAAACATTTAAGGCTCTTTTAGAAAGTTTTTAAAAAAAATACATCTTTTTAAGTGAAGGAAAGTAATAAGTTTTAACTTTAGAGGAGGATAGTTGAATTCAAAATCATTTAAGGACTTCTCTAGATATAGTAATCCTCACATATAAAAAAAAAACAATTAAATGGATAAAAAAGATCCTGAAATAAAAGAAATGGATCAAAGAGATCCTGAAAAAGAAAAAACAAAATAAAAAAAATGTGAGGAGAAGCTTGAGGAGAGGTCCTAATCAAAAATTGGTTTCACTTAAGTCCTATAGTAAAGAAATTAGGACAATCCTAAGCTTGCTTTTTATACCTATATTAGTTAAATTATTTTTAAGAGTGTTCTTAATTTGAGAAAGTAAAGTTCATAGGATCCTACATTTGAAAAATCTGCATATTTTTCTGAATTAGATAGGAAAACAAATTCATAAGTTTGATGATAAATATTTTAGATCCTGGGCTAGTCTGATTCACTAGAAGCTCTTCTAGGTTGGATTATCCACTTTTAGAAAAAAAATTTAGCAATTTTAAAGGGTGACCTATTAACTCTAATCTACAAAATTTATTTTAAAACTATAGTAATACTTGAGGACAAGTAAAGTTTAAGTTTGGGGGATATTAACCAACCTAAAAATGTACTACTTTTTATACTATATTTTATAATGATATTACACTTAAAAGGTATGTTTTCTTGTGTTTTTAGCTGTAGGTACATCAAATTGAAGAATTTGGAGTGATTGGAGCAAAAGTAACAAAAATGGAGCATTCCGGAGCAAATCGGGTCGAGTCGGAGCATACCAGAGCAAAACGAGTCAAACCGGACACTTTTGTACCTGTGTCTGGTACTTTGGATCCACCAGTTGGTGCATAGCCACCAAGTAGTGGTGCCTATGCGCCAGAAAACGGTGCATAGCTGCCAGTAACGGTTTTTGGCAAAACTTCTCGAAGAAACATCGAATTTGGATGTTTTCGAAGCGTTGTGAAGTATGTCTCATGGGAAATTCATTGGGAATGATAAAATAAACTTTCTAGAAGAGTTTGGGTTGGTTATAAGGAGTTATTATGGAGGAGATGTGTCTATTGGATTGAAAAGGTACTTAAGCCACCCTTTGGAAGATTCATTGAATGTGGACTCTTTTATAAGAGACACTTAAGCATGTCATGGGAAGTTATAAAAACATTCTTAAACTCTTGGGGAAGGGGATAATTAGAAGGAGGAGAAGATTATAAGAGTAGAAGAAGGCTTGGAGTAGAAGTGAAGGCTTGGGCGTGAGCCAACTAGGTGAGAGAGAAATAGAGAGTGTGAGAGACTTTTTTCTTTTCTTTTCTCTTTGATCTTAGAGAGGATTGCAAGGAGATTGCTTTTACTATACAAGAAGAGTTTTGATTTCCATCAAGGATAAGTTTTCTCATTGTATTTTTATTTGAATCTAGTACTTTGTATGTGTTGTTTTAAAGACTTGTTCAATGAAAGTTCTTGTTGTTTCTCCATGAGTAGTGAGTAGTTTTCTTTACTCTTTCCTCTTACAATGAACTAGTATGCATGTGTAGGATATAGAGTTGAGTAGAGTTAGAATATATTCTGATGATTTACTTTGATCTTCATTTAAATTTAAACTTAATCAACTTGCATGTTATTAACTGTTGTGAGAACATGTAAGAACTAATGCAGTATTGTCTCAATCAATTATTGGTAAAAATCACACGAGATTATATGGGTGAGAATGTAGTCCATATGGTTGAGTGCAAATAAATTGGGAGATAAGCATGTTTAAGAGGTGTTGAACTAGAGGAATTCAGGGTGCTAGATTAAAGCTCCTAATTTAGTTTAATGTGAAAAATTTTCTTATGAGGTGTTAGCCCCCAGGTGGAAGGAGAAGGGGGAACACTAGAGTGAGAGCTAGTATCTTCCCTACCTAACTTATCTACAAGATTTCAAATCATCAAATTAATTTATGTTCTTTATAGAACCAAGTAAGGGTAAAGAATATAATTACTTCTATTTTTCAAAATCTCACTCGCTACTTGTTTTACTTTACACATATAACTAATTTCATTGTATGAGGAAGAGTATTTTTAATATATCCAACCCCACTATCTAATTTTCTCAAAGTATTTTAGTTTAGAAGTAGTATTGTAGTGATAATTGTTAGATGTAATCAAAACCAAACTTTTATCGTCCTTCCAAGCTAACGAGTGTTATTGTAGACTAAATCATCTCTTGAAAGCTATCGTGATTAACCTCGATCTCCCTGGGATCGATATTCGGGCCTTAATTAGAAAGCTCTATATTACTTGATAACGATAAGTATACTTACGTAAAATTTGTACTATTTAAAGACATAATTGAAATTTTACTTTGCTTTAGAGTCAATTTTTTGGCACCATTATAAATGAAGAAATCTAAACAAAGGATTAAACTCTTGTATATTGTAATTAGGGTTAATATTTTTGGCACCTTCGCCGGGGATCTCGACAATTGATCTTGACTTTTAGGAGGATTTTAGTTGAAATATTTAGTCTCAGACATGGAAAATTATAGTGTCGTAAAAATTGATTTGTGTGAAAAGTATTTTTTTTATGGAAAATTGTTGTAAAGAAATGGTTTGTGTGAAAAACAAGGTGTTCGTGAAAATGTTTTCTTTTGTTGAAAGTATTTTTTGTTTAATTTTTAATGTATTGAATGTTGTGTTATGTATACAAACTAAAAGATCTGCAGGACATGTTGTCGGCATTTTTTAGGTTATGTGCTTTATTTTGAAAAGGGGGTCGCCTACAGAAATATGTCGGCGTATTTTAAATTTAATTTAAATATATATATAATTTAGAAAGTAGTATTTGATTTTGAAAATAATTTCAAATTTGAAGATTTTTAAGATATGGAATCAAACCGATCTCACATCCCGAATAGTTTACATAAACGAGCACCGCACCACAAACCGTGTATCTATTCCTAAGGATAGACACACCGCTTAATGGTGGGGCTCGGTTAAATAAACTAGAGGATTTGTGACATCCGTTTGGTCTGCGAACCAATTTTATAAGCCGACAAATTCCCTCGCTTAATATGAAAACATTAAACGGGGTTTATATTACACGGGTTCTTAAAGTTCCCTATAAGGGCGAGCCCACATAGTTAATTACATCTTAAGTGACGGGAATCACCTAAGAAAACTCTCGATAATAATCAATAATTCTGCTCTCGAGAATTTCGAAGTTTAAGTTTTCGAGGATTGAAATTTGGAATTTCGATAAGGAATGGATCAAATTCGGAACATTTTATTTTGGGGATTCGAAGGAAGAGAAGTAGGAGAGATCACGGATTCGAAGCGAACTTCGGTAATCTCCCGACTATCCTATTGTTTGGCTTGGATTTAGGAAAGTCCTAATGTTTATTTAATGTTTTAATTTTGCCGATTTTAATTAATCGGGGCTTATATTTATATGATAGAATCATACAAATTGCACAGAAGATATGAGGGTTTATGTCGTATCGGACGACTACCTCGGAATCCTAAGACCGGTTAGGGCTTAATTTGCAATGCAAATGCACTAACGAAGAGTTGAGGATTTATGTTGCACTAGGCGAACTACCTCGAAGTCCTATGGCTTTGTTGTTTAATTCTAGGAAAGTTTTGCTTGATGTAGATTTGTTTTGCTTGATGACGATGGCCGTGCTTGCCCACCATGCTCCGAGCTTCTTGTTGTTGCTTGAGGTTTAGTTTTAGAACTCATAAATCGGGAGATGAGAGAAGTGTTTGGTTTAGAGAAGTCTTAATTTCCAAGTGTTCTTTATGTTTTAATTAAAACGAGATCTTAAAGTTGATTAAACAGAAGCAGATTAAGATCCCGCGGTTCCGTCATCCCGGCACCGTTATTTTCATCGAATTCACTTAGTCCAGGATGAATTTGCTAAACTCGACTAAATGAGTTCCGCACTTTCATCTAGACCAGTGAGGAAATCCCGTTAGCAACACGTGGGTTACATCATCCGAGGTATTCCCGATCATTCAATGAGACGTTTTAATTTAGTTGTAGTTGTAGTTTTGTGTTCTGTTTGTGATTAAATTTTGAGTTGTCTTATATTTTGAAATGTTGTGGAGGTGAATTTTATCTTTTAATGTCTTTTAATTTAGTTATGGTTTCGGTTTTGGTTTACGTCCTAAAGGTGTAGGTTTTCATGCAATTGTTGTTTAACATGCGAGAGGAGTAAAGTGCATTGCGATTAAATAAATTGCAAGAAAGTAAATAGCAATAAAATAAAAGCGTACACGGAGGGTCTTCCCGTCATCCCAAGTTGCACTTAAAACACGGTTAGAATATTTAAGCAAGTTCCTAGGTAAAGCTAAGGTAAGGGTTATGGTTTTCTACCAAATTCCTAATCCTATAGCTTAGTCATTTCCTATGACGTCTAGGTTCTTTGTGTTTTTGGTTTGAAGACGATTTTCTTCATCGAAGAACAACTAAGTTCGATTGTTCTTATAAACATCTTATCATATTGAGGAAGTGCTTAAGAAGAATCTTAAACATCTTTTCAATATTTCTAGGATTGTTTGAAGTCGAATGAACTTAATTATGTAAATGAGCCGATCGTCCAGGGTTTTCGAGTTTTGTTAACTTGCTCGGTGAACTTAGGACATTTGAATATCCTTATGAGTGAAATGACATTTCGTTTAATATTCCATTTAAGAGTTATAATAGCAAAAGCTCCTAAAAGCAAAATGATATTTAATGATTTGTGATTTAATTTCAAATTAATGATTTAAGTTTGGAATAGTGTTCAAGTTATTTTAGATTTATTTTGAATTCTTTATGTCTTTATATTTAATTTAATTTAATTTGGTTTAATTTATGTGTTATTTAAGTTAATTTAATGTAATGTGATTTAATTTAATTTAATTTAATTTAATTTAATTTAATTTAATTTAATTTTAATTTTGATTTAATTTAATTTAATTTTATTTAATACTTAATTTAATTTGATTTAATTTAATTTAATTTAATTTAATTTAGTTTAATTTGATTTAATTTAATTTAATTTTTAATTTAATTTAATATAATATATCTTAATTTAATTCTTAATTTTTTAATTTAATTTTTAATTTTAAAGGAATTTGTTTTAATTTAATTTAAAGACTAAGTCTTTTAATGTTTTTTAAATTTGAATTATCATTTTAATTGAGAATTAAACATTAATGAGATGATTAATTTAGGGATTTTTAAATTAAAGAATAAATCTCTCCCTAATAATATCCACTATTTTAATAACTCCGATTTTATTATTCTTCCAAATTTAATCGATTATTTAATTAAAGTTTAATCATTTTAAATTGTTTAATGGGTTTCTACCCTTCAATTATTAAATTTCAATCATCCAAATCAGGTTAGGATCAAATATTTTACTTGTTAATTTTTTATTAAACCTAAAGTTTTAATTAAGGGTTAAAATTTTAATTACCATTTTGCCCTTCAAGCCTAATAATTTCATAACTCACTAAATTGAACTCGAAATGAACTTGAAATTTTTATGTGACTTCACTCATATGTCAATAAAGACATGAGAGGAGAAAATGTGATTTTTCTGTATTTAATTTATTTATATAATTATTTTTAGTAGAAAATAGAGATTTTCAAGGAAAATTTGATAACATGACCAAGGGAAAGTTTCTGTCCTTAAGAAAATTAGGGGACATTCCTAATGACCAGAGGACCACTTGGACTAATTTTGGTGATTTTTGAATTATATTTTATTTATTAGAATTATTTTAAGTTTTGGAGTGTTAATTAATTTAAAAATAAAATAAATGTTGAAAAATGAATTTTATAATTTTCAAAATTCTCTCTGATATCAAGGATTTCAGAGAACCAAATTTTACAATTTTCTGATTTTTCTTTGATTTATTATAATTATTTTAGTGAAAATGCTAGAAAATACATTTTTTTTAATTTTAAAATTACCCTAGAGCTTTAAAAATTAATATCTCACCAAATAGACTTAAGAAAAATATGGGGTTTGTTCCTAAGTGATTAAAATTCAAAATGTGACATTTTGGTGAATTTTATTATTTTTGTGATTTTTATTATTTTTTAATTATTAAAAATATTAAAATAATATTAAAAAATCAACTTTTTTAGAAAATTGAAATTTTAATTTTCTTAAATTCCCCTGATATCAGAGAGACTCCAAAACCAATTTGGTTAATTTTTGAAAGATATTTTGAAAGTTATGAATTTTTGAAGTTTAAATTGGCTAAATGGCTTAATCAACCCAATTAATAGGGCTAACCAAGTCCAATTGACCTCAAATTTTTATGGTGGGCTCCTCTGATCCTAAAGGTCAGTGGAGAATTGGTTTCAAGTCAATTTGATCTATGGTTAACTCTAATTAATTAGAGGCCTATTTTGAGTGTTTAAGCGATTAGGGTTAATTTGAGTGAATTAACTCGAATCCTATTTTTCCTAGGGTTCTCTGGTCATAAGGAACATCACCAAATTTTCCTAGAATTTATTTCACAACATGCTAATTTTTGAAATTAAAATACTTAAAACAGTGACATGAATTTGAAAAATCAATAACTCTTCATAGGGATGGCCTCTGACTTTGGAAAATTCAGGGAATGTTCCCAAATTCAGAGGCTTCAAAAGCCCTATGGTCTCATGCCATGGTGAATTGTATGGATGCATGGAGAATCAAAACAATGCGGGGAGTAAATAATTAATTAAAAATAAAATACTTGGACAAAATTAATTAATTTCTTTTCCACATTATTCTCCTATGTTCACTGAGCGAGAGGGTATTTTTATTTTATTTTTGTGATTTTTCTACACGGAGATATGAATTTTCCAAGTTTAGGGAATTAAATAAATAGGAAAATACCCTATTTATTTACTTATCCACGCGGCGCCGGCACATCCTCGGCATCTCCGAACTCACACGCGTCGCGCTCCCATTCGACGCCGCCATCCGAGTCGGCGACCGGGCCCCGCGGTTCTCGTACCGTCTCCCGATCCAGACGCCATCCGAGCCGTCCGTGCGCGCGTGTATTAAATGGACGGCATCCGTTCATCATCCATGGCCGGTGTGATCCGTGACCGTCCACACTCTAACCACTAGAACTCACT
Source organism: Papilionanthe hookeriana x Papilionanthe teres (assembly GCA_022702705.1). Classification (NCBI taxonomy): domain Eukaryota; kingdom Viridiplantae; phylum Streptophyta; class Magnoliopsida; order Asparagales; family Orchidaceae; genus Papilionanthe; species Papilionanthe hookeriana x Papilionanthe teres. The sequence continues at coordinate 25,885,930 of CM040425.1, forward strand.
CGATTCTCGATGGATTTTCGTGTTCTTATGCTACATGGATTCGTCTTGAAGAGACGAACACATCCATACGGTAAACATGCATTGAAATTAAGGCATTTAAAATGGAGAATCTCCGGAAGCTCGGGATGAGGAATTAGTTCATACCTTTGCTCGGAGAAGTGTGGCTTCGATGCGAGAGTTGTTGCACCTTCGATTGGGTCTAGCGAAGCTCCGGATGAAGTCTCTGGTGCAGTGAATTGTCCAGATGTGATTTCGACCAAGCCCGATCCACAAAGCTTGGAGGCTGGGGCAAGCTGGGTGGCACTGGAGATGGGGCTTTTGCTGGTGGACACCTTCCCTTGGTGCGGTGAAGGTGTAGAGACAATCGATTTGGGGATTGGCTCGGCTGTGGAGAAGTGTCTCGGTTTTGGACTTGGATTTCGACTACGAAATTGAGCTCACGAGAGAAGAAATGGCGGGGGGATTTCGGTGGGGATCAAGTGCTCGTGTATGGGGAGTATTCGGAACAATTTTGGCGAGTTTCCTTAAGGTTTGTTTCGGCACCTCTTCATGGCCGAGAGGGGTGGAGTTTAAATAGGCGAGGGTGGAGGGCCTCCCGGGGGAGTTAGGGCTTGGGATCGAGTCTGCTACGGTGAGAGAAGAACGGCCATGGTGACCACTAGGCATGGGGCGGCTCGACGAGGAGAATTCCAATGTTGGCTCACTCCCGAGGTCTCGGGCATGGCGTTTTCCGGCGGCCAGGTGGCCGGCCGGCCGAGGTCGCGTCGCCCTCGAGCTCGGGTGGGTCGAGTTGGAGGCTTGTGCGGTCGATTGAGGTTTGACATGTGTAAAGGAGTTTGATTTAAATGGAATGGGGGAAGGCTCACTTTGGCTTGGTTTGGGTCAACCCACCATTTTGGGCTTGGTGCACCCTTCCAAGCTACGATTTTGAGTGAGGGAATCATTTAGGTCGGCTTAGAAGGAGTGGTGAAGTCTCCGATCCATGATGAGGTGGCTAAACATGGTTTAGTGTGTGACATGCTTAAGGTAAAAAGGGTTTAAGAAGGATTAGGAAAGAGCCCCCTCTTCTTGCCATAAATGGACTAATGACAAGTCAAAGCCCTCATGGCTTCATGTGGCTTGTCTATGGCTTGCATGGCTTGCATTTGGCTTGAAAAAAAGTTGACTTGTTTCATGAAAAAAGGGTTTTAGAAATATTTGACATTTAGGGGGTAATTTGGCATGAGGCTTAATTTGGAATTATTTGATGATTGATTTGGAACTTAGGGAATGATTTTGATCAAATGGATGACAAATGAAAATGTCATATGGGCTTTAGAATCAATTTTGGGCCTTTGGATGTGGTAAAGGATGGGCTTTTAAATGGTTTAGGAAAGTGGGCTTTTAAATTTTAAGATGGATTTTGGGATGAAATTTTGGTAAAGGCTTGGGCCAAATAATTGTTGAGTTTGGTTTAGGGATGTGTCATGAGTGGTTTGAAACAAATTTGAGGTGATTTGGGTTTGAATTGGGTTGGATATGGGCCTTTTTGGTAAAGTGGCTAAGGTGGGCCAAAATGGGCTACCATGGGCCAAAGTTGGGCTAGAGTTGAAATTGATGTAAAATTAATGTTGGGAGATGTTTATAGGAGTGTCTCAAAGAGATTTTGGCTTTGATGGGTTTTGATTTTAGGATTTGGGCTCATTTGGGCTAGGCTTAGGTTTAGGTCGAAATTGGGCTTTTTGATTTTGGGTTGAATTTGAGTGGGGTTTGGGTCTAAATTTTGAGCAAATCATGTTAGTGTTTTGTTTATGGGGATGTTAAGGAAGGTTTGGAAAAGATTTGGGGTTAATTGGAGTTGAATTGGGTGAGTTTGGGTTAGGTTTGGGTCATAGGCCCAAATTGGGCTTTAAGGCCAAAAGTGAAATTGGATCCAAATGCCAATTAAATTGGGCTTGAATTTGGTCTAGATTGGTATTGGGGATGTTGAATTGAAGTTTAGAATTGAATTGGACCAGAATTTGGGTCAATTGGGTAGGTTTGGTTTGACATTGGGTTCACTTTGGGTTAAAATGGGTCAAATTGGGGGTTTTGATAAAAGTGGGGTAAATTGACAAAATTGGCCCATGGTGTAGTTGAACAAAATAAAATTGGGAATATTTGGGATTTTCTGGAATTTTTTGGGAATTTTCTGAATTTTTGGATTTTTGGGTCGAGAGGGTATTTTGGGTATTTGGAGGTTATTTGGAGGTATTGGGGTATTTTGGAATTTTTGGTATTTTTGGCTAGGAATGGTCAATTTGAGTGATGTGGAAATGTTTAGGAATGGTTTTGAGGAATTTTGGGTAATTTGGAAATTTTGGAGGATTTTGGGTAGTTTCAAGGGCATTTGGTAGGGTTGGTGGGTGTAGGGTCCACAGGGTCAAAAATTAAAAATTTGGAAAATGGAAGATTAGGTGAATGTAAGTGGAATAAAATCATTTTGGTTGAGCCATGAAGCCACATCAAGCCCACATGAGCCATGAAGGGTCTCATTTGAGGTATTCACTATGTTGTTCCTAACCCTCTTAGCCAAGGGCTTAGGGGTTAAGGACCATCCATGTGAATCACCTTTATGAGTCGGGAGGTCAAGTTAGGTATAGGGGTGTGATTTGAAGAGGTGTGTGAAAGTGTAGTGCACGGGTGTAGTGTGTGTGCGAGTCGGCCCTTCACGAGACCGGGCCGCCGAGGGCGATCTTAAGGCCGAGGAGTCCTATAGGAACTCATCCTTTAAACTTCCACATTTGATCTCGACCCTCCAGGTGATTAGGGGGTTACAATCGAGTTTGTGGAGTTTGCGGGGAGTTAAGAAGTGGTTTGAATTTCTAAGTGGTGGGTCCCGATTCTAATCCCTAAGATAGTCGAAAGGAAAAGCCTAAGGCTAGATCCGAAGTACTAAAGAGAAGAAGGGAAGACCTCATCGAAAATGAGGTCGACAAATGGACCCCGATAGGTGTGGTGAGTGACGGAGCACACGCGCGTATTGGTGTTGGCCGAAGCGATCAACAAAACCAACACAAAAGTCAGAGTGACAAACTTAGGACGAGTAGAAGAACTTCCGTCGGGGAGTGTCGAGTGTATCTCTAAGGCCGGAGATTCCTGAACTCTCGGCGGGGAAAGGAAAAGGGAGGTGGATCCCGAATCACATGATGCGGGAGAATTTCGATTTAAATCTTTGTTTCGATCTAAGTTTTGGTGTGTGAGTTTAGATTTCGATTTGGAGTTTCGATTTAGATTGAAGTTTTGTCGAGATTAATTTTGAAGGAATTTGATTTAAAATGAAAATTGGAATTTTGAGGTTTTAGATGTAACATCTTCGACCCCAAAAGAAGATCGAATCGATTGAATTGGATCATTACGATGAGGAAAGATCTCGGAGTAATGCGGTATTGGATGTAAAATCCTTAACCTCGAGAGTTTGATTTTGATGTATTTCGGTGCGATAGGGAAAGAATCCTAAAGCATTGCAGTCTCGGATGTAAAATCCTCGACCCAAGGAAATTGAATTTGATGTATTTCAGTGCAATAGGAAAAGAATCCTAAAGCAGTGCAGTCTTGGATGTAAAATCCTCGACCCCGGGAATTTGATTTGATGTATTTCAGTGCAATAGGGAAAGAATCCTAAAGCAGTGCAGTCTTGGATGTAAAAATCCTCGACCCAAGAGTTTGAATTTGATGTATTTCAGTGCAGTAGGAAAAGAATCCTAAAGCAGTGCAGTCTTGGATATAAAATCCTCGACCCAAAGGTTTGAATTTGATGTATTTCAGTGCAGTAGGAAGAGAATCCTAAAGCAGTGCAGTCTTGGATATAAAATCCTCGACCCAAGAGTTTGAATTGATGTATTTCAGTGCAGTAGGAAGAGAATCCTAAAGCATGCAGTCTTGGATATAAAATCCTCGACCCAAGAGTTTGAATTGATGTATTTCGAGTGCGATAGGGAAAGAATCCTAAAGCGGTGCGGTCTTGGATATAAAATCCTCGACCCAAAGGTTTGAATTTGATGTATTTCGGTGCGGTAGGAAGAGAATCCTAAAGCGAGTGCGGTCTTGGATATAAAATCCTCGACCCAAGAGTTTGAATTGATGTATTTCGGTGCGGTAGGAAGAGAATCCTAAAGCGGTGCGGTCTTGGATATAAAATCCTCGACCCAAGAGTTTGAATTGATGTATTTCGGTGCGGTAGGAAGAGAATCCTAAAGCGAGTGCGGTCTTGGATATAAAATCCTCGACCCAAGAGTTTGAATTGATGTATTTCAGTGCAATAGGGAAAGAATCCTAAAGCAGTGCAGTCTTGGATGTAAAAATCCTCGACCCAAAGGTTTGAATTTGATGTATTTCAGTGCAGTAGGAAGAGAATCCTAAAGCAGTGCAGTCTTGGATATAAAATCCTCGACCCAAGAGTTTGAATTTGATGTATTTCAGTGCGGTAGGAAGAGAATCCTAAAGCGGTGCGGTCTTGGATATAAAATCCTCGACCCGAGAGTTTGAATTTGGTCGAGGTTTGATGTGAGATCCGGAAAGATCGAATTTGAGATTTGAAATTTGGTGAGATTTGGAATCTGGAAAGATTGAATTTGAAATTTGGAAGGATGAGTTTGAACTCGGTTGAAATTTGATTTAAGATTTGATTTGAAATTTGGAAGATCATATTTGAAATTTGATTGAGAATTTGATTTAACATTTATGTTGATTTTGTTTATCTTTTAATGATTCAAATTTTATTTTATCGTTTATTTAATGTTCATGTGAATTTGGTGTTTGTCATTTTTTTTAGGAAAGTTTTCTTTTATTCTCTCTTTTTTTATTCCTTTTCTGTTCTTTGTTCGAAGTTCATTTAACTTTAATGGCGTTTCCCAATCAATTTGCACAAAAGAGGTGAAGGCCAAAAATGTGACATGGTCACTTTCATTCCAATCATGTAGAAGATACATCATACATCTTGATGCGGAATATATTTCATACAATCCATGTAAACTTCAAAACGGATCGTGTATGATCTTTGTCGATCCACCCAAAGAAGCATCATCGAAAATCCATGTACGAATAGTGGGGTACATGGTCGATAACATCACCTTCCAAGCTATCCTTGGCGAGGATGCCGTATGGATGTACATTGGAGGTGTGATATTTTCCATGTAACTCACGGCTCGTAAGGTCGGAGGCTTTCTAGCTCCGGGTCGCAGTGGAAATGGTAAGGTGTCTTTACGTCGTCCATTCTCACGAACGTAAGCGAGATCCGCTTTGCTGGTACTCTCGGTATGCGATGCTTGGCGACATACGCTCCGTTGCCTTTCGGTATCATGACGGAACCTACCGGTAGTGGTATTTTTCTGGCCCTCGGAACTCACCCGGGCTCGCTATCCGGAGGTCGGATCCGAACATGATGTTACACTCGCTCGCGAAAGAGAGCGTGCGAAAGGCTGACAAAATCATGGTGATCTATGTGTGGGGGTATACGATCACTCTGTTTGTAGATGTTGATAATGCAGTATTGGGTATGCAATCTGCTGGCAATACCCTCCATGTTATCAATCTCTTTACCATTCTTTTGATGACTAAAGGCATCGGATCCACTTGTCCATGACGGAGTATTCCGGGTGGGTTTCCCTTCCTGTCCTCCGCAAAGTTGTAACGACATCCACATTGTATTGTGATTCTTCCTTTCCACGGCATCCATCTCCGGGGCTACGAGTATGTGTTTTCCCTTAGGCGGCTCGCTCGGCCCATTCTTTTCAAATCCCGGATACAATCCACGATTTCTTGCTTGTTCATACTCCGAGAATACGTCCGTATGTAATTCGAGGCCTTCAGGTATATTGATTCTTACGCCTCTAATTCTCTCGAAGTATTCGAAGGTTTTCTTTTCAACATTCCGCATTCTCTCCAGCTCGTATTCGGAATGATCGCGAGATGGCGAGGCACAGTGACATATTGTGGAATATAGGGTTCAATTCCTTCGCGTTCTCCCGCATACCTCGGCTCCTCGGGGATGATGCACGTCGGGACATCCCCAGGGGTTGCTTCCGCAACAAGGTCATGCATCACTTGGTGGTTCTATCCGGTGGCGTGGTAGCCTTCTTTCTTCGATCTTCGGAGATTTCCACGGCTCTTTACGTTATCCTAGGAGGCTGGCCTCCTTTCTTCGGGTTCTGGTGAGCCGGTGTCCTTGAAGTGTATGCAGCGACATTAGCAGCTCGTCTCGTCGCGGCTGGTCGCGGCTAGTTTTGTTAACATCTTACGGATACGGCGATTCTTATTTCTTCGTTGCGTAGGCTGTGAGAGTAGCTCTTCGAACTTCTTGAATCTCCGTGGGCGCGGCGGCGACAAGCTCTGCCTTCGCTGTAGCGACTACGGACTTCATTTTCTTATCTTCTTCGATGTTTGTCTTTCTTTTCTTGTTCTTTGGATTGGTGGCTTGGGCCACCTACTTTCATCACTTCGTACGTCAGGGCGGTTCTTCTCGGTCAGCCGGGACCCGGTCACTTTCCTCGTCTTGTAGGCTGCTGGTGCGAAATCCGAGTCGATCTCGATTATCGCTCCATCTTTCACCCTCTTTTCATCGAGTGCAAGGCTTACGCCATTCTTAAAGTTCAAGACCAACCGCCCGCTCGACATTTCCCTGCGAAAAGACAAGGAAAAGGATTAGGGGCTGTACTAAGAACAAGAACATTAAGAAAATGTTTATTAAAGACATTTTTTATTATTCTTATATTATTTTTTTTTAAACTTAACAGGAATGAAGTGGGATAAGATCAAGTAAGAGATTTTGATTTGGAAAAGAAAACAAGGAAAATTTTATTATCAGGATTTTATTTATTTCAGCACATTTTGTTATTTTTTGGGTTCGGACCAAATCATAAGTAATTACTTCACCCATGCTTCTAGGGATGGAAAGTTTATTCCTTCGAAACATCAGGTAGCGTAGTACTTTTCAAGTATCGTCCATTGATCGGAAGCATATGTCGTTCTCCCTGGCAATTCACTAGGCGGTAAGAACCTCCACGAGTATCTTGCTTCGACCACAAACGGTCCTTCCCGAGTGGGTTCAAATTTTCCTCCTATCTTGCGGTGTGCGAGAATAGGTCTCTTGAGAACGAGAACTAAGTCACTGACTTTGAAGGTTCTTGGGCGGACCGGTTTGTCATGGGCTTGAACCATCTTAGCTTGGTATAGTTCTAAATTCGTTGCTGGCTGCAAGTCTTTTCCCTTCCGGGCTCTCTAATTCTTCGAGTCGTAATTTGGCGTTCTCTTCATTTGTGATTTTATTTGCGACTCGCAATTCGAGTGAAGGAAGGCTGAACCTCTAAAGGTAACAACTTGCCTCGGACCCATACACCGGAGCGTAAGGTGTAGCTTGCGTAGGAGTTACGAAGGTTGTCCGGTAGGCCCATAAGGCTTCTAACAATTTCTCGTGCCAATTTCTCTTATTATCGTCCGAGGTCTTCTTTAAAATTTGAACGAGAGTCTTGTTAAAAGCCTCGGCGAGGCCGTTTGCTCTTGGGTAGTAAATTGTTGAGTATCGCCGGTCGATTCCGTGTCTCACGACAAAATTGTTGATTTGCGTGCTTCGAATGCTGACCCATTATCCGAGATGATCCTGCGCGGCACCCGAAACGGTAGACTACTTGGTTCTTGAAAAGCGTAGCACGTGATGTGCTTTCACTTCTCTAAGTGGAGCTGCCTCTGCCACTTGGAAAAGTAATCTGTAGCCGCAAGAATGAAGCGATGTCCTTTTGAAGATGGTGGTTCTATTGGACCCACTATATCGTGCCCCAACATTCAAATGGCCACGACGCGATTGTCGGATGTAGCACATTTGGAGGTCGGTGTAGAACCACTCCGTGCACTTGGCATCGGTGACGGCTCTTGGCGATTTTCATGCGGTCGGTCATCATCGAGGGCCGGTAGTACCCTAGTCTTTTAATCTTCGTTTTCATCTTCGGACCCGTGGTGAGCGCCACGAGTCTCGAATGCACCTCCTTAACAATTTCACGGGCCTCGGACCCGCTTAGGCACCTTAGCCGCATTTGATCGAAAGACCTTACGTACGATGTGTTGTTTATCAATGCGTAAGACGAGTTCTTTTCTTGATACGATGGAGCTAACGACCTATCGTCACGGTAGTTTTCTGTTTGCGAGGTAATTTATTAATGGCTGTCGCCGATCTTCGTGTTTTACGTTCTTTGTTGCAATTGATCCTTTTTCTTTTTCGATTTGTGTATTGTGTCTATGTCGAGCTGAGATAGGACACGACGTCACGTGAGCCGACACTTCTGCTGATTCATCTTGCAAACGAGGCAAATTCTTTTGCGAGACGGGCTAAAGCATCTGTTAAAGCATTTTCTTTTCTGGGAATTTTGTAGATTGTCACATTTGGAATCGTTCAACAATTTGTATGGCATCTTGGAAGTATTGTTCGAGTATTGGCTTTAAAATTCTGTCTTGTCCGTGATCCGTTGAATGATTAACTTGTGAATCCCCGTAGATGTTGATGTACTGTTATCCCAATTTGAATGGTTAATTACAATCCCGTTATGAGGGCTTCGTATTACGCTTCGTTGTTTGTACATGGTTACGTCAGTGGTAGGAGTATCTTAACATCCCCGCTCCGGTGTTATAAAGATCGGCCCGATTCTGCCTTACGGGACACTATCACTTGCGATTCTTCGTCTTTGTCGTGCTGAAGATGCTCCGTCGAAATATAATTCCCAACGTCGATCATCGAGGTCTTCTAGGTTCATTATTTGTTCATCCGGCGGATCATCATTGAGAGGAGATTCTGCCGGCAAAGGGTGTCTTTGCAAGGAAGTCTGCTAAGACTTGTCCCTTTACGGCACGAAGAGGCACGAAAGTTATATCAAATTGCAATAATATTATTGACCATCCAGCAAGTCTGCAGGAAAGCGTTGGACGAGTCATCGAGTATTGCAATGGATTAAACTTCGAGATTAGGTTGACCTTATGAGAAAGCATGTAGTGCTCGAGCTTTTGAGCGGCGAAGATCGGGGCCAAACAATGCTTTTCGATTGCGGGATACCTTACTTCCGTCGGAAGCAAACGACGGCTTAAGTAGTAAAGAGCATTTTCTTTACCCTCATCATTGACACAAGGCTAACGAGGGCTCCGAGAGAGTCGTCTAAAGCCGCGGTATAAAGTATCAGTGATCTACACTGGGCCTGAGTCGCTAGGACGGGAGGTGTCATTAAATATTGTTTAATGTCCTCGAAGGCCTTCGGCATTTCTCTTCCCAAATAAATTTGGCGTCCTTTTTAACTAGTACCGAGAAAGGTGACACCTACCGACGGGTTTGAGATAAAGCGTCGAAGATATGCCGACTTCCCTTGAAAAGATCGTAGTTGTTTTAAGGTTTTGGGAGGCGGCATTTCTAAGATAGCTTTAATCTTCTCCGGGTCGATTTCAATTCCACGGTGTCGGACAACGAATCCTAAGAATTTCCCGGAGGTGACGCCGAAGGCGCATTTTAAGGGATTCATCTTAAGATTAAATTGTCTTAATCGTTCGAAAACAATTCTCAAATCATACAAGTGGTTGTCCTTTATTTTGCTTTTGATGACCACATCGTCCACGTAGCATTCGACTTGATTGTGGATGAGATCATCAAAAATTCTTGTCATTGCTCTTTGGTAAGTTGCTCCTGCGTTCTTCGGTCCGAATGGCATCAACGTGTGTAGCGAGTATACTCCGATCGGCGTTACGAATGCTTGTAAGCTTTTCATCTTCGGAGCCATTTTTATCCAGTTGTATCACGAAGATCCATCCATGAATGAGAATACTTCATGTGTTGAAGCAATGTCGATCATTAATTCAGGATCGGTAGAGGGAATTCATCTTTTGGACATGCCTTGTTTAAATCTACGAAGTCCACACAAATTCGATCGACCATTCTTCTTTCGATCGGGACTACATTGGCTATCCAAGTTGGGTATTGTTCCTCGCGGACAAATTTAGCGTCTATTAGCTTTTTAACTTCGGCTATGACTTGTTGTTCGATTTCTAGACGCATTCTTACGGGACCTTGTCGGTCGGGACGGAAGTAGGATCCACTCCTAGCTTATGGATCTGCGACCTGCGGAGCTAATCACGGCATCTCATCGTAGCTCCAAGCAAAACAGTCTTTAAATTCCATTAATAACTTGATTATTTCTTCGGAGTCTTCTTTATTGAGTAAGGAGCTAACAAAGGTAGGTCTAGGTTCTTTGCTAGTACCTAAGTTAACTTCTGTTAACTCATCTATTGTAGATTTGATCTCTTCTTCGAATTACGGTGGAGCGTCTCCGATTTGTAAATCTTCGAGTTCGTCCGTTGTTTCCATGCGATCTTCATTAGATTCGCGAGTGACAACCAAGCAAAATTCGGTATCGTCAGTCGACCCTGCGTGCCGAATCCGAGACCATGCTTCGAATTGGGTGGACGACCGGAGTTATTCCATAATTTTTCAAAATGTTGAGATTGACCTTTTGTCCACTTTGTCGAGGTAAAAAACCACGTTGAATTAAATTTTGAACACGGGGAGAGTACCACTCGAAAGGTAATTCCATTAATTCGATAAAGTGACATCTTCAAATTGTACATTGTTTTCAATTTTGGAGGAAGAAGCACCTTTGTAGAATTTGATTGGTTTTGCACCACCGCTACGTACCTCTTTGACCTCCATACCCTCGATCTTATTAGAATGGATCGGGGTCAGGGTCATAGTATGTACATAGTGGTTAATCTTCTCGTACATTGATTTGTATTCTTCGTTCTTCTCATCTTCGAGAGGGATTTTGAATTGCGGCTTCTTCTGACTTATTGTCGCTGCTTCTTGTTTGATTTCTTTTTCTTCTTCAAACTATCTTCCCGATCAACATTGATGGCTGGTTTCTTACGTCCAGTTGTCCTAACGTCTCTACCACGGCCTCGTCCCCGGCCTCGACCTCGGATGCGAGTTGTGGAGAAACCTTCACCATCTCGCCGGAAGGGAGTGGTGAGTGACTGTTGGACTAGAATTTCAGGTTCTTCTTTGTCCCGAACTTTCTTTGCTTCATTTGTTATGGTATCTCTGGAGAAGATCGTTTTCTTCGGTGGTGCATAATAAGCTGCATCCTCGTGGATTCCAATTTCATGTACGGAGAATGGTTGTAAGTCACCTTTGATGCATTGTTCTCCTCCGTCGTAGTATTTGATGCACTGATGTAGAGATGATGGTACCATCCTGTTTTCATGTATCCATGGTCGGCCCGATAGAGCGTTGAACGATGTTTCCGAATCGATTATGTGAAATTTTGCGGTTGTCTTTGCTAGGTCACCTGTCTTCATCGGTAGCGTTATTGATCCGAGGGCTCTTTCTCCTTTACGGTTGAATCCTCTTAATAACATTTTGTCGGCTTCGAGTTCACGAGCATCGATTTCCAAGTATGCTTAGCGTTCGAAGATTCATTATATTGATTGATGCTTCTGGATCCACCAATACTGCGGAGAGTGTAAATTTTCCGATTATAATCGAAATGTACAACGGTCGGTTGTGGTCTGCTCATTCCGAGTAGTAGGTCATTGTCCGTGAAGGTAACACCTCGTCGATCCTTTAACGAGCAAACCTCATCTAAGGAATCTCCGGCCATTTGAGCTATGCAAATCTCCGGATCAAGTAAGGCCTTGATCAGAGCTTCTCTCATCTCTTTTGATAAGATGAGAGCGTCGTAGATGCTCAGTTTGGCTGGTAGTTTCCTAAGATGGGCTAGCACGTTGTAGTCCACTTTATTTTCATGTGCTTCGTTCTCTTCTCGAATGGGTACTTCTTCCGCCGTGGTTGGTTCTTCCTGAACAACCACCTGCTTTCCTTTGTCTTTTGGACCCATTCTCGGAGGTAGAACCCTTCCACTTCTTAAGTTGACTTCTGTAATTTCCTCTGAATCTATTGTTGAGCTTGCCGATGTCTCTTCTTGAATCGGAATGACAGGCTTTTCCGGATTAGCTTCAGAGTCTGAAGGCTCTAACTCTATCGTGACTGGAGCTCCTCGAAACTCGCAGATAGATTCGTTGCTTGTTGAACTCTCGTAGCCTCCTTGATGAATGTCTTCTTCATCATTGTGATCGTCGAGATTGTGTATGATTTGAGAATTGTTATTTGTATCGGAATCGACGTCCGGATTATCGTTAGTTACGTAATCGTTAGAAACGATCAAAACGTAGCCAACGCCATCACCCTTATCATTATATGACCCCACCGAAGTGAGCGGATAATCATACGAGTCGGAGGTTCGAGGGATTTCTCCCCGAATCGAAACAACTATCCTAGGATAAGCGGCCCCTAGTCTCAGCCTTAGGAGCCTCGGTCCTCTCTTCTTCGTCGATTTTCTTCTTCTCTTCGATCGTCTCTGTTGAGGTGGTTCTTCTATCGCAAGTGATAGTACCGGCCTAACGGGTTTCAAACTACGAATTGAAGCTCGCACCGAAGCGGTTTGGATCTTGTCTAAAATCTTTTCGAAGACCTCGTCCAAGCGGTAGTCCATCCATCGTCGGTCGTATAGGGATCTATCGGAATGATGGGATCGATCGAGACAACATTGACGGAACCTCCTTTACGGGGTTCCTTCATGTACTCCTTCGGGATCGTTATATTTCCTTTCAGAAGGTTGTCATTGAGCCAACTTTTGAAGGTAATGCAATCTTCTATTTTGTGTCCAAGCATCGGTGGTAAGGGCAAAAGTTGGGATCACCTTTCTTGTTGACTTCCTACGAGTCTTTTAGGCTACAGCGTTGGAAATCCGGAGTCTTCATCAGACTACGGAACATTTTCGGCACTGCTTCATTCTTGAACGGATATTCTCTGCTCAAAAGCTCCCTTAATGTACGTTGCGGACGAGGTGGTTGTTCATACTTGTTGAGATGATCGATAGTGGGCCGGGGTTCTTGTAGTCTGTTGTAGTTCTTTGCGGCCGTTACGGTGGTATTTGCATTGGTTGCTTGCCTTTATCAACTGTCTGCAACGATCCCGGATTTCTTTTCAAAAGTCTTTACGAGGCTTTTGCTTGTCCGTCTTGTCGGTGAAACTTAATTGCTTCGCCTCTTCTTGCAAGCTTCCGGCCTTGCTTAACAACTTCTCGAAAGTCTTAATAGTGAATCCCTTGAGGAGAAGTGCTATCGGGCCGTGAATGCTTTTAAGTAAAATACTGCATTGCGTGTTGTTCTTGCGGTTGTGGTTCACACTTCATGCTTAAGTTCCTCCATCGAAGTATGTAATCCACCAAAGTTTCATTCGGCTTTTGTTTCTCTACCACTAAATCACCTATAGTGATGTGGTGTCGAGCTCCGGCAAATCGCTTGATGAAGAGGTTTTCTAGCTCGAGAATGTCTTCACCGAACCATTTGGTAATTCCGCATACCGGTCGAAGGCGATTCCGACGGACTGGCGACGAGCTGTCGGAAGAGTAATGCATCGCTCCCGCCGGCATTGCAACAAGCGGCACGAAAGTGTACCACATCTTGTCGGGGATTCCGGTTCCGTCGAAGGTCTTGAACGAGAGGTGGTACGAAGCCTTTCGGGTATTGGACAGCGTCGAATTCTTACGGGTAAGGTCTGCCGTCCGAATGGATGTCCCGCTCTTCGATTGTGCTAAGGCTTCTCGCACTTGCTTGTTCCACCAAGTTCTTGATATCCTTTTCGGGAATCATATTTTGCTGCTGTATCCTTCTTTAAGCGATCATCTCCGTTGACGGATGTAATCTCCTTTCCTCCGTCTACAATGTGAATGACTTCGGGGGTGTTTCCCTTTGTGGTTGTACTTGACTGCGGAGAGTGGCTAGGGCTACGACCATCTCTTCCATCCTTTTCGACATCCGGGCGATCGTATCATCTTTCTCTTGAAGCTGCCTCCTCATTACTTCGGCTCCTCTCTTCTACGCGGCTGCAGGGAGCACCTTGCGAAGCGATGAAGCTCGTGTTTCTACCATGTTGATTTCCGCGTATTCGTTGTTCATGAATTCCGATGAATCAATCTCGTCTCCGAACTTTTCTTCTCTTTCTTTTGCCGATCGTCGAATGTCGGTTCTCGGCTTTTCCATGGCATCTTCTAGCGGGGCTTTCGTGTGTCTTCGTGGTTGTCGTGCGATAGGCTGCCGGGTCCCTTTCTCACGAGTCCCCTTCATCGCGGTAGCACTTTCTTCGGATTCAAGTCTCTCGGCGAGACTTTCCTTCTCGAGCTGCTTGTTTCAATCTCAGTCGCCCGATGAGTGGGACGCCATACCATCCTTCGGCGGCGGAAGGTCTAGGACCGGATGGTCGCGTCGGCCAAATGCTTGGAAGGTGGTATCCTCCCTAATCCGTAATCACGAGACGACAACGGGCGGACTAGCCTTCATCCTTTTACTTGGCTTTTCGTCATGATGGCGGGCTCTACTCGGGACCGAGACGGGATTTGGTCGGCACCCGCCCTATCCTTCGTAGAATTTCCGATACGGGGCGGTTTTCCTTCTTTGCTAACTTTTCTACCAAAGTTTGCGGTCGAGCAAACGGCGTAGTTCTAGTTCTTTTCTTGCGGCTATCGTTGTAATATGCGGGTCTGCGGTAATGTGGCGGCAATCTTGCGAATATTTTCTTCATCTTCGCGGCGGAGAGGGGATGAAACTCGCTTCCTCCCAAGAGCGGTATGTATTCGGGTAGCGGTGTATATTCGGCGATGGTGTATATTACGGCGATTCGGAATTTCCTCTAGGAAAGCGATTTCGGCGGCTACGGCTTCTTTAGCGATCCTTCTACTTTTGTTTCTTCTTTGGGTCCTTGTCGGTGACGGAATCTTTGAAGCTGGACCCGATTTCGAAAACGGAAGGTCTTACGGGAAGATGCTGTACCCTCCACGGTAACGGGTCCATCATAATTCGGATTTCTTTCCCCTTTGATTTGGCAAAAGTCGGGGTAGGTGCGGAAACAACTAGACCGGCGGGGGTAGAGATAACGGTCCTTCTACGGACATCGGTACTCCTCTTAGTCGAGATCCTTTGCGGAGGAGGGAATTCTTGGGTCGACCTAAGGCTGAACTCGAGCGGCGGCTCTTCGGCTTCGGATACCTTGTTCATCGGTGCAAAGAGGAGACGTCGGTGATCTTGACATTTGTGTTTTCAAATCCTCGTCCAAATCGGATGATTCCATTGTCGGGCGGCTCATCCTTATAGACGGCGAAGTCCGAGTCCGTTGGTGAAGGAGAAAATCGGTTTCGGGGCTTCCATTTCACGGGGTAGATTCGGTTGTCGGTCCCGAGTTATGCTTCTTTTCTTTAGGACGAAAAGAAAGGAATTGAAAAGAGTCCGAACTCATTCTTATCCATGTATTTATAAGAAGGAATCACTTATTAAAAGAATCACTTATTAGAGGGTTTGTTTATTTAGAACGGAGTGTTCAAAGGTGTAGAGAAGGTAAGGAATGCGAATCGGAGTTGGAAAGGAAAAGAGAGTCTTAAGAAAGACTTCTCGACTCGAAGGATCACTCCTAAACTAACACCTATTGGGGGTCCACCCCACCTCAGAAATGAGGTAAAAGGATCTCGGAACCTCTCTGTTTAGGGGTGTCCAAACAGTGGCTCCTAAATCCGAGAGAATGTTGGTTATACTTGTTCGAGGTAGAAATGAACATAGTATCCCGACGGAAAGAAGGGTAGTTTGATCCACGAGGGACATGGATGCACTTACCGATTTTTAAGAAGCGAGAATTATTTGATTAAAATGGAGAGAGGAACTATTCCCAGGTGAGTCGCCGAAATATGTCGGCATTTTTTTAGGTTATGTGCTTTATTTTGAAAAGGGGTCGCCTACAGAAATATGTCGGCGTATTTTAAATTTAATTTAAATATATATATAATTTAGAAAGTAGTATTTGATTTTGAAAATAATTTCAAATTTGAAGATTTTTAAGATATGGAATCAAACCGATCTCACATCCCGAATAGTTTACATAAACGAGCACCGCACCACAAACCGTGTATCTATTCCTAAGGATAGACACACCGCTTGATGGTGGGGCTCGGTTAAATAAACTAGAGGATTTGTGACATCCGTTTGGTCCGCGAACCAATTTTATAAGCCGACAAATTCCCTCGCTTAATATGAAAACATTAAACGGGGTTTATATTACCCGGGTTCTTAAAGTTCCCTATAAGGGCAAGCCCACTATAGTTAATTACATCTTAAGTGACGGGAATCACCTAAGAAAACTCTCGATAATAATCAACAATTCCGCTCTCAAGAATTTCAAAGTTTAAGTTTTCGAGGGATTGAAATTTGGAATTTCGATAAGGAATGGATCAAATTCGGAACATTTTATTTTGGGGATTCGAAGGAAGAGAAGTAGGAGAGATCACGGATTCGAAGCGAACTTCGGTAATCTCCCGACTATCCTATTGTTTGGCTTGGATTTAGGAAAGTCCTAATGTTTATTTAATGTTTTAATTTTGCCGATTTTAATTAATCGGGGCTTATATTTATATGATAGAATCATACAAATTGCCTAGAAGATATGAGGGTTTATGTCGTATCGGACGACTACCTCGGAATCCTAAGACCGGTTAGGGCTTAATTTGCAATGCAAATGCCTAACGAAGAGTTGAGGATTTATGTTGCACTAGAGCAAACTACCTCGAAGTCCTATGGCTTTGTTGTTTAATTCTAGGAAAGTTTTGCTGATGTAGATTTGTTTTGCTGATGACGATGGCCGTGCTGCCCACCATGCTCCGAGCTTCTTGTTGTTGCTGAGGTTTAGTTTTAGAACTCATAAATCAGGAGATGAGAGAAGTGTTTGGTTTAGAGAAGTCTTAATTTCCAAGTGTTCTTTATGTTTTAATTAAAACAGATCTTAAAGTTGATTAAACAGAACCGATTAAGATCCCACGGTTCCGTCATCCCGGCACCGTTATTTTCATCGAATTCACTTAGTCCGGATGAATTTGCTAAACTCGACTAAATGAGTTCCGCACTTTCATCTAGACAGTGGGAAATCCCGTTAGCAACACGTGGGTTACATCATCCGAGGTATTCCCGATCATTCGATGAGACGTTTTAATTTAGTTGTAGTTGTAGTTTTGTGTTACTGTTTGTGATTAAATTTTGAGTTGTCTTATATTTTGAAATGTTGTGGAGGTGAATTTTATCTTGTAATGTCTTTTAATTTAGTTATGGTTTCGGTTTTGGTTTACGTCCTAAAGGTGTAGGTTTTCATGCAAGCTGTTGTTTAACATGCGAGAGGAGTAAAGTGCATTGCGATTAAATAAATTGCAAGAAAGTAAATAGCAATAAAATAAAAGCGTACACTGGAGGGTCTTCCCGTCATCCCAAGTCGCACTTAAAACACGGTTAGAATATTTAAGCAAGTTCCTAGGTAAAGGCTAAGGTAAGGGTTATGGTTTTCTACCAAATTCCTAATCCTATAGTTAGTCATTTCTTATGACGTCTAGGTTCTTTGTGTTTTTGGTTTGAAGACGATTTTCTTCATCAAAGAACAACTAAGTTCAATTGTTCTTATAAACATCTTATCATATTGAGGAAGTGCTTAAGAAGAATCTTAAACATCTTTTCAATATTTCTAGGATTGTTTGAAGTCCAAATGAACTTAATTATGTAAATGAACCGATCGTCCGGGGTTTTCAAGTTTTGTTAACTTGCTCAGTGAACTTAGGACATTTGAATATCCTTATGAGTGAAATGACATTTCATTTAATATTCCATTTAAGAGTTATAATAGCAAAAGCTCCTAAAAGCAAAATGATATTTAATGATTTGTGATTTAATTTCAAATTAATGATTTAAGTTTGGAATAGTGTTCAAGTTATTTTAGATTTATTTTGAATTCTTTATGTCTTTATATTTAATTTAATTTAATTTGGTTTAAGTTAATTTAATGTAATGTGATTTAATTTAATTTAATTTAATTTAATTTAATTTAATTTAATTTAATTTTAATTTTGATTTAATTTAATTTAATTTTATTTAATACTTAATTTAATTTGATTTAATTTAATTTAATTTAATTTAATTTAGTTTAATTTGATTTAATTTAATTTAATTTTTAATTTAATTTAATATAATATATCTTAATTTAATTCTTAATTTTTTAATTTAATTTTTAATTTTAAAGGAATTTGTTTTAATTTAATTTAAAGACTAAGTCTTTTAATGTTTTTTAAATTTGAATTATCATTTTAATTGAGAATTAAACATTAATGAGATGATTAATTTAGGGATTTTTAAATTAAAGAATAAATCTCTCCCTAATAATATCCTTATTTTAATAACTCCAATTTTATTATTCTTCCAAATTTAATCGATTATTTAATTAAAGTTTAATCATTTTAAATTGTTTAATGGGTTTCTACCCTTCAATTATTAAATTTCAATCATCCAAATCAGGTTAGGATCAAATATTTTACTTGTTAATTTTTTATTAAACCTAAAGTTTTAATTAAGGGTTAAAATTTTAATTACCATTTTGCCCTTCAAGCCTAATAATTTCATAACTCACTAAATTGAACTCGAAATGAACTTAAAATTTTTATGTGACTTCACTCATATGTCAATAAAGACATGAGAGGAGAAAATGTGATTTTTACTGTATTTAATTTATTTATATAATTATTTTTAGTAGAAAATAGAGATTTTCAAGGAAAATTTGATAACATGACCAAGGGAAAGTTTCTGTCCTTAAAAAAATTAGGGGACATTCCTAATGACCAGAGGACCACTTGGACTAATTTTGGTGATTTTTTGAATTATATTTTATTTATTAGAATTATTTTAAGTTTTGGAGTGTTAATTAATTTAAAAATAAAATAAATGTTGAAAAATGAATTTTATAATTTTCAAAATTCTCTCTGATATCAAGGATTTCAGAGAACCAAATTTTACAATTTTCTGATTTTTCTTTGATTTATTATAATTATTTTAGTGAAAATGCTAGAAAATACATTTTTTTTAATTTTAAAATTACCCTAGAGCTTTAAAAATTAATATCTCACCAAATAGACTTAAGAAAATTATGGGGTTTGTTCCTAAGTGATTAAAATTCAAAATGTGACATTTTGGTGAATTTTATTATTTTTGTGATTTTTATTATTTTTTAATTATTAAAAATATTAAAATAATATTAAAAAATCAACTTTTTTAGAAAATTGAAATTTTAATTTTCTTAAATTCCCCTGATATCAGAGAGACTCCAAAACCAATTTGGTTAATTTTTGAAAGATATTTTGAAAGTTATGAATTTTTGAAGTTTAAATTGGCTAAATGGCTTAATCGACCCAATTAATAGGGCTAACCAAGTCCAATTGACCTCAAATTTTTATGGTGGGCTCCTCTGATCCTAAAGGTCAGTGGAGAATTGGTTTCAAGTCAATTTGATCTATGGTTAACTCTAATTAATTAGAGGCCTATTTTGAGTGTTTAAGCCAATTAGGGTTAATGCGAGTGAATTAACTCAAATCCTATTTTTCCTAGGGTTCTCTGGTCATAAGGAACATCACCAAATTTTCCTAGAATTTATTTCACAACATGCTAATTTTTGAAATTAAAATACTTAAAACAGTGACATGAATTTGAAAAATCAATAACTCTTCATAGGGATGGCCTCGACTTTGGAAAATTCGAGGGAATGTTCCCAAATTCAGAGGCTTCAAAAGCCCTATGATCTCATGCCATGGTGAATTGTATGGATGCATGGAGAATCAAAACAATGCAGGGAGTAAATAATTAATTAAAAATAAAATACTGGACAAAATTAATTAATTTCTTTTCCACATTATTCTCCTCTGTTCACTTGAGCGAGAGGGTATTTTTATTTTATTTTTGTGATTTTTCTACACAGAGATATGAATTTTCCAAGTTTAGGGAATTAAATAAATAGGAAAATACCCTATTTATTTACTTATCCACGCGGCGCCGGCACATCCTCGGCATCTCCGAACTCGCACGCGTCGCGCTCCCATTCGACGCCGCCATCCGAGTCGGCAGCCGGGCCCCGCGGTTCTCGTACCGTCTCCTGATCCGACGCCATTTGAGCCGTCCGTGCGCGCGTGTATTAAATGGACGGCATCCGTTCATCATCCATGACCTGGTGTGATCCCGTGACCGTCCACACTCTAACCTACAGAACTCGCTCGATTCTCAATGGATTTTCGTGTTCTTATGCTCTCATGGATTCGTCTTGAAGAGACGAACACATCCATACGGTAAACATGCATTGAAATTAAGGCATTTAAAATGGAGAATCTCCAGAAGCTCGAGATGAAGAATTAGTTCATACCTTTGCTCAGAGAAGTGTGGCTTCGATCTGAGAGTTGTTGCACCTTCGATTGGGTCCTAGCAAGCTCCAGATGAAGTCTCCGGTCGCAGTGAATTGTCTAGATGTGATTTCGACCAAGCCCGATCACAAAGCTTGGAGGCTAGGGCAAGCTGGGTGGCTCTGGAGATGGGGCTTTTGCTGGTGGACACCTTCCCTTGGTACGAGTGAAGGTGTAGAGACAATCGATTTGGGGATTGGCTCAGCTGTGGAGAAGTGTCCTGGTTTTGGACTTGGATTTCAACTCGAAATTGAGCTCGCAGAGAAGAAATGGCGGGGGATTTCGGTGGGGATCAAGTGCTCTGTGTATGGGGAGTATTCGGAACAATTTTGGCGAGTTTCCTTAAGGTTTGTTTCGAGCACCTCTTCATGGCCGAGAGGGTGGAGTTTAAATAGGCGAGGTGGAGGGCCTCCCGAGGGGAGTTAGGGCTTGGGATCAGCTTGCTGCGGTGAGGAGAAGAACAGCCATGGTGACCACTAGGCATGGGGCGGCTCGAGCAGGGAGAATTCCGATGTTGGCTCACTCCCGAGGTCTCGGGCATGGCGTTTTCCGGCGGCGGGTGGCCGGCCGGCCGAGGTCGGGTCACCCTCGAAGCTCGGGTGGGTCGGGGCTGGAGGCTTGTGCGGTCAATCGAGGTTTGACATGTGTAAAGGAGTTTGATTTAAATGGAATGGGGGAAGGCTCACTTTGGCTTGGTTTGGGTCAACCCACCATTTTGGGCTTGGTGCACCCTTCCATGCTCGATTTTGAGCTGAGGGAATCATTTAGGTCGGCTTAGAAGGAGTGGTGAAGTCTCCATCCATGATGAGGTGGCTAAACATGGTTTAGTGTGTGACATGCTTAAGGTAAAAAAGGGTTTAAGAAGGATTAGGAAAGAGCCCCCTCTTCTTGCCATAAATGGACTAATGACAAGTCAAAGCCCTCATGGCTTCATGTGGCTTGTCTATGGCTTGCATGGCTTGCATTTGGCTTGAAAAAAAGTTGACTTGTTTCATGAAAAAAGGGTTTTAGAAATATTTGACATTTAGGGGGTAATTTGGCATGAGGCTTAATTTGGAATTATTTGATGATTGATTTGGAACTTAGGGAATGATTTTGATCAAATGGATGACAAATGAAAATGTCATATGGGCTTTAGAATCAATTTTGGGCCTTTGGATGTGGTAAAGGATGGGCTTTTAAATGGTTTAGGAAAGTGGGCTTTTAAATTTTAAGATGGATTTTGGGATGAAATTTTGGTAAAGGCTTGGGCCAAATAATTGTTGAGTTTGGTTTAGGGATGTGTCATGAGTGGTTTGAAACAAATTTGAGGTGATTTGGGTTTGAATTGGGTTGGATATGGGCCTTTTTGGTAAAGTGGCTAAGGTGGGCCAAAATGGGCTACCATGGGCCAAAGTTGGGCTAGAGTTGAAATTGATGTAAAATTAATGTTGGGAGATGTTTATAGGAGTGTCTCAAAGAGATTTTGGCTTTGATGGGTTTTGATTTTAGGATTTGGGCTCATTTGGGCTAGGCTTAGGTTTAGGTCGAAATTGGGCTTTTTGATTTTGGGTTGAATTTGAGTGGGGTTTGGGTCTAAATTTTGAGCAAATCATGTTAGTGTTTTGTTTATGGGGATGTTAAGGAAGGTTTGGAAAAGATTTGGGGTTAATTGGAGTTGAATTGGGTGAGTTTGGGTTAGGTTTGGGTCATAGGCCCAAATTGGGCTTTAAGGCCAAAAGTGAAATTGGATCCAAATGCCAATTAAATTGGGCTTGAATTTGGTCTAGATTGGTATTGGGGATGTTGAATTGAAGTTTAGAATTGAATTGGACCAGAATTTGGGTCAATTGGGTAGGTTTGGTTTGACATTGGGTTCACTTTGGGTTAAAATGGGTCAAATTGGGGGTTTTGATAAAAGTGGGGTAAATTGACAAAATTGGCCCATGGTGTAGTTGAATAAAATAAAATTGGGAATATTTGGGATTTTCTGGAATTTTTTGGGAATTTTCTGAATTTTTGGATTTTTGGGTCAAGAGGGGTATTTTGGGTATTTGGAGGTTATTTGGAGGGTATTGGGGTATTTTGGAATTTTTGGTATTTTTGGCTAGGAATGGTCAATTTGAGTGATGTGGAAATGTTTAGGAATGGTTTTGAGGAATTTTGGGTAATTTGGAAATTTTGGAGGATTTTGGGTAGTTTCAAGGGCATTTGGTAGGGTTGGTGGGTGTAGGGTCCACGGGGTCAAAAATTAAAAATTTGGAAAATGGAAGATTAGGTGAATGTAAGTGGAATAAAATCATTTTGGTTGAGCCATGAAGCCACATCAAGCCCACATGAGCCATGAAGGGTCTCATTTGAGGCATTCACCATGTTGTTCCTAACCCTCTTAGCCGAGGGCTTAGGGGTTAAGGACCATCCATGTGAATCACCTTTATGAGTCGGGAGGTCAAGTTAGGTATAGGGGTGTGATTTGAAGAGGTGTGTGAAAGTGTAGTGCACGGGTGTAGTGTGTGTGCAAGTCGACCCTTCACTGGACCGGGCCGCCGGAGGCGATCTTAAGGCCGAGGAGTCCTATAGGAACTCATCCTTTAAACTTCCACATTTGATCTCAACCCTCTAGGTGATTAGGGGTTTACAATCAAGTTTGTGGAGTTTGCGAGGAGTTAAGAAGTGGTTTGAATTTCTAAGTGGTGGGTCCCAATTCTAATCCCCTAAGATAGTCAAAGGAAAAGCCTAAGGCTAGATCCTAAGTACTAAAGAGAAGAAGGGAAGACCTCATCAAAAATGAGGTCAACACATGTGCCATATGATCCCATGTTGGAAAAAAAAAAAAACAGGCAAGGCTTGAAAAACTAGAAATAGGAATGGAAAACATTCAAAATAATAATTTGGAAAATCATCATAAATCATTGAGCAATTATGTAAATCCTACGATATGTGAAATTCACTCAGGTATACAAATCTCTGCCGTAAAATCTAACTCGTTTGAATTAAATCCAAAGATGATTCAACTGGTGCAGAATAACCAGTTTGAGGGAACTCCTTCGGAGGATCACGATTTACACTTATCATGTTTCCTAGAACTTTGTGCTACATTTTATAATAATGACATGTTAGACGATGTTGTTAGACTGCAGCTTTTTCATTTTTCACTAAGGGATAAGGCTAAAATGTGATTATACTCATTAGCACCCGACTCTATTAAAAATTGGGAGGAGTTAACTTAAAAATTCCTTGCTAAATAATTTCTACCTTCATGGACAACTAAAATTAGAAATGATATTATCTCATTTTATCAGTATGAAGGGGAATCAATATACGAAGCCTGGGAAAGATTTAAGGAACTCCTAAGAAAGTGTCTACATCTTGCTCTAACTAATTGGTTAATTATTCAAACTTTTTACAATGTGTTAGTAGGATCCCTTAGGTCTATAATTGATGATTTTGTTGGTGGTTCATTAATGTCAAAACCATTTGATGAAGCATATGCAATAATTTAAAGAATGACTACAAATGAATTTTAATGACCCGGCCCTCAGCAAGTTAAATACTAAAAAGGTAGCCAGTGTTCATGATACAAATGCGATTTTAATTCTTGCATCTCAGGTTGTTGTAATATCAAGGAAGTTGGACCAATTTGGAATGAACCAGCCTTAATTTACTCCAGTAAGTGAGTAAAGTTTATTAGGGCATATGATTGATTCTTAATTATCATGTGAGACTTTAAATATCATAAAAACCTGTATTCTAGCTTTTGTAACCTAGGTTGGAAGAACCATTCTAATTTTAACTGGAATCGTACTATTGGGGGTGGAAACCAACAATGGGAAAATATTCAAGCAAATCCCAATGGAAGTTGGAATAATCAGGGGAGCACAAACTAGAGACCTTCATATCCGCTGGACTCTAACAATGATCAACAATTTGAGGATAAGAAGATGTTATATAAGAAGTGTTAATGCAAATAGGAAACCAGTTGCAATGCCAAAATGCTACAATTAGAAACATGGAGAATCAACTGGGACAAATTGCTAAATCATTTAGTAATAGACCCCAAGGAACACTTCCTAGCAATATTGAGATCAATCCTAAAGAGAACACTACTGAACAAGTAGAAGCTGTCTGATTAAGAAGTGGAAGAGAGATAGGGGATGCAGTTAGAAAAAAGAAAGAAGTTGAGAGCAAAACAAAAGAAACTAAAAAATCTAAAGAAAATGATTCTATGGATCTAGGAAAGATTGTATCTCCAACTACAATGAAATTAGAAAGACTACCACCTCCATTTCCTCAAAGGCTTAGACAACATGAGTTGGATAAATAATTTTCAAAACTCCTGAAAGTACTTAAGAAGTTAAAGATAAATATTCCTTTCGCTGAAGCTTTGGAACATATTCCAAGTTATGTAATGTTTATGAAGGAGATATTAAATAAGAAAAGGAAACTTAGGGATTACAAGATAGTTGCACTAAGTGAGGAGTGCAGCGCTATATTTTAGAAAAGCTTCCTCAGAAACTTAAAGATCCTTGTAGCTTTACAATTCCTTGTGCATTTGGAGAATAATTTTGTTGAAAAGCTTTATGTGATTTAGGAGTGAGCATTAATGTGATGCCTCTATCTATATATAAAAGGTTATGTTTAGCTGATATTTCTCTGACTACTGTAACCCTTCAGTTAGCTGGTCGATCTATCATTTATCTAAAAGGTGTTATAGAAGATGTGTTTGTTAAAGTGGATAAGTATATCTTTCATATGGACTTTGTTGTATTAGATATGGAGGACGATAAAGATAATCAAATTATTTTGGGGAGACCTTTCCTTGTTACTGGACAAGCTATGATAGATGTGCAAAAAAGGAGTTCACTATGAATATTAATGACCAGGAAGTAACTTTTGATATATTAAAGACTATGAAATATCCAACTGAGAGAAAAGATGATGATTATTTTTGAATGGTTGAAATTAATTATCTAAGTAAAGATCATTTCCAAGAAAGTTTTGAGAGTAAGTTAATAGATGAGATCAAAATGAACTTTCATGATGAGTTGAAATCATTATTTAAAGAAGATTGTATGTTTGTTCAAGAGATGTGTAAAATGATTGTACCCCATACAATTTTAAAGCCTACCTATTTAAGAAATTCATTAACATCTCCAGTCTTTATATATTCCAATTCGTCTCAATCATAAGAAAAACCTGAATTGAATGATGAAATCAGTAAAAGATCTCCTAAGAAAGAGTTATTCGAAATCCCTGAATGGCATATTCCATGGTATACATACAAAATGAATGAGATTTTGTTGCTTGGGAAACCAGTGTAAAAATTGGATACATCGGGTCATCGATGTTAGACCAAGCGCTTCGTGGGAGTCAACCCATGGTTATCTTTGTTCTCTTTTAGTGTGATTGTTGTTTTGTTGGATTGGATAATAGTGAGATGTTGGACCTTGAACCTTGTTTAATTTGTAAGAGTTGTTTGGGTTAAGACTGTGAGGTTAAGCATTGGTATTGACTAAATTTGTATATGACTTCTGGTAGTAGCAGGCTGACGAGTCTGTTACGACTTAGTTATCAAACAGAGCTGAGAAATACCTTTAATCTTGTAGCGTTTGGACTTGGACCACTCCATGTCAGCTGTATTACTTCCTTTATCTCACTTTGTCTTTACTGAGTAAGGTCATGAACTTACTTAGTGAACAACATATGGATGAACTACACTACTTTTATTTACCATATTGTGTATACCTTAGACATAAAGTAATCTTAAACTTGACAACACATGATGGAATTCTTGTCTAAGGGCGATAACCATATAAAAAAATTTATAATATGCCCACATTATTAATGTAATTTCTTTGGTTAGAAATTTAAAGTAAGGAGGGGAAATGTAAGTAGAAGGGAGATCAAATCAATCTCACTTGTTGTTTGTTTATGAAATATGTGAGTCTATGCATTGGATTTCGTGTGTCTATGTTTGTGAGTTAAGTTGAATGATTCATTGGAGACAACAAAACTTATCTTAATATTTTAAACTTGTTAGCATTCAACAATTCCTTTATAAAGTTTAAAATGTGTTCATGTTTAATCTTCAGTTTGTACCTATTCTACTATTTAAAGTTCTTTTATAGTGTTATGACAAGCATTTTTAGGCTGATTTACTTTCTACTGCAATATTCTACCAAGTTCTATTTGTTGATATTTTGGTAGTATGTGTAGTAAATTATAAAAGTGATCTTTCCCTGCCGCATATTTTTATACTTCATTGTTATACATGCTTGAGCTTAAGTTTGGGGGGAATGAAAAATGTTTCAAATTTAAACCTTACTTGTTTTAAAAAATACTACAAATAAATTTTTATTTTATTCTAATGATTATTGTGATGTGGAGTCATCTTAAGGATTTTAGAATTTTAAGTATATAAATGAAGTAGGAAAACTTAGTTGATATTTTTAGTGAAAAGGGTGAACCTAGAGTTAATAATATTTAGTGGAGAACTTGAGAAAATGAATAACTATCTTCAGTTGGAAGAAGATTATTTTATAAAAAGTAAGGATTCTTAGAACTCTTATTTTCAAACATTTAAGGCTCTTTTAGAAACTATTTTAAAAAAATACATCTTTTTAAGTGAAGGAAAGTAATAAGTTTTAACTTTAGAGGAGGATAGTGGAATTCAAAATCATTTAAGGACTTCTCCAGATATAGTAATCATCACATATAAAAAAAAAGAAAATAAAAAAATGGATCAAAACGATCTTGAAAAAAAATGGATCAAAAAAATCCTAAAAAAGAAAAAAGAAAAAGAAAAGAAACATGTGAGGAGAAGCTTGAGGAGAGGTCCTAATCAAAAATTGGTTTCACTTGAGTCTTTCTAAAGTAAAGAACTTAGAATAATCCTAAGCTTGCTTTTCATACTTATATTAGTTAAATTATTTTTTAGAGAGTTCTTAAATCTAGAAAGTAATGTTCATAGGATCCTAAGTTTGAAAAATCTGCATATTTTTTTGAATTAGATAGGAAAACAAATTCCCAAGTTTGATGATAAATATTTTAGACCTTAGGCTAGTCTGATTTACTAGAAGCTCTTATAGGTCGAACTATCCTTTTTTAGAACAAAATTTTAGCAATTCTAAAGAGCGACCTATTAACTCTAATCTACAAAAATTATTTTAAAAATGTAGTATTACTTGAGGACAAGTAATGTTTAAGTTTAGGGGATTTTGACCAACCTAAAAATGTATTACTTTTATGCTATATTTATAATGATATTGCACTTTAAATGTATGTTTTCTTGTGTTTGTGGTTGTAGGTACATCAAACTGAAGAATTTGGAGTGATTGGAGCAAAAGGAACAAAAATTGACCAAAATGGAGCATACCGGAGCAAAACGGGCCGAACAGGAGCATACCAGAACAAAAACAAGTCAAACTGGACTCTTTTGTACCTTTGTCTGGTGCTTAGGCGCCACAGTTGGTGCATAGTCGCTAGGTAGTGGCGCCCATGCGCCATAAATCAGCACATAGCCGCCAGTGACATTTTTTGGCATAACTTCTAGAAGAAATGTGAAATTTGGACAATTTTTAAAGCGTTGTGAAGTGTGTATCATGGGGAATTCATTAGGAATGATAAAACAAACTTTCTAAAAGAGTTTGGGTTAGTTAGAAGAAGTTATTCTGGAAGAGATGTGTCTATTGGAGTGAAAAGGCACCTAAGGCACCATTTGGAAGATTCATTGAATGTGGACTCTTTTTGAAGAGACACTTAAGCATCTCTTGGGAAATTATAAAAAAATACTTAAACTCTTGGAGAAGGGGATAATTAGAATGAGGAAAGGATTATAAGAAGAGAAGAAGGCTTGGAGTAGAAGTGAAGGCTTGGGCATGAGCCCAGTTGGGGCGACAAGGTGAGAGAAAAAGAGAGTGCGTGGGAGACTTTTTTCTTTTCTTTTCTCTTTGTTCTTGGAGAGGATTGTAAGGAGATTTCTTTTGCCATACAAGGAGAGTTTTAATATCCATCAAAGATAAGTATTTTCCAATGTATTTTAGTTTTAATATAGTACTTTGTATGTGTGGTTTCAAAGACTGGTTCAATGAAAAGTTCATGCTGTTTCTCCATGTGTAGTGAGTAGTTTTCTTTCTCTTTCCTCTTACAGTGAACTAGTATGCATGTGTATGATATAGAATTGAGTAGAGTTAGAATTAATTTACATGTAAACTTGATCAACTTGCGTGTTAAAATATGTTGTCATAACATGTAAGACCCAATGCAGTATTGTCTCAGTCAACTATTAGTAAAAATTACATGAGATTATATGGGTAAGAATGTAGTCCATATGGTTGAGTGCAACAAAATAGGGAGATATGCATGTTTAAGAGGAGTTAAATTATAGGACTTTAGGGTGACAGACTAAAGCCCCTAATTTGGTTTAATGTGAAAATTTCAGTTATGAGATGTTAGCCCCCAGGTGGAGGGAGAAGAGGGAACTCTAGAGTGAGAGCTAGTATCTTCCCTGCCTAACCCATCTACAAGATTTCAAATCATCAAATTAACCTATGTTCTTTATAGAACCAAGTAAGGGTAAAGAATATAATTGCTCCTATTTGTCACAATCTCTCTTGCTACTTGTTTTACTTTTACACATGTAACTAATTTCATTGTATGAGGAAGTGTATTTTTAATATATTTAACCCCACTTTCTAATTTTCTCCAAGTATTTTAGTTTATAATTAGTATTGCAGTGATAATTGTTAGACATAATCAAAACCAAACTTTTATTGACCTTCCAAGCTAATGAGTGTTATTGTAGACTAGAAATACACTTGAAAGCCGCTGTGATTAAACTCGATCTCCGTGGGATCGATATTTGGGGATTAATCAGAAAGCCCTATATTACTTGATAACGATACGTATACTTGCGTAAAATCCCTACTATTTATAGAAAGAATTGAAATTTTACTTTACTTTGGAGTCACGTTTTTGGTACCCTTTTAAAGGAATAAATTTAAACAATAAAATTAAAGGATTAAACTCTTATATATTGTAATCAGGGATCACAAATCTCCAGAATCCCAACAAATATTGAAAGTAACACTTAGACCATGGGTACAATTTTGAGGAATGCATGCACCTTCATAGCCCAGTGGACATTATGTTGGGAAGCTCAAGGAGTTCCTAGCCCTAGAGGCAAAAACGCCATGGAAAAGAAAGGCTCTTACAGACAATGAATCAGGAGGGCCTACTCAAGACAATGCTATTTACATAATGGGGATAGTACCAGCAATACTGAGAGACGATTCGTTTCCCAAGATCAACAAAAAAAATGAATTAATTGGGAAACTATTGTCCTGTAGCTTCCATCAAGAAAAAGAAGCCTCACCCCATATCATTTTCACCAATGCAGATATTCCCCTAGCTAAGAATCCCTATAATGATGCCATTATTGTTACTGGACAAATCAGCAACTACCAAGTAGGGAGATATCGATAGCTCAGGGAACATTTTGTTCGGGGTAATGGTCACGAAGATGAATTTTATGACGGTCGGCACACTGAATGGATTTTCTAGTGAATTGAAGGAGACACTTGAAATAATAGATCTTTTTGTCACATGGGGGGGATATTGACATTTGATTCACCAACATGGAGGATTTTTGGGTGGTCAACACACTACCAACTTATAATACAATATTCAGTCAACCTTTGTTCAATAATTTTCAAGCTGTGGTATCAACATACCACTTAGTAGTGAATTTTCTATGCGATTGGTGATAGTCATTATTCATGGAGATCTGGACCAGTCCAGGACATGTTATCCACAAGCCATATGGAGGTATTACAACTAGCCAAAATTGATAATAGTAGTTATTCATGCTTGAATTTAAATTTTTTGGGAGGAAGGTTGGTTAATATATGAAAATCACATAAAAGAAGGGGTGCAACGAGAGAAAGATGGGGATTTGATTTATGAGAGAGACTTGGTTAAATGTTTACTTGTATGTGTGCGTGCTTGAATGACTTGTGAAAACAATAGTGTGTGTGCTTATTAGTCCCTGAGAAAAAGATAAAAAAAGGAATCCAAGGCCAAATATTCAGAGAAGAATTTCCACAGGCGATATGAATTTATGGTTCATTTTTTTAAAAAAAATTTCTTGTTATGTAGTTTTCTGCTATACACTCTTATACTTGTTAATACTAGTGAATATATTTTATGGTATCGATTTTGCAAACATGGTAGGTTAAGGTTTAATACCTTTGTATTTCTAAATTTTCATTTCTATTCTTCATAAATTTTGACTATCAAATTAGATTTTATGGAAATTGCTTGTCTACTTATCTCTAGCTTCATTTAGCATAGTGTAGTGGTCATATAAATGTAAAAATATTTTGAAAGTTCGAGATATAGTCATAGTATTTATTTTTAATTGGAGATTGATATTTAGTGTTCGGAACAAGCTAAATATGTCAATCAAACCTCAACAATCACAGAAGGAAATATTTTGATGAATTTTCGTATTCATTACTGCATAAATATGTAGCATTTGGAATTCTAGAGTTACGGTATTTATTTTTTGATAGAGACTATAACCATTATTGCTCCTAATTGATAGTATTTGATGTTTGAACTCATAGTTTAGAGAAATGAATTATTAATATTATAAATCTAAGGGTAGTTTATTTTTATTTAAAAAATTTTCACTTAAAAATAATTTTAATAAATCATAACTACATTAACATAAGTTGAATAAAGCTAGGGTTTGTAAAATTAATATTTGACTTTCTAAGTTACAAGTTATTTCAAATATCTATGGGAATAGTCTTTGACTTAATTCTACATTATTACTTAAATGACATATGCAGTAGTGCTTGCCCATGTATATTCTAATTATCATCTATAAATAATGATATTGGATAAGCATATAATGATAATTGAGTCTCAAAATTGAGAGTTATACTATGATGGGGCCTCCTCATTAAGATAGGCCCATCTTAATCGATACCTAAAGTAAATGGTAGTATTGTTTTTTTCTTTATATCTCATATGGGTGATATTCTTTTCTAATCTTTCAAATTGATAAATCCACACATGATTAATTAGGTAGAATATGAGACTTTGATTATTTGTTCCAACATAACCATCAAGATTAACATAAAGAATATTAAAATCAATAGTGACTCCCAACTCATATTTCATCAAGTAATGGGATGAAAAAAATCCTTAAGCAAAATATTTAATATTATCATAAACAAGGCATGGCCATATATAAAATATGTCTAATTTCACATTGTTTATGATATCAGTAAGCTATAAACTTTAGCTAAGTTTGATAAAGTGTACTTTATCTAAAATTGAGATCTTATGGTAGTAGTAATCAAATTTAGAAGTGTCATGTTTCCAAACTATCTTAATTCTTCTAGAGTTGCACCTTTAGATGATAAAATCATTATTCTGTGGCTTTTAACAAATTTGAAGAGGATTGACAACATGTTGTTATTGAAAATTTAACAATAGGATGATTTCCATATGAACTCTTTAGTAACTAAGGTACAAAAAGAGAATATAAACAATAAATATAACTAATGAAACCTTATAAAATTGCTTATTTCACCAAATGTGTTTGTCGTGTTTTTAATATAATAAAGCTCATAAAGTCGTGAATGGGCTACATGAAGGTGAATGTTGGTTCAATCTATCTAAGTTAAAGTTGAAGCTAAATATTTAACTGCTTCATTTTTTTTAACATTTAATGACTTCAGATTCTATGAAATATATAATGAAATGACATCAATGTTAAATTTTAAACATATTATTACATTGACCACTAAGTGTTAAGAATCCTATAATGGCATCATGGACCTTTGAGGCATGTGGAACTAAAATTATTGGTCTTATTGGCCTCCAAACCTTTAGTTGGCAAATATTTATACTTGTAGTTATGCATTATCTGTCTATGTGGGCAAAATATAATCTTTAAGATAAGTTAAGGCAAAGAATTTTCTACATTGTCTCAGAGATCATTTCATGTATATATTTAATGTGCCTCATTAGGTAATCTATAATAATTTTTTGGCTTTTAAGAGCACGAAGATAATTTTTTTTTGCCCCCGGTCATTAGATTGATTGGAAATCTTTTGCTATAAATTACGCTAGAGCAAAAGGCTTAATAGAAGCTTTTAATATAACATTAAAGAGTATCATTAAAAAAATTCTACATACCAATAAGAAATATTTTTTTGATATAATATTAGAGGTATTATATGTAGAATGTACAACTTATCATACACTCACATGTTGAACTTCATATGCATTAACATGAGGCTACTCTTTAATTAGAAGTTAACATGTCCTCATTTCATGTTGCTTTGAAAAACATCAATGTTAATTAGAATTTTTCTTTTTGGTTGGAAGAGCTGGAAAACTTAGACACGCTTAAGATTATAAACCCAACAAAGTATAAAGCTATATCAATATTATATGATCAAGCTTCATGCTAAGATAGTGAGGCCTATAATCATCATTGAACGATATTTATTGTTGGCTTTATATTATTTTATAATGTCTCATTGCCATAGACATGAGAAATTGGTGCAATTTAGGAAGGATGAATTTTTTTATCGATGAGGTTTATGAAAGATGAGTTTTTCTTTTGATTGATATAGATGGATGCCATCCACTGTTTCCTAGTAATGAGAGATATCTGAATAATTCATTGTTTAAAAATGTTTATTATATCAAGACTAAAGTGTGGGTTGTAGCATGTTTTTCCAATCATATTACATGATGTACTTTGTTCACCACATTTTTTAGTCAACCATACTTCCCTTGACTGAAGTTTGGTAAGACTTCACTTGAGCTGAAAGTATCTTGACTAAATCCTAATCTTATTGTTGTCTCTCTCAAAATTGTTGAAAGGCTCAAAATATCTTTTTAAAATTGCATGAATCTTACTAGCACTAATAAAGATAATGAAAACTAATTTGATGATCAACTGAAATAATTTTTACGTAAAGCTATGATCATAAAGTATCTATGCAAGAAAAACAATCATACGTAAAAATATTTCAACTAGTCATTATTGTATAATAAATAATTCACCATTGTGCCCGTGTCATCAAAATATTTTAAATGAGTTTTTCTGTGCATAATTTTGAACTGGTATTTTGAGATGATGAAGGTTGACAACTTTTTAATTCTTTTAACCTATATCGGTAACTACAAAGGGCAGTCCATCTATTGATTGAGTATGTTGAAATCAGATTCAATAAGCAAACGCTAGAATTGACATCAACAGCAATGATTAAAGCCCAGTAAACAGCATGAGTTTCTGCCTCCAAAACATCCATTGCAGCAATAGAGATAGAAAATATAATAGAAATATGCCCTGCTAGTCCTTGAAGACACCACCAATCGTAGCATCAGAGATATAGAAGCTACCAACAATTTTCACTTTTATCCACTCCAAAATAGGTTTCCACCAACGAACTAGCTTAGTGTTTAGGATTAGGGGCAGTTTTCTCAACATCAGATAGTTGATATTAAGAAAATTTTCCCATTGGATCATCTTGACAATATTAAGTAAGCATTGGAGAGCAGCCACCTTGAAATCTGTATATTTCTCCTAATGTTTAAGTTAGTTCCTAGACATCCATACAAACCAAGCAACCTCACAAGGGATGGTGGAGAGATTAAATTCCTGTCAATAAAAAAATTTTCCATATGAGGGTTAAAGTTTGGATGTTTCTCTAGTTTAACAGATAATTCCATACCTTTTGGGCAAAGGAACAGCTGAAGAATAAATTATGGATTGATTCCTCCTCTTGTTTACAAAGCTCACAGCCTGAAGGCCCCTTGAGTCCTTTGAGTTTAAATATGTCATCAATAGGAAGAAGTCTGGAGAACAATCTCTCGTAAAAGAATGACTTGGAGGGGGAAAGAAATTTCCCTCAAATATGTTTTCCTTAGGATGGCTTCTATCCCATATCACATTGACTACAGATATATGTTGACACAGTATGGGAAATTTTCTTCTTGATAATAATTTTGTCCTTATTAAAAATGTCAATAAGAATATTAAATACCCTACTGACTTCTGAACTGTCAAGGATGTGGTGTTAGGTTTTGATATTCCTTTAGCCATTGTTCCAGCAGTCTGCAACTTTCAGATTTAATTGGTGGGAGCGAATAGGGAAGTGGTCAGCTTCCCCTACAAAACCCAATTATCTAACTAGAAATTTATTTCCCCTGCCCCAATTCCCATATGAATAATTTTTCAGCTATGGACTTCACTTTAAGTATGTTGTAACAGATTATGGAGTCTCCCGACTTAGTAGTGACCGAGGAGGGGTTTTGATCTCTACAATATTTTCCCCTCAAAAATTTTGCCCAAATATAGGATTGGGATTTGAAGTGTATCCAAAGTATGTAGAAATTAATATGTTTGAGATGGATGAAGTTTTTGTAACCCAACCTTCCATTCTGCAAAGGTTTACACACTCTATTCCAGTTAGTCCACTTTTCTTTGTCTCGACTAGAGGAACTTGATGAAATTTTGTTCTAACTATTGTTGAGCACTATTTTTCATGGTGTCCACTTGTAAATATAAGAAGAAAAAGCAAATAAAACATGATTTAATACATTGATCCTTCGACCATTAGATAGAAAATCGTTTGTACAACAGTTGGGTTCATTGTGAGACTTATTGATAACCTCATCAAATTGTATCTGCTGGTTCGTCCCTTCACTAATTATACTCCTAAGTACTTTTGATGAGCCAAACTATTGCTTAACCCAAGTGTATGTGTTATATATATATATATATATATATATATATATATATATATATATATATATATATATATATATATAGTCAAAATGGTGGGTTTGGTCGCTCTCCTAGGGTTTTGAGCACCATGGAGTATCACTATTTGATTTGTGGTTTCCGTTGCTTTGGTAGTTGTGACGATGGAATGGAAATCCTATTTGGAGATGGTTACTAACCATGCTTCCTCTACTACTACTATTGACTCGAAAAATGATGTCTTGCCGCTAGCGTACAGATGCACCAAAAATATGTTTCATTTTTTACATATATTTTTTACCCATTTTTGGTCATATTATACTTTAAAGAAGGGTATTTTCTTGTTTTGTTGTAGGTATGCTACTTTTTGGAATTTGGAGTAAAATGAAGCAAAAATGACAAAATTTGGAGACAAATGAGGCAATTTTTGCAAATTTCTTTGGTCCTGACGGCGCCAACATTCAGAAAGGAGAAAAATTCCAGGACTCTGCTCTAGTACCTATGAAGCTAGGATGTGCACTGACGGCACCATTTGACAAAATGTGGGCACCGACGGCTGCCAAATTCGGTGCCAACCGTACCCAGGATGGTTACTTGCAAATTTTTGGTAGAATCGATGTATTTGAACGATTTTTGGAAGGTTGCTTTAAGCATCTCTCAGGAATATTTTCCCTACACTATATTCGAGTGGTTAAATGCAAAAAAAATGGTTTTTTGCTGTGTGTTTGAGGAGATTCGGTGTGCTTGTGAGGAGATTCGGTGTGCGTGCAGTGAGTGAAGTAAAAAGAGGGTTTTCACTAGAGTTGTTGGAGAGGAAGGAATGTAAGAGATTTCTTCTTCCTTACATTTTAAAGCGAGAATTGAGTGTTATTGTAAAAAAAGAAAGAGATTCAAAGGAACTTCAAGGGATTTTCTTTTGGGAAGAGTTTCAGATGAGTTGTGCTTGTTAATTGTTGTTTGTATGAACTTTCTTTTATATATAAAATTTGTGTTTTGTCATATCTTCCTCATGAATTTTGAGTAGATTTCTTTATCTTTTCCTTAAAATAAAATTTAGTGAAATGAAGAGTAAGATTGGAGATGCAATTTAAATGTTAAATACTTATGATGACTTTACACTTTGTAATTCATTTACATTTTGATCTGGGAAAGTGAAATGTTAAAATTTGTTGTGAAAATTATAATCTGAGAGGAATATGAGTTCTACAACAAATTGATAATCACATTCAATTCCATGGATGAGAATGTAATATATGGGGTTGTAAAGAAAAATATACTCTGTTGGGCATAGAATTGGAGATTTTTAGGGTGACAGACTAAAATCTCTAATTTGGTCTTAGTGTTTGGAATCTAAAGCTAGAGTTAGCCCTCAGGCGAGGGGCAAGTGGAAGCTCTAGAGTGAGAGAATGTATCCTCCCAACCTAACCAAGGATTTAGGGATGTTGACCTGACTTTTGGTTGAGGTCAAGTCTTTCCTTAGAATAGCCTAGGGTCTAGCCATAGGACTCTCCTGGTGACTTTCTTAGAAGACTAGTCATGGCACCCCTCCATAAAAAAATTCAAACTTTTCTCACTTCACTAGGAATTTTCATATGCTTAAGGCCTAACCTCCAGTTTTAGGAGGAAGAGGCAAAGCATAAGGAAGCCCAGGAGAAGTCTTATATAGGTGGTCAGGCTATCGGATCTACCCTGGGAGGTCTGGAGCTTACATCACACTCACACTACACACTCACAACCCTAAACAAAACACATCACCTTTTGATCCCCTAACTCTTTGGAAACTCATGTAAGTGGTTTTCCTAAGCTTTGAGCCTCAGGCTAGGGTTTGGCTAGTACCAATACATAGAGGACCAAATGAGGGAAACCCTTGGTCCATGCTCAATCTAACAATTCCATACTACTCACCTTCAACCAACCCCAATTTTCCTAAACATTCCGTTTTTCTAACCCCTTTGCCCCAAAATACCCAAAATATGCAAAATACCCCCGAAACCCTAAAATATCCCAAATTTCCAAAATCACCTAAGTTACCCATAATTCTCCAAAAATCATTCCAAAATACTCCTTACCACTCAAATTCACAACTATTACCCAAAATTGCCAAATTTCCCAAAAAAACCCCTAAATGACCAAATGCCCCTCTTAGCCCAAAATTCAAAAAATTCCAAAAATTCCCCTAAATTCCCAAAAACTCTTAAATATTCATAATTTCATTACTCTCATCTACCAAATGACCCAATTTGGCCAATTTAGTTCAATTTAACCAAAAGCCCCAATTTGACACATTTAACCCAAAAGTGGCCAAAGCAAACCCAATGTCCACCCAATTGGCCGCAATCTTGCCTAATTTCAGTTCCAAACTTTAATTCAACATCTCCAATACCAATATAAACCAAATCCAAGCTCAATTTGACCCACATTTTTGTTTAATTTCACTTAAAACCCAAAATCCCCAATTTTGCCTAAGTGACCCAAATCCCTCAAATTGGCCTAATACCAATCAATTTATCCCAAATTTCAATTCTAAACCCTTCAAAACACTCTCCTAAACTGAATTGAAGAATCAATTGCCCCCAATTTGAGCCTCGGTTTCATCCAAATCCACTTGAACTAAGCTTACCCAATTTTATCCCAAATTGAACAAATGACAAAATCTCACCAAATTGATTGCCCTACTCCCAAAATTTCCATCCAATTGATTTTGGGAACTCTTCATGACATCCCATAGACCATTTGGAACCTTAAATTTGCATTGGACACCACTTTAGCCTATCCTAAACCCATTTTAACCCAACTTGCCCCAAATTGACCAAAATCCCAAACCAAGCCAAATTGATCTACCAAACCAATCCAAAACCACTCCAAACCTTTTCTAAACACTTCATGATTATCATATACACAATATTGCTTAACATTTGGGTCTAACCCAAGCTCAAACCCAACCTAGCCCAACACTGAGACATGTGGCCCAAAATTGAACCCATGACCTTACTTAACTAAATTAAACCAAATGTGACCAAACCAACTCCTCAACAGCCACAAAGAGGACCCTAGGGACAAGGCTAGACCCACCTAGCCCACCCTAGTGGAGCCATGTGATGCGATGTGACTTTATATATGCTTTAAAATACAAGAATTTGATACCACTTTTTAGAATATTTAATTCCTGGTAAATGGCTTCAAAAACTTGATGTGCGAGGTTTATTTTTGTTAATTTATATTTAGATTTTATAATAATTATTGTAAAAGTCATAAATTTAAACGCAAGTATACGTATCATTCAAGTAATACAGGGCTCTAATGTAGTCCTGGTTATCGATCCCACAGGGATAGTAAATTTATAAAAAGTTAGAAATGTAAGAAATATTTTGGAATTTTCAAATTAAATGCAATTTATATATACTTTATATATATATATATATATATATATATATATATATATATAT
This sequence comes from Papilionanthe hookeriana x Papilionanthe teres, assembly GCA_022702705.1. Classification (NCBI taxonomy): domain Eukaryota; kingdom Viridiplantae; phylum Streptophyta; class Magnoliopsida; order Asparagales; family Orchidaceae; genus Papilionanthe; species Papilionanthe hookeriana x Papilionanthe teres. The sequence continues at coordinate 25,924,482 of CM040425.1, forward strand.
ATATATATATTTAAATTTAATTTACTAACAATTTTTACTATAATCAAGTAAGCAGTAAGCAGTAATAAAGTAAAGTAAGCAATAATTAAAATTCAATGCAAGTATAAAAACGACTTTCTCCTTCTCAACTAATCCAAGATTCATAGAATAATTATCTTTTGTAGGGAATATAGATTATGGTATTGTGCCAAATAGAAGCATTCCTATTCTTTGCCCTTTGGTCCAGGTGCAAAGAACATTGACTAATCTATAGATCTGTTCAGGATGTTTTATTTGTAGAATGGGTTACTGTAGGCTCACACTACTAGATGTCCAAGGGTGGCTATGGTCGGCCCTACCAGTGACCCATTCCCTTTATATAAACCAAATTATTAGAATTTAGTCCGTCACTCTAAAAACTAATTAATTTTACGCCCAATAAGTAATATATTCCTATTTATTTGCACTTCACCTTAAATAATCCGTGTATAGCCTACGATTACCTAAGGATTCATTTGATATCTACTAGTTAAGAATTTATCTCTGGATTGGTTTCAAAATTCTTCAGCAGATTTTAACAATTTAAATGACCAATTTAAAAGATAAACTAAGATCAGGTATTAATACAATCACAATGTTTTAAAATATTTTCAATTTAATTCTCCTACAAAATTTAATTAATTTATTATCTTTTCATAGTTGAAAGGAGAAAGATAACTAACTACTCAAAACACATTGAAATAACACAATAAAACATATTTATAAAAATTTGAACCATAGTACAAATACTTATCTGAAGTGTTCCTTCAAGTGATCCGCTGACTTCTACTGACTCCAAAGTAATGATGAAAGACTCAAACAACAACAACACACAATAAATAATCAAAATAAACTCACTAGATACAAAGTAAAGTGGCACCCTAAGTATGGAAGAGACTAAGTAAAACTAAAAGGGGAAAGAAGATGCCAAAAGAGGTATAGGTACTTAGAGGGGGGGTGGTTTGATTTTTTCTGTAGAATTTATAGAGCTCTGAATTTAACCAGGGGTTGCTTAAGAAACCTCTTCAAAATTCGTCCAAATTCAATTCATCTTCTAGAATGTAACTGTGGCGCTTAGGCACCGGGATCTGGCGCCTAGGCGTCAGACTCCGTGACTAGTTCTTTCTCACCTCTTCACTTTAGATCACACCTCTTCGCGATCTACACTATTTCCTTGTGCACAAATACATTGTATCTCTTGTCTGATATATTAGGAGTAACTTTCAGTCTTCTAGAAGCTCCAATAACTGCTTAACACCATCAAAATAACTGCCCAAAGTTGTCAAAAATCTTGACAGCGTCTGTATCGAACTGGCGCTTAGGCGCCGGATTCTGGCGCCTAGGCGCCAGCCCAATAATTCTAAAATTTTGCTCCATAAGCTCCATTTTTGCTCCTTTTTGCTCATTTTTCCTTCTTTTTCTTCCTTAGACTCTTTTTTAATCATCTACATCCAAAAACATGAAAATACCTTTCATTAAAGCATAATATCCTTAAGAATTGAATAAAAAATAAGGCATAAAAATGAGTATTTTTTAGGTAGATCAAATTCCCCCAAACTTAAACGTTACTTGTCCTCAAGTAACTCTTTTAATTACATAACATAGATAACATTTGGAATGAAGTTAAAATGTTTAAGATTCCTTATAATTTTTGGTTTTATAAATGCTTTAGCAAATCCTTATCCAAATTTCACTAATTAAGTTTAATTTTAAGAATTAAAGAACATTTAACTACCAACTCATAAGACTTCCAATTTTTCATTTATTTCAAGAATAATTGTAGTTCATCATATTAAGGTCACATAGAATATTTACAAGAAAAATATTTTCATGAAATATTTTTCTTGTAAAAATATTTGTTCATAGAAATTAAGTTAAAAATGTAATCATTTTTCTTACTATAAGATAATTAAAGTGAAGCCAATTTTTTATTAGGTATTTCCTCAAGCTTCTCCTCACTTCTTTTTTTTTCTCTTTTCGTTTCTTTTTTTTTTCTTATGGATTGTTTTTCAATCTTCTTTTTTTGTAAGTGAGGATTACTATTTTTGGATAGCCTGTTAATGATTTTGATCTTTACTATCCTTAACTTATTTTCAAAAACTTATGCTTTCTTACTTACTAATATGACCTTTTTAATAATTTATTTTTTTTCAAAACTTATTTCAATCTTTTCTTTTTCAAGCAATAATCTTGATTCCTTTGTATTTCAAAAATACAATTCTCTTGACTATAAATAAAAAAATTTTGATCTTATTACTCTTTAAGCTAAATAATTCTATTATTAAAATCAATCAAAATTTTTGAAATTTTAGTTAAGTTTACTAAATTATTTATAAATTCAAAAATTTAGGTAATCTGAAACAGATTTTTCATTCCTTATGTTATGTTAATATATTTTTAAAGAAAATATTAGTTCATTAAGGACAAATAATATTTAAATTTGATAAATGTTTTCCCTTCCCCCAAACTTCAGCTTTAATATAAATATAAATTATGAAATTTTCTAAAGGATGAGAGAAAGAAATAAACATGAATTAATCTAAGTACAATAATGATGTAGTAAGGGAAAACTAACTTCTACTTCTACATAGGCTTCAATATGAATATAACAAAAATGATTAAGCATATATAGAAAAGTTTTGCAGAGCAGGAGTTACTTTCTAAAAAAAATTCTTTTTTTTTATTTTTAAACATGCAAATTTACTAACTATTCCTGAACACTAAACAGTAAACTGAAACAGAAATAAAATTTTATAAATATTCATTTATATTTCAGTCTTAAACACACATCAGATAATCTAAAAACAGTTTTAACATAAAAAGTTCACATAAACACTAACAACTAACAACACACTAAACAACACAAGAAACAAGAAACACACACAAAAAAAGAATCAACAATCTCCAGAGGTAAGTCAAGCTACTAATCACTGTCTGTAACATCATCATCGTCATCACCAAAAGAAAACTCCATATCCTTTTAATCAACATATGGTGAAAATCTGGGACAAGTAGGGAACTGAACATCGTGCTCACCTTTCAAAAATCTCACTAAAGACTCAGAATACTCAGTATCGTAATCACTCTTTCTTTGTGTATACTCAGAAAGATGATCGATCTTCTTATCTATCGTATCTACTCTACAATGAGTTAGGAATAGCTCATTCTGCTGCTCTATAAACTGATCATGCATTGTTTCCTAAAAAAGTAGATGGTGGCTTAGCAGAAGTAGATGGTCTAGAAATAGAAGCTCTACCTGAAGAAGGTACTGAACCAGAAGGTGCAGTAGAACTCTTACCTCGAAGCCGATCATAGATACTAACGCTATCTCTTCCTATAGGCTTTGTCGACTTGAGCTTTTCCTCAGAAAGCTCAGCAACTACTCTAGCACTTTCACATAGAGAATAGATGAGAGATGGAAAACCAAGTCCAATAGAAGTGATAGAACGAGCAGTAGCCTTTAGAGCATCATAAATAATGCTCCCTACATCAATAGGCTTCCTCTCTTGAATGCGATATTTGAGAATACCTCTATCTTTAGTAACCTCGCTCAGATGATTGGATGGAAGGAGAGAAGTAGAAATAAAGTAGTGCAATGCCTTTGAAATACCGTTAATCTTAGAAGAAGAAAAACTTACCCTTTTTCCATTCCAAATCTTCCAGGCTCCAGTACTATCAGTCAGGTAGGCAATGATCATATCCAAATCTCCCTCAAATGGAGATAATTCAGAGTAATAACACTCAATATTTGGTGGTAGGCCATAGAAAATATTGATGCGTTTAGGGGTGAATCCTACTCCAACTCCTCGAACGAAAATCTCGTATTTTTCAGCATCCACGAAATTAGCATAAAACTCTCTAACAACCGGGATAACGACAACAGCAGTGAACTAGCAGAATCGTTGCCAGTTGAGCGCAACGATTGTATCCTCAATTCTTCCTCCAGGATTATAAAAACTTCGCTCCGATATAAATTCTGAGTTGTAGCAAAATCATTGTATCAGAAGTGTGCAGCAGCAATGACAAACTTGCTACGATCAAAATTTTCTCATTCCTTTCCTCGCTTAGATTTGGGTGTCATCTAAACGTGAAAGAAAAATGCAAACTAAATTCAATGGATTTAGGAAAATAAACTAATTTAAGCTTTTCAAACTTGAAAAAGCTTAAAAATTTCATTGATTTAACTTTATAAATCAAAATTTTTCTCAAAGTTTCAGTTTTTCTCTATGAGAGAAAAATCCATGGTAAAAATAAAAAATAATGAGTTTAGAATGTAGATCTGAGCTCGGGATGAAGAAATCAGGTGATTTCAAGCTCAAAAACTTAAAAAATCCGGCTTAAAATGAGATCTCTACGGGGTATTTTCACAAAAACCAGTGGAGAAGGAAGCTTAGGCATCAAAAATAGTGTGGGGGGGGGTTAAGAAGATGAATTTTCGAGTTTAGCCCGAACCGGCGCCTAGGAACCGAATTCTGGCGCCTAGGCGCCAGACTCGCCTTTCCAAAAATTCAATTTAAATTTTATATTTTCCACCAAATCTTATCAAAATTGACTACTAATTACTTTTAAAAGAGTATTAATCCAATTTATATCCTCCAAATATTTCCACAATCAATTTAAAATGATTGTATAGATCCACAAAAATGTATCCAAATTCTTCAATTCCAATTTCTAATTTTCATTCCAAATTTAATAAATTTCAGTACAAGACTGTGTCAAGCTTCATAGTTTCATAAATATCACAAATAATAACATATTCAAAGAAAACATTCAAATCCGACAACACACAATGAACAATTAAGCAAACACACAAATTCAGTATTCAACACACTAACACAAGACTCGATCATAACTAAAACACATATAAGACCTATTTAACACCGATCTTCAATTACCATTTCTTTCGCAATGAAGTTCTCTAAGACCGAAAGGATAAAACACCAATACCCTTGGAAATTACAAAGCCGTCTTTTCATCAATCCATTTGTTCTTCGCGTACATTTCTACTTGAGCGTCATGATAGGCAGCCATATGATCAGATTGAAGTTTGGTTTGTCATTCCAAGTGTTTGTATTGGTGGTACATCTCATGGATACGATTACCAATACTTTGATGTGCTGCTTCAATCTTCTCCAATCGACTAAACATTTTCTCCATACTAACAGCAATAAAACCATTAAAATAAAGCTGAGGATCTTTAGGAGATTTGTCTCTTACCTCATTTCCATGATTTTCTCTATCCATTGCTTCCAAATCCTTCTTAACTCCTCCAAAATGGATTGCTCTGGTCGAAATTAAGGTTTCTATGGGATTGCGGACGAAGAATAGGCTATATATAAAGAGACTTCGTGTGAAAAGCTGAAGAATTTTGGTTTTTCCACGATCTGTAACAGTGGCGCTTACGCGCCAGAATCTAGCGCCTAGGCACCGAATTTTCGATACGCAGGCCATTCTGGTGCTTAGGCGCCAACTTTTGGCACCTAGGCGTTGGAACCTCGATCGACTCCGATTCGCCTATCATCAAATTTTGAAAGTTTCGGTCATAAAAATAGGTCTAACAAACATGTATGATCAACACACAAACATAATTATGAAATATTCAAATAACAAACAATCACAAATGAAGGTTAACTTGATCTCCTTTTTACTCACATTTGACATGGAGTGGTCCAAGTCCAAATTCTATATACTTCAAGAAAATGTTTAGCTTAAGCCAATACAGACTTGTTAGCCTTCTATTTCCAAAAGTTATATATAAATTTAGCCAAGACCAAGGCATAACCTTACAGCAATAATTTAACTCACACTAATAAATATGGGTTGCCTCCCACAAAGCGCTTGGTTTAACGTCGTTAGCTCGACCTAATAAATTGAATTAATCGGGTAGACTCAGCTTATAAGCCTCTTTGTAATTTAATTTCATTTCTCCCATATGAGGCTTCAGCATTAATCCGTTAACTTTAAATACTATTCCAGTTTTGGAATCTTTAATATCCACAATTTCATAAGGGTATACTTTCTAAATTATAAATGGTCTCATCCATTTAGTTTTTAATTTTCGAGGAAAAAATTTTAAATGAGCATTAAATAATAATATTTCTTGTCCAGGCTAGAATATTTTCGTTGAAATCATTTTGTCATGCAATTTCTTCATTCTTTCCTTATAAATTCTTGCATTTTCATAAGACTCATTTCTTATCTCTTCCATTTCATTCATTTGTAATAATCGTTTTTCTCCTGCAGTATTCAAATTATAATTGAACTCCTTTATCGCCCAACAAGCTTTATGTTCAAGTTCAACAGTAAGTGATAATGATTACCATAAATTAACCGATAAGGTGACATTTCGATAGGTGTCTTATAAGCTGTTCTATAAGCCTATAATACAGAATCAAGTCTATCAACCCAGTCTGTTCTTTTAGGATTAACATTCTTTTTCAATATTCTTTTAATTTTTCTATTTGATACTTCAGCCATTCCACTTGTTTGAGGATGATAAGCAGGTGCAATTCTATGTTGAATTTTGAATTTTTCCAGCAATGATTGAATTCTTATATTATTGAAATGACTTCCCCCATCTGTGATAATTGATCCATGAACAAAAATACCTATTTTTATGCCTTGATTTTTATCAAAATTTTTAGCATATTATGCTTTAATGAAAGGTATTTTTATGTTTTTGATGTAGGTGATACAAAAATGTTCAAAAAGGAAAAAGGATGTAAAAGGAGCAAAAAGGAGCAAAAATGGAGCCAAAATGGAGCCAAAATGCAAAATTACTAAAATAATGTGCCTGGCGCCTAAGCGCCAGCTCGATACCAAATCTGTGACAGTTTTTGTAACTACTTTGGGCGGTTATTTGACGGTTAGAGCGGTTATTGGACCATCTAGAAGATTGGCAGTTATTCCTGGATTATAGGACATGTGATACATTGTATCTAGACGCTTGGAAACAGTTTGAATCGTGAAGAGGTGCGATCCAAAGTGAAGAGGTGCCAAGAACTGGACACGGAGTCTGGCGTCTAGGCGCCAGATGCCGGCGCCTAGGCGCCAGATGCCGGCGCCTAGGCGCCGGACACACTTTCTAGAAGATTCATTGAACTTAGACACATTTTGAAGAGATGCTTTAGGCAACCCTTGAAGCCTATAAATATGAGGCCATTTCTACGAGAAAACGCCCGATAAGAAGCTCGCCTTAGTCCGCTCCAATCGTAGAGAGAATTAGAGAGATAATTTTAAGGGCCACAATTGTAGTTTACTTTCTTACATAAATTAGTGAGTTTATTTTATTTAGAGTTTGTATTGAGAGTTTGAAAGAGTTGGTGTATTTGAAGTCTATTTCGCTTTAGAGTCAGAAGGAATCAGAGGTTCAGTTAGAGAAACACTTGAGATAAGTATTTGTAATTTGATTCAAAGTTTTGTTTATATGTTTTGTTATTTAAATTCAAAGTGTTCTGAGTAGTTAATTTACTTTCTCCTTTCAATTATGAAAAGATAAATAAGATAATATTAAATTTGTTGGAGAATTAAAAACTAAATATGTTTAAATATTGTGATGATATTAATACCGGATCTTAATTTACTATTTAAATTGGCCATTTAAATTGTTAAAATCTGTTGAAGAATTTTGAGACCTAGAAGGAGATGAATTCTTAACTAGTAGTTATCACATGAATCCTTGGATAGTCGAAGGCCTTATGCGGGTTATCCATGGTGAAGTGCAAATAAATAGGACAATATTATTCAAGGGGTGTAGAATTGATAAGTTTTTAGAGTGACAGACTAAATTCTTGTAATTAGATTTATAGAGAGGGAACGGGTCACTAGTAGGGCCGACCATAGCCACCCTTGGATATCTAGTAGTGTGAGCCTAGATTAACCCATTCTACTAACAATACATCCAGACCTGATCTATAGATTAGCCAATGTTCTTTATACTATCGAGCGAAGGTAAAGAATATGAATACTTCTATTTTGCACAATACCATAAATATATATTCTCCAAGAATATTATATTATCTAAAAAGTCTTGGATTAATTGAAAGGAAGAAAGTTGTTCGCTTATTATTATTTACATCACTCATTATTTTATTATTGCTTTAATTTTGCATTTAGTAAATTAAATATTAAATTTATAACTTTTAAAGAAATTCATAAAAATAAAATTAAAATATTTAAAAATCTATAAACCTCCTCGTGGGATAGATATTAGGGTCTTTATTTAAAGCCCTATATTACTTGATACGATACGTATACTTGCGTAGTACCTCTAGTGTGTAAAATATTTTCCATAAAATTATATTTATATACACTAGCCGCTATTATTATTTGGGTCAAAGTATTGGCTATAACATATTTTTGAAAGCATAAATTACTGCATTGTCCGCGGATCGAGGTCAATAATTATCCTGGGCATTCCAAATCTTTTAAAAATCATTTTCTTTAAAAATTTCAAAACACTTTGGGAATCACAGTTAGGTAAAGCTACAGCTTCGATCCATTTTGAAACATAATCAACTGCTAATAAAATATAAACCTTTCCAGATGATGGTACAAAAGGTCCCATTAAATCTAAACCCCATACATCATTTCGATTTCTAATATATAGTTTAGAGGTAATTCATCTTTTCTGGATATATTTCCCATTCTTTAACATCGATCACAAGTTTTTACATAATGTCTAACATCTTTAAATAAAGTATGCCAATAAAATCCAGAATTTAAAATTTTAAATGCACTTTTATCCACTCCAAAGTGTCCTCCAAATTCAAAATCGTGGCATTTTTGAATAATTGCAAAAGTTTCTTCATAAGGTACACATCTTCGAATCACAGAATCTCTTCCTATTTTAAATAAATGAGGATCTTCCCAAATATATGATTTACAATCATTCTTAAATTTGTTAATGTGTTTGCTATTCAACTAATATGGTAAAATATTGCTAACCAAATAGTTAACTATATCTGCATACCAAGGCATTTGTAATCCTTGAATGACATATAATTGCTCATCCGGGAATTTCTCATTTATCTTTTCTTCATAAATCTTCTCATTATTATTTTTGATTCTTGATAAATGATTAGCAATTTGGTTGTCAGTTCCTTTTCTGTTCACACTTTCAAAATCAAATTCTTGTAAGATTATAACCCATCTGATGAATCTAGGTTTACCATCCTTTTCAGACATTAAATACTTATTAGCAGAATGATTAGTATGGACGATACTTTTTTTTCCAAGAAGATATGGTCTAAATTTATCAAAGGCATATACTATTGCTAAGAGTTCTTTTTCAGCAGTAGTGTAATTTATTTGAGTTTCAGTAAGAGTTTTGCTAGCATAGTATATAACTTTGAAAATTTTCTCATATTTTTGTCCTAATACAGCTCCGATTGCATAATCACTTGCATCACATATTAATTCAAAAGGTTTATTCCAATCAGGTGCAACAATGGCAAGTGCAGTAATTAATTTTTCTTTAAGAATATTGAACGCATTCAGACAATCTTCATTAAATTCAAATTTTGCTTCTTTTTCCAATAAATGGCAAATAGGTTTAGCAATTTTAGAAAAATCCTTTATATATCTCCTATAAAATCTAGCATGACCCATAAAACTTCTCACATCAGTAACGGTAGTAGGTGGTTGCAGTTCAGCAATAATTTTCACTTTTGCTTCACCAACTTCCATTCCTTTTTGTGAAACTTTATGTCCAAGTACATTTCCTTCTGGACGACAAATTGGCATTTTTCCCAGTTTAGAATTAAATTTGTTTCTTCACATCTCTTCAAAACTTTCATTATATTTTCCAAGAAAGATTCAAAAGAAGTTCCAAAATCTGAAAAATCATCCATAAATACTTCAATTCCTTTATCAATCAAATCACAGAATATTGACATCATACATCTTTGAAAAGTTGCAGTGCATTGCATAAACCGAAAGACATTCTTCTAAAGGCAAATGTTCCATAAGGACTAGTAAATGTTGTCTTTTCTTGATCCTCAGAAGCAACGGGTAATTGATGATAACCAGAATATCCATCTAGAAAATAAAAATATGAGTGTCCAGCTAGTTTATCTAGCATTTGATCCAAGAAAGGTAAAGGAAAATCATCCTTCCTAGTGGCATTGTTTAATTTTTGATAATCAATGCAAATTTGCCATCCAGTATCTTGTCTTGTTGGGATTAGTTCATTTTTTTCATTAAAAATGACAGTTACTCCTCATTTCTTCGGAACTCAATGAATAAGACTCACCCATTGGCTATCCGAAATAGGATAAACAATTCCAGCATCTAACCATTTCAAAATCTATTTCTTGACAACCTCTTTCATAATTGGGTTTAATCTTCTTTGAGGTTCAATAGTGGGTTTACAATTTTCTTCCATTAAAATCCTATGCATACAGATTGAAGGGCTTATTCCTTTTATATCTGTAATAGTCCAACCAAAAACTTTCTTATAATTCTTCAGAACTTCTATTAATTTCTCTTCTTGATCTTTGCTTAATTCTGAAGATATAATTACATGTAAAGTTAACGAATTTCCAAGAAATGTATACTTTAAATGTGCAGGTAACATTATTAGTTCCAGTTCAGGGGCTTTTCCAATTGAGGGGAAAAGTATATCATTTTTAGTTGTATCTAAAATTTCCCAGTTTTCATGAATATAATGAGTTTTTTCAGATAAATTTTCTTGATTTAATGACTCATTATATAACATAGATTCTTTATCTTTATCATCAGAAATGACCTTACATTTTTCTTGATAATGTTTTTCAATTATATAATAAAAAATATCCATCCTATAGCATTTTTCTTTATCAGGATACCTCATTGATTTCGGAACATTGAATGTTATCTCTTGATCATTAACTCTCATCATTAATTCACCTTTTTGGACATCAATCATAGCTCATCCGGTAGCTAGAAAAGGTCTCCTTAAATTGATATGCATTTCTTTATCTTCTTCCATATCTAGAATAATGAAATCCACAGGGAAGATAAATTTATCTACCTTAACAAGAACATCCTCTATAACTCCTTTAGGATAAGTGATCGATCGATCAGCTAACTGAAGAGTTACAGTGGTAGGAGAAATCTCTTCTAAATCTAACCTTCGAAAGATTGAAAATAGCATGAGATTAATAATAGCTCCTAAATCACATAAGACTTTTCCACAAAATTTTTCTCCAATAGCAAATGGTATAGTGAAACTTTTAGAATCATTAAGTTTCTGAGGTAATTTCTTCTGAATTATTGCACTACATTCTTCACTTAATGCAACAGTTTCATAAGCTTCAAATTTTCTCTTCTTGATTAAAATATCCTTCATAAATTTTGCATAGCTTAGTATTTGTTCCAAAGCTTCAGCAAAAGGAATGTTGATGGTAAGTTTCTTAAAAATTTTAAAGAACATAGAAAATTGATGCTCAAGTTTCTGCTGTTTTTTAGTCTTTGAGGAAAAGGTGGTGGTGGTCTTTCAACTTCCACTTCAATAGGTACAACAGTCTCATCTTTATTTGGAGAAAGGGTATCTTTAGGTTTTTCAATCTCTTCAACTTCTTACTCTTTTTCAATCTCATTCCGTGTTTTCTATGTTAATTCCTTTCCACTTCTGAGTTATACAGCTTTTGCTTGTTCATGTTCTTTTCCAGATTCTTTAGGATTAACTTCGACATTCTTAGGCAATTTTCCTAGTGGTCTGTAATTAATGAAATTAGTGATTTGACCCATCTGATTCTCAATATTATGAATAGCAGTGTTTTGACTTTGTAGCTGATTGCTTAGTTGCAAGATCAATTCTTCTATAGACAACTTTTTCTGCTGATTGTTATAACCAGGAGGATAAGTTGGTCTGTAGTTTGAATTTCCTTGATTGTTCCAATTTGGATTAACTTGATGTCCATTACTCCAATTAAAATTAGGATGATTTTTCCAACCAGGATTATAATAATTAGAATAAGGGTGATTAGTTTTACTAGCAATAGCTTGCAAAGTTTTTATTGTTTCAGAATCATAAGAATTTGCATAATTCTCATAACATACATGCAATATATTAATAGCAAAATTATCTAATTTCTTAGATATCTGATCCTCGATAGATATAAGTGCAACGGATGCCAGAAACTTGGTTCCGCTGGATAAATGCACTGATGATTTTAGATTTGAAAATTATGATTTTATAATATGGGATACTATGCAAGTAGACGTATCGTTTATCAAGTAATATAGGACTTTCTGATTAAGCCCCGAGAAATCGAACCCACAGGGAAAAAATGAAAATCGTTAAAGGAATAAGAAAATTATCTTTTTACTTTCTTTAATTGTTTTTGAAAAAGTATGTCTTGATTATGAAAAGTTTTGAAAGTTGATTTGTCTTTTGAAATTTCCTTAATAAAATGTTAAGCAAGAAATTAAAATTATAATAACTAATAACACTGTATGTAAATTACTATTAACTAGAATATCTTTTTCTTTCCTTTCATGAAGTAGTAATAACTCTTAAAGTATTGTTGTGGAAGTATTCAAATTTTAGTTGTGATAGATAGAAGCAAATTGTTCTTTACCCTTACTTGGTTCTATAAAGAACATAGGTTAATTTGAAATTTATATTATTTTGAACATGGATAGGCTGGGAAGATACCACTCTCACTCTAGAGTTCCCTCGATACCCACCACCAGGGGGCTAACTTCTCGTAACAAAACTCAAAACTTCAAATCAAATGAGGGGGTTTTAGTCTGTCACTCTAAAATCCTCTAATTTTACTCCCTTTTATCAAAATATCTTCTAATTTTACATTCAATTATATGGACTACAGTTCTCACCCATATAATTTTATGTGATTCTTACTAACTTTTATGAGACAATACCGCATTGGATGTTACATAATCTCAAGAAATTTTACAACTTAACAGGCCAAATTAAGAAGTATACAAAGTTTTTGGAATCAATCTTTACAACTTCTTCCAACTTTTAACACTTATACTTTCCACGAAAATACTCTTTAAATTAATTACTTCTCCATTTAAGAAAGAAAAAAGTTAAAGTAAACTACTCATAATGCATTAAGAAAATATAAAAACACATTGATTTGAAAATAAAAACAACGATAAGAAAAATAATAAACGAAAACAAGTATTAATAAACTAAATAAAAGTAAACACTTATCTGAAAATCCTGTCCATAAGACTAAGGAAGTTCCTCTGAAACTTTGACTCTTAGCTAAACTACTTCTAAGAGCAAGTCTCCCAACTCCGTTGACTCAGAATACAGACTTCAGACTTCAATAAAAACTAAACTAAAAGAAAGAAAAGAAGTGGGAAGAAGAATACTTAACTCCGACCCTTTTCTCCTTTCTAATCTCTACTCCTACTCTAAATAAAAACTTTTAAAATGCAGTGGAAGAACAATGGAAGTACTCTTCAAAATACAGTGGAAGAGTCTCCTCAAATTGCCTCCCCTAAATCTTTCCTAAGACTCTCTTTAAATAGTGAACCAAAAGGTGCCTTGGTGTCTCTTCAAAATGTGTCCAGATTCGATGTATCTACCAAGGAACGCACCCCTTCATTCAAACTTGCCACCCAAAGGAAGTTATGGACATTACCACCAAGCGTTGCATCCCATCCCCTTTGAAATTATCGCCAAATCCATTTGAATCTCAATTTTTAACTGTGGCGGCTAAGCGCCGGCCCAGCGGCGCTTAGCCGCCAGTGCCAAATTTTTTTATTTTTCATTTTTTTGCTCCAAATTTGATCCAATTTTGCTTCTTTCATCATGACCATTCATTTTCATCATACCTGCAAGAAAAACACAAAATACCTTCCATTAAGTGCAATATCATTAAAAATAGGTATAAAAATGTGCATAAAAATACTATATATTTTAGGTGTATCAAAATCCCCCAAACTTAAAATGTTACTTGTCCTCAAGTGATAGTTAATCTCATAGACCATTTTAACATGCAAATTATGTAATGAGTTTCTTAGGAAGATAACAAAATTTTGTTCTAGAAATGGAATCGTCCAATTTAGAAAAAATTTCAGTAATTAAAACCAACTTAAAGTTTAGAAAGTTCTTAAGTAAAAGAAAATGATAAATATAAGTCTCTATCTATTTCAGAAAAATTTGTAGATTTTTCAAAATATAGGATTCAAACAATTATTTTTCTCACTTAAAAAACTTTATTTGAAAAATTATTTTACTTACTATATAATAACCTTAAGCTTTAGATTTTCTCTAAACTTAAAACTTAAATTTTAGCTATGAAACCAATTTTTGATTAGGCCCTTAAATCCTCAAGCTTCTCCTTCCTTTTCATATACTATATTTTCACTTTTTTTTTAATTTATTTATAAGGCAAGGATTACTATATCTGGATAGACCTTTAATGATTTTGAATTCCATCCTTCCATTTAAAATAAAGATCAGATATACATCTTTCATTTAAAAATCATAATAATAGTATCTGAAAATTACTCTTCAATAAAAGAAGTTTAAGCTTTGAAGAATAAAAGTCAAATCTTCTATTTATCCAAAAATACAAAACTTCTTACTAAAGATAGTTTAACTTTATTTAACACCTGTTCATTAAGAAAATTTTAGCTTTAAGTTTTTCATGATTACTATAAATTTTAACTAAATTCTTTTATTCATTTCTATATTCAAAATTTTGTTCCCCTAATATAACTTCATGTACATAATTGTTCTCAATCAAAAATAAGATTTATTTTTAAGTATTCTTAGGAATCAAATAAAATTTTAGGTTTTCAAAATCTTTGTTTTTAAATTCCCCCCCAAACTTTAAATTTTTAATTAAGATAAAACATTTAAGCATAAGAAAAGATACATGGGTGAGAAATAAAAACTTACATATCATGCTTGCGGGAATTTTTAATATCCTAATATGCAAGTATAACAATTTAAATACAGGAGTAAAATGAAATCAAATTTAGTTTTTAAAAACATTTTTCTTTTTTTTTTAATAATAATAAGAAAAATAAAAATTTCAGAAGACTTCTACAATAGTGGAGGTTTTTAAAGCAAATACACACCAACTAAAATAACCCACTGATACAGATAACAGATGATAGTGGAATTTGAAGAATTTTAAACATGTAGTTTTCCTAAGTAGAAGTTTCTAACAGTGGTTTATAATTTCCTAACAGTTTTTAAAATTAAAAATACATACTACTAAAAACTCTGACATAACATACACATAAAAACATTTACTATTACACACTACCACACAACAATATATAAATAAACAATAAAACAACAACAATAACTGAATATGCATAACAGATAAACAGTACAACTACAATCTGCATACTATCAAGGTTCACATCACAACACAATCATAAAAAAAATACTAGATAAAGTACACAGTCACACAACACATAAATACAACAACTAAAACAAACAACATACATCCACTCTTCATCCTCATCATCATCATCATCTTGCTCGTTCCAATCTCTGGAGGCACATAAGGTATATAGAATAGATGAGGAGGCATCTCAGTGATCCAAGAAGAAAATACCTATTTTTATGCCTTGATTTTAATTAAATTTTATGGATATTATGCTTTAATGAAAGGCATTTTTGTGTTTTTGGATTTAGGTGATGCAAAAATGTTCAAGAAGGAGAAAAATATGGAAAAGGAGCGAAAAGGAGCAAAAAGGAGCAAAAATAGAGCCAAAATGCAAAATTGCCGAAATTACTGGCCTGGCGCCTAGGCGCCAGTGTCCGGCGCCTATGCGCTAGCTCGATACAGAAAACTGTTAAGGTTTTGATGACTTTTGGGCGGTTATTTTGATGGTGTGAGCGGTTATTGGACCTTCAAGAAGACTAGCAGTTGTTCCTGGTTTATAGGACATGTGATACAATGTATTTGGACGCTTCAAAATGGTTTTAATCACGAAGAGGAGCGATCTAAAGTGAAGAGGTGCGGAGAACTGGACGCGGTGTCCGGCGCCTAGGCGCCAGACACACCTTCTAGAAGATTCATTGAATGTGGACTTATTTTGAAGAGGTGCCTTGAGGCAACCCTTGAAGCCTATAAATAGGAGGGTATTCCTTCAGAGAAAAACGCCCCATCTACCCTCCCTATCTAGAGTCCAATCTAGAGAGAGAATTTGAGAGATCATATTAGGGCCACCTTTTTACTTTCCTTCATAAATTTGTGAGTTTATTTTAGAGTTTGAAAGAGTTGGTGCATCTGTAGTTCATTACGCTGTGGAGTCAGTAGGAATCAGAAGTTCAGTAGAAGAAACATCTAAGATATGTATTTTTATTTTGATTCAAAGTTTATTTATTAAGTTTTGTTATTTAATTTCAATGTGTTCTAAGTAGTTACTTTACTTTCTCCTTTCAATTATGAAAAGATAAATAAGATAATACAAAATCTGTCGGAGAATTAAAAATCATATATTTTCAAAACATTGTGATGATATTAATACCGGTTCTTAATTTACTATCTAAATTTATCATTTAAATTCTTAAAACCTGTTGAAGAGTTTTGAGAACTAGAAGGAGATAAATTCTTAACTTGTAGATATCACATGAATCCTTAGGTAGTCGAAGATCTTGTGCGGGTTATTCAAGGTGAAGTGCAAATAAATAGGAAGATGTTATATATTGGGCGTAGAATTGATAAGTTTTTATAATGATAGACTAAAATCTTATGATTTGGCTTATAGAAAAGGAAAGGGTCACTAGTAGGGTCGACCATAGCCACCCTTGTACATCTAGTAGTGTGAGCCTAGATTAACCCATTCTACTAACAGTACATCCGGACCTGATCTATGGGCTAGCCAATGTTCTTCGCACCTGGATCAAAGGGTAAAGAATATGAATGCTTCTATTTGGCACAATACCATAAATTTATATTCTCCACGAATATTATCATTATCTTAGAAAATCTTGGATTAATTGAAAGGAAGAAATTTGCTTTCTTATTGCTATTTACATCAATTATTTTATTTCTGCTTTATTATTGCATCTAGTAATTTAAAGATATTTTATTTTTAATTATAAAAGAAATACTTTAAAATAAAAATATTTAAAGATCTATAACTCTCTCCTCGTGGGAACGATACTGGGGTCTTTGTTTCAAAACCCTATATTACTTGAAACGATACGTATAATTGCGTAAAACCCCTAGTGTGTAAAATATTTTCTACAAAATTATATTTATATGCACTAGCCGCTATTATTATTTATAACATATATTTTTGAAAGCATTAATTAGTACGTTGATCTTAAGAGGACTTCGGGTCAAGTTTTTGGCACCATTGCCAGGGAAGAAGATTTTAGTACGCATATATTTATATCGGGTCAAGTTTTTGGTGCCGTTGCCGGGGAGAGTAGAGGTAAACTTTTAGATTTTAAGTATTTTTATTTTATTCATTTTTCTTTATTAAAAAAAAACATATATAAAATAATAATATTTATTTTAATTCTTGCTATATGACTTTTTGTGTAGTTCTGGATCTGAAAGATTATTACCTTTAGATTCTGAATTAGAAAGAACTGTTAGAAGAATTAAAAAAGGAAAACAAATTCAAAAATTTTAAGAAATGACTAATTTACATAATAATTTACAAAATCCAATTGAAATTAATGATCAAAATGTTTTTAAACCATTAAGGGATTATGCTAACCCTACAGTTGATGAATTTCATAGTAGTATTCAAATACCCACTATAGATGCTAATTCTTTTGAGCTTAAATCGTCAATTATTCAAATGGTTCAAAACAATCAATTTAGTGGAACACCAAATGAGGATTAAAATTTACACCTTGCTAGTTTTTTAGAACTTTGTGCTACCTTTAAATATAACAATGTTTCTGATGATGCTATTAGGCTTAGACTCTTTCCCTTTTCTTTAAGAGATAAAGCAAATATGTGGCTAAACTCATTAGCAACAAGTTCTATTAAAACATGGGCTGAAATGGCACAAAAATTCCTTGCTAAATATTTTCCTCCTTCTAAAACTGCTAAATTAAGAATTGATATTACTTCATTTAGTCAATTTGACGGGGAGACAATTTATGAAACTTGGGAAAGATTTAAAGAACTATTAAGAAAATGTCCTCATCATTATTTACCTGATTGGTTAATTATTCAAACATTTTATAATGGATTAATTGGATCTTTAAAATCAATTATTAATGCTGCTGCTGGAGGTTCTTTAATGTCTAAATCATTTGAAGAAGCTTACACTTTAATTGAAGAAATGGCTAACAATAATTTTCAATGGCCTTTTGAAAGGATTAATCCTAAAAGAATGGCAAGTATTCATGATAATGAAGCCTTTTCTATTTTAGCTTCACATGTAACAGCAATGTCTAAGATATTAGATAGTTTTGCTATTAATATATCACATAATAACTCTGCTAATATTGAAGATTCTCAAACTATTAAATCTTTACAAGCTATTGCTAGTAAAAATAATCTTTATTCAAATTATTATAATCCTGGATGGAAAAATCATCCTAATTTTAACTGGAATAATTCACAACAATGGGGTAATAATCAATCTCATCTCACTGGAATTTGGAATAATCAAGTTAATTCAAACTATAAACCACCTGGACTTAACAATCAACAGAAAAAGTTATCTATAGAAGAATTAATTTAGAACTAAGTAATCAATTACAAAATCAAAATACCGCTATTCGTAATATTGAGAATCAAATGGGACAAATCGCTAATTTAATTAATTATAGACCCCCAGGAACATTTCCTAGTAATTTTGAAATCAATCCTAAAGAAACTGGAAGAGAACATGAAAATGTTAAAGCTGTACAACTTAGAAGTGGAAAGGAATTAAAAGAAAGAATACAGAATGAAATTGAAAATGTGATTGAGGTTAAAGATATTGAAAAATCTAAAGAAACTTCTTCTCCTAATAAAGATCAAACTGATGTTTCTATTAATATGGAAGTTGAAAAACCACCACCACCTTTTCCTCAAAGACTTAAACAGCAGAAGCTTGATCATCAATTTTCTAAGTTCTTTGAAATTTTTAAGAAACTTACTATAAACATACCTTTTGTTGAAGCTTTGGAACAGATGCCAACTTATGCAAAATTTATGAAGGATATTGTAAGTAAGAAATGAAAATTTGAAGCTTTTGAAACTGTTACATTCAATGAAGAATGTAGTACAATAATTCAAAAGAAATTACCTCAAAAACCTAAAGATCCTGGAAGTTTTACTATACCTTGTGCTAGTGGAGAAAAGTTTTGTGGAAAAACTTTCTGCAATTTAGGAGCAAGTATTAATCTCATGCCATTTTCTATTTTTCGATGGTTGAAGATTTGATAGATTACTCCCACCAATGTAACCCTTCAGTTAGCTGATAGATCTATCACTTACCCTAAAGGAGTTATAAAGGATGTTCTTGTTAAAGTAGATAAATTTATCTTCCCTGTAGATTTCATTGTACTTTATATGGAAGAAGATAAAGAAAAACCTATTATTTTAGGGAGACCTTTTCTAGCGACCGGACAAGCTATGATTGATGTGAAAAAAGAGAATTAACCATGAGAGTTAATGATCAAGAGATTAAATTTAATGTCCTTAAATCAATGAAGTACCCTAACAAAGAAAAATGTTATCGAATGGATATAATTGATTATTTAATTGAGAAACATTATCAAGAAAAATGTAAAGTATTTTCTGAAGAAAAATTTGAATTATTAACCGATGAAGATGAAGAACTAAAAGAAGAAGAAACTCATTATTTTAAAGATAATTGGGAAACTTTGGACATAACTCAAAATGATATACTTTTACCCTCAATTAACAAAGCCCCTGAACTGGAATTAAAAATGTTACATTCACATTTAAAGTATGCATTTCTGGGAAATTCATTAACTTTATCTGTTATTATTTCTTCTGAGCTAAGTAAAGATCAAGAAAAAAAATTAATAGGAGTGTTAAAGAATTATAAAAAAGCTTTTTGTTGGACTATTGCTGACATAAGAGGAATAAGCCTGTCCGTTTGAATGCATAGAATTTTAATGAAAGAAAATTTTAAACCTACTATTGAACCGCAAAGAATATTAAATCCTATCATGAAAGAGGTTGTTAAAAAAGAAATTGTTAAATGGTTAGATGCTGGTATTATTTATCCTATTTCGGATAGCCAATGGGTAAGTCCTATTCATTGTGTTCCAAAGAAAGGAGGAGTAACTGTCATTGTCAATGATAAAAATGAACTAATTCCTACAAGACAAGTTACTGGATGGCGAATTTGCATTAATTATAGGAAATTAAATAACGCCACTAGAAAGGATCATTTTCCTTTACCTTTCTTGGATCAAATGCATGATAAATTAGCTGGACACTCATATTTTTGTTTTCTGGATGGATATTCTGGTTATCATCAATTACCTGTCGCTCCAAAGGACCAAGAGAAAACAACATTTACAAGTCCTTATGGAACATTTGCCTTTAGAAGAATGCCTTTTGGTTTATGTAATGCACTCGCAACTTTTCAAAGATGTATGATGTCAATATTTTGTGATTTGATTGACAAAGGAATTGAAATATTCATGGACGATTTTTCAGTTTTTGGAACTTCTTTTGAATCTTGTTTGGAAAATATTTCCAAAGTTATTAAAAGATGTGAAGAAACAAATTTAGTTCTTAACTGGGAAAAATGTTAATTTATGGTCACAGAAGACATTGTACATGGTCACAAGATTTCACAAAAAGGGATGGAAGTAGATCAAGTAAAAGTGGAAATTATTGCTGAATTACAACCACCTACTATTGTTACTGATGTGAAAAGTTTTCTAGGTCATGCTGGATTTTATAGAAGATATATAAAGGATTTTTCTAAAAATATTAAACCTCTTTGTCATTTATTGGAAAAAGATGCTAAATTTAAATTTAACAAAGACTGTGTTAATGTTTTTAATATTTTAAAAGAAAAATTAATTACCGCACCTACCATTGTTGCACCTAATTGGAATAAATCTTTTGAATTAATGTGCGATGCAAGTGATTTTGCAATTGGAGCTGTATTGCAACAAAAATATGAGAAAATTTTCAAAGTTATTTATTATGCTAGTAAAACTCTTACTGAAACTCAAAGAAATTACACTACTACTGAGAAAGAGCTTCTAGTTATAGTATATGCTTTTGATAAGTTTAGACCTTATCTTCTTGGTACTAAATGCATAGTTCATACTAATCATTCCGCTATTAAATATTCAATGTCAAAAAAGGAGCTAAACCTAGACTAATAAGATGGGTTTTACTTCTATAAGAATTTGATTTTCAAATAGTGGATAGAGAAGGAACGAACAACCAAATTGCTGATCCTTTATCTAGAATTAACAATGGTGTTATTACTGAAGAAAACATAAATGAGAAATTTCCTGATGAACATTTATATGTTATTCAAGGATACCAAACACCTTGGTATGCGGATGTAGTTAACTATTTAGTTAGCAATATTCTACCCTATGGAATGGATGAAAAATTTATTAAGAAATTTAAAAATGATGCTAAATATTATATTTGGGAAGATCCTCTTTTATTTAAATTAGGAAGCGATTCTATAATTCGAAGATGCGTACCTTATGAAGAAACTTATGCTATTATTCAAAAATGTCGTGATTCCGATTTTGGATGACACTTTGGAGTAGATAAAACTGCATTTAAAATTTTAAATTTAGGATTTTATTGGCCTACTTTATTCAGAGATGTGAGACATTATGTTAAAACATGTGATCGATATCAACGAATGGGAAATATATCCAAGAAAGATGAAATGGCATTAAACTATATATTGGAAGTTGAAATTTTTTATATTTGGGGTTTAGACTTTATGGGACCATTTGTACCATCATCTGGAAAAATTTATATTTTATTAGCGAGTTGATTATATTTCAAAGTGGATTGAAGGCTGTAGCTTTGCTAACTGTGACTCCAAAAGTGTATCTAAATTTTTAAAGAAGATGATTTTTTCAAGATTTGGAATGCCTAAGGTAATTATCGCAGATGGTGGAAGTCATTTTAGAGATATAATAATTCAATCATTATTGGAAAAATTTGGAATCAAACATAAAATTGCAACTGCATATCACCCACAAACAAGTGGAATGGCTGAAGTATCAAACAGAGAAATTAAAAGAATTTTAGAGAAGACTGTTAATCCTAAAAGAATTGATTGGGCTGATAGACTTGATTCTGCATTATGGGATTATAGAACAGCTTATAAGACACCAATCGGAATGTCACCTTACCGATTAGTTTTTGGAAAACACTGTCACTTACCTATTGAACTTGAACATAAAGCTTATTGGGCGATAAAGAAGTTTAATTCTGATTTGAATACTGCAGGAGAAAAACGATTATTGCAATTAAATGAGATGGATGAAATAAGAAATGAATCATATGATAATGCAAAAATTTATAAAGAGAAAATGAAGGTATTACATCATAAAAAGATTTCAGGAAAAAAATTTGAGCCTGGACAAGAAGTATTACTATTTAATATTTGTTTAAGACTTTTTCATGGAAAATTGAGATCAAATGGATAGGACCATATATAATTGAAAAAGTATACCAATATGGAGCTGTGGATATTAGAGACCCCAAAACGGGAGAAATTTTTAAAGTTAATGGATTAAGATTAAAGCCTTATTTGGGAGACATTAAAAAGATTTATAAAGAGGCTTATGAATTATGTCAACCTGATTAAAGAATTACTTAGGTTGGGCTGACGACGTTAAATCAAGCGCTTAATGGGAGGCAACCCATAGATTTTATTTTTAGTGTGTTTTTACATTTTTAATGTATGCTTATGCCTCGATCTTGACTAATTTTATATAAATTCAGAAAATTATAAATTATCTTGAAGTATATAAAGTTTGGACTTTGGATCACTCCATTTCATATGTGAGTAAAAAGGAGATCAAGTTAACCTTCATTGAAATTATGTATAATTGTGTTATTAAGATTGTTCTAATCTTATCATTATAATTTACCTATTTTTGGAGAATAAAACCTTGAAATTTGACGTTAGGAAAAACGGAGTCGAACATGGTTCCGGCGCTTAGGCGCCAGAATTCAGCGTCTAAGCGCCAGAATAAGCTATGTGTCGATGGGTCCGGCGCCTAGGCGCCAGATTTGGCGCCTAAGCGCCACAGTTACTGGGTCGTGTAAAAACCAAAAACTTTCAATTTTTCACATGATTTTCACCTTTAAATTAACACATCTCCTCCCCAATCCCTATACAATCATTATTTTGACCCATAAACTCCATTCTTGAGAGATTAGAGAGGATTTTTGAAGAAATGGAGAGGGGAAATCTTGGAGAAGAGGCTAGAGACAAAGGTCCAAATGATCCTCAACCCTACTTCAATAGTTTCATCGCTGTAAGTTTGGAGAAAATTTCTAGTCGTCTTGATAAATTTGAAGTGGATTTCAAGAGTATTGGAGATCGCTTCCATGAGATGTATCATCAGATTGAACATCTGGAATGACAAGCGAAACTTCAATTTGATCATCTAGCGACTTATCAAGATGCTCAAGTGGAGATGTATGCGAAGAACAATTGGATCGACGAGAAAACGACTACGAATTTTCCAAGAGCATTAGTGTTCTTCCCAAGTGGGCTGAATAATTTTCCTTGCCAAGATAATGGAAATTAGATAGTGATTTGATGAGTTCGTGATTTATCTAGTGAGTCGATGTATCGATTTAGTGAATCGATTGTGTTTGTTTGTGTATTTGCTTTCATGTTCAATGTTTATTGTAATTGTTTTCAAATTGTGTTGTTTGATTGTGTGTTAGGACTTCAATCATTATATTATACTTATCTGAAGTGTATTGAGCCAATATTGAAGATTATAAATGAAAATTAGAGGAGTTTGATTTAAATCTTGTGTTTGATTGGTGGATTTAATATTTAATTTTTAAAAATTTTTAGAAAATGTTTTGGAAGTTAGAAACTGAAGCCCTACTCTAATATGAGTAATTAAAAGTTGAATTTATGAATTTTGGTGGAAAATAAAAATTTTAGAGTGATTTTTGTGAAACGCGAGTCTGGCACTAAGCGCCGGTTCGGCCTCCTTACCCGAAAAACACCATATAAACCCCATTAGCCATGGATGACGCCTAAGCTTCATCTCCTTCCCCATTTTCATGAAAATACACCTCTTAGATCCATTTTGAGGTCAAAACATCAAGTATTTGGGCGCGAAATCACTTGATTTCTTCGTCTTGAGGTCAGATCTACACTCTAATCCATTAATTTTCGATTTTCACCATAGTTTTTCTTATGTTTTGCTAAAAACCGAAATTTTAAGAAAAATTTTGATTTTTAGGTATTCTATTTGGATTTTTAAATTTATTTTAAGTTTCTTAAACTTAAAATTAGTTTAAATATTTGATTCCTAAATTTGTTCTTGTTTTCTTTCACGTTTAGATGGCACCGAAATCTAACCGAGGGAAGGGACGAGAAAATTTTGACAGTAGTACCAAGTTCGCGATTGCGGCAGTGCATTTTTGATATCACGAATTTGCAACGTCGAGAAAGTTTATCTCGGAGTGAAGCTTTTACAATCCGGGTGAAATGATCAAGAACACAATTGTTGCGCACAACTGGCAACGATTCTGTTATTTCACTACTGTTGTTGTTATTCCAGTCGTTCGTGAATTTTATGCTAACTTTTAGATATGGAAGAATATGAAGTCTTCGTTAGAGGTATTGGAATAGGATTTACTCCGGAGAGGATCAATGTGTTTTATGGACTGCCACCTACCATCGAGTGCCACTATTCTGGATCATCTCCATCTGAGGGAGATCTTGAGATGATTATTGCTTATTTGACCGACGACACTGGAGCCTGGAAGATCCAGAATGAAAAATGGGTAAATTTCAAATCTTCTAAGCTAAATGGTGTTTCAAAGGCTTGGCATTATTTTACTGCTAGACTTCTACCTTCCAACCACCTGAGTAAAGTTACCAGAAAAAGAGCTATCCTGAACTATTGCATTCAGGAGAGGAAGCTGATAGATGTCGGCAGCATTATTTATGTTTCTGTGGAGTCCACTGCTAGATCCAGCACTTTTGTGGGACTGGGATTCCCATCTTTGATCTATTCTTTATGTGTTAGCAATGGAGTCACTGCTGATATTTCTGAGGAGAAGCTGAAGTCTACCAAGCCAATTGGGTAGGAGAGTGTTAGCATATATGATCATCTTCAAGGGAAGAGATCGTCCACTCCTACTTTTGCACAAACTTCAGGTAGACCTTCCACTTCCAGACCTTCTACTTCTGCTGCTGAGCCACCATCTAATTTTTGGGAATCGATGCATGATCAGTTTATAGAGCAGCAGCCTGAGTTATTTCAAACTCACTGCAGAGTTGATTCTATTGATAAGAAAGTTGATCATTTATCTGAATATACCCAGAGGAAGAGTAGTTACGATGCTGAGTATGATGAAGCTCTCGTTAGATTCCTGAAGGAAGAGCATGATGTTCAGTTTCCTACCTGTCCTAGTTTTTCACCATATGTTGATCCTAAGGATGTTGAGTTTTCTTTTGGTGATGATGATGATAATGAGGCTACAGACAGTGATTAGTGGCCTGATTTACCTCTGAATTTTGCTAAGTCTGTTGTTAGTTTAGTTCGTTTGCTAGTATTGATTGTTGTTTGTTGTTTATTGTTTGCTAGTTTAGATTTGTTTATGTACTTTGTGTGGACTGTTGGGTGTTGAGACTGTTGTTAGAGTATTTTTAATGTATTGTGGTTAAGATTGAAATTTGGATAAATTTATGTTTATTTCTGTTTCAGCCTACTGTTTAGTAGTTAGTATTGTTGTTTTATTTTTGTTATTATATGTAGTATAATAATTTAATTTAATTACTAATGAGCCTGCTTACTTTTATACCTGCTTCATTATTTTAGTATTATTCATAAAAGCATGTCTTGAAGTAAATTTTTCTTTCTAGAATGTTTTTTTACATACTTATAAAAATTCCTTTTTAAAATTATGTTTTTCTTTCTCTCATACTTAAAAAAAAAAAATTCATGATAGACCAAAACTTAAGTTTGGGGGAAAGGGAAAATACATTCAAATTTAAATTTTATTTGTCCTTTAAGAACTAATATTTTTTAAAAAAATAAAATTTTTTTAACATAACATGAGGAATGAAGAATCTATTTAAGATCACTTAAATTTTTGAAATTATAAATAATTTAGTGAACTTAATCAAAAATTTTAATAACTTTGATTGATTTTAAGAATAGAATTATTCAACTTAAAGAAGAATAAGATTAAGAAATTTTTCTATTCATAGTAGAGATAAATGAATTTTAGAAGTATTAAGAAATCAAAAATTATAACTCGAAAAAGAATATATTGAAATTCTTTTTGAAATCTATGTATGTTATAATAATTAAGTGAAAATGTATAAGTTTGAAAATATAAGTTAAGGATAGTGAAGTTCAAAACTATTAACAGGCTATCCAGATACAATAATCCTCTCTTAAAAAAAAAGGGATAAAAAAAAGAGAAAAAGAGAGGAGAAGCTTGAGGAAATGCCTAATCAAAAATTGGTTTCACTTGAATTAACTTATAAAAAGAAAACTGATTACATATATTACTTAATTTTTATGCATGTATTTTTATTAGAAAAGAATTTCATGAAGATCTTTTTCTTGTGAATAATTTATGTGATCTTAATATAATAAACTACAATTATTTTTGAAGTGAATGAAAAATTTTTGAAGTCTTATGATTTGGTAGTTATAATATTCTTTAAATTCTTAAAATTAATCCTAGTTAGTGAAATTTGGTTAATAATTTACTAAAGCCTTTATAAAATCAAAAATCATAAGGAGTCTTAAATATTTACTTTTTTATTCCAAATGTTATACATTTTATATAGTAAAAAGGGTTACTTGAGGACAAGTAACGCTTAAGTTTGGGGGATTTTGATCCAAGAAAAAATACCTATTTTTATGCCTTGATTCTTATTAAATTTTAAGGATATTATGCTTTAATGAAAGGTATTTTTGTGTTTTTGGATGTAGGTGATGCAAAAATGTTCAAGAAGGAGAAAAATATGAAAAATGAGCAAAAAGGAGCAAAAAGGAGCAAAAATAGAGCCAAAATGCAAAATTTTCGAAATTACTGGCCTGGTTCCTAGGCGCCAGAGTCCTGCACCTAAGCGTCAGCTCAATACAGAAAACTGTTAAGTTTTTGACGTCTTTTGGGCAGTTATTTTGATGGTGTGAGCGTTTATTGGACCTTCTAGAAGACTGGCAGTTGTTCCTGGTTTATAGGACATGTGATACAATGAATTTAGACGCCTCAAAACAGTTTTAATCTCGAAGAGGTGAGATCCAAAGTGAAGAGGTGCAAAGAACTGGACGCGGTGTCCGACGCCTAGGCGCCCGACACACCTTTTAGAAGATTCATTGAATGTGGACATATTTTGAAGAGGAGCCTTGAGGCAACCCTTGAAACCTATAAATAGGAGGGTATTCCTTCAGAGAAAAACGCCCCACTACCCTCCCTATCTAGAGTCCAATCTAGAGAGAGAATTAGAGAGATCATATTAGGGCCACCTTTTACTTTCCTTCATAAATTAGTGAGTTTATTTTAGAGTTTGTATTTAGAGTTTGAAAGAGTTGGTACATCTGTAGTTCATTACGCTGTGGAGTCAGTAGGAATCAGAAGTTCAGTAGAAGAAACCTCTAAGATAATTATTTTTATTTTGATTCAAAGTTTATTTATTATGTTTTGTTATTTAATTTCAATATGTTCTGAGTAGTTACTTTACTTTCTCCTTTCAATTATGAAAAGATAAATAAGATAATACAAAATTCGTCAGAGAATTAAAAATCATATATTTTCAAGACATTGTGATGATATTAATATCGGTTCTTAATTTACTATTTAAATTTGCCATTTAAATTGTTAAAACCTGTTGAACAGTTTTGAGACCTAAAAGGGGATAAATTCTTAACTTTTAGATATCACATGAATCCTTGGGTAGTCGAAGGCCTTGAGCTGGTTATTCAAGGTGTAGTGCAAATAAATAGGAAGATGTTATATATTGGGGGTAGAATTGATAAGTTTTTAGAGTGACAAACTAAAATCTTATGATTTGGTTTATAGAAAAGTAAAGGGTCACTAGTAGGGCCGACCATAGCCACCCTTTGACATCTAGTAGTGCGAGCCTAGATTAACCCATTCTACCAACAATACATCCGGACCTGATCTATAGGCTCGCCAATGTTCTTTGCACCTGGATCAAAGGGTAAAGAATATGAATGCTTCTATGTGGCACAACACCATAAATTTATATTCTCCACAAATATTATCATTATCTTAGAAAATCTTGGACTAATTGAAAGGAAGAATGTTGCTTTCTTATTGCTATTTACAACAATTATTTTATTTCTGCTTTATTATTGCATCTAGTAAATTAAAGATATTTTATTTTTAATTATAAAAGAAATACTTCAAAATAAAAATATTTAAAGATATATAACTCTCTCCTCGTGGGAACGATACTGGGGTCTTTGTTTCAAAGCCGTATATTACTTGAAACGATACGTATACTTGCGTAGAACCCCTAGTGTGTAAAATATTTTCCATAAAATTATATTTACATACACTAGCCACTATTATTATTTATAACAAATATTTTTGAAAGCATTAATTAGTACGTTGATCTTCAGAGGACTTAGGGTCAAGTTTTTGGCACCGTTTCCAGGGAAGAAGATTTTAGTACGCATATATTTATATCAGGTCACTCAGCACTCTGATCTCCTCTAATCAGTCTATCCAAATATTGCTGATAATTCTCCTCATAATCATCCTATTTTATAATATATCTCTCAACTTTATCCTGCTTACCATCCATATCTCTCACATGCTCTAGAGTAAGACTCACTTTTTTCGAAATATTTCTTAATAAACCAGTCTGTGAATCAGTAGATGACGAAGCACGTGAAGTAGTAGCACGAGAAGCGTGAAGTGACGAGGCGTACGTAGAAGCCCTACCAAATCCTCATCTCCAACCAAACTCTGAATGTACAGTGTAAGCACCAACCTTTACACTGGAAATTGGTCTCAATGGCTGAAGTACCTCTTCCCAGGTTTCAAATTTCACTCCAGATCTTTCACATAGTGAATTAATCATGGAATGAAATCCCATACCTGCAGTCGTGGTTGATCTAGCATAGTTCAAAACATAATAAAAAATTATGCTTCCAATATCAATGGGCTTCCCATGCTGAATACAATGGTTCAACACAGCTCTTTCTCTCATCACTTTACTAGTGTGGCTCGAAGGTAACAACTTAGATGAGATAAAATAATGCCATGACTTAGATATGACATTCAATTTGGAAGTAGGAAAGTTCACTCTTCTATCATTTTTTATTTTCCATAACCCTCTTCCATCAGTCAAAAACTCCATAATCTCAACTAACTCTCCTTTCGAAGGATGATAGTTAGAATAAAAACAGAACATGTCAGGAGGTAGTCCATAAAAGGTATTGATTGCACCCGAAGAAAAGATTACTTCATGCCTCCTAACCATCACCTGATTTTCCTTTGCAGCAGGTAAATTTGCATAAAATTCTCTTACCACATAAATAATAGCAACAGCGGAGAAGCAACAGTAATTCTGTCAGTTTCTTCTTGCAATCATATCTTCAATCACCTCTCCTGGCTTACTAAACACTCGCTCAGGAATCAACTTACGTGATTGCAATGCATTGATGTATCGTTCCTCAGCCCTCAAACTAACAAATTTTTTAGAATCAAACTTCGTCTTTTCTCGTGCACACTTTGACTTTGGAGCCATGTCTAAAAATTCACGAAAAATTCACCATAAATTCCAAAATCAAGCTAAACTTGCTAAATTATCTTCCAAAAGATATTTTCACTAAATCCAATCAATTTATCAAGCTTTTCCTCAAATTTTCACAGTGAATAGAGATTTTAAGATCTTCCAAAATGTACTCAAAATACATGGTGTAAATCAAAAATTTTTACTTAGGAGTAGTGCTCTTACATCAAGGAATCCAAATCTAACAATTTTTTTTGAGATCGGCTCTTAAATGATCCACAATATGATACCCTAGGCTCCTCTTTCGCGGCAAAGCAAAGGTTGAAGATGATGGGGCGGCTGAAAATGGTAATTTTTGGGTTTTTAATTTTTGGGAATCAATTTTCGCGAACTGGAGCCTAAGCGCGAACTATCGGCGCTTAGTCGCGAAATCTGGCGCGTAAGCGTCAGCACTTTGGCCCTTAGACGCCAATACCCAAATATTTTATAATTAAGGTATATGCACTAAATCACTTGGTTAATTAACCTTAATTAGTCCACAATAATTAATTCTCCCCACAAATCTTCTAATACTCCAAATCAAAGTTAAATAAATAATGATTCCACACAAATTTCACAAAAATACAAAGTTATATTAAAAAAAACGTAACATTCAATACAATACTAGAATTTTTATCCAAACATAAAGGATAAAATTCTCAAAATACAAGACACTATAATCTTGAACTGATAAGTGTACATCTCTAATATATACCCATCACATCATCAGACATATATAAAAACATTAAACACACCAAACATGAACTCACAAGAACACTAACATAACACATAAGACACTAAACAAATAGAAACAAGACACTTTTAATTCCACTCTCCATTAGGCGGAATATAACCAGGACCACTATTATTCTCATTTGACCCTTCAGGAATATAAATTTGATAGAACGGGTGATCATTGTTCATTCTTATATCATCTTCTTCAATCCATTTGTTCTTCACAAACATCGCCTTATCTATTTCTTCCACATACCTTGAATGATTGAATTGCATCTTGAGTTGCCATCCCATGTGATCCAGATGTAAAGTAATATCATTGATCTTTGCTTCCATCGAAGTCACTCGGGCTTCAATTTTTGCAATCATCTCTGCAATACCTTGAATGCTAACAGCCAGAAATCCATTAAATAACTCAGCACTATCCCTAATGAACTTACTTTTATCAAAATCTTGCTTCTTCTTCATCTTGTTCTCTCAGGAAGACATGGTGCTCAAAATTCTCTTCTTAGACTTCAGAAATGAAAATAGGACTTGGGGCAAGTGTTTTCCTTAAGTCAGGACCTTTTATAGACTTGTAAGATGCTAGAATATTCTCCAACACGTTTAGAATCTCCTAAACAACTCCCACAACTTCTCCCCCACGATCTAGGCTCTAAATTCACATTTTTCACGTTTTTTATAACTGTAGCGCCTAAGCGTTAACTAGTCAGCGCTTAGCCGCCAGTGCACAATTTAGTAGGTTTGCTAAGTGTCCAAATTCTCATTCTGACTTCTCTTAATCATCAATTAAGGTCAAATAAACTCCACTTAAGTTAAAAAACTCCAATTTACTACCACTGAAAACATAAAAATAAACCAAACAAAGCAATCAAAACACACAAAACAAACATAAAGCAAACACTCTGATAAATGTGGGTTGCCTCCCACAAAGCGCTTGTTTTAACATCTTCATCCTGACATACCCAGAACTCATTCTGAGTGATCCAACATTAAATTCTCATCATATTTAGATTTATTGACTGAAAAATATTGTTTAAGTCTATGTCCAGTAACTTTAAGTATTTTTCCAGTCTTAGGATCTTGAATATCTACAGCTCAATAAGAATAAACTTTTATCATAATGAATGGACCCATCCACCTGGACTTAAGTTTTCCAGAAAATATTCTCAATCTAGCATTATACATCAAAACATGTTATCCTAGTACAAGATTTTTAGTAAGAATCTTCCCATCATGTCATAACTTCATCTTTTCCTTATAAATCTTATCATTTTCTAAGATTCATTCCTTATTTCTTCAAGCTCATTCAATTGCAAAAATCTTTTTTCAGCAGCATCTTTCAAATTATAATTAAACTCTTTAATAGCCCAATAAGCCTTATGCTCAAGTTCAAAAGGTAAATGACAAGCTTTTCTAAAAATCAACCTATATGGGGACATTCCTATAGGTGTTCTGTAAGCAGTCCTATAGGCCCACAAAGCATAATCCAGTTTAATTGACCAATCCTTTCTATTTGGATTAATAGTTTTTTCCAATATTCTTTTAATTTCACGATTGGATAATTCAACCAAACCACTTTTCTGCGGATGATAAGCAGTAGCATTGTGATGATTAATATGATATTTCTTTGCTCACTTCTCAATAATCGCATTTCTAAAATGACTTCCTCCATCAGCTATGATTACTCTTGGTATTCCAAATCTTCAGAATATATTCTTTTGTAAAAACTTTGCAACACTTTGAGCATCACATCGAGGTAAAGTAATAGCTTTAATCCATTTGGAAACATAGTCTACTACTATCAAAATATAAACAATTCTGAAAGATGGTGTAAATGGTCCCATAAAATCTAATCCCCAAACATCAAATATTTCAACTTCCAACATATAATTGAGGGGCATCTCATTTCTTCTAGAAATATTGCCTACACGCCGACATCTATCACAATTTTTAATATAAACATTCACATCCTTAAAAATTATAGGCCAATAAAATCCTGATTGTAATATTTTATATGCAATTTTATCACTTCAAAAATGTCCCCATAATCAGAATCATGACATTTTTGAATAATTTCATAAGTCTCTTCCAAAGGTACACATCTTCGAATTATAAGATCCTTTCCTTAATTATATAAAAATGGGTCATCCCAAAAATAAGTCTTA
Organism: Papilionanthe hookeriana x Papilionanthe teres; assembly: GCA_022702705.1. Classification (NCBI taxonomy): domain Eukaryota; kingdom Viridiplantae; phylum Streptophyta; class Magnoliopsida; order Asparagales; family Orchidaceae; genus Papilionanthe; species Papilionanthe hookeriana x Papilionanthe teres. The sequence continues at coordinate 25,957,277 of CM040425.1, forward strand.
GCATCAGACAGAAATTTCTTCTTTTCATGATATGTCAAACCATAGGGTATAATATTACTAACAATAAAGTTTACTATGTCTGCATACCACGGAACACTCCATTCTTTAACAGTGAATAGTTTTTCATCAAGAAAGTGTTCATTAATTTCTTCAATATAACAGAAAGATTTTTCAATTTCAAGCCTGGGCAAATGATCAGCAATTTGATTATCAGAACCCTTCCTATCTACTATCTCAAAATTAAATTCTTGCATAAGAAGAATCTATCTTATAAGTCTCAGTTTTGCATCATTTTTCTTCATTAAGTATTTGATAGCAGAATGATCAGTATGCACCACACATTTAGTTCCAATTAAATACGATTGAAATTTGTCAAAGGAAAATACTATAGCTAATAACTCTTTCTTAGTAGTGGTATAATTAATTTGAGCTTAATTAAGAGTTTTGCTAGCATAATAAATTACTTTGAAAATTTTATCATATTTCTGACCCAAAACAGCACTAATAGCATAATCACTAGCATCACACATTAACTCAAAAGTTTTTTCCCAATTTGGTGAAATTATTACAAGTGCAGTGATTAATTTTTTTTAATGTTTCAAAGGCTTTAGGGCAATCATCATCAAATTTAAAAATTGCATCCTTTTCCAGTAAACGGCATAAAGGTTTTGTAATCTTTGAAAAATCTTTGATGTAATGCCTGTAGAATCCAGAATATCCTAAGAAACTTCTAATTCCCCTTACATTGGTTAGGCAAGGTAAATTAGATATAACTTGAATTTTTGCACGATCTACCTCTAAACCTTTTTCTGAAATCCAATGTCCCAAAACAATTCCTCCTGCTACCACAAATTGACATTTTTCCCAAGTAAGGACGAAATTAGTTTCTTCACAGCGTTTTAAAACTTTAGATAGATATTCTAAGTATGATTCAAATGAAATTCTAAACACTGAAAAGTCATCCATAAAAACTTTAATCCCTTTTTCAATTAAATCACAAAAAAGAGCCATCATACATCTCTGAAATGTAGCAGGGGCATTACATAAACCAAAGGGCATTCTTCTAAAAGCAAACGTACCATAAAGACTGGTAAACGCAGTTTTCTCTTGATCTTCAGGAGCAATTTGAATTTGGTGGTAACCAGTATATCCATCCAAAAAACAAAAGTATTTATGCCCAGCCAGTATATCCAACATTTGATCTAGAAAAGGGAGTGGAAAATGATCTTTCCTTGTGGCAAGGTTTAATTTTCTATAATCAATGCATATTCACCACCCTATAACTTATCTTGTTGGTATCATTTCATTCTTTTCATTAACAGTCACAATGACTCATCCTTTCTTAGGAACACAGTGAATAGGACTAACCTATGCACTATCTGGAATAAGGTAGATAATTCCAGCATCCAACCACTTTAAAATTTCTTTCTTAACAACATCTTTCATGATAGGATTTAATATCCTTTGGGGATCAGGCCGAGTTTGCTATGATATTCCATAAGAATTCTGTTCATAAGAAAATTAGCAAGATGCAAATTAGGATCCTCGGTTGTTGCTCGCCCAAACAGATTATTTGACACCATTTGGATAATAGCAGGTTTAAGCTCAAAAGAATTAGCAGCTACAATAGGGTTTTGAATACTACCACGAAGTTCATCTACTGTAGGGTTAACATAATCTCTTAAAGGTCTTAATTCTTGATGGATGCCAATATTTTGATTTTGATGATTTTCCATTTCTTGAATATTTTTTTCTTTTTCTGTATTTTTAATTTTTTTGATTTTCTGATAGTTCTTTCTAATTCAGAATCGTAAGGCACAAGTCCTTCAGAATCTGAACTACGCATACAATAATAAAACAAAAAAAAATACAACACACTAACAAAAACAAAGAAAAGTAAAAATTTATAATTTCTTAATTCTCTTTACAATGCAATTTAAATTAATTTTCCCCGGCAACAGCGCAAAAAACTTGACTCTGTACCGATAGATATAAGTGCAACAGATGCCAGAAACTTGGTTCTACTGGATAAATGCGCTGATGATTTAGATATAAAAATTATGATTTTATAATATGGGATACTACGCAAGTATACGTATCGTTTATCAAGTAATATAGGACTTTCTGATTAAGCCCCGAGATATCGAGCCCACAGGGAAAATATGAAAATCTTTAAAGGAATAAGAAAATAAGCTGTTTACTTTCTTTAATTATTTTTGAAATAGTATGTCTTGATTTTGAAAAGTTTTGAAAGTTTATTTGTCTTTTGAAATTTCCTTAATAAAATGTTTAGCAAGAAATTAAAATTATAATAACTAATAACACTGGATGTAAAATACTATTAACTAGAATATCTTTTTCTTTCCTTTCATGAAGTAGTAATAATTATTAAAGTATTTTTGTGGAAGTATTCAAATTTTTGTTGTGACAGATAGAAGCAAATGTGTTCTTTACCCTTACTTGGTTCTATAATGAACATAGGTTAATTTGAAATTTATATTATTTTGAATATGGTTAGGCAGGGAAGATACCAGTCTCTCACTCTAGAGTTTCTTCGATTCCCACCACCTGGGGGCTAACTTCTCATAACAAAACTCAAAACTTCAAACCAAATTAGGGGGTTTTGGCCTGTCACTCTAAAATCCTCTAATTTTACTCCCTTTTATTAAAATATCTTCTAATATTACATTCAATTATATGGACTACAGTTCTCACCCATATAATTTCATGTGATTCTTACTAACTTTTATGAGACAATACCGCATTGGATCTTACATAATCTCAAGAAATTTTACAACTTAATAGGCCAAATTAAGAAGTAAACAAAGTTTTTAGAATCAATCTTCACAACTTCTTTTAACTTTTAAACATTTATACTTTCCACAACAATTCTCTTTAAATTAATTACTTCTCCAATTAAGAAAGAAAAAGATAAAGTAAACTACTCAGAATGCATTGAAAAAATATAAAAAACATATTTATTTGAACTTAAAAACAATGATAAGAAAAATAATAAGCGTAAACAAGTATTAATAAACTAAATAAAAGTAAACACTTATCTGAAAATCCTCTCCACAAGACTAAGGAAATTCCTCTGAAAATTTGACTCTTCGCTAAACTACTTCTCAGAGCAAGTCTCGCAACTCCTTTGACTCAGAATACAGACTCCATACTTCAATAAAAACTAAACTAAAAGAAAGAAAAGAAGTGGGAAGAAGAATACTTCACTCCGACCCTTTTCTCCTTTCTACTCTCTACTCCTACTCTAAATAAAAACTTTTAAAATGGAGTGGAAGAACAATGGAAGTACTCTTCAAAATGCAGTGGAAGAGTCTCCTCAAATTGCCTCCCCTAAATCTTTCCTAAGACTCTTTTTAAATAGTAAACCCAAAAGGTGCCTTGGTGTCTCTTCAAAATGTGTCCTGATTTGACGTGTCTACCAAGGAACGCACCCCTTCATTCAAACTTGCCACCCAAAGGAAGTTGTGGATGTTACCACCAAGAGTTACATCCCATCCCCTTTGAAATTGGTGCCAAATCCATTTGAATCTCGAAATTAACTATGGCGGCTAATGCGGCCAGTGACGCTTGGCCGCCGAGTGCCAAATTTTTTATTTTTCATTTTTTTGCTCCAAATTTGATCCAATTTTGCTCCTTTCATAATGCCATCCATTTTCATCATACCTACAAGAAAAACACAAAATACCTTCATTAAAGTGCAGTATCATTAAAAATAGGTATAAAAATGTGCATAAAAATACTATATATTTTAGGTGTATCAATATCGCAGCCACTTGTGAAGCTAAAATAGAAAAAGCTTCATTATCTTGATTACTTACCATTCTTTTAGGATTAACCCTTTCAGAAGGCCATTGAAAATTATTATTAGCCATTTCTTCAATTAAAGTGTAGGCTTCTTCAAATGTCTTAGCCAATAAAGAAGCACCAGCAGTAGCATCAATAATAGATCTAAGTGATCCAATAAGTCTATTACAAAATGTTTGAATAATTAACCAATCCGGTAAAGCATGATGAGGACACTTTCTTAATATCTCTTTAAATCTTTTCCAAGCTTCATAAATTGTTTCTCCATCAAATTACGTAAATGAAGTAAAGTCATTTCTCAATTTAGCAGTTTTAGAAAGAGGAAAATATTTAGCAAGAAATTTTTGTGCCATATCTGCCCATGTTTTAATAGAACAAGTTGCTAATGAATTAAGCCACATCTTTGCTTTATCATTTATGGAAAAAGGAAAGAGTCTAAGCCTAATATCATCATCAGAAACATTATTATATTTAAAGGTAGCACAAAGTTCTAAAAAACTAGCAAGATGTAAAATTGGATCCTCATTAAGTGTTCCCCCAAATTGATTATTTTGAACCATTTGAATAATAAAAGGTTTAAGCTCAAAAGAATTAGCATCTACAGCTAGAATTTGAATACTAACATGAAGTTCATTAGCTGTAGGGTTTGCATATTACCTTAATGGTTTATAAATATTTTGTTCATTAATTTTGATTGGATTTTGATTATTGTTATGTAAGTTAGCCATTTCTTGATGTTTTAAAATTTATTTTCCTTTTTTAACTCTTTTAGTTGTTCTTTCTAATTCAGAATCAAAAGGTAGTAATCCTTCAGATCCAGAATTACGCATAAAATTTAAAAAATATTTTTTTTTGTTTTGTTTTATTTGTATTATATATATTTTTATTTTTCTTATCTTTCTTTTTACTTTATATATATATATATATATATATATATGGCGGCTTTAGGAGGAAGTGCTCTGCTAGGGTTCCGACCATGACCCTGTCGGCGGCGGTCTCCCTGGTTTCTTCTTTGGTGGGTGGTAAGGTGGTGGGTATCTCTCCTTTGGCTTTGGTTTTGTTTTTGGTGGCCCTGCTGCTACTTTGGCCTTTCCCGGGCAGACTCTTTTTCAAAATTGCTACTGTTCCATTGCCCCCTCTCAAGCTGTTTCATCAGTTGCTCCTGGCTTTGACTTTGAACTGATCTTTCTGTCTCCTCCGTAGAGTGTTTTTCTGGTGTGCTGCCCTGCGGGGTCAGCCTCCCTTTCCTACTTCATGGCCTACCCCATTGATTTAGATACCAATATTTCGTGGGCCAAGGTTACTTATGCTGGTGTGGTGGGGAATGCCCCCTCATTTCGACCCCTCTAAGCTCTTCTTCCCTCGATTGCTCCATGATCTTGCTGTCTTGGTAAAGCTTCCTGCCCCTTCATCAGACCCCTTGAAGTCGAGGATGGTTGCCCAGTTGTCATCTTTTACGACAAGGAATTGGAAGCTGCGGATGAGGAAGTCGAACTCACCCTCATTGGGAAGTTTGTGTTGGGTCACCCTAAAATGGAGTTAGTGAGGAAATATTTTGAATCTCTTAACTTTAAAGGCAGCTGGAAGATTGGTCTTCTAGATGGCAGACATTTGCTCATTAACTTCTCCAATGAGGAAGACTATGCTTTGTTATTTGCAAAACAAGTTGTCAGTATTGTTGGAGTTGAAATGAAGATAATTAAGTGGACCCCAGATTTTGATCCTAGCAAAGATCCTCCCATAGTGCCTATTTGGTTCAAACTCCCCAACCTTCCATATAGATACTTTAACCAAACAGCTTTATTTCAAATTGGGAGATCCCTAGGTACACCTCTAAGATTGGATGCTGAAACCATCAACAAGGCAAAGCCGAAATCTGCTAGAATTCAAGTAGAAAGGGATATCTCTCTACCAGAGATTAAAAGAATTTGGATTGGATACGGTAGTGAAGGGCAGCGGGAAATTATTATGCGGCAAAAGCCTCATTTCTGCTCTCACTTGCAAAATGTTTGGTCACACAAATGAAAAATGATATAGGCTTCACCCCCTCATAGAAGAACCGCTAACTTGCACTAGTAGAACCCCCTCCTCCGGTAGATATCGCTAATGTCAACACTCGATACGTGGCACCTCCAGTAGAGCAGGATATGGGAGCCTCTCTGGCTGTTCCTTTGGCTATGGGAGAGAACATTGTCCCTCCAGCTGTTTGCCCACCTTTTCAGTCAGCCCACCCACAGTTGTTGGATCAGTCACTTGGCAGCTCCACAGGTCCCACAGTGGCTGGTGCGAAGTGAAGTAGAGGAAATCGGGCTTGTGACACCTATTCGACCATCTAATCCCTCTCCTGTGCCCCCCGATGTTATTAAAAATATGCGGTTGCTATGGAAGGCAAATGGGAAACCCAAATTTCAAAGAAGAAAAAGAAGATAAGTATCGAAGTAAAGAAATTGGGATCCTCTTTATCGAGAGGGTGAAATGGCGAGGCTCTACGAAGAGAAGATCTAGATCCGGGACTAGATCTCGGACATCCAACTCCCTCCCCCCACCTCAATGATTAACATGCTTTGCTCGAACATTAGGGGCATGGGTAATCCTTTGTCCACTAAAAGAATTTTACACCTTATTAAGAAACATAAGTTATGGTGCTTTGCCATCTTTGAGCTCTATGGTGCATAAGCACCCTTGCGAACTCCTCACTAAATTCCATGGTTTTAACCATTTTACCAACTACGGCAACAAAATTTGGGTCTTCGTAGAAAGGAAATTACTTGGTCTATTCTTCTTGATCACCAACAATTCCTCCACTCCTCCTTCCAAATTAATGGCCATCGAGGTTATATCACTTTTGTCTATGCGGGTTGCGAAATAGTGACGAAGCTGCTTTGTGGGACCGGCTCACTAACATTGGCTCTAACCTTAACCTCCCCGGCTAGGGGGGGAGATTTTAACAGCATTGGCTCTCCAGGGGAAAAATTAGGTGGTAGGGCCCCAAATGTGACAAAGATGTCTAACTTCCTTGAAAATATACAAGATGCCAATCTTTTTGACATTGGCTATAGTGGTCCTAAGTACACTTGGAGAAGAGGAACTATATGGGAGAGATTAGACGAAATTCTTGTGAATCATCTTTGGCTATCCACCTGGCTCCTTACCTATGTCACCCACCTAAGCTTTGCCGAATCTGATCATAGACCCCTTTTGATCACCATTACCTCTCCAAACCAAACCAGATCCCCTCCTCCTTTCAGATTCCTGAATGTTTGGTCATCCCAAGCTGATTTTAATAGCATTGTCCAGACACATTGGTGTAATATTACTCACTCTAATCCTCTCATCAAGCTCAGCCATCTCCAGATTAAACTCGACGAGGCCCTTGAACACTCTGGAATTGGAACTTCTTAGGTGACTTTCACCGAGTCGTTTATTATCTTCGAAACTGCTCTTACTCATTTGGAAACCCAATTTCAGGCTGGTCTTGCTACTGAGAACCAACTGTTTGATGCCCAAGCTAAACTTATGGTTGTCATTGCCAATCAGGAAGCTGTGCTGAAACAAAAAGCTGCTCTTGCCCATTTTGTTGATGGAGACAGAAACTCTAAATTTTATCATGCACAAATTAATTACGAAGGAAATGCAATAACATCCACGGTATTAAATGCGAAGAGGGTCGTCTGCTATCTAATCTCCACGACATTCGTTGCTGATCTTGTTCTTTACTTTAAGCGGCTCCTTACCCATAAGCCTGGTCTCAGGTCTGCCATTGATAAATCCCTCTTCCTTGCTGAGTTTGATTTCACTTCCAACCTGGATCTGGCTAGCACTCCATCAGCCAAGGAAATCTGGAATGCTCTTAACTCTGTGGATAGCTCTAAGACAGCTGGGCCTGATGGCTACACTGCTGACTTTTACAAGAAATCCTGGGTCTGGATTCAGAATGATGTGGTGGCTGCCATTCAAAGTTTCTTCATGGGTCATCCCCTCCCCAGCTACTTTAGTACTTCAAATTATGTGCTAGTACCTAAAGCCTCCACTACTCAGAATTGGAACCACTACAGGCCTATCTGTTTGACAACAGTGATTAGTAAGACCATTAGTAAGATAATTGTGGGCAGATTACAACCCCAGCTGGATAAGTTAATCAGGCCAAACCAGTACCGCCTTTGTCAAGGGGAGATCTATTAGTGACAATGTCCTCTTGGCACAGGAACTTCTCCTTGATCTTGACAAGAGCCAAAGGGGGGGTAATCTTATCTGCAAACTAGACATCCAAAAGGCTTATGATACCATCAGTTGGGATTTTATCATGGATGTCCTTGCTGCAAGGGGTTTCAATAACCATTTCTGCAATCTAATAAGGAGATGGTTGGAAACAAATGAGCACTCCATCCTAATTAATGGTCAAGCATGGGGGAGTTTCAAAGCTACTAGGGGACTTCGACAGGGAGACCCTCATCCCCCACGATCTTCATCCTGTCCTTAGACTACTTTTCTAGATTGGTGGATAGAGAACTTCTTTCTCACAACTTTTCCAGGTACCTTCATAGATCTAACATTGCTGTCTCTCATTTAATGTATGCAGATGATATTATGCTTCTATCAACTTCCCATAAAAATGCTGTCAAAAAGATTAAGTGGTGCTTGGAGACTTTTCAACGACAGAAGTCGGTATGGTCTTCAACAAGGAGAAATGTCAGCCGATATTCTCTAAACATACTCCGCCCACATCGGACATTGGATCACCGAGCTCACTTGGATTCTCTAGCTTAACTCCCCCAATTAAATACACGGGTGCTTATCTTACTGTGGGTAGGACAAAACAAATCCAATTTGATGAATGTACGGGCAAGATAAAAACCCAACTTAATTGCTTTGGTCTAATTCCTTCTGTCTCAATGGTGGCGAGAATCACCCTGCCGAAAAGCATTCTAACCTCTTTCCCTTCTTACCTACTTCAATCGACTCCTTTGAAGAAGAGTACTCGATTACTTCGGAAAGAACATTCGATAGATTTCTTTGGTCCGGACAAAGACACCGGCTTCATTGGACTTCACGGATTAAAGCTGCTAAACCCCCTTCTGCTGGGGGCTTGGCTTTAGGGGTCTTCTCCACTGCAGGCATGTCAACTTACTCGAAGCTTTGGATCCATTTTAGAGCCCGGACCTCCTTGTGGGCTAAATTTACGAAAGGCAAGTATTGCAAACACACCCACCCTTCCCTTCGCTGTTAGGAGATTGGGGGATTCCAAGATCCGGGTCAAAATGCTGAAAACTAGACAGGAAGCTGAAACTAAATTCTTATGGGATGCGGGAAGGGGAGATCAATTTCGGCTGAACAGCCGGTGCCCAAAAGAATGGTTAATCCCTAGAGGTAACACCGACCCCTCCCTAGCCGATTGCCGATTGTTGGGATGGAGCTACTGGTCCATCCCACACCTCGAAGCTATCTTGCAAGATCATTCGGCACGGCAAGTTGCAACTATTCCTATACATGCGGGAAACCCGACGAGCATCTCTGCGGGGGTCTCCAAATATCAAAGCTTGACTAAATACCTCTACGACTCCTCTTATCGGTGGCCTGCGTCATCGAATGGGGGAAGGCGGTATGGAGTAAACACCTCTTCCCTTCCATGTCTTTCCTTTGCTGGCGTGCTCTTCACGGCATTATTCCCATTGATGATATCCTAAAGTTAAAAGGCTTGAGAGGTCCTTCTATATGTGTTCTTTGTCATCGGCATGAAGAATCTATTCCCCACTTGTTCTTCCGGTGTAATTTCTCCCGAGCGATCAGCAAGAATTACAATCCCGGATATCTCTTAATAGCGAGTCACCTTCATTGGGAGGTTTTCCATCATCATTGGTGTGAGGGGAAATCCAAAGGCTAATACCATTCACTTCATTGCCATCCGGTTCATTTGGATGTCCGGGAACCGAGCCAGATTTGAAGACCTTACTGCTCGCTTGCCCCTTCGTTGTCGGGAATTGCAAGTCCTACATTAGCAAACTCATTATTCATAAGGGGTTTCCACAAATTCTTCGACGACCTCCCCACTTATTCCCTCCTCGCCCTTGTTGTCTCTTTTCGAGTGAAAGCTTGTCAGTGGAAGGCTCCCCCTTCCAATTACATCAAGATAAACAACGATGGAAGTTTCTCCGAGTGATGGAGCTGGGGTGGGGGGCATCTTCGGGAACCATCCGGGTAATTGTCCGCTTTATTTCCTTGCCCCGGTCTGCGCAAAGATGCATTTGAATCTGAATTGATTGCGGTGATTTGGGCTCTTCAACTTGCTCGGATTGCTGGTTGGGAAAATACCTGGATTGAGGTGGACTCTCGAGACTCGATTAAGAACATTGCATTTTCCCATCGGCTTCGGTGGCACCACAAATCTTTGGATGGAACTTATTCTTGCTTTCGGGACCCCTCACACCGGTTTTCTTCCAATTTCGAGAGGGTAACAAACCCGCCCATTGGCTTGCCGGGCGGTGTTATTTCCCCCAAAGCTGAGGTTTCCAACCTTCCATCCCGTGAGCTAAAGTTCTTAATTGCTGGAGATAAGCTGAGTTCCCCCCATTTCAGAATTGATCATTGTTCTCCCATCTGACTTTGGATGTCCCCTGGCATTTTGCTCTTGGTTCCATCTTGTTGTCTACCTGGCTTTGTGGTGGCCTCTTTTCTGCAACCTTAGTTTATAGTCTTTGCTTAAAATATATAAACATATATTCACTCAAGTTTTGTAATTTTAGTTAGGATCCTTGAGGAGTTTTGTTGCAGGTTAGGTGGTGTTTTCTCCTTTGTATTTGGAGATCCCCCTTACCTATTTTTGTATCTCCTACTTAGTATTAACAAAGTTGGAGCTCATTGAGGCTCCTTTTCTAAATATATATATATATATATATATATTATACTATCCCCGGCAACGGCGCCAAAAACATGATGCGATGCGACTTTATATATGCTTTAAAATAAAAAAATTTGATACCAGTTTTTAGAATATTTAATTCCTGGTAAATGTCTTAAAAAACTTAATGTGCGAGGTTTACTTTTATTAATTTATATTTAGATTTTATAATAACTATTGTAAAAGTCACAATTTTAAACGTAAGTATACGTATCGTTCAAGTAATACAGGGCTCTAGTGGAGTCCTGGTTATCGATCCCATAGGGATAGTAAATTATAGAAAGTAAGAAATGTAAGAATTATTTTGGAAATTTCAAATTAAATGCAATTTATATATACTTATATATATATATATATATATATATATATATATATATATATATATATATATATAATCAAATTTAATTTATTAACAATTTTTACTATAAGCAAGTAAGCGAGTAGCGATAATATAGTAAAGTAAGCAATAATTAAAATTCAATGCAAGTACAAAAATGACTTTCTCCTTTTCAACTAATCCAAGATTTATAGAATAATTATCTTTTGTAGGGAATTTAGATTATGATATTGTGCCAAATAGAAGCATTCCTATTCTTTACCCTTTTGTCCAAGTGCAAAAAACATTGACTAATCTATAGATCGGTTCAGGATCTTTTATTAGTAGAACGGGTTACTCTAGGCTCACACTACTAGATGTCCAAGGGTGGCTATGGTCGGTCCTACTAGTGACCCGTTCCCTTTCTATAAACCAAATTATTAGAATTTAGTCTGTCACTCTAAAAACTAATTATTTTTACTCCCAATAAATAATATCTTCCTATTTATTTGCACTTCACCTTAATTAATCATCGTATAGCCTGCGATTACCTAAGGATTCATGTGATATATACTAGTTAAGATTTTATCTTCAGATAGGTCTTACAATTCTTCAACAGGTTTTAACAATTTAAATTGCCAATTTAAAAGGTAAACTAAGATCAGGTATTAATGTCATCACAACATTTTAAAATATTTTCAATTTAATTCTCCAGCAAAATTTAAGTAATTTATTATCTTTTCATAGTAAAAAGGAGAAAGATAACTAACTACTCAGAGCACATTGAAATAACACAACAAAACATATTAATAAAAGTTTGAACCAAAGTACAAATACTTATCTGAAGTGTTCCTTCAAGTGATCCGCTGACTTCTACTGACTCCAAAGAAATGATGAAAGACTCCAACAGCAACAACAGACAATAAATACTCAAATTAAACTCACTAGATATAAAGTAAAGTGACACCCTATGTATGGAAGAGACTAAGTAAAACTAAAAGGGGAAAGAAGATGCTAAAAGAAGTATAGGTACTAAGAGGGGGGTGGTGCAATTTTTTCTGTAGAATGGTCTCCTATTTATAGAGCTCTGAAATTGACCAGGGGTTGCTTAAGGCACCTCTACAAAATTCGTCCAAATTCAATGCATCTTCTAGAAGGTAACTGTCATGCCTAGGTGCCGGGATCTGGTGCCTAGGCGCCGGACTCTGTGACCAGGTCTTTCGCACCTCTTCACATTGGATCGCACCTCTTCGCGATCTATACCGTTCCCTTGTGTCCAAATACATTGTATCACATGTCCTATATATTAGGAGTAACTTCTAGTCTTCTGGAAGCTCCAATAACCTTTTAACACCATCAAAATAACTGCCCAAAGTCGTCAAAAATCTTGACAGCGTTTGTATCGAACTGACGCTTAGGCGCCGGATCCTGGCGCCTAGGCACCAGGCCAATAATTCCAAAATTTTGCTCCATAAGCTCCATTTTTGCTCCTTTTGCTCCTTTTTCCTTCTTTTTCTTCCTTGGACTCTTTTTTAATCATCTACATCAAAAAACATGAAAATACCTTTCATTAAAGCATAATATCCTTAAGAATTGAATAATAAATAAGGCATAAAAATGTGTATTTTTTAGGTCGATCACCATGGACCAAAAGTCCCCCAAATTAGGAGATCCCCTCCCTTAAATGGCTAAACCTAGGGGGGATTTGCCATTATGCATTAACCACTTAAGCTCACTCCATGATGGCCTGCCCACAGGCTCACCTGACCCACTGGCTACCTCCCCTGGCTTGGTCAGCCAGCCTAGTTTCTGGAGGAGCCCAAACCTAGAGCCTCCTCACACTTGGCTAAACTCAAACCCCACTGTATGGCAAAGTCAGCCTAAAATTTCTAATGGAGCTCCTCTGCACTCCACCTAGGCGGCTCTTTACACCTGAATTGAAGCCCTGACTGCCACCCTAGCCATGGCTATTTAAGCTACCACCCTTCACGGCTAAAGTTTTGGGTCTGAACCAGACCTTAATAAAACTCTGCTAAAATCACTCCCAAACCTTCCCACAGCACAGAGAGGCCAATCCCCAGTGCATTCCTGCCCTAAAACCAATTGACCAACCTCAATTTTGAAGTCCAATTTCAGGCCAGAAATAGGACATCTCCCTAAACACTATAAAAGTCAAATTAAACTCACCCACACCATCCCCACAGCAAGAGAAGAAGTTCCCCACTAAAAGCCCCATCACCAGGCCACTCCAACAGGGACTTCCATCAAAACTCCAAATCGGGTCTGGTCACTTTCATACCTAGGCAATTCACCACAGTAAGAGGCTTCATCCCTGAGCTCTTGGGACTCCAACAAAGGTGTAGAGCATCTCTGATCAAAGCTTCACTTCTCAGAGCCAAGATATTGACCTCTTCTTCTTCCCGAGCTTCTCTGAATTCTCTATGTAATTAGTGTTAATTTAAATCATGCTTAACCATATGGATATGTTCTCCATGCTTTGACGACTCAATAGGATCAAACCCTAAGATATTTGGTTGAGTCTAGGCTGAGAAATTAGGGTTTTAGTGCAGACGGTCATGGGATCACACCAGCTGGGGACGAAGCCGAGCAGCCCTTTGATCGTGTGTGTTTTCGTTGAAAGGTTCAGATTGCGTCGGATGGGAAGATGGAACGGGACCGTGTGCCGCGTGGCATCCCAGTCAGCTGGTGGAGTCGAATGAGAGTGCACCGCGTGGCGCATCGATCCACCGTAGGTTGAGGTGGCGTTGAGTCACTTAAGTAGGAAAATCTGATTTTTCTTATGTATTTAAATCACCTGAACTTAGAAAATTCATATCTTGGCCTGAAATATCCTAAAATAAAAGAAAAATACCCTCTTGCTCAGTGAACAGAGGAAAACAATGTGGAAATGGTTTGAAATATTCTTGATGTATAATTTTGTTTTAATAATTTAAATACCATTTTCAGTCTTTCATATCTCCATGCATGTAGGAGTTTCACCATAACTTGAAATTTTGGTATGTTGTTCCCTCTATCAAGAGGGATCTTCCCTGATTTTTCCAAAGTCAGAGAAGATCCCTAGGCAGAGAATCATATTTTTCAAGTTTATACTTATTATTTGATAAATTAAATATGATATTAGCATGTTGCTTAGAAAAATCTCAAAAAATTATGGTAGGTTCTTTATGGTCAGAGAGCCCTAGGAAAAGTTTGTCATGAGTTAAAATGATAAGAATAAACCTAATTGTTCACTTAGCCTAAAACAAATTTTTAATGAATTAGGATAAAATAAAAATCAAGATAATACAAAAATTGCTCTCCACAGTGCTTCAAGGACAGAGGAACTCCCCTAAAATTTTTGAAGTCATTTAAAATTAATCTAATAGGTTTAATAATTTTTCTAACTCCAATGGCTTTTTTGGCACTTAAATGAATTTTAAAAATTAAAATACATGTCAAAATTTTATAAGAATGATTCTAGAAGTTCTCTGTGATTAGAGAGTTCTTTTAAAAATAAAATTTAGATTTTTATGAAATTTTCATTTTAAATCATATTTTAATATTTAAATAATTAAATAATAATGAAAATCACTAAATAATTAAAAATCACCAAATTATTACTTTTAGTCTCCGAATTACTTAGGAATCATCCCCAAAATTTTCCTAAGCTTTAAAACTAAAATATCAATTTTTAAAGGCTTAAATAAATTTTTAGGAGGCTAAAAATAAATTTTCTTGATTTTTCCATTAAAATAATTCTAATAATTGAAAGAAAGATCAGAAAAATATGAAATTTGTTTCTCTAGGTTTTCTAACCTCAGAGAGATTTTTGAAAAATATAAAATTGAAATTTCAACTTTTAAAATATTTTATAATTAATTAAAACTCCAGAACTTAAAATAATTCTAATAATTAAATTAAAACTCAATAAATCATGAACTTTGGTTCAAGTGATTCTCTAATCTATGGCTACCTCTAGTAAAACTTTCAAGGTATTAGGATTCGTCTTGGTCAAGTTATTGATTTTCTTTGAAAATCCTATTTTTTGCATAAAAATAAATATATAAATTAAATTAAATTTTGAAAAATCACATTTTCTCTTCTGATGTTTTAATCAACCCATTAATAAGGTAGGGTAAAAATTCCAAAGTCATTTGAATTAAATTTGATGAACTATGAGGTGATAGGACCTTAAGGAAAAAAGGTAATTTTGGATACTTAACCTTAATTAATATTTAGGCATAAATTGAAGAAGGAAAAATGGGTAAATTTTGATTTTAATAAGTTCATCTGAATGGTTGAAACATTAAGGGATAAATGGTAAAAACTCACTGTAATTTTGTCACATCAAAATTAAACATCTAAATTTCCTTAATTATTATAATTTGGAAGATAAATTAAATTACGAGAGTCTTAAGGTTAGGGGCATGATCTTGGAAATTAATAAACCACCAACTTGTTGTTCAAAGTAATACTATAATCTTCTGGCGGAAATTCTCACCACCTAAAATTCAATTTTCCTTAAAGCCATAAAATATACTCACTTAATATCCTAAGGGGCTTAGTAGTGAACTAGGCTTGATTAACTTTAATTAAAAAGAGATTTAAAAAAGTTAATATAATCAATACTGGAGTATTTTGAGACACTACAAGCCCTGAATCAAAATTTGACTAAGTACCCTAATAATCTTAATTTGTCCTTTGGGGTCTTCACCGAAATAATTCTTAAATTAAATAATAAATGATGAATTAGCCTACTCTTGGAAATCATTAAAATATTGATTCACTGAGCATAAGGGTATGAAAGGGATAAATCGTTTAATAACTATAAAAAGTCCAAAAGGACCTCAGGGAAGTATAAAAGTATTGTGAAATACCCGGGTTTCTCTGGACCATTTCACAAGTCTTCTGGACACCTTGTAAAACTATTGTATTTAATAAACATATCCTACATTACTAATATATCAAAAATGAATAGGAGTTCACCAGGTTATGACATAGAGTTTGATAGGCCTGTGATGAACATATCCATAGGGTTTTACTTCCCTACAAAAATAAATGTTTATTGCAAAGAACACTAAAGTTTAAGATGGAGATGACGGTAAGACCTATGAGGGATGCTTTTATTTTAATGTAATCTACTTACTTGCACTCTACTGTACTTTATTTTCTTGCAAACTTGCATGCTAAACAACAATGTCACCCTGCATGAAAACAAAAACCTTTAGGATAACCACAAAACTGATACTAAAATTAAAATTAAGAAATCAAAACAAGATTAAATCCACCGCCACAACATTCAAAATATAAAACAACCAAAAATTTAATCACAAAAAAAACAAAGAAACACAATTTCAACTGAATAAAAACGTCTTGTTGGATGATCAGGAATTCCTTGATGGAGGTAACCCACATGTTGCTAATAGGGTTTTCCTATAGTCTAAATGAAAGTATGGAACTCATTAAGTTGAGTTTAGTATATTCATTTGGACTAGGTGAATCCGATGAAAATAGCGGTGCCGAGATGATGGAACCGTGGGATCTTAACCGGTGTTGTTATAATCAACTTTAATGTTCTCCTTAATAAAATATTAAGACACCTTAATTTAAATATTTCTAAAACATGAAACTTGTCTCTTCTCCTCAATTGACACTTCTTTAAACTATACCTACTACGAGGAGGAGCTTGGAGCATGCATAGTGGGCAGCACAACCATCTTCAACAACAAAACTTGTCTACATCAGCTAAACCATTCCTTAGTTTAAAAAAACAATCCATATGACATCGAGGTAACCTTCCTAGTGTAGCATAAATCCTCACCTTTTCATTAGGATCTTGTACAACTATGCTGTGTAACATAAGCCCTAACTCGTTTTAGTATTTTTAAGGTTGTCATCGATTATGTCATAAATCCTCTTATCTTCCAGGCCATTCACATGATTGATATCAAGTGAATGTAAGTCCTAAATAATAAAATTGACAGGATGAAACATTAAATAAATATCCTAAATCAAAGCTAAACCATAGGATAGTTTGGGAAGACATCAAGATTTTTCTTGAATCTCTATTCTTTCCCTAGCCTTCTCTCCTTTGGATTATGATAAAATGAAATGGTCCAAAACTTGAGTCATTCACCTATTGAATTTTTCACTCTCACATTTTCTTTGAAAACACTACCTTCAGAAGTCATGAATATAAATATTTCCTGATCTAAATCAAGAGTTTTCTTAGGTGACTTTGGTTATCTAAAATGTATTTACTTATAGGGGCTTGCCCTAATAGAAAACATAAAGACCTCATATTAATATAAACCCTACCTAATTCCTTTGTATTAGATAGGGGAAATTATCAGTCAAAAATGGTTCACAGATGATGCAACCAAAATATTTACGATTTTTGCTATATAATTTTATCCATTTTGGGTGTTATTACACTTTAAAGAAAGGTATTTTTGATGATTTGTTGCAGGTATGATTATTTTAGGTGATTGGAGCGAAAAGAAGCGAAAAGGAACGAATTCAGAGCAAAAAGGAGCAAAATGGTGGAAAACAAGTTTTGGCGTAGCCGACGCCATTTTCCAAAGACTTTAGAAATAATTCGGGGGCTAGAGCCCCGCCGGCGCCCAAAGTCGGTGGAATTCAAATTTGAAGAGTTTTGGCGACTTTTTGAAGGGATGCCTATGGAAACTCTTGGATTTCATTTCTAACTTGTAAGTAACTATTTTTAGACAAAAATGGTGTAGAGTTCAGTAGTTCTTTAATGGTTCTAGTGTAGCTTTAGTGTGTGTTAAGTGTTAGGGTTTAGGAGAAGAGTGTGTAGAACTGAAAGTTTGAGAAGAATTCATCTTTAAGGAGTGAAGGAGAAGGAGTAAAGAAACTTCAAGGGAGTTGCATTGGGGAAGAGAAAGAGATAAGTTGCATTTTCTTTTATGGTTTGTATGACTTTTCTTTTATATATAAAATCAATTTTTTAATGTATCTTCTTCATGAATTTTGAGAGTCTCCTTTGTCTTTCTTCTTGCATAGAGATGTGATGTAGGATTGATGTGGATTTGATGTGCTTTTAACGTATTGAAGAAATTGTGATGGTTTTTCATTTCAAACTTAATTTACTTTTTAATTCGGCCAATTGAAATGTTAAAACATGTTGTTGAACATTAATTCTGAAAAGATTTAATGTCCTACAAGAATAATCCATTCACTTTTTATGGATGAATTGTGTACTTCATGGAAATTGAGTGTAAATAAAGAGGGATGTGTATTGATGGGATTCAATTTAGAGGTTTCAGGGTGACAGGCTGAGATCCCCAAATTGGTTCTAAGATTAGTAACTAAACATCGAAGGTTAGCCTTCAGGTGAAGGGTGAGTGGGAGCTCCAAAGTGAGAGCCGGTATCCTCCCAGCCTTGCCTTCGATTTAGTGACTAAACATAGGATGTGTCAATGTTCTTTTCATGCTTAGAAGAGGGGGTACTCTTCTAAGGGTAAAGAATAATCTATGCTACTATTTGGCACAATAACATAGATATTTGTTCCATATCAATCCACACATCATATTCTCATTGCAAGAGGAAAGATACTTTTCTCATATATCAAAAACCTTTCAAATACATAGTTTAGTGTGTCTGTTAGTTAATTCTATTTTTAAAGTTATTAGAAGTAATTGTAGTTTAATTAATTGTTACTATTTTCTGCATAGTGGTAGTAGAAGTAAGTAGTAAACTTTAAGTGCAATTTGAGTATCGGATTTCAGAGCTATATTATATATATTGTGAAACACTTTCTTCTGCTTCGTACTTCCCTGTGAGATCGATAACCAGTACTCCATTAGAGCCCTGTAATACTTGATACGATATGTATACTGCATTGAGTGTTCGGACTTTACAAATTCATTATACACATATATAAAATTGAGTTCATACATTCTTGCATATATAAAGTCTGCCGGTCAAGATTTTTGTGTTGTTGCCGGGGAAGTGTACGACTTATTTTAGGTTATGTGTTTTATTTTGAAAAGGGGGGTCGCCTACAGAAATTGTCGGCGAATTTTAATTTAATTTAAATAATTTGAAAGGTAGTATTTGATTTTGAAAATAATTTTAAATTTGAAAATTTTAAGATATGAAATCAAACTGATCTCACATCCCGAATAGTTTATATAAACGAGCGTCACACTACAAACCGTGTATCTATCCCGAAGAATAGACACACTTCTTGATAATGAGGCTCGATTAAATAAACTAGAGAAGTTTGTGACATCCGTTTGGTCTGCGAACCAATTTTATAAGCCGACAAATTCCACATGTTTAATATGAAAACATTAAACGGGGTTTATATTACACAGGTTCTTAAAATTCCCTATAAGGGCGAGCCCACATAGTTAATTACATCTTAAGTGACGGGAATCACCTAAGAAAACTCTCGATAATAATCGGTAGTTACGCTCTCAAGAATTTCAAAGTTTAAGTTTTCGAGGATTGAATTTTGGAAATTCAATGGGGAATGGATCAAATTTGGAACATTATATTTTGGGAATCCAAAGGAAGAAAGGTAGGAGAAATCACAGATTCGAAGCGAACTTCGGTAATTTCCCGACTATCTTATTTGTTTGGCTTGGATTTAGGAAAGTTCTATTATTTATTTAATATTTTGATCTTGCCAATTTTAATTAATTCGGACTTATATTTGTATGGTAAAATCATACAAATAGCCTTGAAGATGTGAGGGTTTATGTCGTACCAAATGACTACCTCGGAGTCCTAAGACCAGTTAGGGCTTAATTTACATGATATGATCGTACGAATGCCTAACGAAGAGTTGAGGATTTATGTTGCACTAGGCGAACTACCTCGAAGTCCTATGGCTTGGTTATTTAATTCTAAGGAAAGTTTCTTTGAAGTAGACTCGGGTTTCTGCTGATGACGATGGCCGTGCTGCCCACCATGCTCCGAGCTCCTTGTTGTTGCAGAGGTTTAGTTTTAGAAATCATAAATCAGGAGATGAGAGAAGTGTTTTGGTTTAGAGAAGTCTTAAAATCTAAGTGTTTTTAGTGTTTTAGTTAAAACAAATCTTAAAGTTGATTATAACAACACAGGTTAAGATCCCGCGGTTCCATCCTTCAGGCATCGTTATTTTTATCGGATTCACTTAGTCCGGATGAATATGCTAAACTCAACTTGAATGAGTTCCACACTTTCATTTAGACCGTGGGAAATCCCGTTAGCAACACGTAGGTTACATCATCCGAGGTATTCCCGATCATCCAACAAGACGTTTTAATTTAGTTGTAGTTGCGGTTTTGTTGTTACGTTTGTGATTAAATTTTGAGTTATTTTATATTTTGAAATGTTGTGGCGGTGAATTTTATCTTGTAATGACTTTTAATTTAGTTTTGGTTTTAGTTTTAGGGACTATCCTAAAGGTGTGGGTTTTCCTGCAACAGTTGTTTATCATGCAAGAAAAGTAAGTGCGATGCGATTAAATAAATTGCAATAAGGTAAATTGCGATAAAATAAAAGCGTACTGGAGGGTTTTCCCGTCATCCCAAGCTGCACTTAAAACACAATTAGAATATTTAAGTATTTAAAGCAGATTCCTAGGTAAAGCTAAGGGAAGGGTTATGGTTTTCTACCAAGTTCCTAATCCTATAGCTAGTCATCTCCTATGACGTCTAGGTTCTTGTATTTTGGTTTGAGGACGAGTTTCTTCATCAAAGAACAACTAAGTTCAGTTGTTCTTATAAATATCCTGTCATATCGAGGAAGTGCTTAAGACGAGTCTTAAACATCTTTTCGACATTTCTAGGATTGTTTTAAGTCCAAGAGAATTTAATTATACAAATGAATTAATCGTCCAGGAGTTCGAGTTTTGTTATCTTGCTCGGTGAACTAGGACATTTGAATATCCTATGAATGAAGTAGCACTTCACTTAACACTCCTTTTAAGAGTTATGACATCACGAGCTTTTGAGGGCAAATGGATGTTCAAGTGGTTTATGATTTAATTTCAGTTAATGGATTTAAGTTTGGAATAGTGTTCAAGTTGTTTTAGATTTATTTTTGAATTCTTTGTCTTAGGTGATGTTATACTTAATTTAATTTAATTTAATTTAATTTAACTTAATTTAATTTAATGTGGTTTAATTTAATTTAATTTAATTTAAGTTAATTTAATATAATATGATTTAGCTTAATTTAATTTAATTTGATTTAATTTAATTTGATTTAGTTTTAATTTAATTTAATTTAATTTAATTTAATTTAATTTAATTTAATTTAATTTAATTTAATTTAATTTAATTTGATTTAATTTAATTTAAATTTTAATTTGATTTAATTTAATTTAAATTTTAATTTGATTTAATTTAATTTAATTTAATGTGTTTTAATTTGATTTAATTTAATATGTTTTAATTTAATTTAATTTAATTTAATTTAATTTAATTTTTTTTTAATTTTAATTTAATATTTTATTTTAAAAGGGTTTGATTTAAATAATTTAACTTTAATTTAATTTAATGATTAAATCTTTTAGCATTTTAAATCTTAAGTTTGAATCATCATTTTAATTAGGAATTAAATATTATTGAGATGATTAATTTAGAGATTCTTCAATTAAAGAATAAATCTCTTCTTAATGACATCCCTATTTTAATAATTCCAATTTTATTATTCTTCCAAATTTAATTAATTGTTTTATTAAGGTTTATTTTAATTATTTTTGAATTGTTTAATAGGTTTCTACCCTTTAATTATTTAAATTTCAATCATCCAAATCAGATTAAGATCAAATATTTTACTCTTTCATTTTATTAAGCCTAAAGTTTTAATTAAGGGTTAAAATTTTAATTACCATTTTGCCCTTCAAGCTTAATAATTTCATAACTCACTAAATTGAGCTCAAATGAATTTGAAATTTTTATGTGACTTCACTCATATGTCAACAGAGACATTAGAGGAGAAAATGTGATTTTTCTGTATTTAATTTATTTATGTAATTATTTTTGGTGGAAAATAGGGATTTCCAAGGAAAATTTAAAAATATGACCAAGGGAAAGTTTCTATCCTTAAGAAAATTATGGAACATTCCTAATGACCAGAGGACCACTTGGACCAATTTTGGTGATTTTTTGAATTATATTCTTTTTATTATAATTATTTTGAATTTTGGAGTATTAATTAATTTAAAAATAAAATACAGGTTGAAAAATGAATTTTATATTTTTCAAAAATCTCTCTAATATCAAGGAAATCAGAGAATCAATTTTTACAATTTTCTGATTTTTCTTTGATTTATTAGAATTATTTTAGTGGAAATGCTAGAAAATACATTTTTTTTTAATTTTAAAATTACCTTAGGGTTTTAAAATTTAATATCTCATCATAGAGACTTAAGAAAAATATGGGATTTGTTCCTAAATGATTAAAATTTAAAATGTGACATTATGGTGAATTTTATTATTTTTGTGATTTTTATTATTTTTTTAATTATTAAAATATTAAAATAATGCAAAAAATCAACTTTTTTAGAAAATTGAAATTTTAATTTTCTTAAATTCCCCTAATATCAGAGAGGCTCCAAAACCAATTTGGTGAATTTTTGAAAAGCATTTTGAAAGTTATGAATTTTTTAAAGTTTAAATTGGCTAAATGTCTTAATCAACCCATTTGATAGGGCTAACCAAACCCAATTGACTTCAAACTTTTATGGTGGGTTCCTCTGATCCTAAAGGTCAGTGGAGAATTGATTTCAAGTCAATTTGATACATGATTAGCTCTAATTAATTAAAGACCTATTTAGGGTGTTTAAGCCAATTAGGGTTATTCCAAGTGAATTAATTCAAAACCTATTTTTCCTAGGGTCCTCTGGTCATAAGAAACATCACCAAATTTTCCTAGAATTTATTTCACAACATGCTAATTATTGGATTTAAAATACTCAAAATAGTAACATGAATTTGAAAAATCAATAACTTCTCATAGGGATGGCCTCTGACTTTGGAAAATTCAATGAATGTTGCCAAATTCAGAGGCTTCAAAAGCCCTATGGTCTCATGCCATGGTGAATTTCCTATATGCATGGAGAATTAAAAAAATGCAGACAGTAAATAAATCATTAAAAATAAAATACTTGATGAAATTAAATGATTTCTTTTCCACATTATTCTCCTCCGTTCACTTCGAGCGAGAGGGTATTTTTATTTTATTTTTCGATTTTTCTACACGAAGTTATGAATTTTCAAAGTTACGGTAATTAAATAAATAGAAAATAGCCCTAATTTCCTACTTATCCACGCGGCGCCACGCCATCCTCGGCAGCTCCGAAAGGCCACGCGTCGTCTCCTGATTCGGCGCCGCCATCCGACTCAGCGCTCCGAGGGCCCGCGGTTCATGCACCATCGCGCTGTCCGGCTCGATCCAGACCGTCCGCTCGATACAAGCTCGATCCGACGGCTCCCGGTCATCGTCTACGGCCGGTGTGCACCCGTGACCGTCAACCTTCTAACCCTAATTTCTCGCTCGATTCTCGACGGATTTTCGTGTTCTTATGCTCTATGGATTCGTCTTGAGGAGACGAACACATCCATATGGTAAACATGTATTTAAATTGACTCAAATTAAATGGAGAATCTCTGTAAGCTCGGGAAGAAGAGTGAGTCCATACCTTTGCTCAGAGAAGTGAAGCTTCGATCTGAGAGTTGTGTCACCTTCGATTGGATCCCAGCAAGCTCCAGATGAAGTCTCCTGGTTTGGTGAATTGCCTAGGTATGATTTCGACCAAGCCCGATAACAAAGCTTGGAGTACGGAACGGATGGGTGGCACTGGAGAGGGGGCTTTTGCTTGGTGGACTTCTTCCCTTGGTGCGGTGAAGGTGTAGGACCAATTAATTTGAGGATTGATCCACTGTGGAGAAGTGTCCTGGTTTTGGGCTTGGATTTCGACTGCGAAATTGAGCTCGCGGAGAGGAAATGGCGGGGGGATTTCGGTGGGGATCAAGTTCTCTATGTGTGGGGAGTAGTACGGAACAATTTTGGCGAGTTTCCTTAAGGTTTTTTCGGCACTTCTCATGGCCGAGAAGGGGTGGTGTTTAAATAGGCATGGCTGGAGGCTCTCCCAGGGGGAGTTAGGGCTTGGGATTAGCTGCTCTTGGCAAGAGAAGAACGGCCATGGTGGCCATTGGGCATGGGGCAGCTCAGCAGGTGAGAATTCCAAAGTTTGGCTTCTCCCCATGTCTCGGCCATGGAGTTTTATGGCGACCCAGGCGGCTGGCCGGCAGGCAAAGGTCACCATCTTGACCAGGGAGGTCAGGGCTTGACAATGGTGAAGTCAATTGTGCTTGGACATGTGTAAAGTGTTGAATCAAAGTGGAATGGGGAAGAGGCCATTTTGGCTTGATTTGGGTCAACCCATCCTTTTGGGCTAGGTGCACCTCCCCATGGCTAGTTTGGGCTGAAGAGAAAGTGGTTTAAGTCGGCTTGATTAGTGGGGAAAGGTCACCATCCAAGTACGATTAAGATCGAAACATGGTTTAGAGGAGACATGAACATGGTTAATCACCTTTAGGAATTAAGGAAAGAGTGTCCTCCTTTTGCCCAAAATGGCATGGTGACATGTAAAGAGGCTCTCATGGCTTCCATGTGGCTCATGCATGGCTTCATGGCTCATCTTTGGCTTGGGAAAAGTTAAGTCAATTTCATGGAAATGGATTTAAGAAAATTTTGGTATTTTGATGGGAATTTGTATGGGGCTTAATTTGGAATGGCTTCATGATGAGTTTTGAAACTTAGGGATTGATTTAATTGAAAATATGGTGTAGAGCAATTGTCGTATGGGTTTTGGATTGATTTTGCCCCTTTGGATTTTGGTGGAGATGGGCTTTAGGAAGGTTTCATGTAAGTGGGCTTTTAAGTTTCAAAATGGGCTTTTAGGTGGAGATTTTTGCAAAGGGCCATGCCAAATAAATGTTGGGTTTGATTTATGGATGTGTCATGAGTGATTTGAAGCAAGTTGGGAGTGATTTGGGTTTGAATTGGGTTGGATTTGGGTTTCTTTGGTGAATGGGTCGACATAGGTCGAATTGGGCTAACTTGGGCCAATGTTGGGCTAGGGTTGAAATTGATGTAAAATAAATGTTGGGAAATGTTTATGGGAGTGTTTCAAAGAGGGTTTGGCTTTGGTTGGGTCTTGATTTTGGGGTTTGGGCCTATATGGGTTAGGTTTGGGTTTAGGTCAAAATTGGGCTTTTTGATTTTGGGTTGAATTTGAGTGGGGTTTGGGTCTAAATTTTGGGGAAATCATGTTAGTGTTTTGTTTATGGGGATGTTAAGGAAGGTTTAGAAAAGATTTGGGGTTAATTGGAGTTGAATTGGGTTAGTTTGGGTCATGTTTGGATCATGGGTCCAAATTGGGCTTTAAGGCCAAAAGTGAAATTGGATCCAAATGTCAATCAAATTGAACTTGTATTTGATCTAGATTGGTGTTGGGGACGTTGAATTGAAGTTTAGAATTGAATTGGACCAGAATTTGGGTCAATTGGGTGGTTTGGTTTGACATTGGGTTCATTTTGGGTTAAAATGGGTCAAATTGGGGGTTTTGATAAAAGTGGGGTAAATTGACAAAATTGGCCCATGGTGTAGTTGAACAAAATGAAATTAGGAATATTTGGGATATTTTGGAATTTTGTGGGAATTTTCTGAATTTTTGGATTTTTTTGCTAAGAGGGGCATTTTGGGTATTTGGAGGGTATTGGGGGGTATTTTTGGAATTTTTGGTATTTTTGGCTATGGATGATCAATTTGATTGGTGAGGAAATGTTTGAGATTGGTCTTGAGGATTTTTGGGTGATTTGGAGATTTTAGAAAATTTTGGGTAGTTTTAAGGATTTTGGGTTAGGCTAGGCGGGTGTAGGGTCCCGGGGGTCAAAAATTGAAAATTTGTAAAATTGAAGATTGGGTGAATTTAAGTGGAATGAAATCATTTTGGTTGAGCCATGAAGCCATATCAAGCCCACATGAGCCATAAAGGGACTCATTTGACGCATCCACTATGTTGTTCCTAACCCTCTTGCGAGGGCTTAGGGGTTAAGGACCATCCATTTGAATCACCTTCATGAGTCGGGAGGTCGAGTTAGGTATGGGTGTATTTTTAGGAGGTGTGTGAAAGTGTAGTGTATAGGTGTAGTGTGTGTGTAAGTCGACCCTTCACCGGACCGGGCCACCGGGGCGGTCCTAAGACCGAAGAGTCCTATGGGAACTCATCCTTTAAACTTCCACATTTGATTTCAACCCTCTAGGTGATTAGGGGTCTACAATCAAGTTTGTGGAGTTTGCGGGGAGTTAAGAAGTGGTTTGAATTTCTAAGTGGTGGGTCCCAATTCTAATCCTCTAGGATAGTCAAAGGAAAAGCCTAAGGCTAGATCCTAAGTACTAAAAAGAAGGAGAGAAGACCTCATCAAAAATGAGGTCAACAGGAAGATAATGGAGTAACTAAGTAAGTAAGAAAGGAAGTATAAACGATATTGTTTGATAATATAGTAACCAAAAACCTTTATTTTGTAGTGTGTAATTGTTTGTTTGTTTACTTTTTAAAAGTATTTTTGCGATTATATATGCGTCGTATTGGATCTATAGGTTTAGTGCCTTACGATTCAGAGTTAGAGGGTACTGTCAGAAAAATTAGAAAACAGTAAAAACAAATTGAAAATCCTTGCGAAATGGCAAATAATCAAGATAATCAGAGAAACGATATTGGAAATTTGCTAAGAACTTTAAGAGATTATGCTAACCCAACAACAGATGAAATTCACATAACTATTCAAAATCCTGATGTTGCTGCTAATTCATTTGAACTTAAACCTACTGTTATCTAAATTGTACAAAATAATCAATTCAGAGGAACACCTAATGAGGATCCAAACTTACATCTTGTTAGTTTTCTAGAACTGTGTGCTACTTTTAAATATGACAGAGTGTCTAGTGACGCTATCAGACTTAGACTTTTTCCTTTCTCATTAAGGGATAATGCTAAGGCGTGGTTAAACTCGTTATCGCCTGGATCTATTAGAACTTGAGGAGAATTATCTCAGAATTTTCTATCAAAATATTTCCCTCCATCAAAGACTACTAAACTAAGAAATGATATTACATCACTTTGTCAGTTTGAAGGAAACTCAATATATGAAGCTTGGGAGAGATTTAAAGATTTTTAGGAAGTGCCCACATCATGCATTACTAGATTGGTTAATAATTCAAACATTTTATAATAGATTAGTGGAATCATTGAGATCTATTATAGATGCTGCTGCTGGTGGATCGTTAATGTCAAAACATTTTGATGAAGCATACGCATTAATTGAAGAAATTACTACTAATAATTTTCAATGGCCCTCTGAACGGTTAAATTCTAAGAGAGTAGCTAGTGTTCATGATTCATATATGATGACTATGGTAGTTTCTCAAATTGCAGCCCTTTCTAAGAAAATAGATTAATATGGAATAATTTATTCTCAACTACCTCAAGTGTTAGAGAATAATTCATTTGGACATATAACAAAATCTTAAACACCTTATGAGACTTTAAATGCTATTAATAGACCTACCAATCCTTATTCGAATTATTATAATCCTGGTTGGAAGAATCACCCAAACTTCAATTGGAATAATAGCAATGCCAATGCTAACCCGCATTGGGGTAACAGTTCTATAAATCCAATTGGAAAATCAAACAATCAAGGAAATACCAATTTTAAACCATCTTATCCTCTTGGATTTAATAGTAACCTGAAATTTAAGGATAATAAGTTGTCTACTGAAGAAATGAATCTGAATATGGGAAATCAATTACAAGCTCAAGGAGTTGCTATGAAAAATATTGAAAATCAATTGGGACATATTTTCACTGCACTTAATAATAAACGTTCTGGAACACTTCCAAGTAATGTTGAGATCAATCCAAAAAATCAAAACAAGGAACAACTTAAGGCTATTTATTTATGAAGTGGAAAAGAATTGGAAACTAGAGTGCAAAAAGAAGTTGAAATAGAAAATGAGAAGGTGGAAATCGATAAAGGTTCAAACAAAATTTATCCAGACTTGGATTATCCTCTTGAGCCAATGAAGATAACTGTTGAAAAATCATCACCTCCATTTCCTCGAAGATTAAAGAAACAAAACAGGGATAACAGATTTGGAAAATTTTTGGAGATCCTTAAGAAATTAACGATAAATATTCCTTTTGTTGAAGCATTAGAACAGGTGCCTGACTATGCCAAGTTTATGAAGGATATCCTGAGAAAGAAAAGAAAGTTTACAGATCATGAAACTGTTGCACTTAGTGATGCGATGCAACTTTATATATGCTTTTAAATACAAGAATTTGATACCACTTTTTGGAATATTTAATTCCTAGCAAATAGCTTCAAAAACTTGATGTGCGAGGTTTACTTTTATTAATTTATATTTAGATTTTATAATAATTATTGTAAAAGTCACAATTTTAAGCGCAAGTATACGTATCGTTCAAGTAATAAAAGGATCTAATGGAGTCCTGGATATCGATCCCACAGGGATAGTGTTTTTATAAAAAGTAAGAAATTTAAGAAATATTTTGGAATTTTTCAAATTAAAAGTAATATATATATATATATTATTTTCAAATTTAATTTACTAACAATTTTACTATAAGCAAGTAAGCAGTAAGCAGTAATTAAAATTCAATGCAAGTATAAAAATGACTTTCTCCTTTTTAACTAATCCAAGATTTTTAGAATAATTATCTTTTGTTTGGAATTTAGATTATGGTATTGTGCCAAATAGAAGCATTCCTATTCTTTACCCTTTGGTCCAGGAGCAAAGAACATTGACTAATCTATAGATCGGTTCAGGATGTTTTATTAGTAGAAAGGGTTAATCTAGGCTCACACTACTAGATGTCCAAGGGTGGCTATGGTCGGCCCTACCAGTGACCTGTTCCCTTTCTATAAACCAAATTTTTAGAATTTAGTCTGTCACTCTAAAAACTAATTAATTTTATGCCCAATAAATAATATCTTGTTATTTATTTACACTTCACCTTAAATAACCCGCGTATAGCCTGCGATTACCTAAGGATTCATGTGATATCATCTGGTTAAATATTTATCTCCGGATAGGTCTCAAAATTCTTCAACAGGTTTTAACAATTTAAATGGCCAATTTTAAAAGCAAACCTCGATCAGGTATTAATATTATCACAATATTTTAAATATTTTAAATTTAATTCCCCTACAAATTTAATTAATTTATTATCATTTCATAGTTGAAAGGAGAAAGATAACTAACTACTCAGAACACATTGAAATCACACAATAAAAAATATTTATAAAAATTTTAACCAATGTACAAATACTTATCTGAAGTGTTCCTTCAAGTGATCCGTTGACTTTTACTGACTCCAAAGAAATGATGAAAAACTCCAATAGCAAAAACACACAATAAATACTCAAAATAAACTCATTAGATACAAAGTAAAGTGGCTCTCTAAGTGTGGAAGAGACTCAATAAAAGTAAAGGGGGTGCTTAGGGACTATGGAGTGCCTAAGGGGATGGGGTGCGATTTTTTCTGTAGAATGGCCTCCTATTTATAGAGCTCTGAATTTGACCAAGGGTTGCTTAAGACACCTCTTCAAAATTCGTCCAAATTCAATGCATCTTCTAGAAGGTAACTGTCGCGCCTATGCACCGAAATCTGGCGCCTAGGCATCGAGATCTGCCGCCTAGGCGCCGGACTCCGTGACCAGGTCTTTGGCACCTCTTCACTTTGGGTCGCACATCTTCGTGATTAAAACTGTTTCCTTGCGTCCAGATACATTGTATCACATGTCTTATATATTCGGAGTAACTTCCAGTATTCTAGAAGCTCCAATAACCACTTAACTCCGTCAAAATAACTGCCCAAAGTCGTCAAAAATCTAGTCTGCATCTTTATCGAACTGGCGCTTAGGCACCGAATTCTGGCGCCTAGGCGCCATGCCAATAATTCCAATATTTTGCTCCATAAGCTCCATTTTTACTCATTTTTGCTCTTTTTTCCATCTTTTTCTTTCTTGAACTCTTTTTTAATCATCTACATCCAAAAACATGAAAATATCTTTCATTAAAGCATAATATCCTTAAGAATTGAATCATAAATAAGGCATAAAAATGATTATTTTTTAGGTAGATCAAATTCTCCCAAACTTAAACGTTACTTGTCCTCAAGTAACCCTTAACATTTGGAATGAAGTTAAAATTTTTAAAATTCCTTACAATTTTTGGTTTTATAAATGCTTTAGTAAATCATTAACCACATTTCACTAATTAAGTTTAATTTTAAGAATTAAAGAACATTTAACTACCAAATCATAAGACTTCCAATTTTTCCTTTATTTCAAGAATAATTGTAGTTCATCATATTAAGGTCACATCGAATATTTACAAGAAAAAGATTTTCATGAAATATTTTTCTAGTAAAAATATTTGTACATAGAAATTAAGTTAAAAATGTAATCAGTTTTCTTCCTATAAAATAATTCAACTGAAGCCAATTTTTGATTAAGCATTTCCTCAAGCTTCTCCTCGCATTCTTTTTTCTCTCTTTTTTTTTTTGATGATTACTATTTTTGGATAGCCTGTTAATGATTTTGAACTTCACTATACTTATTTTATTTTCAAAAACTTATACAATCTTAATAAATTTATTATTTTTCAAAACTTATTTCAATTTTTTCTTTTATAAGTAATAATCTTGATTCCTTAGTATTTCAAAAAAATAATTCTCTTTACTATAAATAGAAATATTTTGATCTTATTATTCTTTAAGTTAAATAATTCTATTCTTAAAATCAATCAAAATTTTTAAAATTTTAGTTAAGTTTACTAATTTATTTATAAATTCATAAATTTAGGTAATCTTAAACCGATTTTTCATTCCTTATGTTATGTTATTATATTTTTAAAGAAAATATTAGTTCATTGAGGATAAATAATGTTTAAATTTGATAAATGTTTTCCCTTCCCCCAAACTTTAGCTTTAGTATAAATATGAATCATGAAATTTTCTAAAGCATGAGAGAAAGAAATAAACAGGAATTAATCTAAGTACAATAATGATGTAGTAAGGAAAAACTAACTTCTACTTCTACACATGCTTTAATATAAATATAACAGAAATGATTAAGCATATATAGAAAATTTTTGTAGAGCAGGAGTTAATTTCTAAAAAAAAACTTTTTTTTTATTTTTAAACTTGCAAACTTACTAATTATTCATGAACACTAAACAGTAGGCTGAAACGAAAATAAACTTTTATAAAAATTCATTTTCATTTCAGTCTTAAACACACATCAGATAATCTAAAAACAGTTTCAACATAAAATGTTCACATAAACCCTAACAAATAACATCACACTAAACAGCACAAGAAACAAGAAACACACTAAAAACAGAATCAACACATCTCAAGAGGTAAGTTAAGCTACTAATCACTATCGGTAGCTTCATCATCATCATCATCAAAAGAAAACTCCATATCCTTTGGATCAACATGTGGTGAAAATCTGGGACAAGTAGGGAACTGAACATCATGCTCACCCTTCAGAAATCTCACTAAAGACTCAGAATACTCAGCATCATAATCACTCTTTCTTTATGTATACTCAGAAAGATGATTGATCCAAGAAAAAAATACCTTTTTTTATGCCTTGATTTTTATTAAATTTTAAGGATATTATGCTTTAATGAAAAGTATTTTTGTGTTTTTGGATGTAGGTGATGCAAAAATGTTCAAGAAGGAGAAAAATATGAAAAAGGAGTAAAAAGGAGCAAAAAGGAGCAAAAATAGAGCCAAAAATGCAAAATTGTCGAAATTACTGGCCTGGCGCCTAGGCGCTAAAGTCCGGCTCCTAAGCTTCAGCTCGATAAAGAAAACTGTTAAGTTTTTGATGACTTTTGGGCGGTTATTTTGACGGTGTGAGCGGTTATTAGACCTTCAAGAAGACTGGCAGCTGTTCCTGGTTTATAGGACATGTGATACAATGTATTTGGACGCTTTTAAAACAGTTTTAATCGCGAAGAGGTGCGATCCAAAGTGATGAGGTTCGAAGAACTGGGCGCGGTGTCCGGCGCCTAGGCGCCAGACACACCTTCTAGAAGATTCATTGAATTTGGACACATTTTGAAGAGGTGCCTTGAGGCAACCCTTGAAAACTATAAATAGGAGGGTACTCCTTCAGAGAAAAACGCCTAACCTAGAGAGAGGATTAGAGAGATAATATTAAGGCCACATTTTTACTTTCCTTCATAAATTAGTGAGTTTATTTTAGAGTTTGTATTTAGAATTTGAAAGAGTTGGTGCATCTGGAGTTCATTACGCTGTGGAGTCAGTAGAAATCAGAAGTTCAGTAGGAGAAACATCTAAGATAAGTATTTTTATTTTGATTCAAAGTTTGTTTATTATGTTTTGTTATTTAATTTCAATGTGTTCTGAGTAGTTACTTTACTTTCTCCTTTAATAATGAAAAGATAAATAAGATAATACAAAACTCGTCGGAGAATTAAAAATCATATATTTTCAAAACATTGCGATAATATTAATACCGGTTCTTAATTTACTATTTAAATTGGCCATTTAAATTGTTACAATCTGTTAAAGAGTTTTGAGACAAAGAAGGAGATGAATTCTTAACTTGTAGATATCACACGAATCCTTGGGTAGTCGAAGGCCTTGTGCGGGTTATTCAAGGTGAAGTGCAAATAAATAGGAAGATATTATATATTGGGCGTAGAATTGATAAGTTTTTAGAGTGACAGACTAAATTCTTATGATTTGATTTATAGAAAAGGAAAGGGTCACTAGTAGGGCCGACCATAGCCACCCTTGGACATCTAGTAGTGTGAGCCTAGATTAACCCATTCTACAAACAATACATCCGGACCTGATCTATAGGCTAGCCTATGTTCTTTATACTATCGAGCGAACATAAAGAATAGGAATGCTTCTATTTGGCACAATGCCATAAATTTATGTTCTCCACGAATATTATTATTATCTTAGAAAATCTTGGATTAATTGAAAGGGAGAAAGTTGCTTTCTTATTGCAATTTACATCAATCATTTTATTTTTGCTTTATTATTGCATCTAGTAAATTAAAGATATTTTATTTTTGACTATAAAAGAAATATTTTAAAATAAAAATATTTAAAGATCTATAACTCTCTCCTCGTGGGAACGATACTTGGGTCTTTGTTTCAAAGCCCTATATTACTTGATACGATACATATACTTGCGTAGTACCCCTAGTGTGTATAATATTTTCCATAAAATTATATTTATATACACTAGCCACTATTATTATTTATAACATATATTTTTGAAAGCATTAATTAGTACATTGATCTTCAGAGGACTTCGGGTCAAGTTTTTGGCGCCATTGTCAGGGAAGAAGATTTTAGTACGCATATATTTATATCGGGTCAAGTTTTTGGCGCCGTTTCCGGGGAGAGCAGAGGCAAATTTTTAGATTTTAAGTATTTTTATTCAATTTTCTTTATTGTAAAAAAAATAAAAAAAATAAATATATAATACAAAAAAAACATTTAAATAATAATAATATTTATTTTAATTCTTGCTAATTTACTTTTTATGCGTAGTTCTGGACCTGAAGGATTATTACCTTTAGATTCTAAATTAGAAAGAACTGTTAGAAGAATTAAAAAAAGAAAATAAATTCAAAAATTTTAAGAAATGACTAATTTACATAGCAATTAACAAAATCCAATTGAAATTAATGATCAAAACGTTTACAAACCATTAAGGGATTATGTTAACCCTACAGTTGATGAACTTCATAGTTGTATTTAAATACCCATTATTGATGATAATTCTTTTGAGCTTAAACCGTCTATTATTCAAATGGTTCAAAACAATCAATTTAGTGGAACACCAAATGAGGATCCAAATTTACACCTTGCTAGTTTTTAGAACTTTGTGCTACCTTTAAATATAACAATGTTTCTGATGATGCTATTAGGCTTAGACTCTTTCCTTTTTCTTTAAGAGATAAAGCAAAGATGTGGCTGAACTCATTAGCAACAGGTTCTATTAAAACATGGGCTGAAATGACACAAAAATTCCTTGCTAAATATTTTCCTCCTTCTAAAACTTGCTAAATTAAGAAATGATATTACTTCATTTAGTCAATTTGACAGAGAGATAATTTATGAAACTAGGGAAAGATTTAAAGAACTATTAAGAAAATGTCCTCATCATGCTTTACCTGATTGGTTAATTATTCAAACATTTTATAATGGATTATTTGGATCTTTAAAATCAATTATTGATGCTCATTACTTGGAGGTTCTTTAATGTCTAAATCATTTGAAGAAGCTTACACTTTAATTGAAGAAATGGCTAACAATAATTTTCAATGGCCTTCGAAAGGATTAATCTAAAAGAATGGCAAGTATTCATGATAATGAAGCCTTTTCTATTTTAGCTTCACAAGTAGCAGCAATGTCTAAGAAATTAGATAGTTTTGCTATTAATATATCACATAATAACTCTGCTAATATTAAAGATTCTCAAACTATTTAAACTTTACAAGCTAATGCTAGTAAAAATAATCCTTATTCAAATTATTATAATCCTGGATGGAAAAATCATCCTAATTTTAAGTGGAATAATTCACAAAAATGGGGTAATAATCAATCTCATCCCACTGGAAATTGGAATAATCAAGTTAATTCAAACTATAAACCACCTGGATTTAACAATCAACAGAAAAAGTTATCAATAGAAGAATTAATTTTACAACTAAGTAATCAATTACAAAATCAAAACACTGATATTCGTAATATTGAGAATCAAATGGGACAAATTGCTAATTTAATTAATTATAGACCCCCAGGAACACTTCCTAGAAATGTTGAAATCAATCCAAAAGAAACTGGAAAAGAACATGAACGTGTTAAAGCTGTACAACTTAGAAGTGAAAAGGAATTAAAAGAAAGAACGCAGAATGAAATTGAAAAAGAGATTGAGGTTGAAGAGATTGAAAAATCTAAAGAAACTCCTTCTCCTATTAAAGATCAAACTGATATTTCTATTAATACGGATTGAAAAACCACCACCACCTTTTCCTCAAAGACTTAAACAGCAGAAGCTTGATCATCAATTTTCTAAGTTCTTTGAAATTTTTAAGAAACTTACTTATAAACATATCTTTTCGTTGAAGCTTTGGAACAGATGCCAACTTATGCAAAATTTATGAAGGATATTTTAAGTAGGAAACGAAGATTTGAAGCTTTTGAAACTGTTGCATTAAGTGAAGAATGTAGTGCAATAATTCAAAAGAAATTACCTCAAAAACATAAAGATACTGGAAGATTTACTATACCTTGTGCTATTGGAGAAAAGTTTTGTGGAAAAGCTTTATGTGATTTAGGAGCAAGTATTAATCTCATGCCATTTTCTATTTTTTGAAGGTTGAATTTAGGAGAGATTACTCCCACCACTGTAACCCTTCAATTAGTTGATAGATCTATCACTTACCCTAAAGGAGTTATAGAGGATGTTCTTGTTAAAGTAGATAAATTTATCTTCCCTGTAGATTTCATTGTACTTGATATAAAAGAAGATAAAGAAATACCTATTATTTTAGGGAGACCTTTTCTAGCGACCGGACAAGCTATGATTGATGTGCAAAAAGGAGAATTAACCCTGAGAGTTAATGATCAAGAGATTAAATTTAATGTCCTTAAATCAATGAAGTACCCTGACAATGAAAAATGTTATCAAATGAATATAATTGATTATTTAATTGAGAAATATTATCAAGGAAAATGTAAAGTCATTTCTGAAGAAAAATTTGAATTATTAACCGATGAAGATGAAGAACTAAATGAAGAAGAAACTCATTATATTAAAGATAGTTGGGAAACATTTGACATAACTCAAAATGATATACTTTTACCCTCAATTAATAAAGCCCCTGAACTGGAATTAAAAAATATTACCTTCACATTTAAAGTATGCATTTCTGGGAAATTCATTAATTTTACCTGTTCTTATTTCTTCTGAGCTAAGTAAAGATCAAGAAGAAAAATTGATAGGAGTGTTAAAGAATTATAAGAAAGCATTTGGTCGGACAATTGCTGACATAAGAGGAATAAGCCCGTCCATTTGTATGCATAGAATTTTAATGGAAGAAAATTTTAAACCTACTATTGAACCTCAAAGAAGATTAAATCTTATCGTGAAAGAGGTTGTTAAAAAAGAAATTGTTAAATGGTTAGATGCTGGTATTATTTATCCTATTTCGGATAGCCAATGAGTAAGTCCTATTCATTGTGTTCCAAAGAAAGTAGGAGTAGTTGTCACTGTCAATGATAAAAATGAACTAATTCCTACAAGACAAGTTACTGGATGGTGAATTTGCATTGATTATAGGAAATTAAATGACGCCACTAAAAAGGATCATTTTCCTTTACCTTTCTTGGATCAAATGCTTGATAAATTAGCTGGACACTCATATTTCTGGTTTCTGGATGGATATTCTGGTTATCACCAATTACCTATCGCTCCTGAGGACCAAGAGAAAATGACATTTACAAGTCCTTATAAAACATTTGCCTTTAGAAGAATGTCTTTTGGTTTATGCAATGCACCTGCAACTTTTCAAAGATGTATGATGTTAATATTTTGTGATTTGATCGATAGAGGAATTGAAATATTCATGGATGATTTTTCAGTTTTTGGAACTTCTTTTGAATCTTGTTTGGAAAATATTTCCAAAGTTCTTAAAAGATGTGAAGAAACAAACTTAGTTCTTAATTGGGAAAAATGTTAATTCATGGTCACAGAAGGCATTGTACTTGGTCACAAGATTTCACAAAAAGGGATGGAAGTAGATCAAGCAAAAGTGAAAATTATTGCTGAATTACAACCACCCACTACTGTTACTGTTGTGAGAAGTTTTCTAGGTCATGCTGGATTTTATAGAAGATATATAAAGAATTTTTCTAAATTTGCTAAACCTCTTTGTCATTTATTGGAAAAAGATGCTAAATTTGAATTTAACAAAGACTGTGTTAATGCTTTTAATATTTTAAAAGAAAAATTAATAACTGCACCTATCATTGTTGCAACTAATTGGAATAAATCTTTTGAATTAATGTGCGATGCAATTGATTTTGCAATTGGACCTGTATTGGGATAAAAATATGAGAAAATTTTTAAAGTTATATATTATGCTAGTAAAACTCTCACTGAAACACAAATAAATTACACTGCTACTGAGAAAGAGCTTCTAGCTATAGTATATGCCTTTGATAAATTTAGACTTTATCTTCTTGGTACTAAATGCATAGTTCATACTGATCATTCCGATATTAAATATCTAATGTCAAAAAAGGATGCTAACCTAGACTAATAAGATGGGTTTTACTTCTACAAGAATTTGATTTTCAAATAGTGGATAGAAAAGGAACTTACAACCAAATTGTTGATCATTTGTCTAGAATTAAGAATGATGTTATTACTGAAGAAAACATAAATGAGAAATTTCCTGATGAACTTTTATATGTTATTCAGGATGCCAAACACCTTGGTATGCGGATATTGTTAACTATTTAGTTAGCAATATTCTACCTTATGGATTGGATGAAAATTTTATTAAGAAATTTAAAAATGATGCTAAATATTATATTTGGGAAGATCCTCATTTTTTTAAATTAGGAAGAGATTCTATAATTCAAAGATGCGTACCTTATGAAGAAACTTTTGCTATTATTCAAAAATGTCATGATTCTGATTTTGGAAAACACTTTGGAGTAGATAAAACTGCATTTAAAATTTTAAATTCAGGATTTTATTGGCCTACATTATTCAGAGATGTCATACATTATGTTAAAACATGTGATCGATGTCAAAGGATGGGAAATATATCCAAGAAAGATAAAATACCTTTAAACTATATATTGGAAGTTGAAATTTTTGATATATGGGGTTTAGACTTTTTGGGACCATTTGTACCATCATCTGGAAAAATTTATATTTTATTAGCAGTTGATTATGTTTCAAAGTGGATTGAAGCTGTAGCTTTACCTAACTGTGACTCCAAAAGTGTATCTAAATTTTTAAAGAAGATGACTTTTTCAAGATTTGGAATGCGTAAGGTAATTATCACAGCTGGTGAAAGTCATTTTAGAAATATAAGAATTCAATCATTACTGCAAAATTTTGGAATCAAACATAAAATTGCAACTGCTTATCACCCACAAACAAGTGGAATGGCTGAAGTATCAAACAGAGAAATTAAAAGAATTTTAGAGAAGACTATTAATCCTAAAAGAACTGATTGGGTTGATAGACTTGATTCTACATTATGGGCTTATAGAACAGCTTATAAGATACCAATCGGAATATCACCTTACCAGTTAGTTTTTGGTAAACACAATCACTTACCTGTTGAACTTGAACATAAAACTTATTGGGAGATAAAGGAGTTTAATTCTGATTTGAATACTGCAGGAGAAAAACAATTATTGCATTTAAATGAGATGGATGAAATAAGAAATGAATCATATGATAATGCAAAAATTTATGAAGAGAAAATGAAGGTATTAAATTATAAAAAGATTTCAAGAAAAATATTTGAGCCTGGACAAGAAGTATTACTATTTAATACTCGTTTAAGACTTTTTCCTGGAAAATTGAGATCAAAATGGATCGGACCGTATATAATAAAAAAAGTATACCAATATGGAGCTGTGAATATTAAAGACCCCAAAACGGGAAAATTTTTAAAGTTAATGGATTAAGATTGAAGCCTTATTTGGGAGACATTAAAAAGATTTATAAAGAGGCTTATGAATTGAGTCAACCTGATTAAAGAATTACTTAGGTCGGGCTGACGACGTTAAACTAAGCGCTTTATGAGAGGCAACCCATAGATTTTATTTTTAGTGTGTTTTTACATTTTTAATGTAAGGTTATGCCTCGGTCTTGACTAATTTTATATAACTTTAGAAAATTAAAAATTATCTTGAAGTATATAAAGTTTGAACTTTGGATCACTCCATTTCATATGTGAGTAA
Organism: Papilionanthe hookeriana x Papilionanthe teres; assembly: GCA_022702705.1. NCBI lineage: Eukaryota > Viridiplantae > Streptophyta > Magnoliopsida > Asparagales > Orchidaceae > Papilionanthe > Papilionanthe hookeriana x Papilionanthe teres. The sequence goes on from CM040425.1 coordinate 25,996,422, forward strand.
AAAGGAGATCAAGTTAACCTTCATTGAGATTATGTATAATTGTGTTACTAAGTCTATATTGATCTTACCATTATAATTTACCTATTTTCTGAGAACGAAACTTTGAAATTTGACGTTAGGCAAAATGGAGTCGAACATGGTTCCGGCGCCTAGGCGCCAGAATTCGGTGCCTAGGCGCCAGAATAAACTGTGTGTCGATGGGTCCGGCGCCTAGGCGCCATATTTGGTGGCTACGCGCCACGGTTACTGGGTCGTGTAAAAACTGAAAATTTTCAGTTTTTCACACGATTTTCACCTTTAAATTAACCCATCTTCGTCCCCAATCCCTAAGCAATCAATATTTCGACCCTTACACTTCATTCTTGAGAGATTAGAGAGGATTTTTAAGAAATGGAGAGGAGAAATCTTGGAGAAGAGGCTAGAGACAAAGATCCAAAAGATCCTCAACCCTACTTCAATGGTTTCATCGCTGTAAGTTTGGAGAAAATTTTTAGTTGTCTTGATAAATTTGAAGCAGATTTCAAGAGTATTGGAGATCGCCTTCATGAGATGTATCATCAGATTAAACATCTGGAATGGCAAGCGAAACTCCAATTTGATCATCTAGCGGCTTATCAAGATGCTCAAGTTGAAATGTATGTGAAGAACAAATGGATTGACGAGAAGACGGCTACGGATTTTCCGAGAGCATTAGTGTTCTTCCCAAGTGGGCTGAATAGTTTTCCTTGCCAAGATAATGGAAATTAGATAGTGATTTGGTGAGATCATTATTTATCTAGTGAGTCGTTGTATCGATTTAGTGAATCGATTGTGTTTGTTTGTGTATTTGCTTTCATGTTCAATGTGTGTTGTATTTGTTTTCAAATTGTGTTTTTTGATTGTGTGTTAGGACTTGAATCATTATATTATACTTATCTGAAGTGTATTGAGACAATATTGAAGATTATAAATGGAAATTAGAGGAGTTTGATTTAAACCTTGTGTTTGATTGGTGGATTTAATATTTAATTTTTAAAATTTTTGGAAAATGTTTTGGAAGTTAGAAACAGAAGCCCTACTCTAATAGGAGTAATTGGAAGTTGAATTTATGAATTTTGGTGGAAAATAAAATTTTTTTGAGTGATTTTTGTGAAAGGCGAGTCTGGCGCCCCTGCTTAAACAAAAATTAACATATAAACCCCATTCGCCATGGATGACGCCTAAGCTTCATCTCCTTCCCCATTTTCACGAAAATACACCTCTTAGATCCATTTTGAGGTCAAAACATCAAGTATTTGGGCGCGAAATCACTTGATTTCTTCGTCTCGAGGTCAGATCTTCAGTCTAATCCATTTATTTTCGATTTTCACCATAGTTTTTCCTATGTTTTGCTAAAATCTGAAATTTTGAGAAAAATTTTGATTTTTAGGTATTCTATTTGGATTTTGAAAACTTATTTAAGTTTCTTAAACTTAAAAAGAGTTTAAATATTTGATTCCTAAATTTGTTCTTATTTTCTTTCACGTTTAGATGGCACCAAAATCTTAGCGAGGGAAGGGACGAGAAAATTTTGACAGTAGCAAGTTCGCGACTGCAGCAGCGCATTTTCGATATCATGAATTTACGACGTCGAGAAAGTTTATCTTGGAGCGATGCTTTTACAATCCGGGTGAAATGATCGAGAACACAATCGTTGCGCACAACTGGCAACGATTCTGTTATTTCACTGTTGTTGCTGTTATTCCAGTCGTTCGCGAATTTTATGCTAACTTTATAGATGCAGAAGACTACAAAGTCTTCGTTAGAGGTATCAAAGTTGGATTTACTCCGAAGAGGATCAATGTGTTTTATGGACTGCCACCTACCATTGAGTGCCACTATTCTGGATTATCTCCATCTGAGGGAGATCTTGAGATGATCATTGCTTATTTGACTTACGGCACTGGAGCCTGGGAGATCCGGAATGACAAACGGGTAAATTTCAAATCTTCTAAGTTAAATGGTATTTCCAAGGCATGGCATTACTTTATTTCTGCTAGACTTCTACCTTCCCACCACCTCAGTGAAGTCACTAGAGATCGTGCTATCTTAAACTATTGCATTCAGGAGAGGAAGCTGATAGATGTTGGCAGTATCATTTATGATTCTGTGGTGTCTACTACTAGATCCAGCTCTTCTGTGGGACTGGGATTCCCATCTTTGATCTATTCATTATGTGTTAGCAATGGAGTTACTGTTGATATTTTTGAGGAGAAGCTGAAAACTACCAAACTAATTGAGCAGGAGAGTGCTAGCATATATGATCGTCTTTGAGGGAAGAGATCTACCGCCCCTTCTACTTCTGCACCCACTTCAGGTAGACCTTCTACTTTTCGACCTTCTACTTCTACTACTGAGCCACCATCTAGTTTTTGGAAATCGATGCATGATCAGTTTATAGAGCAGCAGCATGAGTTATTTCAAACTCACTGCAGAGTTGATTCTATTGATAAGAAAATTGATCATTTATCTGAGTATACCAAGAGGAAGAGTAGTTACGATGCTGAGTATGATGAAAATCTCGTTAGATTCCTGAAGGGAGAGCATGATGTTCAGTTTCCTACCTTTCCTATATTCTCACCATATGTTGATCCTAAGGATGTTGAGTTTTCTTTTGGTGATGATGACGATGATGAGGCTACAGACAGTGATTAGTAGCACGATTTACCTCCGAGATGTGCTAAGTCCGTTGTTAGTTTAGTTTGTTTGCTAGTATTGATTGTTGTTTGTTGTTTGCTAGTTTAGATTTGTTTATGTACTTTATGTGGATTGTTTGGTGTTGAGACTTGTTGTTAGAGTATTTTTAATGTATTGTGTTTAAGATTGAAATTTGGATGAATTTATGTTTATTTCTCGTTTCGACCTACTTGTTTAGTAGTTAGTATTGTTGTTCTATTTCTGTTATTATAAGTAGTATCGTCATTTAATTTAATTACTAATGAGCCTGCTTACTTTTATACCTGCTTCATTATTTCAGTATTATTCATAAAAGCATGTGTAGAAGTAAATTTTTCTTTCTAGAATTTTTTTTACATACTTATAAAAATTCCTTTTTAAAATTATGTTTTTCTTTCTCTCATACTTTAAAAAATTTTCATGATAGACCAAAACTTAAGTATAGGGGAAAGGGAAAATACATTCAAATTTAAATTTTATTTGTCCTTAAAGAACTAATATTTTCTTAAAATAAAAATTTTAACATAACATGAGGAAAGAAGAATCTATTTAAGATCACTTAAATTTTTGAAATTATAAATAATTTAGTGGACTTAAACAAAAATTTTAATAACTTTGATTGATTTTAAGAATAGAATTATTCAACTTAAAGAAGAATAAGATTACGAAATTTTTCTATTCATAGTAGAGATAATTGAATTTTAGAAGTATTAAGAAATCAAAAATTATAACTTGAAAAAGAATAGATTGAAATTCTTTTTGAAATCTATTTACGTTATAATAATTAAGTGAAAATGTGAAAGTTTAAAAATATAAGTTAAGGATAGTGAAGTTCAAAACCATTAACAGGCTATTCAGATACAATAATCCTCTCTCTTTAAAAAAAAAAAGATAGAAAAGAGAAAAAGAGAGGAGAAGCTTGAGGAAATGCCTAATCAAAAATTGGATTCACTTGAATTAATTCATAAAAAGAAAACTGATTACATATATTACTTAATTTTTATGCATGTATTTTTATTAGAAAAGAATTTCATGTAGATCTTTTTCTTGTGAATAATTTATGTGATTTTAATATAATAAACTACAATTATTTTCAAAGTGAATGAAAAATTTTTGAAGTCTTATGATTTGGTAGTTAGAATATTCTTTAAATTCTTAAAATTAAACATAGTTAGTGAAATTTGGTTAATGATTTATTAAAGCCTTTATAAAATCAAAAATCATAAGGAATCTTAAATATTTACCTTTTATTCCAAATATTATTCATTTCATATAGTAAAAAGGGTTACTTGAGGACAAGTAAAATTTAAGTTTGGGGGATTTTGATCCAAGAAAAAAATACCTATTTTTATACCTTATTTTTTATTAAATTTTAAGGATAATATACTTTACTGAATGGTATTTTAGTGTTTTTGGATGTAGGTGATGCAAAAATATTTAAGAAGGAGAAAAATATGAAAAAGGAGCAAAAAGGAGCAAAAAGGAGCAAAAATAGAGCCAAAATGCAAATTTGTCGACATTACTGGCCTGGCGCCAGAGTCCGGCGCCTAGGCGCCAGAGTCCGGCGCCTAAGCGCTAGCTCGATACAGAAAACTGTTAAGTTTTTGATGACTTTTGGGCGGTTATTTTGACGGTGTGAGCGGTTATTGGACCTTCTAGAAGACTGGAAGTTGTTCCTGGTTTATAGGACATGTGATACAATGTGTTTGGACGCTTCAAAACAGTTTTAATTGCGAAGAGGTGCGATCCAAAGTGAAGAGGTGCGAAGAACTAGACGCGGTGTCCTGTGCCTAGGCGCCAGACACACCTTCTAGAAGATTCATTGAATTTGGACACATTTTGAAGAGGTGCCTTGAGGCAACCCTTAAAAACTTTAAATAGGAGGGTACTCCTTCAGTGAAAAACGCCCAACCTAGAGAGAGAATTAGAGAGATAATATTAGGGCCACCTTTTTACTTTCCTTCATAAATTAGTGAGTTTATTTTAGAATTTGTATTTAGAGTTTGAAAGAGTTGGTGCATCTGAAGTTCATTACGCTGTGGAGTCAGTAGGAATCAGAAGTTCAGTAAGAGAAACATCTAAGATAAGGATTTTTATTTTTATTCAAAGTTTATTTATTATGTTTTGTTATTTAATTTCAATGTGTTCTAAGTAGTTACTTTACTTTCTCCTTTCAATTATGAAAAGATAAATAAGATAAATCAAAACTCGTCGGAGAATTAAAAATCATATATTTTCAAAACATTGTGATGATATTAATACTGGTTCTTAATTTACTATTTAAATTGGTCATTTAAATTGTTAAAACATGTTGAAGAGTTTTGAGACCTAGAAGGAGATGAATTCTTAACTTGTAGATATCACATGAATCGTTGGGTAGTCGAAGGCCTTGTGCGGGTTATTCAAGGTGAAGTGCAAATAAATAGGAAGATATTATATATTGGGTGTAGAATTGATAAGGTTTTAGAGTGACAGACTAAATTCATATGATTTGGTCTATAGAAAATGAAAGGTTCACTAGTAGGGCCGACCATAGCCACCCTTGGACATCTAGTAGTGTGAGCCTAGATTAACCCATTCTACTAACAATACATCCGGACCTGATCTATAGGGAAGCCAATGTTCTTTATACTATCGAGCGAAGATAAAGAATATGAATGCTTTTATTTAGCACAATACCATAAATTTATATTCTCCACGAATATTTTTATTATCTTAGAAAATCTTGGATTAATTGAAAGGGCGAAAGTTGCTTTCTTATTTCTATTTTCATCAATTATTTTATTTCTGCTTTATTATTGCATCTAGTAAATTAAAGATATTTTATTTTTGACTATAAAAGAAATACTTTAAAATAAAAATATTTAAAGATCTATCACTCTCTCCTCGTGGGAACGCTACTGGGGTCTTTGTTTCAAAGCCCTATATTACTTGATATGATATGTATACTTGCGTAGTACCCCTAGTGTGTAAAATATTTTCCATAAAATTATATTTATATACACTAGCCACTATTATTATTTATAACATATATTTTTGAAAGCATTAATTAGTACGTTGATCTTCAGAGGACTTCGAGTCAAGTTTTTGGCGCCGTTGCCAGGGAAGAAGATTTTAGTACGCATATATTTATATCGGGTCAATGATCGATCTTCTTATCGATTGTATTTACTCTACAATGAGTTAGGAATAACTCATTATGTTGCTCTATAAACTGATCATGCATGGTTTCCCAAAAAGTAGATGGTGGCTCAGCAGAAGTAGATGGTCTAGAAGTAGAAGCTCTACCTGAAGTAGGTAATGAACCAAAAGGTGCAGTAGAACTCTTACCTCGAAGTCGATCATAGATACTAACGCTTTCTCTTCCTATAGGCTTTGTTGACTTGAGCTTTTCCTCAGAAAGCTCAGCAACAACTCCAGTACCTTGACATAAAGAATAGATCAGAGATGGAAAACCAGGTCCAATAGAAGTGCTAGAACAAGCAGTAGCCTCTACAGAATCATAAATAATGCTCTCTACATCAATAGGCTTCCTCTCTTGAATACAGTAGTTAAGGATAGCTTTATCTTTGGTAACCTCACTCAGATGATTGGATCGAAGGAGACGAGCATAAATAAAGTAGTGCCATGCCTTTGAAACACCATTAAGCTTAGAAGATGAAAAATTTACCCTTTTTCCTTTCTGAATCTTCCAGGCTCCAGTACTATCAGTCAGGTAGGCAATGATCATATCTAAATCTTCCTCAAATGGAGAAAATCTGAAATAATAACACTCAATGTTTGGCGGCAGACCATAAAAAATATTGATACGTTCAGGAGTGAATCCTACTCGAACTTCTCGAACAAAAATCTCATATTCTTCAGCATCCACTATTAGCATAAAACTCTCTAAAAACCAGGATAACGGCAATAATAGTGAAATAGCATAATCATTGCCAGTTGAGTGCAACGATAGTCTCCTCAATTCTTCCTCTAGGATTGTAAAAACTTCGCTCCGAGATAAATTTCTGAGTCGTAGCAAAATCATTGTATCAAAAGTGTGCAGCAGCAATGACGAACTTGCTACGATCAAAATTTTCTCGTTCCTTTCCTCGATTAGATTTGGGTGCCATCTAAACGTGAAATAAAAACGCGAAATAAATTCAACGGATCTTGGAAAATAAACTAATTTAAGCTTTTCAATCTTGAAAGAGCTTAAAAATTTCATGGATTTAACCTTAAAAATCAAAATTTTTCTCAAAATTTCAATTATTCTCAATGAGTTTAGAATGTAGATCTGACCTCGGGATGAAGAAATCGGGTGATTTCAAGCTCAAAAACTTGAATATCCAGCTTTAAATGGGATCTATAGGGAGTATTTTCGTGAAAAACAGTGGAGAAGGAAGCTTAGGTGTCAAAAATGGCGTGGGGGTGTTTAAGAAGATGAGTTTTCGGGTTCAGGCCGAACCGGTGCCTAGGCACCGAATTCCGGCGCCTAAGCGCCAGACTCGCCTTTCCAAAAATTCAATTTAATTTTTTTATTTTCCACCAAATCTTATTAAATTGGACTCCTAATTAATCTTATGAGAATATTAATCCAGTTTATATCCTCCAAACTTTTTCACAATCAATTTAAAATGATAGTTTAGATCCACAAAAATGTATCCAAATTCTTCAATTCCAATCCATAACTTCCATTCTAAATTCAATAAATTTTAGTACAAGACTGTATCAAGGTTCATAGTTTTATAAACAACACAAACAACAACATATTCAAAGCAAACATTCATATCTAAAAACACACATTGAACAATTAAGCAAACACACAAATTTGATATTCAACACACTAACACATGACTCGATCACACCTAAAACACATATAAAATCTAGTTAACACTAATCTTCAGTTACCATCTCTTTCACAATGAAGTTCGCTAGGACTGAAGTGATAGAATACCAAAGCTCTTGGAAATTCCAAAGTCGTCCTTTCATCGATCCACTTGTTCTTCGCGTACATTTCTACTTGAGCGTCATGATAGGCCTCCATATGATCAGATTGAAGTTTGGTTTACCATTCCAAGTGTTCATATTGGTGGTACATCTCATGGAGACGATTACCAATACTCTGAAGTTCTGCTTCAATCTTCTCCAATCGACTAAATAATTTCTCCATACTAACACAAAAAAACCATTAAAACAAGGCTGAGGATCTTTAGGAGATTTGTCTCTTACCTCATTTCCATGATTTCCTCTATCCATTGCCTCCAAATCATTCTTAACTCCTCCAAAATGGATTGCTCTGGTCGAAATTAAGGTTTCTATGGGATTGGGGACAAAGAATAGGCAATATATAAAGAGATTTCGTGTGAAAAATTGAAGATTTTCAGTTTTTACACGATCAGTAACTGTGGCTCTTATGCGCCAAATTCTGGCTCCTAAGCACCGGATCATCGATACACAGGCCATTCTGGCACTTAGGCGCCAACTTTTGGCACCTAGGCACCGGAACCTCGATCGACTCCGATTCGCCTATCGTCAAATTTTGCAAGTTTCGGTCGTAAAAATAGGTCTAACAAACGGGTATGATCAACACACAAACACAATTACGAAAAGTTCAAATCACAAACAATCACTAACAAAGGTTAACTTGATCTCCTTTTTACTCACATTTGACAATGAGTGGTCCATGTCCAAATTCTATATACTTTAAGATAATGTTTAGCTTAAGCCAATACAGACTTGTTAGCCTTTTATTTTCCGAAGTTATATGAAAATTTAGTCAAGACCAAGGCATAACCTTGCAGTATTAATTTAACTCACACTAATAAGTATGGGTTGCCTCCCACAAAGCGCTTGGTTTAACGTTGTCAGCCCGACCTAATTAATTGAATTAACTGGGTAGACTCAGATAATAAGCCTCTTTGTAATTTAATTTCATTTCTCCCATATAAGGATTCAGTCTTAATCTGTTAACTTTAAAAACTTTCCAGTTTTGGGATCTTTAATATCCATAGCTCCATAAGGGTATATTCTCTCAATTATAAATGGTCCCATCCATTTAGATTTTAATTTTCCAGGAAAAAGTTTTAAACGAGCATTAAATAATAATACTTCTTGTCCAGGCTCGAATATTTTCCTTAAAATCATTTTGTCATGCAATTTCTTCAATCTTTCCTTATAAATTCTTGCATTTTCATAAGACTTATTTCTTTTCTCTTCCATTTCATTCAGTTGTAATACTCATTTTTCTCCTGCAGTATTCAAATTTTAATTGAACTCCTTTATCGCCCAATAAGCTTTATGTTCAAGTTCAACAGGTAAGTGACAACATTTACCATAAATTAATCGATAAGGTGACATTCCGATAGGTGTCTTATAAGTTGTTCTATAAGCCCATAATGTAGAATCAAGTCTATCAACCCAGTCAGTTCTTTTAGGATTAAGAGTCTTCTCTAATATTCTTCTAATTTCTTTGTTTGATACTTCAGCCATTCCACTTGTTTGAGGATGATAAGCAGTTGCAATTTTATGTTTAATTCCAAATTTTTCCAACAATGATTGAATTCTTATATTTCTGAAATGACTTCCCCCATCTATGATAATTATCCTGGGCATTCCAAATCTTGTAAAAAATCATTTTCTTCAAAAATTTCGAAACACTTTTGGAATCATAGTTAGGTAAAGCTACAGCTTCGATCCACTTTGAAACTTAATCAACAGCTAATAAAATATAATTTTTCTAGATGATGGTATGAAAGGTCTTATAAAGTCTAAACCCCATACATCAAAAATTTTGATTTCTAATATAAATTTTAGAGGCATTTCAACTTTTCTAGATATATTTCCCATTCTTTGACATTGATCACAAGTTTTCACATAATGTCCAACATCTTTAAATAAAGTAAGCCAATAAAATCCTAAATTTCAAAATTTAAATGGAGTTTTATCTACTCCAAAGTGTCCTCAAAATTCAGAATCGTGACATTTTTGAATAATTGCAATAGTTTCTTCATAAGGTACACATCTTCGAATAAAAAAATTTCTTCCTATTTTAAATAAATGAGGATCTTCCCAAATATATGATTTACAATCATTCTTGAATTTCTTAATGTATTTGTTATTCAACCCATATGGTAAAATATTGCTAACCAAATAGTTACTATATCTGCATACCAAGGCATTTGTAATCCTTGAATGACATATAATTTTTCATCCGAGAATTTCTCATTTACATTTTCTTCATAAATCTTCTCATTATTAATTTTGATTCTTGAAAAATGATCAGCAATTTGGTTATCAATTCCTTTTCTGTTCACAATTTCAAAATCAAATTTTTGTAAAAGTAAAACCCATCTGATCAATCTAGGTTTAGCATCTTTTTAGACCTTTTCTGTTCACAATTTCAAAATCAATTTCTTGTAGAAGTAAAACCCATCTGATCAATCTAGGTTTAGAATTTTTTTTAGACATTAAATACATAAAAGCAGAATGATCAGTCTGTACGATACATTTTGTTCCAAGAAGATATGGTCTAAATTTATCAAAGGCATATATTATTGCTAAAAGCTCTTTTTCAGTAGTAGTGTCATTTATTTGAGTTTCATTAAGAGTTTTGCTAGCATAGTATATAACTTTGAAAGTTTTCTCATATTTTTGTCCTAATACAGCTCCGATTGCATAATCACTTGCATCACACATTAATTCAAAAGGTTTATTCCACTCAGGTGCAACAATGACAGGTGCAGTGATTAATTTTTCTTTAAGAATGTTGAACGCATTCAGACAATCTTCATTAAATTCAAATTTAGCTTCTTTTTCCAATAAATGTCAAAGACATTTAGCAATTTTAGAAAAATCCTTTATATATCTCCTATAAAATCTAGCATGACCCAGAAAACTTCTCAAATCAGTAACGGTATTAGGTGGTTGTATTTCAGCAATAATTTTCACTTTTTCCTGATCAACTTCCATCCCTATTTGTGAAACTTCATGTCCAAGTACAATTCCTTCTGTGACCATAAATTGACATTTTTCCCATTTTAGAACTAAATTTGTTTCTTCACATCTCTTCAAAACTTTCGTTATATTTTCCAAGTAAGATTCAAAAGAAGTTCCAAAAACTGAAAAATCGTCCATAAATACTTCAATTCTTTTATCAATCAAATCACAGAATATTGACATCATACATCTTTGAAAAGTTGCAGGTGCATTGCATAAACCGAAAGGCATTCTTCTAAAGGCAAATGTTCCATAAGGACTTGTAAATGTTGTCTTCTCTTGGTCCTCAAGAGCAACGGGTAATTGATGATAACCAAAATATCCATCCAGAAAGCAAAAATATGAGTGTCCAGCTAGTTTATCCAGCATTTGATCCAAGAAAGGTAAAGGAAAATGATCATTTCTAGTGACGTTGTTTAATTTTTGATAGTCAATGCAAATACGCCATCCAGTAACTTGTCTTGTTGGGATTAATTCATTTTTTCATTAACAATGACAGTTACTCCTCCTTTCTTCGGAACACAATGAATAGGACTCACCCATTGGCTATCCGAAATAGGATAAATAATTCCAGCATCTAACCATTTCAAAATGTCTTAACAACCTCTTTCATAATTGGGTTTAATCTTCTTAGAGGTTCAATAGTGGGTTTACAATTTTCTTCCATTAAAATCCTATGCATACAGATTGAAGGGCTTATTTCTTTTATATCTGCAATAGTCTAACCAAAAGCTTTCTTATAATTCTTCAGAATTCAAATTAATTTTTCTTCTTGATCTTTGCTTAATTCCGAAGATATAATTACAGGTAAAGTTAATGAATTTCCAAGAAATGCATACTTTAAATGTGCATGTAACATTTTTAATTCCAGTTCAGGGGCTTTTTCAATTGAGGGTAAAAGTATATCATTTTTAGTTGTGTCTAAAATTTCAAAATTTTCATGAATATAATGAGTTTATTCAGATAAATTTTCAATTTCTTCATTTAATGACTCATTATATAACATAGATTCTTTATCTTTATCATCAGAAATGACCTTACATTTTTCTTGATAATGCTTTTCAATTAAATAATAAAAAATATCCATCCGATATCATTTTTCTTTATCAGGATACCTCATTTATTTTAGAACATTAAATGTTATCTCTTGAACATTAACTCTCATCGTTAATTCTCCTTTTTGCACATCAATCATAGCATCCGGTAGCTAGAAAAGGTCTCCCTAAAATAATAAGTATTTTTTATCTTCTTCCATATCTAGAACAATGAAATCCACAGGGAAGATAAATTTATCTACCTTAACAAGAACATCCTCTATAACTCCTTTAGGATAAGTGATCGATCGATCAGCTAACTAAAGAGTTATAGTGGTAGGAGAAATCTCTCCTAAATCTAACCTTCGAAAGATTGAAAATGGCATGAGATTAATACTAGCTCCTAAATCACATAAGGCTTTTCCACAAAATTTTTCTCCAATAGCGCATGGTATAGTGAAACTTCCAGGATCTTTAAGTTTTTGAGGTAATTTCTTCTGAATTATTGCACTACATTCTTCACTTAATGCAACAGTTTCATAAGCTTCAAATTTTCTCTTCTTGCTTAAAGTATCTTTCATAAATTTTGCATAGCTTGGCATTTGCTCCAAAGCTTCAGCAAAAGGAATGTTGATGGTAAGTTACTTAAAAATTTTAAAAAACATAGAAAATAGATGGTAAAGCTTCTGCTGTTTTAGTCTTTGAGGAAAAGGTGGTGATGGTCTTTCAACTTCCACTTCAATAGTTACTGCAGTCTGATCTTTATTTGGAGAAAGGGTATCTTTAGGTTTTTTAATCTCTTCAACTTCTTTCTCTTTTTCAATCTCATTCCGTGTTTTCTCTTTTAATTCCTTTCTACTTCTGAGTTGTACAGCTTTTGCTTATTCTTGTTCTTTTCCAGATTCTTTAGGATTAATTTTGACATTGCTAGGCAGTGTTCCTTGAGGTCTGTAATTAATGAAATTAGCAATTTTTGACCCATCTGATTCTCAATATTACGAATAGCAGTGGTTTGACTTTGTAGCTGATTTCTTAGTTGCAAGATCAATTCTTCTACAGACAAATTTTTCTGCTGATTGTTAAAACTAGGAGGATAAGCTGGTCTATAGTTTGAATTTCCTTATTTTTTCCAATTTGGATTAACTTGATTATTATTCCATTGTTGATGTCCATTACTCCAATTAAAATTAGGATGATTTTTCCAACCAGGATTATAATAATTAGAATAAGTGTTATTAGTTTTACTAGAAATAGCTTGCAAAGTTTCCATGGTTTGAGAATCATCAGAATTTGCAGAATTATCATTACTTACATGTGATATATTAATACCAAAACTATCTAATTTTTTTGATATCGCAGCCACTTGTGAAGCTAAAATAAAAAAAGCTTCATTATCTTGAATACTAGCTATTCTTTTAGGATTAACCCTTTTAGAAGGCCATTGAAAATTATTATTAGCCATTTCTTCAATTAAAGTGTAGGCTTCTTCAAATGTCTTAGCCATTAAAGGACCACCAGATACAGCATCAATAATAGATCTAAGTGATCCAATAAGTACATTATAAAATGTTTGAATAATTAACCAATTTGTTAAAGCATGATGAGGTCATTTTCTTAATAATTATTTAAATAATTCCCAAGCTTCATAAATTGTTTCTCCATCAAATTGCATAAATGAAGTAATATCATTTCTCAATTTAGCAGGTTTAGAAGGATAAAAATATTTAGCAAGGCATTTTTGTGCCATATCTGCCCATGTTTTAATAGAACAAGTTGATAATGAATTAAGCCACATCTTTGCTTTATCTTGTAAGGAAAAAGGAAAGAGTCTAAGCCTAATAGCATTATCAGAAACATTATTATATTTAAAGGTAGCACAAAGTTCTAAAAAACTAGTAAGATGTAAATTTTGATCCTCGTTAGGTGTTCCTCCAAATTGATTATTTTGAACCATTTGAATAATAGAAGGCTTAAGCTCAAAAGAATTAGCATCTACAGCTGGCATTTAAATACTAACATGAAGTCCACCAGCTGTAAGGTTTGCATATTCCCTTAATGGTTTATAAATATTTTGTTCATTAATTTCGATTGGATTTTGATTATTGTTATGTAAGTTAGCCATTTCTTGATGTTTTGAAATTTTGTTTTCCTTTTTTAATTCTTTTAATTGTTTATTCTAATTCAGTATCAAAAGGTAGTAATCCTTCAGATCCAGAACTACGCATAAAATTTAAAATATTTTAGTTTTGTTTTGGTTTTATTTTTTTATATTTTATTTTTACTTTTTATTCTTTTCTATCCTATCCCTGGCAACGGCACCAAAAACTTGATGCGATGCGACTTTATATATGCTTTTAAATACAAGAATTTGATACCACTTTTTAGAATATTTAATTCTTGGCAAATGGCTTCAAAAACTTGTTGTGCGAGGTTTACTTTTATTAATTTATATTTAGATTTTATAATAATTACTATAAAAGTCACAATTTTAAACACAAGTATACGTATCGTTCAAGTAATACGAGGCTCTAGCGGAGTCCTCAGTTATCAATCCCACGGGGATAGTGTTTTTATAAAAAGTAAGAAATTTATAAAATATTTTAGAATTTTTCAAATTAAAAGTAATATATATAAATATATATATATATATATATATATATATATATATATATATATATATATATATATATATTATTTTCAAATTTAATTTACTAACAATTTTTACTATAAGAAAGTAAGCAGTAAGCAGTAATAAAGTAAAGTAAGCAGTAATTAAAATTCAATGCAAGTATGAAAACGACTTTCTCCTTTTCAACTAATCCAAGATTTTTATAATAATTATCCTTTGTGAGGATTTTAGATTATGGTATTGTGTCAAATAAAAACATTCTTATTCTTTACCCTTTGGTCCAGATGCAAAGAACATTGACTAATCTATAGATCGGTTCAGGATGTTTTATTAGTAGAATGGGTTAATCTAGGCTCACACTACTAGATGTCCAAGGGTGGCTATGGTCATCCCTACAAGTGACCCGTTCCCTTTCTATAAACCAAATTATTAGAATTTATTCTGTCACTCTAAAAACTAATTAATTTTACGCCCAAAAATAATATCTTCCTATTTATTTGCACTTCACCTTAAATAACCCATGTATAGCCTGACACTACCTAAGGATTCATGTGATATCTACTAGTTAAGAATTTATCTCTGGATAGGTCTCCAAATTCTTCAACAGGTTTTAACAATTTGAATGGCCAATTTAAAAAGTAAACTAAGATCAGGTATTAAAATCATCACAATGTTTTAATTATTTTAAATTTATTTCCCCTACAAATTTAATTAATTTATTATCTTCTCATAGTTGAAAGGAGAAAGATAACTAACTACTCATAACACATTGAAATCACACAACAAAACATATTTATAAAACTTTGAACCAATGTACAAATACTTATCTTAAGTGTTCCTTCAAGTGATTCGTTGACTTTTGCTGACTCCAAAGCAATGATGAAAAACTCCAACAGCAACAACACACAATAAATACTCAAAATAAACTCACTAGATACAAAGTGAAGTGGTACTCTAAGTGTGGAAGAGACTAAGTAAAACTAGAGGGGGTGCTTAGGGACTATGGAGTGCCTAAGGGGGGTGGGGTGCAATTTTTTCTGTAGAATGGACTCTTATTTATAGAGCTCTGAATTTGACCAGGGGTTGCTTAAGGTACCTCTTCAAAATTTGTACAAATTTAAAGCATCTTATAGATGGTAATTGTCGTGCCTAGGCACCGGGATCTGGCGCCTAGGCGCCGAACTCGGTGACCAGGTCTTTTGCACCTCTTCATTTTGGGTCGCACCTCTTTAAGATTAAAACCGTTTCCTTGTGTCCATCTGCATTGTATTACATGTCCTATATATTAGGATTAACTTCCAGTCTTCTAGAAGCTCCAATAACAGCTTAACTCCATCAAAATAACTGCCCAAAGTCATCAAAAATCTTGTATGCAACTGTATCAAACTGGCACTTAGGCGCCGGATTCTGGCGCCTAGGCGCCAGGCCAATAATTCAAATATTTTGCTCCATAAGCTCCATTTTTGCTCCCTTTCACTCCTTTCTCCTTATTTTTCTTTATTAGACTCTTTTTTAATCATGTACATCCAAAAACATGAAAATATATTTCATTAAATCATAATATCCTTAAGAATTGAATCATAAATAAGGCATAAAAAGGGGTATTTTTTAAGTAGATCACTTAGCGGAGAGTGTAGTGCAATTATTCAGAAGAAGCTTCCTAAAAAACTTAAAGATCTGGGTAGTTTCACTATTCCATGTGCTAAAGATGAAAACATTTTTGGAAAATCCTTATGTGATATGGGAGCTAGTATTAATCTTTTGCCTTTATCAACTTTCAAAAGGTTGGGAATAGGAGAATTTTCTCCTACATCTGTGACTCTTTAGTTGGTCGATCGTTCCATTACTTACCCTAAAGGAGTGGTGGAAGATGTGTTAGTGAAAGTGGATAAATTTATCTTTCTCGTGGATTTTATTGTACTTAATATGAAGGAAGATAAATAAATTCCAATTATTTTGGGAGACCATTCCTTGTTACTGGAAGAGCAGTGATTGATGTTCAAAAAGGAGAATTAACTATGAGAGTTAATGATCAAGAGGTGACCTTTAATATTTTAAAATCTATGAAGCATCCCTCATTGGAAAATGATAATGAATGTTTTAGGATGGAGGACTGTGAATATTTGAGAAAAGATTATTTTGAGAATTTATTTGAAAAAGAAGTGGAATATGAAAATACATTTGAAGAAGAAATTGAAGATGAAGAAAATTCAGATAGTAAGAAGAACGAAGATTTGGAGTATGTTCAGAAGAGATTTGAAGTATTAAACACCACAGAAGGTGGAAATAAAAGCTTAATTCCATCTATAATAAAAACACTTGAACTTGAGATGAAAGTTCTCCCGAATCATTTGAAGTATATGTTTTCAGGAGAATCATCTACTCTGCCAGTTATTGTATCTTCAAGATTAAACGATTATTAAGAACATAAGTTGTTGGAAACATTAAAAGGATACAAGAAAGCTTTTGGATGGACTTTGGCAGATATGAAAGGAGTTAGTCCATCGATTTGTATGCACATAATTTTATTAGACAAAGAACATAAACAGAGAGTTGATCCGCAAAGGAGATTGAATCCTATAATGAAAGAAGTAGTTAAGAAAGAGATTTCAAAATGGCTGGATGTTGGAATTATTTATCCTTTTTCAGATAGTGTTTAGGTGAGTCCAATACATTGTGTACCAAAAAAGGGAGGAGTGACTGTTGAAATGAATGAATGTAATGAAATTATACCTACCAGACAAATTAATGGATGACGAATTTGTATTGACTATAGGAAATTAAATGCCGCCACCAGAAAAGATCACTTTCCTCTTCCTTTTCTTGATCAAATGCTAGATAGACTTGCTAGACACAAGTACTACTGCTTTCTGGATGAATATACTGGTTACCATCAAATACCTATTGCTCCTGAGGATCAAGAAAAGACCACATTTACTAGCCCATATAGAACCTTTGCTTTTCGAAGAATATCTTTTGGACTTTGTAATGCACCTGCAAAATTTCAGAGATGTATGATGTCTATCTTCAGTAGTATGATAGGTAATGGAATAGAAGTTTTCATGGATGATTTTTTTCTGTATCCGGAACTTCTTTTGAAATTTTCTTGGAAAACATAGCAAAAGTTTTGGAGCTCTGTGAGAAAACAAATCTAGTCTAAATTGGGAGAAATGTCAATTTATGGTTGCAGGAGGAATTGTGCTTGGGCATAAAATTTTTGAACATGGTATGGAGGTCGTTCCTGCTAAAATTAGGGTGATTGAGAGATTGCCGCCACCCACTACTGTGAGAGAGGTGAGGATTTTCTTAGGACACACTGTATTTTACAAGCGATATATTAAAGATTTTTCTAAAATTACCAAACCTTTGTGCCGACTTTTAGAAAATGATAGAAAGTTTGATTTTAATGATGAATGCTTGAGTGCTTTCAAATTATTGATAGAGAAATTATCACTGCACCTATAATTGTTTCACCCGATTGGGAGAAACCATTTGAACTTAAGTGTGATGCGAGTGATTATGCGATCGAAGTAGCATTAGGACATGTTGACCTCACTTTTCGTTGACGTCTAGTCTCTCTTTAGAATAGCCTAGGGTCTAGCCATAGGACTCTCCTGGTGACTTTCTTAGAGGACTAGTCATGGAACCCTTCCCATAGAAATTCAAAACTCTTCTTGCTTCACTAGGGGGTTTTCATATGCTTAAGGCCTAACCTCCACCTTTTGGTATGAAAAAGGCAAGCATAAGGAATCCTAGGGGAAGTCTCCTATAGTCGGTCAGACCTTAGGATTTGTCCTGAGGGAGGTTTGGAGATCACCACTCATACACTTCACATTCACAACATACACACACTGCACATCCTAATTTCAACCCTAAACTCTTTGGAAACTCATGTGGATAGCTAGCACCTAAGTCACATGACTAAGTGGTAAGGACCAACACATTGATGAACAAATGTAAGTGACCCTTGGTCATTACATCCTGCTCACCTTGAAGCCACCTACAAATTTCCAAAATTTCAATTTTTGGACCCTTTGCCCCCTAAATAACCCTAAACTACCCAAAATACCCAAAATTTCCAAAATTACCCAAATTCACCAAAATCCCCCAAAAAACATTCCAAAATATTCCTTTCCACTCAAATTGACTATTCATGACCAAAAATTCCAAAATTTCCAAAAATTCCCTCCAATCCCTCAAAATACCCAAAATACCCTTTTTGCCCAAAAATCCAAAAATTCCAAAAAATTCTCAAAAAATTCCAGAAAATCCTAAAAACCCCTAATTTCATTTTGTTCAACTACACTATGGCTCAATTGTGCCAAATTAATACACTTTCAATCCAAAATCCCAACTTGGCCCATTTAACCTAAAGGTGCCTAAACCAAACCCAATCTTGGCTCAATTGACCCCAATTTTCATCAAATTCAATTCTAAACCAAAATTCAACATCCCCAATATCAACTTAGACCAAATTCAAGTCCAATGTTACCCACATTTGAATCCAATTCTACTTGAAATCCAAAATTCCCAATTCTGCCTAAGTAACCCAAAACTCATAAAGTGACCCAATGTCAATCAATTCCTCCCAAATTTAAATTCTAAACTCTTTATAACACCTCCTAAAACTGAATTGGATCATAAATTGCCTAATTTGAGCTCAGGTCTTACCCAAATCCATTTTGCACCAAAGAAACCCCAATTTTGACCCAAGCTGAACACATGTTTTAAATCCACCAAATTCACCCTCTAAACCTTGTCAAAACCATTTTATGTCTTCATAAAAATTTTTCTAGACAACCACATCTACATTATTGTTGAAGACCTCTGAACCCCATTCCTACTCAAACTCAAGATAAATGGACCCGAACACAACATGGTCCAAAATAATCAAAAATCCAATCCGTGCCAAAATTGAACCTCCAAATGAGCTCAAAACCACTTTGTGTCTTCATGAAAGATCTTCATTACAATCACGTGGACAATATTGATCAAGTCACTTGGGCTTTATTCAAGCTCTAGCCCAATTTAAACTCAAATTAGCCCAATGTTCTTAAAATGGACCCAAAATCCAAAACTCACCAAATTAAAATACACCCACTCACACACACCCACATACTCCCTTTTTTTTTACACCTCATGGCATCCCTAAAAGAAAAAATAAATAAAATACATTTAAAAAAAAAGAAAAAGAAAAAAAATCTCTCTCCCTGACCTCTCCCTCACCCTACCCGCCACCTCACCCTACTCTCCTTACCTTCACCATGCCTCCACCATATTTCTCCCTCACCTCATCCTCACTCCCTCCTTAATTCTTAGCCGTGAGCCTCCCCATTAAACCCCCCCATAATCCCACTTACACACTCTTACACACTCCCTTACACACTTCACTATACCATCCCACTCACTCACTTCCTCTCCAAAACCGTGAGCCTCTCCTCTTCTTCTCCTCCTTCCAAGCTAGCCACACTCCCTCACTTCATCTCCAACAAGAGACTCTTCAAGGTCTCCAACAAGGGATCCTCCAAGCTAAGGCAAGTTGCTCCCCCTCTCTTTTATTTTGTGAGTATTCTAGCTTCAAAAAAAAAAAAGAAAAAATCTTTCCTATCTTCATGCCTAGCCTAAAACCTCACACCCACATGCACAATTTTAGTGTTCTTCTTCCTTTGCAAAGATTTTTAAATTTACATACAAATCATTTAATTTTCCTTAGTTTTCATGTATGCTTTTTTCAAATGTTTCCATGCTTAGGCTTAGGAATTTCTCATGTAAAGTCATTTAGCCATTTCCATGTATAGCCTTAAGATTTCTTTCATGCAAGCTATTCCATGCTTAGCCTTAGGATTTCTATTCTTTTTATGCAAGTTATTAGCTAATTAAGTTAACTAGTTTGATATTTACAAATATACCACCTAACTTTATTACATTGAAAAGAATAAATTTTAAAATTTAAAAGAAAGAAACATAACATAAAGGGAATGGAAATAAATAAAAAAAAAGAAAAGAAATAAACATAAGAATAAAATAAGATAAGAGGAAATGGAATAAATTTTTAATAATGTATAATAATAAAATAACATAACTATATACATATGTAAACTAAATAAAATAAATGTAAATATATTATATGTGCTAAAAAATATTGTAAATAAATTATAATACTAAATAAATAACTACACTACATTTAAATAACATAACTACATACTATTAAATATAAATGAATAATATATATTTATATATATGTAAATGAAAAATAACAATATCTAAATAATAAAAAGTAATGTGATAAGAATAAAATAAATGATTATAAACCTAAAAGATAATGAAAATATAAGAAAAGGATAATAATAGTAAAATAATAATTGTAAATATAAAAAATAAGTAAATAAAAATGTCATTCTTTTTAAAAATAATATAAATAAATAATAAATCTAATAGCTTTAAATAAAGGATAATAATTTAAAATAAATGAAAGGATAATTTAAGAGAGAGAATATTAAAAAAAGCTTTATAAATAGATAAATAATAATAAAAATAAGCAAATAAAAATACCATGCCTATTTAAAATAATCTAAATGTAAATATATGTGTAAATAATAATTTTTAATAAATAATAACTTAATATAAATGATCATAACTTTAAATAAAGAAAAGGATAATTGAAGAGAGAGAAAATGAAAAGCTTTATAATTAAATAAATAGGAATATAAATCATAAATAAATAATATAAATGATAAACTTAAATATACATATAATTAATAACAATAATAAATTAAAATAAAAATGATTTATACATATATATATATATATATATGTATATATATATATATATATATATGTATATATATATATATGTATATATATATATATATATATGTATACATATATATATATATATATGTATATATATATACTATATATAATATATATATGTATACATATATATATATATATATATACATATATATATATATACATATATATATATATGTATACATATATATATATATATATATATATATATATATATATATATATATATATATATATATATATATATATATATATATATATATGTATACATATATATATGTATAGATATATATATGTATACATATATATATATATGTATATATATATATATATATATATATATATATATATATATATATATATATATATATATATATATATATATATATATATATATATATATATATTAAAAGATAAGAATATAAAGAATA
Source organism: Papilionanthe hookeriana x Papilionanthe teres (assembly GCA_022702705.1). Lineage (NCBI taxonomy): Eukaryota > Viridiplantae > Streptophyta > Magnoliopsida > Asparagales > Orchidaceae > Papilionanthe > Papilionanthe hookeriana x Papilionanthe teres. The sequence continues at coordinate 26,018,000 of CM040425.1, forward strand.
ATAAAATAAATAATACATATATATATAAATTAAAAATAATTTAAATAATATAAATGGATTATAAACTAAATTAAATGATAATGAAAATAATAATTTAAATTAAATTAAATAAATTAAATAAATTGAATTAAATTAAATTAAATTAATGAAAATCAAATATTAAAATAAATGATAATGTATATAAACAATAAATTAAATTAAATCAAATTAAATTAAACAAATTAAATAAATCAAAATTATATTAAATTAAATGATAATGTAAATAAATAAATAATTTAAAATTAAATTAAATTAATTTAATAAATTAAATTAAGTTAAATAAATTAATGAAAACCGAATATTAAATTAAAGTTAAATAATTATTGTAAATAATAATAAATTAAATTAAATTAAATTAAATTAATTAAAATTAATCAAATCATATTAAATTATATTAAATTAAATTAATTAAATTAATCAAATCATATTAAATTAAATTAGATTAAATATTAACATAAATAAAAATTAAATTAAATAAATTAAATAAACATATTAAATAAATTAAATTGATAAAATAAATAAATAATAAATTAAATTAAACTAAATAAATTAAATAAATTAAATTAAATTAAATAATAATGTAAATAAATAGTAATTTAAATTAAATTAAATAAAATAAAAGAAATTAAATTAAATTTTATTAAATTAAACAATAATAATTTACATTAAATTAAATAATCAAATTAAATTAAATTAATAATAATTGTAAATAATAATTAATTAAATTAAATAACAAAATAAATTAAAATAAAATTAAAGATAATAATTTAAAGAAATAAATATTAAGTTAAAGTAAAATAAAATAAATTAATTAAATAAATAACAATTAATTAAATAAAACGAGAAAAATAACAATCAATTAATCAAATAAAATTAATAACAATTAATAAATAATAAATGATAATAAAGTAAATAAATCACAATGAATTAAATAAGATAATAAATTAAATAAATAATAAAGATAATAATAATTTCAATTACAATTAAAAGATAATAATTTTAAACAACACATGATAAAAATAACAATAAATAATAAATAAACAATAAATAACAATAATAACATAAAATAATAACACATAACAATATAAACAATAATAACATAATACAATACAATCATAACATCACACAACACAACAATCACAACATACAACAACAGTTCCGACCACAATACAATACCAACACGATAACAATCAAACCTAGGATAGGCCTCCTGAGGCATGGTTTAATTTTCTCTTTACAAAGACCCTAGGAAATCACAACTTGGTGTAGAAAACATAATAAGAATACCCTTATGCTTAGTGAATGCATGAAGTAACCCAAATTTTACCCGATGTCCACACAACCTTCCCAATTCACATTCCAAACTCAAAGTTCCTAGCTCCAAAAAATAAACCAAAAACAAAATCAAATTCAAACCAAAACCAAAACCAAACCAAAACTCAAACCAAACCAAAACCAAAACCCAAACCAAAACCAAAACCAAATGTAAAACATAAACTCAAATAAATCTTCACAGCACTCCCATAAGTCCAAATCAAACTACCAGTTACCACCAAATACAAACCCAAACCACACCTAAACCCATCTGCCCCAACCTACCCCAAACAACTGTGTTCATTAAGCATAAGGGTATAGGTAGGGTGAATTGTTAAGCAACATAATAAGTCAAAATGAGCCCGAGACTTTTCATCAGGATATGAGAGGGAAGCATGGATCTGCATCCTTCTTTGATCTGTTTGGATACCTCCGAGGTCTATTAAACTTAATATGTACGCTTAACGAAACCATCCTCAATTAAATTAAACAAAGTTTATTGAAACACAACATAGGAATTTGCATAGACATCATAGGACTTGGTAGACAACCAGGATCTAAACATAGACATCATAGGATTGAGTAGCTACTGCTAGTTAGTCCTACTTCTTCCTGTTTTCTGGCATGCTTTAATTTCTACAAAATTATAAACACATATATACAATGCAATACTAAAGTCTCAGCTGGGAATGACGAGAAGACCCTACCAGGTACATTTATATTTTGATGTAATTTACTTACCTGTACTGTACTTTACTTCTCTTGCATGATAAATAAGATTGTTGCATGAAAACTAAAACCTTTAGGATAGCCACAAAACTGAAATCCAAAACTAAATTAAAATCGACAAAAGATAAAATTCACCGCCACAACATTCGAAATATAAAAAAACTCAAAATTTAATCACAAACAGAACAACAAAAACTACAACTTTAACTAAATTAAAACGTCTTGTTGGATGATCGGGAATACCTCGGATGATGTAACCTACGTGTTGCTAACGGGATTTCCTACGGTCTAAATGATAGTGTGGAACTCATTCAGTTGAGTTTAGCAAATTCATCTGGACTAAGTGAATCCGATAAAAATAACGATGCCAGAAGGATGGAACCGTGGGATCTTAACCGGTGTTGTTATAATCCACTTTAAGATTTGTTTTAATTAAAACATTAAAAAAAACACTTGGATTTTAGGATTTCTCTAAACCAAAACACTTCTCTCATCTCTTGATTTTTCACCTTCTAAAACTAAACCTCTGCGACAACAAGGAGCTTGGAGCACAGTGGGCAGCACGGCCATCGTCTTCAGGAAAACTCTGATCTATATCAGCTAAACCTTTCTTAGAAATTAAATAACAAAGCCATAGGACTTCGAGGTTATTTTCCTAGTGCAACATAAATCCTCAACTTTTTGTTAGGCATTTGCATCATTGTCTTATGTAAATTAAGCCCTAACCGGTCTTAGGACTCCGAGGTAGTCTTTTGGTACGACATAAGCCCTCACATCTTCATAGCTGTTTGTATGATTGTGTCATACGAATATAAGTCCTAATAAATTAAAACAGGCAGGATGAAACATTAAATAAACTCCCAAATTGAAGCCAAACAATAGGGTAGTTTGGGAAGTTGCCAAGATTCTTCTTGGATCTCCAGCTTCTCCTACCGCTCTTCTATTAGACTCTTAAAATAATTTGTTCCAAACTCGATCCATTCTCTATTGAAATTCCAAAATTCAATCCTTTGAAAACCTTAAACTTTGAAATTCTTGATAGCAAAACAACTGATCATTATCGAGAGTTTTCTTAAGTGTCTTCGGACATTTAGGATGTAATTAACTATAGGGGCTTGCCCTTATAGAGAACTTTAAGAACCCAGGTAATATAAACCCTGTTTAATTCCTTTATATTATGCAGGGGAACCTGTCGGCTTAAAAAATTGGTTCGCAGACCAAACGGATGTCCCAAATCTTTTAGTTTATTTAATCGAGCCCCATCATCAAGCAGTGTGACTATTCCTCGGGATAGATACACAGTTTGTGGTGCGGTGCTCGTTTATATAAACTATTTGGGATGTGAGATTAGTTTAATTTCATGTCTTAAAATTTTCAAACTTAAAGTTATTTTCAAAAATCAAATGCTACTTTCCAAATTATATATATATACTTAAATTAAATTTACAACCTAAAAATATGCCGACAGGACAAAGGCATGATAAAGTTTTCAAAGTCATTTACTATGCTAGTAAAACTCTTGATGAGGTTCAAATTAATTATACCACTACTGACAGAGAGTTATTAGCTATAGTATTTACTTTTGAAAAGTTTAGACCATATTTAATTGGAACTAAAAGTAGTGTGCATACAAACCATTCAACTATCAAATATTTAATGTAAAAGAAGGATGTGAAACCTAGACTAATTAGATGATACTTCTTCTGCAAGAATTTGATTTTATGATAGTTGATAGGAAGGGAGCTGATAATCAAATAGCTGATCATCTGTCAAGAATAGACTATGATAAATTATCTGAATTTTAAAAGAAAATTATAGAAATTTTCCCTGATGAGCAACTATATACTATTATGGGAAGTAATTTGCCTTGGTATGCTGATATTGTGAATTATATTGTATGTGATATTGTACCACCTGATTTAACAAGGCAACAACAAAAAAAGTTTAAATATGATGCAAAATTTTATTTTTGGAATGAGCCCTATCTATATAAACAGTGTAAGGATCTGATTATTAGGAAATGTGTGCCACAAAAAGAAAGAAATTTGATTATTCAACGATGTCATGATTCTGAATTTGGAGGTCATTTTGGTGCTGATAAAACTACTTTTAAGATTTTACAATCTAGATTTTATTGGCCTACTCTTTTTAGAGATGTTTATAGATATATTAAATCATGTGTTCGATGTCAGAGAGTAGGTAGTATCTCTAGAAGAAATGAAATGCCTCTAAATTATAATTTGGATGTTGAAATTTTTGATGTATGGGGATTAGATTTTATGGGACAATTTACTCCATCACTTAGAAATTTATATATATTGCTTTCTGTTGAGTATGTCTCAAAATAGATTGAATCTATTTCTTTACCTAGATGTGATGCTCGGAGTGTATCAAAATTTTTAAAGAAAATATTTACAAGATATGGAATGCCGAGAGTGATCATAACTGATGGTGGATCCCATTTCAAGAATTATCAAATTAAGAGATTAATTGAGAAATATAATAGTATTCATAGAATCTCTACTGCTTTTCATCCCCAAACTAGTGGTTTAGAAGATGCGTCTAATCGTGAAATTAAAAGAATTTTAGAGAAAACTGTGGATAATCATAAATTAGATTGGTCTGCTCGATTTGATACTGCTTTATGGGCTTATAGGACTGCTTTTAAAACCCCTTTTAGAATGTCTCCTTATAGACTAGTGTTTGGTAAGACTTGTCATTTACCTGTTGAACTGGAACATAAAGCATATTGGGTGATAAAAGAGTTGAATTTTAATTTAAAAAATGCTGGAGAAAAAAGATTTATGCAATTGAATGAATTAGATGAGATTAGAAATACATCTTATCACAATGATAGGATCTATAAAGAGAAAATGAAATTGTGGCATGATTGGAAGATATTGAAAAAGAAATTGGAATTTAGAAAAAAATTTTTGTTATACAACACAAGATAGAAGTTATTTCCTGGAAAGCTTAAGTCTAGATGCTTAGGACCTTTTACAGTTGTAAAAGTTCATTCTTTTAGAACTGTTGATATTAAAGATCCTGATACTGGAATGATTTTCAAAGTTAATGGGCATCGATTAAAGCCTTACTTTGATGGGTTTCAATCTGACTTCAAAGAGGTTTAATGCTAAGTCATCTTGATTAACTAAATGGTTTATCAGGCTGACGACGTTAAACCAAGCGCTTTATGAGAGGCAACCCATATGTATCTTTGTGGTGTCTTTGCTTGATTGTTGTAGTTGTGCTTTTTCGATAGTTATTTTTGAATCCTAATTACTCCTAAATACTTTTAAAATGGATAAATATTGGTTCGAATAGAGAAATTAGAGTATTTTGGGCCAAATGAAGTTTGGTGAGAATTTTTTACCACTGGCTCCGCCGGCGCTAGAATGGGCCCCATCGGCACCCTATCACAGTTGTTATACTTAACTTACAGGTTTGAGCGCCGCCGGTGCCCAAAACCTGTTGACAGTTTTAAAGTTTCAAAATGTGAGTATTGGCGGTTTTGAGTGGGATCTTCGTCCTTATAACTTCTTAAACTCCATTTTTGACTTCTTAACTCCAGAAAAATGAAAACTACCATTCCCAATTCACATCCCATGGATTCCTACTCCATTGAAACCCCTCGATCTCGTGTTTTCAACCAAAGGAAGTTTATAAGTTTCGAGGCGCAACGTTTTTTCAATAAAGTGATGATGAAGAGAATGATTATCAAGAAAAGAAGCTTCATAAATCAAGGTATGGATAATCCTACTACTAGAATTGAAGAAATGATTAAAGAGAGATGTTGATAAGTGCTTTACTACACTACCGATGCCGTTGTTGTTCCTGTCGTGAAAGAATTTTATGCAAATCTTCACGGGAACGACCAAGGGTTTGTATTTGTGCGAGGTAGTTTTGTGCAATTCACTCCTGCACGAATTAACGATCTTTTCATGATTGAGAATGTACCTATTTGCCATTATTCTAATTTCAATGCCACACGAGATAATATGAATGATGTGTATTGATAATTGAAGGATGAGAATGAGGATTGAGAAATTAGAGAGAATGGATACATTAGTTTCCCATCTACATCTCTAAATCCAGTGTCAAAGCAGTGGCACTACTTTATTTCAGAAAAATTATTTCCAACATTGAAGATTAGCAAGGTAACCAAGGAAAGTACCATTTTGATTTTTTGTATTCAAACTGGGAGGCCTATTGACATTGGTAATATAATTGTGAAATCAGTTTTAGGATTAATTGTTCATAGATCTAAATATGGGCTTGAACACTCGTCCACCATATTTTTGTTATGTAGTCAATCGCAAGTTCCTTATGAGAGTTGAGAAAAGGTTCTTCTTCCATTGAGGCCTATTGAGCCAACTAATCTATATGACTACCAGACAGTGGGAGATGAAGGTGACATGAATTTGCTTGCTGATCAACCAACACACACTTCACAACCGATTCAACCCTATCTTCCTGAAGGTTCCAAAATGATATTGAAGAGGATCAAATAGTTGGAGAAACAGGTATAGAACGTTATGAGTGCAATCAATAATATTTATTATTTATTCGATCATATAGATTAGAGAATGAAGGAACAATTCGATCACACGGGTCGAATTGAGATGGGCTTGATTAACTTGATAAAGAAGAACGCAGTGATTGCTGAGGAATCGTCTGATGAATTTCCATTTCGTCAATTTTACAATTTGTTCGTACATCAACAATCAATTGGAGACACTAGAGTATAGGATAGTTCTAAAACTGATGTGGAGTGATTATTGAATTCTACTTATGTTTGTTGTGTGTTTAGTTTGCTTTGCTTAATTATGGTTGGTGTGTGTAGTATTTACTTTGCTTTAAATTTGGATTTCGATATGCTTACTTTCATTATGTGCATAGATTTTAGTGTTTTCCTATCGTAGTATACTTGCAACACTAAACAACTAAGAGTTAGTTTGGTTTGAATGAACATATTTGGTGTTTTTATTGTAACTTGGATTTTATATATATAAGTTTGTTGTGTATTGTTTGTGTAAAGAATTGTGTTGATTATTGCTTGTGAGATGATGTAAATACCTATTTAAGTGTTAAACACCGTTTTGGAAGAAGAAACGATCGAAATTACGAAAAAAATTTCAGACCCAGAAAAAATTTTGGACCGGCGCCCAAATCCAGAGAGTTTGGCATTTATTTTAAATAAAGGGCTGCCGGTGCCCTATCGAGCGTCGCTGGCACCTGAACCCTGTAAAAGGCCAAAAACCCTCGTTTTCGCGATTTTTACCCTGGGACCCGCAAATTTTTCCATTGCCTTCGTCTTCCTCCTCCATTTTCATGATTTTGAAGATCTAGGGCTTGCTAAATCTCAAATTTAAGGTGATTTCAAAGCTTTTCGACACCAGATCTACACTTCTCTTGGTAAGAGCGTCACTTCAAGTTAAAATTTTTTTATTTTCACCATGGTAATCTCTCAGATTGCTTAGGTTAGATTTTTTTATTTTTAAAGAGATTTTAAGATTTCTATGATGAAATTTGCTCTTACTTGTTTAGAATAGTATTTGGAGTTTGTTACATTGTGAATTTAGGATTTATTGGAATTTTCTTTGAAATTTTAGAAATTCACATCGATCCAAGGATAAGTAAAGAGAAGATGAAATTGGATATTGATGAGGAGAAATTTGTTAATATTAAAGCACAATTTCTCTTTAACCCTTACCTTTACAACAATAAATGTTTCCAGTTTCGAGCTTTTGATAGTCCTGGTGGATCTGTAGAATAGTTAATTGCAGAGCGGAACTGGGAACGATTCTGTTATTTTACTGTGAATGCTGTTATGAGAGTGGTTAGAGAGTTATATGCTAATGTGCCTTGGACTGAGACTGAGTACATGCTTGTTAGAGGGAAAATGGTTGAGTTTACTCCTCAGCAAATTAATGCTTTCTATCAGACTCAGAAACCATTTGTTTGTGAATACGAAAACTTTGATACTCGAGGGGAAAATATGAGAGAAGTGATTACTTTTCTGACGGATGGAAGAGGGGATTGGAAAGTAAGTCAAAAACAGTTGATTAATGTCCCTACTTCCACATTGAATGTTGCATCAAAAGTTTGGCATTATTTCATCTGTGCGAGACTATTACCATCTTATCACCACAGCGAAGTTACAAGGGATAGAGCGATTCTCAACTATTGTATTCAGAAGATGAAAAAGATTGATATTGAAACTATTGTTTACAAGAACGTTCAGACGATTGCTAGAGGCGAGACCACTGGAGGATTAGGACATCCTACCTTAGTTCATGCCCTATGTGTTCAGTCTGGAGTGGAGTTCAGTAGTTCTGAAGAAGTGGCTATACCGCTGAGACCAATTACAAAGACTATTATCCGTACTTATGAGTCTCATGGTAGCCCGAGTTGAGCGTAGGAGTACTGATATTCCTACTACGAGTTATGATGTTCCATCTACATTTGAGCCGCCTAACTTATCTGATATTATGGATCAACAGAGATTACAGAGTACTAGTGTGGATGTGTATGAGGCCAGGATTGATGTCAATGAAGATTATCTACAGAGGAGAGTTGAGTTCGATATTGCTTATTATGATGCTCAGATCAGATTTATGAGGGGGAGTCTGATGTGATATTTCCTACTTGCCCCAGCTATACACCATATAGACCTAACCCTACTGATGACCCTGTTGATGACGCTGCTGATGATCTTAGTGATGGAGATTAGTAGATCATTTGTTTCTATTTCTGTTGTTCTTATTGTGTTGTGTTGTACTGCTGTGATGTAGTAGTTATTTGTTTTTCATGTGATGTGTAACCCTGTTGGTGTATAGTTATGTTGTATTAAAATATTGAAATTGTTAGCTAGACTGCGTAGTACTGTGATTGTTTGTTTAGTATTGTAGTGTTTTGTTGGATGTTTAGATGTTTAAAGTTAATTTCTCCTTACCCATGCAAATGTTTAAAATATTTATATCACTTCTACTAAATGTTTCATGCCTGCTAGTTGTAAATTTTGACTAATACCAGATAGCTGTTGAAGATTTCGAGATCCCAACACAGAAAGGTTAGCTTTCTTCTACTCTCAACCATTTCAAATTCTTGAAAAATTTAAGTTTGGGGGAGGGTAGAGAAATATTAGCTTTTATTTCTTCTCAATTATTGTATTTTAAAAAATTATTAGCATAACCTCACCGTAAGTAACTAAAACTTTTTATTTCAATTGAATATTATTGATGGATAGGATGAAAAATTTTAGTAATAAAGGTTCATCTTATAGAAGTAAGATATTTGGTATGAAAGGATTTGATTATGGTCAACTATTTGAAGTAAACAAAACTGCATTTTTGAAATGTTAAGGGACTTAAAGTATTGTGTGATAAGAAAAGATTGTGACTTTATGATGAATAATAAAGCTTATACTTAACTATAAAGTAAGGAGCGTCTCAAGTTTGAACTTTAGAAAGAGGAGAGTGAAGTTAAAAATCATTAAAGGCTATCCAGATATAGTAATCCTCATTAAAAAAAAGAAGAGAAAGAAAAAGGAAATAAAAGAAGGATTGAAAAACAATCCTGAAAAGAAAGAAGAAAAAGAAAAGAAAAGAAAAAGAAAGAAAAATATTTATGAGGAGAAGGTTGAGGAGATGTCTAATAAAAAATGGCTTCACTTGAGTCACCCTAAAAGGAGAACTTGATTTCATTTCTGAATTTATATTTAAAGTATTGGCCTACATTCTAATGAAGTTTGCATGAACTCCTTTTTCACATAGTCTTTCAAGGCACTCTTAATGTGACAAATTATGGTTTATCTTGAAATAAATAGAAAACTAGAACCCTTAGACTTGATTGTTGAATATTCTTATACCTGTAGTGTTGACCTGAGTTACTAAATTTCATTCTGAAAATCTAACCAATATATTCTTTTGAATGAAAAATTTAGTGTCCTACAGTTGAAAAGCACATTGCATAGAGTTATATTTTATGTAGTAAATGGATTACCTGAGGACAAGTAATAGTTAAAGTTTAAGGGATTTTGATGCACCAAAAATATATACGATTTTTGCTAAATAATTTTACCCATTTTTGGTGATATTGACGTTAAAGAAAGGTATTTTTGATGATTGTCGGCATATTTTTTAGATTTGTGTTTTATTTTGAAAAAGGGGGTCGCCTACAGAAATTGTCGGCGAATTTTAGATTTTAAATTAATTTATATATATATAATATAGAAAGTAGCATTTGATTTTGAAAATAATTTTAAGTTTGAAAATTTTAAGATATGAAATCAAACCGATCTCACATCCCAAATAGTTTATATAAACGAGCACCACATCACAAACCGTGTATCTATCTCGAAGGACAAACACACTGCTTGACGATGGGGCACGATTAAATAAACAAGAAGATTTGTGACATTCGTTTGGTCTGCGAATCAATTTTATAAGCCGACAAGTTCCCCTGCTTAATATAAAGGAATTAAGCAGGGTTTATATTACTCAGGTTCTTAAAGTTCCTTATAAGGGCAAGCCACTATGTTAATTACATCTTAAATGACGGGAATCATTTAAGAAAACTCTCGATAATGATCAGTGGTTTTGCTCTCAAGAATTTCAAAGTTTAAGGTTTTCAAAGGGTTGGATTTTGGAAATTTCAAAAGAGATTAGCACAAATTTGAAACAGTTTATCTCAGGAGTCCAATGGAAGAGAGGTAGGAGAAGCTGGGATCCAAGAAGAATCTTGGCAACTTTCCAAACTATCGTCTTATTTGGCTTCTATTTGGGAGTTTGTTTAATGTTATAATACTGCCAGTTTTAGTTAATTAGGACTTATATTTGTATGATATAATCACACAAGTAGCCTCGAAGATGTGAGGGTTTATGTCATACCAAAAAACTACCTCGGAATCCTAAGAACGGTTAGGACTTAATTTGCATAAAATGATTATGCCAGTGCCTAACGAAAAGGTTGAGGATTTATGTTGCACTAGGAAAACTACCTCGAAATCCTATGGCTTGGTTATTTAATTCTAAGAATGGTTTTGCTGAAGTAGACCCGAGTTTTGCTGAAGAAGATGGTCGTGCTGCCCACCGTGCTCCAAGCTCCTTGTTGTTGCAGAGGTTTAGTTTTAGAAAGTGAAAATCAGGAGATGAGAGAAGTGTTTTGGTTTGGAGAAATATTAAATTCCAAGTGTCTTTAATGTTTTATTAGGGGAATCTTAAAGTTGATTATAACAACTCCGGTTAAGATCCCACGGTTCCATCATTCCGGCACCGTTATTTTTATCGGATTCACTTTGTTCAGATGAATTTGCTAAACTCAACTGAATGAGTTCCACAGTTTCATTTAGAAAATGGGAAATCCCGTTAGTAACATGTAGGTTACATCATTTAAGGTATTCCCGATCATCCAACGAGACATTTTAATTTATTTACAATTGTAGTTTTGTTGTTCTGTTTGTGATTAAATTTTGAGTTGTTTTATATTTTGAAATGTTTTGGCGGTGAATTTTATCTTGTTGTGACTTTTAATTTTAGTTTTGGGTTTCAGTTTTGTGACTATCCTAAAAGGTTTCAGTTTTCATGCAGGGTCTCAATCTTGTTTAACATGCAAGAAAAGTAAAGTGCAGTACAGGTAAGTAAATTGCAATAAAATAAAAGCGTATCTGGAGGGTCTTCCCGTCATTCCAAGCTATACTTAAAACACATGTTAAAGCATTTATAATTTGCAAGAAAACACCTAAGTAAAGCTAAAGGAAGGTTTTGGTTATCTACCTAAGTCCTAATCCTATTGCTAGTCAATCCCTATGACGTCTAGGTTCTTGTGTTTTGTTAAGGATGATTTTCTTCATCAAAGAACAATTAAGTTCAATTGTTCTTCTAAAACATCTCATCATATTGAGAAAGTGCTTAGGACGAGTCCTAAACATCTTTTCAATACTTCTGAGATTATTTTGAGCCAAATGAATTTTATCGTACTGGTGAATTAATCATCCAAGAATTTAGTTAAGTTTTGATTCTTGCTCAGTGAACTAAGATATTTGATTATCCTATGAGTAAAGTGACATTTCACTTGATGCTCCATTTAAGAGTTATGATAACGCAAGCCTTTAAGGGCAAATTAGTTTATTAAAGAATTTAATGATTTAAAATTGGAATTGATGATTAAAAGTGGTTTAATTTACTTATGAAATTTTAATATTTTTAATTTTGAATTAGTGTTCAAGTTGTTTTAATTTAATTAAATCTTTACATTATAAATGATCTCAATGTATTAGATTAATTTGGGTTGAAAGAGGTGTTTAGATTATTCAATTTAGATTTTAATGATTTAATTTTAATTTAATTGAAATATTTTAGGTTAATTTTTAATTGGTTTAATTTTTAATTATGAATTATTTTTTAGATTGATTTTGATGTTTCAAGCTTGTTTTAGATTTTCTTTCAAGTGATCTTTGAGATTAATTTTAATGTTTTAAATTTAATTCAATTTGATTATCAAGTTATTCAATGTTTTATGTTTTAATTTAATAAGGGTTAATCTTTTTCTTTTAATTATTTAATTTATTAATTTCAATTATCATTTTAAATTTAATTAAAAAAAAGCTAAATATTATTAAAGTGATTCATTTAGGGATTTTAACTTAAGTGATTATAGTCTCCCTAAATTACATCCCCATTTTAATAATTTAAATTTTAATTAATCTTCCAAAATTTAAATTATTTAATTAGTTAAGGTTTCATTTTTCTTTTTGATTATTAGAAATGATTAATGGGTTCCTACCCTTTAATTTCCCAAAATTTCAATCATCTAAGAGAAAATTAAGATCAAATATTTTACCCTCCATTTTGATTAAACCTAAAGTTTTAATTAGGGGTTAAAATTCTTAATTACTATTATGCCCATTTAAGCCTAATTATTTCATAACTCATTAAATTAAGCTCAAATGAACTTAAAATTTTTATGACACTTCACTCACATGTCAATTAAGACATTAGAGGAGAAGATGTGATTTTCCTGAATTTAATTTAATTTATATATTTATTTTTATGAAAAATATGGGTTTTCAATAAAAATTCAACAATATGACCAAGGTAATGTTTCTGTCTTTAGGAAAATTATGGAATATTTCTACTGACCAGAGGACCACCTGGACCAATTTTGGTGATTTTTCAGATTTTATCTTATTTATTATAATTATTTTAAATTTTGGAGTGTTAATTAATTATAAAATAAAATTAAAGTTAAAAAATGAATTTTATATTTTTCATAAATCTCTCTAACCTAAAGAAGTTCAGACAAATAAATTTTATATTTTTCTGATTTTCCTTTGATTTATTAGAATTAATTTAGTGAAAATGTAGAGAAATTCATTTTTTAATATTAAAAATTGTTTTAAGCCTTTAAAATTCAATATCATAACCTATAGACTTAGGAAAAATATTTGGTTTATTTCTAAGTGATTAGGATGCAAAATATGACATTTTTATGATTTTTATTTTTTTTAATTATTAAAATATTAAAATATGATTAAAAATAGAAATTTTTAGAAAATTTTAATTTTAATTTTCTTAGACTCCCTAATATCGGAGAAGCCCAAAACCATTTTGGTGAATTTTTAAAATGTATTTTTGGAGTTATAAATTTTTAAAGTTTAATTTTGGTCATATAACATAATTAGTCCATTTAGTGGGGCTAATCACCTCCAATTGGTTTCAAATTTTTTGTGAGACTTCTGACCCTAAAGATCAGTGGAGAATTGTTTTCAAGTGATTTTGATGTATGGTTAACCAAAATTAATTAAAATTCAGTTCCGAGTGTTTAGGCCAATTAGGATTATTCTTAATGAATTAACTCAAACCATAATTTTCCTAGTGTCCTCTAGTCCTAAGATACTTCCCCAAATTTTCACAGAATTTTCTAAGTAACATGCTAATTACTGGAATTAAAATATCAAAACAGGCAAAAAAATTTGGAAAATCAATAACTTGCCATAGAGATGACCTCTGACCTTGGATAATTCAGGGAATGTTCTCAAGATCAAAAGCTACAAAAGCCCTATGGTCTCATGCCATGGTGAATTATCTATGCAAATGGAGAATTAAAACATTGAAATGAGTAAATAATTAATTAAAAATAAAATACTCATCAAATTAACTCAATTCCTTTTCCACATTATTCTCCTCTATTCACTGAGCAAGAGGGTATTTTTAGTTTATTTTTATGATTTTTCTAAGCAAAGTTATTGATTTTTCAATTTCTGGATATTTAAATAAATATAAAATAGCCTATTTATCTACGTATCCAGCGCGGCGCTGACTCAACCTCGGCGGATCCAAATGCCCACGCAGCGCGCTCCCATTCGACGCCGCCATCTGACTCGGATGCCACGTGGCCTATTGTCTCGCTCCATCCTTCGATCCAGCGCAATCTGGACCATCCATTCGATACACACGCGATCAGACGACGCCTGGTCATCATCTACGACTGGTGTGTCCCGTGAGCCGTCCACACTAAAACCCTAAGATCTCTCTCATTTCTCAACAGATTTTCGTGTTCTTAGGTTTTATGGATTCGTCTTGAGGAGACGAACACATCCATATGGTTTATATGCTATGAAATTAAGCCAAGAAAAATAGAGAATCACTGGAAGCTCGGGAGAAAGAAGGGGTCCATACCTTGGCTCTGAGAAGTGAAGCTTCAATCAGAGAGTTGTGGCACCTTTAATTGCACCCAAGGAAGCTCCGGATGAAGTCTCCAGCTGCGGGGAATTGCACTAGGTATGAAAGTGACCGAGGACGATTTCAAAACTTGGGTCGATAGAGAGGATGGCTAGCCTGGAGAGGGGGCTTTTACTGGGGAACTCCTTCTCTAGGTCATGTGCAGGTGTGGGTGAGTTTAATTTGATTTTGGTGGAGGTTTCAGAGTTGTCCTGGTCTTTGGGTGGATTTTTGACTGAAAAATTGAGCTTTGTTAACGGGGATTAGGGCAAAGGGACACTGGGAATCAATTGCTCTGGGTTAGGAGAAGGTTCTAGAGCAATTTTGGCAGAGTTTTGTTAAGCTCTGGTTCATCACCTTATTTGGCCGAGAGGGGGTGGTGTTTAAATAAAGCTGGCTGGAGGGCTTCCTAGGGAGAGTTAGGGCTTGGGATCAGCTGCCTTGGTCAAGGGAAGAACAGCCACAGTGGCCATTGGGCATGGGGTAGCTCAGCCAGGGAGAATTTGGGAGTTTCGCTCACATGGAGCTATCGGCCATGGCGTTTTCTGGCGACCTAGGTGGCTAGCCGGCAGGTTTAGGTCACCATCTTGACTCAGTGAGTCCAGGGATTGAGTTTGGTGAAAGCAATTGGCTTTGTCCATGTGTAAAGGATTTGATTTAAGTGGAAAGGGGGAAGGCTTATTTTCACTTGATTTGGTCCAAGGCATGGTTTAGGCTAGGTGCACCTCCCCAAGGCTTGACTTTGGGCTGGGAGGAATCATTTGGGTCAGTCAAGAGAAGGTGGTGAAGTCTCCATCCAAGGTGAGGTGGCTAATTTTTGTTAAAGTGTATCATGAATAGGGTTAAAAAAGCTTAGTGAAGGCTTAATAAAGGCTTCCCTCTTCTTGCCATAAGTGGCATGGTGAGGTCGAAAGGGCTCCTCATGGCTTGCATATGGCTTATGCATGGCTCCATGGCTCCATTTGGCTTGGGCCCAAGCTTAGTCAATTTCATGGAAGTAGGTTTTAGGGATTTTTTATGAATTTTAGGGAGATTGTCATGAGGCTTGATTTAGAATTATTTAACCATTGATTTAAAACTTAGGGATGGCTTCAATTGAAATGGATGATGGAAAGAGATGCTATGTGGGCTTTAAGGTCAATTTTGGGCTTTTGGAATTGTTTAGGAATGGGCTTTTAAAGGCTTTAGGCAAGTGGGCTTTTAGATTTTAAATCAAGTTTATGGAAAATTTTGGTAAGGATTGGGCCTTACAAATGTTGGGTTTAGTTTAGGGATGTGTCATGAGTGATTTGGAATAGATTTGAAATAATTTGGAGTTGAATTGGGTTTAATTTGGGCTTCCTTAGTGATAGGGTCAAAGTGGGGCAAATTGGGCTAACTTGGGCTAATTTTGGGCTAATGTTGGATTTGATGTAAAACTAATGTTGAGAAATTTTTATGGGTGTGTAACAAAGAGCTTTCAACTTTGGATGGGCCTTGGTTTTGGAATTTGGGCCTATTTGGGTTAGGTTTGGGTTTAGGCCAATTTAAGGGATTTGGATTTTGGGTTAGGTTTGGGTGGAGTTTAGGTTCAAAGTTGGGGCAAATCAAGTTAGCGTTTTTTTGTGGGGATGTTAGGAAGGCTTAGGAAGAGATTTGGGGCTAATTGGAGTTAAGTTGGGTTGGTTTGGGCTAAGTTTAGGTCATGGGCCAAAATTGGGCTTTAAGCTTCAAATTGAAATCAGATCCACATGTTGATAAAATTGGGTTTGAATTTGGTCTAAATTGATGTTGGGGATATTAAATTGAAGTTTAGGACTGAATTGGATCAAAATTGAGGTCAATTGGAGTGGTTTGGTTGGACATTAGGTCCACTTAGGTTAAAAAAAGGTCAAATTGGGGGTTTTGGTAAAAGTGCATTAAATTGACAAAATTGGCTTATAGTGTAGTTGAACAAAATGAAATTGTGAATATTTGGGATTTTCTAAAATTTTTTGGGAATTTTCTGAATTTTTGGAATTTTTGGGTTAAATGGGTATTTTGGGTATTTGGAGTGTATTGAGGGGTATTTTTGGAAGATTTTGGTGTATTTGGTCATGGATGATCAATTTGAGTGGGGAAAAATGTTTAGGATTAATTTTGAGGAATTTGGGGTAATTTAGGCAATTTCATGGGCATTTGGTAGGCTAGGTGGGTATAGGGTCCTAGGGGTCAAAAATTGAAATTTTGGAAAAGTGAAGATTGATCAAGTGCGACTGAAATGAAATCATTTTGGCTGAGCCATGAAGCCATATTAATCTCACAAAAGCCATGAGAGGACTCATTTTAGGCACTCAATATGTTGTTCCTAACCCTCTTAGCCAGGGGCTTAGGGGTCAAGGTCCATCCATATGAGTTACCTACATGAGTCAGGGAGTCAAGTTGGTTAAAGGTAGTTTTAGGGTTTAGAATGTGTGTGTGGGAGTGTGGTGTGTGCAATCTTACCCTCACCAGACCAGACCACCTAGGGTAATCCTAAGGCTAAAGAGTCCTATAGGAAACGCATCCTTTAAACCTTCACATTTGATTTTAACCCTCCAAGTGGCTTAGGGGTTTACAATCAAACTTGTGGGGTTTGAAGGGAGTCAAGAAGTGTTTTGAATTTCTAAGTGGTGGGTTCCATCTCTAGTCCTCTAGGATAGTCAAAGGGAAAGCCTAAGGCTAGATCCTAAGTATTAAGGAGAGAGATCAGACCTCATCAAAAATGAGGTCAACAATGATTTGTTACAGGTATGACGATTTTAGGTGATTAGAACAAAAAGAAGCAAAAAGGAATGAATTCGGAGCAAAAAGGAGCAAAAAGGAGCAAAATGGTAGAAAATATATTCTGGCGTAGCCGGCGCCAGAATGGGTGCCGTCGGCGCCATTTTCCATAGACTTCAGAAATAATTCGGGCGATAGAGCACCGCTGGCGCCCAAAGTCGGTGGAGTTCAAATTTGAAGAGTTTTGGCAACTTTTTAAAAGGATGCCTATGGAAAATTTTGGGATTTCATTTCTAACTTATAAGTAACTATTTTTGGACGAAAATGGTGTAGAGTTCAGTGGTTCTTTAGTGGTTCTAGTGTAGTTTTAGTGTGTGTTAAGTGTTAGGGTTTAGGAGAAGAGTGTGTAGAAGTGAGAGTTTGAGAGGAATTCTTCTCTAAGGAGTGAAGGAGAAGGAGTAAAGTAAGAGATTGCTTATTCCTTTCCATTCTAAAGAGAGAATCAAGTGTTCTAAGGAAGAAAAAAAACGATTCAAAGGAACTTCAAGGGAATTGCATTGGGGAAGAAAAAGAGATAAGTTGTATTTTCCTTTATGGTTTGTATGACTTTTCTTTAATATACAAAATCCATGTTTTATTGTATCTTCTTCATAAATTCTGAGTAGTCTCCTTTGTCTTTCTTCTTGCATAGAGATGTGATGTAGGATTGATGTGGATTTGATGTGCTTTTAACGTATTGAAGAAATTGTGATGGTTTTTCATTTTGAACTTAATTTACTTTTTGATTTGGCCAATTGAAATGTTAAAATATGTTGTTGAACATTAATTCTGAAAGGATTTAATGTCCTACAACAATAATAAAGAATCCATTCAATTTCCATGGATGAATTGCGTAGTTCATGGAAATTGAGTGCAAATAAATAGGGAAATGTGTTTTGATGGACTTCAATTTGGAGGTTTCAGGGTGACAGGATGAGATCCCAAAATTGGTTCTAAGATTAGTAACTAAAGTTCGAAGGTTAGCCTTCAGGTGAAGGGTGAGTGGGAGCTCCGAAGTGAGAGCTGGTATCCTCCAATCCTTGCCTTAGATTTAGTGACTAAACTTAGGATGTGTCAATGTTCTTTTCATGCTTAGAAGTGGGGGTACTCTTTTAAGGGTAAAGAATCATCTATGCTCTTATTTGGCACAATAACATAGATATTTTTTCCATGTCAATCCACACATCATATTCTCATTGCAAGAGGAAAGATACCTTTTCTCATATATCAAAAACCTTTCAAATACATAGTTTAGTGTGTCTGCTAGTCAATTATGTTTTTAAAGTTGTTAGAAGTAATTATAGTTTAATTAATTGTTACTATTTTCTGCGTAGTGGTAGTAGAAGTAAGTAGTAAACTTTAAGTGCAATTTGAGTATCAGATTTCAGTCCTATATTATATATATTGTGAAACACTTTCTTCTACTTCGTACTTCCCTGTGGGATCAATAACTAGAACTCCATTAGAGCCCTATATTATTTGATACGATATGTATACTTGCGTTGAGTGTTCGAACTTTACAAAATCATTATAAACATATATAAAATTGATTTCATACATTCTTGCATATATAAAGTCCGCTGGTCAACTGACCAAACGGATGTCATGAATCCTTTAGTTTATTTAATCAAGCCTCACCTCAAGCCATGTATTTGTTCTTCGATATAGGTATGATGGCACTTGATTATCTAAACTGACTTTTATATGAGATCAGTTTGATTTCGTATTTTTCATTAAAATATTATTTTTAATATATATATATATATATATATATATATATATATATATATATATATATATATATATATATATATATATATATATATATATATATATATATATATATGTATGTATATATTAAATTAAATCAAATCTCTATTTTCAAAAAAATGCATTCTAAGAATCTTTTCAAAACAAAATATCATACCCATTTACTTCATAAAAAATTTAACGGCCGACAATTTTCTGGAGACTCCGCTGAGGGACAATTTCTCTCTTAATTAAGATCAGGAAATATTATATTCACATATCGGTAATGTGCTCATGTCCCTCATGAGCCAGATTGCAATTCTTCCGTTGACATACTTCACCCATTTCTTTCTTGGGAAAGTGTGATAAACTCCTGTAGATTTCAGGACCGTCTATTTAGTCACTCCTAAAACAATGGTTCAGGAGTCCCTATGTTTTCCTTTCGATCTTGTGGGGTCGGACCCCAATAGGTGTGTGAGTAAATAAATCTCACTAGGGCAATCTGTGTTGTGAAGGGGACCTCCGATGGGGTCCCGTACTTCACCTCTTCTCTATGTCTTTCGGGTTCAATCTCGTCTTAGGCAGATTGACCCACTCTTCTTTAAACCTTAAATCTCCTTTTAACCAACACGTAAAAATCTGAAAAATTGAAATAAAGAGATAATAAAATGAAATAAATTTTCCCCAGTCTACAGACAACCTTTTTTGTAGTGTTCGAACTAGATGACAAGGTTTTTGTCCCTCACTAACCTTCGAAATATTTTACTTAACAGTTAAAGAATTCAACCCCTACACTGAATTTCCTCTACAGCATGCCCTCCTCTCGGGAGGCCCGACTTGCAACACCAATGTTTCAATTTGGGACCGGCTTTGGTGAGTTTGAAGTTGTACTTGGAAAAGCTCCGTTCGTGGTCATGAAAGTTGTAATTCCCAAAATTTAAGATTCGTCTGCTGAGTTCGATCTGAACTCCCATGAAGATTTCCCTTCTACTAAGAAGGTGAAGATAATCACTACCCTCATCAAGACAGTCATTTTCATGCCAAGGAGAGTTGTTATCTCTACTACCACAGGCTTCAACGTCACTGAACCTACTTTCCCATCTGCCAAAGGAAAAGAGATTTTATGTGAAGATGATTAATAGGATACCTTTCTTGGCCCGCCACCAATCTTTGAAGTTGGCTCAAGTTCTAGACCTCCCCTCAAAGAAGAAACCTCAACCGCAGGATTTGTAGGGCTGCCAGAACACGGGTCACAGATCTGCCAGTAATTGATGAGATTCCTTTACAGGAGGAACTTAGTTTACCGGATAACTCTCCTCTTCTTCGATGTAGCAGGTTTCATCGTTTGCTGGCACTACTGGAGATGAAAGCCTCCAAAGGATTGCCTCTACACTTCTAGCACCACATAGTAGTGATAAGTTGAGGGAGAGGCCCACACCTATCACCCGAGCTCACACCCTTTTGCGAAGATTGTCTGAAATAGAGGGTTTTTCTGTCACCAAGATTCTCAAGAGGATGGGATGTGCAAAATCCCATGAAATTAAGGATAAAAATCTGGAAATGGAATGACTCGCTCGAGTTTACGTCGAAACCTTTGTTTGGGAAAACATATTGATACATCTGCTACAGATGATACTACTATAAGCAAGTCAGTCAAGTCTCAGCTGGGTGCGAGAGTACAAACTGTCGATGATCATGAGAAACCCCGAAAGAGAAAGAATAAGAGAGGATTATTCTCCTATGTGCATGGTCTACACATTAGGGGGCACGCTTCCCCTCATCACCTCGATGTCCCCACCGAGACACCTCGTCTCATGGTGTCGACTTTTAAGAGGAAAGTGTAGTTGCCGAGAGGTGTTGCACCGGTACATTCTAAAAATTCCGTTGATCGCAAAATGGATCAATAGTTAAATGTTCCGTTGCCACTGCCGCCATTTCTTCGAATCGGTTGCGAGAAAGAGTGATAGCACGGGGAAACCTACGGACTTAAAGGCGACTAAGAAGAAAATAGTTGATGATAGAGTTTGAAAGCTTCGGGCGGAAATTTACGAGTTAGACAAATAATGAGGGTTGTTTATTGATGACGAGGATTACTTCTCGTCGGATTACATGGATGAAGAGTTCAACAAAGTCGATATGGTCGAAACTCGATCTACGTCATCTGCGTGTGATGCTCCTAGTGAGAAGAACACCACGGATGAGCTTTAGAGGACCATCTACGACATGAGATGAACATATTAGCTGTCTGGAGAAGAGAATTGAGATCACTGCTGATGCGATGCGACTTTAATTATGCTTTGAAATACATGAATTTGATACCACTTTTAGAATATTTAATTTCCAGCAAATGGCTTCAAAAACTTGATGTCCGAGCTTTGCTTTTATAATTTTATATTTAGATTTTATTATTGTAAAAGTCACAATTTTAAACGCAAGTGTACGTATCGTTCAAGTAATACATGGCTCGGTGGAGTCTCGGTTATCAATCCACGGGGATAGTGAAATAAAAAGTAAGAGATATAAGTAATATTTTGAAATTTTCGAAAGCAATTTATATATACTCTTTTATATATATATATATATATATATATATATATATATATATATATATATATATTCAAATTTAATTAACAAATAATTTTTACTAAAAGAAAGTAATCGATAAGCGAGGAAAGTAAAGTAAGCAGTAATTAAAATTCAATGCAATTATAAGAACTACTTTCTCCTTTTTCAATTAATGCAAGAATTATAGATTAATTATCTTTTGTACGGAATTAAGATTATGGTATTGTGCCAAATAGAAGCATTCCTATTCTTTACCCTTTGGTCTAGGTGCAAAGAACATTGATTAATCTATAGTTATTCTTGGCCCGCCACCAGTCTTTGAAGTTGGCTCAAGTTCTAGACCTCCCCTACTAACCAAATCTCAAAGAAGAAACCTCAACCGCAGGATTTGTAGGGCTGCCAGAACACGGATCACAGATCTGCCAGTAATTGATGAGATTCCTTTACAGGAGGAACTTAGTTTACCGGATAACTCTCCTCTTCTTCGATGTAGCAGGTTTCATCGTTTGCTGGCACTACTGGAGATGAAAGCCTCCAAAGGATTACCGCTACACTTCTAGCACCACATAGTAGTGATAAGTTGAGGGGGAGGCCCACACCTATCACCCGAGCTCACACCCTTTTGCGAAGATTGTCTGAAATAGAGGGTTTTTCTGTCACCAAGATTCTCAAGAGGATGGGATGTGCAAAATCCCATGAAATTAAGGATAAAAATCTGGAAATGGAATGACCTGCCTGAGTTTCTGTCAAACACCGTTTGGGAAAACATATTGATACATCTGCTACAGATGATACTACTATAAGCAAGTTAGTCAAGTCTCAGCTGGGTGCGAGAGTACAAACTGTCGATGATCATGAGAAACCCCGAAAGAGAAAGAATAAGAGAAGATTATTCTCCTATGTGCATGGTCTACACATTAGGGGGCACGCTTCCCCTCATCACCTCGATGTCCCCACCGAGACACCTCGTCTCATGGTGTCGACTTTTAAGAGGAAAGTGTGGTTACTGAGAGGTGTTGCACCAGTACATTCTAAAAATTCCGTTGACTGCAAAATGGATCAATAGTTAAATGTTCCCATTGCCACTGCCGCCATTTCTTCTGAATCAGTTGCAGAAAAGAGTGATAGCACAGGGAAACCTACAGACTTAAAGCTGACTAAGAAGAAAATAGTTGATGATAGAGTTTGAAAGCTTCGGGCAGAAATTTCTGAGTTAGACAAATAATGAGGGTTGTTTATTGATGACGAGGATTACTTCCTGTCGGATTACATGGATGAAGAGTTCAACAAAGTCAATATGGTCGAAACTCGATCTACGTCAACTGCGTGTGATGCTCCTAGTGAGAAGAACACCACAGATGAGCTTTAGAGGACCATCCTGACATGAGATGAACATATTAGCTGTCTGGAGAAGAGAATTGAGATCACTACTGATGCGATGCGACTTTAATTATGCTTTGAAATACAGGAATTTGATACCACTTTTAGAATATTTAATTTCCAGCAAATGGCTTCAAAGACTTGATGTCCGAGCTTTACTTTTATAATTTTATATTTAGATTTTATTATTGTAAAAGTCACAATTTTAAACGCAAGTATACGTATCGTTCAAGTAATACATGGCTCAGTGGAGTCCTGGTTATCAATCCCACAGGGATAGTGAAATAAAAAGTAAGAGATATAAGTAATATTTTGAAATTTTCGAAAGCAATTTATATATACTCTTTTATATATATATATATATATATATATATATATATATATATATATATATATATATATATATATATATATATATATATATATATTCAAATTTAATTAACAAATAATTTTTACTAAAAGAAAGTAATCAATAAGCAGGAAAGTAAAGTAAGCAGTAATTAAAATTCAATGCAATTATAAGAACTACTTTCTCCTTTTTCAATTAATGCAAGAATTATAGATTAATTATCTTTTGTACGGAATTAAGATTATGGTATTGTGCCAAATAGAAGCATTCCTATTCTTTACCCTTTGGTGCAGGTGCAAAGAACATTGACTAATCTATAGTTATTCTTGGCCCGCCACCAGTCTTTGAAGTTGGCTCAAGTTCTAGACCTCCCCTACTAACCAAATCTCAAAGAAGAAACCTCAACCGCAGGATTTGTAGGGCTGCCAGAACACGGGTCACAGATCTGCCAGTAATTGATGAGATTCCTTTACAGGAGGAACTTAGTTTACCGGATAACTCTCCTCTTCTTCGATGTAGCAGGTTTCATCGTTTGCTGGCACTACTGGAGATGAAAGCCTCCAAAGGATTGCCGCTACACTTCTAGCACCATATAGTAGTGATAAGTTGAGGGAGAGGCCCACACCTATCACCCGAGCTCACACCCTTTTGTGAAGATTGTCTGAAATAGAGGGTTTTTCTGTCACCAAGATTCTCAAGAGGATGGGATGTGCAAAATCCCATGAAATTAAGGATAAAAATGCGGAAATGGAATGACACCGCTCGAGTTTACGTCAAACACCATTTGGGAAAACATATTGATACATCCGCTACGGATGATACTACTATAAGCAAGTCGATCGAGTCTCGGTGGGTGCGAGAGTACAAGCTGTCGATGATCATGAGAAACCCTGAAAGAGAAAAAGTAAGAGAGGATTATTCTCCTCTGTGCATGGTCTACACACTTCCCCTCATCACCTCGATGTCCCCACCGAGACACCTCGTCTCATGGTGTCGACTTTTAAGAGGAAAGTGTGGTTACTGAGAGGTGTTGCACCAGTACATTCTAAAAATTCCGTTGACTGCAAAATGGATCAATAGTTAAAAGTTCCCGTTGCCACTGCCGCCATTTCTTCTGAATCAGTTGCAGAAAAGAGTGATAGCACAGGGAAACCTACAGACTTAAAGCTGACCAAGAAGAAAATAGTTGATGATAGAGTTTGAAAGCTTCGGGCAGAAATTTCTGAGTTAGACAAATAATGAGGGTTGTTTATTGATGACGAGGATTACTTCCTGTCGGATTACATGGATGAAGAGTTCAACAAAGTCAATATGGTCGAAACTCGATCTACATCATCTGCGTGTGATGCTCCTAGTGAGAAGAACACCACAGATGAGCTTTAGAGGACCATCCTGACATGAGATGAACATATTAGGCATGTCCGGAGAAGAGAATTGAGATCACTACTGATGCGATGCGACTTTAATTATGCTTTGAAATACAGGAATTTGATACCAGTTTTAGAATATTTAATTTCCAGCAAATGGCTTCAAAAACTTGATGTCCGAGCTTTACTTTTATAATTTTATATTTAGATTTTATTATTGTAAAAGTCACAATTTTAAACGCAAGTATACGTATCGTTCGAGTAATACATGGCTCGGTGGAGTCCTGGTTATCAATCCCGCGAGGATAGTGAAATAAAAAGTAAGAGATATAAGTAATATTTTGAAATTTTCGAAAGCAATTTATATATACTCTTATATATATATATATATATATATATATATATATATATATATATATATTCAAATTTAATTAACAAATAATTTTTACTAAAAGAAAGTAATCGATAAGCGGGAAAGTAAAGTAAGCAGTAATTAAAATTCAATGCAATTATAAGAACTACTTTCTCCTTTTTCAATTAATGCAAGAATTATAGATTAATTATCTTTTGTACGGAATTAAGATTATGGTATTGTGCCAAATAGAAGCATTCTTATTCTTTACCCTTTGGTCTAGGTGCAAAGAACATTGACTAATCTATAGTTAGGCTCAGGATGTTTTATTAGTAGAATGTGTTAATCTAGGCTGACACTACTAGATGTCCAAGAATGGCTATGGTCGGCCCTACCAGTGACCCGTTACCTTTCTATAAACCCAATTATTAGAATATAGTCTGTCACTCTAAAAACTAATTAATTTAATGCCCAATAAATAATATCTTCCTATTTATTTACACTTCACCTTAAATAATCCGCGTATAGCCTGCGATTACTTAAGGATTCCTGTGATATCTACTAGTTAAGAATTTATCTCCGGATAGGTCTCAAAATTCTTCAACAGGTTTTAACAAATTAAATGGCCAATTTAAAAACTAAACTAAGATCAGGTATGAATATCATCACAATATTTTAAAATATTTTATATTTAATTGTCCTACAAAATTTATTTAATTTATAATCTTTTCATAGTTGAAAGGAGAAAGATAACTAACTACTCAGAACTCATTGAAATAACACAACAAAACATATTTATAAAAATTTGAACCAAAGTACAAATACTTATCTGAAATGTTCCTTCAAGAGATCCGCTGACTTCTACTGACTCCAAAGCAACGATGAAAGAATCCAACAACAAACACATAATAAACACTCAAAATAAACTCATTAGATACAAATAAAAGTGGCATCCTAAGTATGGAAGGGACTAAATAAAACAAGAGATGAGAGAGAAAATGCTAAAATGGGTATGTGTACTAAGAGGGGGGTTTTGGTGCGATTTTCTCTGTAGAATGGGCTCCTATTTATAGAGCTCTGAATTTGACCAGGGGTTGCTTAAGGCACCTCTTTAAAATTCTTCCAAATTCTATGTATCTTCTAGAAGGTAACCGTCATGCCTAGGCTCCGGATCTGGCGCCTAGGCACCGGACTTCGTGACCAGGTCTATCGTACCTCTTCACTTTGGGTCGCACCTCTTCGTGATCCAGACTGTTTCCTTGTGTCCAAATACATTGTATCACATGTCCTATATATTAGGAGTATCTTCCAGTCTTCTAGAAGCTCCAATAACCGCTTAACACTGTCAAAATAACTGCCTAAAGTCATAAGAAAAACTAACAGTGTCTGTATCGAACTGGCGCTTAGGCGCCGGACTCTAGCGCCTAGGCGCCAGGCGCCAGGCTAATAATTCCAAAATTTTCCTCCATAAGCTCCATTTTTGCTCCTTTTTGCTCCTTTTTCCTTCTTTTTCTTTCTTGAACTCTTTTTTAATCATCTACATCCAAAAACATGAAAATACCTTTCATTAAAGCATAATATCCTTAAGAATTGAATCATAAATAAGGAATAAAAATGAGTATTTTTTAGGTAGATCAAATTCCCCCAAACTTAAACGTTACTTGTCCTCAAGTAACCCTTTTAATTACATAAAATAAATAAGATTTGGAATGAAGTTATAATATTTAAGATTCCTTATAATGTTTGGTTTTATAAATGCTTTAGCAAATCATTAACCAAATTTCACTAATTAAGTTTAATTTTAAGAATTTAAGAACATTTCACTACCAAATCATAAGACTTCTAATTTTTTTATTTATTTCAAAAGTAATTGTAGTTTATCATATCAATGTTAAGTAGAATATTTACTGGAAGAAGATTTTCATGAAATATTTTCTAGTAAAAATATATGTACATACAAATTAAGTTAAAAATGAAATTAGTTTTCTAACTATAAGATAATTCAAGTGAAGCCAATTTTTTATTAGGCATTTCCTCAAGCTTCTCCTCACTTTTTTTTCTGCTTCTTTTTTTCTTCTTTTCTTGTTTTTTTTTTCTGGATTCTTTTTCAATCCCCCTTTTTTTAGTGAGAATTACTATTTTTGGATAGCCTGTTAATGATTTTGAACTTCACTATCCTTAACTTATTTTCAAAAATTTATACATTCTTACTTAATAAATATGACTTTAATAATTTATTATTTTTCAAAACTTATTTCAATCTTTTCTTTTTCAAGCAATAATCTTGATTCCTTAGTATTTCAAAAATACAATTCTCTTTACTATAAATAGAAAATTTTTCATCTTATTATTCTTTAAGCTAAATAATTCTATTCTTAAATAGATTTTTCATTCCTTATGTTATGTTAATATATTTTTTAAAGAAAATATTATTTCTTTAAGGACAAATAATATTTAACTTTGATAGATATTTTTACTTCCCCCAAACTTCAGCTTTAGTATAAATATGAATGATGAAATTTTCTAAAGCATGAGAGAAAGAAATAAACAGGAATCAATCTAAGTACAATAATAATGTAGTAAGGAAAAACTAACTTCTACTTCTACACATGCTTCAATATAATATAACATAAATGATTAAGCATATATAGAAAAGTTTTGTAGAGAAGGAGTTATTTTCTAAAAAACAAAATTTATTTTATATTTATTTTTTTATTTTAGAACATGATAATTTACTAACTATTCATGAACACTAAACAGTAGGCTGAAACAAAAATAAACTTTTATAGAAATTCATTCACATCTCAGTCTTAAACACACATCAGATAATCTTAAAACAGTTTTATCATAAAACGTTCACAAATAACATCACAATAAACAACACAAGAAACAAGAAACATACTCTAAAAACAGAATCAACAATCTCTAGAGATAAGTCAAACTACTAATCACTATCTGTAGCTTCATCATCATCAACACCAAAAGAGAACTCCATATCCTTAGGATCAACATAGGGTGAAAATTTGGGACAAGTAGGGAACTGAACATCATGCTCATCCTTCAGAAATCTCACTAAAGACTCTGAATACCCAACATCGAAATCACTCTTTCTTTCTGTATACTCAGAAAGATGATCAATCTTCTTGTCTATAGTATTAACTCTGCAGTGAGTTAAGAATAACTCATGCTGCTGCCTTATGAACTGATCATGCATGGTTTCCCAAAAATTAGATGATGGCTCAGCTGAAGTAGATGGTCTAGAAGTAGAAGCTCTACCTGAAGTTGGTAATGAACCAGCAGGTGCAGTAGAACTCTTACCTCGCAGTCGATCATAAATGCAGACGCTTTCTCTTCCTATAGGCTTCGTCGACATGCTTTTCCTCAGAAAGCTCGGTAACTACTCCAGCACTTTGACATAGAGAATAGATCAGAGATGGAAAACCAAGTCCAATAGATGTGCTAGAACGAGCAGTAGCCTTTACAGAATCATAAATAATGCTCCCTACATCAATAGACTTCCTCTCTTGAATGCAGTAGTTTAGAATAGCTCTATCTCTAGTAACTTCACTCATATGATTCGATGGAAGGAGACGAGCAGAAATAAAGTAGTTTCATGCCTTGGAAACACCATTTAGCTTAGAAGATGAAAATTTACCCTTTTTCCGTTCCGAATATTCCAAGCTCTAGTACTATCAGTCAAGCAGGCAATGATCATGTCCAAATCTCCTTCAGATGGAGATAAACCAGAGTAATAACACTCTATGTTTGGTGGCAGGCCATAGAAAATGTTGATGCGTTCAAGAGTGAATCCTACTCCAACTCCTCGAACAAAAATCTTGTATTCCTCCGCATCCACGAAATTAGCATAAAATTCTCTAACCACCGGGATAACAGCAAATGCAGTGAAATAACAGAATCGTTGCCAGTTAAGTGCAACGATTGTTTCCTCAATTCTTCCTCCAGGATTATAAAAATTTTGCTCTGAGATAAACTTTCGAGTCGTAGCAAAATCATTGTATCGGAAGTGTGCAGCAGTAGTGCTGAACTTGCTACCATCAAAATTTTCTCGTTCCTTTCCTCTCTTAGATTTGGGTGCCATCTAAATGTGAAAGAAAAACGCGAAATAAGTTCAACGGATCTAGGAAAATAAACTAATTTAAGCTTTTCAAACTTGAAAAAGCTTAAAAATTCATGGATTTAACCATAAAAAATCAAAATTTTTCTCAAAATTTCAGTTTTTCTAAATGAGAGCAAAATCCATGGTGAAAATAAAAAATAATGAGTTTAGAATGTAGATCTGACCTCGAGATGAAGAAATCGGGGATTTCAAGCCCAAAAACTTGAAAATCTAGCTCTAAATGGGATATCTAGGTGGTATTTTCGTGAAAAAATAGTAGAGAACGAAGCTTAGGAGTCAAAAATGGCGTGGGGGGTTTTAAGAAGATGAGTTTTCGGGTTCAGGTCGAATTGGTGCCTAGGCACTAAATTCTGGCGCCAGACTCGCCATTCCAAAAATTTGATTTAAATTAAATTTTTTCCACCAAATATTATCAAATTTGACTCTTAATTACTCTTATGAGAGTATTAATCCATTTTATATCCTTCAAATATTTTCACAATCAATTTAAAATGATAGTATAGATCCACATAAATGTATCCAAATTCTTTAATTCTCAATCCTAATATCCATTCCAAATTCAATAATATTTAGTATAAGACTTGTATCAAGGTTCAACGTTTTATAAATAACACAAACAACATATTCAAAGGAAACATTCAAATCCAACAACACACATTGAACAATTTAAGCAAATACACAAATGAGATATTCAACACACTAACACAAGACTCGATCACACCTAAAACACATATAGAATCTATTTAACACCGATCTTCAATTTCCATCTCTTTCGCAATAAAGTTCGCTAGGACCGAAGGGATAGAACACCAAAGCCGTCTTTTCATCAATCTACTTGTTCTTCGTGTACATTACTACTTGAGCGTCATGATATGCTGTTCAGATTGAAGTTTGGTTTGTCATTCCAAGTGTTCGTACTGGTGGTACATCTCATGGAGATGATTACCAATACTTTGAAGTTCCGCTTCAATCTTATCTATTCGACTAAACATTTTTCTCCAGACTAACAGCAATAAAACCATTAAAATAAGGCTGGGGATCTTTAGGAGATTTGTCTTTTACCTCATTTTCATGATTTCCTCTATCCATTGCCTCCAAATCCTTCCTAACTCCTCCAAAATGAATTGCTCTGGTCGAAATTAGTGTTTCTATGGGATTGGGGATGAAAAATGGGCTATATATAAAGAGATTTTGTGTGAAAAACTGATGAATTTCAGTTTTTCCATGATCTGTAACTGTGGCGCTTAGGCACCGGAATCTGGCGCTTAGGCGCCGGATCATCGATACGCTAGTTATTCTGGCGCTTAGGCGCCAACTTTTGGTGCCTAGGCACCGGAACCTCGATTGACTCCGATTCACCTATCGTCAAATTTTACAAAGTTTTGGTCGTAACAATAGGTCTAACAAATGAGTATGATCAATACAAAAACACAATTACGAAAAATTCAAATCACAAACAATCACACATGAAAGTTAACTTGATCTCCTTTTTACTCACATTTTACATGGAATGGTCCAAGTCCAATTTCTATTTACTTCAAGAAAATGCTTAGCTTAAGCCAATACATACTCGTTAGTCTTCTATTTCTAGAAGTTATATGCAAATTCAGTCAAGACCATGGCATAACCATACAACAATAATTAAACTCAAACTAATAAATATGGGTTGCCTCCCACAAAGCGCTTGGTTTAACGTCGTCAGCCCGACCTAATTAATTGAATTAATCGGGTTGACTCAGCTCATAAGCCTCTTTGTAATTTAATTTCATTTCTCCTATATACGGCTTCAGTCTTAATCTGTTAACTTTAAATACTTTTCCAGTTTTGCGATCTTTAATATCCACAATTCCATAAGGGTATACTTTCTCAATTATAAATGGTCCCATCCATTTAGATTTTAATTTTCTAGGAAAAGGTTTTAAACGAGCATTATCTAATAATATACTTCTTGTCCAGGCTCGAATATTTTCCTTGAAATCATTTTGTCATGCAATTTCTTCATTATTTCCTTATAAATTCTTGCATTTTCATAAGACTCATTTCTAACCTCTTCCATTTCATTCAGTTGTAATAATTGTTTTTCTCCTGCAGTATTCAAATTATAATTGAACTCCTTCATCGCCCAATAAGCTTTATGCTCCAATTCAACAGGTAAGTGATAAATTTTACCATAAATTAAATGATAAGGTGACATTCTGACAGGTGTCTTATAAGCTGTTTTATAAGCCCATAATGCAGAATCAAGTTTATCAACCCAGTCAGTTCTTTTAGGATTTACAGTCTTTTTCAATATTCTTTTAATTTCTTTGTTTGACACTTCAACCATTCAACTTGTTTGAGGATGATAAGTAGTTGCAATTCTATGCATAATTCTGAATTTCTCCAGCAATGATTGAATTCTTATATTTCTGAAATGACTTCCCCCATCTGTGATAATTATCCTAGGCATTCAAAATCTTGTAAAAATCATTTTCTTTAAAAATTTCGAAACACTTTTGGAATCACAGTTGGGTAAAGCTACAACTTCGATCCACTTTGAAACATAATCAACTGCTAATAAAATATATATCTTTCCAGATGATGGTACGAAAGGTCCCATAAAGTCTAAACCCCATACATCAAAAATTTTGAATTCTAATATAAAGTCTAGAGGCATTTCATCTTTTCTGGATATATTTCTGATTCTTTGACATCAACCACAAGTTTTCACATAATGTCCAACATCTTTAAATAAAGTAGGCCAATAAAATCCATAATTTAAAATTTTAAATGCAGTTTTATCCACTCCAAAGTGTCCTCCAATTCAGAATCGTGATATTTTTGAATAATTGCAAAAGTTTCTTCATAAGGTACACATCTTCGAATCACAGAATCTCTTCTTAATTTAAATAAATGAGGATCTTCCCAAATATATGATTTACAATCATTCTTGAATTTCTTAATGTATTTACAATCATTCATGTAATCCTTGAATGACATATAATTACTCATCCAGGAATTTCTCGTTTATATTTTCTTCATAAATCTTCTCATTATTATTTTTTTTCTTGATAAATGATCAGCAATTTGGTTGCCCGTCCCTCTTCTGTTCAAAAATTCAAAATCAAATTCTTGCAAAAGTAAAACCCATCTGATCAATCTAGGTTTATCATCCTTTTTAGATATTAAATACTTTATAGCAGAGTGATCAGTATGCACGATATATTTTGTTCCAAGAAGATATTGTCTAAATTTATCAAAGGCATACACTATTGCTAAAAGCTCTTTTTCACTAGTAGTGTAATTTACTTGAGTTTCATTAAGAATTTTGCTAGCATAGTATATAACTTTGAAAATCTTCTCATAGTTTTGTCCTAATATAGCTCTGATTGCATAATCACTTGCATCACACATTAATTCAAAAAGTTTATTCCAATCAGGTGCAACAATGA
The DNA here is from genome assembly GCA_022702705.1 of Papilionanthe hookeriana x Papilionanthe teres. NCBI lineage: Eukaryota > Viridiplantae > Streptophyta > Magnoliopsida > Asparagales > Orchidaceae > Papilionanthe > Papilionanthe hookeriana x Papilionanthe teres. Next base: position 26,050,895 of record CM040425.1, read on the forward strand.
CAGGTGCAGTGATTAACTTTTCTTTCAGAATATTGAACGCATTCAGACAATCTTCATTAAATTCAAATTTAGCTTCTTTTTCCAATAAATGTTAAAGAGGTTTAGCAATTTTAGAAAAATCCTTTATCTATCTCCTATAAAATCCAGTATGACCCAGAAAACTTCTTACATCAGTAATAGTAGTTAGTGGTTGCAGTTTAGCAATAATTTTTACTTTTGCTTGATCAACTTTCATCCCTATTTGTGAAACTTTATGTACAAGTACAATGCCTTCTGTGACCATAAATTGACATTTTTCCCAATTTAGAACTAAATTTGTTTCTTCACATCTCTTCAGAACTTTTGTTTTATTTGCCAAGCAAGATTCAAAAGAAGTTCCAAAAACTGAAAAATCGTCCAAAAATACTTCAATTCCTTTATCAATCAAATCACAGAATATTGACATCATACATCTTTGAAAAGTTGCAGGTGCATTGCATAAACCAAAAGGCGTTCTTCTAAAGGCAAATGTTCCATAAGGACTTATAGATGTTGTCTTTTCTTGATCCTCAGGAGCAACTGGTGATTGATAATAACTAGAATATTGACACGCCTAAAATATATACGTTTTTTGCTATATAACTTTACTCATTTTTATGATATTACACTTTAAAGAAAGGTGTTTTATATGTTTTTTGATTTTAGGTACAAGAAATGGTGGTTGGAGAAAAAGAACCAAAAACGGTGTAATTTGGAGTAAAAACGAGCAAGAAAGCAAATTTTGGCCAAACACCTTTTGATAAGTCTTTCTATGCTTAATCTCTTTTACAATCCTTGCATATTTTTGAATGAGATTACACTTTAAAGAAATGCTGTTTATATGCTTATTTTGTAGAGCTATCTGATAGGAATGCAATGCAACTGAAACAGGGCGAATCAGAGTTAAAACGGAGCTAAATGGAGCAAAATGGTGGAGTTGTCCAGAATAGGGCGCCAAAGGTGCTAGAAACCAGCTACCACAATTTTTGGGCCCCGGCAGCGCCCAAGTACAGCGCCGGTGGTGCTCGGAGCGGTTATTGGTCAAATACATTGAATCTGGACGCTTTTTGGAAGGTTTCTTCATGCACCTCTTGGGAAATTCGTCCCTACACTATTTTAAATCGAATTTGAAGCCAAAAAGAGAGTGGAAGTAAGAAAAATGTAGAGAATGATTAGATATCTTAGAATAGGAGTAGAAATATAGATTTCTACCTTTTTTGAGAGATTGGAGAGGGGATTTTGAGATAATTGGTAAGGGAATGTTCTAGCATTGCATGGATCGATGAGAGACTTTGTGTGGGAGATTTTCATCTTTCTTTCAAGGGAAAAAAAGCTAAGTATTGTGTTCTTCATCATCTTATGGTTTTGTAAACACTTATTTTGTGGATTTGCTTTGAAATGAAGTTTTTCGTTGTATTTTCTTCGTGCTTTGCGATGTCTTTCTCTTACTCTATCTTCTTCTTTGGAAATAATGGCATAACAAGATTATGTCATTGTTTTCATTCTACTTTTCTTTTGCAATGAGTAGGATTCATGATTAGGATATCTGGATGCTTGCTAAAAGATGTTTTAATTATAAATGTGATGGTTTTTACTTGCACTTCATTTACATTACAATAAAGGCCTGTTGTAGTGTTAAAATTTGTTGTAATTGCATTGACCCGAAATGGGAGGTGTAATTCTCAACAAAGTGGAACCACATTCAATGTCTGAGAATGAATTGCATAGTTCATGGGGATTGAGTGCAAATAAATAGGGAAATGTATTTTGATGGGCTTCAAATTGGAGGTTTCAGGGTGATAGACTGAGATCCCCAATTTGGTCCTAAGATTGGCAACTAAAGTCAAAGGTTAGCCTTCGGGTGAAGGGTGAGTGGGAGCTCCGTAGTAAGAGCCGGTATCCTCCCAGCCTAGCCTTATATTTAGTGACTAAACTTAGGATATGTCAATTTTTTTTACATGCTTTAAGGAGGGGGTATTCTTTTGAGGGTAAAGAATAAGATTGCTCCTATTTGGCACATACAATATTTAATGCATCACATTCCTAAACTTTATCCAATTCATTACAAGAATAGTAGATTTCATAATCTTAAAATTCACCAAACCAATTTCCCCAAAAAGGGTTATCTTTAGAAGTAATATTTGCATTTAGGAGTAGTTATTATCCTTACATATAATCATCTGCATTTATGAGTAGTTGTTAGAAAAACGACTTATATCGACCTTCCAAACTAATGTCTGATAGTAGTAGACTAGAATTTGACTAAGGACCTTTTTACCTCGCTTCCCTGTAGGATCGATAAACGGTACTCCATTAGTGCCTTGTATTACTTAATATGATACGTATACTTGCATTTGAAATTGTGACTTTACAAAATCATTATAAATATATAAATCTGGGGTCATAAATTCTTGCATATAAATAAGTCGCACCAAGTTTTTGGCACCTATGACGGGGAAGCTTCGATAAGAACTTTAGGAGAATTTTAGTTAAACCTATACGACTTAGATTTGGACTTTATAGTACTATATAGTGTGTTTAATTATTGTGTGTTTATTTTCAAGAAAAAAAATCCAAAATACCAAAAATATTTTTGATATCTGTTTTATTAGTTAAGTCTTTAAATTTGAATGCGTAGTTCAGGAGCTGCAGACCTTAAATCACACGACTCAGATTTAGAGAGAACTTTTAGGAGGATGATGAATCAGAAAAGACTTCATGAATTTATTGTAGAAATGGCAGATCGATAATATAATGAATATTCAGATTTGGATTATAATTCTAGTAATTTTGAAAGAGTAAACCCTAAGAGAGTAATGAATTTTCAAGATGATATGCTTACTTTATTAAGTTCTCAGGTTGGTGACGTTGAGAGGAAGTTAGATCAATACAAAAAGAGTTATCCTCAAGGTCCCCAAGTTATAAAGAAAAATTCATTTGGACAATTGATTGAGCCTAACTATTTTGAAGCCGGCCTCGAGATGTACAATTTTTATTCGATTAATGCAATCTAGGTTGGGAAGATTATTCAAGCTTTAACTGGAATACTAATTTTGGAGGAGAAAACCAATTTTGGGAAGATAATCAATTTAGTCAGATATGTGATTGGAATAATCAGGACAATTTTAGTGAAGGAATTTCTTTCCCTTATAAATTTCACTCTAACCCACAAGATGAGGAAAAGAAATTAGTATTAGAAAAGGATGTGCTACAATTGGCATGTGAGCTAGAAAGTCAAGGGGCGACTTTGAAGAATATAGAAAACTAGTTGGGGCAGATTATGAATGCAATTAACAGTTACCCCAAGAGATTTTACCTAGTGACCCTTAGATAAACTCTAAGCAGATGAATGATGAGCAATTTAAAGTTATTGAATTTGAGGATATGATTCAAATAAATGATGAGTTGAGAAAAGAAGAAAAGGAGATTGAAAGACTAATGGAAGAAATTCCAAAGGAATTAGATAGATATATAGAAAGACCACCTAAACTCTTCACTCAGTACCAAGGGGAAGAATTGGAAGATAACTTGAATCATAAGAGTAACGTAGAAGAATTTGATCCGGAATCCGAATTATCTAGAGAGAATCCGATCCAAAATTTGGGAGATATTGAATTATCATATATAGATCCATTTCTTATAAATTTCAAGGATGATATTAATATGCAGATTGAGAAAATCAATAGAAGAATATTGGATTTAGGAAGAAATATGAGGAACAATGGTATGAATGATTCTGAAAAAGAAGAGCTAAATGAAAAATTACAATTTGAGAATTCTGTAGGAATCCCTGTATCTGAAAAAGATTGGGTGATTGATCGAGAATTACTTAATTGAAATTTTGATCCAGGAGGAATCATTTTTCGGGCCCGCGACATTAAAACCAAGTGCTTTATTGGAGGCAACCCGTAGTTATCAGTTTGCTTTGATTTAGTGTGCTTGAGAGTCATGATTGTTAGTGTTGTATTGTGTTTGCTTTAGTGTGGATTTTTCAAGTTTGATTGTTGTTGATAGATGTTTGGATTGTTTGTTGTTTTATTTGATCTTTGTGTGTCATGAGGGAGTTGATTCCTTAACTTCTTATTATGGTTAGACTTTTATGTTCTCTTGTAGTAGTTGGATTGACGAGTCCACTATGACTTGAGTCTTACCTGGATTTAAGTTTTACAAGAGACATCATGAATTTAAACTGTAACAGATCCATCTTAATTTTGTTACTTCCTTTCTATGACTTTGAATTCATTTGGTAGGAGTCGCGAACCTATTTGATGAATAACTTGTGGATGATCTTACACTACGATTTATAATTGTTAGAGGTGCTTAATTAAAGAGATTAGATGATGCCTGAGATTGGTGCCTATGAGCCAATACATAAGGTATAATTTTATCTTTGGGATTATAATCTATAAAATCCATTAAAAGTACCTAATTTATTAGTGTAGTGATTCCGTTAGAGATTGGAGGTAATTTAGTGAGATGTGATAAGTTAAAGGAAGAATTATCCTCATTTATCATATGTGTGTTTATGTTTTTCTTACAACTTTATATAAGACTTGAAGAACACTTTTATATTCCCTTGTTGATACCTGCTATGCTAATTAAAATTTTATTTAGTGAACTTCATTCTGGCATGATTAGTTTAGATTTACTGTATGTTACATATTATTCTGTCCTGATGAATAATTGAAGATGTTTTTGATAGACATTTGTGGTAGATAGAATTTCTAAACTGTTTTTCTTCCTGCTTATATTTTCTGCACTAAATGCTATATATGTTAAAAATTAAGTTTGGGGGTAGGAAGAAAAATAAAATTTTAATGTGAAAATACTTCCTTTTAGTGTAATTTTATTACAAGCATGTTTTAGGTTAAATTTACTTTCTCCTACAGTCATTTTATCCTGACTATGCATGAATATGAATTTGATAGGATGTTGTAGTAGTAAGCAAATTCAACATTTACTTTTACTTCATGTAATATTTTATGGAATTAATTGCAAAATACTTTAAAATTTAAGTTTGGAAGGAAGAAAAATATTAACTCTTATTTGTTCTCAATTATTATATTTTAAAAAATTGTTAGCATAACTTCTGGCAATTGAACCTCGCTTGAGATAACTAAAACTTTTTATTTCAGTTGAATATTATGTAAGGATTGGATGAATTTTTTTAGTAATAAAGGTTAATTTTATAAGGGTAAGATATTTGGTATGAAAGAATTTGAATATAGTTAACTATTTAAAGTGAAGAAAACTGTATTTTTGAAATATTAAGAGACTTAAAGTATTGTGTGTTAAGAAGAGATTGTAACTTTATGATGAATAATAAAGCTCATACCTAATTTTAAAGTAAGGGTGTGTTTCATGTTTAAATTTTAAAAAGAGGAGAGTGAAGTTCAAAATCATTACAGGCTCTCCAGATATAGTAATCCTCATTAAAAAAAAGAGAGAAAAAGATAAGTGTGTTTAAAAAAAAAAGGATTGAAAATGATCCTGAAAAAAAAAGAAAAAAAAAGAAAGAAAAATATTTATGAAGAGAAGCTTGAGGAGATGCCTAATCAAAAATTGGCTTCACTTGAGTCACCCTAAAGGGAGAACTTGATTTCATTTTTTGAATTTATATTTAAAGTATTGGCCTACATTCTGATGAAGTTTGCACGAACTCCTTTTTCACATAATCTTTCAAGGCATTCATAATGTAACAAATTATGGTTTATCTTGAAATAAATAGAAGACTAGAACCCTTAGACTTGATTGCTGAATATTTTTATACTTGCAGTGTTAACCCGAGTTACTGAATTTCTTTCTAAAAGTCTAAATAATATATTTTTTTAAATGAAAAATTTTAGTGTCTTACAGGTGAAAAGTACATTGCCTTGAGTTATATTTTTATGTAGTAAAAGTGTTACTTGAGGACAAGTAACAATTAAGTTTGGGGGTATTTGACACGCCTAAAATATATACATTTTTTGCTATATAATTTTACTCATTTTTTATGATATTACACTTTAAAGGAAGGTATTTTGTATTTTTTTGGTTTTAGGTACAAGAAATGGTGATTGGAGAAAAAGAAGAAAAAACGGTGCAATTTGGAGCAAAAATGAGCAAGAAAGTAAATTTTGGCCTAACACCTTTCGATAAGTCTTTCTATGCTTAATCTCTTTTACACTTCTTGCATATTTTTGAATGAGATTACACTTTAAAGAAAGGGTGTTTTTATGTTCATTTTGTAGGGCTATCTGTTAGGAACGCAACACAACTGAAACTGGGCGAATCAGAGCTAAAACGGAGCCAAACGTAGCAAAATACTGGAGTTGTGCAGAATAGGGCTCCGGAGGCACCCAATTGGGCGCCGGCGGCGCTAGGAACCCACGACCCCACCATTTTTGAGCGTCGGCAGCGCCCAAGTACGGTGCTGGCGGTGCTAGGAGCAGTTATTGGCCAAATACATTGAATCTGGACGCTTTTTGGAAGGTTTCTTGATGCACCTCTTGGGAAATTCATCCCTACACTATTTTAAACCGAATTTGAAGCCAAAAAGAGAGTAGAAGTTAGAAAAATGTAGAGAATGATTAGAGATCTTAGAATAGGAGTAGAAATGTAGATTTCTACCTTTTTGGAGAGATTGGAGAGAGGATTTTGAGAGAATATGTAAGGGAATGTTCTAGCATTGCATGGATCAATGGGAGACTTTGTGTGGGAGATTTTCATCTTTCTTTCAAGGGAAAAAAAGCTAAGTATTGTGTTATTCATCATCTTATGGTTTTGTAAACACTTATTTTGTGGATTTGCTTTGAAATGAAGTTTTCCGTTGTGTTTTCTTCGTGCTTTGCGATGTCTTTATCTTACTCTTTCTTCTTCATTGGAAATAGTTGTATAAGAAGATTATGTAATTGTTTTCATTCTACTTTTCTTTTGCAATGAGTAGGATTCATGATTAGGATATTGGGATGCTTGCTAAAAGATGTTTTAATTATAAATGTGATGGTTTTACTTGCACTTCATTTACATTACAATAAAGGCCTGTTATAGTGTTAAAATTTGCTGTAATTGCATTGACCCAAAAGGGGAGGTGTAATTCTCAACAAAGTGGAACCACATTCAATGTACTTGAATGAATTGCGTAGATCATGGGGATTGAGTGCAAATAAATAGGGAAATGTATTTTGATGGGCTTCAAATTGGAGGTTTAAGGGTGACAGACTGAGATCCCCAATTTGGTCCTAAGATTGGTAACTAAAGTCAAAGGTTAGCTTTTGGGTGAAGGGTGAGTGGGAGCTCCGTAGTGAGAGCCGGTATCCTCCCAGCCTAGCCTTAGATTTAGTGACTAAACTTAGGATATGTCAATGTTCTTTACATGCTTGAAAGAGGGGGTATTATTTTGAGGGTAAAGAATAGGATTGCTCCTATTTGTCACATACAATATTTAATGCATCACATTCCTAAACTTTATCCAACTCATCACATAAGAATAGTAGATTTCATTATCTCAAAATTCACCAAATGAATTTCCCCAAACAGGGTTATCTTTAGAAGTTATATTTGCATTTAGGAGTAGTTATTATCCTTACGTATAATCATCTGCATTTAGGAGTAGTTGTTAGAAAAACCACTTATATTGACCTTCCCAACTAAAGTCTGATAGTAATAGACTAGAATTTAACTAAGGACCTTTTTACCTCACTTCTCTGTGGGATCGATAAACGGGACTCCATTAGAGCCCTGTATTACTTGATACGATACGTATACTTGCATTTGAAATTGTGACTTTACAAAATCATTATAAATATATAAATTTGGGGTCATAAATTCTTGCATATAAATAAATCGCATCAAATATCCATCCAGAAAACAGAAACATGAGTGTCCAGCTAGTTTATACAGCATTTGATCCAAGAAAGGTAAAGGAAAATGATCCTTTCTTGTGGCATTATTTAATTTTTGATAGTCAATGCAAATTCACCATCCAGTAACTTGTCTTGTTGAGATTAATTCATTCTTTTCATTAACAATGACAGTTACTCCTCCTTTCTTTGGAACACAATGAATAGGACTTACCCATTGGCTATCCAAAATAGGATAAATAAATCCATCATCTAACTATTTTAAAATCTCTTTCTTAACAACCTCTCTCATAATTGGATTTAATATTCTTTGGGGTTCAATAGTGGGTTTACAATTTTCTTCCATTAAAATCCTATGCATACAGATTGAAGGGCTTATTCCTTTTATATCTATAATAGTCTAACCAAAAGCTTTCTTATAATTCTTCAGAACTCCTGTTAATTTTTCTTCTTGATCTTTGCTTAATTCTGAAGATATAATTACAAGTTAATGAATCTCTAAGAAATGCATACTTTAAATGTGTAGGTAACATTTTTAATTCCAGTTCAGGGGCTTTTTCAATTGAGGGTAAAAGTATAACATTTTTAGTTGTGTCTAAAATTTCTCAATTTTCATTAAAATAATGAGCTTCTTCAGATAAATTTTCTTCATTTAATGACTCATCATATAACATAGATTCTTTATCTTTATCATCAGAAATGACCTTACAATTTTCTTGGTAATGCTTTTCAATCATATAATAAAAAATATCCATTCGATAGCATTTTTCTTTTTTAGGATACCTCATTGATTTCAAAACATTGAATTTTATCTCTTGATCATTAACTCTCATCGTTAATTCTCCTTTTTACACATCAATCATAGCTCGACCGGTAGCTAGAAAAGGTCTCCCTAAAATGATAGGTATTTCTTTATCTTCTTACATATCTAGAACAATGAAATCCACAGGGAAGATAAATTTATCTACCTTAAGAAGAACATCCTCTATAACTCCTTTAGGATAAGTGATCGATTGATCGACTAGCGAAGAGTTACGGTGGTAGGAGAAATCTCTCCTAAATCTAACCTTCGAAAGATTGAAAATGGCATGAGATTAATACTAGATCCTAAATCACATAAGGCTTTTCCACAGAATTTTTCTCCAATAGCACATGGTATAGTGAAACTTTCAGGATCTTTAAGTCTCTGAGGTAATTTCTTCTGAGTTATTGCACTACATTCTTCACTTAATGCAACAGTTTCATAAGCTTCAAATTTTCTCTTCTTGGTTAAAATATCCTTCATAAATTTTGCATAGCTTGGCATTTGCTCCAAAGCTTCGGCAAAAGGAATGTTGATGGTAAGTTTCTTAAAAATTTCGAAGAGCTTAGAAAATTAATGGTCAAGCTTCTACTGTTTATGTTTTTGAGGAAATGGTGGTGGTGGTCTTTCAACTCCCACTTCAACAGGTACAACAGTCTGATCTTTACTTGGAGAAAGGGTATATTTAGGTTTTTCAATCTCTTCAACTTCTTTCTCTTTTTCAATCTCATTCCATGTTTTATCTTTTAATTCCTTTCCACTTCTGAGTTGTACAGCTTTTGCTTGTTCATGTTTTTTTCCAGATCCTTTAGGATTAATTTCGACATTGCTAGGCAGTGTTCCTTGAGGTATGTAATTAATGAAATTAGCAATTTGACCCATCTGACTCTCAATATTACGAATAACAGTGTTTTGAATTTGTAGCTGATTGCTTAGTTGCAATATTAATTCTTCTACAGACAACTTTTTCTGCTGATTGTTATAACTAGGAGGATAAGTTAGTCTAAAGTTTGAATTTCCTTGATTGTTCCAATTTGGATTAACTTGATGTCCATTACTCCAATTAAAATTAGGATGATTTTTCCAACCAAGATTATAATAATTAGAATAAGGGTTATTTGTTTTACTAGCAATAGCTTGCAAAGTTTCCATTTTTTGAGAATCATCAGAATTTGCAGAATTATCATTACTTACATGCGATATATTAATAGCAAAATTATCTAATTTCTTAGATATCGCAACCACTTGTGAAGCTAAAATAGAAAGGGCATCATTATCATCAATACTGGCCATTCTTTTAGGATTAACCCTTTCAGAAGGCCTTTGAAAATTGTTATTAGTCATTTCTTCAATTAAGGTGTAGGCTTCTTCAAATGTCTTAGCCATTAAAGAACCACCAGCAGCAGCATCAATAATAAATCTAAGTGATTCAATAAGTTCATTATAAAATGTTTGAATAATTAACCAATCTGGTAAAGCATGATGACGACATTTTATTAATAGTTCTTTAAATCTTTCTCAGACTTCATAAATTGTTTCTCCATCAAATTGCGTAAATGAAGTAATATCATTTCTCAATTTAGCAGTTTTAGAAGGAGGAAAATATTTAGCAAGGAAGTTTTGTGCCATATCTGCCCACATTTTAATAGAACAAGTTGCTAATGAATTAAGCCACATCTTTGCTTTATCTTTTAAGGAAAAAAGAATGATTCTAAGCCTAATAGCATCATCAGAAATGTTATTATATTTAAAGGTAGCACAAAGTTCTAAAAAACTAGCAAGGTGTAAATTTGGATCCTCATTAGGTGTTCCTCCAAATTAATTGTTTTGATCCATTTAAATAATAGAAGGTTTAAGCTCAAAAGAATTAGCATCTACAGCTGGAATTTGAATACAAACATGAAGTTCATCAGCTGTAGGGTTTGCATATTCCCTTAATGATTTATAAATATTTTGTTCATTAATTTTGATTGGATTTTGATTATTGTTATGTAAGTTAGCCATTTTTTGATGTTTTGAAATTTTTTTTCATTTTTTAATTCTTTTAATTGATCTTTCTAATTCAGAATCAAAAGGTAGTAATCCTTCAGATTCAGAACTACGCATAAAAATTTAAAGAAAATATTTTTGTTTTGTTTTATATTTTTTTTTACTTCTATTTCTTTATTTTTATTCTATCCTTTTACTTTTTATTTTATCCTATCCCTTTTACATTTTATTTTATCCTATCCCTTTACTTTTTATTTTATCCTATCCCCGACAACGGCTCCAAAAACTTGATGCGATGCGACTCTAAATATGCTTTAAAATACAAGAATTTGATACAACTTTTTAGAATATTTAATTTCCAGCAAATGGCTTCAAAAACTTGATTTGCGAGGTTTAATTTTATAATTTTATATTTAGATTTTATTATTGTAAAAATCACAATTTTAAACACAAGTATACGTATTGTTCATGTAATACAGGGCTCTAGTGGAGTCCTGGTTATTGATCCCACAGGGATAGTGAAACAAAAAGTAAGAGATAAAAGTAATATTTTGAAATTTTTGAAAGCAATTTATATATACTCTTATATATATATATATATATATATATATATATATATATATATATATATATATATATATTCAAATTTAATTAACTAATAATTTTTACTAAAAGAAAGTAAGCAATAAGCAGGAAAGTAAAGTAAGCAGTAATTAAAATTCAATGCAATTATAAAAATGACTTTCTCCTTTTTCAACTAATCAAAGAATTATAGATTAATTATCTTTTGTAGGGAATTAAGATTATGGTATTGTGCCAAATAGAAGCATTCTTATTTTTTACCTTTTGGTCCAGGTGCAAAGAACATTGACAAATCTATAATTAAGCTCAGGATGTTTTATTAGTAAAATGGGTTAATCTAGGCTCACAGTACTAGATGTCCAAGGGCGGCTATGGTCGGCCCTACAAGTGACCCATTAACTTTCTATAAACTAAATTATTAGAATTTAGTCTGTTAATCTAAAAACTAATTAATTTTACGCCTAATAAATAATATCTTCCAATTTATTTGTACTTCACCTTAAACAATCCGCGTATAGCCTGTGATTACCTAAGGATTCATGTGATATCTACTAGTTAAGAATTTATCTCCGGATAGGTTTCAAAATTCTTCAACAGGTTTTAAGAAATTAAATGGCCAATTTAAAAAGTAAACTAAGATCAGGTATGAATATCATCACAATATTTTAAAATACTTTATATTTAATTCTCCTACAAAATTTATTTAATTTATAATCTTTTCATAGTTTAAAGGAGAAAGATAACTAACTACTCAAAACTCATTGAAATAACACAACAAAACATATTTATAAAACTTTGGACCAAAGTACAAATACTTATCTGAAGTGTTCCTTCAAGAGATCTGCTGACTTCTACTGACTCCAAAACAATGATGAAAGACTCCAACAGCAATAACACACAATAAACACTCAAAATAAACTCACTAGATACAAAATAAAGTGGCACCCTAAGTATGGAAGAGACTAAATTAAACTAGAGATGAGAGAGAAGATGTTAAAATGGGTATGTGTACTAAGATGGGGGGTTTTGGTGCGATTTTATATGTAGAATGGACTCCTATTTATAGAGCTCTGAATTTGACCAGGGGTTGCTTAAGGCACCTCATCAAAATTCGTCCAAATTCAATGTATCTTCTTGAAGGTAACCGTCACGCCTAGGCTGCCGCCACGATAGCCATGTCTACACTTCATAGACAGTCACAGCCATGACCAACAACATCTCCAGAGGTCAACCAACCTGAGATTATACACTTCACCGATGAAAGAAGGGAGGTCACTTCAGCCAAAAAAGAAGAACCACTAAGAAGATATCCGACTCTGAATCCACCAGAAAAAGACATTAAACAAATGATCGAACAACAAGTTCGGGAGGACTTGACTCAATCCAAAGGAGGTGCATCAATTTCAAAGGGTAGACCCTACCCAGAGGAGTTTGATGCCATTCATTACCCTAAAGGCTTCATGCCCCCAATTTTCAATACGTTCGATGAGACAGGGAATCCTCATCAGCACATAGCACATTTCATAGCTAGTTGTTGCTACACAGGAGGAAGTGAAGCTCTGTTGTTTAGTAATTTTGTCCGCAGCCTGTCAGGAATAGCTTTCGATTGGTACGTCAGCTTCCCAATGGATCAATAAAAATTTTTGTAGAAATGGAAAACATGTTCGTGTAAAGATTCTCCGTTGCTCGAAGTCATGTTACCATTGGAGATCTTGTGGTGGAGCGACAGAAGTCTGATGAGACTTTGGTCAACTACATTCTCAGATGGAGAAACTTAAGCATGAAATGTGAACCTCGGCTACAAGAACAACACGCGATCGAGATACTACTCAAGAGTATCCACGGTCCGATAGCTTTCATGCTTAAAGGTCTCACCATCAAGTCCTTCGAAAAGCTACTCAGTAAAGCAAGCAGCCTACAAGAAGAAGTCAAGCACATGGAGCCTGTAGAAAAGATAGAGAAAAAACCAACTAAAGCATACGAGAAGAGGTATGACATAGTAGCAACGGTCGACAAAGGAAAGCAGTCAATGAGGATTCAGCCCGAGTAGCAGCACAGTCAATCGCCTCAATACAATCAGCCTCAGCAGTATTGTCAGCCTCATGCACAGCAGAGCAGTCAGTTTGGTCAACAGCAGAGGTCATACAGGACAGATGGACGACAAGGTTCAACAATGTGAGAACAGCTGCACAGAAACTACTCCTTCATAGATGACATCGTAGCAAAGATGTACAAGAATCTAATGAAGAAGCCCAAGTTTGGATTGCTCGAGCCAAAGAAGTCGGAAGAGGTAGACAAAAAGGATCAGCCAAACTTCTGCCCCTACCATAGGATGCTCGGACACACCATAGAAAGCTGCTTCTATTTTAAGGATTGGCTCGAGCGGATTTACAAGGAAGGGAATATAAGGATACCAAAGGAATACTTGAAAGAACCAGAAAGGGGTTCTATAAATGTGATTTCAGCCGAGCCAATCTCTCTGATTGATCCATATACAGACAAAGGTGGATGGAGCACAATTTGGAATGAGTTCATGAAAGTCCTGGACCAGATCCAGTCTACTCTAAAGAAAGCTGCTATCCGGAGTCTACCGTCAGCCCAGTCCAAGACGAGGGCTTCACCAAGGAAGCCACAGCGACAAGAATGGAGGAAGAAGCGGATCGTGAATGAAATTAAGGATGATATCATGAAGGGTATGATAGAGGTTTCCCCTGTTAGATTGGTTGTTTCGGATTCGTGGTTGAAACCACTCGAACCCCTGACTTTGTACCATTAACTTTATGCCCCTCCAGGGTCTCATAATGATAATATAAACGATGTTGGCTACGTTCTTACTGTCTCTAGTGATGACGTAACTAATCACAACCTCTCTAACCTTGATTTTGATTCTCAAAATAATCCTCAAATTAGGATTGTTCTCAACAAGAATGTAGACGAAAATAAAGAAGATATCAACAACACCAGCTACGACAGTACCGGAAGCAAGGAGCTAGTCCTCGAACGAAAAGGACCTCCACCTGCCATCAACGTGGACTTTTTAGATACAGAAGAGCCAGATACAGTAATAGAGGGATCTCTGGGTTCCAGAAGAAGAAGAAATAATAGAAGTACACCTAAGAAGTGGCAATGTGCTATCGCAAAGGACAACTCCAACGGATAATAGAAAACAAGCAATTACTCAAGAAGAAATATCTCTCGGAACGGAAGAAGTACAAGTTTTAATGAAATAGAAGATTTAAACAAAGTGGATTACAACGTGCTAGCTCATCTCAAGAAGTTGCCAGCCAAACTAAGCATTTACGATGCTATGATCCCATCAAAGGAGATGAAAGAAAATTTGATCAAGGCTCTACTTGATCCGGATATTTGCTTAGCACAGTTGGCTAGCACATCCTCATATGGAGTTTGTACTTTGAAAGAACAGTCGAGTGTAACCTTCACCAATGAAGATTTGCTACTCGGTACAGCCGATCACAACTGTCTGCTCTACATTTTCGTCGTCATTGGCAGGTTTTTACTTTCCAGAGTGTTAGTAGATTCTGGAGCATACCTCAACATAATGAGTCTACGGACAGTAGCCTATTTGGACATCGATGCTCGAGAACTTTCTATGGATAAGATGTTGCTGAGAGGATTCACCCAGAAAGGAGAAAGAGCCATCAGATCTATAATGCTACGTATGAAGGTTGGAAATATTGTAACAACTGAAAAATTCTATGTCATCGATGCGAATACATTGTTCAATACCCTTCTTGGTCGGCCATGGCTTCACGATTACAATATGGTCCTGTCGTCACTTCACCAATGCATCAAGTACTATAAAAAGGGACAAGAACATTGCATTAAGGGAAATTTACAACCATTTTCAATACATGAGGTAGGCATTCACGAAGATGCTTCCAACTACGCTCTCCCGAAGAAAACAGTACTTTCAAGAGAAATTGTGACAAGTAAAGCTGAAGATTCAGAAGAATTACGAGAACGGGACCATACAGCTCCAGTTCAATGATCTCCTGCCACTCCTTTGCAATGAGTTGGTGAAGGTTCTTTTAGTCCACACATCTGAGCTCGAGGCCAGGGATGTGGTCGACGAAGAACTCACCAAATTGTTGAACAGACGAAGCCGTCGATCAGCATTGAAGTAGAAGGAAGCTCCGAAGAAGATAAAGAAATAATGATGATAAGTTAGAAGAAGCCTCAGTTCAAGATTTCTATAGAGGACACAGAAAGAGACAAACATGAATCAATGTGTGATCGGATTAATCATTATGTTCAAGCCATGACTCTAACTAAGATCCATCCTCAAAAGATCGAGAGTATGGAATTCAAAGAAGTTCATAATGATGGTTTTAAACCGATCAAGTTTTATAAAGCTCCTCCTACTTATGAACCTTGTATAACTCTTGAAGAAAATGATTCTAATGAATTAATGGAATTACCTTTTGGTTAATTTTTCCCATGTGTACAAAAGTTAATTCAACAAGGATATGTGCAAAAGAAAATGCCGAAAGATAAATTACAAGCATTCAAAAAATTGTGGAATACAAAAGGAAAGAAACTCTACTCAAAAGAAGGTCATCGGTTTGGTATGGTCGGACCCGTCGATGACTCAGGATATTGCATGGTTGTTACTAGTCAGCTATTAGAAGTTTGTCTGGACATCCAAGATGAATATGAAGATCAACCAATAGAAGAGGCTCGGCCAGAATTCAAAGAAGAAATCAAATGGTAAGAAAGAAGCAAACTCTCACTTTACTCCTCCTACACTCCTTAGAGAAGAATCCCTCACAATACATGACTTCTACACACTTTCCTCACACTTATAACAAACCCTAACACACTCTCTTCGCTTCTCTCTCTCTCCTCTCTAACACAAACTCACACACACACCCTCTCGTGGCATCCAAAATGGGTTAAAACAAGTTAGAAAAGAATTCCTCAAGAGTTTCCTTAAGCAAACCTTTAAAAAGTCATCCCAATACATTGAATTTCACTTGAACTGACTTTGGGCATCGGTGGCATTGGATAGGGCACCGGTGGCGCTAAGCCGCCAATAAATTTTGAACTCTCTGGAATTGGGCGTCGGCGGGCCATAAGTCAATTTTCTTCATTTTGCTCTTTTTTGCTCCAAATTCGTTACTTTTCACTTCTTTTTGCTCCAATCACCTAAAATCATCATAACTACAGCAAAACATGAAAAATATCATCTTTTAAAGTGCAATATCACTAAAAATGAGTTAAATTATATAGTAAAAACCTAATATATTTTTTGGTGCATCAGTTACCGGCAAAATATCTAATGAAATTATTCATAGCCCTTCTAGCACTAATGATGGACAAATTGGTAACTTACTTACAATGACGCTCAATAGAATAATTTTAAAATTTATGGCATTCAATCATAATGTTACATAAATGCCAGAAAATTTATAGAAGAAGAATGGTTTTTTTTTAGAAGTTTGAGAAAGAAGGACTAAAGGTAAAAGGTAATTGCTTCATCTTAACTAACCTGCAAAAATCTTAAAGGATTTCTATAAAGAGGAGCAAGGTATCCTTACCTCCCAGAACCACAAAAGGGTCTAAAAATTTTACTTTCCATGAAATTTAAACTCCTTATGTAGAATAGTAGGGATATAGACAATGCACAATCCTCTATTAGACCGCTTCAACTTATCAAAGTTGCTAAATTACATCTCTTCTCTGTTTTTGCACATTTAGTTGTTACTAAGAATAAAAGGAAATTTTTAAATAGGCTAGGTAGATTTTAACTATTCTCAAATAGTTACAATAAAATATGGTCACTAGTGAAGAATTCAGATGCTGTTAAATGCATAATTTTGAATGATCAATTTGTCCATCTTTAGTGTAACAATCAACAAGCAACGACCTCAAATTTCTTTTCACTATTCATTACACAAAGTGTAATAGAATTGCTAGAAGGTTTCTTTTGGATTCCTTAACTATGATTAGTGGGACGAGATTTCTTGCTTCTAGTTTTGAAATAAGAGAGTATTGTTCCCCTAATAATGTTGTTATGAAATTATTTGCTAAAGCCCTCTAGAATGTTGGTCTTTATGTCTTGGGTTGTTCAAGATCTATGTTACTTGGAAAAGTGGACAAATGCTTCAAACGCTGGACAAGTTTTTGGGGAATACTCTCTAGATTGATTCATAGGCTTTCTTTAAAGTGTCCCACCTTATTAGATTCACTTCAAATCACTCTTCTCTATTACCAGAAATGCATGAAATTGTTAAGGATTCTAATACACAATTTAGATACCTGAATGTTTGGTCATCACATCCTATATTTCAAATTTTTTTAAAAGTTAATTAGAATTGACAGAGAGCTGATAATCCATTGATTAACCTCTGACAAATCCTTAAAGATTTGGCAAACGCCCTCAAGAAATAGAATTGAGATGTTTTTGGGAATGTTCATTTTAAGGTCCAACAAGCTGAATAGTTGGCAGAGCAACTAGAAGATGATTATGTAATGGGAAAAGTCTCTTTTGTTGAGTAATCTTTTGCCCAATTCCAACTTAAGAATTTTATTCATAATGAAGAGCAATCTCAAAAGGCTCTGGGACATTTGTTTGTTAACGAAGATATAAAAACAAAATATTTTCATGAATTCAATAAAGGAAGGAGGAAAAGGAATTCCATTACAAAAATAAAAACTTAGGAAGGATGTTGTAAACGTAATAAAGTGGTAATAGTCCAAAGTGGTGTATCATGCTTTCAATAACCGTTCTCTACCATACTTTCTCCCCATGATGACTTCATTGCCTTCAGAAAACATATCTTTTCTAATTCTATGATTGAACACCCATTGGACACTTCCCATACTGAAGAATAAATTAAGACCACCACTTTTGATATAGATGGGTCCAAGGTGGCCCTGATGAGTTCATTGGACATTTCTTCACTGCTCGTTGGCCCGCTGTTAAGTAAGATATTATTGTTATTGTCAAAGCTTTCTTTAATGGCTAAAATTTTCATGGATTCTTTAAGACATGTGTAATTACACTCATTCCTAAGATTCAATTTGCTCTGATGTGGACATATTTCATGCCTATGTATTTATCTTTAACAATATGTAAAATAATAAGAAAAATATGTGTGTCAAGATTACAATCATATATCACTTCACTAATTAGTCGTTTTCAAGATACATTTTTTAAAGGCGGACTAGTCTCTGATAATATCTTATTTACATAGGAATTGATGCTAAATTTAGACAAACCTTGTAGAGGAGGCAATATCATCTTAAAGATAGATATCAAAAAAGCCTGTAATACAATTTCTTAGGACTTTATCCTATTTGTGCTTTCTACTACGAGTCAATTACAACACTGTTATATGACTAAGCTTTGATTGGATAATAACTATTATTCAATTCTCTTGAATGAGAAGTCTCATGAGTTTTTTAATGCTACCAGAGGAATTTGAAATGTGATACTTTGTCCTCCAACCTCATTATTATTGTATTTGATTACCTCTCTATGGGGCTGCAAGAATTTTTTTCTTACAAACAACAGATGATCTATAGCAGTAGGGAGCCCCTCTCATATCCCAACTCAGCTATGTTGATGATCTTATTAATTTCATTAATGCTTCCAAACACTCTGTTAGTAAGTTGTCATCTTGACTTCTTCACATTGAAATGGTTTCTGAGATGGAATTCAGTAAAAGTAAGTGCTCCTTCAACACTAGTAGGACTGTCCCTATTGTTAGGCAGTAATGGATTACTGACACTTCTAGCTTTTAAAGAGGTACCCTCCCCATCTCTTACTTGGTGTGCAGATTAGCAAAGGAAAAAAAAAGCATTATTTGTTTGATGGACTACTAGATAGTCTCTAGGAGATTATACTCTTAGAATAATAGTTTCTTGTCTCATGGTGCCATCACACCTTGCTTTAAAGCACACTTGATATCTCATTGTATTCCTTGTAGATGTTAAAATTTCCTCCTTCAATTATGAAGAGACTCGAAACAATATTTAACAGATTCTTGTCAATTGCCTTCTCTTCTTGAATTCACTGGATTAGCTGGAATAAAATGTGTAAACCTTTAAATGAAGGGGGGTTGGGTTTCAAAACTTTTCATAAAACCATGCAAATTGATCCAATAAAAATGTGGAGCATATTTATAAAACAATCCTCCCTCTGGCCTTTGGCAAAAATACTACATTGCTTCACACCATACCACATATCAAATTTAGATAAAATTGTTCAACTATTTGGAATCAGATGATTGAGACCAGGGAGCTTGTTGAACATATTACATATTAGAAGCTAGGAGAATGTTATATGAGTTTTTGGTATCATGATTGCACCTCATGGGGGCCTCTTATTTCACTTTATGATGGACCATTGAAACTGTCATTATCTGTCAAGCACTGCTAGGATCAATATGGTTAGAATAATGATGTGCTTTCTCAGCTTGTTTCCCCTCTTGATGTTGTTGTGTTCCCTAATATTCATGTCATCACGACTGATAAAGATAAGCTGATTTAGGGCTCTCTTAACCATTTTAACACAAATTATTTTGATAAATATATTCATGTTAATGCTACTTCTATCTTAAACCTTGGAATTCACTGCTCGTTCTGTATATATCCTTCTTTGCAATGAGAATAATTCATTCTTTCATACCAACTGATGATATTATAAAATTTAGGGGATTAAGGTGTTCCTCTATCAGTTGTTGACGCAGGGAGGAGGGAAAATATATTCCTCATCTATTCCGGCTCTACAAGGTATCCTTGGGTGTATTTCAATTTTTCTACAACTGTTAAGGGAATGCTCTTCCTTCCAATGGGTTTTCTTTATTCAGACTTGGCGGCTGGAATGGCCTCTAATCCTATTATCATGTGTCTCCCCATTATCATTTCTTAGCTCAACTGGGTAGCTATGAACTATACCAAATAGGGACAACCTTCCAAGATTAACATCATCCCTATGATTATTGGATCTAATCATAGTTACATCAAGAAAATTCTGATGTTTTCTGCTATTAATGAGAATTCAGAACTATCTTTTTGTCTATTTGTTTTCTTTCAATAGGACATCAACTTCTTTCTCAAGACAACCACTCTTATTTTTTTTGTGATAAGAATCCTCAATATTGAATTAAGGTTAATATTGATGGAAGCTTCTCTCCCAACTGCACCACTGCCTGTGGTGCAGTCAAGGTTTATATGGGGAAAGCTCTTCTTTTGTTTGAATCAACTGTTCATGCTGACTCTCCACTTGTTGCTGAAACCATGGCTCTTCTACTTGCTGTTAAATTGGTTGCATACTTCAAATGGGATCAAAAACTTATTGAGATGGACTATATTGCTTTAAGGGATTCATGTAGGGATTCTTCTAAAGCATATAGACAAATAGTATAAGTTCTCAAGCAATTCTATGTTATATCTTCTTCCTTAAATATTCAATGGTCTTCCACTTCGGGGAGGGTAGTCTACCTCTTGATTGGTTAACCAGAGTGTATAATTCTCAATTAGTCTTTCTGCATACTTCTCCCATTTCACACTCATCATTTTTTGCAAAATATACTTACACACACAGATATATATATATATATATATATATACATATATATATATACATATACATATGTATATATACCCATCGGGTAACTACAGATTTTTTTTTCGGGGAGAGATGGACCCCACACCTGAGGATGCTAGGAAAGCCTGGCAGTTGGCAATTTCATTGGTTTCTATGGGCCCAAGATAGCTACAGCTTCTGGAAGATTATTGGATGACTAAAGATAAAACAAAAAAAGATAATTTAAAATCTCAATCAAATTCTGCGGGCCGAAGTGGACGTTTCCCCATTTTTTTTATTCCATTTCCGGGTAAGCATTAAGTGGATGTTCTGCAATGGATCTAATTTGCGAGTCAGCATCTCCGGTTTAGATTGTTAACCACGCTCATCCGCGCGTTAAAATCGACGTTTTCGCCGTTGTTTTGTTTTTAGTTAGATATTTTCAAAGTTTCGTTTTCCATAATTTTAGAAAAATACGATTTTACACAATGGTTCTGACAATAATCAATAATTTTAATACTTATTGTTTTTTTTTCCAATTAACTGTGGATTTTTTAATTCGCATCTGCGCAATAACATTTCTGAAAATTTCTTGCACTGACATTTACATCTTGTCTTGGGGGACTACTGAGGAGAAAATTAGTAATATTGAAAGAGTAATAGAAAGGACAGTGAAATTAAGGCTTCCCTGGAGAAGACTCTGAACTTCTGTTGGGATGTAGTGAACGCCAATGCTTGCATCCCCCGAAGTTGTTTGCAAAATTGTAAAGTTTTTACTGTTTTGGATCGCGGAGAACTTTCTCTATTCAATCAAAATGCCTTTCAAATAACTTCGTTGAAGCAGTTTCTAAAGAAGCCTAAATAAAAATAATAAATTTTAATTTCTTAAAAGACATTTGAAGCAAACAATTATTTCAATAATTTAAATTATATTAAATAGGCCGTGGGTTCTGAAACTACTCAAGCAACCTATAGCTTGTGAGGCATCCTAATCTTTGAGTCAGTCAAAAACTTTTCTCAACTTGAATTGAAGCTCACCAAATTGCCCAAGAACTAAATACTAATGAGTTCTTAGTATTAATCTACTAAAGTCATCTAACATGACCCTTAAAAGTCTCCTCATCACAAATGTTATTTGCTTTGAAGGATAGCTAATGCTTATAAAGTAGACTAGTGATTCTTGTAAAAAAAAAAATGAATTAAGGATATTCGTCGTCTATTATAATTTTTTTTTTCAAGATAATACCATGTTCATCTATGAATTATTTTCCAATAATTTTGTTTAGTCAAATAGAGATCACTAACCGTGGTCTACACTTATAAATATGGTCAAAGATTGTGTGTTGGTATATGGTTAGTTTTAGTCAAGTTGCTATTCCGAGATCTAGCAAGAATTTCCAGCAAATCTCATTGAAGGTTTGTTTGGGATAACTGTAGCTTTTTAAATAAGCGGGTATGAAGATGTTGCTAAGAGAAGCAGTTGCAGACTTTTTGGATAAGTCCATCATGAAACAGTTGGGCTACAACTGTTTCCGAAATAGATATTATTTTTCCCATGCTTATTGTACATAGAAATAAACATCAAAATATTTAAAAAGTTAGATAAAAAAAATATTGCATTACAAGTCATACATCAACTGACACTAATGAATTACAAAAAATTTGTTGTTGAAATAAGAATAAGTAGAATTATTATAAGAATAGTCTTCAAGTCCAAATGATTATACCTCTTAGAGAATTTATTTTTCAAAGCAACTCTACAAATATTGCGCTGTCTAAAGTGGAGTCCTTATTGCCCTTTGCTCGTCTAAAGAAGTCATGATCATCAAACGTTAATGAGAGTACATAATTATTGAGCTAGTATAATTTTGTGAACTCATATTTATTGAAAATGCATGTTTTATGCTTTGATTAATATTAAAATGAGAAATTAGAAAAAAACATACATGAAAGTAACACTACTATCAAAACTATTGTTATAATAACAATCTAAGCTCATCAGTGTAAAGAGACTAAAATTTACAGTTATAACTAGGTAGTGAACCAATAAAAAATGGGATCTTGGTTGTCTTAAATCCTTTAATACCATCATTGCACATATTGTAAATCATATTTCTAGTAAAGTCATCTAGAAGAACCTCTTAAGTCATATCACTCACCAAAAACCTTATAAAAACAATAATAAACCTATGAGAGTATTCAGGAGGGAGGAAAGTAATCATATTATTACAAAAAAAAAATAACGAGAGCAATCAGAGCATGTTCAAAGTCGTAGAGTTCAGGGCTTGTTCAGTATTCAATAAAATAAAATTAAGAAAAATTTTATACATTAATTATGCATTGCACCAACCAACATAGATTTATCCTACGCATAAAAAACCAGAAGTCATCCCAAAAGGCACTCTTCATTTTCCATGAATTTGTCAATTATATGTGTTAGTTGAACTTACTAAGATATTTTTTATTTAATCCCTCAACTAAATCATCTTCTAAAGACGCACCCCATTGAGTATCTTAAAATTTGAATTGTCCTTCAGTTTTGGCTATCTGTATGATGTTTAATTGTGTCAATATAGAATCCTTATCTCGGCCGCTGATGTCAAAATCATCTTGAGATGGTTATCAGCATAAGACATTATGCATTACTATCATTGCTACAACTATTTTGACTCGCTTCTAAAATAAATATATTTGTTGTTTAGTATGTTGTTTAAATGCTTCAATATAGAATCCTTATCTAAGTCCCTGAAGTCCAAATCATCTTGAGATGGTTATCAGCATAAGACATTATGCATTACTATCATTGCTACAACTATTTTGACTTGCTTTTAAAATAAATATGTTGGCATATCTTAGAGTATGACGCATTATTTCTTCCATGTACCAATTGATTTCACAATTACACTCTGTAATCGTGAGTGGCACTAATTAAATAATTCATTCCCGCCTCTAACCACTTGATTGCTACATCAAAATATGGAAAGTGATACTTCGTACCCTGAAAGGGATACAAGAAATCTTATTGCATGAGATTCCCAAACAATGATAAGATATTACTTCCTTATAGATAAGAAATGTTAGGATAAATAATCATAATTACATTTAAATTAAATTGATTAAGATCTAATTGGATGGTGACATTGGGATTTTTATTTAGGCCTTCAAGTTTGAAATTTGAAAATGTGACTATCAAGAGTAATACCTTCCCATTGGGCCACTAAAAAGGTAATAATAATGTTGAAGTCATATACTTCAAATAAATGATAAGTTTGAGATGTACAAAAACTGATACATGTGATCATTTCAATGTTACAAATATGTGCATCAAAATATGTGTGATCAATGACTCTTATACAGTCCTACTAAAAATTGAATCCCCGACATGCCAATGAAGTCATAATTTTATAAGTACCTAAAATAATGACATATATTTGACATTATCATCTATTTCTCTACGAGTAAAGATCCATTGGTTTAAGAATAGAATAACACGTTCTAACAAATGAACTGAGACTAATATCAAAATTCTTGATGATATTCCTTATTGAGTATTGAAATTGTTTAGATGTTGCACACATCAACCTATTACTTCATAATATATATAAAGTAATGGCCAATACATTCCTTGGTGTAATAATGGAACATTCATGAAAAGCATATTAATTTTGCACTTTAGTTAGGTGATAATAGAATATTATTTTGAAGTTGGGATGTGTGAATTCTCTTTGGGTGACCTTAAACGAGATAACCAATCAATCTGTTACTTACTGAGGAGGATGTCATGCACGTGGGCTCACACAAATAAGTTTGGTAGTACTCATTAATGAGATAATTGTGGTTGTCAAAATGAAGGTTCTTTGAATTGTCTCTATGATTTCTTCTTCATTTCATGGACCCATCATATCACTTCTTGCATTGCAAAAAAAAAAAAAAAAAGATTTACATTAATTGGAATAAAAAACTTATGTGCAATGGAACTACTAAGAACAATATGTAATGCTTAATCGAGAAATTAGACTATTTGTGCAACAAAATAGCTAAAAGGATACAAGTGCACATAATAAATAAATAGAAATACATTTAGGGGAAAGTAGTCAAACCAAAAAATGTAAATTTAAAAAATGTAAATTTAAAATACTAAACATTATTAAAATTAAAGTCACATATAGAATAATAAAACAAACGATAATATAAACATATTGTATAAATAGATAAATACAAAATTTTCAAATAGAAGTTTAAATAGATTTTCAATACATAAGCATAAAAATACAAGCACATAGAGTAGAATGTTACATGAGCATATAAATACTATGGTGGGTTTTTGTTCTATGTCCATCATAGCCTTAAATGGTTTATGTCAAAATGGTCAAATTTAATATTTAAAGAATAATATAGCCTTCTGAAAGATGGATATATTACCTTAGAATTGATCTGATCACTTAGATAATGAAAATCCTCATGATTCATGGATCTAGAGAACCAGATGATTCTCCTTACTTTACTGGTGTAAGACAAGGTTTTGTTGTATTCTAGGGTCTGATATCCCTATGAGTGAGGGGGCCTTCCTCACAGTAATTGCATCTCAAGAGATACTCCCAAGAAAATTTCGGTTAAAGTTATGTCTTATATCTCTCTTATTCATAAATAAATGTCCGTAGGATGATAAAGTTTGGAGACATAGATAAAAAGATCGATTTTGATAAATGTTGACTACACTTGAGCTAAGCAACTTGAGTTTGTTAAGTTTAATTTTATTTTAAAATTTTAATTCCAATTAAAATTAAAGTTTGGTTGGTGATTAAATTTCAAAATATGGTTGTTTAAAATTCTTAAAACATGATTTGATGAGAAAGATTCAAGTCTTTTGGAATTTGTTTGGAATCATTAGATTTGTTTCATGTTGATTTTAAAATTAATTTAAGAAGTCTTAAAGATTTTCATTTATTAGTTAGAGTCAATTAAGGTTAATCATAATTGATTGTTAAAATTATTTAAGACTTATTGACTCTAAGATTGGTTTGTAACTTTTAAATGTTTACTAAGATTTCTTAAACATCATTTAAGTCCATTAAGATTCAATAAAGTTTTTTTTTAAACTCAATGAGTTTATTCAACTTTATTAACACTTGTTAGACTTTACTAAGGTGAAAACTTTAATTAAGTCTGATTTACTAAACTTCAGTTATGGTCATTAAAGTTTATTGAAATTTTATGATTTATTATGACTTTATTATGTAAGGTCATAGTTATATTTAATCAATTCAAAATTTAGATTAAAATTTAAAATTCTTAATTCTTAAGGTTGAGCTCAACACTTTAAAGTCAAAGCGATAACATTTAGCGTAAATTTAAAATTCAGGTTTGAGAAATAAAATAAGAATTGATTTAATGTCGGGTTAAACAAAATTTAATTTAAATATGTTTGAAGTTAACTTGGATTAATTTGAATTAGATTGGAATTAGCTGTTGAATTGACAGATTAAGTGGTGTTAGGTTAAGTTTGAGTTGAATTTGATAGAATTGTGTTGCGACACATCATATATTAACAAATAGAAAAGACATATGTTTTCTAGTTAGAGGTGAAACTCAAGTCTAACAGACGATAAACAGGAGACTATATTTAGGAGTAACAAACCTGTAAAATTCCCATGGCTTTCCATCAGCCCAAGTACAGTATTTTCCTTAGACTATTAAGTGGGAAAATAATACAAGGTCTCTCTTATCATCCTGATAATGACTTAAGGTAAACCTTTTTGTCATAAAATGTTTTTTATATATCCTCAAAAGCATGGGCTACTTCGTTCTAAAATATTATTATAGTCCAATGGTGTAGGACATTTGCTTTATATGACCTAGTCCTTGACCCTATTTATTGGCTACCTAGTAAAGTAACCTAGGCATTTAGAGTGGACTATTCTTGTGTGTGTGTGGACCTAGGCTTTTTTTCTACTTTGGATAGCATAAGATTCACAGTTTAGAACTATCCAAGATAGTGATTATAAAAATTCAAATTTGATCAATTTTAAGTTATTTCTGATGTTCACTTTTTAAATAGTTTTTTGTTTAATTCCCAAGTTCATTATTTATGGTGACAAATCTAAGTTCTTCAAAAGATTTCCAATTTATGTTCTCCTATTTATTGGTGTCAGAGTATCATAATCTTTTTATGGTTTTAATTCAGTTTTCTCTCTTATGTTTAATTTTTTATTTATTCCTATGGCTTTCAGCATGTGTGGATTAAGAATTTCTATTTTGAAGGAAAAACTTTAAGCCTTTTTTACGCTAAGGATTCATATTTAACGAATCATTCATATTCTAGTTGGAAAATTTTCTATTTTATGTATAAGGGATTTTTATACATCTAAAAAAAAGATGTAGGGGATATGATTTAAGTTTTACATGAAACTTCAATATTAAAAATAGCCCAAGACTCTCAAGAAATCATATGTGTTTGTGGGGAGACAACTTTCACTCCATTCAACCTTAAAACAAGAGAGTGCATGAATCTTACCAAGATTAGGCATTTGAGATAGCTTAGTAAGTTTATTTTATTTTATAAGCTCAAATGAGTTTTTTTCTAAATACCTTCAAGAAAGAAACACATTAAAATTTTAAAATATTATTTCCTTTGAAAATATATTTAAGAAAAAACTTTTCTAAAGTATTTTGAAAATAAGCTTAGTTTTGAGCTTTGATTATGAAGGTAATTTATATTTTTGAAAGAGGTTATTTTTATAAAATAGAATTCTTAGAGAAATAGTCCTGTTATACTTAAACTTTTCTAAATTTAAAAAATTAAATATCTTGAGATCTTTTAGTTTGAATAATAAACTTTGATCTGAGTTGATTACACTTCAAAAATTTATAATTTTGGAGTATATTTAATTATAGTAAAAAAGATTTTTCCATGAACTAATTTTTAAAAGTTTAAAATATGTTACTTTAGAATAAGATTTAATTGAATTCTAAATAAGAATAATCCTCAATCTTTTTTTATTTTAAATTTAGTAAACTCTCTCTTTCTTAACGCCATAAAAAGTCCATCTTCCTTTATATCCATCTAATACTCACCTAGAGTTGTTTCTAGTTAAACTCATTAAATTTGAACTTACATTATACTCATTATACTCAACTTAATAGCATGCTAAACTATATAAGAAAAATAAAGAGCAACTCATTCAAGTCATGCAACGTAGACACATTGGTTAGCATGCAAATCATCCACATATGCAATCACACAAACCATAACATTCACATACTCTCATTTATTTTCTCTTACACACACACATATAAATTGCATTTTGTGTCAAGAACATCACATACAAGATGTCAACCAAAATGAATAAGGATAGTAATTGTCACAGTTCCTTGAGGTAGATTCATAGGGCTTCATATTTAATGATATCACACTCTAACACTTAAATACATATATTTCATTACATATTAATGTACATGTGTATACATACCTAAACAAACACATACACGAACACATATATCGTTTATATATTTAATTTGTTGAAACACAAAATTATATAATTAACACACTTTCCTTCCAAATTAAACTCGGGTGGACTTACAAAATGGGCATGGATTATGGTTTCATTAATTTTGGGGAAATTAACTGACCAAATTATTAATTGATTTATTGAAACATTTAATTAATTAATGGATTAATTTATGAGTAAATTAAAGGTTAAAATATTTAATTTGCTGATTAACTTTAACAGTTAAGTAAAAGGGTTAATTTAAATAATTTAATGTTTTAATTAAGTTTCTTAATATTTAATTAATTATATTATTTTTTTAATCATTATTTTTTATTTATTAAATTTTTTATTATTCAATTTTTTTACCTATTATTTATATGTTTGGATCATGTAATATTAGTGTTGTAACTAATTATTTAATTATTTTAATTTAAGTTTAATGAGTAAATTATTTTATTGATGAAATTATTATTTATTTATTAAGCCATTTATTAAGTTATTTTAATTAATTATTTTAAGAATATTTATTTAGTTGCTTATAAAATTAATTAATAAAATGAAAGTATCTTATTTTAAATAAAAGTTTAAAATTAAACTGGTTTGATTATTATTTTTTATTAATATAATTTTATGTTATAGGTTTATGATTAAAATATTAATGATTAAATTATTTATTATACTCTTTCATTAATATCTTAATAAAATTATTTATTATAAATTTATTAGTGCATTTTATAGATTATTAGATTAGTGTAAAATTTGAGTATTTTTTTAATTCTTTAGTTAAATTAATAAATTTTTTTTGTTTTATTTAATTAATGAATGAATTAACTACTGACTGAATTTATTAGTTGAAATAAAAAAATTAATTACTTAGATTAATTTAAATTTCCTTAAAGTGATTAGAAATTTAATCAGGTTAATATTAGTTTAAATAATATTTAGATCAATTAAATGTTTTATTAATCAATTATTTAGTAAAAACACCAAATGCATTAAATTATTTATGTTTAGGCCCGTTTAGAGGTTTAGCTAGGTTAGAAAATTTTATTAGGCCAAAGAATAGATTTGTTTAGGCTAAAAAAGAGTTCAATTAAGTGGGTTTGGTTTTAAGTTAGGGTGTTTAATTGGTTAAGTCTAGCTTTAGTTTCTCACTAGTTCTTGAATCTTTGGGATAAAAGTAATTTTTTTGGATAAGAGGGTAATTAGAAGGGTTTTAATAGGTTTAGTTGTCGGTGTACCTTTGGGTAAAACTCATAATTTGCATAGACTAATCCTCAGTCCATTTGTTTGACATGTAGGGAGCCACGAGTTGCACTTTCCCATAAAAAAATTACTATTTTGTTATAAAATTAAGGCTGATTACTACATTTTCATGTGAATACCATCTCATTTTCTCAGATTGGTTAAGAACATTCCCAGATCTTTTTAGCTTTGGCAGAATTACCAGAAAAATAATGTTAATTGTATAAATTACTATCACATTAACACTTTATGATGAAATTTACCAAATCCTTGTGGATCTACCACATAAAAAAAAACTTTAACACATAATTTTTTAACATAGAAAAGCATTATCATTTTAAGACGTAACATGCACAATAAAATTTAAAAATTTTTGAAAAGACCATGGTAAATTTTTAGAATTAGTGAATGAAATTAATAAATACATTAAATAAATTTTAAAATTAGTCTATTTTAAATTTTAGAAAGTTAACAAAAAACATGTACAAGACATGGACAATTTCAAAGAAAATTTATGAATTTTAAAATTCATGGGGGGATTAGAAATAGTACAAGAAGAACTTCAGAATTTGGATGGATAAAACATGAAAAAAAAAAGTTAGATCGTACGTTAAACCTTCTTGAGTGGAGTTAGAGACTCATGGTTAGATCAATTTGACTAAAAGAGGAGAAAAATTGGGGATTTCAGTTTGGTTTTGGAGAGGAAAAAGAACTTGGGAAATTCAGCCTTGGACTTGGAAAGGAGAATTGAGAAGGAGGGAGAGCAGCACTGAATATGGAAGTATGGGATTTTTGGGGGTCACGACTAGGAAGTAGTGGGGTAGATTGGAGGGAAAAGTAGTTATGTGGAGGAGAGGCCCAAAATTTGAAGGTAAGTTAAGAATTTTAAAAGAAAGGTTGATATTAAATATTATCCGCGGGAGAGAGGAAAAAGGGTGAGGCATGGACCAATTGGAGGAAGTTCATTAGAGGGTTCTGATGGAGGAGAAGGAAGGGTGAGGATTAAAAAGGGTATACTTGAAATTTTAGAAATGGAGAGTGGAATTTCTTTAATCAAACAAAGGTAGTTATGGTAGTTTTTTAAAAGCACAATTATAGCTTATTTTTATGAGGATAAGAGAAGAAATCCAATGGTTTAATATAATTTAAAAAATTAATTCTCTAGGTCAAAATAGAAATGTTCAATTTTATTTGGTGGTTGGAGTGGTGATTACATGATTGGGAGTTGGTTTTGACAAAAATTGGTCTTAGAGTCATTTGACAGTGAAAGATATAAAAACTTCAACGGTCCAAATGTTTTAAGCAAATTAAAGCTCCATGTAAAGATATTTTTAATCAAATTGAGTCTAATCCTTAGGGATAGAAAATAGTGAATTTTGAGAAAAAAATTTTAGATTAATTTAGTAGTCCAAAAAAGTGTAGTTTTGAATTTAAAACAACTTTAGATGAAGTTTCAAGTTGATTTGGAGTAATTTGAAGTTCCTATGATCATATTATCTTTTTATTATCAAAATAACATTTTTTCACCCTTTTGATAATCGTTGGCTCAATGAGCCACCTAATGAAGTCATGTTTAAGCTTGATAGACTCATTTAAATTGTTTTGATGCTACAGAGGCAATGGAAAAGTCCATATAAAAATAATGACTCATTGAAAGAATTTTATGTTTGACAATCTTTCATGCACCAAAAACGCACAATAGTAATAATAACAAGTTATTGTTTATGCAACTTTTTTATATGCAAGGATTTATGAACAATAGATATATAATAATTTTTAAAAAGTTAGAATGATCCAACGCAAGTTTATGTATCGTATCAAGTAATACAGGGCTCTAATAGAGTCCCATTTATCGATCCCACAGGGAAGCGAGGTAAGAGATTCTTAGTCAAATTCTAGTATACTACTAACAGCCTTTGCTTGGAAGGGTGATATAAGTGGTTTTTCTAACAACTACTCCTAAATGCAGATAGTTATATGTAAGGATAATAACTACTCCTAAATGCAAATATTACTTCTGAAGATAACCCTTTCTGGATAAATTGGTTTGGTGAATTTTGAGATAATAAAATATACTATTCTTATGTAATGAATAGGATAAAATTTAGGAATGAGATGCATTAAATATTGTATGTGCCAAATAGGAGCAATCTTATTCTTTACCCTCTTCCGAGTAACCCCTCTTCAGAGTGCTATAAAGAACATTGACATATCCTAGGCTTAGTCCCTAAATCCATGGTTAGGCTGAGAGGATACTGATTCTCACTTTAGAGCTCCCACTTCCCTTCACCTGAAGGCTAACCCTAGCTTTAGTTACCAAACTTTAGGAACAAATTGGGGATCTCAGCCTGTCACCCTGAAACCTCCAATTCAGTGCCCATGAAACCATATTTCCATATTTATTTGCACTCAATCCTCATGAACTATGCAATTCATTCACGGACATTGAATGTGATTCCACATTGTTGAGAATTACATTGCCCTTTTGGAACAATGCAATTACAACAAATTTTAACAATACAACGGGCCATTTTTTAATGTAAATGAAGTGCAAGTAAAAACCATCACACTTATAATTAAAACATCTTTTAGCAAGCATCTCAATATCCTAAACATGAATCCTACTAATTGTAAAAGAAAAGTAGAGTGAGAACAATGACATAAATTTCTTATGCCACTATTTCCAAACAAGAAGAATGAATAAGAGAAATACATCTCAAAGCACGAAGAAAACACAACAGAAAACTTTTGTTCAAAGCAAATCCACAAAATAAGTGTTTACAAAATCATAAGATAATGAAGAACACAATACTTAGCTTTTTCCCCTTGAAAGAAAGATGAAAATCTCACCCACAAAGTCTCCCGCAGATTCATGCAATACTAGAACATTTCTTTACAAATTCTCTCAAAATCCCCTCACTAATCTCTCCAAAAAGGTAGAAATCTACATTTCTACTCCTATTCTAAGATCTCTAAGCATTCACCAAGTTTTCCCTAACATCTCTTCTCTATTTTTGGCTTCAAATTCAGTTTAAAATTGTGTAGGGATGAATTTCCCAAGAGGTGCAAGAAGATACCCTCCAAAAAGCATCCAGAGTTGTTGTATTTGGCCAAAAACCACCCAATATCGCATTCAAGCCATCTCGGGCACCACCGGTGCTGAATAGAGAGCTGTCGGCGCTGAATAGGGTGCTTCCGGTTCCCTATTTTTTGTGGTCACGGGCTTCTGGGGCTGTTGGCTCTAGTTTGGGCGCCCTTGGCAACAGCTTGGGCGCTCCGACGTCCATCCTGCGCAGCTCCACCATTTTTCTCTGTTTGGCTCTATTTCAGCTCTGATTCGCCCCGTTTTAGTTGTGTTACGTTCCTAACAGATAGCCCTACAAAAGAAGCATAAAACAACCTTTCTTTAAAGTGTAATCTCATTAAAAAATATGCAAGAACTGTAAAAGAGATTAAACATTAAAAGACTTATCGAAATGTGTCATGCCAAAATTTGCTTTCTTGCTTATTTTTGTTCCAAATTGCTCCATTTTTACATCCTTTTGCTCCAATCACAATTTCTTGTACCCTGAACCAAAAAACATACAAAATACCTTTCTTTAAAGTGTAATATCATCAAAAATGAGTAAAATCATATAGCAAAAACCGTATATATTTTGGCGTGTTAATACCCCTAAACTTAACTGTTACTTGTCCTCAAGTAACACTATAACTTTAAAAACCAAATATATTAACTTATGGTTGTGGGTTTCAATAGAGTATCCTATAGTTTCATCCCAGAAATGTTATAGTATAACATAGGAGAAATTCTAGCAAATCGACCTAAGACTAGAGTGTAAGAGTATCTCATATTCAACTTAGGAATCCTGATTTTCTATTTACTTCAAAAGTTATTAAAAATTGTCAAACTAAATATTCATAGAAAGTATAAAAATGGAATTTAAGCACCTTATCTATACCAATTTAACCAATACCTTTTGAAATAAAAATAAGCTTAGGATTGTTTTCAAGTCTTTTCATTTAAAAAGATTTAAGTGAAACCAATTTTTAATTAGGCTTCGCCTCACTCCTCACTTATTTTCTTTTCTTTTTTTTTTCTTTTCTTTCGTGATCATTTTCAATCCCCTTTTTTCACTTTTTTTCTTTCTTTCGAGATAATTTTTAATCCTTTCTTTTACTTTTTTTTTATGTGAGGATTACTATATCTGGATAGGCCTTTAATAATTTTGAATTTCACTATCCTCTCTCTAAAATCCAAAACTCAAATCTTTCCCTCACCTTCTATAAGTGTAAGTATTAGTTCGAAAAAGGTTTTCAATAAAGGCTCAATTCTCATTAAATATAAATCTAAGAATTTTAGCTTTTCAAATATTCAACTCCGTTCTACCATAAATAGAAAAATCATTTTTCTAATGTTTCCTAAAAAATGTCTTAACTCTAAAACTGTTTCTTCACATAAGATTTCAACTAAGTTATTTTTCTAACATTCCTAAAATCAAAAATATAGTAACCTAAAGGTAACACCACATACCACAAGTCATTTTAAAAATGATATCAAATTAAATATAGGCTACTAAGGACAAATAAAGTTACATTTTAAAAATTTTTCTTCCCCCCAAACTTAAATTTTAAAATATTTTGCAATTAATTCCATAAAATGTAGTAGTAAGAAAAAGTAAAAGTTGAATCTAATTACTACTACAACATCCTATAAAAGTCATATAAATGCATAATTATGATAGAATGATTGTAGGAGAAATTAAATCTAACCTAAGACATGCTTGTAATAAAATTACACTAAAAGGAAGTATTTTCACATTAAAATTTTATTTTTCTTCCTACCCCAAAACTTAATTTTTAACATATATAACATTCAGTATAGAAAATATAAGCAGAAATAAAAATAGTTCAGAAATTCTATCTACCACAAATGTCTATAAAAAACATTTACAAGTATTCATTAAGACAAAACAATATGCAGCAGAAAGTAAATCTAAACTAATCATGCTAGAATGAAGTTCACCAAATAAAAGTCTAATTAGCATAGAAGGTATCAGCAAGGGATTATAAAAATGTTCTTCAAGACCAAAATAAAGTTGTAACACAAACATAAAAACAAATAAGATAAATGAGGTTAATTCATCCTTTAACTCATCTAATCTCACTACCTTACCTCCAATTTCTAATGGAATCACTACACTAGTAAATTAGGTACTTTCAAATGATGTTATAGATTATAATCTCAAAGATAAGATTATCCCTAAGAAATTGGTTTCTGGACATCAATCTCAGGCATCTTCTAATCCCTTTAATTAAGCACCTTTAACAGTTACATATTGTAGTGTAAGATCATCCTAATGTTATTCATCAAATAGATTCATGACTCCTATCAAATGAAAACAAAGTTAGAGAACGGATGTAACAAAATTGAGATGAAGCCATCATTGTTCAAATTCATGATATCTCTTGTAAAACTCTAGTCTAAGTAAGACCCGAGTTAGAGTGAACTCGTAAATCCAACTACTACAAGAGAACATACAAGCTTAGCCAGAATAAGAGGTTAAGGAACCACCTCCCTCATGACACACAAAGATCAAAACAAACTACTAACAATCCAAACATCTACCAGTCAACAATCAAACTTATCAATCCATAATGACACATAAAGATAAAGTCAATCCAATAATCCAAACACCATACAATACTAACAATCATGACTCTCAAGCACACTGATAACTATGGGTTGCCTCCCATAAAGCGCTTGGTTTTCACATTGTGGGCTCGACAAATGATTCCTCCTGGATCAAAATTCTAATTAAGTAATCCTTGATCAATCGCCCACTCCTTTTTAGATCTAGGAATTCTTACAAAATCCTCAAATTGTAATTTTTCATTCAGCTCTTCCTTTTCAGATGGATTTATATCATTGTTCCTCTAATTTCTTTCTAGATCCATTATTCATCTATTGATTTTCTTAATCCACATATTAATATTATCCTTGAAATTCATAAGAAATGGATCTGTATATGATAATTCAAGATTTCCCAAATTTTGGATCAGATTCGCTGTAGATAATTCAGATTCATGATCAAATTCTTCTGTCACTCTTCTATTTCAAGTTATCTTCCAATTCTTCCCTTTTATAATTATTAAATGATGGAGGATCTATCTTAGTTGAGGAAAAAGGTTTTTTTAATTACTTAGGAATTTCTTCCAATGGTCTTCCAATATCCTTATCCTCTTTTCTCAACTCAAAGTTCTTTTGAAATTTATCCTCAAATTCTCTTCCAATTCTTAGTTCAATAACTTTATCTTGTTCATCATTCAATTTAGGTTTTTCTTGTAATTGAGTTAAATATGAAGATATAAAGACTGGTGGTGTAGATGAAATCCCTAAATAGAAATACTTTAAAATTTTATGGGGTACATCCATCTTAAGTTCATGAGATTTTTCAACAAATGGAATTACAAGTTCACTATTTTTGCCAGCTTCCATTATTTCACACCTCCCTTGAACATAGAAACAGTCTACTTTAGATAACGTTTTCAACTCATCATGAAAATCCATTCCAACCTCATTTGTTATCTTACTCTCAAAACTTTCTTGGAAATGGTCTTTACTTAGATAATCAATTTCATCCATCCAAAAATATTGCTGGAAATTTCATAGTCTTCATCACATCAAAAGTGACTTCCTGGTCATTAATATTCAAAATCAACTCTCCTTTTTGCACATTTATCATAGTTTGTCCATTAACAAGGAATAGTTGTTCATTATCGTTCTCTTTATGTTTGATCTCAGCGTTGCTAGGAAGTGTTTCTCTGGGTCTATTGCTAAGTAAATTAGTAATTTCTCCCAGTTGATTATCTATGTTTCTAACTGCAGCATTTTGACTTTGCAACCGGTTTCCCATTTGTAATACCACATTGTCTATAGACATCTTCTTATCCACAAATTGTTGATCAATATTAGAGTCCAGTAGATGTGAAGGCATATAGCTTGCATTCCCCTCATCATTCCAACTTCCATTAGGATTTGCATGATTGTTTTCCCATGGTTGGTTTCCACCCTCAGTAGTATGATTCAAGTTAAATTTAGGATGGTTTTTCCAACATGGGTTGTAAAAGTTAGAATATGGGTTGTTTATGCTATTTAAAGTCTCATATAATAAGTTGGAATCAATCATATGCCCTAATGAACTTTTCTCACTTACAGGAGTGAAATCAGGCTGGTTCATTCCAAATTGGTCCAACTTCATTGATATTGCAGTAACCTGAGATGCATGAATTGCAATCGCATCAGTATCATGAACACTGGCTACATATTTATGATTTACACTTGTATAGAGCCATTGAAAATCATTTTTAGCCATTTATTCAATTAATGCATACGCTTCATCAAATGTTTTTGATATTAATAAACTACCAGCAGTAGCGTCAATAATGGACCTAAGAGATCCTACTAACCCATTATAAAAAGTTTAAATGATTAACCAATCTGGCAGAGCATGATGTGGACACTTTCTTAGAAGTTCCTTAAATCTTTCCTAGACTTCATATACTGATTCCCCTTCATACTGACAAAATGAGATACTATCCTTTCTAAGTTGAGTAGTCATTGAAGGTGGAAAATACGTAGCTAAAAATTTCTGAGTTAACTCCTCCCAAATTTTAATAGAACCAGGAGCTAATGAGTATAACCACATTTTAGCCTTATCCCTTAGTGAGAAAGGAAAAAACCTTAGCCCAACAACATCGTCCGACATGCCATTATAACGAAATGTGGCACAAAGTTCTAGAAAACTAAATAAATGTAAATAGGGATCCTCCGAAGGAGTTCTCCCAAACTGGTTGTTTTGTACAAGTTGGATAATCACTGGATTTAGTTCAAAACGAGCCAGTTTCTACAATAGGGTTATGTATACTTGAGTGAATTTTATCTATCGTAGGATTTGCATAATCCCTCAATGATTTATGATGATTTTTCAAGTTATTATTTTGAATGTTTTCCATTTCAATTTTTATTTTTTCAAGTCCTTTCTGCTTTTTTTTTTTCCATTTTTCTAACTCGGGATCATAAGGCACAAGTTCTACAGATCCTTTATTTTACATACGTAACAAACAAACAATACATTAACAATAAAATAAATATAATGAAAAATAAATTCAACACAACAAAACATTATCACAAACACTTTATTTTTCACACAATCATTTTTTTTTCACAAAAATTTTTCATACAAAAAAAACACTTTTCACACAAACACAGTTTTACAACACTAAAGTTTTCCAATTCAAAGCCTAAT
Organism: Papilionanthe hookeriana x Papilionanthe teres; assembly: GCA_022702705.1. Classification (NCBI taxonomy): domain Eukaryota; kingdom Viridiplantae; phylum Streptophyta; class Magnoliopsida; order Asparagales; family Orchidaceae; genus Papilionanthe; species Papilionanthe hookeriana x Papilionanthe teres. The sequence goes on from CM040425.1 coordinate 26,088,721, forward strand.
TACTCAACTAAAATTCTCCAATAATTCTTACTAAAGAGTCCCCAGCAACGGCGCCAAAAACTTGGTAAATGCAAGGATTTATGAACAATAGATATATAATAATTTTTATAAAGTCACAATGATCCAACGCAAGTATATGTATCGTATCAATTAATACATGGCTCTAATGAAGTCCCATTTATCGATCCCACAGGGAAGCGAGGTAAGAGGTTTTTAGTCAAATTCTAGTCTACTGCGAACAACCTTAGTTTAGAAGGGTGATATAAGTGGTATTTCTAACAACTACTTCTAAATGCAGATAATTATATGTAAGGATAATAACTACTCCTAAATGAAAATATTACTTCTAAAGTTAACCCTTTCTGGATAAATTGGTTTGGTGAATTTTGAGATAATAAAATCTTCTATTCTTATATAAAGAACTGGATAAAGTTTAGGAATGAGATGCATTAAATATTGTATGTGTCAAATTGGAGCAATCCTATTCTTTATCCTCTTCCGAGTACCCCCTCTTCAGAGTGCTATAAAGAACATTGGCAAATCCTATGCTTAGTCCCTAAATCCTTGGTTAGGATGAGACGATACTGGCTCTCACTTCAGAGCTCCCACTTCCCATCACCAGAAGGCTAACCCTAGCTTTAGTTACCAAACTTTAGGACCAAATTGAGGATCTCAGTCTGTCACCCTGAAACCTCCAATTCGATGCCCGTGATACCATATTTCCCTGTTTATTTGCACTCAATCCTCATGAACTATGCAATTCATTCACGGACATTGAATGTGATTTCACTTTGTTGAGAATTACACGCCCTTTTGGAACAATGCAGTTACAATGAATTTTAATAATACAACGGGCCCTTTTTGTAATGTAAACCATCACATTTATAATTAAAACATCTTTTAGCAAGCATCTCAATATCCTAAACATTAATCTTACTCATTGCAAAAGAATAGTAGAGTGAAAATAATGGCCTAAATTTCTTATGCCACTAATTCCAAAGATGAAGAATGAGTAAGAGAAAGACATCGCAAAGCATGAAGAAAACACAACAGAAAACTTCAATTCAAAGAAACTCCACAAAATAAGTGTTTACAAAATCATAAGATAATGAAGAACACAATACTTCGCTTTTTTCCCTTGAAAGAAATCTGAAAATCTCTCCCACAAAGTCTCCTGCGAATCCATGCAATGCTAGAACATTCCATTGCAAATTCTCTCAATATCCCCTCACCAATCTCTCCAAAAAGGTAGAAATCTATATTTCTACTCCTATTCTAAGATCTCTAAGTTTTCTCCAAGTTTTCCCTAACATCTCTTCTCAATTTTTGGCTTCAAATTCGGTTTAAAATAGTGTAGGGACGAATTTCTCAAGAGGGGCATGAAGAAACCCTCCAAAAACCGTCTATATTCGATGTATTTAGCCAAAAACAGCCCAATATCAGATCCAAGCCGTCTCGAGCACTGTCGTCGCCCTACTTTTCCTGGTCTTGGGCTTTAGGTGCCGCCGACACCAGTTCGGGTGCCCCCGACGCCCATCCTGCACAGCTCCACCATTTTGCTCCATTGGCTCCGTTTCTGCTCTGATTTGCCCCGTTTCAGTTGCGTTGCGTTGCGTTGCGTTGCGTTCCTAATAGATAGCCCTACAAAATAAGCATAAAAACAACATTTATTTAAAGTGTAATCTCATTCAAAAATATGCAAGAAGTATAAAAGAGATTAAACATAGAAAGACTTTTTTGCTTTCTTGCTCGTTTTTGCTCCAAATTGCTCCATTTTTACTTTCTTTTGCTCCAATCACCATTTCTTGTACCTAAAACCAAAAAACATACAAAATACCTTCCTTTAAAGTGTAAGTTCATAAAAAATGAGTAAATTCATATAGCAAAAACTGTATATATTTTGGGTGTGTCAAATATCCCACAGAGTTGGGTCAACTATATGAATCCTTTTCTCCATTGCATCCTCTTAACTGTCATAATTTAATTTAACTCTAATAAATTAGGATCATTTTTATAAAATTTGCCCAAGTCATTCAATGTCTACCTCTACCCTTCTTAACAAGTCAAATCTAAACAATCTACTCTCCTAATTGAATCATCAGATGATCGACGTTTAATGTGACCAAACCATCATCTGATGGTCAACTTTTAATTTCAAAATTTAGCTCTATGTAAAGCCACTCATCGACATAAGCATTATCATCTCTGTAACACTTAGCTAATTTTTATGCTTTTATTTTGAAAGCCAACATTCAGTGTCCTGCAAGCAATGCAGGTCTCATAACCATCTTATAAAATCATCCTTTCAGTCTAAACGATACTTTTTTATCACAAAATAGGCTCAAAGCATTCCACACATTAACCAACCCACTTGAATTTAACTAATAAAATCCCTATATATATCACCAAAACATTGAGTAATAGACCTGGTATATCTAAAGTGTTTACACGTTTTAATAATTTTTTCACCCATAGTTACAACTCCGTCACTGGAGATACCACTACTATAGTTATATTCCATTATTGACCTCATTTTTTATGAGGTCTACTACTCTTCTTTAAAAACCTAGGATCTTGTCATAGGATTTTCCTATCGACTATCTTATAGGACTAGTGATGGAACTCACCCACATAGAAATTTTAAACACTTCTTGACTTTTCTTGTGAGGTCCAACATGTGTGGTCACAAGCCCACATTTGTCACTTAAAATGACTAAGAACAACATGTGAAAGCCCAAGAATGAGTTTCCATAGGGCAACCCAGGGTTGTTTTTTTTACAAACTAACCACAAGTTCCCACACAGAGCCAAATCCATCAATTCACCCAAATTTACCCACCCCCCTATGGAGGTCCACAACTACTCCTTAATTCTCTGGAAGACTCATGTGGGTGGTCTAAAGTCTCTAACCCTTGGTTAGGATGGTTAGGTCCTACATGTGGAGGCTCCAAGATGAGTTCTCACAAGAGCAAAATTGCTTTACGAAAGCTTTTCATGGATTGCATGCTAACCTGATCCAATAAACCTCAAATCCACGCTAAAATCAAGACTAGCCCAAAATTAATAAAATACCTCTAAATTCCCAAAAATACCTAAAATTATCAAAGCCCCTAATTTTAATCAAAATTCCACTAAGACCAATCTTAATCACCCAATCCACCCAAAACTCACTAAAATGACCAAAATGCCCTTTAACCCCCATTAGTTTAAAAAATTTCTTTAGGTACCCATATTTTCACCAGCATCACTTTTAAACCCCTCTAAATTACCAAAGTGCCCATTTTCATCAAAATTTATCAAAATCCCTAAATTTCTCAAAATAAAAAAACTTTCCTACCTTTATTTCAAATACCAAATTCTCTCAAAATCTACCAAATCATACCAAGGCCAACCCCACATAAATTTCACCAAAAAAAAAAGAAATTTCATCAAAATTGAAGTCTTGAAACAAATTTAAAATTCATTAAGCCCATGTCCAAAGATTCATCATGAGGGGATCAAGACTTTATGAAGCCCATCATACCCATCACCTTAAACCACATTAGCCATGATCAAAAGCACACCATACCTAAATTCAAAAGCCCATTTCCAAACCCAACGCCTCATGACATGTGATTCCCCCTCAGGTCCATTTAATTAAACATATTTCCTAAGTCCTAAAGTTCATGATTAAAATTTTTTAAGCTTGGCCTCATGACAACACCACATAAAATGCAAAAATTTTAAAAATATTTCTTCATGCAAACTAACCAAGACAAATGAAAGATAAGAAGTCACCTCCAAGCCATATGTAAGCCATATGAGCCATTGCAATGTCACCAAACTCAAAATGGCAAAAGGAGGGAGCCCTTTAATGATCCCATAAAAAGAACCTAAGCCTTCTCATGTCTCTCTCTAATCCATGATTCACCCTTATACCTTGGATGGGGACTTCTCCACACCATTTCAGCTAGTCCACCTGACCTTGATCAGCCATGGGAAGTCACCCAAGCCCATTATAATGAGCCTAATCCCATGGATAACCCAACCTAACTCAAACCCACATTTCTTTTCAATTAATCACCTTTACACATGCCCACACACAATTAAGTTCACATTTGCCCATGATTGACCTCCAAAAGTGGGATAGTGACTTCCCATGGCCGACCACCACCTTGCTTGCCGTAAAAAACTAAACCCGAGAGCCAACCTTGAGGAAAATTTCAGTATTGAACCCATCCAAGGTGGCACACCATAAATGGCCAATTTCCCTCACCCACCTCTACCTAAGCACAATTTTTCCCTCACTGTCTAGCCTAATTGGCCAACCCTTCAAGGCTTATAAATACAGCACCACTTCAAGGCCAAAAGGGACACATTTACAAACCTTAGTGAAGCCCTACAAATTTGCTCCTAGACCTTCCTATAGCCTTGAGAAGATCATCCACACTATTTTTAACCCTTCTCCAAAATTGAGAAACCCTAATTTCATCACTGAAATTCATGACCATTCTCGACCATTCTAGAAACCCCACCAAAACTTTAAATTAACCCTCTCAAAAGTTTCACCAGAGCATAAAATGACCTTCCCAATCAAACTCCCCCCTCCTGAGCCCTCTGTCATAGCCCTAAACTACACCTAAGACACCCTTTGGTCTAGAATACTTAGATCTGAACACTGAGCAAATTGGCACTTAGGGAAGGTTCATGGACGCAAGGCGAAGCTTCTTAACCAACCTAATCTAGGCCTCAACTCTTGGGAAAATGTATAAACCAAAACTTCTTGTATTTTCCTAAAGTTGTACCTTTTTGAAAAAAAAATTACATTTCATGTGTATCTAGCCATGTAGATGTGTTCATCTCACTTTGATGAAGTTCTAGGAACAAGCCACACTTACTTTAGTTGAGTATCGAGCGATATCTTAGGGTTAGATCACAGACTGTTTATGGATTACGGATGATCGAGAACGACAAATGGATGTTGTCTATTTGCGCGTGTATCAAACAAGCGATGAAGATCAAGTTAAACGACACAAGGAAACGTGAACTGCGGGTCAAGTCGGTGTTTGAGGTGTAAAAAGCAGTGAATTAACGGGTGACACGTGGGCTTTCGATGGTCCAAAGATGACGCGGCGTTGAGTTGGATAAGTAGAAAATTAGGGATTTTCTAAATTAATTAAATACAAAAAATGCCATTTAACTTTAAAACTTCATCTTAGAGTGCGAAAATCCTAAAAATAAATTATAAATATCTTTGTACTCAGTAAATAAAGAAGGATTAAATGAAGTAAAAATTTAAAATATTTATTAAGTAATTTATTTAATTAATTAAAAATTTCACAGACACATTTAATTATATTTAATTAAATAGTTATCATAATTACATAAAAATTTCACCTCTAGCATCGAAAGCCCCAATTTTTTAGGGATTTTACTTTCATTTTACTTAAAAAAATAGAAAAAATAAAATAAAAGTCATAAAACTATAAAAACAAGTCTGATAAGTTCACTGTGGTCAGAGGACCTTAAGAAAAATAAAAAAGTGGGATCTAAAATAAATATTCATTATAGGTTTTCATTATTTTAAAATTAATAAGAAATTAACAAAAAATAAAATATGTAAAAATAATTCAAAAAATAACAATAATATCTACGATTAAAGAAAATAACCTTACGCTACTTTCATAAAAAATTTAAAGTCAGAAAATGTATTTTTAATATAAATTTGTTTTTTTATGAAAATAGTAATTTTGTGTTTTAAATAATTGTAAAAATAGTTAAAATTACAAAAACAAATTGCAAAATTAGGTTTGCAGTGTTCTCTATGATCAGTGGCAGCTAAGAAAACTAAAACTAAAGTCAAAACAAAAGCTAATTTTTAACAATTTTTTTAATTAAAAATAATTAAAAATAAAAAAACAAAAATATTTCAAAATATCGTAAAGTACATCTTCATGAAAGAAAAAAACTTAAACTTATTTCACACATTCTAAAGTTATGAAATTGTATCTAAATTAATTAAATATATTTTCCTACTTTATTTATTAAAATAATTATAAAAATAAGATAAAAATTACAAAAATAAAAAATATTTTAGTTGTGTTCTCTGAAGTCAAGGAGACTAATAATAAATATAAAATTTAATTGTCAAAATATAAATAATTTTTTTTGTTATTTATTCATTAAAATGAATTATAAATTATAGAAATTAAAATATAATTTAAAATTTCATGAAAATTATTCTATGAGGTCCTTTGACCCATAGAAACTCACTAAAAGTTTCCTAAGGACATAAAACATATTTTAATGAATTAATTTAGTTAATATTGAAAATTCATAAATATGTACTAAAATGATTATAAAAAATAAGTAAATATCAGAAAAATTTAAATTTTCCTTTGATGTTTAAATTCACCAATGAGTAATAGGCCAGCAAAGTTTCATGGTCACTGAAATTAAACTAAAGGAGTTGTCTGGCAGAAAACCCTAGGGTAAAATTGTAATTTTGAAATTTTGTAATCAAAATAAATATTTAGGTTAAATTAAAGGGTAAAAGGGTAATATTTGTGATAACAAATCCTCTGAGATGATTGAAACACAAAATATATAGGTAGAAACCAATTCACACTATTTTCTACCCAAGTGTATAATTGTAGTTATCAAAATTGTCAAGAATTGGAAAATAATTAAGTTTGGATGATCCAAGTGTGAGGGGCGCAAATTAGGAAGTGAATAATTAACTAATTTGAAGGCCCAAACCAATAGTTAAGTTTAATTCAATTTTTTAATAAGAATAAAACACATTTCACGAAACTTTTCAAAATTGGAAATTTATCATTAAAAGATCTAAGAGCTTGGTAGTGAGCTTGGATTGATTTCAAACTATTTATAGGGATTAGAAAAGAAAGAGCCTATTTTACCATAAAAATTTCTAAAACACTACAAGCTCAAGTTTAATTACAAAGAAAGGAGTAATTATTCCTTAAGCAATTATGCCTACCGCTAGGGGTGATCGCCCATATAATTCTTAAGCATAATGAAAAAGTAACTACTTGCCCTACTCATGAGATAATTGAAACTTGAAATTGAACACAATAAAAATATTGCGAACAAACTTAACTCAACTAGGTTTGATCAATTTAATAATTTAATAAGGTGAAGTGAACTTGAAATGATCCAGTAGATTCCAAAATTGTTTAGGGTCAATTTCTGAACATCTTTTTAAGATCTTGGATATTTGAAGGACATATGAACTTTTAATAATTATTTTGAATAAAATCATCCTTAAAACCTCTGGGACCCATCAAGATATGATTCAAGGCTGCTTTAACTTAAATCAATAATTAATACTCTGTCACTACTTATCCTATAGTAAAGCCTAACTTTCAAGGGTATGGGCCTTGGATAAGGTGTCTAAGCTCTTGTGAGCATATGAAAATATTTTTAATGCCACATACGGATAATTAGGCTTGTATAAGTTTGAGGTCTGGGTGGCGAGGGTGATGATTACAGTTCTTATGTGTACTGAGAGTGGGACATTTGAATAGTATCTCCTACTTCAGCGACCTTTGAGGAGAGGATAGAACCAATGATACTATTCCCCAACTTTTGGTAAGAATATTACCCTCATTTTTTATTAGGTTTTTTTGTAGTTATAGTAAGATCAGGGTGTAACTTGTGGACTATCCAATTTTGCCAAAACATTTACATCTATATACAGAACATAAAAAATAATTTTTTACTGCGACAATACTACTTTTGACTGCTATGTAATTTCTAAATGCATGACAAATTTAGGGGGATTTTGAAGAAATTTTATAACGGTCCACTTTTTAATCGTATTAATTGATGCCAAGAATTGCCCTCCTTAGATTGCTTGGTAGGTAGCTCCTATCCAAGATTGGGATTATAAAGCACATAACCAGCTCTGAGCCCTAACCTTTATCAAATTTTTACAGTTAACCCCAGTATTCTATATTGACAATGAGTTTTTATAACTCAATTTGTGTTTTCTGACCATTTACTTAATTTTTTCTCATGATAAATTTTCTTATGATTTGAATAAGCTCCTTGTACTTTCTCAAATTTCCCGCACGTTACTATATTATGTTTACTATAATAACCCTTTTACAGCAATAGTACAGGGTCTAGGTAGGCTTTGTTATAGTTTGTTTCTTTTTCTTCACGGCATTTTTACAACATGCTTTACTTGTATGCATTTTACCTACATGCTTGCTAGACCTTTAGATAAAATAAAGAACAGTTTAGTTACTTAGGATGGATCACCATAATACATGAATAAACACATCCCTTAAGCTAAAAACAATAAGATCAACTCACATAACAAAAATAATAAAAATTTAAACATAAGATATTAAACCCTAAACCTGGAGTCACCATCAGCAAGGAGCTCGGAGGAAACTTCGTGGGTAGTGCAGTGAGGTTGCAGGCGAATGATAAAGTACTTCCATTAATGAATCAAGACCCAACACAATATGGGTCAAGTTCAGAAAATCATAAAATGTATTGAAGAATAACTTCGAAAGAGAGAATAAGTTCTTCATCAACTACAATTTCTTTAGTATTAGAAAAACATAATCCATAGGATTTTGAGGTTATCCTCCTAGTGCGACATAAATACTCACTCTATCTTTAGGCTTTTGCATGGTCATGTTGTGCAATATAAGCCCTAACTCTTTTATTATTCCGAGGTCATCGTTCGGTACAGCATAAATCCTCCTATCTTTTAGGCTATTTGTATGATCAGATATTATGCAAGTGTAAGATCTAAATAATAATAATTGGTTGGAATAAACTTTGAAATCATTTCACAAAAACAAAGACAAATAATTTGGGAAGTCACTGAGTTTTGCCTCAAAGTCTGTGACATTCCCTATTTCTCATTCTTTTGGATTCCTAAAATAACTCCTCCTACTTGACCCATTTCCACTTGAATTTTCTATGCCCAAACTTAAAACCTCAACTTTGAATTCTTGAAAAAAAACATCTGATTATTATCGAGATTTTTCTTAAATGACTTAGATCATTTAAGATGTATTTAATTATAGGGTCTTGCCCTTGTAGGGAAATAAACAAAAATTGGTAAAATAAACCTATCTAATCTTCCATTTTAGGTAGGGAAACATGTTAAGAACATAAAAGGTTCTTAGACCAAACATATGTCATAAATTATTTAGTTTATATAATCGAGCCCATTGTCAAGTAATATGTCAATCTCACTAGATAGTGTATTACATGTGGGGTCGTGCTCAATTACATAAACTATTTAAAATATATGGGATCTACCTTATCTCATTTTTCTAAATTAAAATTCATCTTTTCAAAATCAAAATATATATATATATATATATATATATATATATATATATATATATATATATATATATATATATATATATATATGTATATGTATATATATATATTAAATTACATTATTTTCAAAGAAACAGAAGAACTCGCAAAAAGTTAGTTGACAACCATGCAAACGGTTTTAGTTCTACTCAAATGATGTCCTTTACACTCCAATTTAGACCACCATAATTCATTTTTTTCCTGAGCTCTTTCTCCAATTTTATCCTCAAGAAGGATATCATCAGCGAATTAGCATACACTAAGGTAATTCCTCTTATAAATTTCCAGTATGAGCATCCATAACTGAAGAAAAAAATTAATCCAATTGAATTAGAAAAATATTTAGTCAATCCTCCTTTTGTTCGAACACAAGTAACTAATCTAGTAAAAATATCTTTAATGACTTAAATATAGGTCATGTCAACACCTTTATTCTCATTAGCTCTCCTTAGAGTATCTTTTGGAACCTTATTGTATGCTTTACTAAAAAAAAGTCACATGTAGATCCTCCTTATTCTCTCTGGACTTCTCCATCAATCCTCTTAATAAATGTATAACTTACATAGTAGACCTATGTGTACATTTCTACGTAAAAATGGTACCTGATGATGACCAAAATGGTTTGCAAAGTTTTCATATGTGATTATGAAGATTGTACAACTTATTGATTATAAACGGGATCACTAGATTGGCTTGTGAAAAGAAATTATAATGTTAGGGTTTAAGACAATTATAATCATGCATGAAAATTTGACTTGAAAAATGTTACATAAAATTTATTCAAAATGATTATTGAAATTATTTCTATGATATATTTAAGTGATAATAAGCCCCATGACACTTTTAAAATGAAGACTTGAATCTTGCAACTATCTTAGGAAAGAAAAAAAAATAATTTTAGGGTTTAAATGATTAATGATATTTTTAAGGTTATCTCTTATGTTTGGAGATTGTTTTCATTTCTTTTAATTTTTATCACGTTAAAAATTAAAATTTCTTATGTTAAGGTTTCTTGAGAGTTAGCTTAATTGATGTCAAATTAATCATAAGTTAAAAAAACAAGGTTGAAAAAATTAAGTTAACAAATGGACACCCAATAGGTGGTCAAATATTTAATGTTCGACACACATATTAGTATTGTGCGATAAAAAAAACGAAGTATATGAATGAGATAATTGTTGTTAAACAAAAAATTATTTTTTTTACGAATTATTTTTAAGATTACAATTCTAAATTAAACTCATTAGATTTTGAACTTCTTCCAAAATTGTAAACTCAAAAAAGTTTCTTTAAATGTTTAATGTGATTTAAGTTAATTTTTGATGCTTTAGAGTTAGTTTGAAATTCTTTTAAGAGTTCAAAATTCATATGTTTTAGAGCTTTGGAATTAATTTGATTTAAGGTTTTAAGATTCAAATAAATTAATTTTTCAAAAATCATAAAATGGCTAAACATTTTAGGGTGAAAAGAAAGGGAATTATATACATACCAAAAGATGAATAATGTAATTAGATTAGAATAAAAACACATATGAATTTTACATCTAATTTGAGAGCTATTTGGATGGGAAAACTCAATTCAAAAAACCTAAACCATTGGACTAAAAAGCAATGGACTCAAATTAATACCAATAGATAAATAAGGTGAATAGATCAGGTTAACTAGATTGTGTAAAGTTATATCTCACCTGCAAATAATTGAAACATGTTGGTTATCCATAGCTATGGGTCTCCATAGGGTATGTTGCTGATTTCAATTACTAATAATAGCAAGTAAGTGTTTTTCTCTACACAAGATTTACACGTTTAAGGCATTAACTACTGAATTAAATGCAGTTAAAAAAGATCAATGTGATGAAATTGTGAGAACTCCATTATCATCTATCTTGATTTTAGTGGCTTAACTAAGAAAAATTTGTAGGGTATGATCCCATAACCTTTTTTTCATTATCCAAAGATATTTACATCACAAGGAACACATCAAACTCATTCAAGCTCCATGATACACCTAAAATATATAGTATTTTTATACACATTTTTATACATATATTTTATGATATTGCACTTTAATGGAAGGTATTTTGTGTATTTTTCTTGCAGATATGATTAAATGGATGATTGTGATGAAAGGAGTGATAAAGGATCAAAATTGGATAAAAAATGAAGAAAGGTACAAAATTAATCTGTGGTGGCTAAGCGCTGAGATGGCGCTTGGGCGCTAGAGCCCCACTGCTATGCGCCCAGATCTGGAGCTTACATGCTAGAAGACTAGCGGCTAATAACCGAGACCTCTAGCTTAAACACGAAAGTTACTTTGGAGGAGTTATTTAATTTTAAGTGCCATTTTGAAGTGGTGTTTTAGGCATCTCTTTGTACAAACGTGGGTAACTCTCTATTGGTGCCAAAATTAATTCAAATTACTCTTCAATTGATGCTTCTCTTGGAGGATCCCTTGAATCTGGATACAATTTGAAGAGATACGAAGGCACCTATTGGAAAAATATATAGAGTTGAAGATCAAAAGGAGAGAGTTCTTAGAGCTGTTATTGTGTAGTGAGTAGCAGTTATTAGTATTGTGGTTGCTGTAGAGTGTGTGGTTTGTGTAGGAGAGTTCATTCATTAACATACCATTCCGCTTAACTATTTCTAATAAAATATACATTCTATTAGGATTTGAAGTAAGAATTAGAATCCTTAGAGTTGGGCACCAAACTCTCAGGAGTACTGTAAGGAAAAGTAAAGTTTTCAAAGGAACTTCAAGAGTTTGGTGGAGAGGATTTACAGATAAGTCTTTATCTTTGTTATTACATTTAGTTTTTAATTAAGACTTATTGTGTTCTCACTATGATTTCTACTTTTAGACCAAGTTGTGATTGTACTTTCTCCATGAATTCAGAGTAGTTTTCTTTATCTCTTTCCTTTATATGATGAAGTAATAAAGTTATGGAAGTATGTTGTGCGAAGTATAGGATTTATGTTGGAAGAAGTTGTGATGATTCAAAACCTTGCACTTCATTTACTTCTTGATTTGGCCGATTAAGATGTTAAAACATGTTGTGAGAACATGTAAGAAATGGTATGGTATTGTCTCAGTCAACAATTGGAAAGAAACACCTGAGATTATATGGGTGAGAATGTAATCCATATGGTTGAGTGCAAATAAATAGGAAGATATACTTTGATGGATGTAAAATTAGAGGACTTTAGAGTGACATGCTAAAGCTCCCAATTTGATTTATTATTTTATGTTTTGATACAAGATGTTAGCCCCCATGTAGAGGGAACAGAGGAAGCTCTAGTGTGAGAGCTAGTATCTTTCCTGCTTAACATGTCTTCAAAATTTATAAAAGAAGAGATTAACCTGTGTTCTTTAAAGCATCTCTAGTAAGGGTAAAGAATATAATTGCTCCTATTTGGCACAACATACTTTAGATACTTCTACAACAAAATTTCATGACTTGTTACCGATTTATAGTAAGGAAAAAAAAAATTCTATTTGCATTTTCTTTCATATTGTAAAAATTTAGTTAATGTAGTTTTTTAAATTCATTTTAAATTATAAAAATTAACAAGAAGAATTAAATTTTCTTAGAATATTATCTTTAGTGTGGGTAAGATTTTTCTTAAAAAGTAAAAAAAGTTATTTTTATATTTTCTTTATTTAACACTTTCCATGTGGGTGTTGACTTCACTATTGGTTGAGGTCTAGTCTCTCTTTAAAATAGTCTAGGGTCTAGCCATAGGACTCTCCTGGTGAGTTTCTTAGAAGACTAGTCATGACACCCTTGCCCATAGAAATTCAAACTTTTCTCACTCCACTGAGAGATTTCATATACTTAAGGCCAAAATTCTAGTTTTTGGGAGGAAGAGACCAATCATAAGGAAGCCCAGGGGAAGTCTCTTATAGGTGGTTAGACATAGGATCCACCCCGGGAGGTCTGGAGCTCACACCACACTCACACTACACAATCAAAGCCCTAAACAAGAAACATCCCACTTTGATCCACTAACTCTTTGGAAACTCATGTAAGTGGTTTTCCCTAGATCTTTGCCTCAGACTAGGGTTTGGCTAGTACCAACACATAGAGGACCAAATGAGGGTGACCCTTGGTCCATGGCTTAATCTAAACAATTTTATACAACTCACCTTCAACCAACTTTAATTTTCCCAAAGATATCAAATTTCTAATCCTTTGCCCCAAAATACCGAAAATACCCAAAATGCCCCCAAAACCCTAAAACCCTCCAAAATTTTTAAAATTAACTAAATTATCCATTTTTTCTCGCAAAATCATCCCAAAATACTCCTTACCACTCAAATTAACAAAAATTACCCAAAATTGCTAAATTTTCCCAAAAAACCCCAAAATACCCAAAATGCCCCTCTTAGCCCAAAATTCCAAAAATTCCACTAATACACATAAATTCCCAAAACCACCTAAATATTTCCAAGTTCATTTTTCTCAACTACTACATCACCCAATTTGGCCAATTTAGCCCAATTTGACCCATTTAACCCAAATAATGCCCAAATTAAACCTAATATCTACCCAATTAACCCCAATCTTGCCCAATTTCAATTCCATAATTTATTTCAACATCTCCAGTACCTATCAAAACCAAATCCAAGCTCAATTTGACCCACATTTGAGTTCAATTTCACTTAAAATCCAAAATCCTCAATTTTGCCTAAGTGACCAAAATCCCCCAAATAGACCTAACACTAATCAATTTCTCCCCAATTTCAATTCTAAACCCTTCATTAAACTCCCTAAATTGAATTGAACCATAAATTTCCCCCAATTTAAGCCCAAGTCTCACCCAAATCCACTTGAACCAAGCTTCCCTATTTTCTGACCTAAACATGCCATATGCCCAAAATCTTCCAAATTGATTGCCCTACTCCTAAAACTTCCACTCAATTGGTGTTAGGAACTCTTTATGACATCCCCATAGACCATTTGGAACCTTCAATTGGCCTTGGACAGAACGTTAGCCCAACCTAAACCCAAGTTAACCCAACTGCCCCGAATTGACCAAAATCCCAAATCAAGCCAAACTCACCACCCAAAAAAATCTAAAACCACCCCAATCCTTCTATAAATCATTTATGACAATCATATACACAATATTGCTCAATCATTTAGGCTCAACCCAAGCTAAAACCCAAGATACCCAATGTGAACCTAAAGTGATCTAAATGAACCCATGACCCACGTTAATCATATTGAACCAAATGTGACGAAACCTACTGCTCTACAGCAACAAAGTTGACCCTAGAGACTAGGCTAGACCCACCTAGCCCACCCTAATGGAGCCATGGACCAAAGGTCCCCCAAATTAGGGGATCTGCTTCCTTAAATGGTTAAACCTAGGGGGTTTGCGATAATGCATTAACCACTTAAGCTCACCCCATGATGGCCTGCCCACTGGCCACCTGCAGTGGCCTGGCCAGATGGCCTAGTCGCCGGAGGAGCCCAAGCCAAGAGCCACCTCAAACTTGGTCAAACCCAAACTCCACCCTATGGCCAAGTCAGCCTAAAATTTCCATTTGGAGCTCCTCTACACTCCACCTAGACAACTCTTTGCACCTGAATTGAAGCCCTGGCAGTCACCCCAGCCATGGCTATTTAAGCGACCACCCTTCACGGCTAAAAGTTTTGGCTGAACCATACCTTAACAAAACTCTGCCATAATCACTCCAAAACCTTTTGACAGCTTAGAAAAGCCAATCCCCACTACATTCCTGCCCTGAAACCCATTGACTCAACTCAATTTTGAAGTCCAATTTTAGGCAAGAAATAAGACATCTCCCTAAACTCTACCAAACCCAAATTAAACTCACCCACACTATCCCCACAACAAGAGAAGAAGTTCTCCACTGATAGCCCCATCACCAGGCCACTCCAACAGGGACTTCCATCAAAGCTTCAAATCGGGTTTGGTCACTTTCATACCTAGGCAATTCACTAGAACAAGAGGCTTCATCCCTGAACTCCTGGGACTCCAACAAAGGTGTAGAGCATCTTTGATCGAAGCTTCACTTCTCAGAGTCAAGGTATTAACCTCTTCTTCTTCCCGAGCTTCTCTGAATTCTTCATGTAATTAAGGTTAATTTAAATCATGATTAGTCATATAGATATGTTCGCCATGCTTAGACAAGTCTATAGGATCCGATCACGAGATCATACCAGACGGGGATGAAGACGGGCAGCCGTTGGAAAGCACGTGTTTTCGTTGGACGGCTCTGATCACGCCGGACGAGGAGATGAAACAGAACCGCGAGCCGTGTGGCATCCTACTCAGCTGGCGGCATCGAATAGGAGCACGCCGTGTGGGGCTTCGATCCGCTGTAGGTTGACGCGGCACTGAGCTGATTAAGTAGGAAAATATGGATTTTTTGAATTATTTAAATCACCTAAACTTTAAAAATCCATATTTAAGCATAAAAAAATCATAAAAATAAAAGAAAAATACTCTTTTGCTCAGCGAAAGAGAAGAATAATTTAGAAGTGGTTTGAAATTTATTTAAGGCATGTATGATTTTTAATTAATTAAATACCCTCTGGGGTCTTATATTTTTTCATGCATGTAGACTTTTTACCATGGCCTAATATTTTGGTATGTTATAGCCTCTGTCATGAACGATCTTCTCTGATTTTCCAAAGTCAGAGGAGACCTCTATGAAGAGTTCTATATTTTTCAAGTTTAGGTGTCTGTCTTCATAAATTAATTTTAATAATTAGCATTGTGATTATAAAAATTCAGAAAAATCAAGGTGGGTTCCTTTTGACCAGAGGACCCTAGGAAAAATACAAACTTAATTTAATTCACTAAAAATAACTCTACTAGTAATTAAGACTTAAGTATCAATTAAAAATAAATTAAATTACACATAAATGAAAATGACCAAAAATAACTCTCCACTGTATTTTAAAGGACAGAGAACTCTCCATAAAAATTTCATGGCATTTGAAGTTCATTTGGTCACCTAAATGAATTTTCTAAATGAAATAGTAATTTTGAACATTAAACTAATTGTATTAATTAAAATACAACTCAAAAAATTGTAAAATTAGTTTTGCGAGTACTCTATTATCAGAGGATTCTTTTAATAATAAAAGTGGGATTTTTACAAAATTTTTATTTTTAATCATATTTTAATATTTAAATCATTAAATAATAATAAAATCACAAAAATATTAAAAAATCACCAAATTGTTACTTTTGATTTCATAATCACTTAGGAACCGTCCCCATAATGTTTTTAAGTTTCAACATAAAAATATTATTTTTTAAAGGCTTAAATCAATTTTTAAAAGGCTAAAATTGGATTTTCTTAATTTTCCACTAAAATAATCCTAATAATTAAAATAAAGATTTGAAAAATATAAAGTTTGCTTCTCTAGGTTCTCTAACCTCAGAGGGACTTATGAAAAATATAAAATTGAATTTTCAACTTTAAAAATATTTTATATTTAATTAAAACTTCAGAATTTAAAATAATTATAGTAAGTAAATTAAAATTCAAAAAATTATGAAATTTGGTCCAAGTGGTCCACTAGTCTAGATTTACCTTCCATAAAAATTTCAAAGTCATATGTTTTCTTTTGGACAAGTTATTGAATTTCCATTGAAATGCCTATTTTTGCATGAAAATAAATATATAAATTAAACTAAAACTTTAAAAATCACATTTTCTCCTCTGATGTTTTAATTAACCCGTAAGTGGGGTCACATAAAACTTTCAAAGTCATTTGAGCTAAATTTAATGAATTATGAAGTGATAAAGGCCTTTCGTAGTAAAATTGTAATTTTGGAATATTTAACCGTAATTAATGTTTAGGCTTTATCAAAATGGGAAAAGGGCAATAAATGATCATAATTATTATGTTGGATGATTGAAACATTAAGGGACAAAGGGTAGAAATCCATTGTAATTTTGTCACATTAAATATTTAAATTTTATTAATTATTATAATTTGGAAGAGAAATCAAATTGAAAGAAACTTAAAGTTAGGGGTTGATTTTTGAAGTTAATATCCCATTAAATTAAATCCCCTTCATTTGATGCTCAAATAATAATACAATCTTTTCATAAGGATCACAAAACATCCTTTTTTTAAAGACATAAAAATATCCACCAAATCTTAAGGGCTTAGTAATGAGCTTTGCTTAATCAAAAAAATTAATTAACATGAGAATAGAAATGAAAAGTTGTTTAATCTTAAACTACCTTTCAAAAAATTACAAGCCCATAAAAATTTGGTAAATTCTTCCATAAGTTAAATTTTGCCTTTAAGGGCCCACTAATATAATTCCTAAGTAAAATACCAAATGGTAATTACCCCTCCTTTCGGGATGATTAAAAGATTGACTCACTGAGTATAGGGGTATTAAACAGATAAATCGTTTAATAATTATAATAAAATGAAAAGGACCTCAAGGAGGTTTAAAAGTATTTTGAAATATTTGGGTTTCTCCTGGACCGTTTCACCAGTCTTCTGGCACATTGCAAGACAACTAGACCTATTATATTTATTAAATGAGGAAATCTAAAAAATGAATTGGAGTTCACTGGGTTATGACATAGAGTTCGGTAGGCTTTTGACCAACCTATCCATAGGGCTTTACTTCCCCTTCAAAATATAAATGTTTATTGCAAGAATAATAAAGTTCCAGATGGAGATGACGGGAAGACCTACCAGATATGCTTTTATTTTAATGTGATTTACTTACGTGCACTCTACTGTACTTTCTTTTCTTGCAAACTTGCAAGCTAAACGACAATGCCACCCTACATGAAAACTGAAAACTTTAGGATAGTCACAAAAGTGAGACCAAAATTAAATTAAAAATCAAGACAAGATAATAATCCACCGCCACAACATTCAAGAAATATAAAAATAACACAAAATTTAATCACAAACAAAACAAAAACCACAATTGCAACTAAATTAAAACGTCTCGTTGGATGATCGAGAATTCCTCGGAGGAGGTAACCCACATGTTTCTAAAGGGGTTTCCCACAGTCTAAATGAAAGTATGGAACTCATTTAGTTGAGTTTAGTAAATTCATTTGGACTAAGTGAATTCAACTAAAATAATGATGCCGGGATGATGGAACCGTGGAATCTTAAACGGTGTTTCTATAATCAATTTTAATGTTCCCCTAATAAAATATTAAGACACCTCAATTTAAATATTTCTAAAACATGACACATCTCTCTTCTCCTCAAATGACATTTCTTTAAACCAAACGTGCTACGACGATGAGCTTGGAGCATGCATAGTGGGCAGCACGACCATCTTCAACAGCAAAACTTATCTACGTCTGCAAAACAATTTCTTAGAAATTAAAACAACAAGTCATAACACTTTGAGTTAGCTTGCCTAGTGCAGCATAAATCCTCACCTTTTTTTTAGGCCTTTGCACAGCCCTGTTGTGTAACATAAGCCCTAATTCACTTTAGGATTTCGAGATTGTTGTTCATTACGACATAAATCCTCCCATCTTTGAGGTTATTTGCATAATCGGATATTATGTAAATGTAATTCCTATAATTAATTAGCAGGATTGAAATTTAAATAAATTTATTTCCAAGATTTAAAGCCAAACCATAGGATAGTTTGGGAATACATCAACATTTTTCTTTATTCTATGTTCTTCCTCTAGTCTTCTCTCCTTTGAATTCTGATAAAAAAGAAATGTTCCAAAACTTGAGCCATTCACCTATTGAATTTCCGACTATCACATTTTCTTTGGAAACCCTACCATTGGAAGTCAAGAATATAAATGTTTCCTGATATATATCAAGAGTTTCCTTAGGTGACATCAGTTATCTAAGATGTAATTAACTGTAGGGGCTTTCCCTTATAGAAAACTTAAAGACCCCCCCAGATTAATATTAAAACTATCTAATTCCTTCATATTAGGTAGGGGAAATTGTTGGTCAAAATGGTTCGCAGATCAAACGGATGTCATAACTCCTTTAGTTTATTTGATCAAGCTTCACCTCAAGCCATATACTTATTCTTCGGGATAAATACATGTCTTGTGGTGAAATGCTTGATTATTTAAGCAATTATTTATATGAGATCAGTTTGATTTCATATTCTTCAATATTAAATTTTACTTTAAAAAAATCCATTTATATATATCTTTTAAATTAAATCAAATTTCTATTTTGAAAAATTAAAACTCTTTTCAAAATAAAACACAAAAAACATATTTTTCAAAGCAGAAGATTTTTTTAACGGCCGACAGTGGGTTCGATAACTAGGAGCTTAATCAGAAAGTCATATATTACTTGATAATGATATGTGTACTTGTCTAGTATCCCATTTTATAATATCATCAAAAGAAAAGTTTCAATTCATTTATAAAATCTAAGCATAAATGTTTAAGGATCAAGTTTTTCGCGTCATTTCTGGGGAGAAAGAAAATAAAGAATAGTGAAAACAATATTTGAAGAAAATTTTAAGACAAACAAACTTTTTCTTTTTAAAGTCTTATTTAAATTTTTTAGATTTATTTTATGAAATTATTGTTTTTGTAATGTGATTTTATTTTATTGTGTTTTATAATAGTGTACGTGTAGTTCAGGTTTTGAAGGACACGTACCTTATGATTCTGAATTAGAAAGAACTATAAGAAAAATCACAAAAAACTAAAAACACATAAAAGACAAAAATATTCAAGAAATGACAAATAAAAATAATCAAAATGTTGAAATCCATCAAGAGTTTAGACCTTTAAGAGATTATGATAACCCTACAATAGATGAATTTCATGGTAGTATTCAAAATCCTTCTGTAGTAGCCAATTCGTTTATACTTAAACTTGTTATTATCCAAATGGTATCTAATAATCAGTTTAGGGGAGCACCAACTGAGGATTCAAATTTACATCTTGCTAATTTTCTATAATTGTGTGTTATATTTAAGTATATGATGGTGTTTCAGATGATGCTATTAGACTTAGACTTTTTCTTTTTTTCATTAAGGGATAAAGCTAAGATGTGGCTAAATTCGTTAGCACCTTAATCTATCAGAACTTTAGGTGATTTAGCACAAAAGTTTATTGCTAAATATTTTCCACCATCAAAGACTGCTAAGCTTAGAAATGATATTAATGATCATACTATGACTTTTAATGTTTTAAAATTAATGAAATATCTTGTAAAAGTAAATACAATGAATGTTTCAGCATGAATGTAATGAGATATCTGAGTGAATGCCACTTTAAAGCAACATATGAAGAAAATTTTGAAAGTGAAAAGTTAGAACACGAGCAAGAAGAGGAAGAACAATATTCTAATGATTTTAATGAGGAAGATTTAAATTATGTTCTAGAAAGTTTTGAAGTTTTGGACATGACAAAGAAAAATGAATATTTTTGTCCCTCAATTGAAAAACCTTCTTATCTTGAATTGAAATTATTTCTTGAACATTTAAAATATGTTTTTTAGGTAATTCCTCAACTTTTCTTGTTATAATTTCCTTCAAATTAACCACTGAAAAAGAAGAGAATTTGCTTGAAAGTTTAAAGAAATATAAGAAAGCATTTGGATGGACTATAGATGCAATTAAACAAATCAGTTCTTCAATTTGTAAGCACAGAATCCTTATAGAAGAAAACTACAAACCTAGGGTTGATCCTCAAAGGAGATTAAATCCTATATGAAAGAAGTTATTAAGAAAGAAATTTTAAAGTGGTTAGATGCTATAATTATCTACCATATTTCAGATAGTGCATGGGTTAGTCCTTTTCAGTGTATTACTATGAAAGAAGGAGTAACTATAACTGTTAAGGAAAATAATGAATTAATACCAACAAGACTAGTTACGGGATGGCGAATATACATTGATTATAGAATATTAAATCTTGCCACCAAGAAAGATTATTTTACACTTCCCTTTCTTGACCAAATGTTGGATAGATTAGCTGGGCATAAATACTTTTTTTCCTGGATAGATATATGTTGACCTCAATTTTGGTGAGGTTTTTTGCTTCTCTCTTTAGTACTTAGGTTCTAGCCTTAGGATTTTCCTTTGACTAATGTTAGATGACTAGAAATGGAACCCACTATTTAGAAATTCAAACTACTTCTCAACTCTCTACAAACCCCACAAGCTTGATTGTAGACCCCTAATCACCTAGAGGGTTGAAATCAAATGTGGAGGTTTAAAGGATGAGTTCCCTTTAGGACTTTTTGGCCTTAGGAATACCCTGGATGGCCTGGTCTGGTGAGGGTTGACTTGCACATACACTACACTCTCACACACATTCCAAGTCCTAAAACCACACTCTCACCCAACTTAACTTCCTGACTCATGTAAGTAATTCATATAAATGGTCCTTAACCCCTAAGCCCCTGGCTAAGAGGGTTAGGAACAACATAATGAATGCCTCAAATGAGTCCTCCCATGGCTCATATGGGCTTAATATGGCTTCATGGCTCAACCAAAATGATTCCATTTCACCCACACTTGATCAATCTACTTTTTTTCAAAATTTTAGTTTTTGACCCCCGGTGCCCCGGACCCACCAAACCCACCAAATACCCTTGAAATGACCCAAAATTTGCAAAAATACCTAAATTACCTAAGGTTCCTCAAAATTAATCCTAAACACTTCCCACTATTCAAATTGACCATCTTTAGCCAAAAATATGAAAATTTCCAAAAATACCCCTAAAACCCCTCAAAATTACCAAAATACCCTTTTACCCAAAAAATCCAAAAATTCTAAAAATTCCCAGAAAATTCTAAAAAATCCTAAATATTCCAAATTTCATTTTGTTCAACTACACCATGGGCCAATTTTGCCAATTTACCCCACTTTTACCAAAACCCCCAATTTGACCCATTTTTAACCCAAGTGAACCCAAAGTTAAACCAAACCACCCCAATTGACCTAAATTTTGGTCCAATTCAATTCTAAAATTCAATTCAAAATCCCCAATATCAATTTATACCAAATAAAAGTCCAATTTGATTGACATTTGGGCCCAATTCCAATTTGGGGCTTAAGGCCCAATTTTGGCCCATGACCTAAACTTAGCCCAAACCAACCCAATTCAACTCCAATTTGCCCCAAATCTTTTCTAAAGCCTTCCTAATATCCCCACAAACAAAACACTAACTTGATTTGCCCAAAATTTGAACCCAAACTCCACCCAAAATTAACCCAAAACCAAAATCCCTTAAATTGACCTAAACCCCAACCTAACCCAAATGGGCCCAAATCCCAAAATAAGAGCCCAACCAAAGTTGAAAACTCTTTGTAACACTCCCATAAACACTTTTCAACATTAAGGTTACACCAAATTCAACCTTAGCCCAACCTTAGCCCAATTTAGCCCAATTTGGCCCACCTTGGCCCCTTTACTAAAAAAGCCCAAATTAAACACAATTCTACACCAAATTGATTCTAAATCACTCATGACGCATCCATAAACTAAGCCCAACATTTATTTGGCTTGGTACTTGACAAAATTCTTCATCCAAAAGTCCATTTTGAAATATAAAGACCCTCTTCCATGAAGCCTTTAAAAGCCCATCTTCACCAAAGTTTAAAAGCCCAAAATTTATTCTAAAATCCATAGGACATCTTCATTGGTCATCCATTTGATAAAATCACCCCCTAAGTTTTATTTCATCATTTAAACAAAACAAATGTGGCCCCATGAAAATTTTCCATCAAAATGTCTAAAAATTCAAAACCCTTTTTCATGTAATTGACTGTGCTTTGCCCCAAGCCACATGGAGCCATGGAGCCATGCATAAGCCATATGCAAGCCTTGGAAGCCACTTTCCACATCACCAAACCATTTATGTCTAGAGAGGGAACCCCTTTACAAACTCCTTCTTAAGCCTTTTTAACCCCTTTTATGTCACAGTCTAACCCATGCTTAATCAAAATTCTTGGGATAGAGACTTCTCCACCTAAAGTCAGCTGAGCCAAATGATTCATTTCAGCCCAAATCAAACTCTTGGAGGGTGAGCCCAACCCATTTCCATGGCTTGACCAAATTAAGTTTAAAATGACCCTTCCCCCTTACCACTTAAATCAAACTCCTTTACAAATGTCAAGCCTCAATGGAACTCACCAACTTCCACCCCTGACGCCACTGAGCCAGATGGTAACCTAACCCTGCCAGCCAGCCGCTTGGGTCGCCGGAAAACGACATGACCGAGAGCTCCATGTAAGCCAAAATTTTCAATTCTTCCTTGCTGAGTTGTCCCAGTCCAATTGAACACCATGGCTGTTCTTCTCTTGCATAGAGCAGCTGATCACAAGCCTCAAAACCCCCTGGGAAGCCCTTCAGACACCTCTATTTAAACCCACTCACCTCTCGGCCAAAGAGGGTGTTGAACCAAAACCTTACCAAAACTCTGCCAAAATCACTCTAGATCCCTCTCCAGACATAGAGAACTTGATCCCCACTGAAATCCAGCCCTAAAACCCTCTCTGTGAGTCCAATTTTGGAGTTGAAATTCAAGCCCAAAACCAGGACACTTCACCACAGTGAGCCAATCTTCAAATTAATTGACTCTACACCTTCACCAGACCAAGAGGAGAAGTTCCCCAGCAAAAGCCCCTCACTAGGCCAGCCATTGCTTCCAGCCTCTAAGCTTTGTGATCGGCCTTGGTCACTTTTGTACCTAGGCATTTCCCCAGAGAAAGAGACTTCATCTGGAGCTTGCTTGGACTCAATCGAAGGTGACACAACCCTTAGATCGAAGCTTCACTTCTCTGAGCAAAGGTATGAAATCACTCTTCCTCCCGAGCTCCTGGAGATTCTCCATTTAGTTTGAGTTGATTTCAATACACCTTAACCATATAGATGTGTTCGTCTCTTCAAGACGAATTGATAGAGTATAAGAGTGCAAAAATCCATGGAGAATCGAGTGAGATCTTAAGGTTTTTGTGTGGACGGTGACGGGTGCACACCAGTCGGAGACGACGACCAGGAGCCGTTGGATCACTCGTGTATCGAGCAGACGGTCGAGATCAAGCCGGACAACGCAATGGTACGTGAATGGCGGGCCCCCGTAGCACTGACTCAGATGGCGGTGCCGAATTACGGAGCGACGCGTGGGCTTTCGATCCGGAAGAGGATGACGCGGCGCCGAGTCGGATAAGTAGAAAATTAGGATTTTTTGGATTTATTTAAATACCAGAATTTCAAAAATTCATATCTTTGCATAGAAAAATCACAAAAAAAAAATAAAAATACCCTCTTGCTCAGTGAACAGGTGAACAGAGGAGAATAATGTGGAAAAGAAATCAAGTTAATTGGATGAGCATTTTATTTTTAATAATTTATTTAATATTTCCAATGTTTTGATTCTTCATTTGCATATACAATTCACCATGGCATGAGACCATAGGGCTTTTGAAGCCTCTGATCTTGAGAACATTCCCTGAATTTTTCAAGGTCAGAGACCATCTCTATGAAAAGTTATTGATTTTTCAAGTTCATGTCACTGTTTTAGGTATTTTAATACCAGTAATTAGCATGTTGTAAAATAAATTCTAGGAAAATTTGGTGGTGTTTCTTAGGACTAGGGGACTCTATGAAAAATATATTTTGAGTTAATTCATTCATAATAACCCTAATTGGCCTAAACTCCCAAAATTGAATTTGAATTAATTAGGGTTAAGAACACACCAAATTAACTTGAAAATAATTCTCCATTACTCTTTAGGGTCAGAGGAACCTCACATAAAATATTGAAATCAATTGGACTTGATTAACCCCACCAAATGGATTAATTAAGCCTCATAAGCAAAATGGAACTTTAAAAATTAATAACTCCAAAAATACTTTTCAAAAATTCACAAAAATAGTTTTGGAGCTTCTCTGATATCAGGGGAGTTTAGGAAAATTAAAATTAAAATTTTCTAAAAAAGTTGATTTTTCACAATATTTTAATATTTTAATAATTAAAAAATAATAAAAATCACAAAAATATTAAAAATCTTAAAAATGTCACATTTTGACTCCTAATCACTTAGGAATAAACCAAATATTTTTCCTAAGTCTCTACGATAAGATATTGAATTTTAAAGGCTTAATGTAATTCTTAATATTAAAAAAAATGAATTTTTAACCTTTTTCACTAAAATAATTCTAATAAATCAAAGAAAAATCAAAAAATTATAAAATTTGTTTCTTTGGATTCCTTGAGGTCAGAGAAATTTATGAAAAATATAAAATCTATTTTTCAAGTTTTATTTTATTTTGAAATTAATTAATACTCTAAAATTCAAAATAATTATAATAAATAACATATAATTCAAAAAATCACAAAAATTAGTCCAAGTGGTCATCTGGTCATTGGAAACATCCCATAATTTTCTTAAGGACATAAATTTTAGCTTGGTCATGTTGTTGAATTTTCTTTGAAAACCCCTATTTTCTACTAAATATAATTATATAAATAAATTAAATTCAGAAAAATCACATTTTCTTGTCTTAATTGACATGTGAGTGAGGTGACATAAAAATTTCAAATTCATTTGAGCTCAATTTAGTGAGTTATGAAATAAATAAGCCTAAAAGGGCATAAAGGTAATTAAAGAATTTTAACCCTTAATTAAACTTTAGGTTTAATCAAAATGGAGGGTAAAATATTTGATATTAATTTTCTCTTGGATGATTGAAACTTATGAAAATTAAAAGAGTAGAAACCCATTAAACAGTTTGAAAATATCAAAATGAAACTCTAATTAATTAAATAATTTAAATTTTTGGAAAGAATATATTTAAAATTTGGATTATTAAAATAGGGATATTATTAAGAGGACATTTATTCTTTAATTTAAAAATCCCTAAATAAGTCACTTCAATAATATTTAGTTCTTAATTAAAAATTAAAATAATAATTCAAACTAAATAAATTAAAAATAAAAAGAAGATAACCCTTAAATGAATTAAAGCTTAAAATGTTAAATGGTCCAATAATAAAAAATCAAATTTAAAATCTTGGAGTTAAATTAAATTAAAATAAATTAAGTCAAGTCAAAGTTTAAATTAAATTAAATTAACCTCTTAACAATTAAATTAAATTAAATTTAAAATATTGAAACTAAAATTAAATTAAATTAAAATTAAATTAAATTAAATTAAATTAAATTAAAATTAAATTAAGATTAAATTAAATTAAATTAATTAAAATTAAATTATATTAAATAAAATTAAATTAAAATAAAATAAATTAAATTAAATTAAATTAAATTAAATTAACATCACTTAACAACAAACCTAAATGAAATCATTAAGAGTTAAATCAAAACATATCAATAATTTCAACACCTCTTTCTATCTAAGTAAATTTAAAAACATAAACATCAATCTGAAATACTAAGATAATTGAGAGTGTAAAGATTTAAATTAAATCTAAAATAATTTGAACACTATTCCAAACTTAAAATTATTAATTAAAACCCCATAATTAAATTAAATCACTTTAAATCATTAACTCAAACTTTAAATTAAGAATGATTAAAATTCTTAATAACCCGACTTGCCCTTAAAGGCTTTAATTATTATAACTCTTAAATAGAGTATTAAGTGAAGTGTCACTTCACACATAAGATATTCAAATGTCCTAAGTTCACTGAGCAAGAAACAAAACAAAATTAAAATCCTTTGATGATTAATTCACCAATACAATAAAATTCATTTGAACTCAAAATAATCCCAGAAGTATTGAAAAGATGTTTAAGATTTGTCTTAAACACTTCCTCGATATGATGGGGTGTTTTAGAAGAACAATTGAATTTAATTGTTCTTTGATGAAGAAAATCATCCATAAACAAAATACAAGAACCTAGACGTCATAGGAGATGACTTGCAATAGGATTAGGATCTTGGTAGACAACCAAAACATGTCCCTTAGCTTTACTTAGGTACTTGTTAAAAATATGTTTAAATACTCTAACATGTGTTTTAAGTGTAGCTTGGGATGACGGGAAGACCCTCCAGGTACGCTTTTATTTTATTGCAATTTACTTTATTGCAACTTACTTACATGCATTGCGCTTTACTTTTCTTGCATGTTAAACAAGATTGTTGAATGAAAACCAAAACCTTTAGGATAGTCCCTGAAATGAAACCAAAACTAATTAAGAGTCACCACAAGATAAAACTCACCGCCACAACATTCCAAAATATAAAACAACTCAAAATTTAATCACAAACAGGACAACAAAACTATAATTGCAACTAAATTAAAACGTCTCGTTGAATGATCGGGAATACCTCGGATGATGTAACCCACGTGTTGCTAACGGGATTTCCCACGGTCCAAATGAAAGTGTGGAACTCATTCAGTTGAGTTTAGCAAATTCATCTGGACTAAGTGAATTTGATGAAAATAATGGTGCCGGGATGACGGAACCGTGGGATCTTAATTGGTTATGTTTAAACAACTTTAAGATTTGTTTTAATTAAAATATTAAAAAACACTTGGATTTTAAGATTTTCTCTAAACCAAAACACTTCTTTTCACCTCCTGATTTATGACTTCTAAAACTAAACCTCTGCAACAACAAGGAGCTTGGAGCACGGTGGGCAGCACGGCCGTCTTCTTCAGCAAAACTCAGGTCGACATCAGCAAAACTTTCTTAGAATTAAACAACCAAGCCATAGGACTCCGAGGTAGTTTGCTTAGTGCAACATAAATCCTCAACACTTCGTTAAGCATTTGCATGATCATGCCATGTAAATTAAGCTCTAACCGGTCTTAGGACTCTGAGGTAGTTGTTCGGTACGACATAAACCCTCATATCTTTGATGCTATTTGTATGATTATGTCATACTAATATAAGTCCTAATTAATTAAAATTGACAGGATTGCAACATTAAATAATTTTCCTCAATTGAAACCAAACAATAGGATAGTTTGGGATGTTTCCAAGATTCTTCTTGGATCCTCAACTTCTCCTACTTCTCCTCCTTTGGACTCCTAAAATAAATTGTTCCAAATTCGAGCTAATCCCTATTAAAATTTCCAAAACTCAATCCTTTGAAAACCTTAAACTTTGAAATTCTTGAGAGCAAAACCATTGATCATTATCGAGAGTTTTCTTAAATGATTCCCGTCATTTAAGATGTAATTAACTATAGGGGCTTGCCCTAATAGGGAACTTTAAGAACCTGAGTAATATAAACCTCGCTTAATTCCTTTATATTAAGCGAGGGAACTTGTCGGCTTATAAAATTGGTTCGCGGACCAAACGGATGTCACAAATCTTCTAGTTTATTTAATCGAGCCCCATCATCAAGTAGTGTGTCTATTCTTCGGGATAGATACACAGCTTGTGATGTGGCGCTCATTTATATAAACTATTTGGGATGTGAGATGAGTTTGATTTCATATCTTAAAATTTTCAAACTTAAAAATTATTTTCAAAATCTAATACTACTTTCTAAATTATATATATTTAAATTAAAAATCTAAAATTCGCCGACAATTTCGTAGGCGACCCATTTTCCAAATACAACACACAAACTTAAAAATATGTCGACAATATACTGGTTATCACCAAATACAAATTGCTCCTAAGAATGAAGAGAAAACAAAGTTTACCAGCCCTTATAGTACATTTGCTTTTAGAAGAATGCATTTTGGTTTATGGAATGCCCCTACAACATTTCAAAGATGTATAATGGCAATTTTTTGATCTAATTGAAAAAGGAATTGAAGTATTTATGGATAATTTTTCAGTGTTTGGAATTTCATTTGAATCATGCTTAAAACATTTATTTAATGTTCTTAAATGCTATGAAGAAATAAACTTAGTCCTTATTTAGGAAAAAGGTTAATTTATGATAGCAGGAGGAATTTTTTTAAACCGTCATATTTCAAAAAAAGGTATGGAATTAGATCCTGCAAAAAGTTAAGTGATTGCTAATTTACCTTGCCCAACAATGTAAGGGAGATTAGAAGTTTTTTAGGACAAATTAGATTATACAGGCTTTATATTAAAGACTTTTAAAAAATTTCGAAGCCTCAATGCTGATTATTGGAAAAAAATGCACTTTTTTAATTTTAATGAAGAATGCCTAAAAGCTTTTCAACTGTTAAAAGAGAAATTAATTACTACACCACTTATTATTTCACTGATTGGGAAAAACCTTTTGAATTAATGTGTGATGCAAGTGATTATATTCTTGGAGCAGTTTTAGGAGAAAACATGATAAAATTTTCAAAGTAAACTACTATGCTAGTAGAACTTAATGAAGCTTAAATTAATTATGCCACAACTGAGAAAGAGTTATTATCTATAGTATTTCCTTTTGATAAATTCAAATCATATTTAATTGAAACTAAATGTATGGAGCATACTGACCATTCTGCTATTAAATATTTAATAAGAAAGAAGTATACGAAAACCAAGATTGATAAGATAGATTTTTCTTTACAAGAATTTGACTTTGAGATAACAGATAGGAAGGGATTAGATAATCAAATGGTTGATCATCGGTCCAAGCTTGAAAATGAAAAATCTCTGTTTTCTAATGAAGAAATTAATGAGCATTTTCCTAATGAAAAATTATTTACTATTAATGAGTGGTGTGTTCCTTGGTATGTTGACAGTGTAAACTTTATTGTTAGTAGCATATTATCCTATGGTCTGACATACCAACAGAGGAAGAGATTTTTATTTAAAGCTAAGGCTTATTTTTGGGACGACCCATTTTTATTTAAATAAGGAAAGGAACTAATTAGTCAAAGATGTATACCGTTAGAAGATAATTATTAAATTAGTAAAAAATGTCATGATTCTGATTTTGGGGGACATTTTGGAGTTGATAAAGTTGCATATAAAATTATGCAATCTGAATTTTATTAGCATACAATTTTTAAGTACTTTAATGCATATACTAAAAAATGTGATTGATTTCAGTTTGTAGGCAATATTTCTAGAAGAAATTAAATGCCCCTCAATTATATGTTGGATGTTGAAATTTTTGACGTTTGGGATTAGATTTCATGGGACAATTTATACCATCTTTCAGAATTTATACATATTGTTAGGAGTAGATTATGTACCTAAATGGGTAGAAGTGTTGCTTTACCTCGATGTGATGCTCTAAGTGTTACAAAGTTTTAAGAAAGAATATATTTTATAGATTTGGAATGCCAAGAGTAATCATAACTGATGGGGGAAGTCATTTTACTAATGTAATTATAGAAAAAGTTGTAAGGAAATATCATATCATCCATAAACTTGCTACTACTTATCATCCTCAGATAAGTGATTTAGTTGAATTATCTAATCATGAAATTAAAAGACTTTTGGAAAAATTTGTTAATCTAAATAAAAAGGATTGATCATTCAAAATGGATTTTGCTTTGTGGGCTTACAAGCCTGCATATAGGACTCTTATAGGAATGACCCCATATAGGATAATTTTTAGGAAAGCTTGTCATTTACTAGTTGAACTTCAGCATAAAGCATGTTAGGTTATTAGATAGTTCAATTATAATTTGAATAATGCTGGTGAGAAAAGATTTTTGCAATTAAATGAGCTTGAAGAGATAATTAATGAATCATATGAAAGTGTTAAGATATATAAAGAAAAGATGAAGATGTGGCATGATCGTAAGATTATGAATAAAACTATTGAGCCAGGACAAAAAGTTTTACTATTTAATGCCAGATAAAGATTATTTGCTAAGAAACTTAAGTCCAGGTGGATGGGCCAATTTATTGTAATAAAGTTTATCTTGATGGAGCTGTGTATATTAAAAATCCTAAAATTAAGAAAATAATCAAATTGAATGGTCATAGAATAAAATCTTATTTCTCAGTAGATCAACTTAAACATGTTGAAAATATGATGTTGGGTCACTCAGAATAAGTACTGGGTATGTCTTGCTGATGATTTAAAACCAAGCTCTTTGTGGGAGACAACCCATAGTTATCGGTGTGCTTTATTTTGCGTGTGTTTTGTTTAGTTTGGAGTGAGAATTATACGGTTGTAATTTCATTATATTACAATAGTGGAGAATAATGAGACCTTAATTGAAAATTTAGATGAGTTAAAATAAGTATTCTGACATTTAGCACACCTGTGTTTAATTGAGCATCGACGACTAAGTGCCAGGAGTTGACGCTGGAGTTATGAAAAACTTAAAAAATGAGGTTCTTGAAGCCATTATTATGGGTAAGTTGTATGGAACGTTATTTTATGGTTTGTGAACGTGGAATCATGGTTTTAAAGCATCTAAAGTATATAAATAAGAGCTGGATTAAATGATATTCATCCCATCAAATTTTCATCGTAAGAACCTTAAAGAAGAGTTTAAATTAGAAAAATGTTTTCTTGGGAGAGTGAAGTTAAGAAGAAAGAGGATGCAAACAAGAAGAAGTTCATTTGTGAGAGTGCGCAAGAGTTATATAAAAGATTTCTACAGAGAAGATTGCAAAGATCGAGGACGATGTTGCATCAATCAAAGTAAATGAAAATGAAACTAACGCACATTTAGCACATATTAGATGACAATTAAAGATGCAATTTAGTCATACTAGTCATATTGAAGAGGCAGATAAAGCGATGTTTTTGAAGAACAAGAGGATAGAAGAAGCTTCAGTAAGAGTTTTCAATCATCGACATTTCTATCAAATCTATATACCAAATGTTTTAGATGGAACTAATGGAGGTTCTAGATATGTTCTACCTAGTGGAGAATGAAATTATTTTCTTATGTTGTGTTAAGTGTTAGTCAGTTCTGTTAAGTGTTAGTATTTATTGTTTTATGTTTTTTGTGTGTTATAAATTTGTTTGTATTTTAAGTAATGGTTTAGTGTATTGTTTAAGTGATTACAAATGAGTAGAAAAAATGAGATCTTATCCAAGGATCTTGAATTAAAGACTTGTGATTTGTACTTCTAAAATGTATTTGTTTTATTTAGTAAAGAGTTTGTGTTTGTGTGAAACTTGTGTTAAATCCATTTTTAATTTATAAAAGCGTAATTCTGGAGATAAGAAGATTATAAAGAGATGATATACTTATTAAAACATTTTAGGGTTGATTAAGTCAGTGAAAATGTCTAGTTAACGAAAAAATTGAAAACAATGAATTCCCGGGTAAATGCCGAGACCCAGCACTTACGTGCTAGCGCCTCGCGGCTAAGCGCCTAACTAACGCGCTTAGGCGCCGGTTTCCAAAATTAGGTTTTTAGGTTTTAAAAACCCGTAAAACCACAATTTTTTACCCCCTTCATCTTCTTTGTTTGGAGTTCGCAACCAAGGAAGTTAGGGCATCACCAAAATTTACAATTTTTGAGCCCGTTTCAAGTGGAATTTGTTAGATTTGATCTTCTTGAGGTTAGAGCACTACTCCTATCTAAAAATTTTTGGTTTTCACAATATATTTTGAGTGATTTTTGAAGAAATCTGAAAATCATTATTATTATGGAGAAAATTTAAGAAAAAGCTTTGTAAATTACTTGGATTTAAAAGTTTAAACCTATAGAAGTTGAGTTTAGAGATTTTAGTTTAAATGTAGAATTTATGGTAATTTTTATAAAAATCTTAGAAATGGAACCAAAGAGAAGTAAGGTGAGATCCACTTTTGATCCATACAAGTTTGTAAGTTCGAAGGCTCAGGAACGATATGTGCAAGCTCTACAATCAGGTAAGTTGATTCATGAGCGAGGTTTTGATAAGCCTGACAGAGTGATAGAAGATATGATTGTTAGACACCGTTGGGACAGATTTTACGGCTTACTCAGCTGTAGCAGTAATTTCTGTTGTATGAGGCAAATCTCCCGGAGTCAGAAGAAAACTTTGTGTTAGTACGAGGACAACTAGTTCATTTTACGCCTGAGGTAATAAATGAATTTTATCTACTTCCACTAAATACATTTTGTTTCTATTCAACTTATAATCCTACAAAGGAAGAATTGGATGAAATCATTTCTAATTTGACTGATGGAAGGGGAATATGGAAAATAACTAATGAGAGAAGAGTTAAATTCCATGCTTCAAAGTTGAATGCCACCACTAAGGCCTGAAATTATTTCATATCATCCAATTTGATTCCTATTAATCATCTGAGCGAGGTGATTAGAGAAGGAGCTATATTAAATTATTGTATTCATCAAAGGAAGGCGATTAATATTGGGATGATTAATTATGATTGTATTTTGATGTCTGCCAAAGCTACTAGCACTACAGGTATGGGATTTGCTTCCCTTATACATTCTTTGTGTGAGCGGGTTGGTGTAAGATCTAATAATTGGGAAGAGGTCCTTCAGCCTTTAAGCCTATTTCTAGTGCGAATGTGAAGACATATGCTGAGCATTCACTTTTTGGCTGGAGAGGAGGATTCTCTAGAGCATCAAGTGCATCTACTTCTGCTACTTCTACATCTTGTGCTTCGACATATTAGGCATCATCAGTTTAGTATATTGGTTCGTAAGTAAAACTGATGAATAAAATAAAATATAATATCAATTATACTGTGGATCGAGTTCATGATAAAGAAGGAAAAGTACTTCATATTGGGGATTATCTGCAGAGACATAGTAAATCTGAGGAGAATTATCACAGTTATATGGATAAATTGATCATACGAGATTATGGTGTTGTGCTACTTTCACATCAACATTCTACCTCAATGAGCCTACTTATACTATGAATGAAGGAGATGATTATGAAGAAGATGATGAGGATTAGGATTTATGATTTGTATGTGTTGTGAACTTTCATGTTATGGCGTACGTTTGGACTTTTTATTTTTTAATTAGTTGTTAACTTTCTATTTATGTTTGGACATTACTGATTGATGTATTAGATGGTGAGAGACTTTATTTTTCTTTTATGTTATTTATGGATGTTGTTTTTTTGTGTTATGTGATGTGATTGTTTAGAGTTTTTGTGGTAGTAAATGTGATAAAAAAAATTTTTGTGTGTTTAGTTTGTTAGTGTAGAACTTATTCCAGAAACTATTAGGAAGGTTTAGAACACTATTAAAATCCACTATTTAACTTCATGCTTTAACTTTCTCAATTTACTATTATAGATGTATTATTTATAAATTTCTATTTCGGTACGTGTGAATTTGCTTTTGCTACCTCCACTACTTTAGAAATCTTTTTAATTTCTGTTATAAATGAAAAATTAAAATTTAATCATTTCTTTTTCATTCATGTTTTTAATTATTACACCAGCATATGTAAGATATAAAAATTCCTGCAAACATGATACTTACAGTTTTTAATTCCTTCCCATATATCTTTTTACTATGCTTAAATGTTCTATCATAATAAAATCTTTAAGGTTTGGGGGGGGGGGGAACGAAAAATAATTTTCAAAAAAACATAAAATTTTATTTGTTCTCAAATGTGCTATAAATTAAAATTTTATTTTGATTGAAAATTATTTGTGTATGAAGTTATATTAGGGAAGTAAAATTTTGAATATAGAAATGAGTAAGAGAAGTTAGTTAAAATCTATAGTAAGGATGAAAAATTTGAAGTTAAAAATTTTTTAGTGTAGAAATGATGAATATTTTGTAACTATCTTTAGTAGGAAAATTTGTATTTTTTTTAAAAATAGAGGTATTAGACTTTTATTTTTAATATTTAAATTTCTTTTATTAAAAATAATTTTCAAAACTTTTTTTATTTTTCTAAGGTAAAGATATATATATATATATATATATATATATATATATATATATATATATATATATATATATATATATATATATATAAAGATGGTCTGTGGAGGGAAGTGCTCGCTAGGGTTTCCTTGGCTTCCATGGCGGCGGTGATCTGTGGGAGGCTTGCCGTTGGTGTGGTGGCGCTCAGGGAAGGTAGGCTGTTTGGTGGTGTTGGTGGGCTGAGGTGGTCTGCTGCTTTTTCCCCTTCCCGAGCTCCTGTTTTTCAAATTCTTTGGTCCGGTTACTCGTTGGATTGCTTTTGGGTTTCGTTGTGGAGGCCGTTGCCGGCTACTATGGCACAATGCAATTTGGACTCGGAAACTAACATTCAATGGTCTAAGGCCACTTTTGCTAGTGTTGTTGGTAACGGCAAAAATGTGGAGTCTAATCTCGAAGGAACCTTCTTCCCACAATACCTCCATGATGCTGCTGCAGGAAGGTCGACTTGCCCTTTTGTTCATCCAACTGGAACCAAAGATGGTGAGCCTGCTGTCTTTTTCTCTGACCAGGATATTATGCAACTCAATGATGAGGTGAAGCTCACTCTTATTGGGAAGTTTGCTCTTGGACACCCACGAATGGAACTGGTTAGAAAGTTTTTTGAGTCTCTACAATTTGTTGGTACCTGGCAGCTGGGTCTACTTGATGGTAGACATCTTCTCATTCAACTGTCTACTGAGGAAGATTTTGCAAGGCTTTTTGCAAAGAAGGCTGTTATCATTGCTGGTTCTGAAATGAGAATTTTCAAGTGGACTCTAGAGTTTAACCCCAGAAATGAGCCACCGAGTAGTTCCCATCCGGTTTAAATTTCCCGAGCTCCCTCTCGGATATTTTAACCGTAATGCCCTTTTCAACATTGCTAAAGCTATTGGCACTCCTTTGAGAATGGATAATCCCACCAAGAACAAGGCTAGACTCACTGCTGCAAGAGTTCTAATTGAGAGAGATGTTACACTCCCCGAAATTAAGAGGCTTTGGGTAGGTTCGATGGGGAGGCCTATCGCGGTGCCGTGATCATGGAGCGACAGCCTTATTACTGCAATCATTGCAGAATGTTTGGACACACAGTTAACAAATGCTATAGACTCCACCCTCCTTCAAGAAAGCATACTGAGGTGCCTGCTTCACTTTATGCTGGTGTACTTGGGCCTGTCCCACCAGTTGTGAACCTTTCCCCCCATCCTATATCTCCACTTCAATCCCTTTCTAACCCTCTTATGGGCAACTGTCCTCATCCCCCCTCTAAACCATCTACCTTACCTAGTACTGCTGAATTATTACCTCCCCTTCATCCAGCCCCCCCTCACTTAACCCAGCTCCCTCACATTTAGACTGTTCACCTCTGCCCACCTCACATTCTCATAGGCCATCCCATCCCCCCCTCATCCCCCCTTCCCCTCCATCCCCTATTAACCCATCAGAATTTGCTATTTCAACCTCTTCCCCTCCTATCTTCCCCATTCCTTCTGACTGCTCTCCTCTGGGTAGAATGAGGGAGGAAGTTCTTCTTGTTGCCATCATCTCCCCCACTACTTCATCTGATCCTGCTTTTAGTGAGAATAAATTGACTGAGGGAGAGTGGCATGTCATTACCCCTAAAAAGAAAAGGAAAAACAGTAAAGAACTCCTCAGGCTCCACCCTCCCCCATCCGAAGAAGAGCCGGATTCTCTCCCGGAAGCCGCACCCTGGGGAATACTAGAGGGAGAACCGGATCAAAATCTCAATCATCTATTTACCCCCAACGACAAATTTCTAATATCCAATGATTAACATCCTTTTTGGAATAGTAGAGGGGCTGCTCACCCCTCATCCCTCCAAAGATTAATCAACCTGAATAGAAAGCACAAATTCTGGTGCATAGTCCTTCTTGAACCTATGGTCCATAAAAAACCTGAAAAAATTCTCCTTAAATTCCCTGGTTTTTCCCATTATTCTAATATCAGCAATAAAATTTGGATTTTCTGTAGATATGAACTCAATTGGTCTGTTCTATTGGACCAAAGGCAACTTCTTCACATTTCAATCTCTCTTCATGGGATGCAAGGAGTGGCTTCTTTCATATATGCTGGTTGTACTAAAAATGACAGGCTGGAGCTGTGGTCTTCTCTACATTCTATTGGAAAAGATCTGGACTCTCCTTGGTTGGTTGGGGGAGACTTTAATTGCATCTCTACCTCAGCTGAGAAGTTGGGAGGGAGACCACCTAATCTCACCACCATGAATAACTTCTGTAATAATATATCTCTTGCTGGTCTCTTTGATTTGGGTTTTTCTGGTCCTGAATTTAATTGGAAGAGAGGTAGACTGTGGGAGAGACTGGACAGTTTCCTGGTGAATGGCTGCTGGCAGTCACATTTTCTCCACACTTTTGTGATCAACCTTCCAATTGCTGGGTCAGACCATAGACCTCTTCTCATTACCATTACTTCTCCTCCCCCTACCTGTAAGCAATCCCCTTTCAGATACCTAAATTTTTGGTCAGCTAATGACTCTTTCCTTGCTGAGGTGGCCTCTTTGTGGTCTGGTGTCTCTCACCCTGACCATTGGACTAGACTTTTCCTTCTGCATCAAAAGGTGGGCAAGGGCCTCAAGAAGTGGAGCTGGGCAGTAATTGGAGATGTTTTTTCTACTGTGGAGGTTGCAAGCAGGAAGGTTGCCCAATTAGAGAAGGATGTTTTAGAAGATGAATCCTTGGATGGACTTCTTCTTCAAGCACAGGAAAATTTACTCACCACCACTTCTGTTCAGGAACTCTTATTAAAGCAAAAGGAGCTGTGAATATTTTTACTGATGGTGATAGGAACACAAAATTTTTTCATGCTCATATCAAATACAAGAGAAGATGCAATACTATTCATAACATCATTTCGCTGATGGTACCCCCTCACCGATAACTCGCCATCGCACTTGATGCTCGTCCAAGACTACCAAGACATTCTTAGCCAACCCTAGCTTCGAGAGAACCCAGCTTGATAAATCTTTGTTTGTTCAGATGCCCAGTTCACCAAGAACATTGATTTGTGTCAAATTCCTACTAAGGTGAAGTCCGGGCCGCCATTTCCACTCTCGATAGTTCTAAAGCCGCAGGTCCCGATGGATTTATCGCCGACTTCTATAAGAAAACATGGAGCATTATAAAGATGGAGGTGATCCATTCCATTCAGTCTTTTTTCCAGGGGCAGGACATTCCATACTACTTTAATCATTCTAATATTGTTTTAATTCCTAAATCTGCTAAGGCTGAATCATGGAATCATTATAGGCCTATTAGTCTCTCTTCTGTTATCAGCAAGACCATCAGCAAGATCTTGGTTTCTAGATTGCAGCCTCTTTTGGATAAAATTATATCTCCCAGCCAATCTGCTTTTGTTCATGGCCGTTCCATTACTGACAATGTCCTTCTGGCCCATGAAATGCTTCTCGATTTGTATAGGAGTTGTAGAGGTGGGAATCTCATTTAAAAGCTGGACATCAGTAAGGCCTATGATACTCTACACTGGGATTTTCTTCTGGAGGTTTTATCTGCTAGGGGATTCTCCGAGCAGCTTTTGTAATCTTATCCACGGATGGCTCCGATCGAACGTGCCACTCCATTCTTATCAATGGTCAGCATGGGGTAATTTTATTGCTTCTAGTGGGTCTTAAGCAAGGAGACCCTTTGTCCCCCTCCCTTTTCATTTTGGCCATGGATTATTTTTCCAGTGGTGCTCAATTCCCTAACCATTCCCAACACCTCTATAGATACCATCATAAGTCCAATATTCATATTTCCCACCTCATCTATGCCGATGATGTGATTATTTTCTCCAATGCTCGGAAGAATGCCGTTAAGAATATTATGAAATGTCTCCGGCATTTCTAGCCTTGTTCAGAGTTTACAATTCAATGCCGATAAGTGCCAATTGATCCGCCACAAAAGAATGGCACTCGGCCATAAGAATTGGCTTCTTCGCCATCTGGTTTCGAAGTTCTCCTGGCCCTCTTATATATCTTGGTGTTCCATTACTTAGTGGGAGAGTTAAGCGCACCCACTTTGACTCTATTCTCCGTAAGATTCACAATCGACCGTCTAACTGGTCCCATTCCTTCTTATCTAGTGGAGGGAGGATCACTCTTCTTAAAAGCATTCTCACTACCCTCCCTTCTTACACCCTCCAGATGATAGCTATGACTAAATCAACTCAGCTGCAGATAGAAAGACTTTCTAACAGATTTCTTTGGTCTGGGAATAGGAGGCAACTGCATTGGACTTCCTGGCTTAAGGTTGCCAAACCTACTTGGGCAGGGGGTATTGGTGTTAAAAGTCTGAATCAAATCTCCTGCATCAACCACCGCAAGCCGTGGATCGATTTCAATCTCGAACTCTCTTTGGGCTAAATTCATGAAGGGCAAGTACTCGTAGAGATACTCACCCAGCCTTTGGTATCCGTGAAGTTGGGAGATTCTAGAGTGTGGGCCAACATGCTTCAGGCTAGACCCAAGGCTTGTAATATGTTCCCATGGGAGATTGGTTTTGGCCAAATCTCCTTTTGGTTGGATAAATGGTGCCCTGAGGACTGGTTCCTGCCAGCCCCTAATGTCACCAAAGCACCCCTGCTGAAAGTTGCTGACTGCTGGAGCAATGGTGAATGGTCTCTTCCCATGCTCAATTCTCTTCTTCAACCAGATTCTGCTAAGCTTGTGGCTACTATACCTCTACACCCCTCCAGACCTGACAGAATTAGCTGGGCTGCTTATAAATCACAAAGTCTATCTAAAGCAATTTATTCTAAGTTGTTCCAGTGGCAGGCTTCTCCTAGGGACTGTGCCATATGGAATAAATATCAAACTCCCTCCATGTCCTTATTTTTGTTGGAAGCTGCTCCATAATGCCCTTCCCACTGATGACCTCCTCAAGTTAAAAGGTTTGAGGGGACCCTCTTGCTGCAGATTGTGTATGAAGGATGAGGAATCCTCTACCCATCTTTTCTTTGAATGTCCTTTCTCTCAACAGTCTCCGGGCTTACTCGTACACGCTTTTTAAGCTGAATCTTGTCAATCTCTCCTGGATGTGTCTCTCTTCTTGTTGGGTTGAGTGGAAGAAAGCAAATTCGGGGGATGTCCCATATATTATTGCCTGGTTTATATGGATGAGCAGGAATAACTCCACCTTTGATAATGTTACCCCTTGTGCCAGGAGAGTGGCTAGGAATAGTCTCTCTTACATTGCCAAGTTAATCCATTGGAAAGGTTATCCTAATTTATGCTCTTTCCCTTCAGCTGCTAGGAGGGTGCTACCTACCATCACTTGTGTGGAGTGGACAAAACCGATTTACCCCTATATCAAGGTAAATATCGATGGCGCTTCTCCCTCGGGGAGTTGGGGTGGGGGTGTGTTCGTGAACCGTAGAGGCAAGTGCTTAATTTTCTTCCCGATCCCCGTCAGTCTGTTGATGCCTTTGAGGCTGAAGTCATTGTCATGCTATCGGGCTTTCAAGGTAGTCGCACACTTTCAATGGTCCTCCCCGATTGTGGAGGTGGATTCGCTAACTGCTTCAATCCTTGGGGGATGCCGACTCCCTCCTTGGCATATCCAACTGTGGATGGATAAAATTTTAGACATAAAAAGAAATTGTAATTACCATTTTCAGTTCATTTACAGAGAGGGCAATCTTCCAGCTAACTGGTTAGCTAGGGAAGCCAGGATTACCTGTACCAGCAGGATTTCTAACTCTCCCCTCCCCTCTCTCCTTTCTACTTGCCGGTGATCAAATGCCTTTTCCCTATCTCGGAATTACTAAACCACAAGCATGGATCTGGTTTTTTAGCCGTTGGAGGAGGTGCCGGCCGAATTATTGGAATATATATATATATATATATATATATATATATATATATATATATATATATATATATATATATATATATTTGTATACTAGTAGCAAGTGGGTTTCCTTTAATTTTATGTTTTGGTGTGGAGTCGTAATGTGAAAAGTGGTCCCCCTAGGAGTTTTTGAGGGGGTCTCCCTCTTTTTGTAATCCTTTCTCATATTAACACGTAGGGAGCTAATGAGTGCTACTTTTACCAATATATATATATATATATATATATATATATATATACCTTATGCTTTAGGAAAGGAAGGGCATAATTCAAAATTATTAAAGGCCTATTCAGATATAGTAATTGTTTCCTTATAAAAAAAGAAAAGAAAAAGAAAAGAAAAAGAAAAGAAAAAGAATAGAAAAAGAAAATAAAAATGAAAGAGAAAGTGAAAATAGTATGTGAAAGGGAAGGAGAAGCTTAAGGATTTAATGGCTTAATCAAAAATTGATTCCACACTTAAATCTTTTTACGGTATAAAATTGAGAAAATCTTGAAACCTATAAATATAATATATTTAGAATAATTTTTTTTAGTAAATATTTTTATGTAAAGAAAATAAAATGCCTAAACTCTATATTCTGAAAGATTTGAAGTATTTCTGAATAAGATAAGAACTCATATTTTTCAATGACCTTTTCCTAAGAGATTTATAAACTTTAAATTGGTCTCATTTACTAATTTTTTTTCTAAATTGGACTACTACATTTCTAGAACAAAATTTTTGAAACTCCTAAATAAACACATCCACAAAATTTGCTTATATGTTTTTTATGTGATTAAAGTGTCACTCGAGGACAAGTAACATTTCATGTTTGGGGGATTTTGATACGCCTAAAATATATATTATTTTTATTCATATTTGTATACTTATTTTTGATGATATTGTACTTTAAGGGAAGGTATTTTGTGTATTTTTCTTGAAGGTATGATTAAAAGGATGATTGTGTTAAAAAGAGTGAAAAAGGAACAAAATTGGAGCAAAAATAAAGAAAGGTGTAAAATTGAACTGTAGTAGCTAAGCGCTGAGATAGCGCTTACGTGCCAAAGCCCCTAGGCTATACGTCTAGATCTGGAGCTTACACACCCGGATACTTGTGTTTAAGTGCCGAGACCTCAGGCATGTGCGTGGTAGTTATTTTAGAGGTGTTATTTATTTTAGGCAAAATATTGAAGGGGTGTTTTAGGCATCTCTTGGTACAAACATGGGTAACTCCCGATTGGCGCCAAAATTAATTCAAATTACTCTTAATTGGATGCATCTCTTGGAGGATTAATTGAATCTGGACACAATTTGAAGAGATACGAAGGCACCTGTTGGAAAATTATAAAAATAAGTGTTGAATATCAGAAGGAGAGAGTTGTTAGAGCTGGTACTGTGTAGTGAGTAGTTGTTATTAGTATTGTGGTTGTTGTAGACTGTGTGGTTTGTGTAGGAGAGTCTTTCATTAACATACCACTCATCTTCACTATTTCTACTAAAATATAGTTTGTATTATGATTAGAAGTAGGAATTGAAATCCTTAGAGTGGGCGCCAAACTCTAAGGAGCATTGTAAGGAAGAACAAAGTTTTCAAAGGAACTTCAAGAGTTTGGTGGAGAGGATTTACAGATAAGTCTTTTATCTTTGTTGCTAAATTTGTTTTTTAATTAAGTCTTTTTATGCTTTCGCTATGATTTCTACTTTTAAACCAAGTTCTGATTGTATTTTCTCCATGAATTCTAAATAGTTTTCTTTATCTTTTTTCTTAAAATGATGAAGTGATAAAGTTATGGAAGAATGTTGTGTGGAGTATATGAAATCAATGTTGGAAGATGTTGTGATGATTCAAAACCTTGCACTTCATTTACTTCTTGAATTGGCCAATTAAGATGTTAATATATGCTGTGAGAACATGTAAGACATAGTATGGTATTATCTCAGTCAACAGTTGGACATCATCAAATGAAATTATATGGGTCAGGATGTAATCCATATGGGTTAGTGCAAATAAATATGAAGATATACATTGATGGGTGTTGAATTAGAGGACTATAGAGTGACGGGCTAAAGCTCCCAATTCCATTTATTTATTTATGTTTTGATACGAGATGTTAGCCCCTAGGTGGAGGGAGAAGAGGAAACTCTAGAGTGAGAGCTACTATTTTTCTTGCCTAACCCGTCTTCAAGATTTATTAAATAATAGATCAACATATGTTCTTTATAGTATCTCTAGTAAGGGTAAAGAATATATTTGCTCCTATTGGCACAACACACTTTAGATACTTCCACAAAAAAATTTCATGACTTATTATTGATTCATAATAAGGAAAAATATATTTTATTTTCATTTGCTTTCATCTTATATAAATTTAGTTAAAGTTGTTCTTTACTTTCATTTCAAATTATAAAAATTAAAAAAAAGAATGGAATTTTCTTTCCTAGAATATTATCTTTAGTTCAGGTAAGATCTTTCTTAAAAATTTAAAATATATATTTTTTTGTTTTCTTTATTTAACACTTTTTCTATGGGTTCGATATCTCAGGGCTTAATCAAAAAGTCCTATATTACTTGATAATGATATGTATACTTGTGTAATATCCCATTTCAAATATCATTAAAGAGATGTATCAATTCATATATAAAACGTGAGCATATATATTTAGGGATAACTCCACATAGGGTATAGCCCACCACTGACAAATCAAACAATGTCTAGATCATTATGTCCAAACAAAACATAGACATTGCACTCCTATTCTTTGAAAAAATGATCGTGACTTATAGTGACGTTTTGATGTTAAACTGTGCTCTCAATCAAAAAGTTAATTTTCATAGAAGCTAGTTTAGTCAACAAACTAATAGACTAAATCGAGGAAAATATATGATTGTCATGGAGTTATTAAAAAAAAGATCATTTCGAGGAGATACCCTTAATCAAACTTACTAAGACAAAGCATTAACCTACATAACCAATCGCGATTGGCTCAGAGCTAACGAAAATATTCATATCATGAAGGTATCCAAAGGTTATTCTTCCAAAACTCATAGATAAAAAATGTTAAACCAATAGAAAGCTGTTTAAGGCCATAATAGGCTTGACTCTACAATCTATTGCATTTAATGACTGTTGCTAGTGAGTTAATGTACGAATTATACTAGACATACTAAGCCAAGGCATAGACCTAAACATTTAGTATTTCACCAGATTAAGGCATGTAATCTCATGAAAAGGAAACATACTCAAAAGTTTTTCTTCACAATAACACATTCAAAAAGGCACCCAAGTCTAGTTCAAGATTTACAAGTCAATGTAAAGAGTTTGTTGGATCTAGTAATTCAAAAAAGAACAAAAAACCTCATAGTAAGTCTAATCCATACTAGACATTTTAAGACATTACAATCTCTTCATTACCAATAATTGACACTAGATTAGCTGGGTTAATGCTACACTAGACTTACTTAGTCAAGGCAGCAGCTGTTGTCGAGGCTGAGGAAATTGACAAAGCTGACAGACCCAAAATAGAAAAAGAGGTTTTCTAGTGAGTTATGAAAATGAAAGATTCTTTTTAAAACCATAATCTTTACTCAAACAATCTAAATCAAAGAACCAACCTAGATATCAACATTTCACTGAATGAAGACTAGATGAATCGACTGTATCGTGATGCTGCCCAAGTAGGATTCCTCCAGCACCAACGATTCAAAAAGGAAATCATATAATATTTAATGACTTATATAAATAAAAAAAGAGTCAAATATTATATTCTTCACTTAGAAATACAAAATAAAGGATTGACTTGTAACACCAATTTTTCTATATCGCAATCAACCAATCCTAATCTTATCATGAAGGTGCCTAATTGAAATTGCTCGAACACTGATTCACAGGAAAAGAAAGAGTACAATTTTTTTATAAGTTGACCTAAAAAAGGAGTTATCCTTATCCAGATCTATTGAATCAAAGGACTGAATTCAAAATTAATCTTGATTAACCTAAATTTAATCAAGTTAGACCACGTCGTCTTGGTGTCGATTCCTCCAACATCGATGGATACAAATTTTTTAACGACATGC
Organism: Papilionanthe hookeriana x Papilionanthe teres; assembly: GCA_022702705.1. Lineage (NCBI taxonomy): Eukaryota > Viridiplantae > Streptophyta > Magnoliopsida > Asparagales > Orchidaceae > Papilionanthe > Papilionanthe hookeriana x Papilionanthe teres. The sequence continues at coordinate 26,133,687 of CM040425.1, forward strand.
GCAAAAGTCTGAGCAAATTCAAGGTAGGTCAAATAATCAAAACCTTAGAGATAAGAAGGATTCAAAAATATTTGGATTAGATATAGAATAAAAAGCACTTAGATTCTTATCTATATAAAGAAAATCACAGGGTGATTAGCAAATGATGAAATACCAGTAAAACATATTTAAGACCTGAGAGCTAATCAAGATGTAATTATTCATGATAATGTATATAATTTTTTTTTATTTTGTTTGAAAAGTTTCAAAATTTATTTGTACAATTTAGGTGGAAAGCATGCGAGAACTCATTTCTAACCCAATAGGAAAACATGACGATTAAATCAGGATAGAAAACTCACATGGATATTTCATCAACCCAAGAGATAATAAAAAAGATTTAATTTTTATGAATAAATGATGATGAAAAGCAAATGTGGAATCAAATTTATCCTAAGAGGTATACATGGAAATTAGATCGAGATGGAATACACAAAAGAATGTTACATCCACCCGAGAGCTAAATAAAAAGGATTCATTAGTTATTTTAGTTTTGCATCAAAAGTTTGTTTCAAAATGTTTTGAAAATTTTGTTTGAAAATTTCTTGTCATTACTTTGGTGTTAAAAGTTTGTTTCAAGATTCATTGTGTTTTCTTAGGACAAATAATAAGTTTTGTTTGAAAAGTTCATTTATTTTATAGGATGATTTTCATTTGTTTGAAAGGTTTTATGAAATTTTCTAGTTGTATTAGGTACATGATGCCTCAAGGGAATTACACCTTGCCCAATAACAACCAATATTAGAAATCTTTTTATTTTATGTTTTGAATTCATTTAAAAGGTTTATTTGGAGTGTCGAAGTTTCTTGCATTATTTATTTATTTATTTATTTAGTTGCATTAGGTATAAAACACCATGAGTTATGTACAACATATTCAAAAACAACCCAATGTTAGGAAGTTTTTTGTTTTATGATTTATTTTTATTGCAATATGGTGTCAGCAGAAGAAGATTCATGATTTATATCAAGATATTGATATTTTAAAGACAACTACTTTCTATCTTGCTTAAAAAGTAAACAAGATGTATATTATATTCTACATTCAGCTACTAGAAATTTTTTTCATTCATTAAGTAACATATATCACAAATGATTTAACAATATCTATTGAAACATTTTAAAGTAAATAAGTATAAAAACAACATCCACAAAAGTTAAAAACAAAATCATAAAAACATAAATAAAGATATATAAAGATTGGATAATCATAATACTTCGAGAATTATTTCTTCCAAGATTGAGAAGAATGATATGTTTCAACTCAACATAAGGACTAGATCTGTTGAGGCACTTGGATTTCCTCATTTTTCAAAAGGTGATGGATATCCTCCTTTCAAAAATTGATGGTATACAATGCTTAGCTAAATTGGCAACATTCATATCAATAACTATGATTGATAATATAGTTAGAGGATAAAGGAAGCTCCGCTAAACTTTTTAGACCCAACTATAATCATATCATTACCAAATAAGATGTCACATTGCCTCAAGTACGAGAATGTGTAGAAGGGTTACTCAAAGTCATGGTGATCAAAGTGTGATGGGATATAAACTTATAGTTCATAAATATTCATGATGCGACTGTCAGTTACACTTGTTGGTGGAATAAAGTGCCACAATACAAGCCTCTCGATAGTGTATTTAAATAAAAAATAAGAAATAGTCTACTTTTTCTCCATGGCTAATGTTAGTTGGACAACCTAGCAGATCATGTTTGTAGTTGTAGCAGCATCCAAAATTTAAAGTTGCTTTGCAATTTTCTTTCAATCACCTTGAAGGCATTAAATAAGTTCATTTTTTTCAATAGGATATAGGGACCATTCATCTGTAATATATATGCAGTATGCAAAAAATTTTTGTTGCTCTCAGTTGCTAATGATTCTGTGAAGAGCTGTAATCCTTTTAGAAGTATGCCTCCCAACCATTCAAAGTATTTAAAATTTTACTTCTAAATTTATTTAAACACCATCAGTCGATCATCTAACTTGATTTAAGGAGATTGATAAGGTTTTAATACTCTTCTAATAATGAATTAGTAAGAAGATTAGGATTTGTATACTTAAACCTGTTATTTCTAACCATTTTAGACAACTCAACAGGCACATCTACAGCTAGTGCAGACTCTACCTCTGCAGCCTTGGCTTTTCCATCCAACTTGGTATACATCTTCTTTGTTTAACTATTTATATGTCATATCTAAGTTTTTTTTAAGGAAGGCTTAACCTTTGTAAACTTGAGTCTCTCTTCTATTTGTATCTTACTAGGTTCAGTATGAGTTGGATAAACACTACTTCTTTCACTGTATACTCTATTAATGGTTCCATGTTAGGTATTTTATCTAGATCAAGTACTATGATAGCTGGATTATTACAAAGTCTGTCTAATTCATCACAAATCATGCCATATGTAATGATAGGGTAGTTCATCAAGTAATTCTAGCGAACTACAAGCTCGACACTATCCTTCAGGGAAAATATGAGCATGTCGATGAACATTGTCCTGTAATTGGAATGAAGAATTAAATTAAATCTAAAGCTCTAGCACAACTTTTAATTATTTATTTTAAAACTTTTATTTAAAATTTTAACCTCAATAAAGGAATAAATTCCATTTGAAATTTTATAAATTAGAATTATATTATGCTTAGAGTATATTTTCAAATGTTTATTAAAAAGATTTTTAATGTTTTAACACACTAGAAGGAATTGAAATGATTATTTTCTAACTAGTTTAAAAACAGATTAGTTGATAAGGTAAAATCTTAAATCCAAGGCACTGATAATTTATTATTATTTTTTAGAAACTTAGAGATTCAATAATGAAATGAATCCAAAGTAAATTCCTAAAATCTATTTTATTGATCAAAAAGTTATTGTACAACATTGTTCATAATATTTATTCAGGTAACTCCGATTACTGAAAATCATAGGATGTTCACCCTTATAATTTACAAATTAAAGAGAACCCCCCATGTAGGTTCTCTATGAAAAATGGACCTTGCCAACTTTGTTCAGAATTACTACCAACTTTTGATGAGCAAGGAACAGTCGTTGAATGAATAGGACCAAGTCTCCAACTTGAAAAGTTCTAAGTCGACATAGTTTATCATGAACTTAAACCATTCATTCTTATGTTGTTGAATTGGCATGCATCCTTCTTCAAATCCTTCTTAATCTTTTAACCACAGTTTTATGTTTTATCTTGAAGAATTTTCTTGACAAGTGGTGATCCGTAAGGAAGGAACTTCTACTATCAAAAGAAGTACGAACTTGGACCTATTTAAGTGGATTGAGTTGGGGTTATATATGTGGTTTGATAAGTCCATAAATCTCCCACCAACGACTCATGTCACCATCCTTTATTGCTTTATGTGTTTTCTTCAGAATTTGTATCAATGTTTTGTTAAATTCCTCTGTTGACCTTACTTTTATAAGAATCTATCCTAAATTGACATCTACGAACAGGACATGTCATGAGCCATCCACATTAGCCAAAAGCCCAATGATTATCATAATCAATAAATCAAACTTGGGGATAAGTCTATCAACATTCACTTTATGAACCCATCCGGGATCCCCCAACCCTAAAAATTAGGACAAATCTCTAATGTGCTTTCTTTGGGCCCAATATATGATGATACCCCAGGTTGATCAAATGAATGATGAAAAATCTTGATTTGATCACCACATTGATCATTTGGTCAACCTTGGACTCAACGGCCACCACATTGACCATTTCGTCAACCATGGACCAAACAGTCACCAAATTGACCATTTGATCAACTCTGGACCTAATGGTCACCACATTGACCAATTGGTCAACCCTAGACACAATGGTCACCATAATTATCATATTGGCCAACCTTGGACCCAACGATCACCGCATTAACCATTTTGTCAACCTTGACCAATGTTAACCTCATTTTTATTGAGGTCTAGTTTTTCTTCCGTTGGAGCATAGGATCTAGCCATAAGACTCTCCCGTTGACTATCCTAGATGCCTAGTGATGAAGCCCTTCCCCACCAGTAATTCCAAATACTTCTTTCCTTTTCTTGGAGTTCCATATGTTTGGTTCTAACCTCTAACACTTAGTAAGATTGGGGCCAAACATGAGGGATCTCAAGGAGGGTGTCCATAGGATTGCTTCAACTTAGGGTTAGCCCTAGGCTTGGTCAATCTTGTAAACACATACAACCCCACACTTTCACTCACAACCCAAAACCCTAAACCATTCACCCTTAACCTTGTTCCCTACTCCTTTGAAAACTCATGTGGGTGGTTCCCCAAAACCTAAGCCCTACTCTAGGTTATGGCTAAGAACAACACATGGAGGATCCAAATTCTATGATCAACATTCTAAAATGATCCAAATTTTGCCAAATTCCTAATTTTTTACCTTTTAGGCCCAAATTTTCCCAAAATTACCAAAATGCCCCTGAACCCTAATTTTTACATAATTTCTCAAAATTTCCCAAATTCTCAATTTCTCTCCAAAAATTATCTTAAATCATTTAAAACCAATCTAAGCCACCTAAATTAGCCAAAACACCCCGAAATACCTAAAATTACGAAAGTACCCCTCACGACCAAAAAATTTTCAAAATCTCCAAAATCATTCCAAATGTCCTCAAAATCAATTTGAAGCACTCCTTCACCTCAATTGCACCTAAATTGACTAAAATTCCTAAATTGCCCCCTAAAGGCCAAAAATCTCCAAATCGCCCATAATTTCTACCAACTTGATTCCAAACTTCCCCAATTTCAATTCAAAATCAAAATTCATCATGACTAATCCCAATTGAAACCAAATTGAAGCATAATTGAACCTATTTTCAAACCTAAATTTCAAGACTAAATTAAATCCCTAATTTGATCATATCCCCAAATTCCATCAAATTAAACCCTATAATTAATTCAATTTCCCTAACTTTGATTTCCAAAATCTTTATGACATTCCCATAGAATAATTTAAGCCCTAAAATGGACTTAAACCAAACTCAAACCTCACCCAAATCCAATCAAAGTCGAAACCCCAAATTTACTCTATAATCTAAGTGCCACCGAATTGAATTCATGACTCCATAATTCTCATAAAATGAATATCCAAAATTCTTCATGAAAATCTCTTGAACTAATTTAAACCATCAAGTGCCCAAATACAAACCCTAGCCTAATCCAAAATAATTTCTAGCTCAAATGCCCCAAAATTGACCACGAGCCAAATTCCACTAAACTGAGTCTCCAATTAATTCAAAACTACCAAATTATTTTCCAAAATTCTTCATGAAAACTACCCAAGTCAATTAGATTAATCACTTGACCCAACTTCTATACCAAAAGCAACCTAGAGCCAATTCCAATATGAAAACCAAATTTTAGACCCAAACCCATTGATATTGACCAAGACATGGCCTCCACAGCCATCATTTGAACCCTAAGACCCGACCAAGATCCATCTAGCCCAACCTACATGAGACATGGACCAAGGATCCCATAAATTTGAGGATCTCTTACCAAAATTAGCCAAAATAAAAAGATACTTGCACCTGTTGACCTCACTTTTGGTTGAGGTTTAGTCTTTCCTTAGATAGCCTAGGGTCTACCCATAGGACTTTTCTAGTGACTTTTCTTAGAGGACTAGCAACAGAAAAACCCACCACATAGAAATTACACATAATTGTTTTCGTTACTTGAGGCTTCCACATGTTAGGGATCAACCTCAAATATTTAGGAGGAAAGGGATAAACATAAAGAAGACCAAGTGGGATTTAACATAGGTGACCAGACCTTAGTATTAAACCTGGGAGGTCCGGAGCTGACACCGTGCACTCACACATATATAACCCACTCACAACTCTCAATCTACCATATCCTATTTTGATTCCCCTTGTCTTTCGGACACTCAAGTGTTGGTCTCACCTAACCCTAAGCTCATGGCTAAGGTGGTAAGAACCGGCACATAGAGGACTGAAAGAAGGTTACCATTGGTTCCATTTTCTTCACTCTGAGCAACTTTTGTTTCCCTAAATTTCAATTTTTTTAAACACCCTGGCCCTGAAACTTTCCTAAATTCCCCAATCACCCCTAGAAATCCCAAAATCCTAAAATTGACCAAAATTACCTAAATTCTCCAAAAAATCATTACAAAATACTTCCCACCACTCAAAATAACCAAAACTACCCAAATTTGCCAAATTTCCCAAAATAGCCCAAAAATTCCTAAATCTCCAAAATGTCATTTTTTAGCCCAAAATCTCAAGTTTGTCCAGAGTTGTTCGAACTCCCCGAAAATCGCTCGAGGATGTTCCTCTCGTTAAATGATGAGGTTTGACTGTAAACATATCAAACTTCCGAGCTACTTTTAAACCCCTCGACACTTAAGTAACCGATACTTGAAAAGTGCTCTGGGATTCTTAAAATCCTCCATATTAATCAGAAATGCTCCCGGACACTGCTGTTTGACTCAAATTTTATTTGGAACGACCTCGATCCTTTGGTTCAGTTTTTTGACCACTTTCCCAAAAAACCCATAAAATTACCAAAATGCCTCTACTAGCCAAAAAATTCCATAAATTCCAAAAAATTCACAAAATTCTCCACATATTCCTAATTTCACTATGCAACCATCAATTTTCCCAATTTGATCAATTTTACCCGATTTTACCAAAAGCCCCAGTTTTGACCTAAAGTCACATTTGACCCAAATTGGACCCTATGTCGATCAATTTCCACTCAATTTGAATTTCAAACTCTTCATAACACTCTTAGAAACTTAATGAAACATTTGATTGCTATCAATTTGAGCCCAAACCTCACCCAAATTCAATTTAAGCCAAAATTCCCAATTTGACCCGTTCTTGACTGTTTTGACGACGTGGTTGCCCGAACGACTTTAGATCGCTAAACAGACTTTACCGTTACGTCCAAAATGTTGAAATTATTTGGAATTTATATATAATTTGTTATGGTTCGATGCACGTCGAAAAAGTCTAAAATTCAGCGCGTTTCGCGCCAAAATAATTAAAAATTTCGTTTTTACCCCATTTAACCTAAATTTTTCCCTCCTTCTCTCCCCCAATAGTTGCCATCACCCCCCCCCCCCCCCCTCCTCCATGCGAAATGAATATTTCAACCATGGGAGCTTGACCGAGATTTCCTTGCTCCCTCCCCATGCTTGCCCTCTTGCCTCCTTCCCCTTGTCCTTTTGTGGCATGAGAAGCATGGAGAATACTTTCCCCATGCTTCAATCTATCCTATGGCACATAGCTCTGCTTGTGTGGCAAATGAGGAGAAGCTCATGGCTGCCATTAGAGTTTCATCCATGTTTTTTTCTTCATGGTCTAAGCCCTAGCATCAAGGATAAGTATTTCTTTTATATATTTGTGATGATTATGGAATTGGTGGGTTTTATTTCTCTCTTCTATCTTCATTTATCTATAAGAATGATGCTTTCTTCTTGATCCAAGGTGTGAGGCTGAAATTTTGAGATGAAGTGCTACCGGATTCCCTACTCTTCATCCCTTCCGTTAGCTTCAATTATTTCCGGTTTGTGCTTTATATTGGTAGAAATCTATTGCATGCTTTAGCTTGATTTATGGAAATATTTAAGTGATGAAATGTCTCTTGCCCCTCATGTTTAGTTTAAAATTTATGATTTGAAAGGCTTAAGTTCAATTTACTTTTTTGTGATTTCATGGTTCGATTCATTTTTATGAGGCTTTATGGAAAATTTTTGGATCTCCCATGCTTGGCCGAAAATCCAAGTAGGGGGTTCCATGCTAGTTTTTTCTATATGTGATGCTTGGGAAGTGGCTTTCATGCTTTATGGATGACTAGGAGTTCATATGTAAGATGGCTAAAAGTTCATTTTCTTGGTGGCTAAAGGTTTTATATTTTGGATGGCTTATGGTATTCAAGCTTTAGTGGTTAAAAGTTTATGTATGGCTTCACATTTAGCTTGATTCATGGAAATGTTTAAGCTATGTATGAAAGCTTTATGTTAGTCTTTTCTTTATGTAAAGTTTAACGGGGTTTCTCTGTATACCTCTTTGATGAAAGTTTTATATTCATGCTTAATGGTTAACAAGTTTCGTGGAAATATTATGAGGTCTCCTCATACCTCCTTGTTGATGGCTAGAATTTTGTGTTCATTTGTAAGTGTTTAGTTTGCTATATGGGACATATAAGAGGCTTGCTTGGTAACTTTTGGATGGCTAACTTTAACATTTATAGCCAAGTCTTTAGCTTATTATATGGGGTGTTCGAAAATCTATTTTAGCTCTCTTTATGGAAGGTTAAAATGGCATATTTATATTTATGATTTTAAATGGTCACATTAGATATTTGGAAGGTCTCTTTTCCTCTTTTTATGGATAGTCCAAATTATATATCATTGGTTTGATAATCTACATGACCCTTGTGATGTTTTGGGAATGTTTCATGTTAATCTTGTACCATTTAAAATAAAAAATCGGCACTTGCGCACTTTCTCAGAAATGGTTTTTATCACTTTTACACTTGCCTAAACATAAATTTTACACCCTTGTATTGTTTTGGGGAATGTCTAATATCAAACTTCTGCTATTTAAAGTGAAAAATCTGCACTTGCGCACTTTCTCGGAAATGGTTTTTATCACCTTTACACTTGCCTAAACATAAATTTTACACACATGTGTTGTTTTGGGGATGCCTAATATCAAATTTGTGCCATTTAAAGTGAAAAATCTGCACTTGCGTACTTTCTCGGAAATGGTTTATATCATCTCTACACTTGCCTAAACATAAATTTTACACACATATGTTCTTTTGGTAATGCCTAATATCAAATTTGTGCCATCTAAAGTGAAAAATCTGCACTTAAGCATTCTCTTGGAAATTGTTTTTACTATCTTTACACTTGCCTAAACATAAATTTTATGCACATGTGATGTTTTAGGAATGTTTCATGTTAATTTGGTGCCATTCAAAGTGTAAAATATGCACCTATTCACTCTCTTGGAAATGGTTTATATAATCTTTTTACTTGCCTAAATACAAATTCTACACTCATGGAATGCCTTGGGATTACTTTGTATCAATTTTATGTCATCTAAGAATAAAATTCTGCATTCATATTTTTTATGGAATCACTTTGTATCAACTTCATGTTTACAAGAAATAAAAAATCTACACTTACCACTTTAATTAGGATTGGTTTAAACCAAACTTATGTGGCTATAAAATGAGGGCTTTGCATCTATGTGATTATTTGGAAAGAGTGGCAAGTTAATTTGAAATATTTGGCATGGTTTGGTGAGTTTAAATGCAATTTTCAGATTGAAATTTCACCACTTTTGAAACACTTCCAAGTGAAGTCATGTGATCTTGTTTTTCACGTTTTCACTAAGCTTTCATGTATACATCACTTAGGCTTTAATTCCACATGCTTTCGACCTCATTTTAACACTTTGAAGTTGTTTGAAAATGATTGTTTCATATGGAAATAGTTTTGGTAAATTTAAGTGTGATTTTCGGATTGAAATTTCACCACTTTCGAAACACTTCCAAATGAGGCTACAAGTGCTTGTTTGTCACCTATTTTACCAAGTTTTCACATGTATAACATCTAAGCTTTGATTTTGCATATTTTTCACCTCATCCTAAGCATGAAAATGTTGTTTTGCCATGCAATTTTGAAATCCCCTTTCTCTACATAAATCATCCTATGGAGAATGAATTTTAACATGCTTATCATATGAAACTTGTCTCTCTTCACATGCTTATCTAATACACTTCTCTTAGTTGTTTGTTGTGCTCATTTGGAAAGGAAGCTATCATGCCTAGGCTATGCCAAAGAGGAAATTGATACTCATATGCTTACTCGAAAAGAATGATGTCACTTCTATGCTATGTTTAATCAAAATTTACACATGCTAGCTTGTAGGATATTATTTTGGAACACTTATATGCTATGTTAAATCAAAATCTACACATGCTAACTTGTAGGGAATGAGTTTGGAATGGTTCTATGCTATGTTAAATTAAAAATCTGCACCTATGTACTTGCTTGGGGTTGTTTTAAATCACTTATATCTCATCTTTATGTGAAAGTATGCAATGTCTTATTTGTTGGGGATGGGTTTAGATCCTTCCTATGAGGTCTTTACATGGAAATCTTATTACTTGGCATGTTCTAAGTTGGTTTAAATAGCTCTTTGTTGCCCATATCATAAAATTCATATGAATGAGGTTTATCTATGTTGCTTGCAAGAATAAGAAGGGGAAAAAAGAATGTGGTGTGTCTACCACTTTAAATGTTGGAAATGTGGAAGTATCATACATGTGTAGCTTATTCTCTTTATCTATATGCTAATGTTGGAAATTTTGAGGTATCATACATGTGTAGCTTACTCTCTTTATCTACATGCTCGTGTTGGAGATTTTAAAAATGCTATACATGTTTAGCTCGTTCTCTTTGTTTATATGCCGATTCTGGGAGTTATGTCTTTCTTGCTTGCACATTTTGCTTTTTTCTACGAATTCTCTAGCTTGACAAATTAATCCCCTTGCACCATGTTGAAGGTGATTGACCTTCTCTGTTTTATGTGTCATATGGGATTTCACCTTCTCCTTTATATGTTTGATAAATCACTACCCTCGCACCATGTTGGAGGGGTTTTGCTTTTCATATCCTTGTGACCACCTCTCCACATCATGTTGGGAGAGGTTCGGCTCACTTATCCTGGATGCTTTACAATCGTCCTCTCCCTTACACTCATTCGTAGGGGTTTACTTTCACTTGTTATTCTCGCTCCATTGTTGCCTCTTTTGCACCACACATGAAGTATATCTTTGCCTTTACGCCAGTTCATGCCCCCTTCCGACGTTGTTCTGGGTGGATCGCCATCTCCTCTTTCTTTTCCCTGACCTTATGTCCTTTGTGTCTTCTTACTTCTTAGCCTAGTTTGCGTGCTTATGCAAGACACATGAGCATGCATATATAACCTTTTTGCTATATGTGGGGCCATCAAGTAAGGCTATAAATAGGGTGGAAGGGGGAGGACGATGATGATATTACAGTAAAAGAGGGATATAAGAGACTTCTCGAATAGTACCTCTTAACTAAACTCAGAGACCCTGGAGAGGGTAGACGAAGGAATTCATGGTACTATTTACCCATCCTTAGGGATTTCTACTGCTATCATTCTTAGGTTGCTAGTAGTCCTAGTTCGATTAGGATAGTCAACCTGTGGGTCCTACACTTATATATATATATATATACATATTTTTTTAAAAGAAAATTGCAAAAACTACCTCCATAATAAAAATAGCCTCCTTACCCGTAAAATTTTCATTTGCATGAAACTCAAATTGAAATGTTTGAAAATTTTATAAGGTCTAAGGTTGACTATTTGGATCAAGTTAGAATTGCCTTCCATAGGGTGATGGTTTGGTAGTTCTTACTTAAGGTGGGATATATACAGCACAGCTTTGAGTCCTCCACACCACCGTGCTAACGGGTCCCCTGGACATGTAGTCCGTTTTTCATGGTTTTTCTACGGAGCTTTCTACGGATTCTTTTACGGTTTTTCTATGGATTTTTCATCACAGATTTGATTTCCCACGAGATTTTCTTCTTCGTTTTTTTTTGTTTTCTCTTGATTTATGTCATAATTTTTCATACTTTGTTTTTCCTACACATATTTCAGCACACACACACAGATGACTATTTAACACACACACAAATTCCATTTTAAGTTCAATTTGCTAGCTATCTCTACCACTATACATACTGCTGTAGATTTCTTGTTTTACTTTCTTGCATATCTTAAACTGTGAAAATGTTTGAACCCCACATGTTTAAATAACTCAAAACTTAATCACGAACAAAAATAAAATTGCAACTTTAACTAAATCAAAATGACTCTTGGACGGCCGGGAATCCCTCGGAAGAGGTAACTTGCTGGTCACCATAATCAACTGAAACATTTAATTAAAATACTAAGCCACCTCAATTTTAAACTTTCCAGAATACAATACTTCTATCATCTCTTCAAATTACCCGCTACGACGAGGAGCGTGGACCACACAGCGTGGGCAGCTCGACCATCTTCAACAGCAAAACATATTCAACATCAAGAAAACATTTGCATAGAATAAAACAACAAGCCATAGGATTTCGAGGTAGTCTGCCTAGTGCAGCATAAACCTTCACTTGATCTTTTGGGCCTTTGCACTTAGTGCTATATAAGCCTCAACCCATCTTAGGCTTCCGAGGTTGTCATTCGATATGACATAAATCCTCCTATCTTCTAGGCTTTTCACATGATCGATATCATGTGAATGTAAGCCCTAATTAATTAAAATCTATTTGATGAAATATGAATAACTTTCCCAAATCAAAGCCAAACAATAGGATAGATTGGGAAATCACTAAGATGTCCTCTTGGATCTGTGATATTCCCTAGTTCTTCCTCCTTTAAATTCATTACATTCAAATGTTCTGAAATTTTCACCTTTCACCTACTGGATCCCTATCATCATAATATCAATGAAAAGTCCTTAGCCTTCTTGAAGTCATAAAAATATCTTTCCCGGTCTTTATAGAATGTTTTCTTAAGTAATTTCAGTTATTGAAGATGTAATTAACTATACGCGCTTGCCCCAATAGGAAACTAAAACTAAAACTTTCCTAAAAATCAGATCCTTACACTTTTTATATACATATGGCTCATCCCAAAAATAGAATTTTGCTTCATATTTAAACTTCTTAAGTTGTTGCCTTGCTAAATCAGGTGGTACAATATTGCTTACAATATAATTCACAATATCAGCATATCAAGGTAATTTTCTTTCCATAATATTTTAAAGTTGCTCATCAGGGAATGTTTCTATAACTTCTTTTTCAAATTCAGATAATTTATCATTTTCTATTCTGGACAAATGATCAGCTATTTGGTTATCAGTTCACTTCTTATCAACTATCATAAAATCAAATTCTTGCAGAAGAAGTATCTATCTAATGATTCTAGGTTTTGCATCCTTCTTTTGCATTAAATATTTGATAGCTGAATTGTCTGTATGCACAATACTTTTAGTTCCAATAAAATAAGGTCTAAATTTTTCTAAAGCAAATACTATAGCTAATAATTCTCTTTAAGTTGTGGTATAATTAATTTGAGCCTCATTAAGAGTTTTACTAGCACAGTAAATAACTTTGAAAACTTTATCAATCCTTTGCCCCAATGCTACTCCGATTGCATAATCACTAGCATCACATATTAGTTCAAATGGTTTCTCCCAATTGGGTGAAATAATGATAGGTGCAGTGATTAACTTTTCTTTTAATAATTCAAAAGCTTCCAAGCATTCATCATTAAAATCAAACTTTCTATCATTTTCTAAAAGTTGGCACAAAGGTTTAGTAATTTTAGAGAAATCTTTAATATATCGCTTGCAAAATCCAGAGTGTACTAAGAAACTTCTCACCTCCCTCACAGTAGTGGGTGGCGGCAATCTCTCAATCACTCTAAGTTTAGCAGGATCGACCTCCATACCATGTTCAGAAATTTTATGCACAAGTACAATTCCTCCTGCAACCATAAATTGACATTTCTCCCAATTCAGAACTAGATTTGCTCTCTCACAAAGCTCCAAAACTTTTGCTAAGTTCTCCAGACAAATTTCAAATGAAGTCCCAAATACAGAGAAATCATCCATAAAAACTTCTATTCCATTATATATCATACTCTGAAGATAAACATCATACATCTTTGAAATGTTGCAGGCGCATTACATAGTCCAAAAGGCATTCTTCTAAAAGCAAAGGTTCCATAGTGGCTAGTAAATGTTGTATTTTCTTGATCCTCAAGAGCAATAGGTATTTGGTGGTAACCATTATATCCATCCATAAAAAGTAGTACTTGTGTCCAGCAACTCTATCAAGCATTTGATCGAGAAAAAGAAGAGGAAAGTGATCTTTTTTGGTGGCGGAATTTAATTTTCTATAATCAATACAAATTCACCATCCATTAATTTGTCTTGTGGTTATAAGTTCATTATTTTCATTCACTTCAACAGTCACTCCTCCTTTTTTTGGTACAGAATGTATTAGACTTACCCAAGCACTATTCGAAATAGGATAAATAATTTCAGCATACAACCATTTTAAAATCTCTTTCTTAACTACTTCTTTCATTATAGGTTTCAGTCTCCTTTGCCGATCAACTCTCGTTTTATGTTCATCATCTAAAAAAATTCTATGCATACAAATCGATGGACTAACTCCCTTAATATCTGCCAAAGTCCATCCAAAAGCTTTCTAGTATCTTTTTAAAGTTTTTAATAGTTTTTGTTCTTGATAATTATTTAACTTCGAAGATACTATAACTGGCAAGGTAGAAGATTCTCCTAAAAACATATACTTTAAATGATTAGGGAGAATTTTCATCTCAAGTTCATGGGGTTTTATGATAGAAGGAAATAAGCTTTTATTTTCACCTTCCATAGTGTCTAATATTTCAAATTTCATTTGAGCATACTCCAATTCTTCATTTTTTTCATTATCTAAATTTTCATCATCTTTAATTTATTCTTCAAATATTTCTTTTATATTTTTCTTTTTTTCAAATATATTCTTGAAATGATCATTTCTCAGATAATCACAAACCTCCATCCTAAAACATTCATTATCTTTTTCCATTGAGGGATACTTCATAGATTTTAAAATATTAAAGGTTTCCAACCAAGATTTTAATAACTCGAATAAGGATTGTTAGGTCTATTAATAACATTTAATCGCATAAGGCGTTTGAGATTCTGTTATCTGTCATAATGAATTTTCCTCCAACACTTGAGGTGGTTGAGAATAACTCATTCCATATTGATCTATGTTTTTAGAAAGGGCTGCAATTTGAGAAACTACCATAGTCATCATATCTGAATCATGAACACTTTCAGAGGGCCATTGAAAATTATTAATAGCCATTTCTTCAATTAATGCGTATGCTTCATCAAAAGTTTTTGAAATTAATGATCCACCAGCAGCAGCATCTATAGTAGATCTTAATGATCCCACTAATCCATTATAGAATGTTTGAATTATTAACCAATTTGGTAAAGCATGATGTGGGCACTTCCTAAGAAGATCTTTAAATCTCTCCCAAGCTTCATATATTGACTCTCCTTCAAACTGAGAAAAAGATGTAATATCATTTCCTAACTTAGCAGTCTTTGATGGAGGAAAATATTTTGATAAAATCTTTTGAGATAATTCTCCCCAAGTTCTAATAGATCCAGGTGCTAACGAGGTTAACCACGCCTTAGCTTTATCCCTTAACGAGAATGGAAAAATTCTAAGTCTGACTGCGTCACTAGACACTCCATCATATTTAAAAGTAACACACAGTTCTAAAAAACTAGCGAGATGTAAATTTGAATCCTCATTAGGTGTTCCAGCGAATTGATTATTTTGTACCATTTGGATAGTAACAGGTTTAAGTTCAAATAAATTAGCAACAACATAAGAATTTTGAATAGTTATATGAATTTCATCTGTTGTTTTCTTAGCATAATCTCTTAAAGGTCTTGGCAATTTTCCAATATCATTTCTCTGATTATCTTGAATATTAACCATTTTGCAATAATTTTTTCTTTGTTTTTGTTGTTTTTTAATTTTTCTGACAGTACGCTCTAACTTTGAATCGTAAGGCACTAAACCTATAGATCCACTACTACGCATATACAATCACACAAACACTTTTTTTTTACTTTGACTTCGTTACCTCCCCGGCAACGATGTCAAAAACTTGATGTGATTGGTTTGAATACACGAACTCAACACTACTACTACGAGAATAATTCCCCAGCAACGGCGCCAAAAACTTGATGCAACCAGTCTTTACTTCTATATTTTTAAATGCAAGATTTTGTTAACTTCAATTTTATATATTTATAATGATTTTGTAAAGTCCAAGCATTCAACGAAAGTATAAATATCATATCAAGTAATACAGGGCTCTAGTGGAGTCCTGGATATCGATCCCACAGGGAGGTTTTTAAGTTGAAGCAAAGTAAAAGTTTTTACAAGTTAGAATAAAGCAATAGAACTTTCTTCTAACACTACTACTACTATGCAGAAAACAGAAACAAACAACTAAACTACAATCACTTCTAATAACTTTGAAAACAGAATTAACTAACAGACACACTAAACTAAGTATTTGAAAGGTTTTTGATATATGAGAAAAGTATCTTTCTTCTTGCAATGAGAATATGATGTGTGGATTGATATGGATTAATTATCTAATTTATTGTGCCAAATAGGAGCATAGATGATTCTTCACTTTTAGAAGAGTACTCCCTCCTCTAAATAAGAAAAGAACATTGACACATTCTATGTTTAGTTACTAATTCTAGGGCTAGGCTGGGAGGATACCAGATCTCACTTCGGAGCTCCCACTTACCCTTCACCCGAAGAATAACCTTTGATATTAGTTACTAATCTTAGAACCAATCTGGGGATTTCAGCCTGTCACCCTAAAATCTTCACATTGAAGTCCTTCAGAACACATTTCCCTATTTATTTGCACGCAATTCCCATGAACTACGAAATCCATCTATGGAAATTGAATGGATCTTTCATTGTTGTTGTAGGAAATTAAATCCTTTCAAATTTAATGTTCAACAACATATTTTAACATTTCAATTGGCCAGATCGAAAGTAAATTAAGTTCTAAATGCAAAACCATCACAATTTCTTCATCACATTAAAAGCACATCAAATCCACTTCAAACCATCATCACATCTCTAAGCAAGAAGAAAGACAAAGAATACTACTCAGAATTCATGGAGAAGTTACAATAAAACATGGATTTTATATATAAAAGAAAAGTCATACAAACCACAAAAGGAAATACAACTTATCTCTTTCTCTTCCCCAATGCAAACTCCTTGAAGTTCCTTTGAATCCTCTTCTCTTCTTTACAACACTTGATTCTCTCTTTAGCAATCTCTCACTTTACTCCTCCTTTATTCCTTAGAGATGAATCCCTCTCTTTTACACTAAACTCTAACACTAAAAACTAAGAGAAAGCAATGGAATGCAAGAAAGCACTCTCTAAAACTCTTTAGAACTCCCTTCTTCTTCTTTTCCTTGTCCAAATTCAGTTATTTAAGAGTCAGGGATGAAATCCCAAGAGTTTCCATACACATCCCTTCAAAATTTCGCCAAAACTCTCAAAATTTGAATTCCACCAACCATGGGCGCCGGCAGCGCCAGATAGGGCACCAGCGGTGCTCTATCATCCATAATATTTTCTGAGCTCTCAGGATTTGGGCGCCGGCGATGCGAGAATACCTTTTCCACCATTTTCCTCCTTTTTGCTCCAAATTCGTTCCTTTTTTATTCATTTTCACTCCAAACACCTAAAATCATCATACCTGCAACAAATCATGAAACATACCTTTTTTTAAAGTGCAATATCACCAAAAATAAGTAAAATTAGATAACATAAACCATATATATTTTTGGTGCATCAGCAGTCATTTCTTCAATTAAGGCATAAGCATCAGCAAACTGTTTAGACTTCAATGAACCACCAGCAGCTGCATTGATAATCGATCTAAGAGATCCAACTATTCCATTATAAAAAAGTCTGAATTATTAACCAATCTGGTATCAAATGATGTGGAAAATTTCTCAAGAGATTATTAAATCATTCCCATGCTTCCTATATAGATTCACCTTCAAACTGACAAAAAGATGTAATATCATTTCTAAGCTTCGCAGTTTTTATGGTGGAAAATATTTAGCAATGAATTTTTGGGCTAAATCACCCAAAGTTCTGAAAGATCCAGATGTTAATTTAACCACATTTTAGCTTTATCCCTTAGTGAGAAAGGAGAAAGTATAAGCCTGATAGCATCATCTGAAACACCATCATATTTAAAAGTAGCACACAACTCTAGAAAATTGGCAGGATGTAAATTAGGATCTTCTGTTGGTGCTCCCCCAAATTGATTATTAAATACCAATTGGATAATAGAAGGTTTAAGTTCAAATGAAGTAATAGCTACAACAGTGTGTTGAATATTACCTTGGAGATCATCTACTGTAGGGTTATCATAATCTCTTAATTGTCTAAATTCTAGTTGGATTTCAACATTATGATTTTCTTGATTCGCCATTTCTTGAATATTTTTATCTTTTTCTGTATTTTTATTTTTTTATTTTTCTGATAGTTCTCTCTAATTCAGAATCGTAAGGCACAAGTATTTAAAACCTGAACTACACATACACAGAAAATAAAATAGATAAAACAAAATAACAAAAACAAGAAAAAGTGAAAAAATGGTTTTTCTTAACCTTTCGTTGAATGATATTTTAATTAATCTCCTTGGCAACGATGCCAAAAACTTGATCCCTGAATATTATGCTTACGTTTTTTACTATATATTTCTTTTTGATGATAATATCTCTTCCCCGATAACAACTGCCAAAAACTTGACTCTGAAGCAAATAAGAAATATATTTTACCTACTTTATAATATGGGATACTAAGCAAGTATACGTATCCTTTATCAATTAATATAGGACTTTCTGATTAAGCCACAAGATATCGAACCCACGGGGAAATGTCTAAAATTTTAAAGAAATAAGAAATATAACTTTGTACTTTTTGAAATGATTTTGTAAAGTATGTTTTAAGATAAAAAGTTTTAAATTTGTTTTTGATATTTTCATTTAAGAAAATGTAAAGCAACTAAAATTAACAAGATTATAAAATGATATATAAAAAAAAATGAGAACGAAAGATCATTTTCCTCTTTCAATGAATCAACAATAATTATGGAATTTTTTAGTGGCTAAATATGTTCTGCCAAATATGAGCAAATATATTCTTTACCTTTACTTGGTTCTATAAAAAATATTGGTTAATTTGAAACTTTGAAAACATGTAGATGGGATAGGTAGGAAAGATACTAGCTCTCACTTAGAGCTCCCTCTTCTCCCTCCACCTAGTGGCTAACATCTCATAACAAAATTTAAAACATCAAACCAAATTAGGGGCTTTAGCCTATCACTTTAAAGTCCTCTAACATTACTCCCCATTAAAAAGCATATCTACTTATTTATTTTCACTCAAAAATATGGACTACAATTCTCAACCATACGATTTATTGTGATTGTCTCCAATTATTGATTAAGACGGTACCGCATTGGTTCTTACATGTTCTCGCAACAAATTTTAACATCTTAATCAGGGAAATCAAGAAGTAAATGAAGTGCAAGGTAATGAATCATCACAACTTCTTCCAATATTAAACACAAATATTTCACAAAACTTCCTTCCATAATTTAATTACTTCTTCATTTAAAAGGAAAAAGATAAAGAAAACTACTCATAACTCGTGGAGAAAACACAAATACAAATTGATTTGAAAGTAGAAATCATAGTGATAACACAACATGTCTTATTTTAAAACCGAATGTAAAAACAAAGATAAAGACTTATCTGAAAATCCTCTCTACAAGATTCTTGAAGTTCCTCTGTAACTTTTCCTTTCCACTAGATAACTCCTTGGAGGTTGGCGCCTAAGTCTAAGGATTGACTCTCCTAAATTCTAATACAAACTACCAATTTTAGTAAATACGATTAACTTAAATTTTAGAAAGTTCTTAAGTAAAGGATAATAAAAAATATGAGTTCTTATCTTATTCAGAAATAATTGTAGATTCTACAAAATTTAGGATTTAAACATTTTCTCTCACTTAAAATTTTTTATTTCAAAATAATTTAACTTACTATATTATAAGCTTAAGCTTTAGATTTTATCAAAACTTGTATTTTAAACTTTAGGTATGAAACAAATTTTTGATTAAGCCCTTAAATCCTCAAGCTTCTCCTTCCTTTTCACATACTATTTTTAACTTGTTCTTTTTCTTTTTCCTTCTTATTTTTTCTTTTTTTCCTTCTTTTTTCTTTTTTTATAAAGCAAGCATTACGATATCTAGATAGGCCTTTAATGATTTTGAATTCCACCCTTCAATTTAAAATAAAGTTCTTATATATATCTTGCACTTAAAATCATAATAATAGTGTTGAAAATTATTCTTTAATAAAAGAAATTTAAGCATTCAAAAATAAAAGTCAAATCTTTTTATGTTTACAAAAATACAACTTTTCCTACTAAAGATAGTTTAACCATATTTAACATTTGTTTAATAAGTAAATTTTAACTTTAAATTTTTCATTATTACTATAAATTTTAACTAAATTCTCTTACTCAATTCTATATTCAAAATTTTGCTCCCCTAATATAACTTCATATACATAATTATTCTCAATCAAAAACAAAATTTATTTTAAGTATTCTTAAGAACAAATAAATTTTTTGTTTTCGAAAATTTGTTTTTAAATTTCCCCTCACCCAAACTTTAAATTTTTTGTAGGATAAAACATTTAAGCATAAGAAATGATACATGGGTAAGAATTAAAAACTGGAATAATATGCTTCCAGAAAATTTCATATCCTAAATATGCAAGTATAACAATTTAAAAATAGGACTAAAAATAAATCAAATCCAGTTCTTTTTTTTAAGTTTTTTAGTTTTATAAAAATAAAATTTCGAAGGGCTTTTAAAGTAGTGGAGGTATTCAGAAGCAAATACACCAACTTAACATAACTAAAACCACAACAATACTAGAAAAGATATGGTAGCAAATTTTGAAAATTTTAAACATGTAGTTTAAGTAGTGATTTCTAATTGTGTCTAAATTCTCCTAACAGTTTTGGAATTGAATTATACACTATTAAAAACTCAATACACTATAACTACATTAAAAAATTTACTACCACAAACACATCACAACATAAATAAAAACATCACAAGAACAACATCACAAACTCAATACAAAAAATCTTACTCATCATCCTCTTCATCATCTCTCTCATTCCAATCTCTAGATGACACATAAGGTATAAAGTAAGGATGAGCAGGCATCTCAGCATTGTGATCTCCTCTAATCAGTCTGTCCATGTACTACTGATAATTCTCCTCATATTCATCATGTTTTTGTATATATCTTTCAATGTTTTCTACTTTTCCATCCATATCTCTAACATGCTCTCTAGTTAGACTCACCTTCTTTGTAATATTCCTTAAGAAACCAGTCTGTGAATCTCCAGATGATGATGCTTATGAAGTAGAAGCATGAGAAGTAGATGCAGCAGAAGCAGAAGCACCAGAAGTTATAACAGATCCTCCTCTCCAACCAAACTATCAATGCACAGTGTAAGTGTTCACATTTACACTGGTGATTGCTTTAAGTAGCTGAAGAACATCTTTCCAAGTTTCAATGTTTACTCCAGACTGCTCACAAAGTGAATGAATTAGGGAAGAAAATCTCATACCTGCAGTAGTGACAACCCTGACACATTTTAAAATATAATAAAAACGATAGCTCCTATGTCAATCGGTTTTCCTTGCTGAATGCAATAGTTCAAATAAGCTCTCTCCCTTGTAACTTCACTAACATGACCTAAAGATAACAACTTAGATGAGATGAAGTAATGACATGCCTTGGAAGTGGCATTCATCTTAATGGCTGGAAAATTTACTCTTCTTTAATTTGTAATTTTCCATAGACCTCTTCCATCAGTAAGAAAAGACATAAACTAGTCTAACTCTCGTTTTGATGGATGATAATTAGCGTATTAACAAAACAATTCAGGAGCTAATCAGTAAAAGGTACTGATTACCGCAGAAGAAAAATTCACTTATAGTCTTTGAACCATCATATTTTCCTCAACTACTAGCAAGTTTGCATAGAGCTCTCTTACCACAAAAAAATAGTAACAAAGGAGAAGCAACAATAACGTTCCTAATTTCTTCAAACAATTATCACTTCAATATCTCCTCCTAGTTTACTAAAAACTTGTTCTGGAATCAACTTATGTTATGATAGTGCATTAATGTAATGATCCTCCACTCTAAAACTGATAAATTTGTCTGAATCAAATCTAGCAATCTCTTTCGAGCGCTTTGACTTTGGATCAAATTGTAAAAATTACCATAAATTCCAAAATCAAGCTAAACTTGCTAACTTAACTTCTAAAGGCAAAATCCACTAAATCCAAGCAATTTCTCATGTTTTTCCTCAAATTTTCACCATGTATAGTTATTTTCTGATTTCTCAATAATTTACTAAAAATATATGGTGAAAATAAAAAATTTTGGCTTAGGAGAAGTGTTCATACCTTAAAGATTTCAAATCCAACAAATTTCATTGAAATCGGCTCTAAATTAATCCAATTTAGTGATGCCTTAGGCTCCTTTTTTTTGAATTTGAGAGGTTAAAGGTCATGATGGGATTAAAAATTGCAAATTTCTGGTTTTTGACATCTAAAAACTAATTTTCATGAATGGGTGCTTATGCGTGAAGCGATAGCGCATAACCGTGAAAATTGGCGCTTAAGTGTCAAAGGCTTAGCGTTTAGCCGTCAATGCTATGATTTTGACAATTTATATTAATCTCACTAAAACACCTAGCTAATTACCCTTAATCAATTCAAATAATTAATTCTACCCAAAAACACTTCTAATACTCTAAAATTACATTATAATTTCATCGATTCAACTCAAATTTTACACAAACACAAACTTACATTTCATTAATAATATAACATACTTAATACAAACTATAAATTTCTATCCAAACTTCTTGGATGAAATTTTCTAATACATAGGTTCACAACACATATCGTAAAACAAACACAAATTAAAATTTAACAAAACATAAACATTATAATAATCACAAACACATGACACTAAACACAGATAACTAAACCAAAAGACCAATCTTTATTAAATTCCAATCTCCTGTAGTCGGATTATATCCATTGTCACCGTTATTTCCATTTGAACCATCTGAAATGTAAATCTGATAAAACGTGTGGTGGTTAAAAACTCTTACATTTTCTTCTTATATCCATTTGTTCCTCAGAAACATCACTTTATTTGCTTCTTCCACTTTACTTGTATGACTGTATTATATTTTGATTTATCAGCCTATGTGTGCTAAATGTGTGTTAGTCTCATTTACCTTTGCTTTGAATGATGCCACATCAACCTCGATCTTTGCAACCTTTTTTGCAATTCCTTGAATACTAACAGTCATATATATGTTGAAAAACTTTTGTACACTTTCACTAATGAATTCTTCTTATTGGCTTCCTCATTCTTCTTCACTTCGCTCTCCCAAGAAGATATTTTTGCACTCAAAATACTTTTCTTAAGACTCAGGAATGAAAATAAGAACTAGAGCAAGTATTTCTTTAATTCTGGGCCATTTTATAGACTTGAGAAGTCTTATAACTGACCCAGGACCTGTTAAAACTCCTCATTAACTCCAAAAACAACTTACCCATGATTTAGACTTATAGAACCCCATTTTTCACATTTTGGTAACTCTGACGCCTGAGAGCCAACTTGCAGCGCATAACCATCAGTGCTCATTTTAGCACAGGTCTGCTAAACGTCAAAATCTTCATTCTGACTCCTCTAAGTCATTAGATGAGGTCAAATAAACACCACTATAACATAAAAACTCCAAAATGCTACCACATAATTTCAAATCAAACCAAACAAAACTCACAAAGAAAACATAAAGCAAAGCACGCCGATAACTATGGGTTGCCTCCCACAAAGCGCTTGGTTTAACGTCTTCAGCCTGACATACCTCAAGCTTATTTTAAGTGACCCAACATCAGATTCTCACCAGGTTTAAATTGATCGACTTAAAAATAAGGTTTAAGTCTATGATCATTAACATTAAATGTTTTTCCAGTCTTAGGATCTTTAATATCCACAGCTCCATAAGAATAAACTTTCATTACAATAAATGGACGCATCCATATGGACTTAAGTTTTCCTGCAAATATTTTCAATCTAGCATTACAGAAAAAACTTGTTTTTCTAGCTTAAGATTTTTAGTAAGAATCTTTTGATCATGCCATAATTTCATCTTTTCTTTATAAATCTTAGCATTTTCATAAAATTCATTCCTTATCTCTTTAAGCACATTTAATTACAATAATATTTTTTTTACCGGCATCTTTTAAAATATAATTGAACTGTTTAATAGCTCATTATGCTTTATGCTCAAATTCAGTAGGTAAATGACAACCTTTTACAAAAATTAGCCTATATGGGGACATTCCTATAAGAGTTTCGTAAATAGTCCTATAGGCCCACACAGCATAATCCAGCTTAATTGAACAATCCTTCTTGTTTGGATTAACAGACCTTTCCAAAATTCTTTAATTTCACAATTGGATAGTTCAACCAAACCACTAGTTTGTGGATGATAAGCAGTAGCAATGTGATTGTTAATATGATATTTCTTTGCTAGATTTTCCATAATCGCATTTCTAAAATGACTTCCCCCATCAGTTATGATTATTCTTGGTATTTCAAATCTTCAAAATATATTCTTTCTTAAAAACTTTTCAACACTTTGAGCATCACATTGAGGTAAACCAACAACTTCTATCCATTAAGATACATAGTCTACTGCTCTCAAAATGTATGTATTTCTGAAAGATGGTATAAACGATCCCATGAAATCTAATCTACAAACATCAAATATTTCAACTTCCAACATATAATTGAGGGGAATCTCATTTCTTCTAGAAATATTTCCTACACGTTGACATCGATCACAATTTTTAAAATATGCATTAACATGTTTAAAATTTGTAGGCCAATAAAATCCATATTGTAAATTTTTATATGCAGTTTTATCAACTCCAAATTATCCAACATAATCAGAATTATGACATTATTGAAAGATTTCAAAAGATTCTTTTAAAGGCACATATATAAAAATTGGTCATCTAAAAAAAAAGTTCTTGCTTCAGATAAAAAATTCTTCCTTTTTTGGTATGTCAAACCATAGGGTATAATAACACTGACAATAAAGTTTACAATGTCGGCATACCACGGAACACGCCACTTATTAATAGTGAATAATTTTTCATCAGGAAAATGTTCATTAATTTCTTTAACATCACAGAGAGATTTTTTAGTTTCAAACCTGGACAGATGATCAGTAATTTGATTGTCAGCACCCTTCCAATCTACTATTTCAAAATAAAATTTTTACAAAAGAAGAATCCATCTTATAAGTCTCGGTTTTGCTCCTTCTTCCCAATTAAATATTTAATAGCAGAATGATCAGTATGCATTACACATTTTGTTCCAATTAAATATGATATGAATTTATCAAAAGAAAATACTATAGCTAATAACTCTTTCTCAGTTGTGGTATAATTAATTTGAGCTTTATTAAGATTTTTACTACCATAGTAAATCACTTTGAAAATTTTATCATATCTCTGACCTAAAACAACACTAATAGCATAATCACTAGCATCACACATTAATTCGAAAGGTTTTTCCTAGTTTGGTGAAACTGTAATAGGTGTGGTGATTAATTTTTCTTTTAATACTCAAAAGCTTTTAGGCATTCATCATCAAAATCATATTCACATCTTTTTCCAGTAAACGACATAAAGGTTTTGAAATCTTTGAGAAATCTTTAATATAACACCTGTAGAATCTAGCATGTCCTAGAAAACTTCTAATTCCCCTTACATTTGTTGGGCAAGGTAAATTATAGATAACTTGAATTTTTGCATGATCTACCTTCATACCATTTTCTGATATACGATGTCCTAAAAATTCTTCCTGCTACCACAAATTGGCATTTTCCTAGTTAAGGACTAAATTAGTTTCTTCACAGTATTTCAGAACTCTTGATAAATATTCTGAACATGATTCAAATGAAATTTCAAACATAGAAAAGTCATCCATAAAAACTTCAATCCCTTTTTCAATTAAATCACAAAAAATAGTCATCATAAATCTTTGAAATGTAGCGGGGGCATTACATAAACTAAAGGGAATTCTTCTAAAAACAAATTACCATAAGGACTGGTAAAAGTTGTTTTCTCTTGATCCTCAAGAGCAATTTGTATTTGGTCGTAATGACCCAAGGAAAAAATATTAAGATTTTCATGCCTATTTTATACTGATTGTTATGATATTACACTTTAAAGAAGGGAATTTTTGGTGTTTTTCTACAGGTATGAAGATTTAAGAACATTGGAGCAAAAATATGCAAAAAGGAGCGAATTTGGAGCAAAAAGAACTGAATTATGCAAAATTGATATAGGCTGCCGAAGGCGTGATTTTTCTGAGATTTCAGAATATAATGTAAGGGAGGCCGCCGATGGCAAAAGTCGAGGCTGCTGACAGTGGGGTCAGTTCAAGGCTATGTTTCTAGAAGGCTGCAGACGGAGGGATCGACGGTTTTTTCACAAAATACGTTGAATGTGGACGCTTTTTGAAGGGATGCCTGAAAACCCTTGGAGACTCTTCAACAACTCTATAAAGAACCATTTTAGGCCAAAAAAATATCCTTTTGGAGTCCTCTAAAAGTCACTAAGAGTCTGTAAAATGTACTATTAGAGTCTTCTAATAGTTACTCAGTGCCAATAGAGAGTCCACTAGCGTCCTTGTTATTAGTTAGTGTTAAATAGTGAGTTCAATAGAGATATTGTGAGGAATTCTTCCAAGGATTGTAATAGTGTAAGGGAAGTGAGAGATCTCTTCTACATTACCATTTCGAAGGAGAATTATGCATACTGTAAGGAAAGGAGAGATTCAGAGGAATTTCAAGGAGTTTGCTTGGGGAGGAATTTAAGATAAGTTGTGTTTATTTACTTTCGTTTATAGAACATTACTTTTATATATGAAATCCAAGTTTTATTGCGTCCTCTCCATGAATTCTGAGTAGTTGTTCAGTCTTTCTCATTGTTTTGATATTTTTGTTAAATGATAAATTAAATTAGTGTGCCATTAAAATTTTAAGTTGTGATAATATTTTACTTAGATCTTAATTTACTTTCAATTTAGCCAATTAAATTGTTAAAATCTATTGAGTTTGATAACGATAGTTATGATTACATCTGATATTCAGGTAGGTTAAAGTCCTTGGAAGGTGGGTGCAAATAAATAGGGAAATAAAATTCATTAGGCGTAGAATTGGAGATTTTAGAGCGACAGGCTAAAATCCTCAATTCAGTCCTATCATTTGGGTGCTGAAATGTAGATGTTAGCCCTCAGGCGAGGAGAACGTGGGAGCTCCGAAGTGAGAGCCGGTATCCTCCCAGCCTAGCCACAAATTCAGTAAACAAGCATAGGATTAGTCAATGTTCTTAATGCGTGGACCAAAGGGTAAAGAATAGGTATGCTCCTATTTGGCACAACACCATTTTTAAACTAATTCTAATTATCTATTCACATAAATATCTTAACAAAAGAGAAAGATACTTGCTTATATATTTGAACTTCACTTTAGTAGACTTAGTTAATTGTTAGTAGAACTAGTTTAATTTAAATTTCATATTAATTGTCCATTGCGTATTTGTGACAGATAGGCAATTTCAATTTAGTTGTAATTCTGAATTGATTTCAAAAATCCTAGTCTGTAGCCTCTAAAATATTCCCTGTGGGATCGATATCCTGTATTACTTGAGCGATATGTATACTTGAGTTTAAATGTAACTCTGTGATTAAAGATTATAATATATAATTGTTGCAAAAATTAAAATTACGCTCCAAGTTAATTTGGCGCTATTGCTGAGAATTTAGATCTTCCAGTAGTGGTGTCGAATTCTCATATTTTTAAGTATATTAAAAATCACAGTGAGGTAACCATTATATCCATCCAGAAAATAGAAGTATTTATGCCCAGCCAGTCTATCCAACATCTGATCTAGAAAGGATAAAATGGTCTTTCCTTGTGGTAAGCTTGAATTTTCTATAATCAATGCATATTTGCCACCTTGTAACTTGTCTTGCTGGTATAATTTCATTCCTTTCATTAACAGTCACAGTAACTCCTCCTTTCTTAGGAACACAGTGAATAAGAATAACCCATGCACTTTCTGAAATAGGGTAGATAATTCCAGCATTAAACCACTTTAAAATTTATTTCTTAATAACTTCTTTCATGACAGGATTTTGTCTCCTTTAAGGATTAGCCCATGGTTTATAGTTATCTTGCATAAGGATTCTATGCATACAAATTAAAGGACTGATTCATTTAATATCAGTTATTATCCATCCAAAGACTTTCTTAGATTTATTTAGAATTTCAAGAAAACTCTCTTCTTCTTTCTTAGTCAATTGAGAGGAATTATAATTGGCAAAGTAGAGTAATCACCTAAAATAGCATAGTTTAAATGAGTAGGAAGTGACTTTAAATCAAGTTCAGGACATCTTTCACTTGATGGACTGAAAGATTCATCCTTTTCAGTACAGCCCAATTATTCAAAATTTTCATTAACATAATTTAAATCTTCCGGATGAAAATATTTAGAATATTGTAATTCGTCTTCTTGCTTGTGTTCCAAATCTTCACTATCAGATTTCTTTTCATAAGTTGACTGAAATGGCATTCACTTAAATATCTGATAACATCCATCCTTTAACATTCATCATCTTTACCTCTTGCAGGATATTTCATTGATTTTGAAATATTGAGTGTTACAGATTGATCATTGACTCGCATCGTTAATTTCCTATTTTGCACATCTTTCATCGCTCTGCCTATGGCTAAGAAAGGTCTCCCTAAAATTATGGGTATCTTTTATCATCCTCCATATTTAACACAATGAAATCAACAGGAAAGATAAATTTATCTACTTTCACCAAAACATCTTCATTAACTCCTTTAGGATAGGTGATTAAACGATTCACTAATTGCAGAGTTACATTCGTTGGAGTTATTTCTCCTAATCTCAGTCATTTGAATATAGATAATGACATAAGGTTAATGCTTGCACCTAAATCACATAAAGCTTTTCCATAAAATTTGTCTTCGATTTCACATGGAAACGTGAAACTACCAGATCTTGAAGCTTTTCAGAAAGCTTTTTCTGAATTTTTGCACAGCACTTCTCACTAAGTGCAACAGTCTCATTATCTTCAAACTTCCTTTTTCTGTTGAGAATATCCTTCATAAATTTTACATAGCTTGGTATTTTTTTTAAGGCTTCAGCAAATGGAATATTAATTGTAAGCTTCTTATATATTTCCGAGAACTTTGAAAATTGCTTATCCAATTTTTTTTATCGAAGTCTCTGAGTAAATTGATGTGGTGGAATTTCTAAATCAATCTTAGGTGAAGAAATAGGTATTTCCAAACCTTTCAGAGCATTCTCTTTCTATACTTCAATCTCTTTCTTCTCTACTTCAATCTCTTTTTGAACTCTACCTTCCAACTCTCTTCCACTTCTTAGTTGAACTGCTTTTACTTAATCATTAGTCTTGTCTCTTGAATTTTCTTATGTATTAAGAGGAAGTGTTCCTTGGGATCTATTTCTTAATGAATTGGCAATTTGTCCCAATTGATTCTCAACATTTCCGATTGTAGCTCCTTGACTTTGCAATTGATTTCCCTTTTGTAAAACTACTTCTTTGATAAACAACTTCTTCTCATTAAGTTGTGAAGTATTGTTAAAACCTGGAGGATAGGTTGGTTTATAATTATTATTCCCTTGGTTGTTCCAGTTCCCCAATGAGTTTACTTGGTTTATCCCCCATTGTTGATTACTACTACCCTGTTTATTTGTATTCCAGTTCAAGTTTGGATGGTTTTTCCAACCTGGGTTATAATAATTAGAATACGGGTTATTAGGTTAAATTATGAAATTGAAAGTTTCTAATGAAGTTTGAGAATCAACCATTTGGCCTAATGAATTTTCATCAATCATGAAAATTTGCTGACAAAAATTCATTTCAAATTGGTCTATCTTCCTTGAAATTGTAGCAAATTTATTTGCTTGCATCGCAAAAGCATTATTTTCATGAATGTTGGCTACCTTTATAGGATTTAACATTTCAGAAGGCCATTGAAAATTATTAGTAGTCATTTCTTAAATTAAAGCATAAGCATCAGTAAATTGTTTAGACATTGATGAACCACCAGAAGCGGCATCGATAATAGATGTAAGAGATCCAAATAATCTATTATAAAAGTCTGAAACATTAACTAATCTGGTATCAAATGATGTGGATGCTTTCTCAGGAGTTCTTTAAATCGTTCACATGCTTCACATATAGATTCACCTTCAAACTAAGAAAAAGATAATATCATTTCTAAGCTTCGCAGTCTTTGATATTGGAAAATATTTAGCAAGAAATTTTTATGCTAAATCACCCTAAGTTCTGATAGATCCAGGTGCTAACGAATTTAACCAGATATTAGCCTTATCCCTTATTGATGAAGGAAAAAGTATAAGTCTGATAGCATGGTCTGAACACTATCATATTTAAAAATAGCACACAACTCTAGAAAATTGGCAAGATGTAAATTAGGATCTTCAGTTGGTGCTCCCTCAAACTGATTATTAGAAACCATTTGGATAATAGTAGGTTTAAGTTCAAATGAAGTAATATCTACAGCAGGGTTTTGAATACTACCTTGATGTTCATCCACTATAGGGTTAGCATAATCTCTTAAAGGTCTAAATTCTGAATGGATTTCAACATTATGATTTTCTTGATTCGCCATTTATTGAATATTTTTATATTTTTTTATATTTTTACATTTTTCTTTTTATGAAGTTCTCTCTAATTCAGAATTGTAAGGCACAAGTCCTTTAGAACCTAAACTACACATACATAGAAAATAAAATAAAATAAAACACAATAACAAAAATAAGGAAAAGTAAAAAAAATTGATTTTTCTTAACCGTTCTTTAAATGATATTTTAATTAATCTCCTTGGCAACGGTGCCAAAAACTTAATCCCCGAATATTTATGTTTATGTTTTTCACTTTATATTTCTTTTCAATGATAATATCTCTTCCCCGGCAACGGCTACCAAAAAATTGACTCTAAAGCAAATAATAAATATATTTTACTTATTTTATAATATGGGATACTACACAATTATACTTATCATTTATAAATTAATATAAGATTTTTTGATTAAGCCACAAGATATCGAACCCACAAGGAAATGTCTAAAATTTTAAAGAAATAAGAAAAATAAACTTTTACATTTTGAAATGATTTTGTAAAGTATGTTTTAAGATAAAAAGTTTTAAATTCGTTTTTGATATTTTCTTTTAAGAAAATGTAAAACAACTAAAATTAACAAGACTATAAAATGATATATGAAAGCAAATGAGAATGAAATATCTTTCTCCTCTTTCAATGAATCAATAAATAATTATGGAATTGTGTTGTGGAAGTATCTAAATGTATTGTGTCAAATAGAAGCAATTGTATTCTTTACCCTTACTTGGTTCTATAAAGAACATTGGTTAATTTGAAGTTTTGAAATCAAATAGATGGGTTAGGCAGGAAAGATACTAGCTCTCACTCTAGAGTTCCCTCATCACCCTCCACCTGGGGGCTAACATCTCATAACAAAATTTAAAATATCAAACCAAAAAATTAGGGGCTTTAACCTATCAAACTAAAGTCCTCTAATTTTACTCATTAAAAAACATATCTCCCTATTTATTTGCACTCAATCATATGGACTACAATTCTCACCGAAAATAATTTCATGTGATTATATCCAATTGTTGATTGAGACAAAACCATATTGGTTCTTACATGTTCTCACAACTTTTAACATCTTAGTTGGCCAGATCAAGAAGTAAATGAATTGCAAGGTAGTGAATCATCACAACATCTTCCAACATTAAACACCTATACTGCACACAACTTCCTTCCATAATTTAATTTCTTTATCATTTAAAAGGAAAAAGATAAAGAAAACTACTCAGAATTCATGGAGAAAACACCAAAAAAATTTGATTTTAAAATAGAAATCATAGTGAAAACACAACAAGTCTTACTTAAAAACCAAATGTAAAAATAAAGAAAAAGACTTATCTGAAAATCCTCTCCATAAGACACTTGAAGTTCCTCTGTAACTTTTGCTTTCCACTAGATAACACCTTAGATGTTAGTGCCCAACTCTTAGGATTGACTCTCCTAAATTCTAATACAAACTATGATAAAATAAAGTGGAAAAGTAAAGAAAGTATGGCAAGAAGAAGACTTTCTTTCTTCCTCTTTCCCTTCAACCACTTCAAGCTTTTCTCCAACTTCTCTTGCCAATACTTTTCATCAATACTCCTCTTTTTCTGATCTTAATTCTTCATTTTAATAATTCTTCAAAAGTTGCTTGGTGTCTCTTCAAATTATGTCCAGATTCAATGTATCTACCAAATGGTGCACCTCTTCCTTTGAATTTGCTGCCTATAAGAAGTTAAGGAAGTTTAAACAAAAATTTGCTTAAAAAATCCCTTGAAAATGCCACCAAATTTGAATGAATTCGTATTTTTTAACTGTGGCGGCTATGCGCCAGCCCTTGGCGCTTAGCCGTTAGAGGCCAATTTTGCACACTTCATATTTTTGCTCCTTTCAACATAATCATTCATTTTAAACATACCTGCAAGAAAAACACAAAAATACCTTCCATTAAAGTGCAATATCATCAAAAATAGTTATAAAAATGTTCATAAAAATACTATATATTTTAGGTGTATCATGATCTTAGGTTTATACTCACTACTATGGATTACATCTCCAAGTGGGCAGAGGTAGAGTTGCTACAGCAATTCACAACACAACAAGTTCTACAATTTTTCGAGAATCAGATTGTCTACCACTTTCGTGTGCTCCGAAGAATCATATCAGATAATGGGTCCGCTTTCAAGATCATGAAAATAAGCAATTTTGTCTGACGATACGGGATATACTGGAGATACTCTACGATCTACTATCAAAGAGAAAATGGCTTGGTTGAAACTTTCAACAAGGCACTCATGCAAATCTTAAAGATGATTGTCGATGACAACATAATGGGATGGCATGAGAAGTTGTTGGATGCTTTGTTGGCCAACAGGAAGACAGTTAGAACGTCGACGCAGTCTACGCCTTGCACACTTGTTTACGGATCCGAGGCAATACTTACTTTAGAAGTTCAGATATCGCCGCTCCGAGTCACCGTCGCTAACCAAATTATAATGGAAGAGAATTTTAAACTTTGACTTGTAGAATTAGAAAGTCTTGAAGGGAAGAGATTGCTCGTGCAACAAAATTTAGAATGCTACCAAGCAAAGATGACTCAAGCCCATGATAAATTAGTCCGCATGAGGTTGTTCAAAGTTGGTGACCACGTGCTCGTTCTTAGAAGGTCTATTCTTGCACATCGCAAGATAGGTGGAAAATTTGAACCAACCTGGGAAGGGCCATTCGTGGTAGAGCAAGTATACTCAGAAGGGTCATACTAGCTGTTGGATTCTCAGGGTGATAGACCCATGTCGCCAATAAATTGACGATATCTAAAGAAGTACTACACCACGTGATAAATCTAACGAAGGATATAAATTCTGATGTAACCATACGGCCAGTATCTGTGACTGGGTCCAAATTTTGTAATAAAATAATGTTAAACCAAAATAAAATAAATTTTCTCACAAGGTAAATACACTTGTTAAATCTAATTCCAAATCTGACAAAATGGTATTAAATAAGATACTGGAATCAAAATAATTGTAAAAAATTATTAAATAAATAATAATAATAAGCTTGTTTTTGTTAGTGTTCGTGCAAAGTGCCAGGCACTGACATTTCCCCTTGTCTTCTTGAGCAGGAAGTGCCAGATCACGAGTTGGCATTTGCTTTAAAAGACAGCTTGGACCTTGCGCTCTGAAGTAAAAAAAAGGACACATACAAGAAGGTTGTAAGTATGAAATAAATGATGAAAAGTGGTCATAGAGAGTCCCGACAAATGTCAGGACATGGAGGCACTGGAGGTTTTGTTTACTCACACCTCCTCGTCGGGAGACACACTCAGATTTCGTCCATGATCACTACTCCAGAGGGTGGTCTTGTTACCGCTGCAGTTGATAGTTTCAGATGTGCGGTTGGCATGTACAAAAATAAGAAATGCAAATCACCACAAGCGTCGCTTCCTGGACATGATGAAGAGGAGACAAGCTTGGGAGTTAGCCACCGAGC
Source organism: Papilionanthe hookeriana x Papilionanthe teres (assembly GCA_022702705.1). Lineage (NCBI taxonomy): Eukaryota > Viridiplantae > Streptophyta > Magnoliopsida > Asparagales > Orchidaceae > Papilionanthe > Papilionanthe hookeriana x Papilionanthe teres. The sequence continues at coordinate 26,167,826 of CM040425.1, forward strand.
TACCGCAGATTCCAGAAGAATTTTAAGAACAAAAAATGAATGAAACTGACTACAGTGCGCCGCGCACAGATACTAAGCTAGAGATAGCTAATGACTCTGCACGGACATGGGATCCAATGGTAGAAATCTTTACTGCGTGTCCGACTTGCAGCTCATGTTTACTCAGAGTGCCTTCAGTGATAGGAACATTTTCAGAGTGACCACAATTTGAGGCATACGCAAATTGTAAACACGAGCAGCTGCCTAGATGCTACTTATTGTATGTGTCCTTTCTAGAAAAATATAGTCCGCCTAGAAAAATATAAAACTTAATCTTCTAATTATAAAATATTTTATATTTAATTAATACTCCAATAATTGAAATAATTATAATAATTAAATTAAAATTCAAAAGATCATGAAATTTGATCTAAGTTGTCCTTTGGTCTATTTGAATCTCCAAGAATTTTCTTAAGCATAGAAACTTTGCTTTGACTAATTTAGTGAATTTCCTTTTAAAACTTCCATTTTTGCATTAAAATAATTATATAAATTAAATTAAACTTGGAAAAATCACATTTCCTCCTATATTGTTTTGATTGACCCATAAGTGGGGTGGCATAAAAATTTTAAAGTCATTTGAGTTAAATTTAAAGAATTTTGAAGTGATAAGACCTTCATGGGCAAAAACATAATTTTGAAGAATTTAGCCTTAATTAATGTTTAGAATGACTTAATTAAAGTGGGAAATGGGCAATGGATAATCTTGATAAATATGTTTGAATGATTGAAACATAAAGGGATAAATGGTAGAAACCCAACTCATTTTTTGTCATATTAAATGATAAGCTTAATTTTATTAATTGTTATAACCTGGATGAAAAATTAAATTAAGTGATACTAAGCATAAGGGTATGAAACAGATGAATCATTTAATAATTATGATAAGTCCAAAATTAACTCAAGGAAGCTCAAAAGGATTGTGAATTGTCTATGTATCTCCTAGGCCCTTCTCAAAAATATTATGGACACCTTAAAGGACAATTAAACCTATTGTACGTCTTATTTTTTTAGGTTAAGTGTTTTGAAAAGGGGTCGCCTACAGAAATTGTCGGTGAATTTTCATATTTTAAATTTAATTTATATATAATTTGGAAAGTAGTATTTAATTTTTGAAAATAATTTTTAAGTTTGAAAATTTTTAGATATGAAATCAAACCGATCTCACATCCCGAATAGTTCATATAAACAAGCACCACACCACAAACCATGTATCTATCCCGAAGAATAGACACACTACTTGATGATGGGGCTCGATTAAATAAACTAGAAGATTTGTGACATCCGTTTGGTCTGCGAACCAATTTTATAAGCCGACAAGTTCCCCTGCTTAATATAAATGAATTAAGCAGGGTTTATATTACCTGGGTTCTTAAAGTTCCCTATAAGGGCAAGCCCCTATAGTTAATTACATCATAAGTGATGGGAATCACTTTAGAAAACTCTCGATAATGATTAGTAGTTTTGCTCTCAAGAATTTTAAAGTTTAAGGTTTTCAAACAATTGGATTTCGGAAATTTCAATTGGGAATGGATCAAATTTGGAACAGTTAGTTTAGGAATCCAATGGAAGAGAAGTAGGGGATGTCACGGATTCGAGACAAGTCTCGGTGACTTCTCAACTATCCTATTTGTTTGGCTTCAATTTGAGAGTTTATTTAATGTTGTAATCCTGCCAATTTTAATTTAATAGGACATATGCTTGTATGATATGATCACACAAACAGCCTCGAAGATGTGAGGGTTTATGCCGTACCAAACGACTACCTCGGAGTCCTAAGACTGGTTAGGGCTTAATTTGCATAACATAATTATGCAAATGCCTAACAAAAAGTTGAGGATTTATGTTGCACTAGGCAAACTATCTCGAAATCCTATGGCTTGGTTATTTAATTCTAAGAAAGGTTTTGCTGAAGTAGACTCAGGTTTTGCAGACGAAGATGACCGTGCTACCCTCTATGCTCCGAGCTCCTTATTGTTGCAGAGTTTTAGTTTTAGAAGGTGAAAATCAGGGGATGAGAGAAGTGTTTTGGTTTAGAAGTCTTAAAGTCCATGTGTTTTTAATATTTTGTTAGGGGAATATTGAAGTTGATTAAAACAACACCGATTAAGATCCCACGGCTCCATCATTCCGGAACTGTTATTTTTATCGGATTCACTTAGTCTAGATGAATTTGCTAAACTCAACTGAATGAGTTCCACACTTTCATTTAGACCGTGGGAAATCCCGTTAGCAACACGTAGGTTACATCATCCGAGGTATTCCCAATCATCCAACAAGACGTTTTAATTTAGTTATAGTTATAGTTTTGTGTTCTGTTTGTGATTAAATTTTTAGTTGCTTTATATTTTGAAATGTTGTGGCGGTGAATTTTATCTTGTTGTGATTTTTAATTTAGTTTTGGGTTTCAGTTTTGTGGCTATCCTAAAGGTTTCAGGTTTCATGCAACAATCTTCTTTAACATGCGAGAAAAGTAAAGCGCAGTACATGTAAGTAACTTGCAATAAAATAAAAGCGTACCTGGAGGGTCTTCCCGTCATTTGAAGCTACACTTAAAGCGCATGATAAGGCATTTATATATATTTAAAAGAAAACACCTAGGTAAAACTGAGGGAAGGTTTTGGTTGTCTACCAAAGTCCTAATCCTATTGCTAGTCACTTCCTATGATGTCTAGGTTCTTGATATTTTGTGGATGATTTTCTTCATCAAAGAACACTTAAGTTCAATTGTTCTTCTAAAACATCTCATGATATTGAGAAAGTGCTTATGACGAGTCCTAAACATCTTTTCAATACTTCTGAGATTATTTCGAGTCTTAAATGAATTTTATTGTAGACATGAATCAATCATCCTGAAATGTTTAGTTAAGTTTTAACTCTTGCTCAGTGAACTTAGGACATTTGATTATCCCATGAATGAAGTTACACCTCACTTGATGCTCCATTTAAGAGTTATAATGATAAAAGTCTTTAGGGGAAATCAATTTATTAAGAATTTCAGCAATTTAACATTAGAATCAATGTTTTAAGGTGATTTAATTTAGTTATAAAATTTTAATAAATTTAAGTTTGGAATAGTGTTCAAGTTGTTTTATTCTGAAGTGTTTTGAAATATTTGAATTGAAAAAGGAGTTTAAATTATTTAATTTAGACTTTAATGATTTAATTTTTAATTTAATTGCAATATTCTAGATTAACTTTTAATTGGTTTGATTTTTTTTAATTGAGAATTATTTTTGAGGTTGATTTTGATGTTTCAAGTTTGTTTTAGATTTGCTTTCAAGTGATTTTTGAATTTTTTTTTTTAATGTTTTAAATTTATTTCAATTTAATTATCAAGTTATTTAATGTTTTAAGTTTTAATTTATTTAAAGGTTATCTTTTCTTTATTATTAATTTATTTATTCAATTATCATCTTAAGTTTAATTAAGAGTTAAATATTATTAATGTTATTCATTCGGGGATTTTAGTTTAAGTGATTATAGTCTCTCTAAATTATATCCCCATTTAATAATCCAAATTTTTAATTATTCTTCTAAAATTCAAATTTTTTAATTAATTAAGGTTTCATTTTTTTTTTTGGTTTATTAAAAGTGACCAATGAGTTCCTACCCTTTTATTTTCCAAAGTTTCAGTCATGTAAGAAAGAATTAAAATCAAATATTTTATCCCCCATTTTGATTAAACCTAATCATTTAATTAGGGGTTAAAATTCTTAATTATTAATATGCCCTTTTAAGCTTAATTATTTCATAACTTATTAAATTGAGCTCAAATAAGCTTGAAATTTTTATGTCACTTCACTCACATGTCAATTAAGACAGTAGAGGAGAAAATGTGATTTTTCATTTTTTAAATTTAATTTATATATTTATTTTAATAGAAAATAGGAATTTTCAATGGAAATTCAACAACATGACCAAGGTAAGGTTTCTATCCTTAAGAGAATTATTGGATGTTCCCAATGACCAGTGGACCACTTGGACAAATTTTGGTGATTTTTTGAATTATATTTTATTTATTATAATTATTTTGAGATTTGGAGTATTAATTAATTATAAAATAAAATTAAAGTTGAAAAATGGATTTATATTTTTCTTAAGTCTATCTCACCTCAAGGAGTTCAGAGAAGCAAATTTTATATTTTTCTAACTTTTCTTTGATTTATTAGAATTAATTTAGTGAAAATGTTGGAAAATTCATTTTTTTAATTCAAAAAATTGTTTTAGGGCGTTTAAAATTCAATATCTTATCCTAGGGACCTGGGAAAAATATTTAGTTTGTTACTAAGTGATTAGGAGTTAAAATATGAAATTCTTATGATTTCTAATATTTTTTTGAATTTTATTATTTTTTAATTACTAAAAAATTAAAATAAGGTGAAAAATGAAGATTTTTTGAAAAATTCCAATTTTAATTTTCTTAGACTCCTCTGATATTAGAGAGCCATAACCAATTTGGTGAATATTTAAAATGTTTTTTTAGAGTTATGAATTTTTAAAGTTTAATTTTGGTCATGTAACTTAATTAATCCATTTAGTGAGGTTAAACATTTCCAAGTGATTTCAAATTTTTATGTGAGGTCCCTCTGATCCTAAAGATCAGTGGAGAATTATTTTCAAGTTCTTTTGATGTGTGGTTAACCCTAATTAGTTAAAGTTCACTTTTGAGTAATTAAGCCAATTAGGGTTATTCTTAATGAATTAACTCAAAACATAATTGTCCTAGGGTCCTCTGGTCCTAGGAAACTTCTCCAAATTTTCCTAGAATTTTTTAAGCAATATGCTAATTAATGGAATTAAAATACTAAAAACAGTGACATAAACTTGAAAAATACATAACTTTCCATAGAGATAGCCTCTGACCTTGAAAAATTTAGGGAATGTTCCCAAGATCAGAGTTTTCAAAAGCCCTATGGTCTCATGTCATGGTGAATTGTCTATGCAAATGGAGAATTAAAATACTGAAATGAGTAAATAATTAATTAAAAATAAAATACTCATCCAATTTACTCAATTATTTTTTCACATTATGCTCCACTGTTCACTGAGCAAGAGGGTATTTTTAGTTTATTTTTGTTATTTTTCTATGCAAAGATATGGATTTTTCAATTTCTGGGTATTTAAATAAATAGAAAATAGCCTATTTATCTATTTATCCAGCACGACGCTGACTCAACCTCGGCGGATCTGAAAGCCCACGCGGCGTGCTCCCACTCAACGCCGCCATCTGATTCGGATGCCACGCGGCCCGCGGTCTCGCTCCATCCTTCGATCTGGCGCAATCTGGACCGTATACTCAATTTACCCGCGATCGGACGGCGCCTGGTCATCGTCTACGACTGGTGTGCACCCGTGACTGTCCACACTAAAACCCTAAGATCTCTCTCATTTCTCAACGGAGTTTTGTGTTCTTATACTTTATGGATTCGTCTTGAAGAGACGAACACATCCATATGGTTTACATGCTATGAAATTAACTCAAACGAAATGGAGAATCACTGGAAGTTCTTGGGGGGGGGAGTGTCCATACAGGTTCAGGACGTGAGGCCTTAACTGAATGTGCTCGGCACGTTCGCTGGAACTGGAAGAGCCTAGGGATATAGCCTCTGGCCCTGTCGAATTGTCTAGGTGCAACTTCCACCAAGCCTGATTTCAAAGCTTGGCCAATTGAGAGAATGGCTGGCCTGATGAGGGGGCTTCCACTAGGGAACTCCTTCGCTTGGTCTTGTGCAGGTGTGGGTGAGTTTAAATTGATTTTTATGGAGGTTTGAGAGATGTCCTGTTCTGGCCTGAGAATTGAGCTCCAAAATTGAGTTCAATGAATGGGATTTGGGGTAGGAGAACAGTGGGGATGGATTGATCTTGGCTAGGGAAGCTCGCGAGGAGTTTGGAGGGATTCTATGAAGGTTGATTTCAGCCAACCTTTTGGCCGAGAGGGGGTGGCTTGTTTAAATAGCCATGGCCAGGGCCTCCCAGGGGGGTTTGATGGCTTGGATCAACTGCTCTAGTGAAGAGAAGAACCGCTGTTGTAGCCATTGGGCATGGGATAGCTCAACTAGTTCAAATTGAATTTTTGAATCCATTTAGACCTCTCGGCCATGGTGTTTTCCGGTGACCTGGTGGCTGGCCGGCCAGGGTCATGTCACCATCTTGTTCAGGAGGGTCAGGGCTTGAAGTTTATGGTTTCAATTTGCCAATGCCAAGTGTAAAGAGGTTTGATTTAAGTGGTAAGGGGGAAGGGTCATTTTGGCTTGATTTGGTCCAAGGCATGGTTTAGGCTAGGTGCACCTCCCTAAGGCTTGACTTTAGGCTGAGGGAGAATCTTTTGGGTCAGCTAGGAAGGGGTGGTGAAGTCCCCATCCAAGGTGATGTGGCTAAACTTGGTTTAGAGTGTAGCATAAATGGCGTTAAAAGGGCTTAATGAAGGCTTAGGAAAGGCTCCCCTCTTCTTGCCATAAATGACTAGGTGAGGTGTCAAAACTCTCATGGCTTCATATGGCTTGTAAATGGCTCACATTTGGCTTACATTTGGCTTGGAAAAGGTTGGCTTGTTTCATGAAAAACGGTTTTGGCATTTTTGATGAATTTAAGGGAAATTGGCACATGGCTTAGTTTAGAAAAGTTTAATGATGAATTTGAAACTTAGGGAGTGATTTAAATCAAAGGGATGATGAGGTGAAAGTGTCATATAGGCTTTGGATTGGCTTTGGGCCTTTTGAATTTGGTGAAAATGGGCTTTTAGAATGGTTTAATAAAGTGGGCCTTTAGGTTTGAAAACAAATTGGTGGATGGAAATTTTGTGAAGGATTGGGCCAAAAAAATGTTGGGTTTAGTTTAGGGATGTGTCATGAGTGATTTGAAAAAGGTTTGAGGTGATTTGGAGTTGAATTGGGTTTGATTTGGGATTTTTTGGTAAAGGGGGTAAAGTGGGTCAAATTGGGCTAACATGGGCTAAGGTTGGGCTAATGTTAGATTTGATGTAAAATTAATGTTGATAAATGTTTATGGGAGTGTTACAAAGAGTTTTCAACTTTGGTTGGGCTTTGATGTTGGGATTTGGGCCCATTTGGGTTCATGGTGGGTTTAGGTCAAAATTGGGGATTTTGGTTTGGGTTAGGTTTGGGTGGAGTTTATGTTCAAATTTGGGGCAAATATTGTTACTATATTATTTATAGGGATGTTAGGAAGGTTTAGGGAAAGATTTGGGGTTAATTGAGTTGAGTTGGGTTAGTTTGGGCTAAGTTTAGGTCATGGGCCAAAATTGGGCTTTAAGCTTCAAATTGGAATTGGATCCAAATGTTAATCAAATGGGCTTAGATTTGGTCTAAATTGATATTGGGGATATTGAATTGAAGTTTAGAATTGGATTGGATCAACATTGAGGTCAATTGGGATGATTTGGTTTGACATTGGGCTTACTTTGGTTAAAAATGGGCCAAATTTGGGGTTTTAGAAAAGTGGGCTAAATTGACAAAATTGGCCTATGATGTAGTTGAACAAAATGAAATTGAAAATATTTGGGATTTTCTGAAATTTTCTAGGAATTTTTGGAGTTTATGAATTTTTTGGTTAAAAAAGGGCATTTTGGTTATTTGGAGGGTATTGGGGGCTATTTTTGGAAATTTTGGTATATTTTGCTAAGGATGATCAATTTGAATGGTGGGAAATGTTTAGGATTGATTTTCAGGAATTTTAGGTAATTTAGGTAATTTTGCAAATTTTGGGCAATTTCAAGGGCATTTGGTAGGTTTGGTGGGTATAGAGCCCCGGGTGTCAAAAATTGAAATTTTGAAAAAATGAAGATTGATCAAGTTTGAGTAGAATGAAATCACTTTGGTTGAGCCATGAAGCCATATCAAGCCCATAAGAGCCATGAGAGGACTCATTTGAGGCATTCACTATGTTGTTTCTAACCCTCTTAGCCAAGGGCTCAGGGGTTAAGGTCCATCCATATGAATTACCTACATGAGTCGTGAAGTCAAGCTAGGTATGAATGGTTTTAGGATTTGGAATGTGTGCGAAAGTGTAATGTGTGCAGGTCAACCCTCACCAGACTAGGCCACCCAGGGTAGTCCTAAGGCCAAAGAGTCCTATATGGAACTCACCCTTTAAACCTACACATTTAATCTTAACCCTCCAAGTGGCTTAGGGGTTTAAAATCAAACTTATGGGGTTTAAAGGGAGTTAAGAGGTGTTTAAATTTCTTGGTGATGGTTTCCATTTCAAGACCTCTAAGATAGTCTAAGGGAAAGCCTAAGGCTAGATCCTAAGTACTAAGGAGAGAGAAGAGAAAAGACCTCATCAAAAATGAGGTCAACATCTATCATATTTAATAAATGAAGAAATAGGACCCACCAAGTTATGACATAGGGTTTGGTAGGCCTGTGACAAACCTATCTATAGGCTTTACTTTCTTACAAATTATAAATGTTTACTACAAAAGATACTAAAGTTTAAGGTGGAGAAATGAGAAGACTCGTCAGGTACACTTTTACAAGTTTATAGTACCATCTTTTCAATATTTCCATTACTTTGATTGCTTACAAACTTGCATGTTAAACAATAATGTCACCCTGCATGAAAACTAAAACTTTTAAGATAGCCAAAAAAACAAAGCCAAAACTAAATTAAAAGAAAACAAGATAAAATTCACCGCTAAAACAATAAAAATATAAAACAACTTAATATTTAATCACAAACTAATAAAAAATCATAATTACAACTAAATTAAAATTTAACTATTGGATGATCAGGAAAACCTCAGAGGATGCAACCTACGGATGCTAACAAGATTTCCCATGGTCTAAATTAAAGTATGTAACTCATTAAATTGAGTTTAGTGAATTCATCTAGAAAGAGTAAATCTGAAGAAAATAGTGGTGCTGGAAAGAGGAAACCGTGGGATCCTAACAAGTGTCGCTATAATCAACTTTAATATTCCCCTAAATAAGACATTGAGACACCTCAATTCAAAACTTCCAAAACATGATACTTCACTTTCAACTTGAATTAACACTTCTTTTAACTAAACCTGCTACAACGAGGAGCTTTGAGCATGCATAGTGGGCAGAATGACCATCTTCAACAGCAAAACTCTTTAGAAATTAAAACAATAAGCCATAAGACTTGGAGGTAGCTTTCTTAGTGTAGCATAAACCATCACCTTATCTTTTTAGGCCCTTGCATGACCATGTTGTGCAATATAAACCTAACACATCTTAGGATTATGAGGTCTTCATCAAGTATGACATAAACCCTCCTATCTTTCTGGCCTTTCACATGATAGTTATCAAGTAAATGTAAGCCCTAAATAATAAATTTTGCAGGATGAAACACCAAATAAATATCTCAAATTAAAGCCAAACCATAGGATAGTCCACGAATAACACCAAGATATCTCTTGGATCTATGTCTTTTCCCTAGTCTGTCCTTCCTTTGGATTCCTACAAAAATTGTTCTAAAATTTGAACCACTCACCTATTGGTTCTCCTATTACAGCTCTTTCTTGAAGAAACTTACTCATTGGATGTCATGAGTAAAATTTTTCCTGCTCTTTATCAAGTGTTTTCTTTGGTGACTTTGGCTACCTAAGATGTAATTAACTATAGGGGTTTGCCCTTATAGGAAACTTAAAGTCCCAAGCTTAATATAAACCCTTCCTAATTCCTCTATATTATATAGAGGAAATTGTCGGTTGATATAAATGGTTCGTAGACCAAACGGATGTCATGAATTCTTTAATTCATTTTATTAAGCCTCACTACCAAGCCATATATCTATTCTTCGGGATAGATACATGTCCTGTAGTGAAGTGCTCGATTATTTAAACTATCATTTATATGAGATCGGTTTGATTTCATATTTTTTAAATTTAAAATATTATTTTAAAAAAAAATCATATACATTAAATTAAATTAAAACCCTATTTTACAAAACTACATTTTATACTTTTCAAAGTTTCAATTCCCAACAATTCAACGGGTGATAAAGACAACGTCAATGACCCGACCCTCAATTATGCAGCAAATTAACTTCCAAAAGATGGCCAAAAACTTGACCCGATTTATAAATAGTGGCTAGTGTGCAAAATCTTAAATGATATAAAAATTAGAAAATATTTTACACACTAGGAGTACTACGCAAGTATACGTATCATTTCAAGTAATATAGAGTTTTCTTTAAAAACCCTAGTATCGATCCCACGAGGAAGTGAAGTAAGAGGTCTTTAGTCAAATTATAGTCTACTAATAATAATACTTAGTTTGAAATGTCGATTAAAATTGTGTTTTATCTAGAAACTACTCCTAAATGCAAGTGTTAAATGTAATAGTAACTATAACTAAGTGCAAATAATAATTCTAAAGAAAACCCTTTTTGGATGAATTGGTTTGGAGAATTTTGAGATACTAAAAACTACAATTCTTATGTAATGAAATAGATAATGTATAGGAATGAGATGCATTAAATATTGTATGTGCCAAATAGGAGCAATCCTATTCTTTACCCTTTGGCCCAGGCATAAAGAACATTGACTAATTCTATGCTTGGTTACTGAATCTGCTGCTAGGCTGGGAGGATACCGGCTCTCACTTCGGAGCTCCCACGTTCCCCTCACCTAAGGGCTAACAGTCTACACTTAAGCACCCAAACGATAGGACCGAATTGAGGATTTTAGCATGTCACTCTAAAATCTCCAATTCTACGCCCGATTAATATTTTTTCCCTATTTATTTGCATTCAATCCCCATAAACTTCACCATCCATGAAATTTGAATGTGGTTTGTACTTAGTTGTAGAAAGCGTAACCTTCTCGGATCGTATGTTTTCACAACAAATTTTAACATTACAACAGGCCTTAATTGCAATGTAAATTAAGTGCAAGTAAAAACCATCACGTTTATAATTAAATTTACTTCTACCATGCATCACAAAATCCTAAACATGATTTCTACTCATTACAAAAGAAAAGTAAAAGGAAAATAATGGCATAATCTTCTCATGGCGATATCTCCAAAAAAGAAGAAAAAGTAAGAGAGATACGTCACAATGCGCGAAGAAAACACAATGGAAACTTCATGTAACCAAAGTAAATCCACTAGGTAAGTGTTTACAAAATCATAAGATAATGAAGAACAATACTTAGCTTTTACCTTTTGAAAGAAAGACGAAGATCTCTCCCATAAAGTCTCCCGGCGATCCATGCAATGCTAGCAAAATCCCTTACAAATTCCCTCAAAATCTCCTCTCTGTTGACCTCATTTTTGATGAGGTCTTTTCTCTTCTCTCTCCTTAGTACTTAGGATCTAGCCTTAGGCTTTACCTTTGACTATCTTAGAGGATTAGAAATGGGACCCACCACTAAGAAATTCAAACACCTCTTAACTCCCTGCAAACCTCATAAGTTTGATTGTAAACCCCATAAGTCACTTGGAGGGTTAAGATCAAATGCAGAGGTTTAAAGGACGAGTTCCTTATAGGACTCTTTGGCCATAGGACTACCCTGGGTGGCCTGGTCTGGTGAGGGTTGACCAGCACACATTACACTTTCACACACATTCCAAATCCTAAAACCATTCATACCTAGCTTGACTTTCTGACTCATGTACGTAATTCATATGGAGAGACCTTAACCCCTGGGCCTCTAGCTGGGAGGGTTAGGAACAACATAGTGAATGCCTCAAATGAGTCCTCTCATGGCTCTTATGGGCTTGATATGGCCTCATGGCTCAACCAAAGTGATTCCATTCTACGCAAACTTGATCAATCTTTATTTTTCCAAAATTTCAATTTTTGACCCCCGGGGCCCTACACCCACCAAACCTACCAAATGTCATTGAAGCTACCCAAAATTTGCAAAAATTACCTAAATTACCCAAAATTCCTCAAAACTAATCCTAAACATTTCCCCCCACTCAAATTGATAATCCTTAGCCAAATATACCAAAATTTCAAAAAATACCCCCCAATACCTTCCAAATACCTAAAATGCCCTTTTTAACCAAAAAATCCATAAATTCCAAAAATTTCCAGAAACTTCCAAAAAATCCAAAATATTCCCAATTTCATTTTATTTAACTACACCATAGGCCATTTTTGTCAATTTAGCCCAATTTTATCAAAACCCACAATTTGACCCATTTTTAACCAAAGTAAGCCCAATGTCAAACCGAACCACTCCAATTGACCTCAATGTTGATCCAATTCAATTCTAAACTTCAATTTAATATCCCCAATATCAATTTTGACCAAATCCATGCCCAATTTTACTAACATTTGAATCCAATTCTAATTTGAAGCTTAAAGCCCAATTTTGGCCCATGACCTAAACTTAGCCCAAACCAACCCAATTCAACTCCAATTAACCCCAAATCTTTTCTTAAACCTTCCTAATATCCCCTAAAACAAAAAAATAACAAGATTTGCCCCAAATTTGAACCTAAACTCCACCCAAACCTAACCCAAAACCAAAATCCCCATTTTGTGCCTAAACCCATCATAAACCCAAATGGGCCCAAATCTCAAAATCAAAGCCCAACCAAAGTTGAAAATTCTTTGTGACACTCCCATAAACATTTCTCAACATTAATTTTACAACAAATATAACATTAGCCCAACCTTAGCCCATGTTAGCCCCCAATTTGACCCACTTTGGCCCCTTTACCAAAAAAGCCCAAATTAAATCCAATTCCACTCTAAATAATACCAAATCTTTTCTAAAATGTTCATGACACATCTCTAAACAAAACCCAACATTTATTTAGCCCAACCACTTACCAAATTTTCAACCAAAAGTTCATTTCAAAATCTAACAGCCCACTCCCTTAAAGCATTTAAAAGCCCACTTCCACCAAATCCTTAAAGCACAAACCCCATTCCAAAGCCCACATGAAATTTCCCCTCAACACCCCTTTGATTTAAATCAATCCCTAAAGTTCTAATTGATCATCAAATTATTCCAATCTTGGCCTCATGACAATCTTCCTTAAAATCATCAAAAATGCCAATATCCTTCTTCTTGCAAATGACTTGACTTTTCCAAAGCCAAATGAAGCCACAATGGAGTTATTCACAAGCCATATAAAGCCATGATAGCTTGGCCTTGTCATCAATCCATTTATGGCCAGAGAGGGGAGCCCTTTAATGATTCCTTAAAGTTGATTAAACATTCCCATGCTTCCCTTAACCTATGCTTAAACTTAATTGTACTTGGATTGTGACTTGACCCCGCTAATCAAGCTGACCCAAGTGATATTCTCTTCAGCCCAAACCAGCCTTGGGTGGTGCACTCAACCAAAACCCATGACTTGATCCAATTGAACCTAAAATGACCTCCTCACCTTACCACTTAAAGCCAAGCTCTTTACACATGGCCAACCTCCATTGCTTGCACCAAATTAAAGCCCTGACCTCACTGACCCTGACGGTGACCCATGCCTGGCCGGCCCGCCACCACAGTCGCCGGAAAACACCATAGACAAGAGCACCCATTTGATTCAAAAAATTCAAACTCACTAGCTGAGCTGTCCTAACTCAATTGGATTCCATGGCTGTTCTTCCCTTGACCAAGGCAGTTGATCCCAAGCCCTAACTCCCCCTCAGAGGCCCTCCAGCCATGCCTATTTAAACCCACCACCTTCTTGGCCAAACAAGGTGATGAACCAGAGCTTAACAAAACTCTGCCAAAATTGCTCCAAGACCCTCTCCTAACCTAGAGCAATTGATCCCCAGTATCCCTTTGCCCTAATCCTCATTAACAGAGCTCAATTTCTCAATCAAAAATCCACCCAAAAACCAAGACAACTCTGAAAACTCCACCAAAATCAAATTAAACTCACCCACACGTGCACAAGACCAAGAGAAGGAGTTCCCCAGTGGAAGCCCCCTCACCAGGCCAGCCATTCTCTCTATCGGCTAAGCTTTGAAATCGAGCTTGGTAGAAGTTGTACCTAGGCAATTCCCCAGAGCCAGAGACTTCATCTGGAGCCTCCTTGGGAGCAATCAAAGGTGCCACAACTCTTTGATTGAAGCTTCACTTCTCAGAGCCAAGGTATAGACCTCTCCTTTCTCTCGATCTTCCAGTGATTCTCTATTTTGATTGGCTTAATTTCATTGCATGTAAACTGTATTGATGTGTTCGTCTCTTCAAGATGAATGCATAGAGCATAAGAACACGAAAATTTGTTGAGAAATGAGAGAGTTCTTAGGGTTTTAGTGTGGACGGTCACAGGTGCACACCAGTCGTAGACGATGACAAGGCGCCGTCCTATCGAGCGTGTCTTGAGTGGACGGTCCAGATTACGTCGGATCGAAGGACATTTCATGAACTGCGGGCCCCCGGAGCGCTGAGTCAGCTGGCGGCGTCGAAAGGGAGCGTGACGCATGGGCTTTCGGAGCTGCCGAGGATGAGTTGGCGCCGCGTGGATAAGTAGAAAAATATGGTTTTTTTTATTTATTTAAATATCCAGAACTTACAAAATCCATATCTTTGCGTAGAATAAATCACAAAAATAAAATAAAAATACCCTCTTACTCTGTGAACAGAGGAGAATAATGTGGAAAAGAAATCAAGTTATTTTGATGAGTATTTTATTTTTAATTAATTATTTAATCATTTCAGTATTTTAATTCTCCATTTGCATAGACACATCACCATGGCATGAGACCATAGGTCTTTTGAAGCCGCTGATTTTGGGAAGATTCCCTGAATTTTTCAAGGTCAGAGGCTATCTCTATGGCAAGTTATCTATTTTTCAAGTTTATGTCACTGTTTTTCATATTTTAATTCCATTAATTAGCATATTGCTTAGAAAATTTTTGGAAAAATTGGGAAAGTTTCTTAGGACCAGAGGACCCTAGGATAATTATGTTTTGAGTTAATTCATTAAGAATAAACCTAATTGACCTAATTACTCAAAACTAAACATTAATTAATTAGGATTAACCACACATCAAAAGAACTTGAAAATAATTCTCCACTGATCTTTAGGATCAGAGGGACCTCACATAAAAATTTGGAATCAATTGGAAATGTTTAACCCCACTAAATGGATTAATTAAGTCACATGACCAAAATTAAACTTTAAAAATTCATAACTCCAAAAATACACTTTAAAAATTCACAAAATTGGTTTTGGGGCTTCTCTGATATTAGAGGAGCCTTAGAAAATTAAAATTAAATTTTCTAAAAATCATCATTTTTCACCATGCTTTAAAATTTTAAATAATTAAAAAATAATAAAACTCACAAAAATATTAAAAATCACAAAAATGTCATATTTTGACTCCTAATCACTTAGGAACAAACCAAATTTTTTTTCCAAGTCTTAAAGTAAAGATATTGAATTTTAAATGCTTAAAATAATTTTTGAATTAAAAAAAATGAATTTCCCAACCTTTTCACAAAATTAATTCTAATAAATAAAAAAAAATCAGAAAAATTATAAAATTTATTTCTCTGAACTCCTTGAGATCAGCGGGACTTAAGAAAAATATAAAACTTAATTTTCAACCTTTATTTTATTTTATAATTAATTAACACTCTAAAACTCAAAATAATTATAATAAATAAAATATAATTCAAAAAATCACCAAAATTGGTCCAAGTAGTCCTCTGGTCATTAGAAACATCCCATAATTTTCTTAAGGATAGAAACCTTTCCTTGGTCATGTTGTTGAATTTCCATTGAAATCGTTATTTTCTATTAAAATAATTATATAAATTAAATTAAATTCAGAAAAATCATATTTTTCCTTTTAATGTCTTAATTGACATATGAGTAAAGAGACATAAAAATTTCATGTTAATTTGAGTTTAATTTAGTGAGTTATGAAATAAATAAGCCTAAAGGGGCATATAGGTAATTAAAGGATTTTAACCCTAATTAACATTTAGGTCTAATCAAAATGGGGAGGGAAAAATGTCTGATTTTAAAATTTTCATTAGAAGATTGAGACCTAGAGAATTAAGGGGTAGAAACCCATTAATCATCTTGAAAATATTTAAAGTAAACCTTAATTAATTAAACGATTTGAATTTTGGAAGAATAAGTTAAAATTTGGATCATTAAAACAGGGATATAATTTAGAGAGACAATAATAACTTAAACTAAAATCCCTAAACGAATCACTTTAATAGTATTTAGCTTTTAATTAAATTTAAAGTGATAATTGAAAATAATAATTAAATAATTAAAAGGAATATGAACCTTAATTAAATTAGAACTTAAAACATTAAATAATTTGATAATTAAATTGAAATAAATTTAAAACATTAGAAAAAATTATTAATTTCCAAAATCACTTGAAAACAAACTTAAAAAAAATTTGAAACATTAAGGATCAATTTCAAAAAAATAATTCTTAAATAAAAAATCAAACCAATTAAAAGTTAATCTAGAATATTGCAATTAAATTAAAATTAAATCATTAAAGTCTAAATTAAATAATTTAAACTCCTCTTTCAATTCAAATGGTTTAAAGCACTTAAGAATAAAACAAATTGAACACTATTCCAAACTTAAATTTATTAAAATTTTATAACTAAATTAAATCACCTTAAATCACCAATTCCATTTTTAAATCATTAAATTCTTTAACAAATTAATTTGCCCTTAAAGGCTTTCGTTGTCATAACTCTTAAGTAAAGCATCAAGTGAAATGTCACTTTACTTATAAGATAATCAAACATCCTAATTCACTAAGCAAGAAGCTAAACTAAATTTTGGGATGATTAATTCACCTGTGCAATAAAATTTATTTGGACTCAAAAAATAATCCCAAAAATATTGAAAAGATGTTTAGGATTCGTCCTAAACACTTCCTCAATATGATGGGATGTTTGAGAAGAACAATTGAATTTAATTGTCCTTTGATGAAGAAAAATCATCCTTAAAAAAACACAAGAACCTATACGTCATAGGTGATGACTAGCAATAGGATTAGGAATTTGGTAGATAACCAAAACCCTTCCCTTAGCTTTACCTAGGTACTTGTTATAAACATTTAAATGTTTTAAAATGTGTTTTAAGTGCAGCTTGGAATGACGAGAAGATTCTCCAGGTACACTTTTATTTTATTGCAAGTTACTTACATGTGCTGCGCTTTACATTTCTTGCATGTTAAACAAGATTGTTGCATGAAAACTAAAACCTTTAGGATATACACAAAACTGAAACCCAAAACTAAATTAAAAGTCACAACAAGATAAAATCCACCGCCACAACATTTCAAAACATAAAACAACTCAAAATTTAATCACAAACAGAACACAAAACTGCAATTATAATTAAATTAAAACATCTTGTTGGATGATCGGGAATACCTCGAATGATGTAACCTACGTGTTGCAAATGGGATTTCCCACGCTCTAAATGAAAGTGTGGAACTCATTCAGTTGAGTATAGCAAATTCATCTGGACTATGTGAATCCGATAAAAATAATGGTTTCGGCATGATGGAACCGGGGGATCTTAACCAGTGTTGTTATAATCAACTTTAATATTCCCCTAATAAAACACTAAAGACATTTGGACTTTAAAACTTTTCTAAACCAAAACACTTCTCTCATCCCCTGATTTTCACCTTCTAAAACTAAACCTCTGCAACAACAAGGAGCTTGAAGCACAGCGGGCAGCACGGCCATCGTCGTCAGCAAAACTTGGATCGACATCAGCAAAACATTTCTTAGTTTTAAATAACCAAGCCAAAAGATTTCGAGGTAGTTTGCCTAGTACAAACATAAATCCTCAACTTTTCGTTAGGCATTTGCATAACCATATTATGTAAATTAAGCCCTAACCGGTCTTAGGATTCCGAGGTAGTTGTTTGGTACGACATAAACCCTCACATCTTCGAGGCTATTTGTATGATTGTGTCATATAAATATAAGTCTTAATTAATTAAAATTGGTAAGATTGAAATGTTAAATAAATTCTCAAATTGAAGCCAAACAATATGATAGTTTCGGATGTTGCCAAGATTCTTCTTGGATCCTCAGTTTCCCTACTTCTCTTCCTTTGGACTCTTAAAATAAATTGTTCCAAATTTGATCTATTCCCTATTCCAATTTCCAAAATCCAATTGTTTGAAAACTTTAAACTTTGAAATTCTTGAGAGAAAAAACACTGATCATTATCGAGAGTTTTCTTAAATGATTCCCGTCATTTAGGATGTAATTAACTATAGGGTCTTGCCCTTATAGGGAACTTTAAGAACCCAGGTAATATAAACCCAGCTTAATTTCTTTTATATTAAGCAGGGGAACCTGTCGGCTTATAAAATTAGTTCGCAAACCAAACGGATGTCACAAATCTTCTAGTTTATTTAATCGAGCCCCACCATCAAGCAGTGTGTCTATTCTTCAGGATAGATACACGATTTGTGGTGCGGTGTTCGTTTATATAAACTATTCGGGATGTGAGATCAGTTTGATTTCATATCTTAAAAGTTTCAAACTTAAAATTATTTTAAAAATCAAATGCTACTTTCTAAAGTATATATATATATTTAAATTAAATTTAAAATCTAAAATTCGCCGACAACTTCTGTAGGTGACCCCTTTTCAAAAGAAAACAACACAACCTAAAAATATGCCGACAACTTCTGGCGACTCTGCTGGGGACTAGTTCTTCTCTCCATCCTGATCAGATGGTTTTGCTTTCATAAATCGGTAGTGAGTCCATGTCCCTAGTGGATCAAACTATCATTATTTTCGTTGGCATACCACGTTCATTTCTATCTTGAATGGGTATAGCCAACTTCTCTTAGATTTAGGAGCCACTGTTTAGACACCTCTAAACAGAGAGGTTCCGAAATCCTTTTACCTCTTTTCTGAGGTGGGGTGGACCCCCAATAAGTGTTAGCTTAGGAGCGGTCCTTTGGGTTGAGAAGTCTTACGAGACTTTCTCTTCCTTTTCAATTCTGAATCGGGTCCTTTACCTTTTCTATAACCTTCCTCCTTTAATTGTTTCATTCCTAAACAAACAAATCCTCTAATAAACAACTTTCTAGTAAATGAATTCTCTTAAAAGATCACAAATACATTAAGATAAACGAGAATGTGTTCGGACTCTTTCTTTTTCGT
This sequence comes from Papilionanthe hookeriana x Papilionanthe teres, assembly GCA_022702705.1. NCBI lineage: Eukaryota > Viridiplantae > Streptophyta > Magnoliopsida > Asparagales > Orchidaceae > Papilionanthe > Papilionanthe hookeriana x Papilionanthe teres. The sequence goes on from CM040425.1 coordinate 26,186,949, forward strand.
TCTAAGTTTTGTGACGAAAGGAAGCATAATTCGGGACTCACATTCGGAATCTACACTGCAGAAAATGACTGCACCAAAGTTAATCTTCTCCTTCACCAACGGACTGGACTTGGTTGTCTACAAGGATAAGATGCCAGACAATGGGATCATCTATTTCGGACAAGGATTTGGTGATACAGATATCAAGTTTGCTGAAGTTACTCTCTTCGCACTAATGGACAAGGTGCCAGAAACTGAGAAACCCCTGATTGAGTTCAACCTGAAGTTGACTCAAGAATTCCCTCCGCTGTAAAGGGTTCCAACTGAAAGAAGTAGTATTATTCGTAGGAGGACTGTTGTCTCTACCCCCACTGGTCTAATCATCTCTGCACCTACCCCGGCTTCTGCCAAACTGAAGGGGAAGGAAGTCTAAGTCTGTGATGAGCCTGTCACTGTGGAGGGTACAGATTTTGCTACAATACCATCTGTTTTCAAGATTGGGTCCAGTTCAAGAGTTGAACCCCTAACTCGGACTCAAAGGAGAAATAGAAGTAGAAAGATAGCCAGGATCGAGAAAGCCAAAATTCCTGAAGTTGCTTTTCTAGAGGAAATTCCTGAGGAAAGAGAAGAACTGCCTGAGTATATACCTCTGTTGGAGGGGAGTAGGTTTCACCCCCTCTCTGCTGCATCGAATGAAGAAGACGTCCGAAGGATTGCCGCTTCATTACCCCGACCTGCATACTATAGTAACTACAAAAGAAAAAGGGTTAAGACTATGCCATTTGCTCGGCTACGAACTGTGATAGAAAAATTGGCAAAGAAAGAAAGATGCCCCATGTCAGAAATCCTAAGAAGAATGGGACGAGTGCCAGGTAGATCCCGGCTCGGACCGCGAGTAGAGCCTGTTACTATTGTAGAGAAACCAAGGAAGAAAATGAGAGCTAGTGCACCTGTTGTTGTATCGGGCAATCATATTAGGGAGGACACCACCTACCAGCATATAGCCAACAGACCGTCCGGTCCTAGGCCTTCTGCTGCAGGAAGGATGGTGTGGCGGCCTATTATTACTGAGCTGAGGCCAACACAACGTCCTGAGAAGAAAAGCCTCGTCAAAGAGCCTGAATAAGAAGAAAGTGCTACTGAAATAAAAGAACGTCCCAAAAAAGAAGTTCAACAGCCATCACACGACAACCGCGAGACCGTGTGGAAGAGACCCCTCGAGGATGCTATAGGAAGGCTAAGGACGGATATCCGATGCTTGGCAAAAGAAAGAGGAGAAAAGTTGGAAAATGAAGTTGATTCATCAGAGTTCATAGATGAGAAGTATGCCAAGATCAATATGGTTGAGACACGAGCATCATCAGCTTCGCAAGGTGCTCCGACAGCTGCTGAAAGAGATGAATCGGAAGTGATGAGAGCACAGCATCGGGAAAGAGATGACACAGTTTCCCAGATGGCAAAGAGGATGGAAGAGATGGCTACTGCTTTAGCCACTCTCCAGAGTCAGGTACAACCTCAAAAGGAAACACCCCCAGAGATCATCCATATTACAGATGGAGGAAAAGAGATCACATTCGTCAATGGAGACGAGCAACCAAAGAGGGATTCTACACAAAGCATGATTCCCGAAAAGGATATTAAAAACATTGTAGAACAGCAGGTGCGAGAAGCCTTAGCACAATCCAAGAGTGGAGCATCTATTCAGACAGGTAGACCTTACCCTAAAGAATTTGATGCCATCCAATACCCAAAGGGCTTTGTACCACCTCTGTTTAAGACTTTTGATGGAACGGGAAAACCCCAGCAGCATGTTGCACATTTTCGTGCTAGTTGCTGCAATGCCGGTGGGAGTGACGTTTTACTCTTCCTTTAGTTCGTCAGTAGTTTGTCAGGCATCGCCTTCGACTGGTACGCTGAATTGCCAAATGGTTCAGTTAAGACCTTTGCAGAATTGGAAAACCTCTTCTTTAAACGGTTTGCTGGAGCTTGTCACCACATTACCATCGATGATCTAGTGGTGGAGCACCAGAAACCGAACGAAACTCTTGTGGATTACATACTTCGATGGAGAAATTTAAGCATGAAGTGTGAACCACAACTTCAGGAACAACATGCGATCGGTATTTTGCTCGAAAAGTATCCACGGCCCGATAAGCACTTCTCCTTAAAGGATTTACAATCAAGACTTTCGAGAAGTTGCTTAGCAAGGCCGGGAGCTTGCAAGAAGAGGCAAAGCAGTTAAGTTTCGTGGACAAGAATGATAAACAGAAGCCCGTAAAAACATTCGAAAAGAAGTCTGGAATCATCGCGGTAGTAGAAAAGGGCAAGCAGCCAGTACAGATACAGCTAGAGCGGCTACAGCTTAGCTATGAACCGCCGCAACATACTTACCAACAACTTCAACAGGGTTATCAATAGCCTCGACCGAGCTATCAGTCGCCTCAGCATTATGAACAACCCCCTCGTCCACAGCATACTCTGAAAGATTTTCTGAATAAAAAATATCCATTCAAAACTGAAGCAGTAGCAAAGATGTTCCGCAGTGTAATAAAAACACCAGATTTTCAGCTACCAGAGCCCAAGAGGCCAGAAGTAGTCAATAAGAAAGATCGTCCAAACTATTGCCCTTACCACAGGATGCTCCGGCATAAGATAGAGGATTGCATCACTTTCAAGATTTGGCTTGACGACAATCTCTGGAAAGGGAACATAATGATCTCGAAGGAATACATGAAGGAAACCCAAAAGGGAGGTTCCGTCAATGTTATTTCAATGGATCCTATTGTTCTGATAGACCCTTACACGACCCATGTTGGATGGAGTATCGTCTGGATAAAGTCTTCAAAGAAAATTTTGGATCACATCCAGACCACTTCAGTACAAGCTTCAACTCAAATTTTAAAACCTGCCGAGGCGGCACTATCGCTTGTGATCGAAGAACTGCCTCAGAAGGAGGAGAAGATCGTAGAAGAGAAGAAGATCGAGGCTCTGAAGGGTAGACTAGGGGCTGCTTATCCTAGGATGGTTGTTTCCGATTCGGGGGAGAAATCCCTCGAACCTCAGACTCTGTATGATTATTTGCTCGCCCCGGCGGGATCTTATAATGATAAGAGTTTTGGTGTTGGCTACGTTTTGACTGTTTCTAATGATTACGTAACTAAGGACAACCCACCTAATCCGAATCTCGATTCCGATACAAATAAAGATTCTCAAATCATACTAAACCTCAATGACCACGACGAAGGAGAAGTCGTTCACAAGGATGGCTATGAAAGCTCAACAAGTGACGAGTCTATTTGTGAATTTCGAGGAGCTCCGATTGCAATAAAATTAGAGTCATCAGATTCCGAAGCAACTGCAAAAGAGCCAGTCATTCCAATTCAAGAGGATACACCGGTAGATTCAACACCAAATTCAGACTGAAGTCAATTTAAGAAGTGGAAAAGTTCTAACCCCGAGAATGGGTCTAAAGGATAAAGGAAAGCAGGTGGTTGCTCAGGAGTAGCCAACCCCAGTAGAGGAATTGCCCATTCGGGAAGAAACCGAGGAACATGGTAATAAAGTGGACTATAACGTGCTAGCCCATCTTAGGAAGCTACCAGCCAAATTAAGCATATACGACGCTCTGATCCTGTCAAAGGAGATGAGGGAAACTCTGATCAAAGCTCTACTTGATCCAGAGATTTGTTTAGCTCAAATTGCCGGTAATTCCTCCGACGAGGTTTGCTCGTTAAAAGATCAGCGGGGTGTTACCTTCATGGACAATGATCTATTACTAGGAACGGTTGATCACAACCGACCGTTGTACATTTCAGTCACTATTGGAAAGTTTATGCTCTCCAGAGTGTTGGTTGATCTGGGAGCATCAATCAACATAATGAGCCTTCAAACGTTAGCATATTTAGAAATTGATGCGCGCGAACTTGAAGCAGACAAGATGTTATTAAGAGGGTTCAATCAGAAAGGAGAAAGAGCTCTTCGATCGATAACACTACTAATGAAGACCGGTGACTTAGCAAAGACAACCGCAAAATTTCACATAATTGATTCTGAAACATCATTCAACACTCTACTGGGTCGGCCATGGATCCATGAAAACTGGATGGTACCGTCGTCTCTGCACCAGTGCATAAAATATTATGAAGGAGGAGAAAAGTGTATCAAAGGTGATTTGCAACCATTCTCCGTGCATGAAATTAGAATTCACAAAGATGCAGCCTATTACGCGCCTTCGAAGAAAAAAATCTTCTCCAAAAATGTCATACCAAACGAAGCAAAAGAAGTGCAAGACGATGAAGAGCCTGAAATTCTAGTCCAACAGTTACTCACCACTCCCTTACGGCGAGAAGGTGAAGGTTTCTCTAGAACTCGCACCCGAGGTCGAGGCCGGAGACGAGGTGGTGGAAGAGACGTTAAAACAATTGGACAGAAGAAACCAGTCATTGACGTTGATTGGGAGACCAGTTCCGAAGGAGAAGAAATCAAGAAAGAAGCAGCAATAGTAAATCAAAAGAAACCCCAGTTCAAGATCTCTCTCGAAGATGAAAAAAATGAAAAATATAAATCAATGTATGAGAAGATTAACCACTATGTACATACTATGACCCTGACCCCGATCCATTGTAATAAGATCGAGGGTATGGTGGTCAAGGAAGTGCGTGGAGGTGGTGCTAAGCCAATCAAGTTTCACCGTGGTGCTTCTTCTTCCAAAACTGAAATGATGTAAAATTTGAAGATGTTGCTTCATCTGAGCTAATGGAATTGCCTTTTGAGTGGTATTCTCCCTGTGTTCAAAATTTAATTCAACGTGGTGTCTTACCTCGACGATGGACAAAAGGCCGATCACAACACTTTGAAAAATTATGGAGTAATGCCAGCCTGCCTCCCAATTCAAAACATGGTCTCATATTCGGCACTGTAGGATCAGTTGACGATACGGGATTTTGCTTGGTTGTCATTTGCAAGCCTAATGAAGACTGCTTGGAAGCCTCAAAAGATCTTGAAGATCTGCAAGTCAAAAATGCTCCGCCAGAATTCAAAGAAGAAGTTAAATCTACAATAAACGAGTTAATGGAAGTTAACTTAGGTATTAGCGAAGAGGCTAGGCCGACCTTTGTTAGCTCTTTACTCAATAAAGAAGACTCTGAAGAGATAATCAAGCTATTGATGGAATTCAAGGACTATATTGCTTGGAGTTACGATGAAATGTCAGGATTAGCTCCAGAGGTCGCAGTTCACAAGTTAGGAGTAGATCCCACTGCCATTCCAGTCAGACAAGCTCCGAGAAGAATGCGCCTGGAGATTGAGCAACAAGTTATAGCTGAAGTTAAGAAACTAATAGACGCTAAATTTGACCGTGAAGAGCAATACCCGACTTGGTTAGCCAATGTGGTACCAGTCAGGAAGAAAAATGGTCAGATCAGAATCTGCATAGACATCAGAGATTTAAACAAAGCATGTCCAAAGGATGAATTTCAGCTACCAATTCCAGAATTGATGATCGACATCGCTTCAACACATGAAGTCTTCTCATTCATGGATGGATTATCAGGATACAACCAGATAAAGATGGCACCAGAAGATGAAAAACTTACAGCCTTCAGAACGCCGATCGGGGTATACTACTACACAGTGATGCTGTTTGGATTAAAGAACGCAGGAGCAACCTATCAAAGAGAAATGACAAAGATTTTTTATGATCTCATTCACAACCAAGTCGAGTGCTACGTGCATGATGTAGTCATCAAAAGCAAACTAAAAGAAGATCATTTGTATGATTTGAGAATTATTTTCGAGCGGTTAAGACAATATAACCTAAAGATGAATCCCTTGAAATGCGCCTTCGGTGTCACCTCTCGAAAATTCTTAGGATTTGTTGTCCGACATCGTGGAATTAAAATCGATCCAGAGAAGATTAAAGCTATCTTAGAAATGCCGCCTCCTAAAACCTTAAAACAGCTACGGTCCTTTCAAGGGAAATTGGAATATCTTCGACGCTTTATCTCGAATTTGTCAAGAAGGTGTCAGCCATTTTCTACTTTAGTTAAGAAGGATGCCAAGTTTACTTGGGACTCCAAATGTCAACATGTCTTTGATGACATTAAACAGTATTTAATGACACATCCTGTTTTAGCAGCCCTAGTCTCGGGTAGACCGTTGATACTTTATACTGTAGCTCTAGTCGACTCTCTCGGAGCCCTGCTAGCCCAGGTCAATGACGAGGGAAAAGAAAACGTGCTCTATTACCTAAGCCGTCGTCTCAGCACAGAAAGATAAAGAATTGCAAATGATAGTGCCCGATAAGGCAGGAATCAGACTAATCTTTATAACACTGGAACGGGGAATGTTAAGATTCTCCTACCACTTAACAGAACTGTGTACAAATAACGAAGCCGAATACGAAGCCCTTATAACCGTACTGGAATTAACCATTCAGATGGGTATAACAGACATCAACATCTACAGAGATTCTCAGTTGATCATTCAATAGGTCGCCAGACAATACAAAATTCTAAAGCTAAGACTCAAACAATACTTTCAGTATGCCATGAAATTGTTGGAATAGATTCCGAACGTAACAATCTATAAGATTCCAAGAAAAGAAAATGCTCTCACAGATGCGTTAGCTTGACTTGCAAAAGAATTTTCCTGCTTACAGGATGAGTTAGTTGAAATGTCAGTTCAGGGACGACAGGTCCTATCACAGCTCGATATGGACACGATACACAAATCAGAAGGAAAAGAAAAAAGAAACAATTGCAACAGTGACAGAAAATACAGAAGATTGGCGGCAGCCACTAATAGACTACTTGCAAATAGGAAATCTACCATACGATAAGTCGATAGCCCATCAAATCAAGAAAAGAACTCTATCTTACGCATTAATAAACAACACGTTATACAGAAGTTCTTTTGATCAGATGTGGCTAAGATGCCTGAGCAGGTCTGAGGCTCATGAAATTGTCAAAGAAGTACACTCAGGACTTTGTGGCCCTCATCAATCGGGTCCAAAAATGAAAATGAAGATTAAAAGACTAGGGTACTACTGGCTCTCAATGATGACCGATTGCATGAAGATTTCCAAAGGTTGTCACCAGTGCCAAGTGCATGGAGTGGTTCTACATCAACATCCAAATGTGCTACATCCGACAATCGCGTCGTGGCCATTTGAGTATTGGGGCAATGATATTGTGGGTCCGATAGAACCGCCTTCTTCAAGAGAACATCGCTTCATTCTTGCAGCTACAGATTACTTTTCTAAGTGAGCAGAAGTAGTACCGGTCAGAGAAGTGAAAGTACATCACGTGCTACAGTTCTTCAAGAATCAAGTCTTCTACCGTTTCGGACTACCGCGCAAAATCATTTCAGATAATGGGTCCGCGTTCAAGAGTACGAATATCAACAATTTTGTCAGAAGACACGAGATCGACTGGCGCTATTCAACAATCTACTACCAAGAGCGGACGGCCTGGCCGAGGCTTTTAATAAAACTCTCATCCAAATCCTAAAGAAAACTTTGGATGAAAATAAGAGAAATTGGCACGAGAAGTTGTTAGAAGCCTTATGGGCCTACAGGATGACTTTCAGAACTCCCACCCAGTCTACACCTTATGCTTTAGTGTACGGGTCCGAGGCCGTCTTACCCTTGGAGGTACAGCTTCCCTCACTCAGAATTGCTGTTGCAAACAAGATCACTACAGAAGAAAATGCCAAACTATGACTAGAAGATTTGGAAAGCTTGGAAGAGAAAAGACTTTCAGCACAGCAGAATTTGGAATTGTATCAAGCCAAGATGATCCAGGCCCATGATAAATTAGTCCGTCCAAGGAAATTCAAGGTTGATGATTTGGTTCTAGTACTCAGAAGACCTATTCTTGCACACCGCAAGATAGGTAGTAAATTTGAACCGACATGGGAAGGGCCATTCGTGGTCGAGACAGTTTACTCAGGAGGTTCCTACCAGCTTGTAAATTGCCGTGGAGAACGACCTATGCTTCCAATTAATGGACAATATCTAAAGAAGTATTACGCAACCTGATGTTTCTAAGGATAAATCCTCATTCCAAGAAGCACGGGCACAGTAATTACTTATGACTGGGTCCGAACCCAAAAATATAAATAAAAAAAGTGGACGATAAAGAAAATCATTTAAAAAAAATGTTAAAAGAAAACATGTGAAATCATGATAATAAAGTTTTTATCCTTCCTTTCAAATCAAGTCTCACTCTTGATCTTTCTTCATCTTTTCCTACTCCTATTTAAATTTAAAATAAATGAATAAAAAGCTCTTCATTAATAAACAAATTTGTTTTTATTTTCCTTCTATTGTTCTTATTCTTGGTACATCCCCTGATCCTTTCCTTATTTTTCACAGGGAAATGTCGAACGGGCGGTTGGTTCTGAACTTTAAGAATGGCGTGAGTCTAGCACTCGATAAAAAGAGTATGAATGATGGAGCCGTGATTGAGATCAACTCTGACTTCACACCAATCGGGCTACAATACGAAGAAAATGATTGGACCCCGATTGATCGGAAAGAACTCCACAGCCATACAGTGATGAAATTGGGTGGCTCAAATCAACCATCTACCAGCAAGAAGAGAAACGTAAATACCGATCATGCAACAGGAGAAGATAAGAAAGTTAAGTCCATTGTTGCTACAGCAGAGAGCAGGCTTGTCAGTGCCATGCCTACAGAAACCCAAGGGGTAAGGAGAGCTGCTCTCACTGCCACCCAGCGGAGGAACAAGAATCGCCGCATTTGCAAGATGTTAACCAAGTTAGCAGCACATCAACATGAAGAGACAGTTGCTACCGTCAATACAAATACTCCGAAGAAATTGGTTCGTCAGGAACCTGAAAGGAGGAGACCAACTCCAAGGAAAGCAGAGCAGATAAAGGAAATCTTAAAAAGAGCAGAAATAGAATCAGCGCCTCGACGCCAAATAAATGCACTAGTTTTAAAGAGTCTTATTGCGAAAGCAATCCTAGAGGATGTCCCGACAGAGACTATCCCCGAGGAGCCAAGACATGCAGGAGAGCGTGCCGGGGCTGAACCATACATTCCCCATTACATTACTAGACCTCGCCGATTACAGATAATTCCAGAACATGAGTTGGAAAGAATGCAGAATGTTGAAAAGAATACTTTTGAATACTTTAAGAGAATTGGAGGGAAGAGGATCAATATCTTAGAAGGCCTCGAGCTGCATACAGATGTATTCTCGGACTACGAACAACAGTAAACTGTAGACTGCATCATTAAACTTCAGAAGATTGGCCGAGCTGGTCGTCTGAGGGAGAAACTTATTCAGAACCGCGAAGATGGATGCCAGGAAAAGGAAGAGTTACGATCCAATGCGGATGTTGCTACAACTTCGTGGTAGACAAAAAAGGGAATCCACCAGGAATACTCTGTCGCAGTGAGGTGGATCTGATGCCGAATATTATTAAAAGAATGGTAAAAAGGATGATAACATGGAGGGTATTGCCTGCAGATTGCATACCCAACAGCTGCATCATTAACATCTACAAGGAGGGTCTGCATACCTCCACACATAGACCATCATGATTTTGTTAGATCTTTCTGCACAGTGTCTCTCGTCAACCAGTGCAATATCATGTTCGGATCTGACCTCTGGATAGTAGGGCCCAGTGAATTCCGAGGGCCAGTAGAGATACCACTACCGGTACATTCCGTCATGGTGTTAAAAGGGAATGAAGCAGACATTGCAAAACATTGCATTCCAGGAGTGCCTGTTGAGCGGATCTCTGTTACTTTCAGGAGAATGGATGACAGAAAGATTCCTTTTCACTTCCAGCCAGATCCAGAGTTAGAGAAACTCCGGCCTTACGAGCTGTGAGTTACATGGGAGATAGCACACCTCCAATACACATCCATACGGCATTCCAGCCAAGGATGACTTGGAAGGTGATGTTATTGTCCATGTATCTCACTATTCATACATGGATTTTTGCAGATGCTTTTAGAACAAACTTGAAGAATCTTACACAATCCGTTTTGGATTTATATGGATTGTATGAGAAATTAAACTCTCAAAGAAAATATCATCATGTTTTGGATCAAGATGTATGATGTATTTTCGACGAGATTGGAATGAAAATGATCATGTCATGTTTTGACTTCACCTCTATTTGTGCAAATTGACTGGGAAACGCCATTAGGTTAAATGAACTTCGAACAAAGAACAAAGGGAAAATAAAAATAAATGAGAACGCTTTTAAAAATCTGAATGTCAAAACAAACTACAAATAATCACGAACTCTAAATAAAAATGAACTCTAAATTGAAAATCAAGCTAAAAATCAAATCACAACAAACGACTAAGACAAATTCCTGAATCTGAAATCTCCAGCCTTCGGCTATTCTCAATCTCTTTTTGACTCTCCATATTTCCTTCCCTCTTTTGAGAAGGTCAACTGAATCTACTGACACAGAACCACAAAAATTTTCGATTTGGTTGTGATGGCATGGATTCATATCCTTCGCCAAATAATCAGACTTTGATCGATCCTCGTGGGACGTGGAACACTTTCACGTCTCATTCCAAATCTTCCGCTAAACTCAAATCTTCACAACAAATTTCTACCCTTTAAACCTTCAAGACTGGAACCAGATTCCAGTTCTCTTTAAACCTTCGAGACTGGAACCAGATTCCAATTCACTTTAATCCTTCGAGATTGGAACCAGTTTCCAATTCTCTTTAAACCTTCGAGACTAGAACCAGATTCCAGTTCTCTTTAAACCTTCGAGATTGGAACAAGTTTCCATTTCTCTTTAAACCTTCGAGACTGAAACCAGATTCCAGGTCTCTTTAAACCTTCTAGACTGGAACCAGATTCCGGTTCTCTTTAAACCTTCGAGACTAGAATCAAAATCCGGTTCTCTTTAAACCTTCGAGACTGGAACCAGATTCCAGTTCCCTTTAAACCTTCGAGACTGGAACCAGATTCCAGTTCTCTTTAAACCTTCGAGACTGGAACTAGATTCCAGTTCTCCTTAACCTTCAAGACTAGAACCAGATTCTAGTTCTCTTTAAACCTTCGAGACTGGAACCAGATTCCAGTTCTCTTTAAACCTTCGAGACTGGAACCCGATTCCAGTTCTCTTTAAACTTTCGAGATCAGTACCTAAATTCTGATTCTCATCCTTTTCAATCGATACTTAAACTCCGATTATTACTCTGAGGCTGGTACCTAAATTCCAGTTCTCTTCGCAATCCCGAGGTTGGAACCTAGGTTCCAATTCTCATTTCAAATCCAGATTTCCTTGAATTGATTTTAAATTAAACCTCAACCAAAATTGAGACTCAGAACAAATCGAAATCAAAACTCACACATTAAAAAATAAAACTCGAAATAGAAAATGAAATGAAATCTAAATCAAATTTCCCCAGATCTTACAATCTGGAATTCACCTCCTTCTCTTTTTCCCAGCGAGAGATCAGGCATCTCCAGTCTTGGAGATATACTCGATACTTCCCAGCGGAAGTTTATTTCTACTATGTTCTAAGTGTGTCACTTAGACGTCTGTGTTGGTTTTATTGATCTCTTCGGTCAACGCCAATACGCGCGGTGTGCTTGGTTAGCACACCACACCTATTGGGGTCCATTTGTTGACCTCATTTTTGATGAGGTCTTTTCTCTTCTCTCTCCTTAGTACTAAGGATCTAGCCTTAGGCTTTCCCTTTGACTATCTTAGAGGATTAGAAATAGAACTCACCACTTAGAAATTCAAATACCTTTGAACTCCCTGCAAAACCCATAAGTTTGATTGTAAACCCCCTAAGTCACTTGGAGGGTTAAGATCAAATGCGGAGGTTTAAAGGATGAGTTCCTCATAGGACTCTTTGGCCATAGGACTACCCTGGGTGGTCTGGTCTGCTGAGGGTTGACCTGCACACATTACACTTTGACACACATTCCAAATCCTAAAACCATTCATACCCTAGCTTGACTTTCTGACTCATGTAGGTAATTCATATGGATGGACCTTAACCCCTAGGCCCTTGGCTAGGAGGGTTAGGAACAACATAGTGAATGCCTCAAATGAGTCCTCTCATGGCTCTTATGGGCTTGATATGGCTTCATGGCTCAACCAAAGTGATTCCATTCTACTCAAACTTGATCAATCTTTATTTTTCCAAAATTTCAATTTTTGACCCCCGGGGCCCTACACATACCAAACCTACCAAATGTTCTTGAAGCTACCCAAAATTTGCAAAAATTACCTAAATTACACAAAAATCCTCAAAACCAATCCTAAACATTTCCCCCCACTCAAATTGATCATCCTTAGCCAAATATACCAAAATTTCCAAAAATACCCCCCAAAACATTCTAAATACCCAAAATGCCCTTTTTAACCAAAAAATCCATAAATTCCAAAAATTCTCAGAAAATTCCAGAATATCTCAAATATTCCCAATTTTATTTTGTTCAACTACACCATAGGTCAATTATGTCAATTTAACCCACTTTTACCAAAACCCCCAAATTGGCCCATTTTTAACCAAAGTAAGCCCAATGTCAAACCAAACCACTCCAATTGACCTCAATGTTGATCCAATTCAATTCTAAACTTCAATTCAATATCCCCAATATCAATGTAGACCAAATCCTAGCCATATTTGATTAACAATTGAATCTAATTCCAATTTGAAGCTTAAAGCCAAATTTTGGCCCATGACCTAAACTTAGCCCAAACCAACCCAATTCAACTCCAATTAACACCAAATCTTTTCCTAAACCTTCCTAATATCCATAAAAACAAAAAACTAACAAGATTTGCCCCGAATTTGAACCTAAACTCCACCCAAACCTAACCCAAAACCAAAATCCCCATTTTATGCCTAAACCAACCATAAACCCAAATGGGCCCAAATCTCAAAATCAAAGTCCACCAAAGTTGAAAACTCTTTGTGACACTCCCATAAAAATTTCTCAACATTAATTTTACATCAAATCTAACATTAGCCCAACCTTAGCCCAAGTTAGCCCATTTTGACCCACTTTGGCCCCTTTACTAAAAAAGCCCTAATTAAATCCAATTCCACTCTAAATGATACCAAATCTTTTCTAAAATGTTCATGACACATCCCTAAACTAAACCCAACATTTATTTGGCCCAACCCCTTACCAAATTTTCAACCAAAAGTTCATTTCAAAATCTAAAAGTCCACTCCCTTAAAGCATTTAAAAGCCCACTCCCACCAAATCCTTAAAGCACAAAACCCATTCCAAAGCCCACATGAAATTTCCCCTCATCACCCCTTTGATTTAAATCAATCCCTAAAGTTCTAATTGATTATCAAATTATTCCAACCTTGGCCTCATGACAATCTCCCTTAAAATCATCAAAAATGCCAATAGCCTTCTTCATGCAAATGACTTGACTTTTCCAAAGCCAAATGAAACTACAATGGTGTTATTCACAAGCCATATGAAGCCATGATAGCTTGGCCTTGTCATCAATCCATTTATGGCAAGAGAGGGGAGCCCTTTAATGATCCCCTTAAAGTTGATTAAACATTCCCATGCTTCCCTTAACCTATGCTTAAACTTAATTTTACTTGGATTGTGACTTGACCCCACTAATCAAGCTGACCCAAGTGACTTTCTCTTCAGCCCAAACCAGCCTTGGTTTGTGCACTCAACCCAAACCCAAGACTTGATCCAATTGAACCTAAAATGACCCCCTTCAACATACCACTTAAATCCAAGCTCTTTACACATGGCCAACCTCCATTGCTTGCACCAAATTCAAGCCCTGACCTCTTTGACCCTGAGGGTGACCCATGCCTGGCCGGCCAGCCACCATAGTCGCCGGAGAACACCATGGCCGAGAGCACCCATTTGATTCAAAAAATTCAAACTCACTAGCTGAGCTGTCCCAAATCAATTGGATTCCATGGTTGTTCTTCCCTTGATCAAGGCAGCTGATCCCAAGCCCTAACTCCCCCGGGGCGGCCCTCCAGCCATGCCTATTTAAACCCACCACCTTCTCGGCCAAACAAGGTGATGAACCAAAGCTTAACAAAACTCTGCCAAAATTGCTCCAGAACCCTCTCCTAACCAAGAGCAATTGATCCCCAGTGTCCCTTTGCGCTAATCCCCATTAACAGAGCTAAATTTCTCAGTCAAAAATCCACCTAAAAACTAGGACAACTCTGAAACCTCCACCAAAATCAAATCAAACTCACCCACACCTGCACAGGACCAAGAGAAGGAGTTCTCTCTATCGGCCAAGCTTTGAAATCGGGCTTGGTAGAAGTTGTACCAAGGCAATTCCCCAGAGCCAGAGACTTCATCTGGAGCCTCCTTGGCTGCAATCAAAGGTGCCACAACTCTCTGATTGAAGCTTCACTTCTCAGAACCAATGTATAGACCTCTCCTTTCTCTCGAGCTTCCAGTGATTCTCTATTTTGATTGGCTTAATTTCATAGCATGTAAACCATATAGATGTGTTCGTCTCTTCAAGACGAATCCATAGAGCATAAGAACACGAAAATCCATTGAGAAATGAGAGAGTTCTTAGGGTTTTAGTGTGGACGATCACGGGTGCACACCAGTCGTAGATGATGACCAGGCGCCGTCCGATCGAGCGTGTATCGAGTGGACGGTCCAGATTACGTCGGACCGAAGGACGTTACATGAACCGCAGACCCCCAGAGCGCTGAGTCAGATGGCGGCGTCGAATGGGAGCGCGACGCGTGGGCTTTCGGAGCTGCCGAGGATGAGTCGGCGCGGCGTGGATAAGTAGAAAAATATGGATTTTTTTATTTATTTAAATACCCAGAACTTAGAAAATACATATCTTTGTGTAGTAAAATCACAAAAATAAAATAAAAATACCCTCTTGCTCAGTGAACAGAGGAAAATAATGTGCAAAAGAAATTAAGATATTTTGATGAATATTTTATTTTTAATTAATTATTTACTAATTTCAGTATTTTAATTCTCCATTTGCATAAAAAAATCACCATGGCATGAGACTATAGGGCTTTTGAAGCCTCTGATTTTGGGAACATTCCCTGAATTTTTCAAGATCAGAGGCTATCTCTATGGCAAGTTATCTATTTTTGAAGTTTATGTCACTGTTTTTGGTATTTTAATTCCATTAATTAGCATATTACTTAGAAAATTCTAGGAAAATTTTGTGAAGTTTCTTAGGACGAGAGGACCCCAAGATAATTATGTTTTGAGTTAATTCATTAAGAATAACCCTAATTGGCCTAATTACTCAAAACTGAACTTTAATTAATTAGGGTTGACCACACATCAAAAGAACTTGAAAATAACTCTCCACTGATCTTTAAGATTAGAGGGACCTCATATAAAAATTTGGAATCAATTAGAAATGTTTAACCCCACTAAATGGATTAATTAAGTCACATGACCAAAATTAAACTTTAAAAATTCATAACTCCAAAAATACACTTTAAAAATTCACAAAATCAGTTTTGGGGCTTCTCTAATATGAGAGGAATCTTAGAAAATTAAAATTAAATTTTTCTAAAAATCATCATTTTTCACCATACCTTAATATTTTAAATAATTAAAAAATAATAAAAATCACAAAAATATTAAAAATCATAAAAATGTCATATTTTGACTCCTAATCACTTAGGAACAAACCAAATTTTTTTTCCAAGTCTTAAAGTAAAGATATTAAATTTTAAATGCTTAATACAATTTTTGAATTAAAAAAATGAATTTCCCAACCTTTTCAATAAACTAATTCTAATAAATCAAAGAAAAATCAAAATATTATAACATTTGTTTCTCTGAACTCCATGAGGTCAGAGGGACTTAAGAAAAATATAAAACTTAATTTTCAACCTTTATTTTATTTTATAATTAATTAACACCCAAAAAATAAAAATAATTATAATAAATAAAATATAATTGAAAAAATCACCAAAATTGGTCCAATTGGTCCTCTAGTCATTAGGAACATCACTTAATTTTATTAAGGACAGAAACCTTTCCTTGGTCATGTTGTTGAATTTCCACTGAAAATCCCTATTTTCTATTAAAATAATAATATAAATTAAATTAAATTCAGAAAAATCACATTTTCCCCTCTAATGTCTTAATTTACGTATGAGTAAAGTGACATAAAAATTTTAAATTCATTTGAGCTCAATTTAGTGAGTTATGAAATAAATAAGCCTAAAGGGGCATATAGGTAATTAAAGGGTTTTAACCCAAATTAACATTTAGGTTTAATCAAAATGGGGAGGGTAAAATGTTTGATTTTAAAATTTTCATTAGAAGATTGAAACCTAGAGAATTAAGGGGTAGAAACTCATTAATCATCTTGAAAATATTTAAATTAAACCTTAATTAATTAAACAATTTGAATTTTGGAAGAATAAGTTAAAATTTGGATCATTAAAACGGGGATATAATTTAGAGAAACTATAATAACTTAAACTAAAATCCCTAAATGAATCACTTTAATAATATTTAAGTTTTAATTTAATTTAAAGTGATAATTGAAATTAATAATTAATTAATTAAAAGAAAAGTGAACTTTAATTAAATTAGAACTTAAAACATTAAATAATTTGATAATTAAATTGAAATAAATTTAAAACATTAGAAAAAATTATTAATTTCAAAAATCACTTGAAAACAAACTTAAAACAAATTTGAAACATTAAAAATCAATTTCAAAAAAATAATTCTTAATTAAAAAATCAAACCAATTAAAGGTTAATCTAGAATATTGCAATTAAATTAAAATTAAATCATTAAAGTTAAAATTAAATAATTTAAACTCTTTCAATTCAAATGGTTTAAAGCACTTAAGAATAAAACAACTTGAACACTATTCCAAACTTAAATTTATTAAAATTTTATAACTAAATTAAATCACCTTAAATCACCAATTCCAATTTTAAATCATTAAATTCTTTAACAATTAATTTGCCCTTAAAGGCTTTCGTTGTCATAACTCTTAAGTAAAACATCAAGTGAAATGTCACTTTACTTGTAGGATAATCAAACATCCTAATTCACTGAGCAAGAAACTAAACTAAATTTTGGGATGATTAATTCACCTGTGTAATAAAATTCATTTGGACTCAAAAAATAATCCCAAAAATATTGAAAAGATGTTTAGGATTTGTCCTAAACACTTCCTCAATATGATGGGATGTTTTAGAAGAACAATTGAAGTTAATTGTCCTTTGATGAAGAAAAATCATCCTTAACAAAACACAAGAACCTAGACGTCATAGGAGATGACTAGCAATAGGATTAGGAATTTGGTAGACAACCAAAACCCTTCCCTTAGCTTTACCTAGGTACTGGTTATAAACATTTAAATGCCATAACATGTGTTTTAAGTGCAGCTTGGAATGATGAGAAGACTCTCCTGGTACACATTTATTTTATTGCAAGTTACTTACATGTACTACGCTTTACCTTTCTTGCATGTTAAACAAGATTGTTGTATGAAAACTAAAACCTTTAGGATATACACAAAACTGAAATCGAAAACTAAATTAAAAGTCACAACAAGATAAAATCCACCTCCACAACATTTCAAAAGATAAAACAACTCAAAATTTAATCACAAACAGAACATAAAACTGCAATTATAATTAAATTAAAACATCTTGTTGGATGATCGGGAATACCTCGGATGATGTAACCTACGTGTTGCTAACGGGATTTCCCACGGTCTAAATGAAAGTGTGGAACTCATTCAGTTGAGTTTAGCAAATTCATCTGGACTAAGTGAATCCGATAAAAATAACGGTGCCGGAATGATGGAACCGTAGGATCTTAACCGGTGTTGTTATAATCAACTTTGAGATTCCCCTAATAAAACACTAAAGACATTTGGACTTTAAAACTTTTCTAAACCAAAACACTTCTATCATCCCCTGATTTTCACCTTCTAAAACTAAACCTTTGCAACAACAAGGAGCTTGAAGCACAGCGGGCAGCACAGCCTTCTTTGTCAGCAAAACTTAGATCGACATCAGCAAAACATATCTTAGTTTTAAATAACCAAGCCATAAGATTTCGAGGTAGTTTACCTAGTGCAAACATAAATCCTCAACTTTTCATTAGGCATTTGCATAATCATATTATGTAAATTAAGTCCTAACCGGTCTTAGGATTCCGAGGTAGTTGTTTGGTACGACATAAATCCTCACATCTTGGAGGCTATTTATATGATTGTGTCGTACAAATATAAGTCCTAATTAATTAAAATTGGCAAGATTGAAATGTTAAATAAATTCTCAAATTGAAGCCAAACAATAAGATAGTTTGGGAAGTTGCCAAGATTCTTCTTGGATCCTCAGCTTCTCCTACTTATCTTCCTTTGGACTCTTAAAATAAACTGTTCCAAATTTGATCTATTTCCTATTGAAATTTCCAAAATCCAATTGTTTGGAAAGCTTAAACTTCAAAATTCTTGAGAGCAAAACCACTGATCATTATCGAGAGTTTTCTTAAATGATTCCCGTCATTTAAGATGTAGTTAACTATAGGGGTTTGCCCTTATAGGAAACTTTAAGAACCCAGGTAATATAAACCCTGCTTAATTTCTTTTATATTAAGCAGGGGAACTTGTCGGCTTATAAAATTGGTTCGCAGACCAAACAAATGTCACAAATCGTCTAGTTTATTTAATCGAGCCCCGCCATCAAGCAGTGTGTCTATTCTTCGAGATGGATACATGATTTGTAGTGCGGTGTTCATTTATATAAACTATTCGGGATGTGAGATCAGTTTGATTTCATATCCTAAAATTTTCAAACTTAAAATTATTTTAAAAATCAAATGCTAATTTCTAAATTATATATATATATATATATTTATTTATTTATTTAAATTAAATTTAAAATCTAAAATTCGCCGACAACTTCTGTAGGGGACCCCTTTTCAAAATAAAACAATACAACCTAAAAATATGCTGACACTCTCCAATCTCTCCAAAAGGGTAGAAATCTACATTTCTACTCCTATTCTAAAATCCCTAAACATTCTCCAAGATTTTTTCCACTTTTCTCCTCTATTTCTCTACTCATTTGTAACATAAATTCGCCATTTTAATGAGTATGGACCAATTTCTAAGAGTTCCCTCAAGCACCACTTCGAAAAAGCGTCCAAATAGGTCGCGTTTAGGCCCAAAACCGCCAAAAGTCAGTTCATACTCGTCTAGGGCGCTGTCGGCAGGTTCGAGCTCGCTGTCGGTGAGCCTTTCGGGCACTTTTTGGTGTTTTCTGGAAAATCTCGCTGTCAGCGAGCGGGCTCTGTACAGCTCCACTGCGAGCGGGCTCTGTACAGCTCCACTGTCGGTGAGCCTTTCGGGCACTTTTTGGTGTTTTCTAGAAAATCTCGCTGTCAGCGAGCGGGCTCTGTACAGCTCCACTGTTTGGCTCTGTTTTAGCTTCGATTCGCCCTACAAAATAAGCATAAAAAAAACCTTTATTTACAGTGTAATCTCATTCAAAAATATGCATGAAGTGTAAAAGAGATTAAGCATCAAAAGACTTATCGAAAGGTGTCAAGGCAGAATTTTATTTCTTGCTTGTTTTTGCTCCAAATTGCACCGTTTTTGCTTCCTTTTGCTTCAATCACCATTTCTTGTACCTAAAACCAAAAAACATACAAAATTCCTTCCTTTAAAGTTTAACATCATAAAAAATCAGTAAAATGATATAGCAAAAAGCGTATATATTTTAGGCGTGTCAATATCCCTCAAACTTAACTGTTACTTGTCCTCAAGTAACACTTTTACTACATAAAAATATAACTCAAGGCAATGCACTTTTCACCTGTAAGACACTAAAATTTTTCATTTAAAAGAATATATTGGTCAGACTTTTGGAAAGAAATTAAGTAACTCAGGTTAACACTACAAGTATAAGAATATTTAGTAATCAAGTCAAAGGGTTCTAGTGTTCTATTTATTTCAAGATAAACCATAATTTGTTACGTTAAGAATGCCTTGAAAGATTATGTGAAAAAGGATTTCATGCGAACTTCATCAAAATGTAGGCCAATACTTTAAATATAAATTCAAAAATGAAATCAAGTTCTCCCTTTAGGGTGATTCAAGTGAAGGCAATTTTTGATTAGGCATCTCCTCAAGCTTCTCCTCATAAATATTTTTCTTTCTTTTTTTTTTCTTTTCTTTCGGTGTCACTTTCAATCCCCTTTTTTTTCACTCTCTTCTCTTTTTCTCTTTTTTTAATGAGGATTACTATATCTAGAGAGCCTGTAATGATTTTGAACTTTACTCTCCTCTTTCTAAAGTTTAAACCTGAAACACATCCTTACTTTATAATTAGGTATGAGCTTTATTATTCATCATAAAGTCACAGTCTTTTCTTAACACACAATACATTAAGTCTCTTAACACTTCAAAAATACAGTTTTCTTTACTTTAAATAGTTAACTATAATCAAATTATTTCATACCAAATATCTTATTCTTATAAAATTAACTTTTATTACTAAAAACTTTCATCTAATCCTTCCATAATATTCAACTGAAATAAAAATTTTTAGTTATCTAAAGTGAGGTTCAATTGCCAGAAGTTATGCTAATAATTTTTGAAAATATAATAATTGAGAACAAATAAGTGTTAATATTTTTCTTCCCCCCAAACATAAAATTTAAATTATTTTGCAATTAATTCCATAAAACGTATCAAGAAGAAAAAGTAAATGTTAAATATACTTACTACTACAACATCCTATAAAATTGATATCATGCATAATCAGGATAGAATGACTGTAGAAAAAATTAAATCTAGCCTAAAACATGCTTGTAATAAAATTACACTAAAAGGAAGTATTTTCACTTTAAAATTTTACTTTTCTTCCTACCCCCAAACTTAATTTTTAACATATATAGCATTCAGTACAGAAAATATAAGCAAAAAGAAAACAATTTAGAAATTTTATCTACCACAAATGTCTATCAAAACCATTTACAAGTATTCATTAGGATAGAACAATATGCAGCAAAAAGTAAATCTAAACTAATCATGCCAGAATGAAATTAACTAAACCAAAGTCTAACTAGCGTAGCATGTATCAGCTTGGGAATATAAAAATGTTCATCAAGACCTAAATAAAGTTGTAACACAAACATAAACACACATATGATAAATGAGGTCAATTCTTCCATTAACTAATCACATCACATTGATTTACTTCCAATTTCTAATGGAATCACTACACTAGTAAATTAGGTACTTTAAAATGATTTTATAGATTATAATCCCAAAGATAAAATTATCCTTGATGTATTGTCTCCAAGGCACCAATCTCAGGCATCATCTAATCTCTATAATTAAGCACCTCTAACAGTTATAAAGATAGTGTAAAATCATCCATATGGTGTTCATCAAATAGGTTCACGACTCCTACCTAATGAAAATAAAGTTGCAGAAAGGAAGTAATAAATTAAGAAGGAACTATCAATGTTCAAAATTCATGATTTCTCTTGTAAAACTCAATTCTGGGCGAGACCCAAGTCACAGTGGACTCAATAATCCAACTACTGCAAGAGATCAAGTCTAGCCATAATAAGAAGTTTAGGAATCACCTCACTCATGACACACAAAGATCAATTCAAATACTAATAATCCAAACATCTACCAATCATCAATCAAATTGATCAATCCACTATAAAGAAAATACAATAGATCACTAATAATCATGACTCTCAAGCACACTAAATCAAAGTACACGGTTAACTATGGGTTGCCTCCCATAAAGCGCTTGGTTTAACATCGTTAGCCCGACAAATGATTCCACCTGGATCAAAATTTCATTTAAGTAATCCTCGATCAATAGCTCAATCATTTCCAGATCCAGGGATTCCAATAAAATCCTCAAATTTTAATTTTTCATTTAGCTCTTCATTTTCAGTTGGATTTATATCATAATTCCTCGTATTTCTTTCTAGATCCAATATTCCTCTATTGGTTTTATGAATTAGCATATTAATATCATCCTTGAAATTTATTAGAAAAGGATCTTTATAAAATACTTCAATATCTCCCAAATTTTGGTTCAAATTATCTCTAGATAATTCAGATTCAGGATCAAATTCTTTTATGTCACTCTTATGATTCAAGTTATCTTCCAATTCTTCCCCTTTATAATTATTAAATGATGGAGGATCTATCTTAGTTAAGGAAATAGGTTTTTCTAATTCCCTTGGAATTTCTTCCAATGGTCTTCTAATATCCTTATCCTTTTTCTTAACTCAAAGTTCTTTTGGAATTTATCCTCAAATTCTCTTCCAAATCTTAGTTCAATAATTTTATATCGTTCATCACTCAATTGAGGTTTTTCTTGTGATTGAGTTGTATCTAAAGATATAAAGACTGGTGGTGTAGATGAATTACTTAAATAGATAGACTTTAAAATTGTATGGGGTACATCCATCTTAAGTTTATAAGATTTTTCAACATATGGAATTAAAAGTTTACTATTTTTGGTAGCATCCATCATTTCACACCTCTCCTGAACATACATACAGTATTCTTTAAATAACCTTTTTGAATCATCATGAAAGTGTATTTCATTCTCATTTGTTAACATACTCTCAAAATTTTCTTTGAAATGGTCTTTACTTAGACAATCAATTTCATCCATCCAAAAATAATCATCACCTTTTCTCTCAGCTGGATATTTCATAGTCTTTAATACATCAAAAGTGACTTCATGGTCATTAATATTATAGCTAACTCTTCTTTTTGCACATCTTTCATAGCTTGTCCAGTAACAAGGAAAGGTCTCCCTAAAATAATTGGAATTTCTTTATCTTCCTCCATTTCTAATACAATAAAGTCCAAAGGAAAGATAAATTTATCCACTTTAACAAGCAGATCTTCTATAACTCCTTTTGGATAAATGATAGATCGATTAGCTAACAGAAGGGTTACAGTATTGGGAGAAATATCGACTAAACCTAACCTTCTAAATATAGATAGAGGCATCACATTAATGCTCACTCCTAAATCACATAAAGCTTTTCCACATAATCTTTTTCCAATTTCACAAGGAATTCTAAAGCTACAAGGATCTTTAAGTTTCGGAGAAAATTTTTTCTGAAGTATAGCGCTAAACTCCTCACTTATTGCAACAGTCTCGTAATCCCCAAATTTCCTTTTTTGTTTAATATATCCTTTATAAAATTTGCATAACTTGGCATCTATTACAAAGCTTTAGTGAAAGAAATATTTATCATTAACTTCTTAAGTACTTTTATAAACTTTCAAAATTTTTTATACAACTCATGCTGTTTAAGTCTTTGAGGAAATGGAGGGTGTGGTCCTTCCAAATTGATTTTAGTTGGAGATATTAATTTTTCCAGAACCTTAGAAACACATTCTTCAGGTCTTTTAGTTTCCATTATTTCTCTCATAACATCTTTCTCTTTGCTAACTATATCATCTAACTCTCTTCCACTTTTTAATTGGACAGCTTCTATTTGTTCATTAGTGTTCTTTTTAGGATTGATCTCAATGTTGCTAGGAAGTGTTCCTTGGGGTTTATTGCTAAGTGAATTAGTAATTTGTCCCTGTTGATTCTCTATGTTTCTAATCACGGTATTTTAACTTTTCAACTGGTTTCTCATTTGCAATACCACTTCTTCCATAGACATTTTCTTATCCTCAAATTGTTGATCATTGTTAGAGTCTGGTGGATATGAAAGTCTATAGTTTGTGTTTCCCTGATTATTTTAACTTCCATTATGATTTGCATGATTATTTTCCCATTTTAGGTTTCCACCATTAGTAGTATGATTCCAATTAAATTTAGGATGGTTATCTTAATCTGGGTTGTAAAATTTAGAGTACGGGTTGTTTATGGTATTTAAATTCTCATATGTTAATTTAGAATAAATCATATGCCCTAACAAACTTTCCTCACTTACATGAGTAAATTGAGGTTGGTTCATTCCAAATTGGTCAAACTTCCTTGATATTGCAGTAACCTGAGTTGCAAGAATTATAATCACATCTGTATCATGAACACTAGCTACATTTTTATGGTTTACCATTGCAGAGGACCATTGAAATTCATTTGTAGCCATTTTTTTAATTAACACATACGCTTCATTAAATGATTTTGACATTAATGATCCACCAACGGCAGCATCAATGATAGACTTAAGGGATCCTACTAACCCATTATGAAAAGTTTGAATAATTAGCCAATCAGGTAGAACATGGTGTGGACACTTTCTTAGGAGTTTCTTAAATCTGTCCCAGACTTTGTATATTGATTCACCTTCATATTGACAAAATGAGAAAATATTATTTCTAAGCTTAGTAGTCCTTGAAGGTGGAAAATACTTAGCTAGGCATTTATGATTTAACTCCTCCCAATTTTTAATAGAACTAGGTGCTAAAGAGTATAACCACATTTTAGCCTTATCCCTTAGTGAGAAAGGAAAAATCCTTAGTCTAACAGCATCGTCTGACATGCCATTATAACGAAATGTAGCACAAAGTTCTAGAAAATTTGATAAGTGTAAATAGGTATCCTCCAAAGGAGTTCCCCCAAACTGATTGTTCTACACCAGTTAGATAATCTCAGGATTTATTTCAAACGAGTCAGCTTCTACGACAGGGTTTTGTATACAAGAGTAAATTTCATCTGTCGTAGGATTTATGTAATCCCTCAATGATTTATGATGATTTTCCAAGTTATTATCTTGAAAGTTTTCCATTTCCATTTCTAGTTTTTCGAGTCCTTTCTGTTTTATTTTTTTATTTTTTTCAAACTCTGGATCATAAGGCACAAATCTTGCAGATCCTTTGTTTCGCATACTTAACACAACAAACAATACATTAATAAGTAAACAAATAATAAATGAAATATATTCAACACAACAAAACATTTTCACGAGCACCTTATTTTTCATATAAAAATATTTTTTTTACAACACTTTTTCATATAAAAACACTTTTCACACAAAAATAGTTTTTACGAAACTACAATTTTCCAAGTCTAAGCCTAATTGTTTTAACTAAAATTCTCCTAAAGTTCTTACCGAAGCTTCCTAGCAACGGCGCCAAAAACTTGACCCGACCCGCAATTACGCAGTAAATTAACTTCCAAAAGATGGCCAAAAATATGACATGATTTATAAATAGCGGCTAGTGTGCAAAATCTTAAATGATATAAAAATTAGAAAATATTTTACACACTAGGGGTACTACGCAAGTATACGTATCGTTTCAAGTAATATAGAGTTTTCTTTAAAAACCTCAGTATCGATCCCACGAGGAAGTAAAGTAAGAGGTCTTTAGTCAAATTCTATTCTACTACTAATAGTTCTTAGTTTGGAATGTTAATTAAAATTGTGTTTTATCTAGCAACTACTCCTAAAAGCAAGTGTTAAATGTAATAGTAACTATAACTAAGTGCAAATAATAATTCTAAAGATAACCCTTTTTGGATGAGTTGGTTTGAAGAATTTTGAGATACTAAAAAATACAATTCTTATGTAATGAAATAGATAATGTATAGGAATAAGATGCATTAAATATTGTATGTTCCAAATAGCAGCAATCTTATTCTTTCCCCTTTGGTCCAGGCATAAAGAACATTGACTAATCCTATGCTTGGTTACTGAATCTGCGGCTAGGCTGGGAGGATACCGGCTCTCACTTCGGAGCTCCCACGTTCCCCTCGCCTAAGGGCTAATAATCTACACTTCAACACCCAAATGATAGGACCGAATTGAGGATTTTAGCCTGTCACTCTAAAATCTCCAATTCTACGCTCGATTAATATTTTTTCCCTATTTATTTGCACTAAATCCCCATGAACTTCACCATCCATGGAATTTGAATGTGGTTCGTACTTAGTTGTAGAAAGCATAACCCTCTTGGATCGTATGTTTTCACAACAAATTTTAATATTACAACAGACCTTAATTGCAATGTAAATTAAGTGCAAGTAAAAACCATCACATTTATAATTAAATTTACTTCTACCATGCATCATAAAATCCTAAAAATGATTTCTACTCATTACAAAAGAAAAGTAAAAGTAAAAGAAAAATAATGGCATAATCTTCTCATGTCACTATTTCCGAAGAAGAAAAAAAATTAAGAGAGATACGTCACAAAGCGCGAAGAAAACACAACGGAAACTTCATGTAACCAAAGTAAATCCACTAGGTAAGTGTTTACAAAATCATAAGATAATGAAGGACAATATTTAGCTTTTTCCCTTTGAAAGAAAGACGAAGATCTCTCCCATAAAGTCTCCCGGCGATCCATGCAATGCTAGCGAAATCCTTTACAAATTCTCTCAAAATCTCCTTTCCAATCTCTCCAAAAGGGTAGAAATCTACATTTCTACTCCTATTCTAAAATCCCTAAACATTCTCCAAGTTTTTTCCACTTTTATCCTCTATGTATCTACTCATTTCTAACATAAATTCGCCATTTTAAAGAGTATGGATGAATTTCTAAGATTTCCCTCAAGCACCCCTTCGAAAAAGCGTACAAATACGTCGAATTTAAGCCCAAAACTGCCAAAAGTCGGTTCATACTCGTCCAGGGCGCTGTCGGCGAGCTCGCTGTCGCCGAGCTTTTCGGGTACTTTTCGTTGTTTTCTGGAAAATCTCACTTTCGGCGAGATCGTGGCAGCCGTCGGCGAGCAGGCTCTGCGCAGCTCCACCTTTTTGCTCCGTTTGGCTCCGTTTTAGCTCCGATTCGCCCCGTTTCAGTTGTGTTGCGTTCGTAACAGATAGCCCTATGAAATAAGCATAAAAACAACTTTCTTTAAAGTGCAATCTCAATCTAAAATATGCAAGAATTGTAAAATAGATTAAGCATCAAAAGACTTATCGAAAGGTGTTAGGGCAGAATTTAATTTCTTGCTTGTTTTTTCTCCAAATTGCACCGTTATTTCTTCCTTTTGCTCCAATCACCATTTCTTGTACCTAAAACCAAAAAACATACAAAATACCTTCATTTAAAGTGTAATATCATAAAAAATGAGTAAATTGATATAGTAAAAAGAGTATATATTTTAGGCGTGTCAGTCAACAAAATCAGTCTCCTTCTCCAATTTCAACTTTTTCATATCCTCATAAGGTAGAAAGACCTTTTCTCTTAGAGACTTCAAGCCCATGGTAATCTGTTTAAGGTTAGCACATACCTACACTAGCTCCTCTTAAGTACTCTCCAGATCCTGACATTACAACAAAAAGGAATTCTCCATGGTAGTAATCCCTATTTTGTACTTTGTCAACAAATTATGTAAGGGTGCAACTTTGTTAACTTTGATATTATATATTTGCTTATAATCATCCTAAGTAATGTAATCTTGAAAAATCAGTATTCCACTCTAAGGAAAAAATATTAAACACCACTTCATGTTCCAACTTTATTGCTTTCTAAAATAAATAATTTTATATCAGTTACATAAAAAAATAATGAAGGAGATCAATATCTACAAAAGATACTCTGATACACCAAAAATATATTGTGTTTTTAAGCACATTTTTATACCTATTTTTGATGATATTGCACTTTAATGGAAGGTATTTTTGTATTTTTCTTGCAGGTATGATTAAAATGACTGATAGTGATGAAAGAAGCATTAAAGGATCAAATTTAGAGCAAAAATTAATAGGTGTGCAAAATTGGCCTCCGGCGCCTATGCGTCGGATGGCTGACGCATAGGCGCCACAGTTAAAATTATGAATTTTAATTAATTTTGGCACATTGAAGGGTTTTTTAAGAATCCTTTAGTTTAAACTTCACTAACTTACCATCAGCGCCAAAATTCATTTAATAATGGAACAGATGGATGCATTCTTGGTGGATACAATGAATCTGGACATATTTTGAAGAGACACAAAGGCACCTTTTAAAGAAGACTTGAAGTTCAGAAAGTGGTGCCACACCCAAATGAAGAGTTTAAGAGAAAATTTTGGTAGAAGAACTTGGAGAAAAGCTTGAAGTTGATTCCAGGGAAAGAGGAAGAAGGAGAGCCTTCTTCTCACCAAATTTTATATACTCTTCTACTTGACTTTATCATTGTTTGTATTAAAATTTAGGAGAGTAAATCCTCAGAGTTAGGCACCATCCTTTGTGGATTATTATAGTGGAAAGCAAAACTTCAGAGGAACTTTAAGAGTCTTGTGGAGAGAATTTTCAGATAAGTGTTTATCTTTGTTTTTACGTTTGGTTTTTAAGTAAAACTTGTTGTATTTTAACTACGATTTCTACTTTCAGATCAAGTTATGTTTATGTTTTCTCCATGAGTTCTGAGTAGTTTTCTTTACCTCTTTTCATTTTAAATGATGAAGTAATTAAATTACGGAAGGAATTTGAGTGATGTATAGAAGTTTAATATTGGAAGAAGATGTGATGATTTATTTCCTTGCACTTAATTTACTTCTTGATTTGGTCAATTGAGATGTTAAACTTTGTTGGGAGATTATGTAAGATCCATTGCGGCATTGGTTATATCAAAAATTGGAAAGAATCACATGCAATTGTATGGATGAGAATTATAGTTCATATAATTGAGTGCAAATAAATAGGGAGATATGTTTTAATGGGGAGTAAAATTAGAGGACTTTAGAGTGACAGGCTAAAGCCCCCTATTTTGGTTTAAGTTGAAAAATTTTCTTAGGAGATATTAGCCCCCAGGAGGATGGAATCGAGGGAACTCTAGAGTGAGAGCCGGTATCTTCCCTGCCTAACTAATCTACAAAATTTCAAAGCTTCAAATTTACCAATGTTCTTTATAGAACCAAGTAATGGTAAAGAATATACTTTCTCCTATTTGGCACAACACATTTAGATACTTCCACAATGAAATTCCATAAATATTACTGATTCATTAAAAGAGGAAAAGATATTTTATTTTCATTGCTGTCATATCGTTTAGTAGTCATGTTAATTTTAATTGTTTGCTTTACTTTTTCTTAGATAGAAAATATCAAAAAAATCTCTCCATAATTTCGATATCTCGGGGCTCAATCAGAAAATCCTATATTACTTAATAAATGATGTGTATACTTGCATAGAATCCCATATTATAAAATAATTAAAATATATTTCTTATTTTCTTCGAAATCAAGTTTTTGGCATCCGTTGCTGGAGAAGAGATAATATCATTGGAAAGAAATATAAAGTGAAAAACGTAAGCATAAATATTTAGGGATCATTTTTTTGGCGTTGTTGCCGGAAAAATTAATTAAAATTTAATATAAAGAAAATTAAGAAAAATTAAAACTTTTACCTTTTCTTTACTTTTCTTAGTGTGTTTTATTTTATCTTTATTTTTGTATGTGTAGTTTGGGTTCTGAAGGACTTGTGTCTTACGATTCTGAATTAGAGAGAACTATCAGAAAAACCAAAATAATTAAAAATACTGAAAAAGATAAAAATATTCAAGAAATGGTGAATCAAGAAAATCAAAATGTTAACATCCATCAATAATTCAGACCTTTAAGGGATTGTGCTAACCCTACAGTGGATGAACTTCATGGTAGTATTTAACACCCTGTTGTAGTTCTTAATTCAATTGAACTTAAACGTACTATTATTCAAATGATATCTAATAATCAATTTGGGGGAGCACCAACAGAAGATCCTAAATTACATCTTGCCAATTTTCTAGAATTGTGTGTTAATTTTAAATATGATGGTGTTTCTGATGATGCTATTAGACTTAGGCCTTTTTCTTTTTCACTGAAGGATAAAGCTAATATATGATTAAATTCATTAGCACCTGGATCTATCAGAACATAGAGTGATTTAGCACAAAAATTCCTTGCTAAATATTTTCCACCATCAAAGACTGTGAAGCATAGAAATGATATTACATCTTTTTGTCAGTTTGAAGGTGAGTCTGTATATGAAGCATAAAAATGATTTAAAGATCTTCTAAGAAAGTTTTTACATCATTCGATGATAGATTGGTTAATAATTCAGACTTTTTATAATGGATTAGTTGGATCTCTTAGATCAATTATCGATGTCACTGCTGGTGGTTCTTTGATGTCTAAACAGTTTGCTGATGCTTATGCTTTACTTGAAGAAATGGCTAATAACAATTTTCAATGGCCTTCTAAAAGGTTAAATCCTAAAAAGGTAGCCAACATTCATGATAATGGTGCTTTTGCAATGCTAGCAAATGAAATTGCTGCAATGTTAAGAAAGATAGACCAATTTGGAATAAATTTTCCTTAGCCATTTCCCATGATTGAAGAAAACTCATTAGGACAAATGGTTGATTCTCAAACTTCACCAGAAAATTTGAATGCTATAAGTAATCCTGACAACCCATGTTTCACCTATTATAACCCAGGTTGGAAAAACCATCCAAACTTTAACTGGAATAACAATAATCAAGGCGGTAGTAATCAACAATAAGGGAACAACCAAGTAAACCCATTAGGGAACTAGAACAACCAAGGGAATAATAATTATAGACTCCAATCTATCCTCCAAGATTTAACAATACTTCACAATTTAAGGAGAAGAAGCTGTCTATTGAAGAAGTAGTGTTACAAATGGGAAATTAGTTGCGAAGTTAAGGATCTACAATAAGAAATATTGAGAATCAATTGGGACAAATTTTCAATTCATTAAGTAAGAGATCCCAAGGATCGCTTCCTAGTAATACTGAAGTAAATTTAAGAGATAAGAATAAAGAATATGTAAAATAAATTCAACTGACAAGTGAAAGAAAGTTAGAAGGTAGAATTCAAAAAGAGATTGAAGTATAGAAAGAAGAGATTGAAAAATTAAAAGATGACACTTTGAAAGGTTTGGAAAGACCTATTTCTCCACTTCAGATTAATTTATAAAAGCCACCACCTCCATTTCCTCTGAGACATCGTCAACAAAAGTTGGATAAGCAATTGTCTAAGTTCTTACAGATATTTAAGAAGCTTACAATCAACATTCTGTTTGCTGAAGCCTTTGAACAAACACCAAGCTATGTGAAATTTATGAAGGAAATTCTCAACAGAATAAGGAAGTTTGAAGATAAGGAAACTGTTGCACTTAGTGAAGAGTGCAGTGCAATAATTCAGAAAAAGCTTCTTGAAAAGCTTAAAGATCCTGGTAGTTTCACAATTCCATGGCGATCGTAGACAAATTTTATGGAAAAGCTTTATGTGATTTGGGTGCAAGCATTAACCTTATGTCATTATCAATATTCAAAAGACTTGAATTAGGAGAAATAACCACTACTACTGTAACTCTGCATTTAGCGGATGTTTCGATCACATATGCTAAAGGAGTTATTGAGGATGTTTTGGTTAAAGTGGATCAATTTATCTTTCTTGTTGATTTCATTGTGTTAGATATGGAGGAAGATAAAGAGATACCCATAATTTTAGGGAGATCTTTCCTAGCCACAGGCAAAGCAATGATAGATGTGCAAAAAGGGGAATTAACAATGAGAGTCAATGACCAAACTGTTACATTCAACATTTCAAAATCAATGAAATATCTTGCAAGAGGTAAGGATGATGAATGTTATAGAATGGATGTTATCAAATATTTAAGTTAATGTCATTTCAAATCAGCTTATGAAGAGAAATGTAAAAGTGAATAACTAGAACACGAGCAGGAAGTGGAATTAAAATATTCTGAAGATTTTCATGAGGAAGATTTAAATTATGTTCATGAAAATTATGAATTTTTGGATAACACTAAAAAAGATTAATCTTTTGGTCCTTCAATTGAAAAGCCTCTTGAACTTGATTTAATGTTACTTTCTAACCATTTCAAGTATGACTTTTTAGGTGATTCCTCAACTTTGACAGTTATAATTTCCTTTCAATTGACTGAAAAAGAAGAAGAGTGTTTGCTTGAAATTTTAAAGAAATATAAGAAAGCCTTTGGATGGACAATAGCTGATATTAAAGGAATCAGTCCTTCAATTTGTATGCATAGAATCCTTATGGAGGATAACTGCAAATCTCGGGCTGATCCTCAAAGGAGATTATATCCAATTATGAAAGAAGTTGTTAAAAAAGAAATTTGAAAGTGGTTGGATGCTAGAATTATCTAGCCTATTTCATATAGTGCATGGGTTAATCATATTCACCGTGTCCCTAAAAATGGAGGAGTTATTGTGAGTGTTAATGAAAAGAATGAGATTATACCAACAAGACAAGTTACATGATGGAGAATATGTATTTATTATAGAAAATTAAACCTTGCTGCAGGGAAATACTATTTTCTACTTCCCTTTCAAGATCAGATGTTAGATAGACTAGATGGGCATAAATATTTTTATTTTCTGGATGGATATACTAGTTACCACCAATTTGCTCCTGAGGATCAGGAGAAAACAACATTTTCCAGTCCTTATGGTACATTTGCTTTTATAAGAATGTCCTTCTCTTTATGTAATGCCTCTACAACATTTCAGAGATGTATGATGGTAATTTTTCGTGATTTAATTGAAAAAGGAATTGAAGTTTTTATGGATGACTTTTCATTGTTTGGAATTTAATTTGAATCATGTTTAGAACATTTGTCTAATGTTCTAAAATGATGTGAAGAAACTAACTTGAATCTTAACTGGGAAAAATGCCAATTTATGGTAGCAAGAGGAATAGTTTTAGGACATCGTATATCAAAAATAGGTATGGAGGTAGATCCTGCAAAAATTAAAGTGATCGGTAATTTAACTTACCAAACCAATGAAAGGGGAATTAGAAGTTTTTTGGAACATGCTGGATTCTACAGGCGGTGTTAAAGACTTTTCAAAAATTTCGAAACCTTTACGCTGTTTACTGGAAAACGTTGTAATTTTTTATTTTGATGATAAATGCCTAAGATCTTTTGAAAAATTAAAAGAAAAATTAATCACTGCACCTGTTATAGTGTCACCTAACTGGAAAAAACCATTTGAATTATTGTTTGATGCTAGTGATTATGCTATTTGAGCTGTTTTAGGTCAGAAATATGATAAAAATTTTAAAGTAATCTAATATGCTAGTATAACTATTAGTGACGCTCAAATTAATTATACCTCTACTGAGAAAGGGTTATTAGCTATAGTAATTGCTTTTAATAAATTCAAATCATATTTAATTTGAACTAAATGTGTGGTGCATACTGATCATTCTGCTATTAAGTATTTAAAGAAGAAGAAGGATGCAGAACCAAGACTGATAAGATGGTTCTTCTTTTGCAAGAAGTTTATTTTGAGATAGTAGATAGGAAGGGTGCTAATAATCAAATTGTTGATCATCTGTCCAGGCTTGAAACTAAAAAATCTCTCTGTGATACTAAAGAAATTAATAAAAACTTTCCTGATGACAAATTGTTCATTGTTAATGAGTGGTGTGCTCCGTTGTATGCCGACATTGTAAACTTTATTGTCGGTAATATTATACCCCATGGTTTGACATACCAGGAGAGGAAGAAATTTGTATCTGATGCCAGAACTTATTTTTTGGATGACCCATTCTTATATAAATAAGGAAAGAATCTAACCATTCAAAGATGTGTTCCTTTAGAAGAAACTTATGAAATTATTCAATAATGTCATAATTCTAATAATGAGGGACATTTTGGAGTTGATAAAACTGCATATAAAATCTTACAATTTGGATTTTATTGGCCTACAATTTTTAAGGATGTTAATGCTTATATTAAAATTTGTAATCGATGTCAATGAGTAGGCAATATTTCTAGAAGACATGAGATGCCCCTCAATTATATGTTAGAAGTTGAAATATTTAATGTTTGGGGATTAGCTTTCATGGGACCATTTATACCAACTTTCAGAAATATATACTTTTTGATAGCAGTAGACAATGTATTCAAATAGATAGAAGTTGTTGATTTACCTCGATGTGATCCTCAAAGTGTTGCAAAGTTTTTAAGACAGTATAATTTTGCATATTTGGAAAACCAAGAGTAATCATATCTAATGGAGGAAGACATTTTTGAAATGCGAGTATGGAAAAGCTAGCAAAGAAATATCATATTAATCATCGCATTGCTACTGCTTATCATCCGCAGACAAGTGATTCGGTTGAATTATCCAATCGTAAAATTAAAAGATTTTTTGAAAAGACTGTTAATCCAAATAGAAAGGATTGGTCAATTAAACTAGATTATGCTTTGTGGGCCTATAGGACTGCTTACAGAACTCCTATAGGAATGTATTCAAATAGGTTAGTTTTTGGAAAAGCTTGTCATTTACCAGTTGAACTTGAGCATAAAGCATATTGGACTATTAAAGAGTTCAAATATAATTTGAAAGATGCTGGAGAAAAGAGATTGTTGCAATTAAATGAGCTTGTAGATATAAGAAATAAATCTTATGAAATGGTAAGATTTATAATGAAAAGATGAAGTTGTGGCATGATCAGAAGATTCTTACTAAGATATAAGAAACAAGTCTTGCTGCATAATGTTAAATTGAAAAAATTTGCGAGAAAATTGAAGTCCAGGTGGACAAGCCCATTTTATGTGATGAAATTTTATTCCTATGGAACTGTGGATATTCAAGGTCATAAGAGTGCAAAAAATATTTAAAGCTAATGGACATAGACTTAAACCTTATTTTTCAGTCGATCAATTTAAACCTGATGAGAAACTAATGTTGAGTGATCCACTAAAAATTTGATAGCATTTTAATGTCTATTTCATACTTATTTTTGAGATATTGCAATTTAAAGAAGAGTAATTTTCATGATTTCATGCAGGTACAATGATTTTAGGCCTTTAGAGTAAAAGGAAGCAAAAAGGAGCAAATTTTGAGCAAAATGAGGGAAAATGCACAACTGGAGTGCTCGACGGCACATCTACCAGCATCAGACCACGCTAAATTACAGAGTTTAGGCTATTTTCCAGAAAATAACGTCCGATGGCACCCTATCTTGTGTCTGACCGCGCCCTATCCTGATGTAATTCCAGATTCAATGTATTTTGGACGGATTTTGGAGGGGTGCTCAAGGAACTCTTGGGAAATCAATTGCGTACAAATTTAAACTACTTTGGAACTAAATATAAGGAGTCTCTTCAGTGTTTCTTAGTTATCTACTGTGAAGAGTCTATTAGAGAAACTCTAGGGTTTGTGTGTGTTCTCTTCTAAGGAGTGTAGGAGGAGAGGAAAAGTAAGATTTCTTCTTCCTTACTTATCTAAAGAGAAAAATGTGTGTTGTTGTGAAGAAAGAAGAGGAGTCAAAGGAATTCCTTAAGATTCACTTAAGGAAGAGTTTTAGATAAGTTGTATTTTATGTACTTTATTTGTATGACGTTGCTTTTATGTATAAAATCCATCTTTTGTCATCTTTTCCTTATGAGTATTAAGTAAATTTCTTTGTCTTTTCTTTTTCATGTGATGTATTGATGTTGTGATATGGAAATGATGTGTCAATTTATCATGAAGAATTTGTGATGACCTTTTCACTTCGTAATTTATTTACTCTTTTATCTGGCCAATTAAATTATTAAAACTTGTTGTGAAACATATGTTCCGAAAGGGTTATGAGTTCCAGAACAAAAGTGAAGGTCACATCCAATGTCCATGAATGAGTGAAGTAGTTCATGTGGGTTGGCAAATAATTAGGGAAATATATTTTGATGGGCGTAGAATTAGAGTTTTTAGAGTGACATACTAAAATCCCCAATTTGGTCCTAGAGTTTGGAAACCAAAGCGAGAGTTAGCCTTCAGGCAAAGGGAAGTGAAAACTCCATAGTGAGAGCTGGTATCCTCCCAACCTAACCACAGATTTGGGAACTAAACATAGGATTAGCCAATGTTCTTTATATCACTCGGAAGAGGGTAAAGATTAGGAATGCTCCTATTTGGCACAATACTATTGCATCACTGATCTGTGTCACTAAATTATCACATTATTATTGGAGAGGAGGAGGATTTTTTCTTACATTTGAACTATTGTTATAAATTTAGTCTTGTGTTAGTTAACTGTCTTAGGAAGTTAGAATGTACTTAGGTAGAGTTAGTAACTGCAACTATTTATTTATCTTTTTATTATTAGTAATTACTGCAATTGTGTTGTGATTTGTGTAGTGATTTCTATGCTCCATTATAGAATTAAATACCTCCTCGTGGGATCGATAACCAGGACTCCATTAGAGCCATGTATTAATGGAGCAGTACGTATACTTGCATTTAATTGTGTGACTCAATAGAAAACTAAATCAATATATATATAAATCTGAGTTCATAAGTTTTGGTAATTTAAAAAAGTCGCACTATTTGGTCAATCAGAATAAGCTCTGGCAATGTCAGGCTGAAGACGATAAACCAAGCACTTTGTGAGAGGCAACCCATATTTATCGGTGTGCTTTACTTTATGTTTGATGTGTGTGCTTTGTTCTGGTTTTTTTTATGATTATATGGTAGTAATTTGAAGTTTATATGCTATAGAGGTGTTATTTGGACCTTATTTGATAACTTAAGGAGTCATAATGAAGATTTAGACGTTTTGCAGACCTGTGCAAAATTGAGCACTGGTAGCTATGCATCGTAGATTACCGCTTAGGCGACGGAGTTACGAAAAATGTGAAAATATAGTTTCTAGATGCCTAAGTCATGGGTAAGTAGTTTTTGGAGTTAATGAAGATTTTTAACATGTTTAGGGTCGGTGTTGTGCCTTCCTAAGTCTATAAAATTGCCATAAATTAAAGGAATACTTGCCCCAGTTCATATTTTTATTCCTGAGTCTAAAGGAGAGTAATTTCAATGCAACAATGTCTTCTTAGGAGAGCGAAGTTAAGAAAAAGATGAAGCCAACAATAAGAAGATTATTAGTGAAAGTGTGCAAGGGTTATTCAACGGATTCCTAGCAGTTAGTATTCAAGGAATTGCATAAAGGATTGCAAAGATTGAAGCTGATGTGGAGTCAATTGAAGCAAAGCTAAATGAAACTAACGCTCATTTAGCGCATATTGGATGTTCGTTACATCTTAATGATGTAAGTTTGTGTTTATGATATGTGTTAAGAACTTATGAGTTGTGGAATTTCATCCAAATTTTTTGGATAGAAATTTTTAGTTTGTATAAAGTGTAGTTTGTTATTAATATAAGTTTTTGTTTGTGTGAAATTTGTTTGGAATCGATGGAAATTTTGGAGTATTAGAAGATTTTGTGGGGTGAAATAAGTATTAAATGTGATTAAGGGAGATTAACTAAGTGATTTTTTGCCATTAAAATTAATTGTCAAAATTTAGGCTCTGGCGGCTAAGCGCCAAATCATCACCGCATAAGCGCCAATTTTCGTGGCTATGCTCTGCGCATAGGTGCTTATTCGCAAAAATCAATTTTCTGCAGTTAAAAACCCAAAGTTTTACCATTTTATCCCCCTAATCAGCTTCTAACTCTCGGTTTCATGAAATAGAAGACTAGGGCATCATTAAATTGGATCGTTTAAGAGCCAATTTTGTCGAAATTTGTTAGATTTAAGTTCCTTAAGGTATGAGCACTTCTCCTAAGTAAAAATTTTTTATTTTCACCATGTATTTTGAGTATATTATTGAAAAATAAAAATCACTATTCATGGTAAAAATTTGACAAAAAGCATGAGAAATTGCTTGGATTTAGTGAAAATTACCTTTGGAAGTTAAATAAGTAGGCTTAGCTTGATTTTGGAATTTATGGTGAATTTTTTATGAATTTTTAGAAATGGCTCCAAAGTTGAAGCGATTGAGAGAGAAGGCAAAATTTAATTCCAACAAATTTATCAGTTCTAGAGCAGAGGATACATACATCGATGCACTTTCATAAACCAGGAGGAGATATCTAGAAGATGATTGCTATAAGGAATTGGGAAAATTACAGTTGCTTCTCCACTGCTGCTGTTGTTTCTGTTGTTAGAGAGTTTTATGCAAACTTAACAGCAGTAGAAGAAAATATGTGTTGACCTCATTTTTGGTGAGGTCTTTTCCTTTCTCTTAGTTCTTAGGATCTAGCCATAGGACTTCTCTTTGACTATCCTAGAGGACTAAAATTGGGACCCACCCTTTAGCAATTCAACAACTTCTTGACTCCTATTCGGACCCCATTTGGATGGTTGCAAACCTCTAAATCACCTTAGAAAGTTAAGACCACCATATGGAGAACCAATAGTGAGCTCCTATAAGATTGTTCAAGCCTTAAGGACTACCCTGGGTGGCCTAGTCCTGGTGAGGTCTGACTTGTACACACTGCACTCTCACACCCATCCTAAACCCTGAACCATCTCTACATAATCTTGACTCCTGGTTCATTGGAACACTCATGTGGCTAAGTCCAAACCCCTAGCCCTTGGGTAAGAGGTTAGGAACAACCTATGAGATCTTCAAAAAATAAACACTTTCTTGTTTCATGGCTCACTATAAGCTATTCCACACTTCCCAACCATAATCGAATTCCATTTTGCCAAAATTCCTGGTTTTGACATTGGGTCCTTAAACCTACCTAAGATTATCTAAATTGCCCCTGCAACCACCAAATCATCCAAAAATTCCCAAAAATTACCCAAAATTCTTAAAATTCCCAAGAATTATTTTTAAACAATCTCCACCTCTTAAATCCACCAAAATACCCCAATACACTCCAAATAACCTCTCAATATCCTAAATACCCCTTTTAGCCAAAAAATCTAAAAATTCAAAAAATTCCCAGATAAATTCCAGAAAATCCCAATTAATTCCTAATTTTATTTTGTTCAACTACATCATAATCCAATTTTAACAAAATAACCCACTTTTATCAAAATCCTCAATTTGACCTATTTTTAACCTAAATGATCCAATGTCAAACCAAATTGATCCAATCGACCCCAATCTTGCCCAATTTCAATTCTAAACTTCAATTCAACCATCCCCAATTCCAATCTAAACCAAATCCAAGCCCAATTTGATCCACATTTGAGTTTTATTTCAACTTTAAACCAAAATCCCCAATTTTAACCTATGACCCGAACCTACCCCAAATTCAGCCCAATTCAACTCATTTTCCCTCCAAATCAACTCTAAACTCTCCCTAATACATTCCTACACCAATCACAACAATAATTGGCCCTCAATTTAAACTCAAACTCCACCCAAAATCCCTTTGAAATCAAAACCCCCAAATTTGACCTAAAGTTACCACATACCCCAAATTACCCAAATTGAATCCCCTAAACCCAAATTTATATCCAACTTCTATACTAAACCTTTTATAACAATCTTTTGTACCCTTTTGAATTATCAATTGGTCTTGAAGCAAGTTCTAGCCAAACATAAATCTAACCTAACCCATGGTGGCCAAATTTAACCAAAATCCCAAAATTCACCTAATTAACCTTTCAATTGAAGTCAAAACATCTCCATGTCTTCATGAAAGTTCTTCATGGCAATCCTCTCTACAATGTTGCTCAAGATACTTGGACCTAAATCAAGCCCAAACTTAAGTTAGCCTAACCTAAACCCAAGTGAGCCAATTTGAACCCATGGCCTAGCTTAACCAAATTGAACCAAATGTGGCCAAACCAACTCTTCCATAGCTACCATTTGAACCCTAGGATCCACCCTTGATCCACCTAGCCCAAGCTAAGTGAGCCATGGACCAAGGGTTCCCCATTTTAAGGGATTTCCTCCCTTAAGTGGATAAATCTCCTTTTGCCCCACCCCAAATCCTCCCATACCTGATCAATCACCATTAAACCTCTCCATGACTCACCAGACCTCAGAGGCCAGCTCCCCTGTCCTTGCCGGTCAACCTAGTCGCCGGAGGGGGTCAAAATCGAGAACCACCACCCACCTAAACTCACCCAAACTCTACCAATTGGCCACCTCAGCCAAATTAAACATTGGAGCCATTCTGCCCTCCACCTAAGCAGTGGAATCCACCAACCAATTGAACCCAAACCCTACTGAATGGCCCTAGCCATTTAAGTACCACCTCTCGGCCATGAGAGAGGTGTTGAAATTTTTCTCAACAAAACCTCACCAAATCACTACCAGAGCTTCTCCCAACCTAGAGAAGAAGAACCCCACTGCTTTCCTGCTTCCTCCTCCACTGGTTGAGTTTAATTTTTGAGCTCAATCTCGGGCCGAAAATAGGACATTCCCTAAACCTCCACTAGAACCAAATTAAACTCACCCACACCTTCACAGCACCCAGAGAAGGGTTCCCTAGTGGAAGCCCCCACTCAAGGCCACCTAATCTCTCCAGCCATCAAAGCTTGAAATTAGGCTTTGTGGAAGTCATACACAGGCAATTCACCACAGCTCCAGGCTTCATCCCTAGCTTCCTTGGACTCCAACGAACGTGCCGAGCCTCTCTGACAGAAGCTTCACTTCTCAGAGCCAAGGTATTGCCCTCTTCTTCTTCCCGAGCTTCTAGCGATTCTTCATTTCATTCAAGTCAATTTCGAAGCATGTTAGCCGTATGGATATGTTCATCTCTTCAAGACGAGTTCATAGAGCATAAGAACGTTTAATTTGGTTAAGTATCGAGTGAGATATTTGGGTTAAAAGGTGGACAGTTCTCGGCTCACACCAGTCGGGACGATGACCAGCAGCCGTCAGATTGCGCGTGTATTCGATTGACGGCAGGATCACGTCCGACGGAGCAACAGAACATGAACCGCGGGCCGCGTGGCTGCCGAGTCAGATGGCGGCGCTAAATCAGGGAGCGACGCGTGGAGTTTGATCCGCCGTAGGTTGAGTTGGCGCCGACGTGGATAAAGTAGAAAATCCGATTTTTCTTAATTATTTAAATACCAAAAACTTCAAAAATTGATATCTTTGCATAGAAAAATCATAAAAATAAAAGAAAAATACCATCTTGCTTAGTGAATAGAGAAGAATAATGTGGAAAAGGTATTGATCTATTTTGTTGAGTATTTTATTTTTAATTAATTTAATACTATTTTGAGTATTTTAATTCTCCATGCATGTATACATTTCACCATGGCATGAGACCATAGAGCTTTTGTAGCCTCTGATCTTGGGGACATTCTCTGAATTTTCCAAAGCCAGAGGCTGTCCCTGTGGTAAGTTATTTATTTTCCAAGTTTATGTGCCTATTTTTGTATTTTAATTCCAATAATCAGCATGTTGATCAATAAAATCTAGAAAAATTAGGGGAAGTACCTTATGACCAGAGAACCCTAGGATAATTATGGTTTGGCTTAAATCATTCAAATGAACCTTAATTTGGCCAAAATCCTAAAATTGAACCCTAATTAATTAGGAACAACCACACATCAAAATTACTTGAAATAAATTCTCCATTGATCTTTGGGATCAGAGAAACCTTACACAAAAATTTGAAGTCAATTAGAAATAATTTAACCCACTAAATGGATCATTTAAGTGACATGATCATTTTTAAATTTCAAAAATCCATAAAACCCAAAATACTTTTAAAAAATTCACCAAATTGATTTTGGGACTACTCTAATATCAGAGAAGTCTAGGAAAAATAAAATTAGAAATTTCTAAAAATTTTATTTTTAGCCTATTTTTAAATATTTTAATAATTAAAAAATATTAAAAATCATAAAAATATTAAAAATCATCAAAATGTCATATTTTACTCCCTAATGATTTAGGAACCAACCAAATATTTTTCTCAAGTCTCTAGGTTAAAATATTAAATTTTAAAGGCTTAATTTAATTTCTAATATTAAAAAAATTAATTTTTAACCTTTCTCACTAAATTAATTCTAAAAAATCAATGAAAAATAAGAAAATTATAAAATTTATTTCTTTGAGTTCCTTGAGGTTAGAGAGATTTTTTAAAAATATAAAATCCATTTTTCAAATTCTATTTTATTCTAAAGTTAATTAACACTCTAAAACTTAAAATAATTATAATAAATAAAATATAATTCAAAAAATTATCAAAATTGGTCCAGGTGGTCCCTTGGTCAATATGAACATCCCATAATTTTTCAAAGGTTAGAAAAATTACTTTGGTCATGTTGTTGAATTTTCATTGAAAAACCCCTATTCCTATTAAAAATAATTATATAAATTAAATTAAAAATAGAAAATCACATTTTCTTCTTTAATGTCTTAATTGACATGTGAGTGAAGTGACACAAAAATTTCAAACTCACTTGAGCTCAATTTAGTGAGTTATGAAGTGAATAGGCTTAAGAGGGCATGAAAGTAATTAAGGATTTTAACTTTAATAAATATTTTAGGCCTAATGAAAGGGGAGGGTAAAATATTTGATTTATTATTCCCTTAGATGATTGAAACTTAGAAAATAAAAGGGTAGAAACCCATCAGTCACTTTAAGAATATTAAGATGGAACCTTAATTAATTAAATTATTTAAATTT
Organism: Papilionanthe hookeriana x Papilionanthe teres; assembly: GCA_022702705.1. Taxonomy (NCBI): domain Eukaryota; kingdom Viridiplantae; phylum Streptophyta; class Magnoliopsida; order Asparagales; family Orchidaceae; genus Papilionanthe; species Papilionanthe hookeriana x Papilionanthe teres. The sequence continues at coordinate 26,229,242 of CM040425.1, forward strand.
TGGAAGATTAATTAAAATTTTTTGGATAATTTTTTTTATTAGGGATATAATTTAAGAAGATACTAATTCTCTGATTCAAATCTCTAATTGAATTAATACAATGACATTCAACTCTTAGAAATTATAATTTAAATTATTTATTAAATAATAAATAGTTCATAAATCTAAAATATCAAATAATTTAAATGGTTAATTAAAATTTAAAACTTTAACAATTTAGTAATTAATTAAAATTTAAAATGTTAAATCATTTAATAATCAAATCAAAGGAAGCTTAAAGTATTTGAAACTAATCTAGAATCATTTAATAAGCAAATTCAAAACCTTAAATCAAAAAAAATGTGAGAATTAAATCAATTTAAGATCAACTTAAATTAATCATTAAAATCAATCTGATTTAATATGATTAATTCAAACTCAAATTTAAATCATCAAAACATAAACTAAACAACTCAAGTATCCCTTTCAATCTAAGTAACTTAAGATGCTTAGGAGGAAACTAAAATTATCTTAAGTTATCAATCAAATTTTAATTAAAGGATGGTTAGATTCCTTAACAAACCAATTTTCCCCCCTAAAGGCTTTTATTATTATAACTCTTAAATAAAGCACTAAGTGAAATGTCACTTCCCTCATAGGATAATCAAATGTCCTAGTTTACTGAGCAAGAGACAAAACTTAACTAAACCCTTTGACGATTAATTCACCTGTGCAATGAAATTCATTTAGACTCAAAACAATCCTGTAAGCATCAAAAGATGTTTAAGACTCGTCTTAAGCACTTTCTAAATATGATGAGGTGTCTTAAAAGAATAATTGAACTTAATTGTTCTTTGGTGAAGAAAATCATCCACAAAACATAAGAACCTAGACGTCATAGGAATTGACTAGCTATAGAACTAGGATTTTGGTAGACAACTAAAACCTTCCCTTAGCTTTACCTAGGTATGTGTTGCAGATATTTAAATGCATTAACACGTGTTTTAAGTGCAGCTTGGAATGATGGGAAGACTCTCCAGGTACTCTTTTATTTTATTGCAATTTTTTTACCTGTACCGCGCTTTACTTTTCTTGCATGTTAAACAAGATTGTCACCCTGCATGAAAACTGAAACTTTAGGGTAGCCACAAAACTGAAACCAAAACTAAATTAAAATCAACGGAAGATAAAATTCACCGCCCCAACATTTCAAAATATAAAATAACTAAAAATTTAATCACAAACAGAACAACAAAACTACAATTGTAATTAAATTAAAATGTCTTGTTGGATGATCGGGAATACCTCGGATGATGTAAACTACGTTTTGCTAACAGGATTTCCCACGGTCTAAATGAAAGTGTGGAACTCATTTAGTTGAGTTTAGCAGATTCATCTAGACTAAATGAATCCTATAAAAATAACGGTGCCGGAATGATTGAACTGTGGGATCTTAGCCGGTGTTGTTATAATCAACTTTAAGATTCCCCTAATAAAACATTAAAAATATTTGGACTTTTAAACTTTTTCTAAACCAAAACACTTCTCTCATCTCTTGATTACCACCTTCTAAAACCAAACCTCTGCAACAATAAGGAGCTCTGAGCATAGTGGGCAGCACGGCCATCGTCCTCAGCAAAACTTAAATCTACATCAGCTAAACCTTTCTTAGTTTTAAATAAACAAGCCATGGAATTTCGAGGTAGTTTGCCTAGTGCAGCGTAAATCCTCAACTTTTCGTTAGGCATTTTCATAATCATATTATGCAAATTAAGCCCTAACCGGTCTTAGGACTCCGAGGTAGTCGTTTGGTACGACATAAAACCTCACATCTTCGAGGCTACTTGTGTGATTATGTCATACAAGTATAAATCCTAATTAATTAAAATTGGCAGGATTGAAACATTAAATATACTCTTAAGTTGAAGCCAAATAATAGAATAGTTTGGAAAGTTGCCAAGATTCTTCTTGGATCCTTAGCTTCTCCTACTTCTCTTCCTTTGAACTCCTGAAATAAATTGTTCCAAATTTGATCCATTCCCTATTGAAATTTCCAAAACTTCAATCCTTTGAAAACCTTGAACATTGAAATTCTTGAGAGCAAAACCACTGATCATTATCGAGATTTTTCTTAAGTGTCTTCGGACTTTTAAGATGTAATTAACTATAGGGGCTTGCCCTTATAGGGAACTTTAAGAACCCAGGTAATATAAACCCTGCTTGATTCCTTTATATTAAGGAGGGGAACTTGTCGGCTTATAAAATTGAATTGCAGACCAAGCAGATGTCACAAATCTTCTAGTTTATTTAATCAAGCCTCATCATCAAGCAGTGTGTCTATTCTTCGGGATAGATACACGGTTTGGGATGTGGTGTTCGTTTATATAAACTATTTAGGATGTGAGATCGGTTTGATTTCATATCTTAAAATTTTTAAACTTAAAATCATTTTCAAAATCAAATTCTATTTTCTAAATTATATGTAAATTAAATTTAAAATCTAAAATTCGCCGACAATTTCTCTAGGAAACCCCTTTTCAAAATACCACACAACCTAAAAAATATGCCGACAAACTTCTGGCGACTCCGCTAGGGACTAGTTCCTCTCTCCATTTTGATCAGATGGTGTTGCTTTCATAAATCGGTAGTGAGTCCATACCCCTAGTGGATCAAACTACCATTCTTTTCTGTTGGCCTACTACGTTCATTTCTATCTTGAACGGGTATAGCCAACTCCTTTTTGGATTTTGGAGCCACTGTTTAGACACTCCTAAACAGAGAGGTTCTGAAATCCTTCTTTTGTCACCTCTCCAAAGAGGCGGGGCAGACCCCCAATCGGTGTTAGCTTAGGAGCGGTTCTTCGAGTTGAGGAGTCTTGTGAAGACTTTCTCCCTCTTTCAAATTATGGATTAGATTCCTTACTCTTTCTAATTCTAATCTTCCTTCTTTAATTGTTTCGTTCTTAACGAGTAAACCTTCTAATCAACAACCTTTCAATAAACAAACTCTCTTAAAATTGCAAATGCACGAATAAAACGAAAAGATAAATGGAAATGCGTTCGGACTTTTTAAAATTCCTTTCTTTTCGTCTTGATGGAAGGGAGCATAACCCGGAACTGACATTCGGAACTTACCCTGTAGAAGATGTCTCACCGAAGTTGATCTTCTCTTTCACAAACGGGGTAGACTTAGCTGTCTACCAGGACGAACAGCCTAACGATGCAATCATCCGCTTTAGACAAGGGTTCGACAATACGGATGTTAAGTTTGCCGATGTTACTCTCTTTGCACTGATGAACAAGGTACTTGAAACTGAGGAGCCCATAATGGAGTTCAACCTGAAATCAGCTCAAGAGTTCCCTCCCCTGCAAAGGGTCCCAGCTGAGAAGAGTACTGCTGCTCACAGGAGGTTAGCTGCTACACCCAGAAATGTCGTCTCTACCCCCACCGGTCTAGTCATCACTGCGACTGCTGATCTATAAAAAAATACCTATTTCTTTATGTCTTAAGTCTTATCAATTTCAAAGGATATTATGCTTTAATAAAAGGTATTCTTTTTGTGTTTATGGATGTAGGTGATGTAAAAAAGTTCAAAAAGGAAAAAGAAGCAAAAAGGAGCAAAAAGGAGAAAAAATGGAGCAAAATACAAAAAGTATAAAAAAATATGGCCTGGCGCCTAGGCGCCGTAGTCGGCGCCTAAGCGCCGGACTCGATACTGAACCGTCAAGTTTTTGACAACGTTTGAACTGTTATTTTGACGTAGTAAGCGGTTATTGGACATTCTAGAAGACTGGTAGTTCTTCCTTGATAATAGGACATGTGATACATTGCATTTGGATGCTCCAAAATGGTTTTAATCGCGAAGAGGAGCTAGCCAAAGTGAAGAGGTGCGAAGAACTGGACGCGGTGTCCGGCGCCTAGGTGCCCGATTCCGGCGCCTAGGCACCCGATTCCGGCGCCTAGGCGCCAAACAGACCTTCTAGAAGATTCATTGAATGTGGACATGTTTTGAAGAGGTGCCTCAAGGCATTCCTTGAAGCCTATAAATAGGAGTCCATTTCTTCAGGAAAACGTGCCCCCCATTGTAACCCCTTTCTCTTATCCACTTTAGGATCTCTCATCCTTAGAGAGAGAAATGGAGAAAGAAATTTAGGGCCACATTTGTTTAGTTTAGTGAGTTTATTTTCAAGTTGTTGCATCTGAAGTTCATTACACTGTGGAGTCAGTAGGAATCAGAAGATCTGTGGAAGTAATATTTGAGATAAGTATTTTACATTTGATTCAAAATTTACTTATTATGTTTTGTTATTTATATTCAATGTGTTCTGAGTAGTTAGTTTACTTTCTTCCTTCAATTATGAAGAGATAAATAAGATAATAAAAGATTTGATGGAGAATTGAAATTCAAAATATTTTCAAGACATTATGATGATATTAATACCTGATCTTACTTTACTTTTTAAATTGGCCATTTAAATTGTTAAAACCTGTTGAAGAGTTTTGAGACCTAAAAGGAGAAAAACTCTTAACTTGTAAGTGTCACATGAATCCTTGGGTAGTGGAAGGCCATGTGCGGGCTATTCAAGGTGAAGTGAAAATAAATAGGAAGATAAGATTTAAAGGGCGTAGAATTGATAAGCTTTTAGCGTGACAGACTAAATTCTTATAATTTGATTTATAGATTAGGAAAGGGTCACTAGTAGGGCCGACCATAGCCACCCTTAGACATCTAGTAGTGTGAGTCTAGATTAACCCATTCTACTAATAATACATCCGGACCTGATTTGTAAATTAGCCAATGTTCTTTGCGCTTGGATCAAAGGGTAAAGAATATGAATGCTTCTATTTGACACAATACCATAAATCAAATTCTCCAACGAATATTAAATTATCTTAAAAATCTTAGATTAATTGAAGGGAAGAAAGTTGTTTATTTTATATAGTTTTCATAAAATCATTGTCATATTATTGTTTTCTTTATTTGTATCTAGTAAATTAATAGTAATTTATAGTTAGATTAATATACAAAAAGATTTTTGAAATGAAATATTTAGAAATTTATTACTATAATTCTTCCCCGTGGGATCGATACTGGGGTCTTTGTTTCAAAGCCCTATATTACTTGAAACGATACGTATACTTGCGTAGTACCCAAAAAGTATATAAAATATTTTCTTTTTAAAATTATATTTTGCTATATAAACATAAATTAAAAAATTTTTATTTGGTACACATCTATATAACAAGTTATTCCGAGTCAAGTGTTTCGTGCCTTCGCCAAAAATTAAATTTTCTAGTAGTGGTAACAAATTCTTGTATTTGGAAGTACAAAAGTCGGGTCAAGTTTTTGGTGCCGTTGCTGGGGAAGAAATCGAATAGTTATAAATTTTTTTTTTAAAAAAAAGATATTATATTTCCAAAAATAATAATAAAATAATAATATATATATAAATTTTATTCCTTGTTTTATGCGAAGATTTGGTTCTGAAGGATTAATACCTTTAGATTCTGAATTAGAAAGAACAATTAGAAAAATTAAAAAGGTAAAACAAATTCAAAAATTTCAAGAAATGACTACTTTACTTAATGATCAAAATGTTTATAAACCATTAAGGGATTATGCTAACCCTACAGTAGATGAACTTCAAAGTAGTATTCAAATACCCACTGTAGATACTAATTCTTTTGAACTTAAACCGTCTATTATTAAAATGGTGCAAAACAATCAATTTGGTGGAACACCAAATGAGGATCCAAATTTACACCTTGTTAGTTTTTTAGAAGTTTATGCTACCTTTAAATATAACAATGTTTCTGATGATGCTATTAGACTTAGACTCTTTTCTTTTTCTTTAAGAGATAAAGCAAAGATGTGGTTAAACTCATTAGCGATTGGTTCTATTAAAACATGGGCTGAAATGGCACAAAAATTCCTTGCTAAATATTTTCCTTCTTCTAAAACTGCTAAATTAAGAAATGATATTACTTTGTTTAGTCAATTTGACAGGGAGACAATATATGAAACTTGGGAAAGATTTAAAGAACTATTAAGAAAATGTCCTCATCATGCTTTACCTGATTGGTTAATTATTCAAACATTTTATAATGGATTAATTGGATCTTTAAAATCAATTATTGATGCTGCTGCTGGAGGTTCTTTAATGTCTTAATCATTTGAAGAAGCTTACACTTTAATTGAAGAAATGGCTAATAACAATTTTCAATGGCCTTCCGAAAGGATTAATCCTAAAAAGATGGCAAGTATTCACGATAATGAAGCCTTTTCTATCTTAGCTACACAAGTAACAGCAATGTCTAAGAAATTAGATAATTTTGCAATTAATATTTCACATAATAACTCTGCTAATATTGAAGATTCTCAAACTATTGAAACTTTACAAGCTAGTTCAAGTAAAAATAATCCTTATTCAAATTATTAAAATTCTGGGTGGAAAAATCATCCTAATTTTAACTGGAATAATTCACAACAACAATGGGGTAATAATCAATCTCATCCCACTGGAAATTGGAATAATCAAGTTAATCCAAATTATAAACCTCCTAGATTTAATAATCAACGTAAAAAGTTATCAATAGAAGAATTAATTTTACAAATGAATAATCAATTACGAAATCAAAATACTGCTATTCGTAATATTGAAAATCAAATGGGGCAAATTGCTAATTTAATTAATAACAGACCTGTACGAACACTTCCTAGTAATGTTGAAATTAATCCAAAAGAAGCTGGAAAAGAACATGAACAACTTAAAGCTGTGCAACTTAAAAGTAGAAAGGAATTAAAAGGAAGAATGCAGAATGAAATTGAAAAAGAGATTGAGGTTGAAGAGATTGAAAAACCTAAAGAAACTCTCTCTCCTAGTCAAGATCAGACTGTTATACCCGTTAATGTGGAAGTTGAAAAACCACCACCACCTTTTCCTCAAAGACTTAAACAGCAGAAATTAGATCATCAATTTTCTAAGTTCTTTGAAATATTTAAGAAACTTACTATTAACATACTTTTTGCTGAAGCTTTGGAACAAATGCCAACTTACGGAAAATTTATGAAGGATATTTTAAGCAAAAAAAGAAAATTTTAAGCTTTTGAAACTGTTGCATTAAGTGAAGAATGCAGTACAATAAATCAAAAGAAATTACCTGAAAAGCTTAAGGATCCTGGAAGTTTCACTATACCTCGTGCTATTGGAGAAAAATTTTGTGGAAAAGCTTTATGTGATTTAGGAGCAATTATTAATCTCATGCCATTTTCTATCTTTCGAAGATCGGAATTAGGAGATATTACTCCCACCACCGTAACCCTTCGGTTAGGTGATAGATCTATCACTTATCCTAAAGGAGTTATAGAGGATGTCCTTATTAAAGTGGATAAATTTATCTTCCCTGTAGATTTCATCGTACTTGATATGGAAGAAGATAAGAGATACCTATTATTTTAGGGAGACTTTTTCTAGCTACCGGACGAGCTATGATTGATGTGCAAAAGGGAGAACTAACCATGAGAGTTAATGATCAAGAAATTAAATTCAATGTTCTTAAATCAATGAGGTACCCTGATAAAGAGAAATGTTATCAAATGGATATAATTGATTATTTAATTAAAAAATATTATTAAGAAAAATGTAAAGTCATTTCTCAAGAAAAATTTGAATTTTTAACTGATGAAAATGAAGTAGTAGAAGAAGAAGAGGCTCATTTTATTAAAGATAATTGGGAAACTTTAGACATAACTCAAACTGATATACTTTTACCATCAATTAAAAAAGCCCCTGAAGTGGAATTAAAAATGTTACCTTCACATTTAAAATATGCGTTTCTTGGAAATTTGTTAACTTTACCTGTTATTATTTCTTTTGAACTGAGTAGAGATCAAGAAGAAAAACTACTAGGTGTGTTAAAGAATTATAAGAAAGCTTTTGGTTGGACTATTGCTGATATAAGAGGAATAAGCCCTTCCATTTGCATGCATAGAATCTTAATGGAAAAAAAATTTAAACCTACTATAGAATCTCAAAGAAGATTAAATCCTCTCATGAAAGAGGTTGTTAAAAAAGAAATTATTAAGTGGTTAGATGCTGGTATTATTTATCCTATTTCGGATAGTCAATGGGTAAGTCCTATTCATTGTGTTCGAAGAAAGGAGGTGTAACTCGTCATTGTTAATGATAAAAATGAACTAATTCCTACAAGACATGTTACTGGATGGTGAATTTGTATTGACTATAGGAAATTAAATAAAGCCACTAGAAAGGATCATTTTCCTTTACCTTTCTTGGATCAAATGCTCGATAAATTAGTTGAAAACCCATATTTCTGTTTTCTGGATGGATATTCTGGTTATCATCAATTACGTATTGCTCCTGAGGACCAAGAAAATACAACATTTACAAGTCCTTATGGAACATTTGCTTTTAGAAGAATGCCTTTTGGTTTATGTAATGCACCTGCAACTTTTCAAAGATGTATGATGTCAATATTTTGTGATTTGATTGACAAAGGAATTGAAATATTCATGGATGATTTTTTTGTTTTTGGAACTTCTTTTGAATCTTGTTTGGAAAACATAGCCAAAGTTCTGAAAAGATGTGAAGAAACAAATTTAGTTCTTAACTGGGAAAAATGTCAATTAATGGTCACAGAAGGCATTGTACTTGGTCACAAAGTTTCACAAAAAGGGATGGAAGTAGATCAACCAAAAGTAAAAATTATTGCTGAATTGCAACCACCTACTACTGTTACTGATGTGAGAAGTTTTCTAGGTCATGCTGGATTTTATAGAAGACACATAAAGGATTTTTCTAAAATTGCTAAACCTCTTTGTCATTTATTGGAAAAAGATGTGAAATTTGAATTTAATATAGAATGTATTAATGCTTTTATTATTCTAAAAGAAAAATTAATAACTGCACCTATCATTTTTGCACCTAATTGGGATAAGTCTTTTGAATTAATGTGTGATGCAAGTGATTTTGCAATTGGAGCTGTATTAGGACAAAAATATGAGAAAATTTTCAAAGTTGTATATTATGCTAGTAAAACTCTCACCGAAACACAAAGAAATTACACTACCAATGAGCTTCTAGCTATAGTATATGCCTTTGATAAATTTAGACCTTATCTTCTTGGTACTAAATGCATAGTTCATACTGATCATTCTGCTATTAAATATATATTTGCTAAGAAGGATTCTAAACCTAGACTTATTAGATGGGTTTTACTTCTACAAGAATTTGATTTTCAAATAGTAGATAGAAAAGGAACTGAAACCCAAATTGCTGATCATTTGTCTAGAATTAAAAATGATATTATTTCGGAAGAAAATATAAATGAGAAATTCCCTGATGAATCTTTATATGTTATTCAAGGTTGCAAAACACCTTGGTATGCTGATATTGTTAATTATTTTGTTAGCAATATTTTGCCTTATAACATGGATAACAAATTTATTAAGAAATTTAAATATGATGATAAATCTTATATTTGGGAAGAACCTCATTTATTAAAATTGGTAAAGATTCTATGATTCGACGATGTGTACCTTATGAGGAAACTTTTGCTATTATTCAAAAATGTCATGATTCTGATTTTGAAGGACTCTTTGGCATAGATAAAACTGCATTTAAAATTTTAAATTTTGGATTTTATTGGCCTACCTTATTTAAAGATGTGAGACATTATGTGAAAACATGTGATCGATGTCAAATGATGGGAAATATATCTAGGAAGAATGAAATGCCTTTGAATTATATATTGGAAGTTGAAATTTTTGATATATGGGGTTTAGACTTTATCGGACCATTTGTTCCATCCTCTGGAAAAATTTATATTTTATTAGCAATTGATTATGTTTCAAAGTTGATTGAAGCTGTTGCTTTACCAATCTGTGATTCCAAAAGTGTTTCTAAATTTTTAAAGAAAATGATATTTTCAAGATTTGGAATGCCTAAGGTAAGTATCACTGATGGTGGAAGTCATTTCAGGAATATAAGAATTCAATCATTACTACAAAAATTTGGAATCAAACATAGAATTGCAATCGCTTATCACCCACAAACAAGTGGAATGGTCGAAGTATCAAACGGAGAAATTAAAAGAATTTTAGAGAAGACTCGTTAATCCTAAAAGAACTGATTGGGTTGATAGACTTGATTCGCATTATGGGCTTATAGAACGAGCTTATAAGACACCAATCGGAATGTTAGCTTACCGGTTAATTTATGGTAAACATTGTCACTTACCTGTAGAACTTGAACATAAAGCTTATTGGGCGATAAAGGAGCTTAATTTTAATTTGAATAAAGCAGGAGAAAAATGATTATTGCAATTAAATGAGATGGAAGAAATAAGAAACAAATCATAAGAAAATGCGAGGATTTATAAAGAGAAAATGAAGGTGTTGCATGCTAAGAAAATTTCAGGAAAAATTTTTGAACCTGGACAAGAATTATTAATGTTTAACTCTCGTTTAAAACTTTTTCCTGGAAAATTAAGATCTAAATGGATTGGACCCTATATAGTTGAGAAAGTATACCATTATGGAGCTGTGGATATTAAAGATCTCAAAACAGGAAAATTTTTTAAAGTAAATGAAGTAAGATTGAAGCCTTATTTGGGAGATATTAACAAGATTTATAAAGAGGCTTATGAATTGAGTCAACCTGATTAAAGATTTACTTAAGTCGGGCTGACGACGTTAAACCAAGCGCTTTGTGGGAGGCAACACATAATTATCTTTTGTTATGAGTATTTTTGTTTTAATGTAAGGTTATGCCTCGATCTTGATTAATTTTATATTACTTTAGAAAAATTTGATGCTCATAAGTCTTTATTGACTTAAGCTGAAAATTATTTTGAAGTATGTAAGATTTAGAAATCGGATCACTCTATTCCGAATATGAGTAAAAAGGAGATCAAGTTAACCTTCATTATGATTGTTTACAATGTTAGTTATTGAGTCTAAATTACTCTTACCATTATAATTTACCTATCTTGGAGAACGAAATTTTAAAATTTGACGATTAGGCGAAATGGAGTTGAACATAGTTCCGGCGCCTAGGCGCCAGAATTCGGTGCCTAAGCGCCAGAATCAAACTATGTATCAATAGGTCCGGCGCCTAGGCGCCAGATTCGGCGCCTAAGCGCCACGGTTACTGGGTCGTGCAAAAACCAAAAATTTTCAGTTTTTCACACGATTTTCACCTTTAAATCAACCTATCTTCTTCCCTAACCATCAAGCAATCAAAATTACATCCCTTGCACTTCATTCATGAGAGATTTGAGAAATATTTGAAGAATATGGAAGGAAGAAATCATGGAGAAGAAGCTAGGGACAAGGTCACAAAGGATCCTCAACCCTACTTCAATGGTTTCATTGCTGTAAGTTTAGAGAAAATTTCTAGTCATTTGGATCAGTTTGAAGTGGAGTTTAAAAGCATTGGAGATCGCCTTCATGAGATGTTTCATCAAGTTGAACATCTAGAATGGAAAATGAAACTTCAATTTGATCATTTTGCGGCTTATCAAGATGCTCAAGTTGAAATGTATGCGAAGAACAAGTCGATTGACGAAAAGACGGCTACGGATTTTCCGAGAGCGTTAGTGTTCTTTCCAAGTGGAATACACAATTTCCCTTGTTTAGATTAGAATATTCTGGTAATGAGATAGTTATTATATGGTTTGTTGAGTTGTTGAATCGATTTAGAGAATCGATTGTGTTTGTTTGTGTATTTGCTTTCATGTTCAATATGTGTTATTTTTGCTTAGAAATTGTTGTGTTTGAGTGTGTATTAGGAACTTGAATCAAGTGTAATACTTATCTAGAATGTATTGAGTCAATATTGAAGAATATAAATGGAATTTAGTGAGAATGATTTAAATCTTATGTTTGATTCGTGGATTTAAAATTTAATTTTTATAAATTTTTGAAAAATGTTGTGGAAGTTAGAAACTGAAGCCCTACTCTGATATGAGTAATTGGAAGTTGAATTTATGAATTTTGATGGAAAATTAAATTTAAAAATAATTTTTTGTGAAAGGCGAGTCTGGCGCCTAGGCGCCAGAATTCGACGCCTAAGCGCCAGTTCGGCCTGTACCCAAAAATTTACTTAAATAACCCTAAAAGCCATTTTTGACGCCTAAGATTCATCTTCTTCCCCATTTTCGTGAAAATACACCTTTTAGATCCATTTTGAGGTCAAAAAATCAAGGATTTGAGCGCAAAACCACTCGATTTCTTCGTCTCAAGGTCAGATCTACACTTTAAACCATTTATTTTCGATTTTCACCATAGATTTCCTTAGGTTTTGCTAAGAACCGAAATTTAAAATTTTTTTTTATTATTTTTAGTGACTTCTTTGGATTTTTAAACTTATTTTAAGTTTTATAAACTTAAAAAGAGTTTAAATCTTTGATTCCTAAATTTGTTCTTATTTTCTTTCACATTTAGATGGCTCCAAAATCTAAACGCGGGAAGGCACGAGATAACTTGGATAGCGACAGAATTTTCATCATGCGTGCGCGCATTTTCGCTTCCATGAATTTGCGACGTCCAGGAAGTTCATTTCAGAACGAAGTTTCTATCATCCGGGAGAAATGATTGAAAACACTATCGTTGCACACAATTGGCAACGATTATGTTATTTCACTGCTGTTGCTGTTATCCCTATTGTTTGAGAGTTTTATGCAAATTTTCTAGATGCCGAAGATTATGAAGTCTTTGTCAGAGGTATCGGAGTAGGATTTAGTCCTGAAAGAATCAATATATTTTATGGCCTGCCACCAACTATTGAATGCCATTATTCTGGATTATCACCATCTGAGGGAGATTTGGATATGATCATTGCTTATTTGACTGACGGTATTGGATCTTGGAAGATCAGGAACGGAAAAAGGGTAAACTTCAAATCCTCCAAATTAAATGGTATTTCTAAAGCATGGCACTATTTTATTTCTGTAAGATTGTTACCTTCTAACCACCTGAGTGAAGTGACTAGAGATCGAGCGATCTTAAACTACTGTATTCAGGAAAGGAAACCTATTGATGTCGGGAGTATTATTTATAATTCTGTGGATTCTACTGCGAGATCCAGCACTTCTGTTGGATTGGGATTCCGATCTCTAATTTATTCATTATGTGTTAGTAATGGGGTCACTGCTGAGATTTCTGAGGAGAAGTTAAAGTCTACCAAGCCAATTGAGCAGGAGAGTGTTAGTATCTATGATCATCTTCGAGGTAAGAGATCGACCGCTCCTTCTAAATCTACACATATTCCAGGTAGACCTTCTACTTCTCGACCCTCTACTTCTGCTGAGCCACCATCGAGTTTCTGGGAATCAATGCATGATCAGTTTTAGAGCGAAGAACAGGAGTTATTTCAAACTCACTTGCAGGATTGATACTATTGATAGGAAACTTGATCATTTATCCGATTATACCCGGAGGAAGAGTAGTTATGATGCTCGAGTATAATGAAGCCCTAGTCGATTTCCGAAGGGTGAACATGATGTTAGTTTCCCTACTTTTCCTAGTTTCACACCATTTGTTGATCCTAAGGACGTAGAATTTTCCTTTGGTGATGATGATGATGATGAGGCTACAACTAGTGATTAGTAGTTATAGATCTTTATGATGAGCTACTCTGTTAGTTTTTTTTATTTGGATTGTTTGTTTAGTTTTGTGTTTAATGTATGTTGATTTGTTTAAATATCTGTGTGGATTGACTAGTGTTAAGATTCTGTTGTTAAAATATTCTTAGTATATTGTGTTGAGACTGAAGTTAGAGTTAATTTATGATATGTTTGTTCTAGTCTACTGTTTAGTAATTAGTAATTTTGCTCTGCTTTAATTTTATTTCAAATTTAGTATAATAATAAAAAAAAAATTAGCCTGCTTACTTTTTATATATGCTTCAATTTTATCTTAATTATTCATAAAAGCATGATAGAAGTTCATTTTTCTTTTTAAGATTTTTTTTACATACTTATAAAAATTCTTATGATTTTCTTTCTCTCATACTTTCAAATTATCATACTATAACAAAACTTAAGTTAGGGGGAAGGGAAAATACATTCAAATTTAAATTTTATTTGTCCTTAAAGAGCTAATACTTTCATAAAAATAAAAACTTTTTAACATAACATAAAGAATGAAGAATTTATTTGAGATCACTTTTATTTTTGAAATTATAAACAAATTAGTGAAATTAACCAAAATTTTAATAACTTTGATTGATTTTATGAATAGAATTATTTAACTTAAAGAAGAATAAGATTAAGAAATTTTTCTATTCATGATAGAAATAATAGAATTTTAGAAATAGTAAGTAATAAAAAATTATCTCTTGAAAAAGAAAAGATTGGAAATCTTATTGAATTCTTATTCATGATATAATAATTAAGTGGAAATGTATAAGTTCTGAAAATATAAGTTAAGGATAGTGAAGTTCAAAACCATTAACAGGCTATCCAGATATAATAATCCTCTCTATATATATTCAAAAAAAAAAAACAAAAAAGAGAGAAGAGAGGAGAAGCTTGAGGAAATGCCTAATCAAAAATTGGCTTCACTTGAATTATCTTATAAGAAAAAAAAAACTAATTACATGTTTTACTTAATTTTTATACATGAATATTTATTTAGGAAAGATTCTTCAAGAAGATCTTTTTCTTGTAAATAATCTATGAGAACTTAATATAATAGACTTCTATTATTTTCAAAATGGATGAAAACTTTGAAATCTTATGATTTGGTAGTTAGATATTCATTAAATTCTTAAAATTAAACCTACTTAGTAAAATGGGGTTAATAATTTACTAGAAACTTTATAAAATCAAAAATTATAAGGAATCTTAAATATTTATCTTTTATTTCAAAGGTTATTAATTTTATATAGTAGAAAGAGTAACTTGAGGACAAGTAACATTTAAGTTTGGGGGATTTTGATCTATAAAAAAATACCTATTTCTTTATGTCTTAATTCTTATCAATTTCAAAGGATATTATGCTTTAATGAAAGGTATTTTTTGTGTTTATGGATGTAGGTGATGTAAAAAGGTTCAAAAAGGAAAAAGAAGCAAAAAGGAGCAAAAAGGAGCAAAAATGGAGCAAAATACAAAAAGTATAAAAAAATATGGCCTGGCGCCTAAGCGCCAGAAGTTGGCGCCTAAACGCCAGACTCGAAACAGAAACTGTCAAGTTTTTGACAACGTTTGAACGGTTATTTTGACGGAGTGAGCGGTTATTGGACATTCTAGAAGACTGGCAGTTGTTCCTTGATAATAGGACATGTGATACATTGCATTTGGACGCTCCAAAACGGTTTAAATCGCAAAGAGGTGCGAGCCAAAGTAAAGTGGTGCGAAGAACTAGACGCGGTGTCCGGTGCCTAGGCGCCAGATTCCGGCGCCTAGGCGCCAGACAGACCTTCTAGAAGATTCATTGAATGTGGACATGTTTTGAAGAGATGCCTCAAGGCAATCCTTGAAGCCTATAAATAGGAGTTCATTTCTTCAGAAAAACGTGCCCCCATTGTAACTCCTTTCTCTTATCCACTTTAGGATCTCTCATACTTAGAGAGAGAAAGAAAGAAAGAAATTTAGGGCAACTTTTGTTTAGTTTAGTGAGTTTATTTTTAAGTTGTTGCATCTGAAGTTCATTACACTGTGGAGTCAGTAGGAATCAGAAGATCGGTAGAAGGAATATTTGAGATAAGTATTTTACATTTGATTCAAATTTTATTTATTATGTTTGGCTGTTTATATTCAATGTGTTCTGAGTAGTTAGTTCACTTTCTTCCTTCAATTATGAAGAGATAAATAAAATAATAAAAGATTCGATGGAGAATTGAAATTCAAAATATTTTCAAAACATTATGATGACATTAATACTTGATCTTACTTTACTTTTTAAATTGGCCATTTAAATTGTTAAAACCTGTTGAAGAGTTTTGAGACCTAGAAGGAGAAAAACTCTTAACTTGTAAGTGTCACATGAATCCTTGGGTAGTGGAAGGCCTTGTGCGGGCTATTCAAGGTGAAGTGCAAATAAATACGAAGATAAGATTTAAAGGGCGTAGAATTGATAAGTTTTTAGAGTGACAGACTAAATTCTTATAATTTGATTTATAGATTAGGAAAGGGTCGCTAGTAGGGCCGACCATAGCCACCCTTGGACATGTAGTAGTGTGAGTCTAGATTAACCCATTCTACTAACAATACATCCGGACTTGATTTGTAAATTAGCCAATGTTCTTTGTGCCTGGATCAAAGAGTAAAGAATAGGAATGCTTTTATTTGGCACAATACTATAAATCAAATTCTCCAACGAATATTAAATTATCTTAAAAATCATAGATTAATTGAAGGGAAGAAAGTTGTTTATTTTATATAGTTTCATAAAATCATTGTCTAATTATTGTTTTCTTCATTTGCATCTAGTAAATTAATAGTAATTTATAGTTAGATTAAAATACAAAAAGATTTTTGAAATATAATATTTAGAAATTTATTACTATAATTCTTCCTTATGGGATCAATACTGGGGTCTTTGTTTCAAAGTACTATATTACTTGAAACGATACGTATACTTGCGTAGTACCCAAAAAGTATATAAAATATTTTCTTTTTAAAATTATATTTTGCTATATAAACATATATTTAAAAAGTTTTATTTGGTAAACATCTATATAACAAGTTATTCCTAGTCAAGTGTTTCGTGCATTCGCCAGAAATTTAATTTTCTAGTAGTGGTAAAAAATTCTTGTCTTTGGAAGTACAAAAGTCGGGTCACCTACACCGGCTCCCGCCAAACTGAAGGGGAAGGAAGCCCAAGTCTGTGATCCTGTCACCGTGGAGGATTCAAATTTTGCGGTTTTGCTGTCTGTTTTTGAGATAGGGACTAGTTCGAAGTTTAGACCCCTAACCCGTACACAAAAGAGAAATAAGAACAGAAAGATTGCTAAAACCAGGAAGGCCAGGGCCGTCGAAGCTGCCTTTCTTGAAGAGATTCCCGAGGAAAGTGAAGAACTGCCCGAGTACTCACCACTGTTGGAGGGGAGTAGGTTTCACCCTCTCTCTGCTACATCTGATGAAGAAGTTGCCCGTAGGATCGCCGTTGCGTTACCTTTGCCTACATATTACAGTGATAGCAAGATGAAGAAAATCAAGACTACGCCACTTACCCGACTGCGAGCAGTATTAGGGAAGTTGGCCAAGAAAGAAGGATGCTTCATAGCAGAAATTCTTAGAAGGATGGGACGAGTTCCAGTTAGATCCCGCCTCGGACCATGAGTAGATCCCGTCACTGCCATGAAAATTCCGAGAAAGAAGATATGAGCTAGTCCGTCTGCTATTGTATCGGGTCCTCATATTAGGAAAGACACCACCTACCTACGTACAGCCGACAGATCATCTGATCCTAGGCCTTCTACTGCAATAAGGATGGTGTGGCGACCTATTATTGTTGAGCCGATACATACACAATGTTCTAAGAAAGGAGGTCTCATTAGAGAGCCCAGATCTGAGGAAAGTACTGCAGCTCCAAGAAAAATGCCTGAAAAGAAGGTTCGACAGTCTTTGCCAGATAACCATGAGACCGTTCGAAAGATACCACATGAGGATGCCATAGGGAGGCTAAGGACGGACATCCGACGGTTGGCCAGAGAAAGAGGAGAAAAGTTGAGCGATGATGTGGACTCATCAGAATTTATAGATGACGAGTATGTCGAGATCAATATGGTCGATACCCTAATATCATCAGCTTCACAAGGTGCTCCAGCAGCTGCAGAAAGAGATGAACCAGGAGAAATGAGAGCACAACTTCAGGAAAAGGATGACACGATTTCCCAGATGGCAAAGAAGATGGAAGAGATGGCTGCCACTTTAGCCACTCTCCAGAGTCAGGTGCAACCTCAGAAAGAAACACCTCGAGAGATTATCCACATGGAGGACAGAGGGAAGGAGATCACATCCGTCAATGGGGATGAACAGCCGAAGAAAGACTCAGCACAGAATGTGATCCCCGAAAAGGACATTAAGAGCATGGTAGAACAGCAGGTGCGAGAAGCCTTAGCACAGTCTAAGAACGGAGCATCTATTCAGATGGGTAGACCTTACCTTAAAGAGTTTGATGCAGTCCAATACCCAAAAGGCTTCAACCACCCCTGTTTAAGACTTTCGATGGTACCGGGAATCCCCGGAAACTTGTCGTACTTTTTCGTGCCAGTTGATGCAACGCCGGTGGGAGCGATACTTTACTCTTCCGACAGTTCGTCAGCAGTTTGTCAGGGATTGCCTTCGATTGGTATGCAGAACTGCCAAATGGCTCAATCAAGACATTTGCAGAATTGGAGAACCATTTCGTTAAGCGGTTTGTCGGGGCTCGGTACCACATCACTATCGGTGATCTAGTGGTGCAGCAACAGAAACCGAACGAAACTTTAGTGGACTACATACTTCGATGGAGGATTTTAAGCATAAAGTGTGAGCCTCAGCTATAGGAGCAACATGCAGTCGTTATTTTGCTTAAGAGTATCCATGGTCCGATAGCACTTCTCCTTAAATGATTTACAGTCAAGATTTTCGAGAAGTTGCTTAGCAAGGTCGGAGCTTGCAGGAAGAAGCGAAGCAGCTAAGCTTCATCGACAAGTCTGATAAGCAGAAGCCCGTAAAAGCTTTAGAGAAGAAATCAGGAATTGTCGTGGCAGTGGATAAAGGCAAGCAGCCATTGCAGATACAGCCAGAGCGGCCACAACCAAGTTACCAACCACTACAACGGACTTATCAGCAATCTCAGCAGAGCTATCAGCAGCCTCGACAGAGTTATCAGCATGATCAGCTGCCGCCTCGCCCACCACGTGCCCTGAAGCAGCTTTTGAATAAAGAATATCCTTTCCAATCTGAAGCAGTGGCTAAGATGTTTCGTAGTTTGATGAAGGCGCCCGATTTTCAGCTGCCAGAACCCAGAAGGCCGGAGGTAGTTGATAAGAAGGATCATCCGAACTACTGCCCTTACCACAGGATGCTCGGACAAAAGATAGAAGACTGCTTCACCTTCAAGAATTGGCTCGAGGTCAATCTTCGAAGAGGGAACATAACGATTCCAAAGGAATACATGAAGGAGCCCCAAAAAGGAGGTTCCGTAAATGTTATCTCTACGAATCTTGTTGTTCCAATCGACCCTTACGCGACTGACGATGGATGGAGTACTGTCTGGACAAAGTCTTCAAAGAAAATTTTGGATCACATTCAAACCGCTTCGGCGCGCGCTTCGATTTATAGTTTGAAACCTATTAAGCCGGCACTATCACTTATGATTGAAGAACCGCCCCAGACGGAGGAGAATATCATGGAAGAAAATAAGACCGAGGTTCCAAGGGGTAGAGTCGGGGCTACTTTTCCTAAGATGGTTGTTTCTGATTCGGGGGAGAAATCACTCGAACCTCTGACTCTGTACGATTATTTACTCGCCCCGGCGGGATTTTATAATGATAAGAGTTTTGGTTTTGGCTACGTTATGACTGTTTCTAACAATAACGTAACTAACGACAACTAACCTAATCCGGATCTCGATTTCAATACGAATAACGATTCTCAAGTCATACAAAAACTCGACGACCCTAATGAAGGAGAGGACATTCATAAGAGTGACTACGAAAGTTCAGCAAGTGACGAGTCCGTTTGTGAATTCCAAGGAGCTCCGATCACGATAGAATTGGAATTATCAGATACCGAAGCAACTTCAGAAGAGCCAGTCGTTCCGATTCAAGAGGAGACACCGATAGATTCAGCACCAGATGCAGAAGAGATAACAGAGGTCAATCTAAGAAGCAGAAAAGTTCTACCCCCGAGAGTGGGTCCAAAGGATAAAGGAAAGCAGGTGGTTGCTCAGGAAGAGCTAGCCCCAATGGAAGAATTGCCCATTCGGGAAGAGACGGAAGAGCCTGGTAATAAAGTGGAATATAACGTGCTAGCCCATATTAGGAAGCTACCAGCCAAACTGAGCATCTACGACACTCTGATCCTGTCAAACGAGATGAGGGAAACTCTGATCAAGGCTTTACTTGATCCAGAAATTTGCTTAGCTTAAATGGCCAGTAATTCCTTCGACGAGGTTTGCTCATTAAGAGAACAGCGTGGTGTTACCTTCACGGACAATGATCTACTACTTGGAACAGCAGATCACAATCGATCGTTGTACATTTCAGTCAGTATTGGAAAATTCACGCTCTCCAGGGTGTTAGTTGATCCGGGGGCATCAATTAATATAATGAATCTTCAGACGTTAACATACTTAAAGATTGATGTTCGTGATCTCGAAGCAGATAAGATGATGTTAAGAGGCTTCAACCAGAAAGGAGAAAGGGTACTCGGATCGATAACACTATTAATGAAGATTGGTGAGTTAGCAAAGACAACCACGAAATTCCACATAATTGATTCTGAGACATCATTCAACGCTCTACTTGGTCGACCGTGGATCCATGAAAACCGGATGGTACCGTCGTCTCTGCACCAGTGTATAAAATATTATGAAGGAGGACAAGAGCAGTGTATCAAATGTGATTTGCAACCATTCTCCATGCACAAAATTGGAATCCACGAAGATGCAGCCTACTACGCGCCTCCAAATAAAATAATCTTCTCCAGAAGCACCATACCAAATGAAGAAAAAGAAATACAATACAACAAAGAACCTGAAATTCTTGTTCAACAGTTACTCACCACTCCCTTACGATTAGATGGTGAAGGATTCCCCAGAACTCGCACCCGAGGTCGAGGCCGGAGACGAGGTCGAGGAAGAAACGGTGGAATAGTTGAACAAAAGAAACCAGTCATCGATGTCGATTAGGAGAATAGTTCCGAAGAAGAAGAAGAAATCAAGAAAGAAGCAATGAAGATAAGCCAAAGGAAACCCCAGTTCAATATCTCTCTCGAAGATGAAAAGAATGAAGAATACAAAGCAATGTACGAAAAAATGAACCGATGTGTACATACTATGACCCTGACCCCGATCCACCCTAATAAGGTCGAGGGTATGGTGGTCAAAGAAGTGCATGGTGGCGGTACTAAGCCGATCAAGTTCTATCATGGTGCTTCTTCTTCCAAAATTAAAAATGATGTACAATTTGAAGATGTTGCTTCTTCTGAATTAATGGAATTACCTTTTGAGTGGTATTCTCCCTGTGTTCAAAATTTAATTCAACGTGGTGTCTTACCTTGGCAATGGTCAAAAGGACAATCACAACGCTTTGAAAATTTATGGAATAATGCCAGTCAGCCTCCCAATTCAAAGCATGGCCTTGGATTCAGTACCGTAGGATTAGTTGCTGATACGGGATTTTGCTTGGTTGTCACCTGCGAGCCTAATGAAGATTGCTTAGAAGCTTCAGATGGTCTCAAAGAGTTGCTAGTCAGAGATGCTCCGCCAGAATTTGAGGAAGAAATTAAATCTACAATAGTCGAGTTAATGGAAGTTAACTTAGGTACTATTGAAGAGCCTAGGCCCACCTTTGTTAGCTCCTTACTCAATAAAGAAGACTCCGAAGAAATAATTAAGCTATTAATTGAATTCAAAGACTGTTTTGCTTGGAGTTATGAGGAAATGCCAGGATTTGCTCTAGAGGTTGTAGTTCACAAGCTAGGAGTAGATCACACTACCGTTCAAATCAGGCAAGCTCCCAGAAGAATGCGTCTAGAGATTGAACAACAAGTTATAGCTGAAGTTAAGAAGCTAATAGACGCTAAATTTGTCCGTGAAGAACAATATCCGACTTTGTTAGCCAATGTGGTACCGGTCAGAAAGAAGAATGGTCAGATCAGAATCTGCGTAGATTTCAGAAACTTGAACAAGGCATGCCCAAAAGATGAGTTTCCGCTACCAATTCCAGAACAGATGATCGACATCGCTTCATCGACATCCCTTTCATGGACGGATCATCAGGATACAATCAGATAAAGATGGCATCAGAAGATGAAAAGCTCACAGCCTTCAGAACACCAATTGGAGTGTACTGCTACACAGTGGTGTCGTTTGGATTGAAGAACGCAGGAGCAACCTACCAAAGAGCAATGACGACGATTTTTGATGATCTCATTCCTAACCAAGTCGAGTGTTATGTGGATGATGTGGTCATCAAAAGCAAACTGAAGGAAGATCATTTGTAAGATTTGAGAATTGTTTTCGAGCGAATAAGACAAATTAACCTTAAGATGAATCCCCTGAAATGTGCCTTTGGCGTCACCTCTAGGAAATTCTTAGGATTTGTTGTCTGACATCATAGAATTGAAATCGATCCGGAGAAGATTAAAACTATCTTAGAAAATGCCGCCTCCCAAAACCTTCAAACAACTATGATCCTTTTAAGGGAAGTTGGCTTATCTTCGAAGCTTTATCTCAAATTTGTCAGGTAGGTGTCAGCCCTTCTCGGCATTAATTATAAAGGACGCCATATTCGTTTGGTAAGGGAAATGCCAGCGGGCCTTCGAGGACATTAAGCAATATTTAATGACACGTCCTGTTTTAGCAGCCCCAGTCTAGGGTAGACCATTGATACTTTATACCGCAGCTTTAGACAACTCCCTTGAAGCCCTGGTAGCCCAGGTCAATGACGAGGGGAAAAAAATGCTCTCTACTACTTAAGTCGTCGTCTAATTCTGACGGAAGTAAAGTATCCTCCCATTGAGAAGCACTGTTTGGCCCTGATCTTTGCCGCTCAAAAGTTCAGGCATTACATGCTCTCTCATAAGGTCAACCTTATCTCAAAGTTTAATCCGTTGCAATATTTGATGACCCGCCTGACGCTTGCTGGCAGACTTGCCAGGTGGTCTATGATACTATTGCAGTTTGATATAAATTTTGTTCCTCTTCGTACCGTAAAGGAACAAGTCCTAGCAGACTTCCTTGCAGCACACCCTTTACAGGCAGAATCGACTCTCAATGACGACTTGCCAGACGAGTAGATAATGAGCTTAGAAGACCCCGATGATCAATGTTGGGAACTATACTTCGACAGAGCATCTTCAGCATAGAAAGAAAAAGAATTGCAAACGATAGTGCCAGGTAAGGCAGGAATCAGACAAATCTTTATAACACTGGAGCGGGGAATGTTAAGGTACACCTACCATTTAACAGAGCCGTGTACGAACAATGAAGCAGAATACGTAGCTCTCATAGCCGAACTGGAATTGACTATTCAGATGGGAATAACAGATATCAATATTTACGGAGATTCGCAGTTGATCATTCAACAGGTTGCAGGACAGTATAAGATTCTGAAACTGAGACTCGAGCAGTACTTTCAATATGCAATGAAATTGTTAAAGTAAATTCCAAATGTAACGATCTACAAGATTCCCAGAAGAGAAAACGCTCTTGCAAACGCGCTAGCCCGCCTTGCAAAAGAATTTTCCTACTTACAGGATGAGTCAGTTGAAATGTCAGTTCAGGGACGACAGGTCCTATCACAGCTCGACATGGATGCAATACAAAAATCAGAAAAAGCAGAAGAATCAGTTGCAGCAATAACAGAAAATGTAGAAGATTGGCGGCAACCATTAATAGATTACCTGCAAATAGGAAATCTACTGGACCATAAGTCATTAGCCCATCAGATCATGAAAAGAACTCTATCTTACGCATTAATAAATAATGTGTTATACAGAAGGTCTTTCGACCAGATGTGGCTAAGGTTCCTGAGCGGGTCCGAAGATCGTGAAATTGTCAAAGAAGTACACTCAGGACACTGTGGCGCTCATCAGTTGGGTCCGAAGATGAAAATGAAGATTAAAGACATGGTACTACTGGCCCTCAATGATGACTGATTGTATGAAGATTGCCAAGTGTTGTCACCAGTGCCAAGTGCATGGAGTGGTTCTACATCAACCTCCAAATGTGCAACATCCGACAATCGTGTCGTGGCCATTTGGGTGTTGGGGCACAGACATTGTGGGTCCGATAGAACCGCCTTCTTCAAGAGGACATCGCTTCATTCTTGCAGCTACAGATTACTTTTCCAAGTGGGCAGAAGCAGTACCGCTCAGAGAAGTGAAGGAACATCACGTGTTACAGTTTTTCAAGAATCAAGTCGTTTACCATTTTGGGGTGCTCGCAGAATTATTTCAGATAATGGGTCAGCATTCAGAAGTACAAAGATCAACAGTTTTGTCAAAAGGCACGGGATCGACTGGCGCTATTCAACGATTTACTACCCAAGAGCAAACGACTTGGCCGAGGCTTTTAATAAAACTCTCGTTCAAATTCTAAAGAAAACATTGGACTACAAAAAAAGAAATTGGCACGAGAAGTTGTTAGAAGCCTTATGGGCCTACAGGATGACTTTCAGGACTCCTACTCAGTTTATGCCCTACGCTCTAGTGTACGGGTCCGAAGCAGTACTACCCTTGGAAGTTCAGCTCCCATCACTTAGAATTGCAATTGCAGAGAAAATTACTACAGAAGAGAATGCCAAATTACGACTAGAAGAATTGGAAAGCTTAGAAGGGAAACGACTTTCAGCACAGCAAAATTTGGAACTGTATCAAGCCAAGATGATCCAGGCCCACGACAAACTGGTCCACCCAAAGACATTCAAAGTCGGTGACTTGGTCCTAGTTCTCGGAAGGCCTATTCTTACACATCGCAAGATAGGAGGTAAATTTGAGCCGGCTTGGGTGGGGCCGTTCGTGATCAAGACAGTCTACTCAAAAGGTTCTTACCAGCTTGTGAATTGCCAGGGAGAACGATCTATGCTTCCAATTAATGGACGATATTTAAGGAAGTATTACGCAACCTGATGTTTCAGAGAATGAAATCTCATTCCTGGAAGCACGGGTGAAGTAATCACTTAAAACTGGGTCTGAACCCAAGACATAAAAATGAACGATAAAAATCACTTAAAGCAAAGAAACAATAAAAGCGAAACTCCAAATCCGATATCCTCAGCCTCCGGCTGTTCTAGAAATCTTTCCGACTCTCTGCAATTTCTCCCCTCTTTTGAAAAGGTCGCTCAGTCTACTAACACAGAACTACGAGATTCTCGATTTGGTTCTGATGGCGTGGATTCACTTCCTTCGCCAAACTTTCAACCTTTGATGAAATCCTTCGGGACGTGAAACACTTTCATGTCCCATTCTAATCTTCTACTGCGCTTCTAATCATTAAAATCTTTGCGAATCAATTGTCAACCTTCCGAGACTGGTACTTAACTTCCAGTTCTCACCCATTCGGGGCTGGTACCTAACTTCCAGTTCCCTCCCTTTCGAGGTTGGTACCTAACTTCCTACTCTCTTTCGAGACTGGTACCTAACTTCCAGTTCTCACCCTTTTGGGGCTGGTACCTAACTTTCAGTTCCCTCCCTTTCGAGGTTGGTACCTAACTTCCGACTCTCTTTCGAGGCTGGTACCTAATTTCCAGTTCCCTCCCTTTCGAGGTCGGTACCTAACTTCCGACTTTCTTTCGAGACTGGAACCTAACTTCTAGTTCTCACCCTTTCAGGACTGGTACCTAACTTCCTGTTCCCTCCTTTTCGAGTTCGGTACCTAACTTCTGACTCTCTTTCGTGACTCGTACCTCACTTCCAATTCTCACCCTTTTGGGGCTGGTACCAAACTTCTAGTTCCCTCCCTTTCGAGGTCGGTACCCAACTTCCGACTCTCTTTTGAGACTGGTACCTAACTTCGAGTTCTCACCCTTTTGGGGCTGGTACCTAACTTCCAGTTCCCTCCCTTTCGAGGTCAGCAACTAACTTCCGACTCTCTTCCGAGACTGGTACCTAACTTCCAGTTCTCACCCTTTCGAGATCGGTACCT
Organism: Papilionanthe hookeriana x Papilionanthe teres; assembly: GCA_022702705.1. Lineage (NCBI taxonomy): Eukaryota > Viridiplantae > Streptophyta > Magnoliopsida > Asparagales > Orchidaceae > Papilionanthe > Papilionanthe hookeriana x Papilionanthe teres. The sequence goes on from CM040425.1 coordinate 26,255,046, forward strand.
AACTTCCGACTCTCTTTCGAGATTGGTACCTAACTTCCAGTTCTCACCCTTTCGGGGCTGGTACCTAACTTCCAGTTCCCTCCCATTCGAGATCGGGACCTAACTTCCAACTTTCTTTCGAGACTGGTACCTAACTTCCAGTTCTCACCCTTTCGGGGCTGGTAACTAACTTCCAGTTCCCTCCCTTTCGAGGTCGGTACCTAACTTCCGACCTCTTTCGAGACTGGTACCTAACTTCCAGTTCTCACCCTTTCGGGGCTGGTACCTAACATCCAGTTCCCTCCCTTTCGAGGTCAGTACCTAACATTCGACTCTCTTTTGAGACTGGTACCTAACTTCCAGTTCTCACCCTTTCGGGGCTGGTACCTAACTTCCAGTTCCCTCTCTTTCTAGGTCGGTACCTAACTTCTGACTCTCTTTCGGGACTGGTACCTAACTTCCAGTTCTCACCCTTTCGGACTGGTACCTAACTTCCAGTTCCCTTCCTTTCGAGGTCGGTACCTAACTTCCGACTCTCTTTCGAGAATGATACCTATCTTCCAATTCTCACCCTTTTGGGGATGATACCTAACTTCCAGTTCCCTCCCTTTCGAGGTCGGTACCTAACTTCCGACTCTCTTTCGAGAGTGGTACCTAACTTCCAGTTCTCACCCTTTCGAGGCTGGTACCTAACTTCCAGTTCCCTCCCTTTTGAGGTCGGTACCTAACTTCTGACTCTCTTTCGAGACTGGTACCTAACATCCCATTCTTACCCTTTTGGGGCTGGTACTAACTTCTAGTTCCCTCCCTTTCAAGGTCGGTACCTAACTTCCGACTCTCTTTCGAAATTGTTTCCTAACTTCCAGTTCCCTCCCTTTTGAGGTCGGTACCTAACTTCCAACTCTCTTTCGAGACTGGTACCTATCTTCCAGTTCTCACCCTTTCGGGGCTGGTACCTAACTTCTAATACCCTCCCTTTCAAGGTCGGTACCTAACTTCCGACTCTCTTTTGAGACTGGTACCTAACTTCCAATATCCTCCCTTTTGAGGTCGGTACCTAACTTTCGACTCTTGTTCGAGACTGGTACCTAACGTCAAGTCTTCTTCGCGGTCTCGAGATTGGAACCTAGGTTCCAATTCTCATCTTAAACCCTTAAAACCAATCTTAAATCAAACTTCAACAATAATCTAAACTCGAATCAATTCAAAACACAAACTTAAAATTTGAATCGAATCTAAAATCTGATCTCTCCATATCTTGTGATTTTTAATTCACCTCCTTTCCCCAGCGAGAGTTCTGGAATCTTCCGTCTTGGAGATTTACCTGATACTCCCGAGCGGAAATTTTCTACGCTTTGTTCTAAGTGTGTCACTTATACAATTGTGTTGGTTTTACTGTTCTTGTCGGTCAACGCCAATATGCGCGGTGTGCTTGGTTAGCACACCACACCTATTGGGGGTCCATTTGTTAACCTCATTTTTGGTGAGGTCTTTTCCTTTCTCTTAGTTCTAGGATCTAGCCATAGGACTTCTCCTTGACTATCCAAGAGGACTAGAATTGGGACCCACCCTTTAGCAATTCAACTACGTCTTGACTCTTATTCAGACCCCACTTGGATGGTTTCAAACCTCTAAATCACCTTAGAAGGTTAAGACCACCATATGGAGAACCAATAGTGAGCTCCTATAAGATTGTTCAAGCTTTAAGGACTACCCAGGGTGGCCTAGTCATGCAGAGGTTTGACTTGTACACACTGTACTCTCACACCCATCCTAAACCCTGAACCATCTCTACATAATCTTGACTCCTGGTTCATTGGAACACTCGTGTGGCTAAGTCCAAGCCCCCAGCCCTTGGCTAAGAGGGTTAGGAACAACCTATGAGATTTTCAAAAAATGAACACTTTCTTGGTCCATGGCTCACTCTAAGCTTTTCCACACTTCCCAACAATAATCGAATTCCATTTTGCCAAAATTCCTGGTTTTGACATTGGGTCCTTAAACCTACCTAAGATTATCTAAATTGCCCCTACAACCACCAAATCATCCAAAAATTCCCAAAAATTACCCAAAATTCTTAAAATTCCCAAGAATCATTTTTAAACAATCCCCACCTCTTAAATCCACCAAAATACCCCAATACTCTCCAAATAACCTCTCAATACCCTAAATACTCCTTTTAGCCAATAAAACTAAAAATTCCAAAAATTCACAAAAAAAAACCACAAAATCCCAAATATTCCCAATTTCATTTTGTTCAACTACACCATAAGCCAATTTTGCCAAAAGAACCCACTTTTATCAAAATCCCGAATTTGACCCATTTTTAACCTAAATGGACCCAATGTTAAACCAAATTGATCCAATCAACCCCAATCTTGCCTAATTTCAATTCTAAACTTCAATTCAACCATCCCCAATACCAATCTAAACCAAATCCAAGCCCAATTTGATCCACATTTGAGTTCAATTTCAACTTTAAACCAAAACCCCCAATTTTAACCTATGACCCAAACCTACCCTACATTCAGCCCAATTCAACTCATTTTCCCCCCAAATCAACTCTAAACTCTCCCTAATACATTCCTACAGCAAGAACAACATTAATTGGCCCTCAATTTAAACTCAAACTCTACCCAAAATCCCTTTGAAATCAAAACCCCCAAATTTGATCTAAAGTTACCACATACCCCAAATTACCCAAATTGAATCCCCTAAACCCAAAATTTCCATCCAATTTCTATACTAAACCTTTTATAACAATCATTTGTACCCTTTTGAATTATCAATTGGCCATTAAGCAAGTTCTAGCCAAACCTAAATCTAACCTAACCCATGTGGCCAAATTTAACCAAAATCCCAAAATTCACCTAATTAACCTTTCAATTGAACTCAAAACATCTCCATGTCATCATGAAAGTTCTTCATGGAAATCCTCCCTACAATGTTGCTCAAGATACATGGACCTAAATCAAGCCCAAACTCAAGTTAGCCTAACCTAAACCCAAGTGAGCCAATTTGAACCCATGGCCTAGCTTAACCAAATTCAACCAAATGTGGCCAAACTAACTCTTCCACAGCCACCATTTGAACCCTAGGAGCCAACCTAGATCCACCTAGCCCAATCTAAGTGAGCCATGGGCCAAGGGTTCTCCATTTTAAGGGATTTCCTCCCTTTAGTGGATAAATCTCCTTTTGCCCCACCCTAAAATCCTACCATACCTGATCAATCACCATTAAACCTCTCCATGACTCACCTGACCTCAGGGGCCAGCTCCCCTGTCCTTGCTGGCCGACCTAGTCACCGGAGGGGGTCAAAACCGAGAGCCACCACCCACCTAAACTCACCCAAACTCTACCAATTGGCCACCTCAGCCAAATTAAACATTGGAGCCTTTCTGCCCTCCACTTAAGCAGTGGAATCCACCCACCAATTGAACCCAAACCCTGCTGAATGGCCATGGCCATTTAAGCACCACCACTCGACCATGAGAGAGGTGTTGAAATTTTTCTCAACAAAACCTCACCAAATCACTCCCAGAGCTTCTCCCAGCCTATAGAAGAAGAACTCCACTGCTTTCCTGCTTCCTCCTCCACTGGTTGAGTTTAAATTTTGAGCTCAATCTCGGGCCAAAAATAGGACATTCCCTAAACCTCCACTAGAACCAAATTAAACTCACCCACACCTTCACAGCACCCAGAGAAGGAGTTCCCCAGTGGAAGCCCCCACTCAAGGCCACCTAATCTCTCCAGCCATCAAAGCTTGAAATCGGGCTTGGTCGAAGTCATACCCAGGCAATTCACCACAGCTCCAGGCTTCATCCCTAGCTTCCTTGGACTCCAACGAACGTGCCGAGCCTCTCTGATAGAAGCTTCGCTTCTCAGAGCCAAGGTATTGCCCTCTTCTTCCTCCCAAGCTTCCAGTGATTCTTCATTTCATTCAAGTTAAATTCAATGCATGTTAGCCATATGGAGATGTTCGTCTCTTCAAGATGAGTTCATAGAGCATAAGAACGTTTAATTTGGTTAAGTATCGAGTGAGATATTAGGGTTAGAAGGTGGACGGTTCTCGGCTCACACCAGTCGGGATGATGACCAGCAGCCGTCGGATCGCGCGTGTATTGGATTGACGGCTAGGACCGCGTCGGACGGAGCAACGGGACATGAACTGCGGGCCGTGTGGCTGCCAAGTCAGATGGCGGTGCCGAATCAGGGAGCGATGCGTAGAGTTCGATCCGCCGTAGGTTAAGTTGGCGCCGACGTGGATAAGTAGGAAAATTCGATTTTTCTTAATTATTTAAATACCAAAAACTTCAAAAATTGATATCTTTGCATAGGAAAATTATAAAAATAAATGAAAAATACCCTCTTGCTCAGTGAACAGAGGAGAATAATGTGGAAAAGGAATTGATCCATTTTGTTGTGTATTTTATTTTTAATTAATTTAATATTGTTTTGAGTATTTTAATTCTCCATTCATGTATACATTTCACCATGGCATGAGACCATAGGGCTTTTGTAGCCTCTGATCTTGGAGGCATTCTCTGAATTTTCCAAGGCCAGAGGCTGTCCCTGTGGCAAGTTATTTATTTTCCAATTTTATGTGCCTGTTTTTGTATTTTAATTCCAATAATCAGCATGTTGATCAATAAAATCTAGAAAAATTAGGGGAAGTACCTTATAACCAGAGAACCCAAGGATAATTATGGTTTGGCTTAAATCATTCAAATGAACCTTAATTTGGCCAAAACCCTAAAATTGAAACCCTAATTAATTAGGAATAACCACACAGCAAAATCACTTGAAATCAATTCTCCATTGATCGTTGGGATCAGAGAAACCTCACATACAAATTTGAAGTCAATTAGAAATAATTTAACCCACTAAATGGATCATTTAAGTTACATGATCATTTTAAATTTCAAAAATCCATAAAACCAAAAATACTTTTAAAAAATTCACCAAATTAATTTTGGGACTTCTTTTATATCAAAGGAGTCTAGTAAAAATAAAATTAGAATTTTCTAAAAATTTTTATTTTTAGCCTATTTTTAAATATTTTAATAATTAAAAAGTATTAAAAATCATAAACATATTAAAAATCATCAAAATGTCATATTTTACACCCTAATCATTTAGGAAGCAACCAAATATTTTTTCCAAGTCTCTAGGTTAAAAAATTAAACTTTAAAGGCTTAATGTAATTTTAGATATTAAAAAAAATGAATTTTTAACCTTTCTCACTAAGTTAATTGTAATAAATTAAAGAAAAATAAAAAAAATTATAAAATTTATTTCTCCGAGTTCCTTGAGGTCGAGAGATTTTTGAAAAATATAAAATCCATTTTTCGACTTCTATTTTATTCTAAAGTTAATTAACACTCAAAAACTTAAAATAATTATAATAAATTAAATATAATTCAAAAAATTACCAAAATTGGTCCAAGTGGTCCTCTGGTAATAGGAACATCCCATAATTTTCCTAAGGTTAGAAAAATTATTTTGGTCATGTTGTTGAATTTTCATTGAAAAACCCCTATTCCTATTAAAAATAATTATATAAATTAAATTAAAAATAGAAAATCACATTTTCTCCTTTAATGTCTTAATTGACATGTGAGTGAAGTGACACAAAAATTTTAAACTCACTTGAGCTCAACTTAGTGAGTTATGAAGTGAATAGGCTTAAGAGGGCATGAAAGTAATTAAGGATTTTAACTTTAATAAATATTTTAGGCCTAATGAAAGGGGAGGGTAAAATATTTGATTTAATATTCGCTTAGATGATTGAAACATAGAAGATAAAAGGGTAGAAACCCATCAATCACTTTAAGAATATTAAGATGGAACCTTAATTATTTATATTATTTAAATTTTGGAAGATTAATAAAAATATTTTGGATAATTCTTTTTTTTTATTAGGGATATAATTTAAGAAGATACTAATTCTCTGATTCAAATACCTAATTGAATTAATACAATGACATTCAACTCTTAGAATTATAATTTAAATTATTTATTAAATAATAAATAGTTTATAAATCTAAAATATCAAATAATTTAAATGGTTAAAAAAAATTTAAAACTTTAACAATTTGGTAATTAATTAAAATTTTAAATTTTAAATCTTTTAATAATCAAATCAAAAGAAGCTTAAAGTATTTGAAACTAATCTAGAATCATTTAATAAGCAAATTCAAAACATTAAATCAAAAAAAATGTGAGAATTAAATCAATTTAAGATCAACTTAAATTAGTCATTAAAATCAATCTGATTTAATATGATTAATTCAAACTCTAATTTAAATCATCAAAACTTAAACTAAACAACTCAAGTATCCCTTTCAATCTAAGTAACTTAAGATGCTTAGGAGGAAACTAAAATTATCTTAAGTTATCAATTAAATTTTAATTAAAGGATGGTTAGATTCCTTAACAAACCAATTTGCCCCCCTAAAGGCTTTTATTATTATAACTCTTAAATAAAGCACTAAGTGAAATGTCACTTCACTCATAGAATAATCAAACGTCCTAGTTTACTGAGCAAGAGACAAAACTTAACTAAACCCTTGGACGATTAATTCACCTGTGCAATGAAATTCATTTAGACTCAAAACAATCCCATAAGCATTGAAAAGATTTTAAGACTCGTCTTAAGCACTTTCTCAATATGATGGGGTGTCTTAAAAGAATAATTGAACTTAATTGTTCTTTGGTGAAGAAAATCATCCACAAAACACAAGAACCTAGACGTCATAGGAATTGACTAGCTATAGAACTAGTATTTTGGCAGACAACTAAAACCTTCCCTTAGCTTTACCTAGGTACATGTTGTAGATATTTAAATGCCTTAACATGTGTTTTAAGTGCAGCTTCGAATGACGGGAAGACCCTCCAGGTACGCTTTTATTTTATTGCAATCTGTTTACCTGTACTGCTCTTTACTTTTCTTGCATGTTAAACAAGATTGTCACCCTGCATGAAAACTGAAACTTTAGGGTTGCCACAAAATTGAAACCAAAACTAAATTAAAATCAACGAAAGATAAAATTCACCGCCACAACATTTCAAAATATAAAATAACTCAAAATTTAATGACAAACAGAACAACAAAACTACAATTGCAATTAAATTAAAATGTCTTGTTGGATGATCGGGAATACCTCGGATGATGTAACCTACATGTTGCTAACGGGATTTCCCATAGTCTAAATGAAAGTGTGGAACTCATTTAGTTGAGTTTAGCAAATTCATCTGGACTAAGTGAATCCTATAAAAATAACAGTGCCGGAATGATGGAACCGTGGGATCTTAACCGGTGTTGTTATAATCAACTTTAAGATTCCTCTAATAAACGTTAAAAATATTTGGACTTTAAAACTTTTTCTAAACCAAAACACTCCTCTCATCTCTTGATTACCACCTTCTAAAACCAAACCTCTGCAACAACAAGGAGCTCGGAGCGTAGTGGGCAGCACAGCCATCATCCTCAGCAAAACTTGAATCTACATCAGCTAAACCTTTCTTAGTTTTATATAAACAAGCCATAGAATTTCAAGATAGTTTACCTAGTGCAGCGTAAATCCTCAACTTTTCATTAGGCATTTGCATAATCATATTATGCAAATTAAGCCCTAACCGGTCTTAGTACTCCGAGGTAGTCATTTGGTACGACATAAACCCTCACATCTTCGAGGCTATTTGTGTGATTATTTCATACAAGTATAAGTCCTAATTAATTAAAATTGGCAGGATTGAATTAAATATACTCTTAAGTTGAAGCCAAACAATAGGATAGTTTGGGAAGTTGCGAAGATTCTTCTTGGATCCTCAGCTTCTCCTACTTCTCTTCCTTTGGACCCCTGAATTAAATTGTTCCAAATTTGATCCATTCCCTATTGAAATTTCCAAAACTTCAATCATTTGAAAACCTTAAACTTTGAAATTCTTGAGAGCAAAACCACTGATCATTATCGAGAGTTTTCTCAAGTGTCTTCGGACATTTAAGATGTAATTAACTATAGGGGCTTGCCCTTATAGGGAACTTTAAGAACCCAGGTAATATAAACCATGCTTGATTCCTTTATATTAAGCAGGGGAACTTGTCGGCTTATAAAATTGGTTCGCAGACCAAACGGATGTCACAAATCTTCTAGTTTATTTAATTGAGCCCCATCATCAAGCAGTGTGTCTATTCTTTGGGATAGATACACGGTTTGTGGTGTGGTGCTCGTTTATATAAACTGATTAGGATGTGAGATCGGTTTGATTTCATATCTTAAAATTTTCAAACTTAAAATTATTTTCAAAATCAAATGCTATTTTCTAAATTAAATGTAAATTAAATTTAAAATCTAAAATTCGCCGACAGTTTTTGTAGGCAACCCCTTTTCAAAATACCACACAACCTAAAAAATATGCCGACAATATGGTGATGGTTAGAGGTCAACAAGTGCATTTTTCACCTACGGTATCAAACACTTTTTACTGATTGCCTCTTAATATGTTTTGTATTTATGCCAACTAAGAGTTAGCTGAGATAATGTCTTTACTTACTGATAGAAGAGGTTTATGGAAGATGATTGATGCGGTCGGACCTTTATATTACAAGAATTTATGAACTCAAATTTATATATATTTATAATCATTTTGTAAAGTCCAAGCATTCAACGCAGGTATACGTATCGTATCAAGTAATACAGAACTCTAATAAAGTCCTTGTTATCGATCCCACAGGGAAGTGATGAAGTAAAAAGAAAGTATTTCACAGTAGGTAATGTAGTACTAAAATCCAATACTCAAATTGCAACTAAAGTTTAATCTTTACTTCTACTACCAAGATGCAGAAAATAGTAACAATTAAACAAACTACGATTGCTTCTAATATCTTTTAAAACATAATTAACTAACAGACACACACTAAGCCATATATTTGAAAGGTCTTTTAAATATAAGAAAAGTATCTTTCCTCTTACAACGAGAATATGATGTGCGGATGATATGGAATGATTATCTATGGTATTGTGCCAAATAGGAGCATAAATGTTTCTTTACCCTTAAAAGAGTACCCCCTCTTCCAAGCATGAAAAGTACATTGACATATCCTAAGTTTAGTCACTAAATCTAAGGCTAGGCTAGGAGGATACCGGCTCTCAATACGATGCCCCCACTCACCCTTCACCTGATGGCTAACCTTCGACTTTAGTTACCAATCTTAGGTCCAAATTGAGGATCTCAGCCTGTCACCCTAAAACTTACAATTTAAAGTCCATCAAGACACATTTCCTTATTTATTTGCACTCCATTCCCATGAACTACACAATTCATCCATGGAAATTGAATGGATTAGTCATTATTGTTGCAGGACACTAAATCCTTCCAGAGTTAATGTGCAACAACATATTTTAACAATTTAATTGGCCAGATCGAAAAGTAAATTAAGTTCGAAATGAAAAACCATCACAATTTCTTCAATACATTAAAAGCACTTCAAATCCACATCAACACAGCAACACATCTCTATGCAAGAAGAAAGACAAAGGAGACTACTCAGAATTCATGAAGAAGATGTAATAAAATATGGATTTTATATATAAAAGAAAAGTCATATAAACCACAAAAGAAAATACAACTTATCTCTTTCTCTTCCCCAATGCAATTCCATTAAAGTTCCTTTGATTCCTTTTCTCTCTTCTTTGTAACACTCAATTCCCTTTTTAGAATGGAAAGGAAGAAGCAATCTCTCACTTTACTTCTTCTCCTTTACTCCTTAGAGAAAAATTCCTCTCAAATTCTCATTGCTACACTCTTCTCTCCTAAGACCTAACACTCAAAACACACTGGACTCTTTAAAACACACATGCCACACACCAAAACCACACTTCTTTTCATCCAAAAACAGTTACTTATAAGTTAGAAATGAAATCCTAAGACTTTCCATAGGCATCCCTTCAAAATATCGCCAAAACTCTTTAAATTTGAAGTCCACCGACAATGGGCGCAAGCGGCACTCTATCGTCCAAATATTGCCGAGCTCTCTGGAAAATGGCGATGGCGGCGCCCATTCCGCCAAAACCTGTTTTCCTCTTTTTTGCTCCTTTTTTCTCTGAATTCATTCCTTTACACTTCATTTCACTCCAATAAAATAAAATCATCATACCTGCAACAAATCATGAAACGTATCTTTCTATAAAGTGTAATATCACCAAAAATGGGTAAAATTATATAGCAAAAATAGTATATATTTTTGGTGCATCAAAATCCCTCAAACTTAACTATTACTTGTCCTCAAGTAATCCTTTCACTATAAAAATATATCTCTAGGTAATGCACTTTTCACGTGTAAAATACTAAAATTTTCGTTCAAAAGAATATATTAATTAGATCTTTAGAAAGAAATTTAGTAACTCGGGTCAATACTACAGGTATAAGAATATTCAGCAATCAAGTCTAAGAGTTCTAGTCTTCTATTCATTTTAAGATAAACCATAAATTGTCACATTAAGAGTGCCTTGAAAGATTATGTGTGAAAGGAGTTTATGCAAACTTTATCAGAATATAGGCCTATACTTTAAATATAAATTCAGAAATGAAATCAAGTTCCCCCTTTAGGGTGACTCAAGTGAAGCAAATTTTTGATTAGGCATCTCCTCAAGCTTCTCCACATACTTACTTTTTTTTCTTTTTTTTTTCTTTTTCTTTTTGGGATTTTTTATCAATCCTTCTTTTCTTTTCTTTCCCCATTTTTTAGAAAGAGGATTACTATATCTGGATAGCCTTTAATGATTTTGAACTTCACTCTCCTCTTTCTAAACTTCTAACGCGATATACCTCCTTACTTTATAATTAGGTACGAGCTTTATTATTCATCATAAAGTCACAATCTCTTCTTAACAAATAATACTTTAAGTCTCTTAACATTTCAAAAGTACAGTTTTCCTTACTTTAAATAGTTAACTATAATCAAATCCTTTCATACCAAATATCTTACTTCTATAAAATTAACCTTTATTACTAAAAACTTTCATCCAATCCTTCCATAATATTCAACTAAAATAAAAAGTTTTAGTTACCTACAGAAAGGTTCAATTTCTAGAAGTTATGCTAATAATTTTTTAAAATATAATAATTGAGAACAAATAAGAGTTAATATTTTTCTACCCTCCCCCAAACATAAATTTTTTAATAAATATGAAACAGTAGAGAGTAAAAGAAACTAACATTTTTGTGCTGGGATCTTGAAATCTTAAAATGCTATATGGTATTAGTCAAAATTTACAACTAGCAGGCATGAAACAGTTAGTAACAGTGATATATAAATATTTTAAACTTTTGCAAGGTGAAGAGAAATTAACTTTAAACATCTAAACATACAAAAAAACATCACAATACTATTCAAACTATCACATCACTACAAAGTTCATTTAATAATTTCAATTTTTTTTCAATACAACATAACAGTACACCAACATAGTTACACATCACATGAAAGGCAAATAACTACTACATCACAACAATATAACACCACACAACAAGAAAACCAGAAATTGAAAGAAACAATCTACTAATCTTTATCACCAAGATCATCTGTAGGGTCTGTAGAATCAGGTCTATACGGTGTATAGCTGGGGCAAGTAGGAAGTATCACATCAGTCTCCCCCCTCATGAATCTGACATGAGCATCATAATAGGCAATATCGAACTCAACTCTCCTCTTCAAATAATCCTCATTCACATCACTTCTGGCCTCAAACAAGTCCATCCTACCATGGATTCTATCCAAACTAGCACTATGTAATCTCAGCTGCTCCATAAAATCAGATAATGTATGGGGGCTCAGATGTAGATGGAATGTCCTAACTCGTAGAAGGAATATCAATACTCCTACTCTCATCTCGGGCTCCCAGATGAGACTAATAAGTACGAATAATAATCTTTGTAATTGGTCTCAGCGGTATAGCTACTTCGTTAGAACTGCTGAACTCCACTCCAAACTAAACACATAAGGCATGAATTAAGGCAGGATGTCCTAATCCACCAGTGGTCTCGCATCTAGCCATAGTCTGAATGTTTTTGAAGACAATAGCCCTAATATCAATCTTTTTCATCTTCTGAATACAGTAGTTCAGAATTGCTCTATCCCTTGTAACTTCACTGTGGTGATAAGAAGGTCATAGTCTTGCAGAGATGAAATAGTGCCAAACTTTTGATGCAACATTTAATTTGGAAGTGGGGAAGTTAATCATCTGTTTTTAACTTACTTTCTATTCCCCTCTTCCATCTGTCAGAAAAGCAATCACTTCTCTCATATTTGCCTCTAGGGTATCAAAATTTTCATATTCACAATCAAATCGTTCCCAAGTCTGATAGTATGCATTAATACGCTGAGAAGTAAACTCAACCAATTTTACTCTAACTAACACATACTCAGTCTCAGTTCAAAGCACATTTGAATAGAACTCTCTAACAACTCCTATAACAGCATTAACAGTAAAATATCAAAATCGTTCCCAGTTTCGCTCTGTATTTAACTGTTCAAAAGATCCACCAGGATTATCAAAAGCTTAATCCTGGATACATTTCTTATTTTAAAGGTAAGAGTTAAAGAGAAATTGTGCTTTAACATTAACAAATTTTTGTTCATCAAAATCCAATTTTCTCTTCCTTTTACTCATCCTTGGAGCCATGTGAATTTCTAAAATTTGCAAGAAAATTCCAATAAATTCCAAATTCATAAAGTAACAAACTCAAAATACTATAATAAACAAGTAAGAGCAAATTTCATCATAGGAAATCTCAAAATTTCTTTAAAAATCCAAAATTTCCAACCGAAACAATGTGAGAGATTTGTAAGGTGAAAATCAAAAAATTTTTAACTTAATGTGAAGCTCTTATTGACACGCCTAAAATATATACATTTTTTCCAATATCATTTTACTCATTTTTAATGATATTACACTTTAAAGGAAGGTATTTTGTATTTTTTTGTTGGTTTTAGGTACACGAAATGGTGATTGGAGCAAAAGGAAGCAAAAACGATGCAATTTGGAGCAAAAAATGAACAAGAAATGAAATTCTGCCGTGACACCTTTCGATAAGTATTTTGATGCCTAATCTCTTTTACACTTCTTGAAAATTTTTGAATAATATTACACTTTAAAAAAAGGTTGTTTTTATGCTTATTTTGTAGGGCTATCTGTTACGAACGCACCGCAACTGAAAATGGGGCGAAACGGAGCCAAACGGTGGAGCTGCGCAGCAGTCTGCTAGCCGACGGAGGCCTAGATTTCGGCGACGGTGAGATTTTCCAAAGAACACTGAAAAATTCCTGAAAAGCTCACTGTCAATGGCCTCAAACCCGCTGACAGCTCCCGAGAAGATTCTAGACCGATTTTTGGCGGTTTTGGGCTGAAATTCGACATATTTAGACATTTTTTCGAAGGGGTGCTTAAGGGAACTCTTAGAAATTTGTCCACACTCTCTAAATTGGAGAATTTAGGTTGGGAAAGTGAAGAGAAAATTGAAGGAAAGTAGAGAACAAAAGAGAGGAATGTTTAGGATTCTTAAATTAAGAGTAGACATGTAGATTTCTACCCTTTTGGAGAGATTGGAGAGGAGATTTTGAGAGAATTTGTAAGGGATTGCACTAGCATTGCATAGATCAATGGGAGACTTTGTGGGAGAGATCTTCATCGTTCTTTCAAAGGGAAAAAGCTAAGTATTGTTCTTCATTATCTTATAATTTTGTAAACAATTACCTAGTGGATTTGCTTTGGTTAAATGAAGTTTCTGTTGTATTTTCTTCATGCTTTGTGAGGTATCTCTCCTACTCTTTCTTCTTCTTTGGAAATAGTGTTATGAGAAGATTATGCCATTATATTCCATTTACTTTTTTTTTGTAATGAGTAGAAATCTTGTTTAGGATTTTGTGATGCATGATAGAAGTAAATTTAATTATAAATGTGATGGTTTTTACTTGCACTTCATTTACATTTCAATAAGGGCCCATTATAGTGTTAAAATTCATTGTAATTGCGTTAAGTCCCGAAAGGGCATATGTAATTATCAACAAAGTGGAATCACATTCAAATTCCATGGATGGTGAAGTTTATGGGATTGAATGCAAATAAATAGGGAAATATATTAATCGGGCATAGAATTGGAGATTTTAGACTGACATGCTAAAATCTTCAATTCGGTCATATCATTTGGGTGCTGAAGTGTAGATGTTAACCCTCAGGCGAGGGTAACGTGGGAGCTCTGAAGTGAGAGCCGGTATCCTCCCAGCCTAACCGCAGATTCAGTAACCAAGCATAGGATTAGTCAATATTCTTTATGTCTTGATCAAAGGGTAAAGAATAAGATTGCTCCTATTTGGCACGTACAATATTTAATGCATCTCATTCTTATACATTATCCATTTCATTACATAAGAATAGTAGTTTTTAGTATCTCAAAATTCTCCAAACCAATTCATCCAAAAAGGGTTATCTTTAGAATTATTATTTGCTCTTAGTTATAGTTACTATCTTTACATTTAACAATTGCATTTAGGAGTAGTTGTTAGATAAAACACAATTTTAATCGACATTCCAAACTAAGGACTATTAGGAGTAGACTAGAATTTGACTAAAGACCTCTTACTTTACATCCTCGTGGGATCGATACTGGGGTTTTTAAAGTAAACTCTATCTTACTTGAAGCGATACGTATATTTGCATAGTACGCCTAGTGTGTAAAGTATTTTCTAGTTTATATATCATTTAAGATTTTGGACACTAGCCTCTATTAATAAATCGGGTCAAGTTTTTTTCCATCTTTTGGAAGTTAATTTACTGCGTAATTGTGGGTCGGGTAACTTACCAAGAGAAGTGTAGATCTGGTCTCAAAAAGCTTTGAAATCACTTCAAATCTGAGATCTAGCAAGCCCTAAATCTTCAAAATCGTGAAAATGGAGGAGGAAGACAAAGTAATTGATGGTTGGATCAAGTTTTTGGCGTCGTTGCCGGGGAAGCTTCAGTAAGAACTTTAAGAGAATTTTAGTTGAAGTAATTGGGCTTAGACTTGGAAAACTTTAGTGTCGTAAAATTATTTTTGTGTGAAAAAAATGGTGTTCTTGATAATGTTTGGTTGTGTTGAATGTATTTCATCTATAATTTGTTTAATTGTTAATGTATTATTTGTTGTGTTATGTATGCAAAACAAATGATCTGCAAGACTTGTGCCTTATGATCCCGAGTTAGAAAAAAATAAAAAAATAAAAATACAAAAAGGACTCAAAAAACTAGAAATGAAAATGGAAAACTTTCAAGAAAATAACTTGGAAAATCATCATTCTTCATTGAGGGATTATGTAAATCCTATGACAGATGAAATTCACTCAAGTATACAAAACCCTGTCGTAGAAGCTGACTCATTTGAAATAAATCCTGAGATTATCCAACTGGTGCAGAATAATCAGTTTGGGGGAACTCCTTTGCAGGATCCCTATTTACACTTATTAACTTTTCTAAAACTTTGTGTTACATTTCGTTATAAAGGTATGTCAGAATGCTGTTAGACTAAGGCTTTTTTCCTTTCTCACTAAGGGATAAGGCTAAAATGTGGTTATACTCGTTAGCACCTGGCTCTATTAAAAATTGGGAGGAGTTAACTCAGAAATTCTTAGCTAAGTATTTTCCACCTTCAAGGACTACTAAACTTAGAAACAATATTATCTCAATTTGTTAATATAAAAGAGAATCAATATACGAAACCTGTGAAAGATTTAAGGAACTCCTAAGAATGTGTCCACACCATGCTCTGCCTGATTGGTTAATCATTCAAACTTTTTATAATGGGTTAGTAGGATCTCTTAAGTCTATAATTGATGCTGCCGCTGGTGGATTATTAATGTCAAAACCATTTGATGAAGCGTATGCATTAATTGAAGAGATGGCTACAAATGAATTTCAATGGCCCTCTACAAGGGTAAATCATAAAAATGTAGTTAGTGTTCATTATACTGATGTGATTGCAATTCTTGCATCTCAGGTTGCTGCAATATCAAGGAAGTTGGACCAATTTGGAATGAACCAACCTCAATTTACTCCTGTAAGTGAGAAAAGTTCATTAGGGCATATGATTGATTCTAACTTAATTTATGAGACTTTAAATACCATAAACAACCCATATTCTAACTTTTACAACCTATGTTGGGAGAATCATTCTAAATTTAATTTGAATCATACTACTGATGGTGGAAACCAACAATGGGAAAATAATCACATGAATCATAATGGAAGTTGGAATAATCAGGGGAACACAAACTATAGACCTTCATTACCACCGGACTCTAACATTGATCAACAATTTGAGGATAAGTAGATGTCTATGAAAGAAGTGGTATTACAAATGGGAAACCAGTTGCAAAGTCAAAATGTTGTGATTAGAAACATAGAGAATCAACTTGGATAAATTGCTAATTTACATAGCAATAGACCCCAAGGAACACTTCCTAGCAGCATTGAGATCAACCCTATAGAGAACACTAATGAACAAGTAGAAGCTGTCCAATTAAAAAGTGGAAGAGAGAAAGAAGATGTGGTTAGAAAAGAGAAAGATGTTGTGAGAGAAACAAAGGAAACTAAAAGACCTGAAGAACATGTTTCTAAGGATATGAAAAAATTAATATCTCCTACTAAAATCAGTTTGGAAAGACAACCACCTCCATTTCCTCAAAGACTTAGACAGCATGACTTGGATAAAAAATTTTCTAAGTTCATGAAATTACTTAAGAAGTTAACGATAAATATTCCTTTCACTGAAGCGTTGGAACAGATGCCAAGTTGTGCAAAGTTTATGAAGGATATATTAAACAAGAAAATAAAATTTGGGGATTACGAGACAGTTGCACTAGTTGAGGAGTGCAGCGCTATACTTCAAAAAAATTTTCCTCGAAGACTTAAAGATTCTTGTAGCTTTACAATTCCTTGTGTAATTGGAAAAAGATTATGTGGAAAAGCATTATGTGATTTAGGAGTGAGCATTAATGTGATGCCTCTATCTATATTTAGAAGCTTAGGTTTAGTCGATATTTCTCCCACTACTATAACCCTTCTGTTAGCTGATCGATCTATCATTTTTCTAAAAGGAGTTATAGAAGACGTGCTTGTTAAAGTGGATAAATTTATCTTTCCTTTGGACTTTATTGTATTAGATATGGAGGAAGATAAAGAAACTCCAATTTTTTTAGGGAGACCTTTCCTTGTTACTAGACAAGCTATGATAGATGTGCAAAAAGGAGAGTTGACTATGAATATTAATGACCATGAAGTAACTTTTGATGTATTAAAACTATGAAATATCCAACTGAGAAAAAAGATGATGATTGTTTTTAGATAGATGAAATTGATTATCTAAGTAAAGACCACTTCCAAGAAAATTTTGAGAGTAAGTTAAAAAATGAGAATGAAATAGACTTTCATGATGATTCAAAAAGGTTATTTAAAGAAGACTGTATGTATGTTCAGGAGAGGTGTGAAATGATGGACACTACCAAAAATAGTAAACATTTAATTCCATCTGTTGAAAAATCTTATGAACTTAAGATGGATATACCCCATACAATTTTAAAGCCTATCTATTTAGGGAATTCATCTACACAACCAATCTTTATATCTTTAGGTGCGACTCAATCACAAGAAAAACCTAAATTGAATGATGAACATGATAAAATTATTGAAATAGGACTTAGAAGAGAATTTGATGATATATTTCAAAAGAACTTTGAGTTGAGAAAAGAGGATAAGAATATTGGAAGATCATTGGAAGAAATTCCTAAGGAATTAGAAAAACCTATTTCCTCAATGAAGATAGATCCTCCATCATTTAATTGTTATAAAAGAGAAGAATTGGAAGATAACTTGAGTCATAAGAGTGACATAGAAGAATTTGATCTAGAATCTGAATTATCTAGAGAGAATCCGATCCAAAATTTGGGAGATATTGAATTATCTTATATAGATCCATTTCTTATAAATTTCAAGGATGATATTATTATGTGGATTGAGAAAATCAATAGAAGAATATTGGATCTAGAAAGAAATATGAGAAACAATGATATAAATCAATCTGAAAATGAAGAGCTTAATAAAAAATTAAAATTTGAGAATTTTATAGGAATCCCTAGATCTGAAAATGATTGGGCGATTGATCAAGGATTACTTAATTGGAATTTTGATCCAGGTGGAATCATTTGTCAAGCCCGTGACATAAAAATCAAGCTCTTTATGGGAGGCAACCCATAGTTATCAATATGCTTTAATTTAGTGTGCTTGAGGGTCATGATTGTTAGTGTTATATTGTGTTTGATTTATAGTGGATAGACTTGATCTTTATGTGTTGTTATGGATTGATAAGTTTGATTGTTGATTGGTAGATGTTTCGATTATTAGTGCTTTGATCTGATCTCTGTTTGTGTCTTGAGGGAGGTGATTCCTTAACTTCTTATTATGGCTAGAATTGATCTCTTGTAGTAGTTGGATTAACGAGTCCACTGTGATTTGGGTCTCACCAAGACTTGAATTTTACAAGAGAAATTATGAATTTCGAACATTGATAGTTCAATCTTAATTTGTTACTTCCTTTCTACAACTTTATTCTCATTAGGTAGGAGTCGCGAACCTATTTAATGAATAACATTAGGATGATCTTACACTACGATTTATAATTGTTATAGGTGCTTAATTATAAGGATTAGGTGATGCTTGAGATTGGTTCCTAGGAGCCAATATATCATGGGTAATGTTATCTTTGGGATTATAATCTATAAAATCATTTAAAAAAAGTACCTAATTTACTTGTGTAGTGATTTCGTTAGAAATTGGAAGTAAATCAGTGAGATGCGATGAGTTAAAGGATGAATTGACCTCATTTATGTTATGTGTGTTTATGTTTGTGTTACAACTTTATTTTGGTCTTGAAGAACATTTTTATATTCCCATGATGATACATGCTATGCTAGTTAGACTTTGGTTTAGTTAATTTAATTCTGGCATGATTAGTTTAGATTTACTTTCTGCTGCATATTGTTATGTCCTAATGAATATTTGTAAATGGTTTTGATAGACACTTGTAGTAGATAGAATTTCTAAATTGTTTTTCTTCCTGCTTATATTTTTTGTACTAAATCTATATATGTTAAAAATTAAGTTTGGGGGTAGGAAGAAAAATAAAATTTTAATGTGAAAATACTTCCTTTTAGTGTAATTTTTTTACAAGAATGTTTTAGGTTAGATTTACTTTCTCCTACAGTCATTCTATCCTGATTATGCATGTATATGAATTTGATACGATGTTGTAGTAGTAAGTAGATTCAACCTTTATTTTTTCTTCCTGCTACATTTCATAGAATTAATTGCAAAATATTTTAAAATTTAAATTTGGGGGGAAGAAAAATTTTTAAAATGTAACTTTATTTATCCTCAGTAGCCTATATATTAATTTGATATCACTTTTAAAATGACTTGTGATATGTGGTGTTACCTTTAGGTTACTATAATTTCAATTTTAGGAATGTTAGAAAATTAACTTAGTTGAAATCCTATGTGAAGAAACTGTGCTAGAGTTAAGATATTTTGTAGGAAACATTGGAAAAATGATTTTTCTATTTATGGTAGAAAGGAGTTGAATATTTGAAAAGCTAAAATTCTTAGATTTATAATTAATGAGAATTGAGCCTTTATTGAAAACATTTTCAAACAAGTACTTACACTTATAAAAAGTGAGGGAAAGTTTTGAGTTTTGGATTTTTGAGAGAGGATAGTGAAATTCAAAATTATTAAAGGCCTATCCAGATATAGTAATACTCACATAAAAAAAAGTAAAAAAAAGGATTAAAAATGATCCCGAAAGAAAAAAGAAAGTTAAAAAAAAGGGGATTGAAAATGATCCCGAAAAAAAAAAAGAGAAAATAAGTGAGAAGAAGCTTGAGGAGAAACCTAATCAAAAATTGGTTTCACTTGAATTTTTCAAAATGAATAGACTTAAATATAATCCTAAGCTTATTCTTATTTCAAGAGGTATTGGTTAAATTGTTTTAGATAAGGTGCTTAAATTCCATTTTTATACCTTCTATGAATCTTTAGTTTGACAATTTTCAATAATTTTTGAAGTAAATAAAAAAATTAGGATTCCTAAGTTGAATATAAGATATTCTTACACTCTAGTCCTAGGTTGATTTGCGAGAATTTCTCCTATGTTATACTATAATATTTCTGAGATGAAATTATAGAAAACTCTATTAAAACCTACAACCACAAGTTAACATATTTTATTTTTAAAGTTATAGTGTTACTTGAGGATAAGTAACAATTAAGTTTGGGGGATTTTGACATGCCTAATATATATACTTTTTTTCTAATATCATTTTACTCATTTTTGATGATATTATACTTTAAAGGAAGGTATTTTGTATGTTTTTTTGTTTTAAGTACAAGAAATGGTGATTGGAGCAAAAGGAAGCAAAACCCGTGTAATTTGGAGCAAAAATGAGCAAGAAATCAAATTCTGCCCTAACACCTTTTGATAGGTGCTTAATCTCATTTACACTTCTTGCATATTTTTGGATGAGATTAAACTTTAAAGAAAGTTTGTTTTTATGCTTATCTTTTAGGGCTATCTGTTACGAACACAACGCAATTGAAATGGGGCGAAGCGGAGCTGAAACGAAGCCAAACAGAGCGAAATAATGGAGTTGTGCAGTAGTCTGCTCGCCGACGGCAGCCTAGATCTTGCCGACGGAGAGATTTTCCAGAGCACCAAAAAATGCCCAAAAAGCTCGCCGACAGAGGCCTCGAACCCGCCAAGAGCGCTCGTGAAGATTCTAGACCGACTTTTGGCAATTTTGGGCTGAAATTCAACGTATTTGGACACTGTTTCGAAGGGATGCTTAAGGGAACACTTAGAAATTCGTCCACACTCTTTTAATTGGTGAATTGAGGTTAGGAAAGTGAAGATAAAAGTGGAGGAAAGTAGAGAAAAAAAGAGAGTAATGTTTAGGATTCTTAGATTAAGAGTAGAAATGTAGATTTCTACCCTTTTGGAGAGATTAGAGAGGAGATTTTGAGAAAATTTGTAAGACATTGCACTAGCATTGCATGGATCGACGGGAGACTTTGTGGGAGTGATCTTCGTCTTTCTTTCAAAGGAAAAAGGCTAAGTTTTGTTCTTCATTATCTTATAATTTTGTAAACAATTACCTAGTAGATTTGCTTTGGTTAAATGATGTTTTTATTGTTTTTTTCTTCATGCTTTGTGACGCATCTCTCTTACTCTTTCTTCTTCTTTGGAAATAGTGGCATGAGAAGATTATGCCATTCTTTTTCATTTACTTTTCTTTTGTAATGAGTAGAAATCATGTTTAGGATTTTGTGATGCATGATAGAAGTAAATTTAATTATAAATGCGATGGTTTTTATTTGCACTTCGTTTACACTACAATAAGGGTCCATTGTAGTGTTAAAGTTTGTTGTAATTGTGTTAAGTCCCGAAAGGGCATATGTAATTCTCAACAAAGTGGAACCACATTCAAATTCCATGGATGGTGATGTTCATGGGATTGAATGCAAATAAATAGGGAAATATATTAATCGGGCGTAGAATTGGAGATTTTAGAGTGACAGGCTAAAATCCTCAATTCAGTCCTATCATTTGGGTGTTGAAGTGTAGATGTTAGCCCTCAAGCGAGGGTAATGTGGGAGCTCCGAAGTGAGAGCCGGTATCCTCCCAGCCTAACCGCAGATTCAATAACCAAGTGAACCACTTTTAATATGTTTGCAATTTATGTTTATAGCAACGGCACCAAAAACTTGATCCTGCTTTAAATATAGATATATGATTTAATGTATAATGTGGATTCTACGCAAGTATACGTATCATATCAAGTAATACGAGGCTCTAGTGGAGTCCTGGTTATCGATCCCACAGGAAGTTTTTAACACGATTTGTTATCGCCTAAATTTAAAGGAATTACTTACTAATATAGTAAATGGAAATTCAAAGTAACTATAGCAAACTAAAGTAAACTAATGCTCGAAATAAGTCGATTTAAATAATTCAGAAAAAGTATCCTTCTCCTTGTTTTTAGAAAATTAAGTGAATGATGAATTTAAATAGAATTCTTAAATTGTATTGTGACAAATAGGAGAATTCCTATTATTTACCCTTTGGTCCAAGTGCAAAGAACATCGACTAATCCTATGTTTGATTATCGAATCTGCGTGCTAGGTCGGGAGGATACCGGTCGCCACTTCGAGCTCCCACGTTCCCCTCACCCGAGGGGTAACATCTACACTTCAGCTCTCAAACAATAGGACCGAATTAAATATTTTAGTCTCGTCACACTAAAATGTCCAATTCTACGTCCGATAATTAATATTTCCCTATTTATTTGCACCCGCCTTCCAAGGCTTTTGACTTCCCTGAATATTGGATGTAATTTTTACTATAGTTGATAATTCAACATATTTTAACAACTCAATTGGCCAAATTGAAAGTAAATTAAGTTTTAAGTAAAAATTATCACAATTTATTTATATTTGGTGCTTCTATTTAATTTCATCAATTCGCATAATTTTCATAAACAAGGAGAAAGACTAAGAAAACTACTCAGAATGCATGGGAATAAAACAAAGATGGATTTCATTTAAAGTTAACAACAATAAACAAAGATACTTATCTTAATTTCCTCCCCAAGAAGACTCCTTGAAGTTCCTTTGACTTTTCCTTCTAGTACAGCAAACTTCTAAATAGCACTCAAATAAACTAAAGAAACTCACAAATGACTAACAACAGATTCAAAATAGACTCAAACTCTCTAAAATAGACACACTGAAGACTCAAGAGACACACCTAGACACTAGAGTTCGGCCTCTATTTATAGATGTAAGCAAAGGTCCAAGGGGTGCTTAAACACCTCTTCAAAATATGTCCAGGTTCAAAGTATTTGTATTTTGAACTGTCTCGCCGTAGGCTGGAAACGACCTCGCCGTCGGCGGCTTCTGAAGGTCTTGAACTGCGCGATCTCGCTGTCGGCGGGCTCAGGCTCACTGTCGGCGAGGTAGTTATAATTCCTTCAGAAATTCTCCTCATGATCTCGCCGTCAGCGGCCTCGATCTCGCCTTCAGCGACTTAGTTCTATTTGCATGAATTTCCTCCTTTTTGATCCAAATTAGCTTCATTTCATGCTTTTTGCTTCCATCACTTATAAATCTTCATTCCTGCAATAAAATAAAGAAAATACCTTTCTTTAAAGTGCAATTTCATCAAAAATAGATATGAATTTCTTAATGTATTTTTACGTGATCAAAATCCCCCAAACTTAATTATTACTTGTCCTCAAGTAATTTTAATACTAAATAAAAATAATGATTTCTATAATAGAATTTTTCAACTCAGTATAATATGAATTAAATTTAAATAACATTATAATAAAGTTAAATATAAATATTTCTGAGTAATTAAATTAACTTTATAGATATAAGATTATTTAGTTATCAGGTCTAAGATTTCTAGTTTTCTATTTATTTTAGAAATGACTATATTTAAAATAGTAAATTACTTAAGATATTTAGATGATAGGAAGTTCAAGAAAACACTATTTAGTAAAATACTAATCCATAAATATATGTTTAGAAATGTACTTAAGTTTTACCCTTTAGGTTGAATCCATTGAAGCCAATTTTTGATAAGGCATCTCCTCAAGCTTCTCCTCACTTTATGTTTTTCTTTTCTTTTCTTTTCCTTTTCTTTTTGGATTGATTTTCAATCCTTCTTTTTCTTTTTCTTTTTTAAGTGAGGATTACTGTATCTGGATAGCCTGTTAATAATTTTGAACTTCAATTTCTCTTCCTAAATTTGAAACTTAAAATATTTCTTTGCTTATATATATTTCATAGCCTTTACTTCATTGAGTTTCTATCCTTTCTTTTTCACTTAAATACTTGAGAATTTTTAATTTTTAGAGTATAGTTTTCCTTACTTTAAATATTTTACTATATTCTTATTCCTTTTAACCGAATATCTTATTTCATTAATTAATTGAATTACTAGAAATATTTTCTTTAACTTTATATAATAATTAAATAAAGTAACTCATGTTTATTGAATTGAAAAACTACTATAGAAAAACTTTTAATAATAATTTTTGAAAATAGAAATTGAGAACAATTTTAATAATTAAATTTGTATTTTTACCTTCCCCCAAACTTAAATTTTTCTATCTATACTACATAGTGAAAAAGGGAAAGTATATAATAAAATTCATCATACCTTTGGGCTTTAGGTATTTCTTTTCTTTTGAAATTTTTGCAGGCTTTTTCATTACTTACAGAACCTGTACTGTTAGTATTCTTTCACATATAATATTTAAAAGAAAGTGCAGGGATGAAATTTTAAAATAAGTATCAAACATAACAAATGAAAACTTAATCTATTACTGCACATACACTTAACTAATCTATTTTAAAACATATTAAAACAATCTAAACAATGTTAAAATTCATAACTTATAAAAACTTAAGCTAACATCCTATATATATATATAATTGCGACTAATTTAACACACAAGAAATCTAACATCATAACATAAGCAAACATACCAACATCCATAGTCTCTATAAAATACAGAATAATCACATCCAAAATAATAAAGTTTCCCAAAATAACAAAAAATCTAAACAAACCAAACAAACTAAACAAAGACTCTAATCTTCTACATTAAAATCCCAAACTATGTCATCTCTCTGATCTCCAGGCTGAGAAGGCTGAGCAGGCTGGTACTGTGAATAACAGGGGCACTCAGGAAAGACAACATCTAAATCACAACTCCTATATCGACGTTCAGCTTCATAGTATGCAATTTCGTACTCTGAATGTCGCTGGAGATATTCGCTATCATAATCGTGTCTTCTTTCCAAGCCTCCGATCCTTTGATCTATATGCTCAAATATTCTTTCCATATTTTCTCCAAATAACTCAAAACTCTTTCTACACAGGGTTAATTCATTTATCAGATCTTGAAGGGTAGGAGTGGTGTATTGAGGGGGTGGATCATAACTAGTAGAGGGTATATCTCTACTTGAAGAAGGTACATAATCCCTTGTCCCAGATCTCTATCCTTCGTGGGATTCATATTTCTTTATATTAACCTGAGTAAGGGGTTTCATAGGTTCAATACATTCCTCATCATCTCTTGCCTCTACCCCAGATAATTGGCAAAGTGCATAGATAAGACCAGGATGTCCTAGTCCTCCTCCACTTTCATTTCTAGCAGTGGCTAATATGTTTTTATAAATAACATTTCCCACATTAATACTCTTCGGTTCCGAATACGAAATTCAGAACCGCTTTCATCTCTTGTTACCTCACTATGGTGGTAGGTAGGTAACAAACTAGAACAAATAAAATAATGTCAGGCTTTAGATGTTGCATTTAGCATAGAAAGAGGGAAGTTTACCCGTTCCCGCTGCTTTATTTTCTAGACTCCTTTCCCATCAGTGAGAAAGTCGATCACCTCTTCCAGTGGTCCTTCCATAGTTCCAAAAGTTTCATACTCGCTGGTGTAGGTGTCTCGTACTTCATAATAAGCGTTTATTCTAGCAGCGTTGAATTCTACAAAAAATCCTCTAACCTTAACCGGTGCATCTTCAACCTGTGTTAAATTTGCATAAAATTCCTTTACTACTTCTACAGCTGCTCTGTTGGTCACGAAACAGAAATTTTCCCATCCTTGCTCCTTAATGATTCGCTCAACTTCTCCTCCTGGATTCTTGAAAACTCGATCTTGAATGCATTTTCTTGCTTGTATGTTTTGAAAATATCGAGTTTGTGCTCTTGCATTAATGAATCGGGTTTCGTCATAATCTATCCGTCGCTTTTGTCATGGAGCCATTTCTCGATCTGTGAAATTTGCAAAAAATCTTAACTAAACTCCAAAATATTACTAAGAAGGCTTCCTACAACATCTAAATTCCATTTAAATCAATTTCCATGAAATTCTTCCAAGTATTTTCTCCACATTTCGAAATTTTTCAAAATTCTCCAATGTAGAAGAAATTTATGGTGAAAATTAAAAATTTTTGCATAGGAGTGAAGCTCTTACCAAGGGAAGATGAAATCCGGTATAAAAAAGTGTTGAAATCGCCTCAAATCCGAGATCTCTCAAGCCCTAAACACTAAATTCATCAATCATTTTCAACCTCGTATTGCCCTTAATCAATCTTCCGATCACTTAATTTAATAATAATACAAAGATTAGAAACTTATACTCACAAAAAGTCACACAACACAAACAATATAACTTTATATATGAAATCCATGAGACTTACAAATTTCACACTAACAACTTAGCACATACTTAAATTAAATGTTCAAATCCATAATATTCAGCATCGCAATCCACACCACAACACTATAAATGCTGAGACATAACAATTTACATAAAATCTCATCAAATCTGAGATGATCAAATCAAATTTCGACTCATAATAAAAATCTAACTCCAAATCAGCACATATTTATATACAAATATAACTTAAACATAGAAATCTTTCCTACTCTTCAGTGTCTGAACTAACATCTTCTCTGATATTTCTGATGTGACGCAGGTGCACAAATAAATTGTAGAAAAGCCTGAAAGGGAATTCTGCAGTAGATTCTTCAATAATCCATCCTTTCTATCTTAGTAGATGAATAAACTGGCCTCCAGATGTCCAGTATGATCAAAGTGCTCCTTCATTCTCCAATCAATATGATCAAACATATCAGAGATATTGTCAATGGAATTCATCACATTTTGCAATTCTTTCTCCAGTCCTTTAATCTTCTTTAGAATGAAATTAGTCTTATCAGTAAAGGGCCTTGCTAAAGGATTGTTCTGTGATGCTCTGTTAGAAATAATGGTAATCTCATCATTGTTATCCAAAGTGGGAAACATATTAGTAGGATCCAGTGGTTTCCATGGTAAAAGTACTTTTTCCCAAGCCTCATAAGAAACTTGGTACTGACTGCATAAAGCAAATATAGTAGATGAGTGTCCAAGTCCATGCACTGACCCATGCACAATTAATCCCAACGCAGACTTTACTATTATTGATGCAACATCGATAGGTAATCCAATTTGAATACAGTAGTTTAAAATAGCGCATTCCTTTGAAACTTTATTTACTCTCATGGTAGGTAATAATTTTCATGATATAAAGAAATGCCAATGCTTTGAGACAGGGTTAAGAAGTGATGCAGAAAAATAGACATACCTGTCTTCTCGTAACTCCCAATCATCCGGTTCATCAGTCAGGTATCTGTAGATTTCGTTCATATTGTATCTTGAAGGCACAAAGTGGGAATAATGACAAACAGAATTATTCTCTATAAAAAACAATTCATTTACCCTTGAAGGAGTAAATGTTACCCATCTTCCTCTGACGTACACATTTCCATTGTTGATCGCATGTAAATTAGAGTAAAACTCTTTAACTATCGGTATAACTACAAGCGGATGTCGTATAACAAAATACCTCCCAATGCCGCTGTGCGATCATTTCTTCGATTTTTGTAGTAGAATTCTCTACTCCTCTGTTGACAAATCCTCTTTCTTTAATAAGTCTTATCTTCATCAAGCCTTTGTTCAAGATTTGATGCGCCTCCGAACTGACAAATTTTCTTCGGTTAAAAACTTCAGTTTTTGTGGTTTCTAAGAATTTGGTGGCCATTTTGGATGGAAAGGATTGGTCTCTAGTCGTTCCTAAGGAAGAAAATGGTGTAAAATCAGATTTGGGATAATTTCTTACGAAGGAATGGCTTAGATCCATCAAAAACCGCACGAAAAATCTTTAAGAAACTAAATTTTCAACTACCTCGCCGTCGGCGGGAAGTTCCTCGCCGTCGGCGACTTAGTTATAAAAATGACTGAAGTAATGGCGCACGATCTCGCTGTCAGCGGGCTCGGCCTCGCTGTCGGCGAGATTCGTAAAAATCACCCAATTTCGCTCTGGTCCTAATATTTTCTGATCTTATCAAATAGGTTCAATTTTGTGATGATTCTAATAAAAAAATTTGAGTAGTAAGATTTGTTTTAATAATATAAACTCACTAATTTGTGGATATTTAAAATAAAAGACTACTATGGGTTGCCTCCCATAAAGCGCTTGGTTTAACGTCGTCAGCCCGATCTAATTTAGTTAGTGTTCAGGTTGACTAAGCATTAAAACCTCTTTAAAATTTGGTCTTCTATCTTCGAAATATGGTTTTAATCTATGTCCATTTACTTTAAATCTATGTCCTGTTTTTGGATCTTCAATTTCTATAGTTCCATATGAAAATATTTGAGTTATGGTGAAAGGTCCTAACCATCGAGATTTCAATTTTCCAGGAAATAATTTCAATCTAGTATTATAAAGCAAAACTTCTTGTCATGGTTCAAAATTTCTCTGATTAATCTTCCGATCATGCCATAATTTCATCCTTTCTTTATAAATCCTATCATTATCATATGATTCATTTCTTAATTCTTCCAAATCATTTAATTGCAACAATCTCTTTTCACCAGCTTCTTTCATATTATAATTAAATTCTTTAATCGCCCAATATGCTTTATGTTCTAATTCAACTGGTAAGTGGCAAGTTTTTCCATATATAAGCCTGTAGGGAGTCATTCCAATTGGAGTTTTATAAGCAGTCCTGTATGCTCATAATTCAGTGTCTAGTCTTATAGACCAGTCTGATCTATTAGGATTTACAGAATTTTCTAATATACGCTTAATCTCTCGATTAGATACTTCAGCTAATCCACTAGTTTGTGGATGATAAGCAGTTGATATCTTATGCATAATATTATATTTTTCTACTAGTTTGTGAATATATTTGTTTCTAAAATGAGTTCCTCCGTCAGTGATAATCACTCTCGGCATTCCAAATCTAGTAAAAATATTTTTCATTAAAAATTTTGAAACACTTTTAGCATCACACCAAGGTAAAGCTTGTGCTTCAATCCATTTGGAAACATAATCAATAGCTACTAATATATATGAGTTTCCAAATGAAGGAATAAAAGGTCCCATGAAATCTAATCCCCAAACATCAAAAATTTCAACTTCTAATATAAAATTCAGAGGCATTTCATTTTTCCTTGATATGTTTCCTACTCTTTGGCATGTATCACAGGTTTTTATATATCTATATACATCTCTAAATAGAGTGGGCCAGTAGAATCCAGATTGTAGAATTTTATATGTAGTTTTATCTGTCCCAAAATGTCCTCCAAAATTAGAGTCATGACATTTTTGAATAATTGGTTCAGTTTCTTTATAAGGCACGCATCTTCTAATAATTAGATCCTTACATTGCTTATATAAGTATGGTTCATCCCAAAAGTATGTTTAGTATCGTGAATGAATTTTTTTCGTTGTTGCAAAGTTAACATAGGTGGTAAAATGTCACTTACTAATATAATTTACTATATCAACGATACCAAGGTATTTTCAATTCATTAATATTATAAAGTTGTTCATCGGGAAAAGCTGTCTAAAATTTCATTATCGATATCGGATAATTCATGATTTTCTAATCTTGATAAATGATCTGCAATTCGATTATCGGTTCCTTTTTGTTAATGATCTCAAAATCAAATTCTTGCATTAATAATATCCATCCGATTAATCTTGGTTTAGAATCTTTCTTTTGCATTAAATATTTTATAGCAGAATGATCGGTATGTACAATACATTTAGTTCCTATTAGATAATGCCAAAATTTATTAAAAGCATATACAATCGCTAATTATTCTCTTTCGATGAATCGTATAATTTATTTCAGCATCATTTAGAGTTTTACTAGCGTAATATATAATTTTGAAAATCTTATCATATCTTTGCCAAGAACTGCTCCTATAGCATAATCACTAGCATCACACATAAGCTCAAATGGTTTCTCCCAATTAGGTGAAACTATTATAGGTGATGTAATTAATTTATCTTTTAATAATTCGAAAGCATTCAGGCATTCAGTTGTAAATTCAAATTTTTTGTCCTTTTCAAGAAGTTAGCATAGAGGTTTAGTAATTTTTGAAAAATCTTTAATATAACACCTGTAGAATCCAGCGTGTCCAAGAAAACTTCTTACCCCTTTCACCGTATTTGGAGGTGGTAATTTAGCTATAACTTGAATTTTTGTAAGGTCTACTTCCATGCCATTTTCCGAAATTTTATGCCCTAATACAATGCCGCCTGTAACCATAAATCGACATTTCTCCCAATTAAGAACTAAATTACTTTTCTCACATACTTCAAATACTTTTTCAAGATGATTTAAGCATGTGTCAAATGTTGTTCCAAATACAGAGAAATCATCCATAAATACTTCTATTCCATTATCAATTAATTTACTAAATATAGACATCATACATCTTTGGAATGTTGCAGGTGCATTACATAATCCAAAAGGCATTCTTCGAAAAGTGAAAGTTCCATAAGGACTAGTAAATGTAGTTTTATCTTAATCCTCAGGAGCAATTTGTATTTGATGATAACAGGTATATCCATCTAAGAAACAAAAATACTTATGTCCGGCTAATCTATCTAACATCTGGTCTAGAAATGGTAAAGGGAAGTGATCTTTTCGGTAGTCTGTGTTTAATTTTCTATAATCAATACATATTCTCCATCCGATAACTTCTTATAGGGATAAGATCATTATTTTCATTAGTTTTGACGATCACCCCTCCTTTTTAGGTACACGATGAATTGGGCTTACCTAAGCACTCGTCGGAAATAGGATATATAATACCATTATCTAACTATTTTAAAATTTCTTTCTTGACTACTTCTTTCATTATTGGATTTAATCTCCTTTGTGGATCTGCTTTAGGTTTATGTTCATTATCTAAAATAATTCTGAGCATACAAATTGAAGGACTAATTCCGTTAATATCTGCTAAAGTCCAACAAAAAATTTTCTTATATTTCTTTAGTGAATCTAAAAGTTTTTGTTCTTGAGATTCATTTAATTCAGATGAAATAATAACTGGTAGAGTTGAAGAATTACCTAAGTAAGCATACTTTAAATGATTAGGTAACATTTTTAACTCAAGTTCAGGAGGTTTAATAATTGATGGAACTATATTTTTTTTAGTATTTTCTGTGTTATCCAAAAATTCAAATTTCTCTTGAATATAATCTAATTCTTCATTTATCTCAGATTTTTCAATTAATTCAATATTTTCTTTTTCTAATTATTCTTTTCATAATATCCTTTAAAATGTTCTTTTTGTAAATGATCGAGTACTTCCATTCGAAAATACTCATCATCTTTTTCTAGCACAGGATATTTCATTGATTTAGCAATATTAAAAGTTACTTTTTGGTCATTTACTTTTTAATTCTCCTTTCTGAACATCAATCATAGCTTTTCCAGTGGCTAAAAATGGTCTTCCTAAAATGATAGGTATTTCTTTATCTTCTTCCATATCTAGAACAATAAAATCTACGGGGAAGATAAATTTGTCCACTTTTACTAATACATCTTCAATAACTCCCTTAGGATATGTAACGTAACGATCGACTAACCGAAGAGTTCATCGAAGTAGGTGAAATTTCTCCCAATCCTAATCTCTTAAAAATTGATAGAGGTATTAGATTGATGCTTGCTCTTAAGTCACACAAAACTTTTCCATAGAATTTTTCTCCAATAGTGTAGGGTATAGTGAAACTTCCAGGATCTTTTAATTTTTCAGGAAGTTTTTTCTGAATAATAGCACTACACTCTTCACTAAGTGCGACCATCTCATTATCGAAAAATTTTCTTTTTTTATTTAGAATATCTTTCATGAATTTTACATAGTTTGGCATCTATTCTAAAGCTTCTACGAAATGAATATTTATCGTTAATTTCTTCAAAATTTCAAGGAATTTAGCAAATTGTTTGTCTTTTTTATGTTGAATTAGTCGTTGAGGAAATGGTGGTGGAGGTTTTTCAACAGAAATTTTCATTGGTATTAAAGGATTTTCTAAGTTTGGATCTTGTTGATTCTTTTCCTTTTCAATTTACACTTCCTCTTTTTGACTTTCAAGTTCTTTCTGAATTCGAGGTTCTAATTCTTTTCCACTTCGTAATTGTATCGCTTTAATTTGTTCATTTCCCTTATCTTTGGGATTTATTTCCACATTACTAGGAAATGTTCCATGTATTCTATTATTAAGTGAAGTAGCGATATGTCCAAGTTGAGTTTCAATATTTTTGATAGTTGTTCCTTGATTTTGTAATTGGTTTCCTTGTATTTGTAATTGATTTCCTTGATTTTGTAAATGTTGACCCATATTTAATATTAATTCTTCTATAGATAATTTCTTATCTTTAAATTGTGGGTTATTAAATCCAGGTGGATAATTAGATTTATAATTAGGATTTCCTTGATTAGATGGATTTCCTAATTGTTGTATCATATTATTCATCCATGGTTGATTAGTTGTATTATTATTCAAATTAAAATTAGGATGATTTTT
Organism: Papilionanthe hookeriana x Papilionanthe teres; assembly: GCA_022702705.1. Classification (NCBI taxonomy): domain Eukaryota; kingdom Viridiplantae; phylum Streptophyta; class Magnoliopsida; order Asparagales; family Orchidaceae; genus Papilionanthe; species Papilionanthe hookeriana x Papilionanthe teres. The sequence goes on from CM040425.1 coordinate 26,287,559, forward strand.
CCATCCAGGATTATAATAATTAGCATAAGGATTATTGGGTCTGTTGTTAATTGCATTAATCGTTTCATATTGAGATTGGGATTCTATAACTTTGTCCAGATGAATTTTCTTCTGATATAGTTGGAGAGTAATTCATTCCAAAATGATCTAATTTTTTAGATACAGCAGCAATTTGTGAAGCTAACATAGATATTGCATCATTTTCATGAATACTAGCTATTTTTTTCGGATTCATTCTATCAGCAGGCCATTGAAAATTATTGGTTGACATTTCTTCGATTAGTGCATAGGCTTCATCAAATGGTTTTGACATTAATGATCCTCCAATAACAGCATCGATGATTGATCTTAAAGATCCTACTAATCCATTATAGAAAGTTTGGATAATTAACTAATCTAGTAACGCATGATGTGGGCATTTCCTAAAAAGTTCTTTAAATCTCTCCCAAGATTCATATATTGACTCTCCATCAAACTGACTAAAAGAAGTTATATCATTCCTAAGCTTAGCAATTTTAGATGGTGGAAAACATTTGGATAGAAATTTTTGTAATAATTCTCCCCAAGTTTTAATAGATCCAGGTGCTAACGAATTTAACCACATTTTAGCCTTATCCCTTAAAGAAAAAGGAAAAAGTCTAAGTCTAATAGCATCGTTAGATACTCCTTCATATTTGAAAGTAGCACATAGTTCTAAAAAATTAGCAAGATGTAAATTAGGATCTTCAGTAGGTGAACCTCTAAATTGATTATTTTGTACCATTTGAATTATTGCAGGTTTAAGTTCGAATGAATTAGCAACCACATCAGGGTTTTGAATAGTTAAATGAATTTCATCTAATGTAGGGTTGGCATAATCTCGTAATGGTCTCTGTTGATTGATATTTTCATTTTCAGGAATATTTGCCATTTGTGTTAAATTTATAATTTCTTTTTTTTGTTTTCTAATTATTTTAATTGTACGCTCTAATTCTGAATCGTAAGGTATTAAATTTTCGTTTCCAAATTTTTGCATACAATTTTATAAAATAAAATAGTCTGTTACTTTAGTAAATAATTTATTTACTTCCCCGGCAACGGCGCCAAAAACTTGATCCACTTTTAATATGTTTGCAATTTATGTTTATAGCAACGGCACCAAAAACTTGATCCCGCTTTAAATATAGATATATGATTTAATGTATAATGTGGATTCTACGCAAGTATACGTATTGTATCAAGTAATACAGGGCTCTAGTGGAGTCCTGGTTATCGATCCCATAGGGAAGTTTTTAACAGATTTGTTATCAACTAAATTTAAAGGAATTACTTACTAATATAGTAAATGGAAATTCAAAGTAAATATAGTAAACTAATGCTTGAAATAAGTTGATTTAAATAATTCAGAAAAAGTATCCTTCTCCTTGTTTTTAGAAAATTAAATGAATGATGAATTTAAATAGAATTCTTAAATTGTATTGTGACAAATAGGAGCATTCCTATTCTTTGCCCTTTGGTCCAGTGCGAAGAACATCGACTAATCCTACATTTGATTCATCGAATCGCGGCTAGAGTCGGGAGGATACCGGTCGCCACTTCGAGCTCCCGCGTTCCCCTCACTCGAGGGCTAACATCTACACTTCGACTCTCAATCAATAGGACCGAATTGAATATTTTAGTCCGTCACACTAAATTGTCCAATTCTACGTCCGATAATTAATATTTCCCTATTTATTTGCACCCGCCTTCCAAGGCTTTTGACTTCCCGAATATTAGATGTAATTTTTACTATAGTTGATAATTCAACATATTTTAACAACTCAATTGGCCAGATTGAAAGCAAATTAAGTTTTAAGTAAAAATTATCACAATTTATTTATATTAGGTGCTTCTATTTAATTTCATCAATCTGCATAATTTTCATAAACAAGGAGAAAGACTAAGAAAACTACTCAGAATGCATGGAAATAAAACAAAGCATGGATTTCATTTAAAGTTAACAACAAAGTTCCTTTGACTTTTCCTTCTAGTACAGCAAGCTTCTAAATAGCACTTAAATAAACTAAAGAAACTCACTAATGACTAACAACAGATTCAAAATAGACTCAGACTCTCTAAAATAGACACACTGAAGACTCAAGAGACACACCTAGACACTAGAATTCAGCCTCTATTTATAGATGTAAGCAAAGGTCCAAGGGGTGCTTAAACACCTTTTCAAAAAGTGTCCAGGTTCAAAGTATTTGTATTTTGAACTGTCTTGCCGTCGGCGAGAAACGACCTCGCCGTCAGCGGGGCTTCTAGAAGGTCTTCAAACCGTGCGATCTCGCTGTTGGCGGGCTCGGTCTCGCTGTCGGCGAGGTAGTTATAATTCCATCAGATATTCTCCTCATGATCTCGCCGTCGGCAGCCTCCATCTCGCCGTCGGGGACTTAGTTCAATTTGCATGAATTTCCTCCTTTTTGATCCAAATTAGCTCCATTTTACGCTCTTTGCTTCCATCACTTATAAATCTTCATTCCTGCAATAAAATAAAGAAAATACCTTTCTTTAAAGTGCAAATTTCATCAAAAATAGATATGAATTTCTTAATGTATTTTTCTGTGATCACCAAGCATAGGATTAGTCAATATTCTTTAGGCCTGGACCAAAGGGTAGAGAATAGGATTGCTCCTATTTGGCACATACAATATTTAATGCATCTCATTCCTATACATTATCCATTTCATTACATAAGAATAGTAGTTTTTAGTATCTCAAAATTCTCCAAACCAATTCATCCAAAAAGGGTTATCTTTAGAATTATTATTTGCACTTAGTTATAGTAATTATCTTTACATTTAACACTTGCATTTAGGAGTAGTTGCTAGATAAAACACAATTTTAATCGACATTCCAAACTAAGGACTATTAGTAGTAGACTATAATTTGACTAAAGACCTCATACTTTACTTCCTCGTGGGATCGATACTTGGGTTTTTAAAGAAAACTCTATATTACTTGAAGCGATACGTATACTTGCGTAGTACCCCTAGTGTGTAAAATATTTTCCAATTTTTATATCATTTAAGATTTTGCACACTAGCCACTATTTATAAATTGGGTCAAGTATTTTGCCATCGTTTAAAAGTTAATTTACTACATAATTGCGGGTCGGGTCACTTACCAAGAGAAGTGTAGATCTGGTCTCGAGAAGCTTTGAAATCACTTCAAATCCGAGATCTAGCAAGCCCTAGGTCTTCAAAATCGCGAAAATGGAGGAAGACGAAAGCAATGGAAAAAACTGCGGGTCCCAAGGTCAAAATTGCGAAATAAAGGGTTTTTGGCATTTTTCTGTACTTGGGCGTTGGCGGCGCTCTATTTATTAAAAAATGCCAAAACTCTCTGGATTTGGGCACCGGCGGCGCCAGTCCAAAATTTTTTCTGGGTCTGAAAATTTTTTCGTAATTTTGATCATTTCGACCTCCACAATGACATTTAACACTTCGTTAAGCATCTACTTCATCACATAAGCAATAATTAACACAATTTTTTACACAAACAACACACAATATACTTTTATATATAAAATCCACATTACATTATAAACACCAAATATGTTCATTCAAACCAAACCAACAACTCTTAGATGTTTTGTGTTGCAAGTACGCTACGATAAGAAAACAAAAAAATCTAAGCACACAATGAAAGTAAGCATATCAAATCCAAATTAAAATTACAAAGAAAAGTAAATACTACACACACCAAACAAAATTAAGCAAAGTAAACTAAACACACATCAAACATAAGTAGAATCCAATAGTCACTCCACATCGGTTTCAGAACTATCTTCCTCTCTAATATCTCCAATAGATTGCTGATGTATGAACAAATTGTAGAATGGACGAAATGGTAATTTATCAGATGAATCCATAGCAATCGCACCATTCTTCTTCATCAGATTAATCAGGCCCATCTCAATTCGACCAGTGTGATCAAATTGTTCCTTCATTCTCCAATCTATATGATCAAATAAATCAAAAATATTATTGATTGCATTCATAATGTTATGTACATTTTTCTCCAACTGTTTGATCTTCTTTAGTATCATTCTGGAACTTTCAGGAAAATAGGGTTGAATCGGTTGTGAAGTCTGTGTTGGTTGATCAGCAAGCAAATTCATATCCTCTTCATCTCCCACTGTTTGGTAGTCATAAATGTTAGTTGGATCAATAGGCCTCCATGGAAGAAAAAGCTTTTCCCAACTCCCATATGGATCTTTTGATTGACTACATAACAGAAATATGGTGTACGGGTGTCTAAGCCGATATTTAGATCCATTAGCAGTTAATCCGAAAACTAATTTCACAATTATATTACCAATGTCAATTGACCTCCCAGTTTGAATACAAAAATTCAAAATGGCACTTTCCTTGGTTACCTTACTAATGTTCAACGTTGGAAATAACTTTGTCGAAATAAAGTAATGTCATTGCTTTGACAACGGATTTAAAGATGCAGAAGGGAAACTAATATATCCATTTTCTCTAACTTCTCAATCTTCATTCTCATCCATCAAATAACGATACACATTATTCATATTATCACTTGTGGCATTGAAATTAGAATAATGCCAAATAGGTATATTCTCAATCATAAAGAGATCATTAATTTTTACAGGAGTGAATTGAACAAACCTACCTCGCACCAAGACGAATCCTTGGTTGATCCCGTGAAGATTAGCATAAAATTCTTTCACAACCGGAACAACTACAGCAGCGGTAGTGTAACAAAGCACTTCCCAACGTCTCACCTTAATTATCTCTTCAATTCTAGTAGTAGGATTATCTATACCTCGATTTAAGAAGCCTCTTTCCTTGATAATCCTCCTCTTCATAATCACTTTATTGAACAATTGCTGTGCGTCGAAACTTATAAACTTCCTTCAGTTAAAAAAAACGAGATCGAGGGGTTTCTATAGAGTAGGAATCCATGGGATGCAAATTGGGAATGGTAGTTTTCGTTCTTCCAGATTTTGGAAGTCTAAAATGGAGTTTAGGGAATTATAAGGATGGAGATCTCGCTCAAAACTGCCAAAACTCACATTTTGAAACTCAAAAAACCGTCAACAGGTTTTGGGCGCTAGCGGTGCTCATACCTATAAGTTCAGCAAACTTCTCTGTAATTGGGCGCCGCCGGCGCCAGTGGTCATAAAATCTCATCGAACTTCGTTTGGCCCAAAATATTCCAAGTTCTCAATTCGATCCATTATTTATCAATTTTAAAAGTATTTAGGAGCGACTAGGATTCAAAAATAACTATCTAAAAAGCACAATTACAACAATCAAGAAAGCATACCACAAAGATACATATGGGTTGCCTCCCATAAAGTGCTTGGTTTAATGTTGTCAGCCCGACAAACCATTTAGTTAATCAAGATGACTCAGCATTAAAACCTCTTTGACGTCAGGTTGAAGCCGGTCAAATTAAGGCTTTAATTGATGCACATTAACTTCGAAAATCTTTCCAGTATCAGGATCTTTAATATCAACAGCTCCAAAAGAATGAACTTTTACAACTGTAAAAGGTCCTAACCATCTAGACTTGAGCTTTCCAGGAAATAACTTCAATCTTGTGTTGTATAACAAAACTTTTTATCCAAATTCCAATTACTTTTTCAATATCTTCCGATCATGCCACAATTTCATTCTCTCTTTATAGATCTTGTCATTGTGAGAAGATGCATTTCTAATCTCTTCCAATTCATTTAATTCCATAAATCTCTTTTCTCCGGCATTTTTAAAATTAAAATTCAACTCTTTTATTGCCCAATATGTTTTATGCTCCAATTCAACCAGTAAATGGCAAGTCTTACCAAACACTAGTCTATAAGGAGACAATCCAATAGGGGTTTTAAAAGCAGTCATATAAGCCCACAAAGCAGTATCTAATCGAGCAGACCAATCTAATTTATGATTATCCACAATTTTCTCCAAAATTCTTTTAATTTCATGATTAGACACTTCTACTAAACCACTAGTCTTGGGAAGATAAGCAGTAGAGATTCTATGAATATTGTTATATTTCTCAATCAATCTCTTAATTTGATTATTTCCGAAATGGGTTCCACCATCAGTTATAATCACTCTCGACATTCCAGATCTTGTAAATATATTTTTCTTTGAAAATTTTGAAACACTTCGAGCATCACATCTAGGTAAAGCAATAGCTTCAATCCATTTCAAGACATAATCAACGAAAACCAGTATATATAAATTCCCAAATGAAGGAGTAAATGGTCCCATAAAATCTAATCCCCATACATAAAAAATTTCAACTTCAAAATTATAATTTAGAGTCATTTCATTTCTTCTAGAGATATTACCTACTCTCTGACATCGATCACATGATTTAATATATTTATATACATCCTTAAAAAGAGTAGGCTAATAAAATCCAGATTGTAAAATCTTAAAAGCAGTTTTATCAACACCAAAATGACCTCGAAATTCAGAATCATGACATCTTTGAATACTCAAATTCGTTTCTTCTTATGGCACACATCTCTTAATAATCAGATCCTTACACTACTTATATAAATAGGGATCATCCCAAAAACTAAATCTTGAATCATATTTAAACTTTTTTTATTATTTCCTTGTTAGATTAGATTGTACAATATCACTCACAATATAATTCACAATATCAGCATACCAAGGCAAATTTCTACCTATAATAGTATAAAGTTGTTCATCAGGAAAAGTTTCTATAACTTCCTTCTCAAATTCAGATAATTTATCATACTCTAATTTTGACAAATAATCAACTCTTTGGTTATCAGATCCCTTCCTATCAACTATCATATAATCAAATTCTTGCAAAAGAAGTATCCATCTATTCATTCTAGGTTTCACATCCTTCTTTTGCATTAAATATTTGATAGCTGAATGGTCTGTATGCACAATACTTTTAACTTCAACTAAATAAGGTCTAAAACTTTTCAAAAATAATTAATATAGCTAATAACTCTCTTTAAGTAGTGGTATAATTAATTTGAGCTTCATTAAGAGTTTTACTAGCATAGTAAATGACTTTGAAAACTTTATCATGCCTTTGCCCCAATGCTACTCCGATCGCATAATCACTAGCATCACACATGAGCTCAAATGGTTTCTCTCAATCTGGTGAAACAGTTATAGGTGCAGTGATTAATTTATTTTCAATAATTCGAAAGAACTTAAAAATTCATCATTAAAATCAAACTTTCTATAATTTTCTAGAAGTCGGCACAAAGGTTTAGTAATTTTAGAAAAATATTTAATATATCACTTGTAAAATCTAGCGTGTCCTAAAAAACTACTCACCTCTCTCATGGTAGTCCGTGGCGGCAATCTCTCAATTACTCTAATTTTAGCAGGATCGACCTTCATAACATATTCAGAAATTTTATGCCCAAGCACAATTCCTCGTGCAACCATAAATTGAAATTTCTCCCAATTCAGAACTAAATTTGTTTTCTGGCAAAGCTCCAAAACTTTTCCTAAGTTTTCCAGGAAAATTTCAAATGAAGTCCCGAATACAGAGAAATCATCCATAAAAAATTCTATTCCATTATCTATCATACTACTAAAGATAGACATCATACATCTCTGAAATGTTACAGGTGCATTACACAGTCCAAAAGGCATTCTTCGAAAAGCAAAGGTTTCATAAAGGCTAGTAAATAGTGTCTTTCTTGAACCTCGGTAGCAATAGGTATTTGATGGTAAACAGTATATCCATCTAAAAAGTAGTAGTACTTGTGTCCAGCAAGTCTATCCAGCATTTGATCGAGAAAACGAAGAGGAAAGTGATCTTTCGGGTGGCAGCATTTAATTTCTTATGGTCAATACAAATTTGTCATCCATTAATTTGTCTTGTGGGTATAATTTCATTACATTCATTCACTTTAACAGTCACTCCTCCCTTTTTTGGTACACAATGTATTGGATTCACCCAAGCACTATCCGAAATAGGCTAAATAATTCCAGCATCCAGCCATTTTAAAATCTCCTTCTTAACTACTTCTTTCATTATTGGATTCAATCTGCTCTGTGGATCAACTCTCAGTTTATGTTCTTCATCTAATAAAATTCTATGCATACAAATCAAAGGACTGACTCCTTTAATATCTGTAAAAGTCCATCAAAAAGCTTTCTTGTATCTTTCTAAAGTTTCCAACAACTTTTGTTCTGAATAATTGTTTAACTCCGAAGATACAATAACTGGCAGAGTAGATGATTCTCCTAAAAGCATATACTTCAAATGATTAAAGAGAATTTTTATCTCAAGTTTAGGAGGTTTTATTATAGATGGAATTAAGCTTTTACTTCCACCTTCCATAGTGTCTAATACTTCAAATCTCTCCTGAACATACTCCAAATCTTCATTCTTCTTACTATCTGAATTTTCTTCATTTTCAATTTCTACTTCAAACATCTTTTCATACTCTACTTCTTTATCAAATGTATTTTTAAAATAATCTTTTCTCAAATATTCACAGTCCTCCATCCATTGAGGGATACTTCATAGATTTCAAAATATTAAAGGTCACCTCTTGATCATTAACTCTCATAGTTAATTCTCCTTTTTGAACATCAATCACTGCTCTTCAATTAGCAAGGAATGGTCTTCCTAAAATGATTGAAATTTCTTTATCTTCCTCCATATCAACTACAATAAAATTTACAGGAAATATAAATTTATCCACTTTCACTAACACATCTTTCACCACTCCTTTAGGGTAAGTAATGAAACAATCGGTCAACTCAAGAGTCACAGATGTAGGAGAAATTTCTTCTATTCCCAACCTTTTGAAAGTTGATAAAGGCATAAGATTAATACTAGCTCCCATATCACATAAGCCTCTTCCAAAAAAATTTTCACCTATAGCACACGGAATAGTGAAACTACCAGGATCATTAAGTTTTTCCGGAAGCTTCTTCTGAATAATTGCACTACACTCTCTGCTAAGTGTAACTGTTTCATGATCTGTAAACTTTCTTTTTCTTTTCATAATATCCTTCATAAACTTAGCATAGTCAGGCATCTGTCCTAATGCTTAAACAAAAGGAATATTTATCATTAATTTCTTAAGAATCTCCAAAAAATTTTCCAATTTTGTTATCCCTATTTTGTTTCTTCAATCTTTGAGGAAATGGAGGCGGTGGTTTTTCAACAGTTATCTTCATTGGCTCAAGAGGTAATCCAAATCTCGATAAATCTCGTTTGAACCTTTTTCGATTTTCACTTTCTCCTTGTCTATTTCAACTTCTTTTTACACTCTTGTTTTCAATTCTTTTCCACTCCTTAATTGACTAGCCTTAATTTGTTCCTTGTTTTGATCTTTTGGATTGATCTCAAAATTACTTGGAAGCGTTGCAGAAGGTCTACTATTAAGTGTAGCGAAAATATGCACCAATTGATTTTTAATATTTTTCATAGCAACACCTTGAGCTTGTAATTGATTTCCCATATTCAGAATCATTTCTTCAGTAGAAAACTTCTCATCCTTAAATTTTGGGTTACTATTGAATCCAGAAGGATAAGATGGTCTAAAATTGGTATTTCCTTGATTGTTCAAATTTTCTACTGGATTTATAGAACTGTTCCCCCAATGTGGGTTAACATTGGCATTGTTATTATTCCAATTGAAATTTGGGTGATTCTTCCAACCAGGATTATAATAATTCGAATAAGGATTGTTAGGTTTATTAATAGCATTCAAAGTCTCATAAGGTGTTTGAGATTCTGTTATCTGTCCAAATGAATTTTCCTCTAACTATTGAGGTGGTTGAGAATAATTCATTCCATATTGATCTATTTTCTTAGAAAGGGCTGCAATTTGAGAAACTACCATAGTCATCATATCGGAATCATGAACACTTCCTACTCTCTTAGGATTTACCCATTCAGAGGACCATTGAAAATTATTAGTAGTCATTTCTTCAATTAATGTGTATTCTTCATCAAAAGGTTTTGACATTAACAATTCATCAGCAGCAGCATCTATAATTAATCTCAATGATCCCACTAACCCATTATAAAATATTTGAATTATTAACCAATCTGTTAAAGCATGATGTGGGCACTTCTTAAGAAGATCTTTAAATCTCTCCCAAGCTTCATATATTGATTCTCCTTCAAACTGACCAAAAGATGTAATATTATTTCTTAACATAGCAGTCTTTGATGGAGGGAAATATTTTGATAGAAACTTTTGAGATAATTCTCCCCAAGTTCTAATAGATATAGGTGCTAACAAATTTAACCACACCTTAGCTTTATCCCTTAATGAAAAAGGAAAAAGTCTTAAGTCTGACAGTATCACTCGACACTCTGTTATATTTAAAAGTAGCACGCAGTTCTAGAAAACTAGCGAGATGTAAATTTGGATCCTCATTAGGTGTTCCTCCAAATTGATTATTTTGAACCATTTGGATAATAACAGATTTAATTTCAAATGAAATAGCTACAACATCAGGATTTTGAATAGTTTTGTGAATTTCATCTGTTGTTGGGTTAGCATAATCTCTTAAACGTTGTGGCAAATTTCCAATATCATTTCTCTAATCATCTTGATTATTCATCATTTCACAATGATTTTCAGTTTGTTTTTGTTATTTTCTAATTTTTCTAACAGTACGCTCTAACTCTGAATCGTAAAGCACTAAACCTATAGATCCACTACGATGCATATAAAATCACACAAATACTTTAAAAAGTAAACAAACACACACAATTACACACTACAAAGTAAAGGATTTTAGTTACTATACTATCAATAAATACCGTTTATACTTCCTTCCTTACTTAGTTACTTAGTTACCTCGTTACCTTTCCCTGGTAAAGGCACCAAAAACTTGATGCGATCAGACCTTTATATTGCAAGAATTTATGAACATAAATTTATATATATTTATAATGATTTTTTAAAGTCCAAGCATTCAACGCAAGTATACGTATCGTATCAAGTAATACAGGGCTCTAATGGAGTCCTGGTAATCGATCCCACAAAGAAGTGAGGAAGTAAAAAAGAAAGTGTTTCACAGTAGATAATGTAGTACTAAAATCCAACACTCAAAATGCAATTAAAGTTTAATGTTTACTTCTACTACCAGGATGCAGGAAACAGTAACAATTTAACAAACTATAATTACTTCTAATATCTTTTAAAACAGAATTAACTAATAGACACACACTAAGCTATATATTTAAAAGGTTTTTTATATATAAGAAAAGTATCTTTCCTCTTGCAACGAGAATATGATGTGTGGATGATATGGAAAGATTATCTATGTTATTGTGCCAAATAGGAGCATAAATGTTTCTTTACCCATAAAAGAGTACCCCCTCTTCCAAGCATGAAAAGAACAATGACATATCCTAAGTTTAGTCACTAAATTTAAGGCTAGGCTGGGAGGATACCAGCTCTCACTACGGAGCTCCCACTCACCCTTCACCTGAAGGCTAACCTTCGAGTTTAGTCTCTAATCTTAGGACAAAATTGGGGATCTCAACCTATCACCCCGAAACCTCCAATTTGAAGTCCATCAAAACATATTTCCTTATTTATTTGCACTCAATTCCCATGAACTACGCAATTCAACCATGGAAATTGAATGGATTCTTCATTATTATTGTAGGACACTAAATCCTTCCAGAGTTAATGTTCAACGACATATTTTAACAATTCAATTGGCCAATTCGAAAAGTAAATTAAGATTGAAATGAAAACCATCACAATTTCTTAAATACATTAAAAGCACTTCAAATCCACATCAACACAGCATCACATCTCTATGCAAGAAGAAAGACAAAGGAGACTACTTAGAATTCATGAAGAAGATACAATAAACCATGGATTTTATATGTAAAAGAAAAGTCATACAAACCACAAATGAAAATACAACTTATCTCTTTCTCTTCCCCAATGCAATTCTCTTGAAGTTCCTTTGAATCCTTTTCTCTCTTCTTTGCAACACTTGATTCCTTCTTTAGAATGTAAAGGAAGGAGCAATCTCTCACTTTACTTCTTCTCCTTCACTCCTTAGAGAAGAATTCCTCTCAAATTCTTACTTCTACACTCTTCTCTCCTAAGCCCTAACACTCAAAACACACTAGACTCTCTAAAACACACAAGACACACACCAAAACCTCACTACTTTTTGTCCAAAAATAGTAACTTATAAGTTAGAAATGAAATCCTAACAGTTTCCATAGGCATCCCTTCAAAAAGTCGCCAAAACTCTTCAAATGTGAAGTCCACCTACATTTGGGGTGCCGGCAGCGCTCTATCGTCCAAATATTGCCGAGCTCTCTGGAAAATGGCGCCGCCGACGCCAGAAGCTGTTTTCCTCTTTTTTGCTCCTTTTTACTCCTTTATGCTACAAATTCATTCCTTTTCGCTTCTTCTCGCTCCAATCACCTAAAATCATCATACCTGCAATAAATCATGAAAAATACCTTACTTTAAAGTGCAATATCAACAAAAATGGGTAAAATTATATAGAAAAAATAGTATATATTTTTGGTGCATCAATAACAAATGAATGAAGAGTGAATTTTCAGGCCTCTATGTTGAATGCCACCTCAAAAGCATGGCCTTACTTTATCTCATTAAAGCTGTTGCCTTCAAGTCATGTTAGTGAAGTATTGAGAGAAAGAGTTGTTCTGAACCATTGTATTCCGCAGGGAAAGCCTTTAGAGATTGGATTTATTATTTTTTATTATGTTCTAAACTGTGTCAGAACTGCTACTACTGCAGATATGGGATTTCTATCTTTAATTCATTCACTTTGTGAACAATCTGGTGTTATGTTTGAAACATGGGAAGAAGTCCTTCAGCCACTTAAATCCATTACCAGTGTAAATGTAAGCACTTAGACTGTGCATTCAGTACTCGGTTGGAAAGGAGGATCTGTTAGAGCTTCCAGTGCTTCTGTTTTTGCTGCCTCTACTTCTCGAGCTTCTACTTCACATGCATCATCTTCAAGAGATTCACAAATTGGTTTGTCACAGAAGATTTTAAATAATGGGAGTCTTACTCGAGAGTATGTTAGAGATATGGATGGTAAGATAGAGAATATTGAAAGGTATATTGTAAAACATGATGAATATGAGGAAATTATCAGCAGTACATAGACAGAGTGATTAGAGGTGATCACAGTGCTGAGATGCCCCCTCATCCTTTTTATATACCTTATGTCTCTTCCAGAGACTGGAACAAAGATGATGTTGATGAGGATGATGAGTAGGATTTGTTATTTTATGTGTGTTGTTGACTTTGTGATATTGTGATGTGATTTTCTTATGTGTTGTAATGTTTTAATATGTGATGTGATGTATTATGATGTGAACTCTGATATTGTGTAAACTTTAGTTGAAATATTTCTATATGCACATTCAGATGTTTCTGTGATGAATTGATGTTTTATGTTTTATGTTTGTGATATGTATGTGGTAGTAAATGTTTTTAGTAGTGTATTATTTAATTTCAAAACTGTTAAGAAAAATTAGAACACTATAAGAAACCCCAATTTAAATTACATGTTTAAACTTTTCAAAATCTGCTACCATATATTATCTAATGTTGTTGTGATTTTATCATGCTAAAGCTGGTTTGTATTTGCTTTGAAACCTCAACTACAATAGAAGTCATTTGAAATTTTTATTTTATAAAAAATTGAACTGAAAAACTGAATTTGATTTCATTTTACTCCTTATTTTTAAACTGTTATACTTGCATATTTAGGATATAAAAATTCCTGCTAGCATGTTATTTTAGTTTTTAATTCTTACCCATGTATCATTTTTTATACATAAATGTTTAATCTTAACTAAAAAATTAAAGTTTGGGGGAATTTTAAAAACAAATTTTCAAAAACTAAAAATTTATTTGTTTACAAGAAAACTTATAATGAAATTTGATTTTTTTATTGAAAACAATTATGTATATCAAGTTATATTAGTGGAGCAAAGTTTTGAATATAGAAATGAATAAGAGAATTTAGATAAAATTTATAATAATGATGAAAAATTTAAAGTTAAAATTTTTTTAGTAATGAAATGATAAATATAGTTAAACTATCGTTAGTAAGAAAAGTTATATTTTTTGAAAGACAAAAGATTTGAGTTTTATTTTTCAAAACTTAAATTTCTTTTATTGAAAATAATTTTCAACATTGTTATTATAACTTTTAAGTGAAAGACATATAACAGCCCTTTATTTTAAATGGAAGAGGGGAATTTAAAATCATTAAAGGCCTATCCAGATACAGTAATCATTGCCTTATAAAAGGAAAAAAAAAAGAAAAAAGAAAAGGGAGGAGAAGCTTGAGGATTTAAAGGCCTAATAAAAAATTGGTTCCATACAAGTTTTGAGAAAATCTAAAGCTTAAGATTATAATATAGTGAGTGAAATTAATTTCAAATAAAAATTTTTTAATTGAGAAAAATAAAATGTTTAAATCCTATATTATGAAAAATCTATAAGTATTTCTGAATTAGATAGAAACTTATATTTTTCAAGAACCTTCACTTAAGAATTTTCTAAACTTTTAGCTGGTCTCATTTATTAAAATTTTTTTCTAAATTGGACAATCTCATTTCTAAATCAAAATTTTGAAACCTTCCGAAAGAAACTCATTTACATAATTTGCATGCTTGATTTTTATATGATTTTAGTGTCACTTAAGGACAAGTAACATTTTAAGTTTGAGAAATTTTGATACACCTAAAATATATAGTGTTTGTAAGCACATTTTTATACCTATTTTTATGATATTGCACTTTAATGGAAGATATTTTGTGTTTTTCTTACAGGTATGATTAAAATGACTGATTGTGATGAAAGAAGCAAAAAAAGATCAAATTTGGAGCAAAAATTAAAAGATGTGCAAAATTGGCCTCAGGCGCCTATGTGCCGAATGGCTGGTGCATAGACGCCACAGTTAAAGTGACAAATTTTATTTAATTTTGGAGCAAATTTGAAGGGGTTTTTGAAGCATTCTTTAGTTTAAACTTCATTAACTTCCCATCAACGCCAAAATTCATTTAAAATTTGAACGGATTGATGCAATCTTGGTGGATACATTGAATCTGGACATATTTTGAAGAGACACCAAGGAACTTTTTGGAGAATTATTAAAAAGGAAGACTTGAAGAGTTTAGGAGAAAACTTTGGTGGGAGAAGTTGGAGGAAAGCTTGGAGTTGATTCCAGGGAAAGAGAAAGAAGGAGAGCCTTCTTCTCCCCAAATTTTCTTTTACTCTTCCACTTTACTTTATCATAATTTGTATTAGAATTTAGGAGATTCAATCCTTAGAGTTAGGCGCCAACCTCTGTGGAGTATTATAGTGGAAAGCAAAACTTCAGAGAAACTTTTATAGTCTTGTGGAGAGGATTTTTAGATAAGTGTTTATCTTTATTTTTACAATTAGTTTTTAAGTAAAACTTGTTGTGTTAACATTATGATTTCTATTTTCAAATCAAGTTATGTTTGTGTTTTCTCTAAGTTTTATTTATCTTTTTCCTTTTAAATGATAAAGTAATTAAATTATGGAAGGAAATTGTGTGAAGTATAGAAGTTTGATGTTGTAAGAAGTTGTGATGATTTATTTCCTCGCACTTAATTTACTTCTTTATTTGGCCAATTAAGATGTTAAAATTTATTTGGAGAGTATTTAATATCCATTGCGCCATTGCCTCAATCAATAATTGGAAAGAATCACATACAATTGCATGGGTGAGAGTTGTAGTTCATATAATTTAGTGCAAATAAATAAGGAGTTATGTTTTAATGGGGAGTAAACTTATAGGACTTTAGAGTGACAGGCTAAAGCCCCCTCATCTTATTTGAGGTGAAAATTTTTGTAATGAAAAGTTAGCCCCCAGGTGGAGGGAATTGAGGGAACTCTAGAGTGAGAGCTGGTATCTTCCCTGCCTAACCCTTCTACAAAATTTCAAAGCTTCAAATTAATCAATGTTCTTTGTAGAACCAAGTAAGGGTAAAAAATATATTTACTCCTATTTGGCACAATATATTTAGATACTTCCACAACGAAATTTCATAGTTATTACTAATTCATTAAAAGAGGAAAAAAGATATTTTATTTTCATTACTTTCATATTGTTTAGTAGTTTTGTTAATTTTAATTGCTTGCTTTACTTTTTCTTAAATAGAAAATATCAAAAATAATTTTCAAATTATCTATTTTAAAACATACTTTACAAAATCAATTTAAAAAGTAATTAGTTAATTTTCTTCTTTCTTTATATTTTTAGATATTTACCTGTGGGTTCAATATCTCGGGGCTTAATCAGAAAGTCTTATATTACTTGATAAACGATACGTATACTCGCGTAGAATCCCATATTATAAATAATTAAAATATTTTTCTTATTTCCTTCGGAATCAAGTTTTCGGCATCCGTTGCCAAGGAAGAGATAATATTGTTGGAAAGAAATATAAAGTGAAAAACGTAAGCATAAATATTCGAGGTTCAGACTCACCTCACAACCTAGTCATTATTATATACCATTCTGTTATGGCAATAACCTGGTCCAACCCATGATGACATGAATTGCATTAACCCTAGTGTTGCCTTATGCTTTGCTTTGACATGCATCACCTAACTAGGTCATTAACCCATGCTTCAGTCTAACCCATGCTGACTGAATAACAACCACAACAAGTTTCCTGTCGCCACCACTACTGTAGTTGGCCTACACTCTATCGCTGACCAAGTATGAAATTTTTAGAATTATTCATTTATTATTTTATTTTAAATATATTTGGTTGAAACTATTAACATCACCTAAAAATAGGGGACAACAAATGCACAATCAACAAATTTTATCATTTAGCGCAAATCACATGATATTTTATGAACAAATTTATTCTGGTTTAGATTAAAGATCATCCAGAGCTGTGATTTTAAAAACTTATATTCAATTTTTTTTCTCCACAAGACAAAACTCAGTGATAACTAAATTGGTATAATTTAAATTTGATCAAAATTGGAACAAGCTATTGAACCACATTTGAAAACTTTAAGTAGCTAATTGGCAGGTCAAAAGAACTTCAAATTTGATATTCTGATAGGTAAATCGAGAATCTTGACGTGAGGAATCTGACCAGATTTTGCTCCCTTGATTTTAAGGTTATTAAGGCACTCAAATAATTTAAAATCTCCTATGATCAAAGGGATCAATATTAGTCGTCCTCTTTGATGATTATTGAAGTTGTTGAATGAGCAAAATGTCACTACCTCAACAACTATGAATAAACCCCCTCTCTTCATATGAAGATGGAAGAGAAGAAATCAGATTCCCTTGTTATTTATGAATAAAAACTCGACGATAACTTCTTGCCTCTGTTGTCGTCGACCACCGCCTGTCGTTGACCTTTACCACAGCCGCCTTCCCCTGCCTACCTATGTCCCCGAACAATGTTGTGTAAATATGTATTATGAATACTTTGTAATGAAATTTCTCAAAAACACTGTAACAAAGTAATCCAAACATTGGATATCCAAGTATTTTTAGTATTGTGCAACGACGTATCCCGAATATGTGTATCCAGGACCCAAAAATAAGTCTTAGCGACAATTGCTTACAACCGATATATCTTGAATATGATGATGTTCTCTTAATTAAGAATTTTTTTTGGTGCATTGTGCATCGATTTGTACTTGGTCCATCATTCTAACCCTTTTTTCCTAGTTTTAGGACAATTGTTTATCTCTGTATTTATGAACTTGTAGAGATTAGACCCACTGATTTCTCTATCCAATTTTTTCATCATAAAAATTTTTTATTTTTGATTTTGTATTTCTAAATTACTTGTGTGTGGGTTGAAACTTCAAACAATATTGATATGTTAAATTATCACTCTGTCACTGGAACTCTTCTAAAAAACAATCAAGTTAATTTTTTAAAAATTATTTAGTGTCCACCATATATAGATGTACCGTGAGCATATGCATATAAATGATAGCCTAAAATAAAAGGGGCAACAGGGTGTTTTAATCCCCTCTACTAAGAACCTACGAGAGCCAACAAATACATTAGGCCTTGTTCTCATAATTTCGAGGGAAAAGGCGAAATAACAGTAAAACTAAAAAGAAAAAGGAAGATTTAATGATTTCCATTCAATTTCTATGTATTTACATAACTAAGACCTTAATTTTAATTTTACACACATGCAACATTTTCTAAACATGAAAGGATTTTACTCCAATTTTTAATATATTAAATAACCTAATTTTTAAATTGATGTGAAAGGTTTGGATGGTATATGTATAAAAATTGAAGTTTTAATGGTAGATATGTAAATACACAAGAATTGAGTTGTATCTATGAAAATGCACAAAAAGATAAGTTTTCAGCGGCCTATTTTTTAAAACGAAAATATAGACTATATCCAATATTTTAAGAGAAAAGGTTATTATTATTATCAAGATTGAAAAATAATGGAAATGTTCCGTTTTTTTTTAAACCAAAATGTGGAAAGTGACATCGAGCATTATTTAAATTGAATCATTTAACAAAATAATGAAATGACATCAATCGGTGAAGTGCGCTTATTATAATATTTCTATTAAAAAATACTTTTAGGCGGCCTTCTAGAAGGCCGAAAGAAAAGGACAACAATACAAATGGATCGCACTGAAACCATATATTATCTTTTATTAATTAGCTTATTAAGAAAAATAGGGCAATTACAACATACTAATTAACATTTAAATTTTATTTTTTACATTTCAATAATCTAAATCTTTCGCATCATATAAAAATACCAGTAGATTACATGCAGAGAGAAGGCCATATATAAAATGTTAGATATGTAAATATATAAGAATTAAGGGGTACGTATGTAAATCTTTCCTTGAAAAATAATAAATAAATCAACTGCTCACATGCGTCGGATGCAGGCCGAAACGTCCACTTTTTGAGTAACGTAACCTTTTTCTATTCGAGTGAACGAGAAGGCGGTGGCAAACTCCCATTTATTATGTACTTTTTGAAACCTTTGTGACTTGGAAGCAAAGTCGTTGAGGACGCGCCTGAACAAATAACGATAGTGAGGTTTTGGTCCCAGTGAACTTACAGAATATCGAACGTCTATAGATCTTCTAGAAGCTCCTAGAAACCATATTAGGTTCTCTGCTGCCATTATGGAGTTCGGCAGGACATATTCTCTTTAACCATTTTTCTGATATTTAGAGTTTTATATTTGGAGAATAGTGATCCTATTTTTGACTTAATTTACGCTAATTTTCTCTTAAAAATATTTTGACCTGATTTTGGGTTGAAATTATGAACAAGATTATTTAATTAGATTTTAATCTTATCTAATTGTTGAATCTAATGTTACTTGTTGCGAACACATCTCGAGAGTTATAACTGAGAGAATGAGAATTATAGAGAATGGAGTGATTAGGCCAACTGATGTAGTGAAACTGTAGAAAAGTCCTTGTATTTGTCTTTTGTCTCCTATTCATAGAAGTATAATTATACACTTACATAAAGTAGATAACGATTAAGGAAACCGTGCTTGATATGATTATTTATGCTGATCTCATACTAAATATGTACGAGAATTTGAATTTAAATTTGTAGGTAACAAACCAGTTGACTCGCTAGGATTCGTCCTACCGAGACGACCGATCGAATAACGATCGTGCCAGTAGAAGTAAAAAATGGTCGGCTGACTGGTTGCGATCGGACGCCCATGTAAGGAACCTCTACGCGACCGAGGCTGCTGGGGGAGTCCATTGACTAAGTCCTTCGTTATAGTATGTCGGTTGACTTCAACCGCGTGATCAGTCGTTGAATGAATGGTTCAGATCATGCTCTTTTGGTCTAACGCCTCAATCAACCGACCACAATCTTGAGTCATTGGATTGCTTTGAGAAAACTAAAAGGGCATGGAGAGAAAAAAGGTAAAGCCATCTTCTTCTTCTTCATTTTCTACTTCTTTTTCTTCATTAAACCTCACACTCCATATCTAGGAAGAGGAAGTGAGGGTGAGTTTATTAGAGGCTTCATCCATACATCTAAAGAGATGATCTTCTTCCTTACACGAGAGAAGGCTTTCGACAACCTTATTGACTCTCCTACGACAAGGAAAGCATCATCACCCTTTCATCGAAGAAGGATCTTCAAGATCAAAGTCTGAGAGCTTCCTTAACTCTCCTATAGTGAGGAGAGCTTCATCCCTTTGAGGTGACACCGGAGTGGGCTACGCAGAAGCAAAGAAAACGCGTCTGCAACTTCTGCATCGATGATCTATCCTAAAACCTTTGCATTTTCTTCCCTTAGTGCCCCTAGGTTGGATGTTAGAGATCTAAGGATTAGAATTATTGTGTTTAGTGGAGGTCTTTTAGGTTAGGGGTTTTCGTGGAAAATCCTCAATGAATCCTGAGAGTTTCAGTTTAAAACTTTAACACAAAAAACTCACCATTCTAAGAAAAATTAATTCTCCTGTTACTATTTGCTTGCCTCAACCCTTGATGAATGGGGATGACGCCATTACGAAAGCTATTTTCCTGAGAAAATATTTCACTTCTTGAGAATGAACTCTCGTAGAAAAGCTTCACTTTGTGCTGGTTAGTTTGGAAGGTATGCCCTCCGTTGCTGAGCAACAAACTATTTACTATGATTTCAACAAGCCAACCCTAAGATCCTATAGGAGTATGCTATGATGAGTATGGTTTGCTATTGTGCACATTTATCGCATTGCATTGCATCCTTCATTATTTTGTGTTTTGCATGAAGTATAATGCACGTGTCGTTTTGGGATCATTAGACCACCACGTCGTGTTTGACATACCATTTGGTTTCAGCTGACTCTCTGACTCGGTAGACATTGCACATGGGCTCGACAGATGCTCCGTCACATTGGTTTGACCTGCCACTCCGACATGGTCAAACATGCACATTTGTTCGATTGGATGCTTCAGTACGGTCGAACTTCCATATCGGTTTGACCAGTGGACCCAACACGGTCATCTCGCATTGTAGTCCAACTAAATAGCACATATCCAATCATTTGGTCGACATTTGCATCTGAATCTTGCGTTTGAATGTTGCATCGTGGAATGTTCATTATTGCTTGAGTTCACTTGCTTGCATCAACACATCCACATCTGGCACACTTGCTGTGCATCTCAAGAACATGTGTGCTTACATTTTCATGGATGGTTGTCATGCTTCCTTCAAGTATTATACTTAAAGTATAAAGCCATGACATCCTCTTACCACATCAATTCCTTTTGTGCATGCACTTGCACTTGCATGGCATTGCTGCATGATTGTTCATTGCATATTCGAATTGCATTTGAACGTTCGTGCTCACACTTTCTTCACCTATGTGTGATCTCCTCTAGGATGAAACAACATACCATTCGGGTCAGGCCTCTGCGGCCTTTGAATCACTTCGCGGACTTAGCGTAATTTTAATTTTTTGTAACAAGTATATAATATATTCTTTAATCACAAAGTTACTATTCAACGCAAGTATACGTATCGCTCAAGTAATACAGGGCTATAGTGGAGTCCTGGATATCGATCCCACAGGGAATATTTTAGAGGCTACGAACTAGGATTATATAAATCAATTTAGAATCACAACTTGGAAATCGAAATTGCCTATCTGTCACTAATATGCAATCGAAAATAATTTTAAGTTTTAATAAACTAGTTCAACTAACAGATAACTAATTCTACTAATAAAGTGAAGTTCAAATATATAAGCAAGAATCTTTCTCCTTTGTTAAGATATTTAAGTGAATGGATAATTAGCATTAGTTTAAAAAGGTGTTGTGCCAAATAGAAGCATACCTATTTTTTACCCTTTGGTCTAGGCATAAAGAACATTGACTAATCCTATGCTTAGTTACTGAATTTGCGGCTAGGCTGGGAGGATACTGGCTCTCACTTTGGAGCTCCCACATTCCCCTCGCCTTAAGGCTAACATCTACACTTCAGCACCCAAACGATAGGACCGAATTGAGGATTTTAGTCTGTCACTCTAAAATCTCCAATTCTACACCCGATGAATATTATTTCCCTATTTATTTGCACCCTACTTCCAAGGACTTTGACCTCCCTGAATATCGAATGTAATCTTTACTATAGTAGTTAAACTCAACATATTTTAACTAATTTCCAGATTGAAAGTAAATTAAGATATAAGTAAAATATTATCACAACTTTTTAAAACTTTTATTGGCACACTAATTCAATTTACCATTTCAAAAAAAATATCAAAACAAGGATAAAGACAGAAAAACTACTCAAATTTCATGGAGAGGATATGATAAAACTTGGATTTAATATATAAAAACAAAGTTTTACAAACTAAAATAAGTAAATACAACTTATCGTAAATTCCTTCCCAAGCAAACTCCTTGAAGTTCCTCTGAATTTCTTCCTTTCTTTACAGTACGCAGAATTCTCCTTCGAAACGACAATGTGGAAGAAATCTCTCACTTCTCTTCACTCTTACAATCTCTCAAAGAATTCCTCACAAATACCACTACCTGAACTCATTAATTAACACTCTAAAAACTCTATGTGGACTCACTTGACTCACACACTTGACTCTCTAATGGATTAGAATGACACGTGGTGGAACAAATGGACGCTAGTGGACTCTTTTTTTTGCCCCAAATTGTTCCTTTTAAAGTAATTGAAGAGTTTCCAAGAGTTTTCCAAGCATCCCTTCAAAAATCATCCACATTCAATGCACCTCATGAAAGAACCGTCGATCCCACCATCGGCGGCCTCGAGTTCGCCGTCGCCGGCCTTCTAAAATACTTAGCCTTGGACCCTTCTGCCTAAGTCTCGCTGTCAGCGGCCTCGATCTCACCGTCGGCTGGCTCCCTTGAAATATATTCTAAACTCTCAGGAAAAACACACCATCGGCACCGTCGATCTCGCTATCGGCGCCGTTGATCTCGCCGTCGGCGCCCTAGATCAAGTTTTCATAATTTTGGTCCTTTTTGCTTCAAATTCGCTCATTTTTGCATATGTTGACTTCATTGTCCATAAATCAACATACCTGTAGAAAAAGACCAAAAATACCCTTCTTTAAAGTGCAATATCATCAAAATCAATATAAAGTAGGAATGAAAATCTTATCATTTTTTCATTGGGTCAAAATCCCCTAAACTTAATTATTTCTTGTCCTCAAGCAATCTGTAGTACTACATAAAAGTTATGATTCATTGTGGTAAAGTTTTAATTCAGAAATACTATAATTTTGATTTAAATAAATATCATAGCAAGAATTCATAGAAATATTTTCAAGTAATTAGATTAATTCTGCAGATGTGAAGCTATCTAGTCATCAAGTCTATGAGTTCTAGTTTTCTATTCATTTCAAGAATGACTATATGTTGCAATATCAATTCTCTTAGAGTATTCAGATAATAGGAACTTCATGAGGACACTACTAGTAATGAAACTAGTCATAAATATAAGTTCAAAAATGTTTTTAGTTTTCCCTTTAGGTTAATCCAAATGAAGCCAATTTTGATAAGGCATTTCCTCAAGCTTCTCCTCACTTACTTTTTTCTTTTGGATTGTTTTTCAATCCTTTATATTTTTCTTTTCTTTCAGAGATTGTTTTTCAATCTTTTTCTTTTTCTTTTTCAAGTAAGGATTACTATATCTGGATAGTCTGTTAATAATTTTGAACTTCACTCTTCTGTTTCTAAATTTGAAACTTTAAAACATTCTTTACCTTATATGTAATTTATAGTTTTTACATCATTGAATCCCAATATTTTCTTTTTCAACTAAATTTCTAAGATTCTTAATATTTCAAAATATAGTTTTTTTTTACTTTAAATAGTTAACTATATTCTTATCCTCTTATACTAAATATCTTAACCTACAAAATAATTTTCATTACCAAAAATATTTCTTTGAATCTTCTATGGTATTTAGATAAAATCTATTTATAGTTATCTGAATTAAATTTTATCACAATAATCATATTTATAATTTTTGAAAATATGTTAACTTCAAGCGAGCAGCCGGTCGATTGAATCCCTCATCATAATATGCCAGTTGACTTCAACGGGGCAGCCGGTAATTGAATTAATGGTTCAGTTCATGAGATTTTGATCTAATGCCAGACCTGACCTGCAATTACATAGTAATTTAGCTTCCAAAAGATGACAAAAAACTTAACCCAATTTATATTTAGCGGCTAGTGTGCAAAATCGAAATGTTTTAAAATTTAGAGAACAATTTATACACTAGGGGTACTACGCAAGTATATGTATCGTTTCAAGTAATATAAGATTTCCTTTAACACCCAGAGCATCGATCCAACAAAGAAGCAAGGTAGGAAATCCCTTAGGCTAATTCTAGTTTACTACTATCAGGCTTTAGTTTGGAATGTCGATTAAAGTGATTTCTTTAATAACTATTTTTAAATGAAAATCTTAAAACTATAAATAACTTATTGATGTGGAACTTTTAAGCGCGCTATAAATGTTTTTCAACAATGCAACACACTCGACAACTAAATTAGGAAAAAAAACAGATTAATCACAATAATATTTACTTCAATATAATTAGTTTTCATTTTTAAAAATCTTTAAGTTGTCACTCTTAGTGAATTAATGTATAATTTCAATTTAAATGATCACTAGGATGCAAACGCAAGTATACATATCACTCAATTTATAAAAGGCTAATGGAGTCCTAAGTATCAATCTCACAGGGAGGTGGTAATTATTATGATAACAACGCAAAGACACAATATTCAAATTATATAAAACTCACATAAGAAAAACTGATTGAAATTGGTTTAATGCAGCTAATGGAACTAAGTTTACTAAACTACTCTCTAAAATTCAAAGTAAAATTTAATAAGACCAAACTAAGTTTTGTGACGAAGAGTTCAAATTTAAGAAAGTATCCTTCCCGTTTACAATGAGGTTATAGCTTGTAAATGAATCCAATTGTTATAAATTGTATTGTGCCAAATAGGAGCAATCTTATTCTTTCTCCTCTTTACAAGAGAAAAAATACTTGGCCAATCCAGATTTTGATCCCCAAATCCATTGTTAGGCTGGGAAGATAATGGCTCTCACTCCAGAGTTCTCACATTCACCTCGTCTGAGAGCTAACATCTCCCTTTAGTTTCCAAACGCCTATACCAAATTAGGGATTTTCTTCTGTGACCCTAAAATCTCAAATTTTACGCCCATCAAAGTATATTTCCCAATTTATTTGCACTTAACCTCATGGACTACGTTTTCGTTCATGAAATCAAATATGATTCGTACTTATTGTAGAAAGCATAGTCCTTTCAGATCCTATGTTTCACAAAAAATTTTAACTGTTCAAAGTTTGATGTTTGAATCATCACAATTATGAACATTTAATTATTACTTAATAATCTTGATTCTTCACATAACTATATCTCATTGTAGGGAGAAGTACAAAGAAGGCTACTCATAATTCTTGAGGAAGATACAAAAATCATGGATTTTATATAAAAAAATAAGTTTACAAAACAAAAATTAAAGAAACACAACTTTTCTCAATCTCTTCCCCACACAAATCCCTTAAAGTTCATTTGAATCTCTTTCTCTCTTTACAATACCACACCACTCTCTCTTAGAAGTGTAATGAAGAAAAATCTCTCACTTTTCCTATCCTCTTACAACTCTAGAGAAATCTTCTCTAAACTATCTTACACTTCAATGATAAAAGACACAAAGACCGCACACAAATAAAGATAAGACAAAAGATTAAGACCAAGTCTAAGACTGACTAGGGACACTTTTTCAGACATAAAAGCACTCTTTTATAATGTAAGGTCAAATTCCTAAGAGTTGTCACAAGAACCCCTTTAAAATCCATCCAAATTCAATGAATTTAGGAGAATAATCACTTCTGACATTGTTGGCACCGAAATCTGGACTCTACGTGTGCTCTCGGGATAATGTGAAGGAATGAGATGCTTAGAATATAATATAGCTAGTAACAAATAGGAGCATACCCATTTGTTAACCTCTCAAAGCATCTAAAGAACATTGGCTATTCTAAATTTGGTTCCAACTTGTGTAGTACTGCTGAGTAATTTCAAAACTCTCACATCCAGATTACCCACTGTGCGCCCTCTCTATAAGACCTATCAGGGACCCTTAGTTTCAACAATAGACCAAATTGGTAAGGAATCTACCCTATCACCCTACAAACACAAATTCTACGCCCATCAAAACTTATCTCCTTATCTATTTGCACTAACAAGTGGACTGGGTCAGCCTCCCATCCTAAAGGTTAAGATGGTTCAACTTAGTTGAGACTTACTCCACCCTTCCAGATCCTAATGCAATTATAACAAATTTTAACATGATACCAGGCCTAAATTTAAAATTAAATGAAGTCCAAGTGAATACCATCACATTAAAAAAAAAAAAGAATATCTAAGAAAACTAAATTTCTAGACATGCATCCAGTTCAAAGGAAATTTAAAATGAAGATGAAGGCATAAGTAGTAAACGGATTGATAGAATTATGTAATAAATTATGTGCTAATAAGGAACATATGTCTACATACCCTCTTCTAAGTGTATAAGTATGCTTAGTATTCTGTTAGTTTTATGTAACTATCTGTCACCAAGAAGTTCCTAATAAAAATAGATCATGAATTATATTTCCATAGAAGTTGCATTGCTGCCTACACTAATTTACTATAGACAACTGGTCAATGTGAGTACACTCAAGTTGCAAGATCGCTGCTATCCTGAGTCTTTGTTTAACTTGCAATAGATTTTAACATAACATATTTCCAATTATGTTATGTCAATGAAATAAAAGAGATATTACACATCACATGAAAATAAAAATTATTCTATAATAAAAAAAATTTTTCTATACACATGCCACTTCTTCATAATAAAAGAAAAGATTAAAGAAAACTACTCACGAAGCATGGATAAAAAAAAATAGAAAACTTTATTAAATCAAAGCAAATCCACTATAAAGTTTTTAAAACAATTACAGCATAATGAAGAACATAATACTTAACTTTTTCTCTCTGAAAAAAAGATAAAAGTCTCTCCAACAAGATCTCCTGTCGATCCTTGCGCCGCTCATACTTCCTTACTCATATCTCTCAAAATCCCTCATCAATCTCTTCAGAAAATGGAGAAGTCTACATCTCCTTAAACTCAAACCAAACTCTTTCTAAAATCCTTCTAAAACTCCTCCTAAAACACGACACTATGAGAAAAGTCAACCCCCCTATTTTAAAAAGAAGCCAAGTATATCTTTTTTCTAAGAGGCAAACCTCTTTACTCCAAGGGACATGTCTCCTCACTCCAAGTTACACATCTCTTCGTCCAAAAGCCTTTCCATGTGTTTAGATTCATTTAATTACCCCATGGGCATCCAAGTTGCTTAAGATCTTCTAGAACATCTCGGAATAGCCCAGAATCACCCAAAAGCCGTCCAAAAACCATCTCAGGCGCTTATGCGCCAATTTTGGTGCCTAGGCACCCTTTTCTCATCTTTACTAGCACCTAAGCACCATTTTGGGTGCCTAAGAACCATCCTATGGGTAGCACACCAGTTTGGCTCCGCTTCAGCTTCGTTTCACTGTGTTTCAGCTTTGGTTCGCTCCAAAAATTATACCTGCATAAAAAACATGAAAATTTATTTATTTAAAGTGCAATTTCATTCAAAAACATGTGATAAATATAAAGGAGATTAAGCATAGAAAGAAATATCAAAATGTGCAGATCAGAATTTTTTTCCTTGCACGATCTGGCTCCAATTTGCATCTTCTTTGCTTCATTTTCTCCAAATGTCCATTTCTTCTACCTGAAGCAAAAAATATGCAAAATATCTTCCTTTAAAGTTCAACATTCTTAAATATCATTAAAAATTAGCATGAAATATATATTTAAGAGTAGGCAATTTTTAGCTGTATCAACTCCCCCAAACTTAAAAGTTACTTATCCTCAAGTAACACTACAACTTAAAAAATATGTTGATATTTGTTAGTGGGTTTCTTTAAGATGACTTAAAATTTTCTTTTAGAAATGTAATAGTCCAGCTTAGAAGAATTTTCAATAAATTAGATGATATCAAATGTATCAGAATATTTAGTATTAAACTTAGGAATCCATAATTTCTATTTAATTCAGAAATAATTTAAAATTTTCCATACTTTGGATTATTAGAAAAATATTCATTTCATAATTTATGATTTCTTTAAAATTTAATTTTTCTAATAATTTCTAAAATTATGGTTTATCCTAAGTTTTTTTCCTTTGAAAATTTTAAGTGAAATAGATTTTTAATTAGGTTCTAATGCTCAAGCTTCTCCTCACTTTTTAATTCTTTCAAGATCATTTTAATTCTTACTTTTCTTCCTTTGTTTTATCTCTTTCTCTCTTTTTTATGTAAGGATTACTATATTTGGATAGACCTTTAATGATTTTGAATTTCACAATCCTTTTTCTAAAGTTAAAAACTTATTTTCTTTACTTAACTTAAACTGTAGTATTAGAAAAGGAACTTTAAATGAGTCTAATTTATTCGAAAATGATAATTCTAAAAAGCTTTAATTTTTTAAATATTCAATTTTTTCCACTATATATAGTAAAATCATTTCCCTACTAGTTTCTACTAAACAGCTTAACTTTAGTTTCATCCTTTTTACTAAGGTCCTTACTAAGTTTTACTATTGTATTTCTATAGTTAAAATTTTAGTAATCTTAAGATAACTCTACATAAAAAAAAATATTTTTAAAAATAAAATTTATATTTTAGATTTTTTAGGAAAAAAAAATTTTAAATATGAATTTTATTTTTCTTCCTCCCCAAACATGAAATTTTAAATATTTTACAATCAATTATGTAAAATCTAGTAGGAAGAAAAAATAAAAGCTAGACCTACCAGCTACTACAACATTCTACCAAATTAATATACATGCTTAATTAGGATACAATAATTGCAGAAGAAAGTAAATCTAGCCTAAAATATGATTGCAATAATACTAACTAAGAGGAAGTATACTAACATTTACATTTATTTTTCTTCCTCCCGCCATACTTGATATTTAGCATATATAGCATTCAATACAAAAAATATAAGCAGGAATAAAAAATACTCAGAAATTCTATCTACCACAAATATCTATTGGAAACATCTACAAGTAATCATCAGGACATTGCAATAAAAACTAAATCTAAACTAAGCATGCCAGAAAAATGTTGAACTAAAGAATGGTCTAACAAGCATGACAGATATCAGCATAAGAATTTATATATTTAAGTGTTCTCCAAGTCCTCTATATTTTTGTAACACAAAATAAGGTCAGTTCTTCTTTTAACTCATCACATCTCATTACTATACTTCCATTTTTTCGAAATTATTACACTAATAAATTGGGTACTTATAAATGATTTTATAGAGTCTAATCTGATAGATATGATTATCCCTGATATATTGGCTCGTGCGCACTAACTTCAGGCATCAACTTATCCCATTAATTAAGCACCTCTAACAATTATAAAGGTAGTGTGAGATCATCCATATATTACTCATCAAATAGGTTCATGACTCCTACCAAATGAAAATAAGGTCAGGGAAAAGAAGAAACAAAATTGAGATGGAACTGTCACTGTCCAAACTCAAGATGCCTCCTGTAAAACTCAAATTCTTTTGAGACTCAAATTATAGTGGACTTGTTAATCCAACTACTAAAATAGAACATAAAAAAATTTAGCCATAATAAAAATTTAAGGAATCACCTCCCTCATGTCACAAAAAAGATCAAATTAATCCACTAACAATCCAATCATCCACCAACATCAATGAAACGGATCAATCCATACTGACACACAAAGATCAAATCAATTCACTGAAAATCCACAATCATTGATCAAACTGATCAATCCATACTGAAACAAACATATCACACCTAAGACAATTACAACTCACAAACATACTAACAAAAATAACCATGGGTTGCCTCATACGAAGCACTAAGTTTAGCATTGCGAGCCCGACAAATATTTCCTCTCTGTTCAAAATTCCATTTAAGTAATCCATGATCAATCACACAATCTTTTCTAGATCTAGGAATTCCTACAAAATCATCAAATTTTAATTTTTTTGACAGTTTTTCTTTTTAGATTGATTTAAATTATAATTCCTAAAGTTTCTTTCTTCTAATATCATTTCCAATATCAATCACCCAATCTTTTCCCATATTCTGCTAATAATTTTCTCAATTTGCATATTAATATCATCCTTGAAATTTATAAGAAATGGATCTCTATATGATAGTTAAATATCTCCTAAATTTGGATCAGATTCTCCCTAGATGATTCAGATTCAGGATTAAATTCCACTAGGTTTTCAAGCTGTCCTCTAATTCATCCCTTTGAGACCGATAAAATGGACGAGGTGGTCTTTCTATATTTTTCTTAGTTGATATAATAGGCTTTTCTAATTCTTTAGAAATTTCTTTCATTGGTCTATCAATCACCTTTTCCTCATCTCTGAACTCATCGTTCTTTTTAACCATATCCTCTAATTCTTTTCCACTTCCAAGTTAAATAACATTATCTTGCTCACTATTTTTCTTCTTAAGGTTTATCTCTGGACCATTAGGTAAAATCTCATAGGGTAACTGCGAATTAATAATCTTCCCAAATTTATTTTCTATATTCCTTATTGCAGCCCCTTGACTTAGCAACTCAATCTTCATTTGAATCAAACCTCTTATAACAGTAATTCTTTCTCTTCATCCTGTGGGTTGGAGTTAAATTATTAAGGAAAGAAGGTCCATCATTAAAGTCATCATGATTATTCCAATTACATATCTGATTAAATTTATTATCTTCCTACAATCAGTTTTCTCTTCCAAAATTATTATTCCACTTAAAGTTCAAAAGATTCTCCCAACCTAGATGGTAAAAATTGGAATAAGGATTGTATATCTCATGGCTAGTTTCAAAAGAGTTAGACTCGATCAATTGACCAAATGAATTTTCCTCCATATTTGGGGGCCTTTGAGGATGACTTTCTATGTATTGATCTAACTTCCTCGCAAAATCTACAAATTGAGAAGTTAAAATAGTAAGCATATCTTCAGGAAAATTTGTCACCATCTTTAGGTTTACTCTTTTGAAAATCATTGAATATTAGTTATATTATTAATCTGGCATTTTTACCATAAAGTCATGAAGTCATCTCTGATTCATAATCCTCCTACGTTCTATCCAAATCTGATTCGTAAAATTCAAGGTTTACAGCTCCTTAACTATGCAGAGAAATTTAAAGACTTAACTAACAAGACAGTTATCAAAAATATTTTTGGTATTTTGTATTTTTCTTTAAAATAAAAACACAATAATTAAAAACACTAGATAATACGACTAAAATATCCAAATCTAGGTCTTATCGGTTCAATTAAAAGTTTTCCTATAGTTCTTACCATAGCTTCCTCGATAATGGCACCAAAAACTTGACCTGACCTACAATTAAGCAGAAATTTAGCTTCCAAATGATGGACAAAAAACTTGGCCTATATTATATTTAGCAGATAGTATGAAAAATTATAATGTTTCAAAATTTAGAAAATATATTACACACTAGGTTTCATGTAATGTATGGTTTCTTTTAAGACCCAGAGTATCGATCCCACAAAAAAGTGAGGAAAAAAATCCTTTAGGCTATTTCTTGTCTATTACTATCAGGCCTTAGTTTGGAATGTCTATTAAAGTGTTTTTCTAATAACAATTTCTAAATGAAAATATTATATCTAAAGATAACTTATCTAGATAAATTGGTTTAGATAATTTCGAGATGTTAAAGATTGCCCTTCTCATGCAATGACCTAGATAATGTGAAGGAATGAAATGCTTAGAAATTAAAATGACTAGTGAAAAATAAAAGCATGCCCATTCTTTACCCTCTCTGAGCATCTAAAAAACATTGGCTAATCTAAAGTTGGTTCCAGCTTGTGTAGAAGTATTGAGTAGATTCTAGCCTCTCACTGCCAGATTACCCACTGCGCTCTTTTTTATAGTACCTACCAGGGAATCACTAGTTCTAACAACAGACCAAATTGGTAAAGGATCTAGCCTGTCACCCTAAAAACAAAAATTCTACGCCTATCAAAATTTATCTCTCTATCTATTTGAACTAACCAGTCGACTAAGTCAGCCTCCCGTCCTAAAGGTTAACGTGGTTAAACTTAGTTGAGAACTACACTGCCCTTCCGGATTCTATTGAAATTACAAAAAAATTTAACATTACAAAAGGCCTAAATTGCAATGTAAATGAAGTCCAAGTTAATACTATCACATTATTAAAATAAAATAATATCTATGTTAATCTTAACTCTAACGCATGCATCCAGTTTATTGTAAAAGAAAAGTTAAATGAAGATGATGGCATATGCTATAAAAGGAATCATAGAATTATGTGATAAATTATGTGCTATTATAGAACATTTGTCTACTTACTCTCTTATGAGTGTATATGCATGCCTAGTATTCTATTAGTAGTATGAAACTATCAGTCACCTAGAAGCTCCTAATAGAGACAGATCATGATCTATATTTCCATAATTATTGCATTTTCGCTTACACTACTTTATAATAGCCAACCAGTCAATGTGAGTGCACTCAAGTTGCAAGATCACTGCTTTCCCGAGTCTTAGTATCACTTACAACAAATTTTAATATAACCTATTGCCATTTAGGTTATTTCAGCGAAGCAAATGAGATATTACTCATCAAATAAAAATAAAAATTATTCTATCATAAAATAAATTTTCCTACACATGCCACTAATTCATATTAAAAGAAAAGAGAAAAGAAAACTACTTAGGAAGCATGGATAAAACAAAACAGATAACTTCATTAAATCAAACAAAATCCACTACAATGTGTTTGCAACAATTACAAGATAATGAAGAACACAATAAATAGCCTTTTTCCCATTAAAATAAATATTATAGTCTCTCCAACAAAGTCTTATGTCGATCCATGTGCTGCTCATACTTCTTTACTCATATCTCTTAAGATCCCTTACCAGTCTCTCCAGAAAATGGAGAAATCTACATTTCCATATAATCACGCCAAACTCTCTCTTAAATCCCTCCAAAAACCCTCCTAGAACACCACACTATGAGAGAGGCCAGCCCCCTTTTTAAAAAGAACTCAAGCACCTCCTTTTCCCAAGAGACACACCACTTCACTCTAAGAGACACAACTCTTCACTCCAAGAGACACAGCTCTTCACTCCAATAGACACAGCTCTTCACTCCAAGAGACACATCTCTTCATCTAAAAGCCTTTCCAAGCGTCTAGATTCATTTAATCACTCCATGGGGTTTGCAATTTTGTTGGAATCTTCTAGAACATCCCATAATAGCGCAAAATCATCCAATAACTGTCCAAACAACGGTCTGGGGCACCTAGACACCTTTTTCGGAGACTAGGAACAATTTCTCTTTGTGCCCGTCGCCTAGGCATTAGTTTGGGAGCCTAGGCACAACCTTGCAGGCAACACAACCTGTTTCACTAATGTTCCATTTTACTCTACTTCGACTCCATTTCACCCTGTTTCATCTTCGGTTCGACCTGGAAAATAAACATGAAAATAACATTTCTTTAAAGTGAAAACTCATTAAAAAATATGTGATAAATATAAAGGATAGTAAGCATAGAAACACATATCAAAATTAATCAGATCTGAATTTTCTTCCTTGCTCGATTTGGCTCCAATTTGCATCATTTTTGCTTCAATTTCACCAAATGTCCATTTCTTGTACCCGAAGTCAAAAACATGCAAAATACCTTTCTTTTAAGTGCAGTATTCTTAAATATCATTAAAAATTAGCATGAATTACTTATAAAAAGTAGGTAATTTTTAGGTATATCAATGCCTCAATCACCAGACCACACTTCTGAGCTAATAGATTGCTTTTCGATTAGTGTTGGCAGCTTAAATGTATACACTAATGTTGGTTAATTATCATACATCCAAGCATAAAATAAAACTAAATCTCTTGTAAACATTTTCGGCTTAATTTAATAAATAACCATCCCTTTTTCTATATTGTACAATCAATTAACATTAACATAATAACTTCTAGCTTAGTTTTGATCTACATTAATTTTATTTATTTATTTATTTATTTTTAGAATAATGAGTAATAAATTATGAAGTGTGTATAAGGATATATCATTCCCAAGAAAAGTGTTAAATTGGAGTTAATATGCAATCAACTTACAATCTAAATTGACAAAAGTGCCAAAATAGTTCCTCATTGATTACATGAGGCTGTTTTAATCCAAGATTTCATAGAATTTTCAAAATATTCTCAGACTAATTTAAAATTTAGTTCTAATAGTCTTTTAAGGGGACTATTAATGACTTTAAAGAGTCATGTGACTATATTTCTACTATTGTCACCTCCGAGACCAAAAGAACTGTGCGTAAAAAGTCAAGGACCATTTTTACACCTTACTCCATTCTAAATAGATTAAATATACCATAAAAAAATATCCAATCAAGTGTGGATCATGATGCAATATTTAAATTAGAAAATTTTATAATAAATTTGATACCATTCATATTCCAATATTAATAAACTATAGTTAAAATGATATTTTAATGAGAAAAATCTAATAATTTTGACTGTGTTATAATCCAAGTCCAAATAAGCCCGAATTAAAAACAAAATGCTTTATGGGAACAAATAATATTTGTTCGTGTAAGCTTACAAATTAAATGAGGATTTTGATAAGTAGAATCTAAAAATCCAATGATTGTTCTAATTTGATATCATTAAGCTAATTAAATATCTAAAAAATATTTTTTGATAAATGACTTCAATACAAACTATTCCATGAATTGGAAGGACTTTGTCAAGGAACTAAAAAAATAACTTACGAAATTATAAAGAGAACATATTTTTCATATTAAAGGGAGTGCTAGACTTTAAACATTTAGAAATGGATGATGGGAACCTTCAAATTTTTAATAGATTTGGTATGTCTTCTTATAGAATTTATCTCATCAAATGTAAATTTTGATATAATATTTGAATTAGATATTTTTAAAGTAATTTTTACAACATTTAGCTACAATTTAAGTTACTTAGAGTTTAAATGTATTTTTTAATGTGAATAATATACTAAAACTTATCATGAAGTAAGTAGGTTGTGTTATACAAGTATACGTGTCAAGTAACACTCCATTTAAGAGTCTGTGTATCAATCTCATGAAATAAGGTTTAACAATTATTTCTAGTAGAAAATCTCTACTTTACTAATCTTATGAACCTAGCTGGCCGTAATTACAAAAAGTGTTTAAGTTATGAAATCCTAACAAAAGCAGAATAGATTACAGACAATTGAAAACAATAATGCAGAGAAATTATCGGAAGTTCTTCAAGAGTGATGAATCTCGTATCTTCGTGTTTCAGGGATTGTAGTGGATCATGATATTCCAAAATATTTTCCTACAGATAATAATCAATCAGTGATAGAATGTTTTTCTTCTGTCTGTAGGATAGAAAGCTCTCCTTTTGTCCATTTCTAGGTCAAAAGAAAAATGAAATACATCAACTTGAGGTTTCCTCAAAACTCATAGAATTCCACCAGAATGCTCCAATATTTTAGAGAGGTTACAAATCCATACTAGATTATTTCTATCCTCCCAAGATTCTATGGTTAAGCCTTTCATTTCTACTGCACAATATTTAGAGGTCATAGCTTCATGAAAGATTTTAGTATCCTAAATAGTGAGACTAAGAGTAAATGAAATTAGAAGGTTAACCAACAACATATACCATCAAAGCATGAAAAATTTGGAAGGAAAAACATCTTAGAAAACCATGATAAAAATCTTAACCCCTATTTCATTGAGACACGAAAAAGAGTTCAAGCATGCATAATCAAGAAAACCACTAACAAGGAATTTAAGCATATCTTCACTATAAAATAGAACAAAAAGTATAACAATAAAGGTTTGTCCTCTCTACAAGAGATGCACCTCTTTCTCTCATTCAAGAACTCTCTCAAAACTCATAAGATAATCGGTGGAAAATATAAATTCTAAAGAATTCAATCCAACTAAGAAAGAAAATCACTAGGAAGTATGTAATCAAAATCTCTCTAATTCTATGCCTCCAATCATCCCCGATCTTTCTCCCTTCTCTAAGTAGCCCTAAGAATCATTCTTATACTTAAATCCATGATTTATACCAGAGAAATTCTTTCTAAAATGATTTTCTACTTCATCGATATGGTAACACTGAAATTTCGTGTGGTCAATATGGACTTCTAAATTGGGCGACAAAGTTATGTCTGATTCTAGTGTGGTCACACTGCTAGTAATGGTTGAGTAGGTTGTGTAAAAGTGCAAAGTTTTTACAAAAAATTGTTTCTAACTTGATTTTGATGAATAACCTTCTAAATTTCATTTAAGTTTCAATTTGACATAGTTATTCGTTGGAATTTTTTGTAATCTATAATGACTCGAGAGAGCTATGGTAGAACAACTAGTTTATTCACATTGATCTATAATATATGGTGCAAGTACTTTTTAAGGAGATTGAAATGTTAGAGATACAGTCTTTGATGGGTTTAAGTTGGAGTTTAAGGAGTTAAAACTAATTTAACCAAATTTCTTTTTGCACTCGCAAGATGTAAAGAAGAGAGTTACTCCTGCTTGTCACTTGCCACATTCACAATTGACACTTTACATTTCATACACTATTTAGAATTTGACAACCACCAATTCAATTAGGAAGTAAGAATTCTATAGTTGTTAACCCTTAAACTAGAATGCAATTCAGTAGGGATAGTTTGTAGAATCTTTACTTAATTTCAATTCCAGGGTAAGAACTAAATTTAGTAAGATAGAAACTCTCTTAAGTCTAATTGCCTTACTCCCTATGGGATATATATTCAAGAATCAAAATTTAATCTTAATATTATGAAACATACACTTGCGTGAGATCCCAGAGTGTGGGTGCACTTGGAAATATGGTATATCATGTTTTTGGCTCCGTTGCTGGGGAGCTACAATGTAGTTAATATAGAAGAATTTTAGTTGAACTATTTTGAACTAGACTTGAAATTCTATAGTATTAGTCTTTATGGGTAATTGACTGTTTATTTAAAAAATGAAAATTCTAAAAATATTTTTATTTGTTTTCTTAGTGGGTTTGTGTGAAACCTGCTAGTTGATTTTTTAGTCAGTGAATGCCTAGTTCAGAACCTACAACACTGGAACCCTAATAATTCAAAACTAGAGAGAATTATTAGGAGGATTAGAAAATAGAAAAGTCTTGACAAACATGTAGAAGAAATTACGAACAATCAACAAATTAATTTAGATACTCAAGAATTGTTAATGGCCATCTAATATGCATAAGTCTATTAAGGGATTACGCAAATCTTACAACAAATAAAATTCATTTAATTTTTCAAACCTTTGTTGTAGAGGCTAACACATTTCAAGTTAAGCATGCTATCATACAAATGGTGTAGAATGATAACTTTGGGGAATCTCATCTGAGAATCCAAATTTACACTTAATATGTTTCTTATAAATTTGCACCACATTTCACCGTAATGGCGTTGTTAGGCTTATGATTTTCTTTATCCTTGAGGAATAAAACCAATATGTCGTTGAACTAATTAGCACCTGGATCAATTAAGACGTGGGGTGCCTTAGCCTAAAAAATCCTAACTAAGTGTTTTCTGCCTTCAAAAATAGTTTAACTATGTAATGATATTACATTATTTCTCCAACACGAAGTAGACTCAATATATGAGGCTTGTGAATGATTGAAGGTGCTTCATAGGAAGTGCTCAAATCATGCACCACTCAATTGTTTGATTATTCAGACATATTATAATGGTTTTGTAGAATTCCTTAGATATATTATTACTGCTACTGCTACAAGGCTTATTACATGATTGAGGAGATGGCCACTAACAATTTCCAATGGCCTTCTAAGAGAGTAAAACCTAGGAAGGCATCCTATGTACACGACATAGATGT
Source organism: Papilionanthe hookeriana x Papilionanthe teres (assembly GCA_022702705.1). Lineage (NCBI taxonomy): Eukaryota > Viridiplantae > Streptophyta > Magnoliopsida > Asparagales > Orchidaceae > Papilionanthe > Papilionanthe hookeriana x Papilionanthe teres. The sequence continues at coordinate 26,325,632 of CM040425.1, forward strand.
AATTTTGAATCTAACTTCCCAGGTAACAGCCATTTCTAGGAAGCTAGATCACTTTAAGATAAATCAACCTCAAGTACCTCTAGTAATTGAGGAAAACACATTTGGACACTTGGTTGATGCTAATATTTCATCATTTGAGACCTTAAATGCAATTAAAAACAGACTTAACAAATCTTATTCCAATTTTTATTACTCTAACTAGAGGAACCAACCTAACATTAATTGGAAAAATAACTTTGGTTAGGGAAACCAATAATGGGGAAAAAACTAAGAAAACGCTTTAGGAAATTAGAACTATCAGGGTAGTACCAGTTATACACCTTCATATCCTCTAGGATCAAACTCTCACCCACGATTCAAGGACAATAAGCAGCAGCAATTAGGAAAATAGAAAACCAATAGGAAACATATTAGCAATTGACCCCAAGGAACTCTTTCTAGCATCACTGAGATTAATCTTAAGAAGAATAGTATGTGAAATCTGTTCAATTAAGGCATGGAAAATAATTAAAGGATGTAGTTCAGAAAGATTTTAAAATGAAAAGGAGATTGTAGATCCTTAAAACCAATGAAATATATTTCTAAAGACAGAAAAAATAGTCTTGACAACTAAGAATAATTTGGAAAAACAACCATCTCCATTTCCTTAAAAACTACAGAAACAAACATTGGATCAACAATTTTGAGGATTTTTTGAATTTTTTAAGAAGTTGAATATTAGTATTTTTTTTGATGAAGAGTTGAAACAAATGCTCGGTTATGTAAAGTTCATGAAAGACATGCTTAATAATAAGAGAAAGTATGGAGATCATGAGCCAATAACACTTAGTGAGGATTGACGCGCCATCATTCAAAAGAAGCTTCCTCGGATGCATAAGGACCTGAGAGCTTCACTACTATCTATGTAATTAGAGAGCGATTTTCTTACAAAGCGTTACGTGATCTTGAAGCAAGTATAAACCTCAAGCCACAGTCTATTTTCAAAAGGTTATGATTAGGATAGGTTTCTTCTACTAATATGACCTTTTAACTAGCTGACCGATCGATCCCTTTTCGAGGGGATGATTAAATATGTTCTCGTAAAGGTGGACAAAGTTATATTTACTATTGATTTCATTAATTTAGATATAAAGGAAAATAAAGAAACTCTAATAATATTAGGTAGACCTTTCCTAGCCACTAGACAAGTCATGATAAGTGCAAAAAGGTGGATTGTCTATGAGGGTAAAAAATTAGGAGTTTACATTTAATGTTTTAAATAGTATGAAGTTTCCTTCTGAGGAAATGAAGATGCATGTTTTTGAATGGATTTAATTGATTATTTGTGTAGAAGACATTTTTGAGAGAACAGTTAAGTCAAAATAGTAGAACTAGAATTGAAGGAGGAAAACACGGTAGACTCTATAGATGAATCTGCTCTACTGATGGAAGAGAATACAAAAATTGTTTGAGAGAGGTTTTAAATTTTAGATTTAACAAAAAATAGTAAAAATCTTATTCTTTCTATTGAGGAACCCCCTGAACTCAAGATGAAGGTGCTTCCTAAATACCTAAAATTTGCATACTTGGCAAAGTCAACCACATTTCCTGTTATCATGTCCTCAAATTTGACTCAATTGTAAGCAGAGAAATTGAAGGATATTCTTAGGAATTATAAGAACGCTTTAGAATAGACATTAGCTCATATAAAGGGGAATAGTTCTTCTATATGTATGCAAATTATTCTGAAGAAAGATAATCTTAAACCTCAGGCAGATTCTCACAGGAGATAAACACCAATTATGAAAGTAGTTAAAAAGGAAGTATTGAAATTTCTTGATGAAGGTATTGTCTGTCCTATATCAGATAGTTGCTAAGTTAGTCATATTCTTTATGTTCCTAAGAAAGGGGGAGTGATGGTGTCTTTAAATGAAGATAATGAATTAATTCCCACTTGACATGACTTTGGTGGTGTATATGTATAGATTATAGGAAGTTAAATTCTGCCACTAGAAAAGATACTCTCCTCTACCTTTTCTAAATCAAATGTTGGATAAGCTAGTTGGTCATCCATGTTTAGATAGAAATTATGTGTATCATTAGAAACCTATTATTCCTGAAGATCAAGATAAGATAACGTTCACAAGTCATTATGGGATTTACTATCCAAAGAATGTCTTTCTGGTTATGTAACACAACTACTACGTTTCAACATTGTATGATGTCCACTTTTTATGACCTATTTGAGAAAGAAATAAAAGTTTTTATGGAAGAATTTTCAGTGTTTGGCCCTTCATTTGACTCTCATTTAGATCACTTAGTCAAGGTGTTGAAATGTTGTGAAGAGTCCAACCACATTCTTAATTAGGAGAGGCACCGATTCATGGTTTTTGAAGGTATTGTGTTAGGACATAATTTATATGAACAGGAAATGGAAGTACCCAGCAAAATTCAATTTACTAATAAACTACCTCCACCTACTACCGTGAGAGGAGTTAAAAGTTTTTCGGGACATGTTGGATTCTATAGATGATATATTAAGAATTTTTCTAAATTTGCTAAACCTCTATGCCATCTCTTAAAAAAGGATGCTCTATTTAATTTTGTCCATGAATGCCTAATTTCCTTTAATATTCTGAAAGAGAAGTTAGTCACAGCTCCTATTATTTTTTCACCTTATTTAGGGAAACTATTTGAGTAAATGTATGATGTAAGTGACTATGCTCTCAGGGCAATATTAAGACACCTGTATGATAAGATGTTCTGTACTAATTACTATACTAGTAAAACCCTCAATGAAGCTCAAATTAATTATATGACTACAAAGAAAGAGCTTATGGTTGTATTATAATTATTTGACAAATTTAGGCCCTGTTTTATTGGAACAAATTGTACTGCTCATATTAACCTTTTTGTTATTTGATATTTGATGTCCAAAAGGGAAGCTAAACTGAGATTGATTAGATGGGTCCTGTTAATGCAAAAATTTAATATCAAAGTGGTGAATAAGAAAGGTACAGAGAATTAAATAGCGGACCTTTTATTATTGGATCAAGGGAGTTCATGTGATTATGAAGAATTGATTAATGAGAATTTTCCTGATGAACAGTTGTTTGCTAAATGGCATATTTTGATGTATGTTGACATAGTACATTTTATAGTTAGTGATATTATGCCTTGTGGTCTGACATACCATCAATGGAAGAACTTCATCCATGATGCCAGATATTACTTCTTGGATGACCCATACCTTTCAAGAAAGTGTAAGGATTGGTTGATTTAGAGATGTGTATTCATTGAAGAAACCATTAAAATTATTAATAAATGTCATTATTATGAATTTATGTGACATTTTAAAGTTGATAGAACTACTTTTAAAATCTACGATCTCCATTATCTTACTTTATTAAGAGATTTGAATGAATATATTAAAACTTGTGATGTATGCCAGAAAGGAGGCAACATTTCTAAGGGTGATGAAATGCCCCTTAATATTGCCTTGGAGATTGGAATTTTTTATGTTTGAGGTTTAGAATTTTTGGTTCCCTTTGTACCTTCATTAGAGAATATATATACTTTGGTAGCTGTGGACTATGTCTCAAAATGGATTAAGGCAGCGACCTCCCAAATTTTAATGCATAGAAATTCTTAAAAAGGAATATCTTTAGTAGATTTGGTATGCCTAGAGTAATCATTAGTGATAGGGGGAGCCACTTTAGGACTAGAAAAATTGAGATAATAGTTACAAAGTATGGAATCAAAAATAGGATTACCTCATCATATCATCCCCAAACAAGTTGTCTACCTTAAGTATCTAATAGAGAAATAAAAAAGATTTAAAAAAATGTCAAATCTAATATAAATGATTGGTCTTTGAGATTAGATGATGCATTATGGGCTTATATTTCTACTTATAAAACACCTATAGGAATTTCTCCATATAGGCTTAGATTTGGAAAAAAATTATAACTTACTGGTGGAAATAGAACATAAAGCATATTGAGCTTCAATTACAATATGAAAGAAGCTGGTGAGAAAAGATTACTACAGTTAAATGAGCTTGATGAAATTTGATAAGATTCTTATGAAAATGCAAGAATTTATAAAGAGAAAAAGAAAAAGTGACACAATCAAAAGATTCTTATGAAATATTTTCAGTGTGGATAGAATGTTTTAGTGTATAATACATGTTTAAAATTATTCCTAACAAACTTAAGTCCATGTGCTCAGGACCATTTACACTAGTAAAATTTTATCCTTTTGGTGTAATTGTTAATATAGATCCTAAGGGTGGTAGGGCATTTAAAGTGAATAGATAGAGACTTAAGCCCTACTTGGAAAAGAGAGACCAATGATAAATGAGATTTTCATGTTGGGTCAACCTGTGTAAATGTTTGGATTTGTTTGGCTGAGCACTTTAAACTAAGCGCTTCTTAAGAGGCAACCCATGTTTGTACTTGTGCTTGTGATTATTCTTTGTTATTGTTGGATTTTTGGTATTTGTGTGTTAATGTTTAGTATGTGTGTGCTTTAATTTGATTGGATTGTGTGAATTAAGGGAAGGAAATCCATAGTATTCTCGTTGTTATTGGACTTTAATTTGTCTTTTGTGGTAGTAGGATCAAACAAGTCCTCTACACCCTAGTTCTCACTCCAACATAAGGATTTACAAGAGACGTGTTGAGTTTAGACATAGGACAGGTCCATCTCAATTATTTACTTCTTATTGCTTAGACTAGCTATCAAAGGGGCATGTAGATGATCTTTTCATTGAACTGACAGAGGTCCATACTTTATTAGACAATAGTACTTAAGTTGACAATACATAATATAATAGTAAAGGTGCTATCTAGTCCTAAATTTTTTTTAAAAGGTGTAAAAGCACCTGACTGTCAATAGAAGGAGATTCCATTGAAGATTTAGATATGGAGAAGGAAGATGTGATGGGAAGGGGGATGAGCGATCCTCGTTTATAATTAGCATAAGAAAGTAAATGTGTGATTAATGTGCAAGATTAAGGACTTGGGGAGGATCAAAAATTGCAAAATAAGAAACCAAGTGTAAATCTAGGCTAGGCAAATAGGCACCAGAGCCTATGGAACCAAAAAAATGAATTTATTGATGTAGGTTCCCTTTATATCATAAATTTTACAAGTGGGGGAACTAGCCTTGGTTTGAGAAACCTGTCTACTTTTTATTCATTGTGCTAGAATGCTGGAATTTCTACCATTAATGGGGAGGAGTTTCTTCATCCGTTAAAGGCAATCTCAACATCAATAATTGGATTTTAAAGGAGAAATATAGTGTTTGCAAATAAGTTTCATCCTCTGGCTCGACCTCATTCTTCTACTCCTTACAGACCTCATCCCACTACACTGAAAATTGTTGTTTGAAAAGAATTAGAGAGGGTAGAGTATGAAAATTCTATTTTACATGGTGAGGTGTATCTTTTAACTGAACATTGTTCGCACATGGATTGGAAATATAAAATCCAATTTGATCATTGTGCCAATTTCCAAGATGCTGATTTGGAGATGTATAGATGGAATTAGTGAACTCAGTAGAGTTCCTAATATCTCCACCTTACTAGTATATGAGCACAATCGGCCGATATAAGAGAAAGATGATGAAGAAGAAGAAGAAGATGAGGAAGAAGAAGACAAGGGAGAAGAAGTAGAGCATTAAAATTATAATGAAGAGGATGATTAGTTTAATTTATCTTTTATGGATGTTTTGGCCAGTATTTTTTTCTAAGATGTGGATGTGTTGGATTTTATTTTTATTTCCTACCATAGCTGAAATCTTTTAATTAGGTTATATTTACTGTTGTGGATTCATTGTTATTTACATTTTGTAATACTTATACTTTCTCTAGTATAGTTTCATTTGAATCTTATCTAGCTTTTATTTACTCGCTACATCAATATTATTTATCTTTTATATACCTGTATATCTTAATGGTAAGCACTTGTGGTAGGATCTATTTCTATGTTATTTCCTCCTTTTCTCTATTCATAGTTTAAGTTTCTCAATATGATAACCATTAAGTTGGGGGGGGGGGGTTGAAAAGTCTTATAAAATTTTCAATTTAGTTATCCTCAGTAAGTTGTACTTGAATTGTTATGTTTCAGCAAATTTGAGGAATGAGGATTAAAATTTAAAATTATTACAAGTTTATTAAAGGAAAGACATTTTCTTTATAATAAATTTTATCTAAATGAGACTAGACTAGTGTGGATTTAACTTGTTGTTCAACATGTAGTAAAAATGAATTAACTAATTATTTTTGAAAGGAGTCATATATTTCTTAAATTAGTACACCTAGATAAATACTTAATAAGTATTGAGCCTCTATAAAATTATATTTTCATCTATTACTTCTTAACTTTTGAAAATTTGTAAAAGTAGAGGATAGTGGTGTGCTTTACTTTAGAGAGTTGATAATGAAAATTTAAAATATTAAAAGACCTATGCAGATACAGTAACCTTCATAAAATTTTAGTAAGGATAGAAATCTACATCCTAAAGCAAGAAAAAAGAATAAAAAAATCAAAATGAGGAACGCCTATTCAAAAATTGGTTTCACTAGGCTCTTTTTAAATTTAGAGCTTCACTGCAGTCCTAAGCTTCCTAATACGTGAAAAGTACCAGTACATCATTTTTAAAGGAGTGCTTCAATTCTATTTTTCTACCATCTAAGATCTACATTTAGAAAGTGATGATTTCTTTTTGAAGTAAATAGAGAATTAAAATTCCTTAGTTGGATGCAAGGCTTCTTTCACCTTAGTACTAGACTTAATTTACTAGAGTTATCCTAATCCTACACAATGAACTTCCTAAAGCCAAATTATTGATAAGTTAAGTAAAACCACTCCCTCAAATTAAATAAACTTGGTATTATTATTTGAGGGTTACTTGAGGAGAAGTAACGTTTACGTATGGGAGATTTTGAAGTGTAGAAAAGAATGCTTACTTTTTTTTCGTAATTTGCACATTATTAAGAATGAAACCACACTTGAAAGTTATTTTTATTGCATGTACTATCGGTATTAGAAGTAGAACAAGAAAGAAGACGTGGAGAAAATTGAAGGTGAATTGGAGCTAAGGAGGCTACATGTGACTAGGGCCTAAGTGTCAGAATTCTTAGATGTCTATGCACCAGTCCCAACCCTAGAAATCTAAGTGGCTAGTGCTTAAGTGATAGCCATTATGGTGCATAAGGGCCATTTCTAAAGTGACTTGAAGCCAGTTTTTTGGGCACCTAGGCTCACACACAAGAACAAGCAAACTGAGACTGGCACCTAAGCATAAGCTCCGCGGCACTTACGTGCCAGAAACTGTCTGGTCAATTTTCATCAGTTCAAATCCATGATTTGGGAAGTAGTTCAATGGGATAAAGGAGCTATCATGAAAGGAGGATAGGAACCAAGTTTTGTTGTATGAAACAATAGGATAGGTTTCTTGATCATTTAGTGTAGAATTTTAGTTGTATTGTAAGGAGAGTATTCAAGAAATGATAAAGGGATTGGGAAATCCTTGGAGGAGCATTCGTATAACTTTGTAAAGGATGGAAAAGCAAAGTATTTGCATCTCTCTTATTGTATTTCTATTTTGAGTGGAATTTCTTGTTTCTAGATGATGCTTTGTGGTGTGTTTTTTGTGTTTTCTGATTATATCTCTTTTACATTTCCTTGAAATGGTTCAGTAGGATGTGTATGAGTACAAAGTGTTTCCAAAATTGGTTTTTAAGTTGAATGTGATGAATAACCTTTTCAATTTTATTTACTTTTCATTCTGGAAAAGTGATTCGTTAAAATGTGATATGACCCATAATGACTTGAGAGAGTTATGGTGGAACAACTCAGATCTTCATATTGATCTATAAGGTATGGTGAAAGCACTTTGTAGGGAGATGCAAATCTTAGGGATATAGTCTTTGATGGGTTTAAGTAATTAAAACCAATTTAACTAAACTTCTTTATTTACTCAGGGGGAGGGTAAAGAAGAGAGTTAATTTTAATTGTCACTAACCACATTCACAATTAACACTTTACATTTTCTACATACCACTAAAACCATTACAAGGAAAGGTAGCTTTAGAACTTGATAATCACCAATCCATATCAGATAAGTGATGCACCAAAAATGTATTTGATATTTCATATACATTTGGTAATCATTTTTGGTGATATTGCACATTAATGGAATATATTTTTCATCTTTTGCTGCAGGTATGATGATTTTAGGAAAATGGGGCAAAAAGAAGTGAAAAAGAATGAATATAGATTGAAAAAAGGCAAAAACAAGGATTTAATGTTCTTGGGCCGATGGCGCCCAAACCAGCATTGATGGCGCGTTTTTCCAGAGAGATCAGAATTAATCTCGCAATAGGGAGCCAACGACACCCTATCCTGCGCCGACGGCGCCCAATGTCAGGGGAGGCCAGATTCATTGTATTTAGATGACTTTTTTAGGGATTCTTGAGGAAAATATTTGAAATTCATTCCAAAACTATTTTAACTTATTTTGGGAGCCATATTTAAGTGTGTGTGGTGTTTATGTAAGTGAAGTAAAGTGTGTGTGAGTAAAGGGAAGTCTTTAGAGTTAGTTTAGAATCTCGGGTTTGGTTTTTGTGTTGTTTTGTGAAGGATTCTTCTCAAAAGAGTTGTACAAGGAGAAGGAAAGTGAGAGATTGCTTCTTCCATACTATTCCAAGAGGGAATTGTGTGTTGTTGTGAAGAGAGGAGATTCAGAGAAATTCAAGGGATTTGCTTGAGGAAGAAATTAAGATAAGTTGTATTTACTTTTCATAATTTGTATGACTTTGCTTTTATATATATAATCTTTATTTTGTTGTATCTTCCTCATGAATTCTGAGTAGATTTCTTTATCTTTCTCCTTGTAATGATAAATAGTGAAGTGATGGTTTAGATTGGATATGTCATATAAAAGATAAGAAATTCTGATGATTTTTCACTTCATTCTTCATTTAATTTTTGATATGGACAATTGAAGTGTTAAAATATGTTGTGAAACATACGATCCGAAAAGTTATGGTTTATACAACAAAAGTGGAGATTACATTCATTGTCCATGAATGAGTTATGTAGTTCATGGGGGTTGGATGGAAATAAATAGGGAAATATGGTTTATTGGGCATAGAATTGGAGATTTTAGGATGACATACTATAATCCTCAATTTAGTCTTAGTGTTTGGAAACTAAAGCGAGAGTTAGCCTTTAGGCGAAGGAAAGTGGGAGCTCTAGAGTGAGAGCCAGTATCCTCCCAGCCTAATCATGGATTTAGGGACTAAACATAGGATTAGCCAATGTTCTTCATAGCACTCATAAGAGGGTAAAGAATAGGTATGCTCCTATTTAGCACAATACATTAATTATATTGATCTCTATCATTCACTCACATAACATCATTATAAGGGGGATGACACTTTCTCTAAATTTGAACCTTAATTTACAAAACTTAGTAGTATATGGAAACCTTTAATTCATATTTATGTATGTGTAATTTTGAATTCAAAGGATTATTACCTTACGATTCAGAATTAGAACGTTCTGTTAGAAAATTTTGGCAACAACAAAAAAAATTTAAAATTTTGAGCAATATGGCGAACAATCTAGATAATCAAAGACATGAAAATGAACATCAACTTAAACTTTTAAGTGATTATGTTATCCCTACAACAGATGAAATTCACTTAACTATTCAAAATTCTGATATATCTACAAATTCATTTAAGCTTAAAACTGCTATAATCTAAATGGTACAAAATTATAAATTTGGTGGAACACAAAATGAAGATCATATCTTGCATCTTGCTAGTTTTCTATAATTGTGTAGTACATTTAAATATGATGGAGTGTTGAATGATGATGTCAGGCTTAGAAATTTTCCATTTTCATTAAAGGATAAGGCTAGAGAGTGGTTAATTTCATTAGCACCTAAATCTATCAGAACTTGGGGAGAATTATCACAAAAAATTTTATCAAAATATTTCCCTCCATCAAAAACTACTAAGCTTGGAAATGATATTACACCTTTCTGTCGTTTTGAAGGGGAATCAATATACGAAGCTTGAGGAAGATTTAAAGATCTCCTTAGAAAGTGTCCACATCATGCTTTACCAAATTAGTTAATAATTCAAACATTTTAAAATGGATTAGTGGGATTTCTTAGATCGATTATCGACGCCGCTGCTGGTGGATCATTAATGTCAAAACATTTTGACGAGGCATATTCTTTAATTGAAGAGATGGCTACTAACAAGTTCAATGGCACTCTAAATGGTAAATCCAAAAAGAGTAGCTAGTATTCATGATTCTGATGCAGTATCTATGTTCGCTTCTCAAATTGTTGCAATTTCAAAGAAAATAGACCAATTCAGAATGAACTATTCTCAAACACCTCAAGTGTTAAGGGAAAATTTATTGGGTCAGATAGTAGATTATTAATCATCTTATGAGACTTTAAATGCTATCAATAATAAACCAAACAATCTTTATTTTAATTATTATAATCCTAGTTGAAAAACCACCCAAACTTAAACTATAATAATAACACTGCTATTGTTAACTCGTAGTGGAGGAACAATTATCAGAACCCATTGGGAAATTTGAACAACCAGGGTAACACTAATTATAGACCTTCTTATCCTCCAGGTTTCAATAGTAACCCACAATTTAAGGAAAAGAAGTTTTCTATGGTAGATTTGATATTAAACATGGGTAATCAATTACAAAATCAAGGGAATCAGTTGCAAAGTCAAGGGAATCAATTGCAAAGTCAATGAGCTGTTATTAAAAATATTCAAAATAAATTGGTACATATTGCTACCATACTTAGTATTAGACCTTCTAGAATTTTCCCTAGTAATGTTGAGATTAATCCAAATCATCAAAATAAATAGCAGCTTAAGGTTATATAGTTAAGAAGTGGAAAAAAATCAGAATCAAGAGTCCAAAAAGACGTTGAAGTTGAGAATAAGAAGGTCGAAACTGATAAAGGACATGATAATATATATCCTAATTTTGAATATCCTTTTATAACCAATGAAAATAACTGTAGAAAGACCACCACCTCCGTTTCATTAAAGATTTTGACAACAAAAGAGAGACAAACAATTTTCTAAATTCCTAGAAATCATTAAAAAAATTAACTGTAAATATCCTTTTTGTTGAAGCCTTAGAAAAAATGCCCAACTATGTGAAGTTTATGAATGATGTATTAAATAAGAAAAGGAAGTTTTCAGATAATGAGACTGTAGCACTCAGTGAAGAGTATACTGCAATTATTCAGAAAAGCTTCCTGAAAAACTTAAGGATCATGTTAGCTTCACTATTCCTTGTGTTATAGGAGAAAAGTTTTTTGGAAGAGCCTTATGTGATCTGGGTGCCAGCATTAATCGCATGCCTCTATCAACTTTTAAAAGGTTGGTAATAGGAAAAATTTCACCTACTTCAGTAACGCTTCAGTTAGTTGATTGTTTTATTACTTATCCTAAAGGAGTTGTTGAAGACCTTTTAGTAAAGGTTGATAAATTTATCTTTCCTGTGGACTTTATTATTTTATATATGGAGGAGGATAAAGAAATTCCTATAATTTTGGGAAGACCATTCCTTACAACTGGAAGAGCCATGGTAGATGTTCAAAAAGGAGAGTTAACTATGAGAGTTAATGACCAGGAAGTGACATTCAATATATAAAAAGTAATGAAATACCTTACAACAAAAAAGATGATGAATGCTTTCGAATGGAAATTTGTGACTAATTAAAAGATGAGTATTTTATGGAAAAGTATGAAGAGAAACTTAAACAAAAAAATTTTAAATGTGAGGATGAAAATGAAATGGAAGATAAATTTGATGAGAGAGATAATGAGGAACTGGATTATGTTCAGGAAAGACTTGAAATATTGGATATTACAGAAAATGATAATAAAAGTTTAGTTCCATCTATCATGAAACCTCCTGAACTTGAGATGAAAATACTTCAACATCATTTAATGTATGTGTTCTTAAGAGAATTATCTACATTACCAGTTATTGTATCCTTAGATTTAAATGATTTATAAGAGCAGAAATTACTAGAAACTTTGAGAAGATACAAAAAAGATTTTGGTTGAACTTTAGCTGATATTAAAGGAATAAGTCCTTTCGATCTACATGCATAAAATTTTGTTAGATGAACAACATAAACCTAGAGCTGATCCGCAAAGGAGCTTAAATCCATTAATGAAATAAGTAGTGAAGAAAGAAATTTTGAAATTGTTGGATGCTTGAATTATACATCCTATTTCAGATAGTGTGTAGGTACTCCAATTCATTGTGTTCCTAAAAAAGGAGAAGAGACAGTTATGACTAATGAACGAAAGGAATTATTAACCATGAGACAAGTCACTTGTTGGAGAATATATATTGATTATAGAAATTAAATGCCGCCACTAGGAAAGATCACTTTCCTTTACCTTTTCTAGACCAAATGTTGGATAGGCTTGCTGGCACAAATATTTTTGCTTTTTAAATGGATATACCAGCTATCATCAAATACCAATTGCTTCTAAGGATCAAGAAAAGACAACATTTTCTTGTCCTTATGGAACATTTTCTTTTCAAAAAATGCCCTTTGAATTATGTAACACATCTGCAACATTTCAAAGATGTATGATGTCAATTTTTAGTAATCTGATTGACAATGGAATAGAAGTTTTTATGGACGATTTTTCTGTATTTAGAACTTCATTTCATATTTGCTTAAAAAATTTAGAATAAGTTTTTAAGTTATGTGAAAAAATAGATTTAGTTTTAAATTGGGAGAAATGTCAATTTATGGTTGTAGGAGGAATTGTACTTGGGCAAAAAATTTCTGAATATGGCACGGTAGTAGACCCTGCCCAAATTCAAATCATCGCAAAACTACCACGTCCAACTACAGTGAGAGGGGTCAAAAGTTTTTTAGGACATGTTGGGTTCTATATACGCTATATTAAAGATTTTTCATAATTTACTAAACCTCTGTGGCAACTTTTAGAAAAAGCTAAGAAATTTGATTTTAATGAAGATTGTTTAAATGCCTTTGAATTATTGAAAGAAAACTTAATCACTGCCCCTATAATAGTTTCACCTGATTGGGAGAAACCTTTTGAACTTATGTGTGATATCAGGGATTACGTGATTGGAGATGTTTTAGGACAAAGGTATGATAAAATTTTCAAAGTTATATAATATGCTAGTACAACTCTGGATGAAGCTCAAATTAACCACAGCACTAGTGAAAGAGAGTTATTAGCCATTGTATATGCTTTTGAAAATTTAGGTCTTACTTAATTTTAACTAAATGTATAGTGCATACAGACCATTTTGCTATCAAATAATTAATACAAAAGAAGGATGTTGAACTAAGATTAATTAGATGGTACTTCTATTGCAAGAATTTTATTTCATAATAATAAATAGAAAATGATCTGACAACCAAAATAACTGATCATTTATCTAGGCCGGAACAATATGAATTATCTGATTTTGAAAACGAAATCACAGAAACTTTTTCTGATGAACAACTTTATAATATTAACAAATGGAATTTATCGTGGTATGCTGATATTGTAAATTATATTGTAAGTCATATTTTACCACCTGAATTATCAATGAAGAACAGAAAAAATTTATCCATGATGCCAAACTTTTTTTTGGATGATCCATATTTATATAAATAATGCAAGGATCTAGTTATTAGGAGATGTGTACCTTATAAATAAATTGAACTAATTATTCAGAGATGCATTGATTCCGAATTTGGGGGACATTTTGGAACTGACAAAATTGCACATAAGATTTTACAATCTAGATTTTGTTGGCCTACTCTTTTTATGGTTGTTAATAAATATATTAAAACTAGTGATCGATGTCAGCGAGTAGGTAACCTTTTTGGAAGAAATTAAATGCCCCTAAATTTTGCATTAGAAGTTGAAAACTTTGATATTTTGGGACTAGATTTTATGGGACCATTTATACCTTCATTTGATAATATATATATATATATATATAGAAGTTGATGTGGTTAATGTATCAAAATGGATTGAAATAATAGATTTACCCAAATGTGATGCTCGAAGTGTTTCCAAATTTTTAATGAAAAAAATTTTTACAAGAACTGGAATGTCGAGAGTTATTATTACTAATGGTGGATCCCATTTTAGAAATAATCTGATTCAGAGATTAATTGGAAAATATAATATTACGCATAGAATCTCAACTGCTTATCATCCTTAGACAAGTGGTTTAGTTGAAGTATCTAATCGAGAAATTAAAAGAATTTTGGAAAAATTTGTAAATCCCTATATATTAGATTGGTCTACAATATTAGATACTGCATTATGAGCATATAAGACTGCTTATAAAACTCCTATCGGAATGTCTCCTTATTGACTGACTTTTGGAAAAACATGTGATTTACCAGTTGAATTGGAGCATAAAGCATATTGGGTGATTAAAGAGTTCAACTTCAATTTAAAAGATGCTAGTCAGAAAATATTATTGCAACTTAATGAATTGGAAAAAATGAGAAATGAATCTTATGAAAATGAAAGAATTTATAAGGAGAAAATGAACTTAAAAGATTATAAGAAAGAGATTTGAACCTGGATAGGAAGTTTTGTTATATAACACAAGATTAAGATTATTTCCTAAAAAAAGTAAGTCCACCTTTGATATTGAAGACCCTAAAACTGGAAGAATATTTAAAGTTAATGGGCATTGAATAAAACCATATTTTGAAGGTTCGCGACCTAATTATAAAGAGGTTTTAATGTAATGTCATCCTTATTAAAACTAATGTTTATCAGGTTGACGATGTTAAACTAAGCGCTTTGTGGGAGGCAGCCCATAGTTATCTTTATTGTTTAGTGTGTTTGATTTAATTTTAATTGCTATTACTATTAAATAGTCTTATATTTGAGTCATACTCACTTATATATATCCTAAATGGTGCTAGTTATTGGATTCAATTGAAGATTTGGAGTTTATAAGGGCGAAAACAACTATTGGATCAAAATTCTGCTCTGGCGTCGACGGCGTCCAAACCAGCGCCGACGGTGAGATTTTCCAGAGAGCATTTTTAATTTTTGGTGTTTGGACACCGACAATGCTCTATTCAGCGTCAATGGTGATGACGTCTGACAAGCAGTTTTTGGACTTTCAAATGGCGTAATTTGGCAATTTTGAGCGAGAATTTCACCTTTATAACTCCCCAAACTTATTCTAAAACCTATTAACTCAACAAATGAAAAGATAGTTCCAAATGTTACATTCAATGGCCTCTAACATCTTTGATTCTCCAAAATTTTGCTTTTTCAACAGAAGAAAGTTCTTTAGTTTCAAGGCACAGCAAATTTGTGATAATGTCCTTATAAAGAGGAGACTTATCAAGGAAAGAGGTTTTGACCATCGAGGTATGAATGTTCCTAGTACTCGTGTTAAAGAAATTCTTATGAAAAGGCATTGGGAAGTGTTTTTTACACTACTGTCACAGTAGGCATTCTTATGGTGATGGAATTTTATGCAAATCTTCATGAAATTAACCAAGGAGTTGTCTATGTGTGAGGTAGGTGATATCATTCACTCCTTCCAAGATTAATGAACTATACATGATAGATAATGTGCCAATTTGTCATTACACCAATTTTGTAACAATGAGAGATAATATGAATGAAATCTATCGATATTTGATGGATGAAAGTGAGTATTGGAAGATAAGAGACAACGAGTATGTCAATTTTTCAGCTTTCTTTATATCTTCAAAATTACTCCCAGCCACGAAAATTATTAAAGTGACGAAGGAAAGTGCTGTTGTATTCAAACTGGAAGACCTGTTGATATTGGCACCATAATTTTGAAATCCATTTTGGCTTTGATTGTTCATGGATCAAGTTATAGATTGGGACATCCTTCTACTATATTTCTTATTTGCAGCCAGTCACAAGTGTCATATGAGAGTTGGGAAAAAGTGCTTCTCCCTTAGAAACCCATGGACCCAACTAATGTTTATGACTATCCAACAACTAGGGGTGAAAATGATCTAAGCATAACCGTAGACCCCCCATCTCAGATTTTACTACCTATTCAACATCATTTTCTTTAAATTTTGAAGTTGATTCCGAGGAAGATCAAGAAACTTGAGAAAGAGGAATAAAATCTTATGGATTTAATTAATAATATATCTGAAGGAATGTTTGATCATGCTGGGCATATGGAAGAAAGATTGATATGATTGATGAAGAAAAAGGCTTGGATTGAAGAGGATTTGACTGATGAATTTACATATCGACCCTACCACAATTTGTTTGCGCACCACCAATACATGAGAAATATCAGAAGATAATATTGATATTGATCAGGATTAGTACTTTGCTATTTTATCAACTTTATTTAGTATTTAGATATTATTTGCTTGATTATGGCTTGTATTTGAATTGATTTTGGTGGGGCTTCAGACTCATTATGCTTGAGATTTGAATTTATGATTTGTTTTCAGCGTTATAGTGTTGTAGTTTGATTACGGCGCTGAGTTATTGATGTAGTAGTATGATCGATGTGTGTAAGTTTGTAACTTTGGATGTTATATATAAAAGTGATGTTTTGTGTTGTTTATGTGATATACATATTAGTTAATCATTCAATATTGAATTTAAATGCTTAAAAAGGCTAATTAGATGTTGTTGTAACGTGGAAATGATCGAAATCACAGAATAATATTGTAAACAGAAATTTGGACTGGCACCGAAGGCATCCGAACCAGTGCCGACAGTGCTTGATTCAGCGTCGTTGGCGCCTAATGCGACTTTTTTAAATTGCCAAAATTTATGAACTCAGATTTATATATATATTGATTTAGTTTTCTATTGAGTCACACAATTAAACGTAAGTATACATATCACTGAAGTAATACAGGGCTCTAATGGAGTCCTGGTTATTGATCCCACGAGGAGGCAGTTAATTTTGTAATGCAGCACATAAAGCACTTCACGAATCACAACATGTTTGCAAGTATTTACTAATATTAAAAAAGAAACAAACAGTTGCAAATACTAATTCTACCAAAGTACGTTCTAACTTTTTAACAAGTTAACTAACACAAGACTAAATTTATAACAAAAGTTCAATTGTAAGAAAGAATCTTCCTTTTCTCTAATAATAATGTGATGATTTAGTGACATAGATCAATGATGCAAATGTATTGTGCGAAATAGGAACATTCATATTCTTTACTCTCTTCCAAGCGCATAAAGAACATTGGCTAATCCTAAGTTCATTCGCCAAATCCGTGGTTAGGCTGGGAGGATACTGGCTCTCTCTCCAGAGCTTCTACTACCCTTCCCCTGAAGACTAACTCTCGCTTTGGCTTACAAACCCTAGGACCAAATTGTGGATTTCAGTCTGTCACTCTAAAATCTTCAATTCTACGTCCATCAAAATATATTTCTCTATTTATTTGCACTCAACCCCAATGAATTACGTCACCCATTCATGGACATTGAATTTGACCCTCACTTTGTTGTGGAACTCATAATCCTTTTGGGACATATGTTTCCCAACAAGTTTTAACAATTTAATTTGCCATATCAAAAAGTAAATGAAGTAAGAAGTGAAAAGGTCATCAAAAATCATCCATAATAAATCGACACATCATTTTCACATCACAATATCAACACATCACATGAAAAGGAGGAAGACAAAGAAATCTACTCAAGACTCATGAGGAAAGGATGACAAAACATTGATTTTATATACAAAAGTAACGTCATACAAATAGAGTAAAGAAAAGAAAACTTATCGCAAACTCTTCCCCAAGCGAATCTTAAGGAATTCTTTTGACTCCTCTTCTTTCTTCGCAACAACACACAATTCTCTCTTTACATAAGTAAGGAAAAAGAAATGTCTCACTTTTCCTCTCCTCCTACACTCCTTAGAAAAGAACATACAAACCCTAGATGGACTAAACAAATGAAAAGACACACTCACTCTTCACTCCTTCACTCTTAAAACTCTCTCCCCCTTTCTAAACTTGGCTCCAAAACAGTTTAAATTTGGCCATAACTAATTTCCCAAGAGTTTCTTCGAGTATCCTTACGAAATCTGGTCATATACATTGAATCTGGTTTACAATCGGTATATGGCGCGGTCCGGCGCAGGATATGTCACCGTCCGGCGCTATTTTCCGCCTTCTAGTTAAAATTCTCTATAAATTGGCGCGGTCCGGCGCTGGTGACAACGCTGTTTAGTGCTTATTCAACAAAAATGTATTTTGCTTCATTTTGCACCAAATTTGCTCCTTTTCACTTCCTTTTGCTCCATAGGCCTAAAATCATTGTACCTGCATGAAATCATGAAAAATATTTTCTTTAAAGTGCAATATCATCAAAAATAGGTATGAAATGAACATTAAAAAGCTATCAAATTTTCAGTGGATCAAGATCCCCATACTTAAATATTACTTATCCTTAAGTAATTTACTTAGTACATAATATAATGTTCTACTGCAATGAACTTTCTTTCTAGATTACCATAATTTTGACTTAGAAAAGTACAATAGTAAAATTTTCAGAAAGATCTTTAAATAATTCAAGTAAATTCTACAGGTGTAAGGCTATCTAGTCATCAAGTCTAAGAGTTCTAGTCTTCTATTCATTTCAAAAATGACTGTAGATTGTCCTATTAAGGCACCTAAAAGGATTACATGAAAAGACATTTATGAAAACACTACTAGTAAAGATGCTAATCCATACATATAAGTTCAGGACAGTAATTAAGTTTTTTCCCTTTAGGTGGGTCCAAGTGAAGCCAATTTTTTATTAAGCATCTCCTCAAGCTTCTCCTCAATTTTTCATTTTTTTTCTTCTTTTCTTATTTTTTTCTTCTTCTTTCCTTTATTCGTGTCGCTTTTTGTTTTTTTCAAGTGAGGATTACTATATCTGATAGCCTTTAATAATTTTGAACTTCACCCTTCTCACTCTAAATTTGAAACTTACCACAATCCTTTACCTTATAGACATTTCTTAATATTGATTCATTATAGAGTCTCAATCCTTTCCTTTCACATAAAGTTTTAGGATTCTTAATACTTCAAACATACATTATTTCTTACTTTGAATAGTTGACTATAGACCTATTCTCTTATGCCAAATCTCTTAGCCTACAAAATTACTTTTCATTACCAAAAATTTTCGTTCAAGTCTACTAAAGTACTTAAATAAAATCAAATTACAGTTATCTAAAATTGAGCTCTATCACAAAAAATCATGTTAATAATTTTGAAAATACTTTTAAATGAGAACATCTAACAGTTAATTCCTTCCCTCCCCTAAACTTAAATTTTTAAATATTAATGCAATTAACATGGGTAGAACGAAAAGATATAAACATATATAACTCATACCTCAATATGTTGGGCTTTTCATACCTTTGATTTTAGGAAGGTCTTCTTCATAAATTAGAACAGTATGCCTAAAATAATTAAGAGCATTTCTACACACAAATATAGGTTTGAAATTTCCAAGGGAAGAAGTTTGAAATCTTAAAACATAAAACATCAACTAAACACATAACACATTAACATCCAGCTGTTACAATCACATATTAAACTAACAAATTAAATACAATTACATCACATACATCACAATTCAACATAAAGTTCACTACAAACACATCCAAATACATATTACATCATAAATACAAATCATAGAGTCTCAGCTACATCACAAATACATCAAAAAATACAAAATGCAATGAAAATAAAAATAATAAACTACCAATCATCATCTGTAAGAGCTCCACTATCATCTGGTTCATTAGGCTAGTATGGAGTGTATCTAGGGTATGTAGGGAATACAGCACTAGTGTCTCCCCTAAGGAATCTCATCTTTTCATCATGATAAGCTATATCATATTCTCTCCACTTCACTTGATAATCATCTTTTATCTTATTCCTTGCTTCTAGTCCCTCTACTCTAGTGTTGAACTTTTCTAACTGATCCATAACATCATGTAGAGTAGGTTCCTTAGATGTAGATGGTCTCCCATGACTACAAGAAGGTACATCAGCTTTCTTACTCCATTTCCATCCCACATGGGCTTCATAGGTTTTCAAATTTAGTTTACTTATTAGCTTCAGGGGATGGACTAACTCATCATTATCTTCAGTTGCTTCACCTCACTGAATACACAAGGCATGAATCAGGCTGGGGTGTCCTAGTCCACCTGTACGCTCTCCTTTTGAATTTGTCAAAATACTTTTATGAATTATAGCCCAAATATCAATATTGATGTTCTGAATATAGTAATTCAGAACAGCTCTATCTACAGTAACTTCGCTATGATGGCTGGTAGGCATAAGTCTTGCAGAAATGAAATAATGTCAGGCTTGCAATACAGGATTCAATGTAGAAAGGTGCAAAATTAACTTTTTTGCTTCTGTTTAATCTTCCATTCCCATTTTTTGTTAGTTGATCAAAAAAAAAATACTTATTTTATGCCTTGATTTATCTTAAACTTTAAGGATATTATGCTTTAATGAAAGGTATTTTTGTGTTTTTGGATGTAGGTGATGCAAAAATGTTCAAGAAGGAGAAAATATGAAAAAGGAGCAAAAAGGAGGAAAAAGGAGCAAAAATAGAGCCAAAATGCAAAATTGTCAAAATTATTGGCCTGGCGCCTAGGCGCCAGAGTTCGGAGCCTAAGCGCCAGCTCGATACAGAAAACTGTTAAGTTTTTAACGATTTTTGGGTGGTTATTTTGACGGTGAGAGCAGTTATTGGAACTTCTAGAAGACTGGCAGTTGTTCCTGGTTTATAGGACATGTAATACAATGTATTTGGACGCTTCAAAATGGTTTTAATCTCGAAGAGGTTGTTCCAAAGTGAAGAGATGCGAAGAACTGGACGCATTGTCCGGCGCCTAGGCGCCAGACACACCTTCTAGAAGATTCATTGAATGTGGACACATTTTGAAGAGGTGCCTTGAGGCAACTCTTGAAGCCTATAAATAGGAGGGTATTCCTTCTGAGTAAAACGCCCATCTACCCTCCCTATCTAGAGTCCAATCTAGAGAGAGAATTAGAGAGATCATACTAGGGCCATCATTTTACTTTCCTTCATAAATTAGTGAGTTTAGTTTAGAGTTTGTATTTAGAGTTTGAAAGAGTTGGTGCATCTGTAAGTTCATTACGCTGTGGAGTCAGTAGGAATCAGAAGTTCATAAGGAGAAACATCTAAGATAAGTATTTTTATTTTGATTCAAAGTTTATTTATTATGTTTTGTTATTTAATTTCAATGTGTTCTGAGTAGTTACTTTACTTTCTCCTTTCAATTATGAAAAGATAAATAAAATAATACAAAATTCGTCGGAGAATTAAAAATCATATATTTTCAAAACATTGTGATGATATTAATATTGGTTCTTAATTTACTATTTAAATTGGCCATTTAAATTGTTAAAACCAGTTGAAGAGTTTTGAGACCTAGAAGGAGATAAATTCTTAACTTGTAGATATCACATGAATCCTTATGTAGTCGAAGGCCTTGTGCGGGTTATTCAAGGTGAAGTGCAAATAAATAGGAAGATATTATATAATGGGCGTAAAATTGATAATTTTTTAGAGTGACATACTAAATTCTTATGATTTGGTTTATAGAAAAGGAAAGGGTCACTAGTAGGGCCGACAATAGCCACCCTTGGACATCTAGTAGTGTGAGTCTAGATTAACCCATTCTACTAACAATACATCCGGACCTGATCTATAAGCTAGCCAATGTTCTTTGCACCTGGATCAAAGGGTAAAGAATATGAATGCTTCTATTTGGCACAATACCATAAATTTATATTCTCCACGAATATTATCATTATCTTAGAAAATCTTGGATTAATTGAAAGGAAGAAAGTTGCATTCTTATTGCTATTTACATCAATTATTTTATTTCTTCTTTATTATTGCATCTAGTAAATTAAAGATATTTTATTTTTTATTATAAAAGAAATACTTTAAAATAAAAATATTTAAAGATCTATATCTCTCTCCTCGTGGGAACGATACTGGAGTCTTTGTTTCAAAGCCCTATATCGATACGTATACTTGCGTAGAACCCCTAGTGTGTAAAATATTTTCCATAAAATTATATTTATATACACTAGTTGGTATTATTATTTATAACATATATTTTTGAAAGCATTAATTAGTACGTTGATCTTTAAAGGACTTCGGGTCAAGTTTTTGGCACCGTTGCCAGAGAAGAAGATTTTAGTACGCATATATTTATATCGGGTCAAGTTTTTGGCGTCGTTGCCGGGGAGAGCAGAGGCAAACATTTAGATTTTAAGTATTTTTATTTTATTCATTTTTCTTTATTACAAAAAAACAAAAAAAATATAATAATAATATTTATTTTAATTCTTGCTAATTGACTTTTTATGCGTAGTTCTGGATCTGAAGGATTATTACTTTTAGATTCTGAATTAGAAAGAACAGTTAGAAGAATTAAAAAAGGAAAACAAATTCAAAAATTTCAAGAAATGACTAATTTACATAACAATTTACAAAATCAAATCGAAATTAAAGATCAAAATGTTTATAAACCATTAAGGGATTATGCTAACCCTACAGTTGATGAACTTCATAGTAGTATTCAAATACCCACTGTAGATGCTAATTCTTTTGAGCTTAAATGGTCTCTTATTCAAATGGTTCAAAACAATCAATTTACTGGAACACCAAATGAGGATCCAAATTTACACCTTGCTAGTTTTTTAGAACTTTGTGCTGCCTTTAAATATAACGATGTTTCTAATGATGCTATTAGGCTTAGACTCTTTCCTTTTTCTTTAAGAGATAAAACAAAGATGTGGCTGAACTCATTAGTAATAGGTTCTATTAAAACATGGGCTGAAATGTCACAAAAATTCCTTGCTAAATATTTTCCTTCTTCTAAAACTACTAAATTAAGAAATGATATTACTTCATTTAGTCAATTTGACGGGGAGACAATTTATGAAACTTGGGAAAGATTTAAAGAGCTATTAAGAAAATGTCCTCATCATGCTTTACCTGATTGGTTGATTATTCAAACATTTTATAATGGTTTAATTGGATCATTAAAATCATTTAATGATGCTGATGCTGGAGGTTCTTTAATGTCTAAATCATTTGAAGAAGCTTACACTTTAATTGAAGAAATGGCTAACAATAATTTTCAATGACCTTCTGAAAGGATTAATACTAAAAGAATGGAAAATATTCATGATAATGAAGCCTTTTCTATTTTAGCTTCACAAGTAGCAACAATGTCTAAGAAATTAGATAGTTTTGCTATTAATATATCACATAATAACTCTGTTAATATTGAAGATTCTCAAACTATTGAAAATCTACAAGCTATTGCTAGTAAAAATAATCCTTATTCAAATTATTATAATCCTGGATGGAAAAATCATCCTAATTTTAACTGGAATAATTAACAACAATGGGGTAATAATCAATCTCATCCCACTGGAAATTGAAATAATCAAGTTAATTCAAACTATAAACCACTTGAATTTAACAATCAATAGAAAAAGTTATCTATAGAAGAATTAATTTTACAACTAAGTAATCAATTACAAAATCAAAATACTGCTATTCGTAATATTGAGAATCAAATGGGACAAATCGCTAATTTAATTAATTATAGACCCCCAGGAACACTTCCTAGTAATGTTGAAATCAATCCAAAAGAAAGTGGAAAAGAACATGAACATATTAAAGCTGTACAAATTAGAAGTGGAAAGGAATTAAAAGAAAGAATGCAGAATGAAATTGAAAATTAGATTGAGGTTGAAGATATTGAAACATCTAAAGAAACTCCTTCTCCTAATAAAGATCAATCTGATACTTTTATTAATATGGAAGTTGAAAAACCACCACCATCTTTTCCTTAAAGACTTAAACAGCAGAAGCTTGATCATCAATTTTCTAAGTTCTTTGAAATTTTTAAGAAACTTACTATAAATATACCTTTTGCTGAAGCTTTGGAACAGATGCCAACTTATGCAAAATTTATGAAGGATATTTTAAGTAAGAAACGAAAATTTGAAGCTTTTGAAACTGTTGCATTAAGTGAAGAATGTAGTGCAATAATTCAAAAGAAATTTCCTCAAAAACTTAAAGATCCTGGAAGTTTTACTATACCTTGTGCTATTGGTGAAAAGTCTAGTGGAAAAGCTTTATGCAATTTAGGAGCAAGTATTAATCTCATGCCATTTTTTATTTTACGAAGGTTGAATTTAGGAGAGATTACTCCCACCACTGTAACCCTTCAGTTAGCTGATAGATCTATCACTTACCCTAAAGGAGTTATAGAGGATGTTCTTGTTAAAGTAGATAAATTTATATTCCCTGTAAATTTCATTGTACTTGATATGGAAGAAGATAAAGAAATACCTATTATTTTAGGGAGACCTTTTCAAGGGACCGGACGAGCTATGATTGATGTGCAAAAAGGAGAATTAACCATGAGAGTTAATGATCAAGAGATTAAATTTAATGTCCTTAAATAAATCAATGAAGTACCCTAACAAAGAAAAATGTTATCGAATGGATATAATAGATTATTTAATTGAGAAACATTATCAAGTAAAAAGGTAAAGTAATTTCTGAAGAAAAATTTGAATTAGTAACCGATGAAGATGAAGAACTAAAAGAAGAAGAAACTCATTATATTAAACATAATTGGGAAACTTTGGACATAACTCAAAATGATATACTTTTACCCTCAATTAAAAAATCCCCTGAACTAGAATTAAAAATGTTACCTTCACATTTAAAGTATGCATTTCCGGGAAATTCATTAACTTTACCTGTTATTATTTCTTCTGATCTAAGTTTAGATCAAGAAGAAAAACTAATAGGAGTGTTAAAGAATTATAAAAAAGCTTTTGGTTGGACTATTGCTGACATAAGAGGAATAAGCTCGTCCATTTTTATGCATAGAATTTTAATGGAAGAAAATTTTAAACCTACTATTGAACCTCAGAGAAAATTAAATCCTATCATGAAAGAGGTTGTTAAAAAAGAAATTGTTAAATGGTTAGATGCTGGTATTATTTATCCTATTTCGGATAGCCAATGGGTTAGTCCTATTCATTGTGTTCCAAAGAAAGGAGGAGTAATCGTCATTATCAATGATAAAAATGAACTAATTCCTACAAGAAAAGTTACTTGGATGGCGAATTTGCATTGATTATAGGAAATTAAATGACGCCACTAGAAAGGATCATTTTCCTTTACCTTTCTTAGATCAAATGCTTGATAAATTAGCTGGGCACTCATATTTCTATTTTCTGGATGGATATTCTGGTTATCATCAATTACCTGTCGCTCCTGAGGGCCAAGAGAAAATAAAATTTACAAGTCCTTATGGAACATTTGCCTTTAGAAGAATGCTTTTTGGTTTATGTAATGCACCTGCAACTTTTCAAAGATGTATGATATCAATATTTTGTGATTTGATGACAAAGGAATTGAAATATTCATGGACGATTTTTCAATTTTTGGAACTTCTTTTGAATCTTGTTTGGAAAATATTTCCAAAGTTATGAAAAGATGTGAAGAAACAAATTTAGTTCTTAACTGGGAAAAATATCAATTTATGGTCACAGAAGGCATTGTACTTGGTCACAAAGTTTTACAGAAAGGGATGGAAGTAGATCAAGCAAAAGTGAAAATTATTGCTGAGTTACAACCACCTACTACTGTTACTGATGTGAGAAGTTTTCTAGGTCATGCTGGATTTTATAGAAGATATATAAAGGATTTTTCTAAAATTACTAAACCTCTTTGTCATTTATTGGAAAAAAAAAGCTAAATTTGAATTTAATAAAGACTGTGTTAATGCTTTTAATATTTTAAAAGAAAAATTAATTACTGCACCTATCATTGTTGCACCTAATTGGAATAAATCTTTTGAATTAATGTGCGATGTAAGTGATTTTGCAATTGGAGCTGTATTGGGACAAAAATATGAGAAAATTTTCAAAGTTATATATTATGCTAGTAAAACTCTTACTGAAACTCAAAGAAATTACACTACTACTGAGAAAGAGCTTCTAGCTATAGTATATGCTTTTGATAAATTTAGACCTTATCTTCTTGGTACTAAATGCATAGTTCATACTGATCATTCCGTTATTAAATATCTAATATCAAAAAAGGATGCTAAACCTAAATTGATAAGATGGGTTTTACTTCTCCAAGAATTTGATTTTTAAATAGTGGATAGAAAAGGAACGGACAACCAAATTGCTGATCATTTATCTATAATTAAGAATGATGTTATTACTGAAGAAAATATAAATGATAAATTTCCTGATGAACATTCATATGTTATCCAAGGATACCAAACACCTTGGTATGCGGATATAGTTAACTATTTAGTTAGCAACCCTCTACCTTATGGATTGGATGAAAAATTTATTAAGAAATTTTAAAATGATGCTAAATATTATATTTGGGAAGATCCTCATTTATTTAAATTAGGAAGAGATTCTATAATTCGAAGATGCGTACCTTATGAAGGAACTTTTGCTATTATTCAAAAATGTCATGATTCCGATTTTGGAGGACACTTTGGAGTAGATAAAACTGCATTTAAAATTTTAAATTTAGGATTTTATTGGCCTACTTTATTCAGAGATGCGAGACATTATGTTAAAACAAGTGATCGATGTCAAATAATGGGAATTATATCCAAGAAAGATGAAATGCCTTTAAACTATTTATTGGAAGTTGAAATTTTTTATATATGGGTTTTAGACTTTATGGGACCATTTGTTCTACCATCTGGAAAAATTTATATTTTATTAGCAGTTGATTATGTTTCAAAGTGGATTGAAGCTGTAGCTTTGCCTAACTGTGACTCCAAAAGTGTATCTAAATTTTTAAAGAAGATGATTTTTTCAAGATTTAGAAAGCCTAAGGTAATTATCACAGATGGTGGAAGTCATTTTAGAAATATAAGAATTCAATCATTACTGTAAAAATTTGGAATCAAACATAAAAGTGCAACTGCATATTACCCACGAACAAGTGGAATGGCTGAAGTATCAAACAGAGAAATTAAAAGAATTTTAGAGAAGACTGTTAATCCTAAAAGAACTGATTGGGTTGATAGACTTGATTCTGCATTATGGGCTTATAGAACATATTATAAGACACCAATCGAAATGTCACCTTACCGGTTAGTTTTTGGAAAACACTGTCACTTACTTGTTGAACTTGAACATAAAGCTTATTGGGCGATAAAGGAGTTTAATTCTGATTTGAATACTGCAGGAGAAAAATGATTATTGCAATTAAATGAGTTGGATGAAATAAGAAATGAATCATATGATAATGCAAGAATTTATAAAGAGAAAATGAAGGTATTACATGATAAAACGATTTCAGGAAAAATATTTGAGCCTGGACAAGAAGTATTACTATTTAATACTCGTTTATGACTTTTTCTTTAAAAATTGAGATCAAAATGGATAGGACCATATATAATTGAAAAAGTATACCAATATGGAGCTGTAGATATTAAAGACCCCAAAACAAGAAAAAGTTTTAAAGTTAATGGATTAAGATTAAAGCCTTATTTGAGAGACAATAAAAAGATTTATAAAGAGGCTTATGAATTAAGTCAACCTGATTAAAGAATTACTTAGGTTGGGCTGACGACGTTAAACCAAGCGCTTAATGGGAGGCAACACATAGATTTTATTTTTAGTGTGTTTTTACATTTTTAATGTATGGTTATGCCTCGGTCTTGACTAATTCTATAGAACTTCAGAAAATTAAAAATTATCTTGAAGTATATAAAGTTTGGACTTTGGATCACTCCATTTTATATGTGAGTAAAAAGGAGATCAAGTTAACCTTCATTGAAATTATGTATAATTATGTTATTGAGATTGTTCTGATCTTACCATCATAATTTACCTATTTTTGGAGAATGAAACCTTGAAATTTGACGTTAGGCGAAATGGAGTCGAACATGGTTCCGGCGCCTAGGCTCCAGAATTCGGCGAATAACCGCCAGAATAAGC
The DNA here is from genome assembly GCA_022702705.1 of Papilionanthe hookeriana x Papilionanthe teres. Classification (NCBI taxonomy): domain Eukaryota; kingdom Viridiplantae; phylum Streptophyta; class Magnoliopsida; order Asparagales; family Orchidaceae; genus Papilionanthe; species Papilionanthe hookeriana x Papilionanthe teres. The sequence continues at coordinate 26,353,733 of CM040425.1, forward strand.
TGTGTGTCGATAGGTCTGGTGCCTAGGCACCAGATTTGGCGCCTAAGCTCCACGATTACTGGGTCGTGTAAAAACCGAAATTTTTCAGTTTTTCACACGATTTTCACCTTTAAATTAACCCATCTTCGTCCCCAATCCATATGCAATCATTATTTCGACCCATACACTCCATTCTTGTGAGATTAGAGAGGATTTTTGAAGAAATGGAGAGGAGAATTCTTGGAGAAGAGGCTAGAGACAAAGGTTAAAAGATCCTCAACCCTACTTCAATGGTTTCATTGCTGTAAGTTTGGAGAAATTTTCTAGTCGTCTTGATAAATTTGAAGCGGATTTCAACAGCATTGGAGATCGCCTCCATGAGATGTATCATCAGATTGAACATCTAGAATGGCAAGCGATACTTCAATTTGATCATCTAGCAGCTTATCAAGATGCTCAAGTGGAGATGTATGCGAAGAACAATTGGATCGACGAGAAAACAACTACATATTTTCCAAGAGCATTAGTGTTCCTCCTTAGTAAGCCAAGCAATCTTCATTGCCAAGATAATGGAAATTATATAGTGATTTGGTGAGATCGTGATTTATCTAGTGAGTCTTTGTATCGATTTAGTGAATCGATTGTGTTTGTTTGTGTATTTGCTTTCATGTTCAATGTGTGTTGTATGATTGTGTGTTAGGACTTGAATCATTATATCATACTTATCTGAAGTGTATTGAGCCAATATTGAAGATTATAAATGGAAATTAGAGGAGTTTGATTTAAACCTTGTGTTTGATTGGTGGATTTAATATATAATTTTTAAAAAAATTTTGGAAAATGTTTTGGAAGTTAGAAACTGAAGCCCTACTCTAATATGAGTAATTGGAAGTTGAATTTATGAATTTTGGTGGAAAATAAAATTTTTAGAGTGATTTTTGTGAAAGGCGAGTCTGGCGCCTAGGCGCCAGAATTCGGAGCCTAAGCGCCGGTTCGACCTGCTTACCCGAAAAACACCATATAAACCCCATTAGCCATGGATGACGCCTAAGCTTCATCTCCTTCCCCATTTTCACGAAAATACACCTCTTAGATCCATTTTGAGGTCAAAACATCAAGTATTCGGGTGCGAAATCACTTGATTTCTTCGTCTCGAGGTCAGATCTACACTCTAATCCATTTGTTTTCGATTTTCACCATAATTTTTCCTATGTTTTGCTAAAAACCGAAATTTTGAGAAAAATTTTGATTTTTAGGTATTCTATTTGGATTTTTAAACTTATTTTAAGTTTCTTAAACTTAAAAAGAGTTTAAATATTTGATTCCTAAATTTGTTCTTGTTTTCTTTCACGTTTAGATGGCACCGAAATCTAAGCGAGGGAAGGGAAAAGAAAATTTTGACAGTAGCAAGTTCACGACTGCGGCAGCTCATTTTCAATATCATGAATTTGCGATGTTGACAAAGTTTATCTCAGAACGAAGCTTTTACAATCCGGTTGAAATGATTGAGAACACAATCGTTGCACACAAATGGCAACGATTCTGTTATTTCACTGTTGTTGCTGTTATTCCAGTCGTTTGCAAATTTTATGCTAACTTTTTAGATGAGGAATACTACGAAGTCTTCGTCAGAGGTATTGGAGTAGGATTTACTCCGAAGAGGATCAATGTGTTTTATGGACTGCTACCTACCATGGAGTGCCACTATTCTGGATTATCTCCATCTGAGGGAGATCTTGAGATGATTATTGCTTATTTGGCTGACGGCACTGGAGCCTAGAAGATCTGGAATGAAAAAAGGGTAAACTTCAAATCTTCTAAGCTAAATGGTGTTTCAAAGGCTTGGAATTATTTTATTTCTGCCTTGAGTGAAGTTACTAGAGAAAGAGCTATCCTGGACTATTGCATTCAAGAGAGGAAGCCGATAGATGTTGGCAATATTATTTATGATTCTGTGGAGTCAACTGCTATATCCAGTACTTCTGTGGGACTGGGATTCTAATCTTTGATCTGTTCTTTATGTGTTAGCAATGCAGTCACTACTAATATTTCTGAGGAGAAGCTGAAGTCTACCAAGCCAATTGGGTAGGAGAGTGTTAGTATATATGATCGTCTTCGAGGGAAGAGATCGACCGCTCCTTCTACTTCTGCACACACTTCAGGTAGACCTTCCACTTCCAGACCTTCTACTTCTACTGCTGAGCCACCATCTAGTTTTTGGGAATCGATGCATGATCAATTTCTGGAGTAGCAGCATGAGTTATTTCAAACTCACTGCAGAGTTGATTCTATTGATAAGAAAATTGATCATTTATCTAAGTATACCCAGAGCAAGAGTAGTTACGATGCTGAGTATGATGAAGCTCTCGTTAGATTCCTGAAGGGAGAGCATGATGTTCAGTTTCCTACCTGTCCTAGTTTTTCACCATATGTTGATCCTAAGGATGTTGAGTTTTCTTTTGGTGATGATGACGATGATGAGGCTACATACAGTGATTAGTGGCCTAATTTACCTCTGAATTGTGCTAAGTCTGTTGTTAGTTTAGTTTGTTTGCTAGTATTGATTGTTGTTTGTTGTTTGCTAGTTTAGATTTGTTTATGTACTTTGTGTGGATTGTTGGGTGTTAAGACTGTTGTTAGAGTATTTTTAATGTATTGTGTTTAAGATTGAAATTTGGATAAATTTATGTTTATTTCTGTTTCAACCTACTGTTTAGTAGTTAGTATTGTTGTTCTATTTCTGTTTTTATAAGTAGTATAGTCATTTAATTTAATTACTAATGAGCATCGCTTACTTTTATACTCGCTTCATTATTTTAGTATTATTCATAAAAGCATGATTAAAAGTAAATTTTTCTTTCTAGAATGTTTTTTTTACATACTTATAAAAATTCCTTTTTAAAATTATGTTTTTCTTTCTCTCATACTTTAAAAAAAAATTTTTTTTTTTTCATGATAAACCAAAACTTAAGTTTGGGGGAAAGGGAAAATACATTCAAATTTAAATTTTATTTGTCCTTTAAGAACTAATATTTTCTTAAAATAAAAATTGTTAACATAACATGAGGAATGAAGTATCTATTTAAGATCACTTAAATTTTTGAAATTATATATAATTTAGCGGACTTAATCAAAAATTTTAATAACTTTGATTGATTTTAAGAATAGAATTATTCAACTTAAAGAAGAATAAGATTAAGAAATTTTTCTATTCATAGTAGAGATAATTGAATTTTAGAAGTATTAAGAAATCAAAAATTATAACTCGAAAAAGAATAGATTGAAATTCTTTTTGAAATCTATGTATGTTATAATAATTAAGTGAAAATGGATAAGTTTGAAAATATAAGTTAAGGATAGTGAAGTTCAAAACCATTTACAGGCTATCCAGATACAATAATTCTCTCTCTTAAAAAAAAAGGAGAAAAAGAGTGGAGAAGCTTGAGGAAATGCCTAATCAAAAATTGGCTTCACTTGAATTAACTTATAAAAAGAAAACTGATTACATATATTACTTAATTTTTATGAATGTATTTTTATTAGAAAAGAATTTCATGAAGATCTTTTTCTTGTGAATAATTTATGTGATCTTAATATAATAAACTACAATTATTTTCGAAGTGAATGAAAAATTTTTGAAGTCTTATGATTTGGTAGTTAGAATATTCTTTAAATTCTTAAAATTAAACTTACTTAGTGAAATTTGGTTAATGATTTACTAAAGCCTTTATAAAATCAAAAATCATAAGAAGTCTTAAATATTTTCCTTTTTAATTCAAATTTTATACATTTTATATAGTAAAAAGGGTTACTTGAGGACAAGTAACGTTTAAGTTACGGGGATTTTGATCAAATAAAAAAAAACCTATTTTTATGCCTAGATTTTTATTAAATTTTAAGGATATTATGCTTTAATGAAAGGTATTTTTGTGTTTTTGGATGTAGGTGATGCAAAAATGTTCAAGGAGAAAAATATGAAAAAGGAGCAAAAAGGAGCAAAAAGGAGAAAAAATAGAGCCAAAATGCAAAATTATCGAAATTATTGGCATGGCGTCTAGGCGCCAGAGTCCGGCGCCTAAGCGCCAACTCGATACAGAAAACTGTTAAGTTTTTGATGACTTTTGGGCGATTATTTTGACGGTGTGAGCGGTTATTGGACCTTCTAGAAGACTGGCAGTTGTTCCTGGTTTATAGGACATGTGATACAATGTATTTGGACGCTTCAAAACGGTTTTAATCGCGAAGAGGTGCGATCCAAAGTGAAGAGCTGCCAAGAACTGGACGCGGTGTCCGGCGCCTAGGCACCAGATTCCGGCGCCTAGGCGTCAGATACACCTTCTAGAAGATTCATTGAATGTGGACACATTTTAAAGAGGTGCCTTGAGGCAACCCTTGAAGCCTATAAATAGGAGGGTATTCCTTCAGAGAAAAACGCCCCATCTACCCTCCCTATCTAGAGTCCAATCTAGAGAGAGAATTAGAGAGATCATATTGGGGCCACCTTTTTACTTTCCTTCATAAATTAGTGAGTTTATTTTAGAGTTTGTATTTAGAGTTTGAAAGAGTTGGTGCATCTGTATGTTCATTACGCTGGGGAGTCAGTAGGAATCAGAAGTTCATAAGGAGAAACATCTAAGATAAGTATTTTTATTTTGATTCAAAGTTTATTTATTATGTTTTGTTATTTAATTTCAATGTCTTCTGAGTAGTTACCTTACTTTCTCCTTTCAATTATGAAAGATAAATAAGATAATACAAAATTTGTCGAAGAATTAAAAATCATATATTTTCAAAACATTGTGATGATATTAATACCGGTTCTTAATTTACTATTTAAATTGGCCATTTAAATTGTTAAAACCTGTTGAATAGTTTTGAGACCTAGAAGGAGATAAATTCTTAACTTGTAGATATCACATGAATCCTTGGATAGTCGAAGGCCTTGTGCGGGTTATTCAAGGTGAAGTGCAAATAAATAGAAAGATATTATATAATGGGCGTAGAATTGATAAGTTTTTAGAGTGACAGACTAAATTCTTGTGATTTGGTTTATAGAAAAGGAAAGGGTCAGTAGTAGAGCCGACCATAACCACCCTTGGACATCTAGTAGTGTGAGCCTAGATTAACCCATTCTACTAACAATACATCCGGACTCGATCTATAAGCTAGCTCAATGTTCTTTGCACCTGGATCGAAAGGGTAAAGAATATGAATGCTTCTATTTGGCACAATACCATAAATTTATATTCTCCACGAATATTATCATTATCTTAGAAAATCTTGGATTAATTGAAAGGAAGAAAGTTGCTTTCTTATTGCTATTTACATCAATTATTTTATTTCTGCTTTATTATTGCATCTATTAAATAAAAGATATTTTATTTTTGATTATAAAAGAAATACTTTAAAATTAAAATATTTAAAGATCTACATCTATCTCCTCGTGGGAACGATACTGGGGTCTTTGTTTCAAAGCCCTATATTACTTTAAACGATACGTATACTTGCGTAGAACCCCTAGTGTGTAAAATAATTTCCATAAAATTATATTTATATACACTAGTCGTTATTATTATTTAAAACATATATTTTTGAAAGCATTAATTAGTACGTTTATCTTCAGAGGATTTCGGGTCAAGTTTTTAACACCGTTGCCAGAGAAGAAGATTTTAGTACGCATATATTTATATCGGGTCATTAGTCAAATAGTTCATAACCATATTCAATGCTTCATTAGTAACAGGAAAATTTTCATATTCACACAGGAAAGGTTCTCTCAACTGGTAAAATGCATTGATGTAGGCAGGAGTAAATTCTACCATTTGTCCTCTAACAAGGATATATTCACTCTCAGAGCAGTATAAATTAGCAAAAGATTCTCTTATAATCCCCAGCATCACTTCAGCAGAATAATAGTAGAAAATTTCCCTTTGACGATTTGCAATTAATTCTTCAATCACACCTCCAGGATTTTTAAAGTCTTTTTCTTGATTACACTTTTTATTGCAAAGAGATGTACTAAAGCGGGAATAGGCTTTGAAATTCACAAATTTACTCTCATCATAATCAAATTTTCTTTTCCGTCTTGCCATTCTTGGAACCATTTTTCTAAAAATATCAAATTTATCCAAATCAATTTCAAAATTGCAATGTAATAGACTCCAAAAAAAAATTTAAATATATAAGAACTCCAGCACCATGGAAAATCTAGAAATTTTCTATGAAAACCTCAAAATTCAAATCTTCCTAATGCAGAAGATTTCCACATTCAAGATCGAAAAAGTTTAGTTTAAAGTGAAGCTCTTACCAAGAGAAGATGAAATCTAAACTTTTCCGGCCACAAAATCGCTTCCAATCCAAATGCAAGTGAGCCCTAGGTACAAAAATCAGCCTTGGCTGGAGGTAGAAGACGATGGATTGGGCAAAAATGGTGGGTCCCATGAAATTTGAGAGTTTAAGGCCTTTTTTCTGGTCGGGTGCGGTCCAGCGCTGGTGACAACGCCGTTTGCATAATTTTTGTTTCAATAAGTCAAACTCTCTTTTTTCTTTGCGCGGTCCGGCGCTGGTGACAACGTCATTCAACACCAGTTCAAAAATTGGGCTTCCAACTTTCTTTTGCAATTTTAATCTTTTCAAGCCTGCTCCGACGTTTAATTAGTCCATTTAAGCATTAAATAACATACTGAAGTCAAAGAAAATAATATTTTTAACACAAACAACACAAAACATCACTTTGATATATAAAATCCAAATTACAAAAACACATAAATAACACTAAACTCTACACATCATCAAGCCATAAAATAATAAAATTCAGTGGCGCTCACAACTGAACACAATAACGCTGAAAACTAAACAAGAAAGCAAGTCCAAATTTAACATTCAAGCAAAGTAAAGCAAAGTCAACAATCAGTTCATATACATAAACACAGAAACACAATAATTCATTCTTCTTTCGAACTATCATCAACTCTTAAATCTCCAATTGATTGAAAGTGAACGAACAGATTGTAGAATGGACGACATAGAAAAATTTCAATTGAATCCTCCTCAATCCAACCTTTTCTTTTCATCAAACGTATCAAAATTCTTTCAAGGTGCCCTGAATGATCATATTGTTCCTTCAATCTCCAATCCAGGTAATCAAAGAAGTCAGATAGATTGTTGATTGCATTCATCAGATGTTGCATTTCATTCTCCAATTTCTTAATTTTCTTTAAAATGATCTATGAAATTTCAGGAAAGTAATGAGGAATAGGTGTCAAACTCTGAGATGGTTTATATTCAATGATACTCATGTCATTCATATCACCAACTGTCTGATTACTATGTTCATCTGTTGGGTCAATAGGATTCCAACGTAGAAGTACTCTTTCCCAATTTTATATGGCACTTATGATTGAATGCAGAGGAGAAATATGGTGGAAGGATGTCCAAGCCCATACTTTGATCCGTGAATGATCAATCCCAAAATATATTTTACAATTATAGAACCAACATCAATAGGCATCCTCATTTGAATAGAATAGTTCAAAATAGCACATTCCTTGATTAATTTACTGATTTTCATAGTTATGAGCAATTTTGCGCATATAAAATAATGTAATTGCTTCGACATAGGATTTAATAGTTTGGTCGAAAAACTCACATATCTGTTATCTCTTATCTCTCAACATCACTTTCATCCATCAAATATTTGTATATATCATTCATGTTGTCCTTCATTAGGTCAAAGTTTGAATAGTGGCAGATCGGCACATTCTCAATCATATATAAATCATTAATTTTTGCAGGAGTAAATGATACAAACCTACCTCTCACAGAGACTGATTATTGGTTGATTCCATGAAGATTTGCATAAAATTCTTTCACAATAGGGACAACTACGGCGGCACTACTATAACATAACACTTCCCAACGTCTCTGAACAATAAATTCTTCAATTTGAGTAGTAGGAGAATTCATACCTCGATTCACGAAACCTCGCTCCTTAATCAGCCTTTTCTTTGAGATATTCTTTTTGAATAAACGTGCATCTAAACTGACAAACTTTCTACGGTTGAAAACTTGAAATCTTGAAGTTTCAATCGAGTCGGAATCCATTTGGATGAGATTTGGAATCTTCCTTCTCGTTCCTCTGGTAGTTTTTGCATCTAGGGGCAGTTTTTGGGAGTTCAAGTTGAAGAATTTCACCTAGAACCAGCAAAACATGTTTTTAAAGATGAAAAACTATTTTCTAAATAGCAACTCGGTCCGACGCTGATAGCAGCACTGTCTAGCGCTAGTTCAATTTTTGCCAAACTTCATTTTGTCCAAATTCTTTCCAAACATTGATTCGATTCATTTCTTTAATGTTGTTAATGATATTTAAGGAAGGTTAGGACTTAATTAAGTGATAAACAAACACATCAAATAAGAAAACACTCAGTAACTATGGGTTGGAAAACACTCAATAACTATGGGTTGTCTCCCACAAAGCGCTTGGTTTAACGTCGTCAGCCCGACATGACTTCAAGTTATTCAGGTTGATCCAACATTAAAACCTCTTTAAAATTAGGTTTATTGCCTTTAAAATATGGTTTTAATCTTTGTCCATTAACTTTGAATATTATTTCAGATTTAGGGTCTTCGATATCACAGCTCCAAATTGATAGATTTTTACAACAGTGAAAGGTCATGTCCATCGAGATTTCAATTTCCCAGGAAATAATTTCAATCTTGTATTATATAGTAAAACTTTTTGTCCTGGTTCAAATTCATTTTTAACAATCTTCCGATCACGCCATATTTTTCTTCTCTCCTTGTATATCTATTATTATCATATGATTCATTTCTAATTTCTTCCAACTCATTCAATTGCAACAGTCTTTTCTCACCAGCATCTTTCAAACTAAAGTTCAATTTCTTTATCGCCTAATATGCTTTATATTCTAATTCAACTAGCAAGTGACAAGTCTTTCCAAAGTTTATTCTATAAGTGGACATTCCTATAAATGTTTTTTAAGCAGTTCTATATGCCCATAAAGCGGTGTCTAATCTAGTAGACCAATCTAATTTCTCAGGATTTATGAATTTCTCCAAAATTCATTTAATTTCTTTATAAGAGACACATCTCCTAAAAATAAGATCTTTACATTGCTTATACAGATAAGGATCATCTCAAAAATAAAATTTAGCATTATTTTTAAATTTTTTCTGTTGTTCCATTGTTAATTTAGGTGGTAAAATATTACTAAAAATGTAGTTTAAAATATCAACATAACACGGTATATTTCCTTCTGTAATATTATTTTGTTGCTCATCAAGGAAAATTTCTATTATTTCCTTCTCAAATTTAGCCCAATTAGGTTGTTCAAGTCTAGATAAATGATCAGCTATTTGATTATTGACATATTTTCTATTAAAGATTTTAAATTTAAATTCTTGCATTAAAAGTATCCATCGAATCATTTTTGGTTTAGCATCCTTCTTTTGCACTATATATTTAATAGCAAAATTTTCAATATGCCTTATACATTTGGCTCCAACTAAGTAAGATCTAAATTTTTCAAAGGCATAAACGATAGGTAATAACTCTCTTTCTATAGTAGTGTAATTAATTTGATCACTAGTAAGAGTTTTACTAGCGTTGTATATAACTTTAAACAATTTCTCGTGCCTTTTCCCTAAAACGACTCCAATAGCATAATCGCTCGCATCGCACATTAATTTAAATGGTTTCTCTGAGTCAAGTGAAACTATTATAGGTGAAGCAATTAATTTTTCCTTTAATAAATTGAAAGCTTTTAAGCATTGATCATTAAAATCAAACTTCTTATCTTTTTCCAAAAGTTAGCATAGAGGCTTAGTATTTTTTGAAAAGTCTTTAATATATCGTCTGTAGAATCCGCACAATTGTTGGAGGTGGTAACTTTTCTATAATTTGAATCTTCACAGGATCTACTTCCATGTCATTTTTAGATATTTTATGCCCAAGCACAATTCCTCCTACAACCATAAATTGATATTTTTCTCAATTTTGGACTAAATTTGTTTTTTCACATACCTATAAAACTTTTCTAAGTTGCATAGGAATGCATCAAATGAATCTCCAAATGCGGAGAAATCATCAATAAACACTTCTATTCCATCATCTATTAATTTGCTAATATAAACATCATATATCTTTGAAATGTTGCAGGTGCATTACATAATCCAAAGGACATTGTTCTAAAAGTAAAAGTTCCATAAGGGCTAGTAAATGTAGTCATCTCGTAATCCTCAGGAGCAATAGGTAATTGGTGATAACCGGTATATCCATCCAAAAAGAAATAATACTTGTGTCCAACAAGTCTGTCTAGCATTTAGCCTAAAAAAGGTAAAGGGAAGTGATCTTTTCTGGTGGCGGCATTTAATTTTCTATAATCAATACATATTCATCAACTAATGACTTGTCCTGTCAGTATGATTTCATTTCGCTCATTTACATCAACAGTCACTCCTCCTTTCTTAGGAACACAATGAATTGGGCTTATCCAAACACTATCAGAAATAAGATATATAATTCCAGCATCTAATCTCTTTAAAATCTCTATTTTAACCACTTCTTTCATCATTGGGTCCAATCTCCTTTGCGGATCAACTCTAGGTTTATGTTGTTCATTCAACAAAATTTTGTGCATACAGATCGAAGGACTAATTCCTTTAAAATCTGCTAAGGACCAAACAAAAGCCTTTTTGTATCTTTTTATGGTATCTAGTAATTTTGTTCTTAATGTTCATTTAAATTCGAAGATAAAATAACTGGTAAGGTAGATGATTCTCTTAAAAACATACACTTCAAATGATTTGGAAGAATTTTCATCTCATGTTCAGGGAGTTTTATGATAGATGGAATTAAATTTTTATCTCCATTATCCATTGTATCCAATCTTTCAAATCTTTCCTGAACAAATTCTAACTTTTCATTTTTCATATCATCCAAATCATCTTCACTTTCACTTTCTTCCTCACATTCCAAAATACTTCTTTAAAATGATCTTCTCTCAAATAATCGTAGATTTCAATTCGAAAGCACTCATCATCTTTTTCAGCTAAAGGGTATTTCATAGATTTCAAAATATTGAAAGTTACCTCTTGATCATTAACTCTCATAGTTAATTCTATTTTTGGAACATCTATCATAGCTCTCCCAGTAGCAAGGAATGGTCTTCCCAAAATAATTAGAATTTCTTTATCTTCCTCCATATCTAATACAATAAAGTCCACAGGAAAGATAAATTTATCCACCTTCACTAATACATCTTCCACAACTCCTTTAGGATAAGTGATAGAACGATCAACCAATTGAAGAGTCACAGATATATGTGAAATTTCTCATATTCCCAATCTTTTGAAAGTTGATAAAGGCATAAGATTAATACTAGCTCCCATATCACATAAAGCTCTTCTGAAAAATTTCTCAACTACAGCACACGGGTTAGTGAAACTACCAGGGTCTTTAAGTTTTTTAGGAAGCTTCTTCTGAATAATTGCACTACACTCATCGCTAAATGCAATAGTCTCGTAGTCTTTGAACTTTCTTTTCTTTTTAAGAATATCCTTTATAAACTTTGTATGCCCACGAATATTAACCACAAATATCTTAAGGATTTCCAAAAACTTTGCAATCTGTTATCCGTGTTTTGTTTTTTAGTCTTTAAGGAAATGGAGGTGGTGGTTTTTCAATAGCAATCTTCATTAGTTCAATCGGATATTCTAAGTTTGGATATATCCTATTAGAATTTTTTTCAATATTCACTTCCTCTCTTTTAACTTCAACTTCTTTTTGTACTCTTGTTTCCAATTCTTTTCCACTCCTTAATTGAATAGTCTTAATTTGGTACTTATTTTGATCTTTTGGGTTGATATCAACGATGCTAGGAAGATTTCCATAAGGTCTATTATCAAGCGCAGTAAAAAAATGTCCCAATTGATTCTCAATGTTCTTCATTGCAACATTTTGAGCTTGAATTTGATTACCCATATTCATAATTATTTCTTCAGTAGACAACTTCTTTTCCTTAAATTGTGGGTTACTATTAAAACCGGGAGGATAAGAAGGTCTATAATTAATATATCCTTAATTGTTCGAATTTCCAACTGGATTCATAGAATTGTTTCCCCATTGCGGGTTATCAACAACATTTTTATTATTCTAATTGAAGTTTGGATGATTATTCAATCAAAGAATATAATAATTTAAATAAGGATTGTTGACTTTTTTATTTATGGTATTCAAGGTTTCATAAGGTGTTTGAGAGTCTATCATCCGTCCGAATGAATTTTCTTCTAACACTGGGGGTTTTTTAGAATAATTAATTCCATATTGATCTATTTTCTTAAAAAGTGCAGCAATTTGAGAGACTATCATAGTTATTGCATCAGAATCATGAATAGTAGCTACTCTCTCAGGATTTACTCGCTCAGAGGGCCATTGAAAATTATTAGTAGCCATTTCTTTAATTAACAAATATGCTTCATCAAAAGGTTTTGACATTAATGATCTACCAGCAACAACATTAATAATCGATCTCAAAGATCCCACTAATCTATTATAAAATGTTTGAATTACTAACCAGTCTGGTAAAGCATGATGTCGACACTTTCTCAGAAGATCTTTATATCTTTCCCAAGCTTCTTATAAAGATTCTCCATCAAATTGACTAAATGGTGTGATATCATTCCTCAGCTTAGAAGTTTTTGAAGGAAGAAAATATTTTGACATAAACTTTTGTGAAAGTTTTCCCTAAGTTCTGAAAGATCCAGGTGCTAACTAATTTAACCACACCTTAGCCTTATCCCTTATTGAAAAAGGAAAAAGTCTAAGCCTAACAGCACCGTTCGACACTCTATCGTATTTAAAGGTAGCACACAGTTCTACAAAAATACCAAGATGTAAGTTAAGATCTTCATTAAGTGTTCCTCCAAATTGATTATTCTGTACCATTTGGATAATAGCCGATTTAAGCTCAAATGAATTAGCAGCAACATCAGGGTTTTGGATAGTTAAGTGAATTTCATCTGTTATTGGATTAGCATAATCTCTTAAAGTTCTTGGTATATTTTCATTTTGATTGTTTTGATTGTTCAATTCGTTCACCATTTTATGAGGATTTTCACCTCCCCGGCAACGGCGCCAATAATTTGGTGTGACTTTTTAAATTTCCAAAATTTATGAACTCGGCTTTATATATATATATATATATATATATATATATATATATATATATATATATATATATATATATATATTGATTTAGTTTTCTATTGAGTCACACAATTAAATGCAAGTATACATATCGCTCAAGTAATACAGGACTCTAAAGGAGTCCTGGTTATCAATTTCACGAGGAGGCAGTTAATTTTATAATGTAGCACCGAAAGCATTTCATGAATCACAGAACAATTGCAAGTATTTACTAATATCAAAAGAGAAACAAACAGTTACAGTTACTAATTCTATCAAAGTACGTTCTAACTTTCTAACAAGTTAACTAACACAAGACTAAATTTATAACAAAAGTTCAGTTGTAAGAAAGAATCTTCCTCCACTCAAATAATAATGTGATTATTTAGTGACATCGATCATTGATGGAAATGTATTGTTCCAAATAGGAGAATTCCTATTCTTTACCCTCTTCCAAGCACATAAAGAACATTGGCTCATCCTATGTTTAGTCCCCAAATCTGTGGTTAACTTGGGAGGATACTAGCTCTCACTCCAGAGCTCCCACTTCTCTTCCCTTGAAGGCTAACTCTCGCTTTGGTTTTCAAATCCTAGGACCAAATTAGGGATTTCAGCCTGTCACTCTAAAATCTCCAATTCTACTCCCATCAAAATATATTTCTCTATTTATTTTCAGTCAACCCCCATGAACTACATCACTCATTCATGAACATTAAATGTGACCTTCACTTTTGTTGTGGAACTCATAATCCTTTCAGAACATATGTTTCCCAATAAGTTTTAACAATTTAAATGGCTAGATCAAAAAGTAAATGAAGTACAAATTAAAAAGGTCATCACATTTTCCTTAATAAATCGGCACATCATTTCTACATCACAACATCAATACATCACATGAAAAGGAGGAAGACAAAGAAATCTACACAAGACTCATGAAGAAAGGATGATAAAACATGGATTATATATGTAAAAGCTACGTCATACAAACAGTGTAAAGAAAAGACAACTTATCTCAAACTGTTCCCAAGTGAATCTCAAGAAATTCCTTTGACTCATCTTCTTTCTTCACAACAACACACAATTCTCTCTTTAGATAAGTAAGGAAGAAGAAATCTCTCAGTTTTACTCTCCTCCTACACTCCTTAGAAGAGAACACACAAACCCTAGATGGACTAAACAAATAAAAAAAACACACTCACTCTTCACTCTCTCACTCTCAAAACTCTCTCCTCCTCTCTAAACCTAGCTCCAAAATAGTTTAAATTCAGACATAACTGATTTCCCAAGATTTTCTTCAAGCATCCCTCCAAAATCCAGCCAAATACATTGAATCTAGTTTAAAATCAGCATAGGGAGCGGTTCGGCGCAGGATAGGGCACCGTCCGACGCTATTTTATGCCTTTTGGTCAAAACTCTCTGTAAGTTGGCGTGGTCTAACGCTGGTGACAGCGTTATACAGTGGTAGTTCAATAAAATGCATTTTGCTCCATTTTGCTCTAAATTTGCTCCTTTTGACTTCCTTTTGCTCCAAAGGCGTAAAATCATTGTACTTGCATGAAATCATGAAAAATACCTTTCTTTAAAGTGCAATATCATCAAAAATATGTATGAAATGAACATTAAAAAGCTATCAAATTTTCAGTGGATCAGCACCCAAAAATCCAAAAGTTCTAAGTTCCCTTAAAAGTCGTAATTTTAAATAGTAACTACCCCATTTATCACCTTCAACCTCCAGCTAAGGCCGAAAAAACCACTAGGGGTTGCTTGCATTTGGATTTCAGAGCTTTTTGAGGTTGGTTCTCAACTTCTCTTGTTAAGAGTTGTACTTTAAGCTAAAAAATTTTTATTTTCACCATGGAAATATCCTACATTGGAGAGATCCAAAAATTTGAGGTTTTAAAAGAAAATTTTGAGAAAATCCATGTTGAAATGCTCTTACTTGTTAGATTTGACTTTGGAGTTTATAGCACTGTGATTTAGGAATTTATTGGGATTTATTTGCAAATTTTATAGAGATTTGGATATGGCTCCAAAGATATTTAAGGGTAAAAGAAAGGTTGATTATGATGAAAGTAAATTTTTAAATGTGAAAGCACAGTACCATTTCAAATCTACAATCTAAGGTAAAAAGTGTATATAATATCAAGGATTTGTAAATCCAGGTAGAGTTATAGAGCAAATAATTGTTAAGCATAATTGGGAAATTTTTTGTTATTTTTCTGATGTAGTCCGTGAGTTTTATGCTTACTTTTCGTATAATGAAGAAGAATATGTGCTGGTTTGAGGACAAATGGTATAATTCACTCCTGAACGAATCTATGCTTTCTACTAGTTGAGATATAATCCATTCTGTGAGTACAAATCTTTTGGTACTGTGGATATTGCTTTGAATGAGGTAATTACTTTTTTTACTGATTGAAAAGGGGAGTGGAATATTAAGCAAAGATAAAAGATAAATTTCTCTGCTTCCACTCTTAATGTAGCATCTAAAGCTTGGCATTACTTTATTTATGCTAGACAACTACCTACTTATCATCATAGCAAAGTTTCAAGGGATAAAGCAATTCTGAATTTTTGTATTCAAAACATGAGAATAATTGATATTGGAAGAGTTATTTACAATAGTATTCAGACTATAGCTAAGGGAGAAACTACTAAAGGATTGAGACATCCTGCCCTAATTTATACATTATGTATATAATCAAGTGTTGAGGTTCATAATAGTGAAGTGTTGTCACACCCTTTGAAGCCTATTAGTAAGGCCAACTTTTGCACTTGTGAGTCTCATGCAGGATGGAGATCTGGAGGTAAGAGTAGTGAGATTCCGTCTGCTAGTCATGATATACCTACTACTTCCGGGACCCCCACTATTTATAGTATTACGAGGCTTCATAGTAGGATTTATTGTTTGGAAGCAATAAATAGCATCAATGATGATTATCAAAGGAGAAGAGTAGAATATGATATTGCTTATTATGATACTAAGATGTGATTTATGAGGGGAAAAGTTGGTGTGATATTTTTTACTTGCCCCATTTATATTCCATACCAGCCTGAGGAAGGAGCAGAAGAAGGAAATGATAATGATTAGTAGTGTTTCACTCTTTATGTTTGTTATTATTTTGTTGATTTTTTGTGTTTTTTGTTTGCTTTTGTTTAGTTGTGTATAGTAATTGTACTTTCATTTTAATTAAGTTGTATTGAAATTTATGTTAATTTGTCACTGATGTAGTAAAATTGTAATGAATATTGTATTAAGTGTTTTTAGTAGTGTTTTAATTTTCATTACCCTGCGAATCTCTGATATATATGTGAACAACACTTCTAACTATTTTATGCCTTTAGTTAAATTTTAATTAATACCTACATGCTTCAGAAGAATCAAAAGCCCAACACAAAGAGATTCATTTTCTTTTTTTTTTTCTCTCTCATTTGTTAATTTCATATGCACTAAAAAACTTAAGTTTGGGGGAGGAAAAATTAACTATTATTTGTTCTCAAATAAAATATATTTTCAAAATTATTTTACCATGGCTTAAAGTAGTTGAGCTTAACTTTATATCACTAAAATTTTTATCTTATTTAAATATCATAGTAGATTTGAATGAAAGTTTTTAGGGATGAAAGTTAACTTTATGGGTTAAGATATTTAGTATAAGAGAATTAGACTATAGTTGGCTATTTAAAATAAAGAAAACTGTATTTCTGAAATGTTAAGAGACTTAGATGTTTCTGTGAGAAGAAAAGATTGTGACTCTATGATGAATCATTTAGAAGCTAATATATATATATATATATATATATATATATATATATATATATATATATATATATATATATATGGGATGACCCCTTGACGGCGCCAGTTGCTTCCATGACTGGTAAGCTTTTTCCCCCGAGTGACTGTCGACTGGTGTGCTCTGTTATCTTGAGTAGCCCTGGTTTCTGCTATTTTTCCCTTTCCCGGGCTCCACGTTTTTGTATTTTACTGTTCTATTGGTTGGCTGTGTAAACTTCTTCTGCTGTCTCTGAAGCTACTTGTCCTGGTTTTGACCCCCTGGTGCTTTAGTTTGTCCTAGTGGTTGCCCCTGTGGTTTGGCTCCCTAGTCCAAGTGTTGGGCTCCCCCTGAACTGCTGTGCAGGCCTTCTTGGATTGGGGTCTGGTGTAATCTTTCAAGTTTTTCCTCAGCCTTTAATTTCTGTGCTGGGGCTCTTCTGTTTCTTTCTTTGCTACCATGGACTGTCCTGTGGAGCTTTCTACCAGAGTTGAGTGGGCCAAAGCCTCTTATGCTGGAGTGGTGGGTAAAGGACCCTCCCACTTAAAGACACTACTCAGTTGGTTTTCCCACAAATTCTTCATGATGCAGCTGCAGGGAAGGGCTCCTGCCCTTTTATTAATCCAATTGGTGTTAAAGAAGGCTGCCCAGCAGTTTTCTTCTCTGGTTCCAAATTGGATACCCTTAATGAACAAGTCAAACTTACCCTTATTGGCAAATTTACACTTGGCCACCCAAAGATGGAGCTTGTTAGAGCTTTCTTTGATTCTCTTGCTTTCATTGGTAATTGGAAAATGGGACTTTTGGATGGAAGGCATCTTCTTATCCATCTCACCACTAAAGAAGACTATGCCCGTCTATTTGCTAAACAATTGGTCACCATTGCTGGCATGGAAATGAAGCTCCTTAAATGGACACCAGACATTGACCCAAGTAAAGAACCCCCTATAGTACCAATCTGGTTCAAATTTTCTAATCTACCATACATATTCTTTAATCAAAATGCTCTATTTCAAATTGGTAGAGCCAATGGGACTCCTTTAAGGATGGATGTTGCCACATTTAACAGAGCCTAGCTTGAGGCAGCTAGAATACAAATTGAAAGGGATATTTCTCTACCTGAAATCAAGAAAATATGAGTGGGGTCTGCCTCTGATGGCTGCTGGCAGGAAGTCATCATGCAGCAGAGACCCTACTACTGCACAAATTGCAAAATGTTTGGTCATACTATTGAGAAATGCTACAGGCTCCACCCCCCTCCAAAAAAACCCAGTACTAGACCTACTAATGGTGCTGTTCTCAATCCAGTTAACAAAGATCAAGTGTTGATACCCTCACTTTCAGACACTGCAGTAGTTACCAACCCCCCAAAGCTGAACCCCCCCTTCAGTTATTGAGATTAACTCTATTAGTAAAGACCAGACACTAATTCCCTCACCCTCTAATTCTGCACTTGTCAATAGTACACCAAAGGTGAATCTGGTCTCACCAACTTCTGATGTTGGTGACCCTCCCTCCACATTCTATAAACCCTCCCCCTCCATTTGTGTCTGGAGACCTATCTCCTAGCCCTAAACCCATCAAAATTTCAGCTTCACCCTCCAGTTCCCTAACCCCCCCCACCACCAATCCCCCTAGCCTCACCCTCTGAACCATTTCCTACTGCTCCCCCCTAGCTGAAGATGCTGGAAACCCTCAGGCTCTTCCTACTGATGAATTATAATATTCATTGGGGAATGCTTGGGAAATCCAGACAGCAAAAAAGAAAAGAAAAAATAAGGCTGAAACTAAAAAAAAAACAATCTCCACCCTTAAGCAGACACCTAGACCATCTCCCCCTTTCACTAGGGGCAGAACCATATCAAATTCCAATCCAACCCCCCCCCCCCCAAACTCTCCATGATAAATTTACTATGCTGGAATATTATAGGTGTGGCTCACCCTCTATCTCTTAAAAGATTCTTGTATCTCAATAAAAAACACTCCCTTTTGTGCATTGCCATTCTTGAACCCATGGTACACCAACACCCATACAAAATCATCAATAAACTTACAGGCTTCTCCCATTTTACCAACTCCAATAACAAGATTAGGATTTTCTGTAGAAAGGAAGTTAGCTGGTCTGTGCTGCTGGATCATCCCCAGCTGGTCCACCTTTCCATCCAATTTGCTGGTCACAGTGCCCTTGCATCCTTTATCTATGCTGGTTGTAGAAGTGCTGACAGACTCAACCTTTGGGAATAAATTCATCTTATCAGCAATAATAAGAACTCTCCTTGGATAGTGGGACTCTAGCTGAGAAGATTGGTGGTAATAGTCTCAATGTTTAGAGTATGACAATTTTTAGTGATAATATTCTGTCAGCTGGGCTCTTTGATTTGGGTTTCAGGGGCCCCCCTTACACTTAGAAAAGGAATCTTATTAGAGAAAGACTGGATAAATTTCTGGTTAATGGGCAGTGGCAGTCTCAATTCCTCCATACTCATGTTACACACCTGGCTCTTGCTTGTTCTGACCATAGACCACTTCTTATCACTATCACTACCCCTCCTAATAACTTGCCTAGCCCTCCCTTCAAATACCAGAACTTCTGGTCAACTCATCTTGAGTTCCAGCAGTTTGTTAAGGATCACTGGAGAGGAGTAAGTCACCAGGATCCCTGGATTAAGCTGTTTACTCTTAACCTGAAAATCAGCAAAAAATTAAAAAAAATTAGGGATGACATGAATTTAGAAATGTGTTTTCTGCTGTTGAGGAGGCTGAAAAGGATGTTTTGGCAATTGAAGAGAAATTTCAGGCTAATAATGATCTTACCCCCCTTTTGATTGCTGCTGAAGCCAAACAAATGCAGTATATTGAAATCCAGGAAATGTTCCTCAAGCAGAAGGCTTCCATTAATCATTTAACTGAAAGAGATAGGAACACAGCCTATTTTCATGCCTATCTTCAATACAAGAGGAAATGCAACTATATTCACAGCATTAGAAAGGATAATGGGGAATAGACCTCTCACCATTTGGAAATTGGAAGAAGTGTCACTCAGTACTTCAAGAACTTGATGTAGTAACCTAATGTGGAAAGGACACATATCATTCCAGATTATTTTCAGGAGCACTAACATTACCTGAATGGGTTGGACCTCAATAACCCTCCATTTGAAACTAAAATCTGGCAAGCAATCTCCTCTATTGACAGCTCTAAAACAGCAGGTCCTGATGGCTTCACTTCTTGTTTCAATAAAAAAGCTTGGGATGTCATTAAAAATGATGTTATTGAGGCTATTACCAATTTCTTCCAGTGGGGAGATATCCCTCAATTCTTCCACTCCTCCAACTTTGTTATTATCCCTAAAGATAGTGTGCATGATACCTGGGACTAGTTCAGACCTATCTGCCATTCTTCTGTCATCAGCAAAACTATTAGCAAAGTCATTGTCAATAGACTCCAACCCCTATTAGACAAGCTTATCATCCCTAACCAAACAGCTTTTGTTAAGGGTCATTCCATTGCTGATAATATCCTATTGGCCCAAGAAATATTGTTGGAACTGAATAGACAGTGCAGGAGTGGTAACCTTATTTACAAATTGGACATCAAAAAGGCTTATGATACAATTAATTGGGACTTTCTATTAGAGACCATTTCTACCAGGGGTTTTCAAAACAACTTCTGTACATTAATCAAAAGATGGCTTACTACTAATGCCCATTCCATCCTTTTAAATGGCACCAGCTGGGGTTACTTTTCTGCCACCAAGGGTCTTAAACAAGGAGACCCCTTATCCCCCACATTGTTTATTCTGGCTATGGATTATTTCTCAAGACTTCTTAATCATACTGTTGCTTCCCACAGCTCCACCAGGTATCATCATAAATCTAACATCATTGTTTCTCACCTAAATTATGCAGATGATGTCATGATCTTCTCTAATGCTTCCAAGAATGCTGTGAAGCACATTATTAAATGCCTACAATCATTCCAATCCTACTCTGGAATGGTCTTTAATACTACCAAAAGCTAACTTCTGTTTCCCCAAAAAATTCCAACAGAGGTGAAGCACTGGATCATGGACTATACTGGTTTCTCCAGCACTCAACAACCTCTGAAATATTTAGGGGTACATCTCAATATGGGCAGAACCAACCAAAGACACTTTGATGAAATTCTTAACAAGATCAGCTCTTACCTGGCTAACTAGACTCACACCTACTTGTCTAATGGAGGCAGAATCACTATCCTTAGGAGTATTATTACTTCCCTTCCTTCTTACGTGATGCAAATGACAACTATGAACAAGAGTACCCAAATCTTGTTTGAAAGAGCATTTAATCATTTCCTTTGGGCTGGTCAGAGAAAGCAAATTCACTGGGTTTCTTGGCATAAGGTGGCCAAACCCACCTGGGCTGGTGGGCTGGGGTTTAAGAGTCTAAGTCAGATTATCCAGGCTAACCTCTGCAAACTATGGATTAAATTCAGATCTCAAGACTCTCTTCGGGCCAAATTCATCACAGGAAAATATTGCAGGCACTTACATCCCTCTCAGGTTTCTAGGAAGCTTGAAGATTCCAAACTCTGGGGTGCTATGTTGAAAGTTAGGCACCAGGCTGAACATATGTACATTTGGAATCTGGGCAAAGGAAATATGTCTTTATGGCTTGACCACTGGTGTCCACCTGACTGGCTCCTCCCTGGCACTGCCACCCCCAATCTGAGTTTAAAGGTTGCTGATTTTTGGACAGGGGACAGTTGGTCTCTCCCTACTCTCCATGCTGTCTTGCATGGCTCATCTACCAAGCAGGTTTCTACTTTACAGTTTGACAGGCAGAAAAAGGATTCTATTGTATGGATCTCTAGTGCTCACCAAAGCCTCTCTAAGGCCATCTATGCCAAACTGTACCACTGGGAGTCAATCCCTTGGGGTGAGATTCCCTGGAACAAATTCCTGCCCCCTTCAATGAGCTTTTTCTCTTGGAGAATTCTACTTATGCTCCTCCCCACTGATGGCATTCTTAAACTTAAAAGGCTTAGGTGCCCTTCCTGCTATAGGCTTTGCTGGATGGATGAGGAATCTGCCCCTCACTTGTTTTTCAGGTGCAACTTCTCCCAGCTGGTTTGGAGCAACCTGTTGAAATTTTTCAATATCAGTATTCTGAGCCTGAGTTGGGACTGCATCTCCTTCTGTTGAGCTAGCTGTGACACTCAGGGTCTAGGTACAATTCCCTTCATTTCTGCCTGGTTCATATGGATGGCTAGGAACAAGGCTACCTTTCAAGACACCTTACCCAGTGAGGTTGATGTCACCAAGAATTGCCTCTCATATATCCATAAACTGATCAGGTATACCAAATTTCCCAACATTTGCTCTATTGTTACTACCCACACAAGACCCCTTCCTAGAATAGGTCTGGTGTCCTGGCACCCTCCTAGCCCCCCTTACTTCAAGGTTAATTGTGATGGAAGCTTTTGGGAAGGGAATGCTGGTATTGGTGGACTCTATAGAAATCATGTTGGGACCTGTCTGCTTTATTTTCATGCTCCTATTGCTACTGCTGTTGTTTTGGAGGCTGAACTCATTGCTCTGTACTGGGCCCTCCATTTTGCCCTAAGACTAAAATGGAAACACATTGAGGTGGAAGGAGACTCCCAGCTGGTCATTCAACAATTCAATCATCTTGGGGGTCCTGGCTCCCTCCCCTGACACCACCAGCAGTGGGTTCAAAAAATCTAATTTATGCTCCCCCTCCATGCCAGGTTTCATTTCATTTACAGGAAAGGAAACCAACCTGATGACTGGTTAGCAAATATTGGCTCATCTTCAGACTCTGTGGTTGTTTCCAATACCCCCCTCCCAAGTTAGCCTTCCTCATAAGTGGAACAATCTTTCTGCTCCTCATATTAGAGTTAAGTTTTGATGAAGTCTGAACCTGCTATGGTGCACCCTGAGCCTTGTTTTATTTTTCTTCTGATCCTCCTTCTCATTTTTTGTAAAATGTTGAGCTGTTTTTATTTTTTTTTTACTGAGAAGGGTTTCACTTGTAAGGTCTTTCTTTTCTATTCTTTGTGAGAGTTGTCATGTGGGTGGGAATTTTTTTTTTTTTGGGATCATATCCCCCTCAGTTTGTCTTTAAGCATGGTTTTAATAGATTGGAGATGATTTAGCTCCCTTATCAATATATATATATATATAAGAAATATCTCAACTTCCAACTTTAGGAAGAGGATAGTGAATTTTAAAATTATTAAATGCTATCTAGATATGATAATCCTCACAAGAAAAAGAAAAAAGAAAAGAAAAGAAAGAATAAAAGGATTGAAAAGCAATCCAAAAATAAGAAAAGCAAGAAATAGAAAATATATGTGAGGAGAAGCTTGAGGAGATGCCTAATCAAAAATTAGCTTCACTTGATTCAACTTAAGGCAAGAGCTTAGTTACTTTTTTGAATTTATATTTAATGTATTAGAATCCTTACTAATAGAGTTTTCGTGAGCTTATTTTTCACATGATAATTCAAAGCACCCTTAATGAGAAAAATTATGGTTATTATTGAAATAAATAGGAAGCTAGAACTCTTACAATGGATTATTGTTTTATACCTATAGTTTTGACCTAAGTTGTTGAAAATCTTTCTAAAAAGCTTGCTATTATATTCATTTAAATCAAAAATCACAGTAATCATTAAGTAAAGTTCACTACTAAGAACCATACTTTCATATAGCAAAAGGATTTCTTGAGGACAAGTAATAGTTAAGTTTAGGGGATTTTGATGCACCAAAAGATATTTGATTCTTCATATACATTTGGTATTCATTTTTGGTGATATTGCACTTTAATGGAAGGTTTTCTTCATGTTTTGTTATAGGAATGATGATTTTTGGAAAATGGAGCAAAATAAGGGAAAAGGAACAAATTTGGAGCGAAAAAATGCAAAAACCAAGATTTGAAGTTCTAGAGTTGACGACGCCCAAACCAGCCCGGACTGCGAGTTTTTTCAGAGAGTTTAGAATTATGTCGACAATAGGGCACTGACAGCAGCCTATCCGGTACCGATGGCATCCAATGTTGGTGGAGGTGAGATTCAATGTATTTGGATGACTTTTGGCGGGATTCTTAAGGCAAATCTTGGAAAGTTCATTCCTAGACTATTTTACCATGTTTTCGGCGCCAAAATTAAGTGTGTGTGTGTGTGTTTATATAAGTGAAGTAAAGTGTGTGTGAGTAAAGAGGAAGTCTTTAGAGAGATTTTAGAGTCTAAGGTTTGGTGTTTGGTGTTGTTTTGTGAGGGATTCATCTCGAAAGAGTTGTAGGAGGAGAAGGAAAGTGAGAGGTTGCTTCTTCCCTACTATTCCAAGAGAGAATTGTGTGTTGTTGTGAAGAGAGATGGAGATTCAAAGGAACTTAAAGTGATTTTCTTGGGGAAGAAATTAAGATAAGTTGTATTTACTTTTCATAGTTTGTATGACTATGCTTTTATATATAAAATATTTGTTTTATTGTATCTTCCTCATGAATTATGAGCATTTTTTTTTTCTTTCTCCTTACAATGATAAATGGTGAAGTGATGGTTTAGATTGGATGTGCCATGTGAAAGATAAGAAATTTTGATAACTTTTCACTTTGTTCATCATTTACTTTTTGATCTGGTCAATTGAATTGTTAAAATATATTGTGAAACAAACAATCTGAAAGGGCTATGCTTTCTACAACAAAGGTGGAGATTACATTCAATGTCCATGAATGAGTGATGCAATTTATGGGGGTTGGGTGCAAAAAAATTAGGAAATATGGCTTATTGGGCGTAGAATTGGAGATTTTATGGTGAGAGACTAAAATCCCCAATTTGGTTCTAGTATTTGAAAACTAAAGCGAGAGTTAGTCTTCAGGCAAAGGGAAGTGGGAACTCTGGAGTGAGGGCGAGTATCGTCATAGACTAACCACGGATTTATGGACTAAACTAGGATTAGCCAATGTTCTTTATAGCACTCAAAAAAGGGTAAAAAATAGGTATGATTTTATTTGGCACAATTCAATAATTATACTGATCTATATCATTCACTCATTATAACAATATTTTAAGGGGGAGGACACTTTCTCTAAATGTGAACCTTACATTACAAAACATAGTATGTAATAGTTAACTTTAATCTTAAGTTTAGAAAGTACATTAGCAATTT
The DNA here is from genome assembly GCA_022702705.1 of Papilionanthe hookeriana x Papilionanthe teres. NCBI lineage: Eukaryota > Viridiplantae > Streptophyta > Magnoliopsida > Asparagales > Orchidaceae > Papilionanthe > Papilionanthe hookeriana x Papilionanthe teres. The sequence continues at coordinate 26,378,867 of CM040425.1, forward strand.
TAAATTCTCTAGCAAACTTTAGCATCTTAGTATTTAATTTTGGTGCTTTGTAATTGAATATTAGATTTCTGTGTTATGCTTTAAAGTTTGCTTCCTCCCTCTGGGATTGATAACTAAGACTCTGCTAGATGCCTGTATTACTTAAGTGATATGTATACTTGTCTATAGACTGGCTGCTTTATGATTAAACTGATTATTTATAACTAAATTTAAAATAATTTTGAATATTTCTTTAACACAGCAGTCTGCTGGTCAATAAGTAAGTTTTTTATAGGATTTAACCTTTAAAATAGATTACAATTCAGTAAGAGTAGTTTTTAGAACCTTTACTTAACTTCAATTCCAGGCTAAGAACTAAACTTAGTAGGCTTTAACATATCTTAACTTTAATTCTCTCACACCCTGTGGGATTGATATTCCAGACTCAAAATCTTATATTACTGATACGACACATACACTTATTTGAGTTCCTAAGGTGCGAATGCAATTAGAAATAGGGCATACCAACAGCCATCCACATTAAATTTCATCCACAAAGTCCTTAGTTTTTTTCCCACCAAACCATTTTAATAAGAGGCATTTTAATTGCATTATACACATTACAATTTCCATAGTCATTATTAATTCTAGCATAAAAATTATCTCTAAATTTCCCATACCTCCTCACCTTGTAAATATATGTAATAGCATTAGCAGCCATACTCCTTGGATTCTCATTCCCCTCTAATTGTTTCCACGAATTCCTAGCCATCAATACAAACTGTATAACAATAAATGGCAAAAGTAAGAAATTTTGGGTCATTTAGTTCTCTATTGTACAAAACCCATTCTCTAAATTCTTCTTAATTGGATCATCTCTATTGATATCCAATGCAGCACCAATGAAAGATTGTCCCTCAATAGTGAATTTACATGATAAAAATAAACCTTTGGTGTTCTCCTCCTCTATCTTGCATAACAGACATTGTGAAGGAATCCTAAGTCCCATTAATTTTAAAACATCATTTAAAGATGAAGATGTGATTCAAATCTCCACAAGACGAATGATATAGAATTATATTGGGATTTTTGCCAAATGATTTTCCCCCAAACCATAGAATTAAATGAGTTAAAATGGTTGTAAAGGGATTTAGTATGAGATAGTGATTTTTAAGCATGTATATCATTTTATCATCCTTAATGGCATTAATTAGAATCTTGGAAATGAATAAAGCATAAGTACTTCGAAATATTTGTATCAAAATTTCCGCATTACATTTGTTTCCATTCCACCATTAAGCCACCTTACCATCTCCATCCAATTTATGAGTGATATTAGAGAAATCTTCCTGGCACCCCTCCCCGCTGACATTTTTCATGGCCCTCCAAATTTTGGAGTCACCAATTATATATGAAGCACAAGAAGGATGAATGCCCTTACAATATTTATGTTTTATAAAATCAACCCATAATGAGTTACCCTCTCTAAATTTAAGCCATAGTTTGATAGCATTCACCTTATAGCATAATTCCTTAAATCTAAACCTTCAGTATAGAGAGGTTTACCCAATTTCCTCATGAATCCCAACTTATTTATTTCTCCCCCCAGACCACAGGAAATTATTAAAACGGGTTTCTAGAAGAAATTGTGTTCCCTTTTTCATTTTTAGAACCTACAAAGTGTATTGAGGAATTGAATTCGGGACACTTTCCAGGAGATTATCCCACAAAATGATAGAAAGGAGTTACTCTAAGAAAGTATTCTACCTTTAATAGAATCAACCACTGCATCAAAATTGAGTTTGAGGTACCTTCCTTTCAAAAATCAACCCAGATGGTCAGCCTCCCTATTCTCATAAATTCTATTTAAAGCTCTAGAATTTCCTCCTCAGTTGGCCTCTCTTCATGAAAGGATTCCACTAGTTCACTGTTACCCTCCAACAGACTTTCATCAATAAATATGTTGTGCACTTCCCATTGATTAAATTTCTAAAATAGCAGAAAGCATTATTACCAATCTCATCTTGACTACTGATCCATCTCCCATCTTCTTTTTTTGAATTTGAGAATCATATTCATACACCTCCTTCTTTTAATGCATGCAGAAAAGAATTTAGAATGTCTATTTCCTTCTCTATATTGTGTCTCACTAGCTTTTTGACTAAGCATATCTTCCTCCCATTTTAAAGCTTGTGTCAACTATTACTTTGAAAATGCATAGTTATTAAATTCACCTCCACCCACCTCTTCTAAGCCCTCTAGTGTTGACCTCAGTTTTCTTGAGGTGTCTTCTTTCCTCCTTAGAAGCCTAGGATCTAGCCATAAGACTTTCTTGTTGGCTATCCTAAAGGAATAGTGATGGAACCCTATCCATTAGAAATTCTAAACACTTCTTTACTCTTCTTGGAGTTCAATACGTTTGGTTTTGACCTCTAGCATTTAGTAGGATGGAGCCAAACATGAGGGAGCTCAAGAGGAGTCCCCATAGAACAATCTGGCCTTTGGGTTAGCCATGGGTGGTGTTGCTTTAGTAAGTCTTGCACAAAACACTTGAGCTCTTCACTTTCACACAAAACTTGAAACCTTAAGCCAATCACTGATAGCCTGGTTCCCCATTCTTTTTGAAACTCATGCGTGTGGTTCCCTAAACCCTTAGCCCTAGGCTAGGGTTTGGCCAAGAACAACACATGAAGGATCCAAAATGGGATCTCGCTTGGTCTCATGGCTAAAAAAAAGGTTAGTTTTACGATTAGCATCCTTAATTGATCCCAATTTTGCCAAAATCTCTAACCCAAACTTCCTAAAATTACCAAAATGTCACGGAAACCCTAATTTCCCAAAAATTTCCCAATTTCTCAAATTTTTCTTCAAAAATTATTTCAAGCCATTCCAAACCACTCAAATTGCGCAAAATACCAACAAATCCTCAAAATTCTCAGAATACCCCCAAATTCACCAAAATTACCAAAATGCCTCTTATGCCACAAAAAACACAAAAATCTCCAAAATTACTGCAAAATTCCCCAAAATCAATTTGAATCTCCCAATATCGTCAATTTCAACTAATCCACCAAAACTGCCTAAAATTCCCAAATTGCCCCTACGTGCCTAAAGTCTCCAAATCACCTCTAATTTTCACCAAAATATTCTCAAACTCTCCCAATCTCAAATCCAAATCAATTTTCATCAATTCCAAACCCAATTTGAACGAAATATTAGCCCAATAAAACCCATTTCCAAACCCTAAATCCAAGTCCAAATGAATTGCCTTAATTTGAGCCTACCGTAAAATTCTATCAAATTCAACTCCATGACCAATCCAATTTTACCAATTTCAAATTCTAAATTCCTCATGATAATGTTCTAAACCAAATTGGACCTTCACATGACCTAAATCCAAACCCAAACCTAACCTAAACACAACTCCAAGTCAAATGCCCCAAATTAACTTCAAATTAAAATTCCACTAAATTGAACTTACAGCTACTTAAATTTCAAGAAATTTATTTCCCAAATGCTTTATGACATCCTCTTAAACGAAAGTGAGCCTTCAACATAGTTTGGATTCAAGCCCAAGCTAAAGCGAAATCTAACTTTTAGCTTGAACATTAATTTTGAGCCCAAATCCTAAATTAACTTCACTCATTGGAATTAACCCAAGCCTAATCCTTTCCTTCCTTTGTTATCCTCCTAGGATGCTAATAACATCATCCAAAACCCTAAATTTGAGCCATGGACCAAGGGTCCCCTAAACTAAGTGACCTTTCAGCCGAATTTGGCTGAGCTCTCTACTCCTGACATCAACCATCAAACTTTTGAGCTAATCACATTTAAATCTCATCTGAGCACTTTGATATAGCAAACCACCTGCCCTGCCTTAGCCACTAGCCTAGTTACCGGAAAACCAAAACTGAGAGAGCCTTTCCCATGGTTTGAACCCAATTGCACCCATCCAATGTGGCTCACTCCCGCTGTTCATCTGCACTATTCAGCCTTCCACCTAAGCTTCACTTTGCACCCACTGGCCAGCCCAATGGGATACCTCTTCCCCTTCTATTTAAACATCACCATCTTAGACCAAGTACAGAGAGATCCAATCCCTTGGAGAAACTCTGCCAAAATTCTTTTAGAGCCCCTCCAAGCCTTCCTAAGTGCAATCCCACCACTTCCCATCCACTTCCCCTTTGCCTGAGTTCAATTTCTCCACCCAAAATATGACACTTTTCTGTCATACCATAAACATCCACCAATCTCAAAATTGATTCATCCATAAGCTTACCCAGACCAAACGAAGAATATCCCCACTGAAATCCCCCTCTCCCAAGGTCTCTGGGTCTGACTTCTACCTAAGCCATGCCTCCTGCTGAAGAAAGTCTTGCACAGCTTCAACCCTAGCTTGAATTAGCACTTAGAGGAGATTCGCCAGCTCATAACGAACATTAAAAACCATCCGAATTGAGGCCAAACATCTTGGGCTCAGGAATAGTCCTCTCCTGTTCAAGTTGAGCTCAGTTTGAGTCTTTGTGAAGAAAAATTTAATATAGTGCTTGATTAACCATATGAATATGTTTGTCTGGACTAGATGAAGATGTAGGGACAAACCCCACGTGATTTGGTTGGTTGAGTATCGAGCGAGATCTTAGGTATAGTAGGTGGAACATTTGTGGGTTAGGTCAATTGGGGACGAAGACCTGGAGCCATTGGATTGTGTGTGTATCGAATGGACGCTCAAGATCAAGTTAGACAAAGGAATAGAACATAAAGTGTGGGTAAATTCAGTGCTGACGCGGAATGTGACCCGACCCGCAATAACGCAGTAATATTTGCTTCCAAAAGATGGCCAAAAACTTGACCCAATTTATAAATAGTGGCTAGTGTATAAAATCAAAATGTTGTAAAATTTTAGAAAATATTTTACACACTAGGGGTACTACGCAAGTATACGTATCGTTTCAAGTAATATAGGCTTTTCTTTTATAACCCCGAGTATCGATCCCACGAGAGAAGCGAGGTAAGCAATCCTTTAGAGCTAATTCCGATCTATTTCTATAAGGCCTAAATTTAGAATGTCGATTAAAATGAGTTTTCTAATAACTAATCCTAAATTACATTCTTAAATAAAAAGATAACTTATGGATAAATTGGTTTGGAGAAATTCGAGATATTAAAAATTAGCTTTCTCTTGTAATTACATAGATAATGTGTAAGAAAGATATGCTTAGAATTATTGTAGTAGTGCCAAATAGAAGCATTCCTATTCTTTACCCTTTGATCCAGGCATAAAGAACATTGGTTAATCTATAGATCGGTTCAGGATATTTTATTAGTAGAATGGGTTAATCTAGGCTCACACTACTAGATGTCCAAGGGTGGCTATGGTCGGCCCTACCAGTGACCCGTTCCTTTTCTATAGATTAAATTATTAGAATTTAGTCTGTCACTCTAAAAACAAATCAATTATGCACCCAATAAATAATATCTCCCTATTTATTTGCACTTCACCTTGAATAACCCGCACAAGGCCTTCGACTACCCAAGGATTTATGTGATATCTATTAGTTAAGAATTCACCTCCTTTTAGGTCTCAGAATTCTTCAACAGGTTTTAATAATACAAGTGATCAATTTGTAAAGTAAATGAAGATCCAGTATGAATATCATCACCATAATTTAATAAGAGAATATCTAAGCAAATCTTAATTCCTGAACATGCATCTATTTCATTACAAAATAAAAGTATATAAAAATAATGGCATAAGAAGTAAAAGAATTGATAGAACTATATAATAAATTAAGTGTCAACAAGGAACCTATTTCATTAGTATTCTATTATATTTATGCAACTATCTGTCACCTAGAAGCATCTAATAGATAATTCTATCATAAAAATGATTTTCCTACACATACCACTACTTCATATTAAAAGAAAGAGTAAAGGAAATCACTTACGAAACATGGATAATTCACGACAGAAAACTTGGTTTAAAATAAAGAAAATCCACTAGAAAGTGTTTACAACAAATACAAGAGAATGAAGAACACAATACTTAGCTTTTTCCTTCTGAAAGAAAGAAGAAGATCTCTTCACCAAAGTTTCCCACTGATCCATGCTACGCTCGTACATCCCTTACATAAATATCTCAAAATCCCTCACCAATCTCTCCATAAGATGTAAAAATCTACATCTTCGTAACTCTAAATGACTAAAATGACTAAGGGGGAAGAAAGAGACTATAGGGTGCGATTTTCTATGAAGGAGTGGCCTTCTATTTATAGGCTTCAAGGGTTGCCTCGAGGCACCTCTTCAAAATGTGTCTATGTTCAATGAATCTTCTAGAAACCAACTCTGGCGCCTAGGCGCTGGGATCTGGCACCTAGGCGCCGGACTCCGTGCCCGAACAGTCGCACCCCTTCACTTTGGGTCGCACCTCTTCGTGATTTGAACCGCTCCAATGTGTCTAGATTCATTGTATCACATGTCCTATATATTAGGAATAACTTCCAGGCTTCTAGAAGGTCTAGAAACTACTTAACACCGTCAAAATAACTCCCAAAGTCGTTAAAATCCCGTCCAATAACCGTTTCTGGATGATTCTGGTGCCTAGGCCTTGATTCTAGCGCCTAGGCACCGTTTTCTCTTCTTCACTAGCTCCTGGGCGCCGGGTTTGGCGCTTAGGCGCCACCCTGTGCGCAGCTCCACTGTTTTGCTTCGTTTGGCTCTGTTTCAATTCTGTTTCGCCCCATTTCAGTTGTGTTGCAATCCTAACATCTTCACCTAAAAGATATACATAAAAACAACCTTTCTCAAAAGTATAATTTCATCTAAAAACATGTGATATTAAGCATAGAAAGACATATCAGTATGCGCTAAGTTAGAATTTTCTTCTTTCCTTACTTTTGGCTCAAAATTGCATAGTTTTTGCTTCATTTTCACTAAAATCATATTTTTATACGTGAAGTCAAAAATATGCAAAATTACTTCCTTTATAGTGTAATATCATTAAAAATGTGCATAAAATGAGCATGAAATCTATACTAAAAATAGGTACTTTTTTTCTTGGATCAGAATGCAACATCAAATGGGAGCACGACTAGTGGCTTTTATAGCAGTACAAAAAGTGATGTGATGCTGGCATGGTTAAGTAGGAAAATAGCTTATTTTTTTTAAATCAAGACTCAAACTTAAAAAAAATCACAACTTGGTGTAGAAAATTCATAAAATTAAAATAAAAATACCCCTGTGCTCAGTACTAGAGGAGAATATTATGAATCAAAATTTTAAAAATATTTTCTTTCTATTTTATTGATAATCAATTAAATACTCAGAAGCTTTTTTTAGCTTAAAATAATTAAATAATAATCACAAAAATGTGAAATTCGGGGGATTAATTCCTCTCATACTTAGAGATGTTCTCTGATTTTTTTGAAGTTAGAGAGCATCTGTAACATTAGAAACCCTAACTTTCAAGGTAAATCACCATTATTTGCAAAAATAATTATGAAAAAATAAAAATAAATCAGAAAATTACAAGAATAACTTATGTTAGCTTCAGTGTGATCAAAGGTACTTAGGAAAATTAAAAATCAAATTTTTTAAAAAAGCATATTTTCCTTTTTTAAAATTGTGAAAAATTTTAAAAATTAGAAAAATATAAAATAATTTAAATAATGACCAAAGTTTTGGCCCAAATTAAATCTTACCACTTCATAAGGCACTTGTAAAAATCCTAAAGCCATTAAAAATGTTTTTTATATAAAAATAAATTTTCTAAGTAAATATGAAATTTTATTAAGAATAATTATATAAAATAAAAGAAAATTTACAAAAATATAAGAATTAGGTTGGAGTTATCCTTGTGACCAGGGACGCCCAAGAAAAATAAATAAAAAATGAATAGTTTATTTTTTAGCTATTTTCTAATTCATGAAGAATTAAAAATGTCAGAAATTAGAAAAATATAAAAATGCACCAAAATGTTACAAATTGTTTCCTAATCACTTGAGAACACTTATGATATTTTTCCTAATTTTATTAATATATTTATGTATTTTTAAGTGACTAGAAATGTATTATTTGTAATTTTACATTAAAATAATTATAATAAATAAATTAAAAATCACAAAAATATAAAATTTGTTTCTCTAAGTTCTCTAAACTCAGAGGGACTAAGAAAAATATAAAATTATTTTTTTAAAATTAAATTTTATTTTCTATTTAAATAATCACCAAAATCAAAAAATAATTATAATAATTAAAAAAATTCAAAAATTCACTAAAATTATTCTTAGAGGACCTCTAACCTAGATTAACCTCCAATAATTTTTCTAGGGATAGCAGGTTTGTTTTGATCTACTAAACTAATTAAAATTGAAAATACTTATTTTTGGGTTAAAACAATTATTAAAAACTAAATAAAAATGAAAAAAATTTACATTCTCCTATGATGTTTCAATTGACCCATGAGTGTAGTAACATAAAAAATTTCAAGGTCATTTAGGTTAATTTTAAAGAATTATGAGGTGATGATACTAAAGGGCAAAATAGTAATTATAGAATCTTGAACCCTAATTGAAATATTTAGGCTAAACTATAGGGGAAATGGATAATGTTGAAATTAATTGACTTTCTTGGGTGATTTAAACATGAGGGATTTAACAAGTAGAAACCAACTAACTACATTTTCTATAAAATGGTAAAATTGTAATTTCTTGAGTTATAATGACTTAGGAGTTAATTAAATTAGGTGATTCTATAGTGAAGAGTTTGATCTAGGAATATTATAATTCATTAATTCAAAGCCCCTAGTCGATGGTTGAATGATAATACAGTTTTATTAATAAGAATTAACTTTGCCTCATCTAACATGTAAAAATTATAAACTTACATATGATGTCTTAAGGGATAGGAAGTGAATCAGGTTTAATTTGAATCCACTTAATGAGGTTTAGAAAAGAAAATATATTTGATTATGAACATTTTGAGAACACTACTATACAAATTTAAATCAATTGGGCAAAGGTCCTAAACAACTCCATTTGCCTTAAAGGACTTCCACCCATATCAAAAATATAACACCAAGTAAAGGTCTTGTTACCCCACTCAAGTGATAATTAAAACATCACGGTTCATAGAGCACAGGCTAAAAATATAACCACTAAATGTCAATTTAACTTTGATGAATGATTTACCAACATAATAAGTTCAGAAGAACTCGAAATGATTTAAAAGACTTTAAAAGTTTTTGAGGGTCACACACCGAATACTTTTAAGATCTTTTGGACTATTCAAAACACAATTGAAATTTTTATGTTTTGATGAAGAAAATCTTCATTAAAACCTTTTAGAAATATACCATGTCATGATTCAAGGTCTCTTTGGAAATTTAACTCGTTCAGGTCGCACTTCTGCTTAGTGTAGTGACAGATACTTGTACTTCCTGTTCTTTTGAAATATAAATATACATGCGACAAAGGTTAACATTTTAGCTGATGTACGAGGATGCTAGGTATGCATTTACATTTTTTTACTGTAAATTGTTTTATTTACTTGACCACATTTTCTTACCTGCAGTTATGTACATGCTTGCAAAACAAAAAACAAATCTGCATGCAAAACAAAAAACAAAATAGAACAACACAATTTGAAAGTTAATTACTTTTTAAAAAAAGTAAAAGAAAATGAATGACAAACTTAATACACCCCTTTTAACAGGAATCCCTTGGAGGAGGCAATCTACTGCTGCTAACAAGATTTCCCTAGTATGGATGAGTTTAACAACTTATTTAGACTAAGTAAATTTGAAAGAAAATGGTGGCTTCGAAATGAGGGAATCGTGGGATCCTAACCTGTGTCACCCTAATTAAAATAAAATCCCTTTTAATGAGACACTTGAACAACAAAGACAACAAAACTAAACACTGAAATATACACGATAAAACTTTTTGAACCTTAGAATTTAGGACTGCTAACTTCAGCAAGGAGCTTGGAGCTACACCATGGCCAGCACGAAGAGCACATATGGAAGAACATCACTGAGATAGCAAATGAGTCTACAATAGTAAACCACTCCTTAGTTTAAATAAAAAGCCTTAGGACTTCGAGGTTGTTTGCTTAGTGCAACATAAATCCTCACAAAATTCCTTGGGCTTTTGCACACCATGCAATATAAGTCTTAACTCGGCTTAACACTCAGAGGTTGTCGTTCGATATGACGTAAACCCTCCTATCTTCTAGGATATTTATATGATTGGAATAATGCAAAAGTAAGCCCTAAATAATAAAATTGGAAATATTAAACATTAAATGCATCTCTCCGAAATGTATGCCAAATCATAGTATAGTTTAGGAAGTCACCAAGGCTATCCTTAAGATCTGTGATATCCCCTACGTTTCCTTTATTTGGATTCCATAATAACTGTTCCAAATATATTCTTTCCCATTTGAATTTCCCATGTCTAAACTTGAGAGTCCCAAACTTTGAATTAATGAAAAGAACACCTTTGATCTAAATCGAGTGTCTTCTTGAGTGGCTTCGTTCATTTAGGATGTAATTAACTATATAGGCTTACCCTTATAGAAAAATTTAAGAACCCAGCTTAATATAAACTCTATCTAATTTTTCATATTATATAGGGGAACCTGTCAGTCAACATATATGTTTCACTCGACCAAAACGGATGTTATAAATTTTGTAGTTTATTTAATTGAGTCTCTTCATCAAGCAATGTGTCTATTCCTTGGGGTAGATGCACTGCTTGCAGTGTAATGCTCATTTATTTAAACTATGAAATATATGGGATCAGTTTGGTCACATATTTTCAAAATTGTATATAGTAAATTAAATATCTTTTCAAAGCAACCAACAACTTTCAAATTCTATCAACCGACATCTAGATCATGACCTCTTCCTCTCCCTATTTAACCTATAGATGTACATTCCCAAATAAACTCCAACTCCATTTGCTAAAAGCTCTAACCCATGTTATTTTGTAGCTTATGCAATATGTCCCATGGAATGACTGCACTTTTTAAGTTCCAGTTCTTTTCCACAAATAGAATAAAATTTGGATAATTTTTTCAACTATCCAAGTATTCTTATATCTAAAACCTTCCTCAAAGGTTTCTATATAAAATAAATGCTTAATAGTAAAGGAGAATGGTCAGAACAGCACCTAAAAAGATGACTTTCTTTAGCTATCAGAAGAAATTTATGCTAATTACTATTAACCAGAATTCTATCTAGTCTTTCATGCACATTCCTAATCCCCGATAAATATATGTGTGCTTACAAATATGATATGAAAATTGGCAACGACGCCAAAAACTTGGTCTCATCCGGTAGATATATGTATGTGTGCCAAGAACTTGACTCCACACCAAATATATGTGATTTAGATATGAAAATTATGATTTTATAATATGGGATACTACGCAAGTATACGTATCGTTTATCAAGCAATATAGGACTTTCTGAATAAGACCCGAGATATCGAACCCACAGGGAAAATGTAAAATCTTTAAAGGAATCAGAGAAATTATCTTTTTACTTTTTTTGATTATTTTCGAAAAAGTATGTCTTGATTTTGAAAAGTTTTGAAGGTTGATGTCTTATGAAATTTTCTTAATTAAATGCTAAACAGAAAAATTAAAATTACAATAACTAATAACACTGGATGTAAAATACTATTAACTAGAATATCTTTTTCTTTCCTTTACTGAAGTAGTAATAATTCTTAAAGTATTGTTGTGGAAGTATTCAAATTTTTGTTGTGACAGAAAGAAGCAAATGTGTTCTTTACCCATACTTGGTTCTATAAATAACATAGGTTAATTTAAAATTTATATTATTTTGAACATAGTTAGGCAGGGAAGATACCAGTCTCTCACTCTAGAGTTCCCTCGATTCCCACCACTTGGGGGATAACTTCTAATAACAAAACTCAAAACTTCAAACCAAATTAGGGGGTTTTAGCCTGTCACTCTAAAATCCTCTAATTTTACTCCTTTTTATAAAAATATGTTCTAATATTACATTCAATTATATGGACTACAGTTCTCACCCATATAATTTCATGTGATTCTTACTAACTTTTATGAGACAATACCACAATGGATCTTACATAATCTCAAGAAATTTTACAACTTAACAGGCCAAATTAAGAAGTAAATAAAGTTTTTAGAATCAATCTTCACAACTTCTTCCAACTTTTAAACACTTGTACTTTCCACAACAATTCTCTTTAAATTAATTACTTCTCCATTTAAGAAAGAAAAAGATAAAGTATACTACTCAGAATTCATTCAGAAAATATAAAAACACATTGATTTGAAATTAAAAACAATAATAAGAAAAATAATAAACAAAAACAAATATTAATAAACTAAATAAAAGTAAACACTCATCAGAAAATCCTCTCCACAAGACTAAAGAAGTTCCTCTGAAACTTTGACTCTTCGCTAAACTACTCTTCAAAGTAAGTCTCCCAACTCCGATGACTCGGAATATAGACTTCAGACTTCAATAAAAACTAAACTAAAAGAAAGAAAAGAAGTGGGAAGAAGAATACTTCACTCCAACCCTTTTCTCCTTTCTACTCTCTACTCCTACTCTAAAATAAAAATTCTTAAAAATGCAGTGGAAGAACAAAAGAAAGAAAGAAAGAACCCTTCAAAATGCAAAGGAAGAGTCTCCTAATCTTTCCTAAGACTCTCTTTAAATAGTAAACCAAAAGGTTCCTTGGAGTCTCTTCAGAATGTGTCCAGATTTGATGTATCTACCAAGGAATGCACCCCTTAATTCAAACTTGCCGCCCAAAGGAAGTTATGGACGTTACCACCAAGAGTTGCATCCCATCCCCTTTGACATTGGTGCCAAATCCATTTGAAATTTGATTTTTAATTGTGGGGGCTAAGCACCGGCCCAGCGGTGCTTAGCCGCCAGAGCTAAATTTTTTGTTTTTCATTTTTTTTGCTCCAAATTTGATCCAATTTTGCTCCTTTCATCATGACCATCCATTTTCATCATACCTGCAAGAAAAACATAAATTACCTTCCATTAAAGTGCAATATCATTAAAAATAGGTAAAAAAATGTGTATAAAAATACTAAATATTTTAGGTGTATCAAAATCCCCCAAACATAAAATGTTACTTGTCCTCAAGTGACAGTTACTCTCATAAGAACATTTTAGCATGCAAATTATGTAATGAGTTTCTTAGGAAGATAACAAAATTTTGTTCTAGAAATGGAATAGTCCAATTTAGAAAAAATTTCAGTAATTAAAACCAACTTAAAGTTTAGAAAGTTCTTAAGTAAAAGAAAATGATAACTATAAGTCTCTATCTATTTCAGAAATATTTGTAGATTTTTCAAAATATAGGATTCAAACATTTATTTTTTTCACTTAAAAATCTTTATTTGAAATTTAATTTTACTTACTATATTACAACTTTAAGCTTTAGATTTTCTCTGAACTTAAATCTTAAACTTTAGGTATGAAACCAATTTTTGATTAGGCCCTTAATCCTCAAGCTTCTTCTCCCTTTTCACTCTATATTTTTCACTTGTTTCTTTTTCTTTTTCTTCTCTCTCTTTTTTTTTTATAAGGCAAGGATTACTATGTCTGGATAGACCTTTAATGATTTTGAATTCCATCCTTCCATTTAAAATAAAGATCAGATATACATCTTTCACTTAAAAATCATAATAATAGTATCCGAAAATTACTCTTCAATAAAAGAAATTTAAGCTTTGAAGAATAAAAGTCAAATCTTCTATTTATCCAAAAATACAAAACTTCTTACTAAAGATAGTTTAACTTTATTTAATACCTCTTCATTAAGAAAATTTTAACTTTTAGTTTTTCATGATTACTATAAATTTTAACTAAATTCTTTTATTTATTTCTATATTTAAAATTTTGTTCCCCTAATATAACTTCATGTACATAATTGTTCTCAATAAAAAATAAGATTTATTTTTAAGTATTCTTGAGAATCAAATAAAATTTTAGTTTTTTGAAAACTTTGTTTTTTTAAAATCCCCCTTAAACTTTAAATTTTTAATTAAGATAAAACATTTAAGCATAAGAAATGATACATGAGTTAGAAATAAAAACTAACATATCATGCTTGCAGGAATTTTTAATATCCTAATATGCAAGTATAACAATTTAAATATAGGAGTAAAATGAAATCAAATTTAGTTTTTTCAAAACATTTTTCTCTTTTTTTCTTTTTTTTTATAATAAGAAAAGTAAAAATTTCAGATGACTTCTATAGTAGTGGAGGTTTTCAAAGCAAATACACACCAACTAAAATAACACACTGATACAGATAACAGATGATAGTGGAATTTAAAGAATTTTAAACTTATAGTTTTCCTAAGTAGAAGTTCCTAATAGAGGTTTATAATTTCCTAACAGTTTTTGGAATTAAAGTACACACTACTAAAAACTCTGACATAACATACACATAAAAACATTTACTATTACACACTACCACACAACAACATATAAATCAACAATAAGACAATAACAATACCTGAATACGCATAACAGATAAACAGTACAACTACAATCTGCATACTATCAAGGTTCACATCACAACACAATCATCAAACAAAATACTAGATAAAGTACACAGTGACACAACACATCAATACAACAACTAAAACAAACAACATATATCTACTCTTCATCCTCATCATCATCATCATCTTGCTCGTTCCAATATCTGGATGGCGCATAAGGTATATAGAATGGATGAGGTGGCATCTCAGCACTCTGATCTACTCTAATCAGTCTTTCCAAATATTATTGATAATTCTCCTCATATTCATCATGTTTTACCATATATCTCTCAACATTATCCAGCTTACCATCCATATCTCTCACATGCTCTCGAGTAAGACTCACTTTTTTCAAAATCTTTCTTAATAAACCAATCTGTGAATTAGTAGATGACGAAGAACGTGAAGTAGTAGCACGAGAAGCTGAAGCAGTAGAAGCGCAACCAAATCCTCCTCTCCAACCAAACTCTGAATGAACAGTGTAAGCACCAACATTTACATTGGTAATTGGTCTCAATGGCTGAAGTATCTCTTCCAAGGTTTCAAATTTCACTGCAGATCTTTCACATAGTGTATGAATCAAAGAAGGAAATCCCATACCAGTAGTCGTGGTGGATCTAGCACAGTTCAAAACAAAATCATAAATTATCCCTCCAATATCAATAGGCTTCCCATGCTAAATACAATGGTTCAACACCGCTCTTTCCCTCGTCACTTCACTGGTATGACTTGAAGGTAACAACTTAGATGAGATAAAATAATTCCATGCCTTAGAAATGGAATTTAATTTGGAAGCAGGAAAGTTTACTTTTCTATCATTTGTAATTTTCCATAACCCTCTTCCATCAGTCAGATATTCCATAATCTCATCTAATTCTCCTTCCAAAGGATGATAGTTAGAATAAAAACAGAACATATCAGGAGATAGTCCATAAAAGGTATTGATTGCACTTGAAGAGAAGTTTACTTCCTGCCTCCTAACCATCACCTGATTTTCCTCTGCAACAGGTAAATTTGCATAAAATTCTCTTACCAAAGAAACAACAGCAACAGCGGAGAAGGAACAGTAATTCTGTCAGTTTCTTCTTGCAATCATATCTTCAATCACCTCTCCTGACTTACTAAACACTCGCTCAGGAATCAACTTACGTGATCGCAATGCATCGACATATCGTTCCTCAGCCCTCATACTAAAAAATTTGTCAGAATCAAACCTTGTCTTTTCTCGTGCATGCTTTAACTTTGGAGCCATCTCTAAAAATTTACGAAAAATTCACCATAAATTCCAAAATCGAACTTAACTTGCTAAATTATCTTCCAAAAGATATTTTCACTAAATCCAAGCAATTTATCAAGCTTTTTTTCAAATTTTCACCATGAATAGTGATTTTAAGATTTTCCATAATGTACTCAAAATACATGGTGAAAATCAAAAGTTTTTACTTAGGAGTAGTGCTCTTACCTCAAGGAATAAAAATCTAATAATTTTTGTTGAGATTGGCTCTTAAATGATCCACAATATGATACCCTAGGCTCCTCTTTCGCGGCAAAGCAAAGGTTGAAGACGATGGAGCGGTTGAAAATGGCAATTTTCGGGTTTTTAACTTTTAGGAATCAATTTTCGCGAACTGGCGCCTAAGCGCGAACTATCGGCGCTTAGCCACGAAATCTGATGCGTAAGAGCCGGCATTCTGGCGCTTAGCCGCCAGTAACCAAATTTTTATAATTAAGGTATATGCACTAAATCACTTTGTTAATTACCCTTAATTACTCCAAAATAATTATTTCTCCCCACAGATCTTCTAATACTCCAAATCCAAGTTAAATAACCAATGATTCCACACAAATTTCATAAAAAAAATTATATTAAAACAAACATAATACTTAATACAGTACAAGAATTTTTATCCAAACATAAAGGATAAAATTCTCAAAATACAAGACACTATAATCTTAAACTGATAAGTGTACATCTCTATGATGTACCCATCACATCATCAGGCATATACTTAAACATTAAACATAACAAACATGAACTCGCAAGAATACTAACATAACATATATGTCACTAAACAAATAGAAACAAAACACCTTTAATCCACTCTCCATTAAGAGGAATATAACCAGGACCACTATTATTCTCAATTGACCCTTCAGGAATATAAATTTGATAGAACGGGCGATCATTGTTCATTCTTATATCATCTTCTTCAATCCATTTGTTCTTCACAAACATCGCCTTATCTATTTCTTCCACATATCTTGAATGATTGAATTGCATCTTGAGTTGCCATCCCATGTGGTCCAGATGTAAAGTAATATCATTGATCTTTGCTTCCATTGAAGTCACTTGGGCTTCAATTTTTGCAATCATCTCTGCAATACCTTGAATGCTAACAGCTAGATATCCATTAAATAACTCCTTAGCACTATCACTAATGAACTTACTTTTATCAGAATCCTACTTCTGCTTCATTCGTTCTCCCAAGAAGACATGGTGCTCAAAATTCTCTTCTTAGACTTCAGAAATGAAAATAGGACTTGGGGTAAGTGTTTTCCTTAAGTCAGAACCTTTTTATAGACTTGGGAGATGCTAGAATATTCTCCAACACATTTAGAATATCCTTAATAACTCTCACAACTTCTCCCCCACGATCTAGGCTCTAAATTCACATTTTTCACATTTTTTATAACTGTGGCGCCTAAGCGCCAACTTGTCGGCGCTTAGCCGCCAGTGCACAATTTAGCACAGGTCTGCTAAGTGTCCAAATTCTCATTTTGACTTCTGCAAATCATCAATTAAGGTCAAATAAAGTTTAAAAACTCTAAATTACTACCACTAAAAACATAAAAACAAACCAAACAAAGCATACGAAACACACAAAAAAACATAAAGCAAAGCACACTGATAAATATGGGTTGCCTCCCACAAAGCGCTAGTTTTAACGTCTTCAGCCTGACATACCCAGAACTCATTCTGAGTGACCCAACATTAAATTCTCATCAGATTTAGATTTATTGACTGAAAAATATGATTTAAGTCTATGTCTATTAACTTTAAATATTTTTCCAGTCTTAGGATCTTGAACATCTACAGCTCCATAAGAATAATCTTTTATCACAATGAATGGACCCATCCACCTGGACTTAAGTTTTCCAGAAAATATTCTCAATCTAGCATTATACAGCAAAACGTTTTGTCTTGGTACAAGATTTTTAGTAAGAATCTTCCGATCATGCCATAACTTCATCTTTTCCTTATAAATCTTAACATTTTCATAAGATTCATTCCTTAATTCTTCAAGCTCATTCAATTACAATAATATTTTTTCAGCAGCATCTTTCAAATTATAATTGATCTCTTTAATAGCCCAATATGCTTTATGCTCAAGTTCAAAAGGTAAATGACAAGCTTTTCCAAAAATCAGCCTATATGGGGACATTCCTATAGGTGTTCTGTAAGCAGTCCTATAGGCCCACAAATCATAATCCAGTTTAATTGACCAATCCTTTCTATTTGGATTAACAGTTTTTTCAAATATTCTTTTAATTTCATGATTGGATAATTCAACTAAACCACTTGTTTGCGGATGATAAGCAGTAGCAATGCGATGATTAATATGATATTTCTTTGCTAACTTCCCAATAATCGCATTTCTAAAATGACTTCCCCAATTAGTTATGATTACTCTTGGTATTCCAAATTTGCAAAATATATTCTTTTCTAAAAACTTTGCAACACATTGAGCATCACATCAAGGTAAAGCAATAGCTTCAATCCATTTGGAAACATAATCTACTGCTATTAAAATATAAACATTTCTGAAAGATGGTGTAAATGGTCCCATAAAATCTAATCCACAAACATCAAAATTTTCAACTTCCAACATATAATTGAGGGGCATCTCATTTCTTTTAGAAAAATTGCCTACACGCTGACATCTATCACAATTTTTAATATAAACATTCACATCCTTAAAAATTGTAGGCTAATAAAATCCTGATTGTAATATTTTATATGCAGTTTTATCACTTCCAAAATGTCCCCCATAATCAGAATCATGAAAATTTTGAATCATTTCATAAGTCTCTTCCAAAGGTACACATCATTGAATTATAAGATCCTTTCCTTGTTTATATAAAAATGGGTCATACCAAAAATAAGTCTTAGCATCATACAAAAATTCTTCTTTTCATGATATGTCAAACTATAGGGTATAATATTACTAACAATAAAGTTTACTATGTCTGCATACCACGGAACACTCCATTCTTTAACTGTGAACAGTTATTCATCAGGAAAATGTTCATTAATTTCTTCAATATCACAGAAAGATTTTTCAATTTCAAACCTGGACAAACGATCAGCAATTTGATTATCAGAACCATTCCTATCTACTATCTCAAAATCAAATTCTTGCAAAAGAAGAATCCATCTTATAAGTCTCGATTTTGCATCATTTTGTTTTCATTAAGTATTTGATAGCAGAATGATCAATATGCACAACACATTTAGTTCTAATTAAATAAGATTGAAATTTAGCAAAGGCAAATATTATAGCTAATAACTCTTTCTCAGTAGTGGTATAATTAATTTGAGCTTCATTAAGAGTTTTACTAGCATAATAAATTACTTTGAAAATTTTATCATATTTCTGACCCAAAACAGCACCAATAGCATAATCACTAACATCACACATTAATTCAAATGGTTTTTCACAATTTGGTGAAATTATTACAGGTGCAGTGATTAATTTTTCTTTTAATGTTTCAAAGGCTTTATGGAAGTCATCATCAAAATTAAAAATTGCATCCTTTTCCAGTAAACGCCATGAAGGTTTTGTAATCTTTGAAAAATCTTTGATGTAATGCGTGTAGAATCCAGCGTGTCCTAAAAAACTTTTAATTCCCCTCACATTGGTTGGGCAAGGTAAATTAGATATAACTTGAATTTTTGTAGGATCTATCTCCAAACCTTTTTCTGAAATCTGATGTCCCAAAACAATTCCTCCTGCTATCGTAAATTGCCATTTTTCCTAATTAAGGATCAAATTAGTTTCTTCACAGTGTTTTAGAACTTTAGATAGATGTTCTAAACATGATTCAAATGAAATTTCAAACACTGAAAAGTCATCCATAAAAACTTCAATCCCTTTTTCAATTAAATCACCAAAAATAGCCATCATACATCTCTGAAATGTAGCAAGGGCATTACATAAACCAAAAGGCATTCTTCTAAAATAAAACGTACCATAAGGACTGGTAAACATATTTTTTTCTTGATCCTCTGGAGTAATTTGAATTGGGTGGTAACCAGTATATCTATCCAGAAAATAAAAGTATTTATGCCCGACCAGTCTATCCAACATTTGATCTAGAAAAGGGAGTGGAAAATGATCTTTCCTTGTGGCAAGGTTTAATTTTCTGTAATCAATGCATATTTGCCACCCTGTAACTTATCTTGTTGGTATCATTTCATTCTTTTCAATAACAATCACAGTTACTCCTCCTTTCTTAGGAACACAATGAATAGGACTAATCCATGCACTATCTGAAATAGGGTAGATAATTCCAGCATCCAACCACTTTAAAATTTTTTTCTTAACAACTTCTTTCATGATAGGATTTAATCTCCTTTGGGTATCAACCCGCGTTTTGCAATTATCTTCCATAAGAATTCTATGCATACAAATTAAAAGGCTGATTCCTTTAATATCAGCAATTGTCCATCCAAAGGCTTTCTTGTGCTTCTTCAGAATTTCAAGCAAACTCTCTTCTTATTTTTCAGTTAATTGAGAGGAAATTATAACAGGCAAGGTTGAGGATTCACCTAGAAAAACATACTTTAAATAATCAGGAAGCATTTTTAACTCAAGTTCAGGAGGTTTTTCAATTGATGGACCATAAGATTTATCATTTTTAGTCATATCCAACAATTCAAAACTTTCATGAACATACTTCAAATCTTTTTCTTGAAAATCTTCAGAATCAAATAACTCCTCTTCTTGCTTATATTCAAATTCTTCTCTTTCAGCTTTCTCTTCATAAGTTGATTTAAAATGACATTCACTTAAATATTCGATAACATCCATCCTAAAACACTCATCTTCTTTACCTCTTGCAGGATATTTCATCTATTTTGAAATATTAAATGTAACAGTCTGATCATTCACCCTCATAGTTAATTCCCCTTTTTGCACATCTATCATGGCTCTGCCTGTAGCTAGAAAAGGTCTCCCCAAAATTATGGGTATCTCTTTATCTTCCTCCATATCTAACACAATGAAATCCACAGGAAAAATAAATTGATCCACTCTTACCAAAACACTTCTATAACTCCTTTAGGATATGTGATCGAACGATCGGCTAATTGCTGAAGTTACGATGAGTCGGGGTTATTTCTCCTAGTCCCAGTCTTTTGAATATTGATAGAGGCATAAGGTTAATGCTTGCACCCAAATCACATAAAGCTTTTCCACAGAATCTTTCTCCGATTGCACATGGAATTGTGAAAATAAAAGGATCTTTAAGTTTTTCAGAAAGCTTTTTCTG
The DNA here is from genome assembly GCA_022702705.1 of Papilionanthe hookeriana x Papilionanthe teres. Classification (NCBI taxonomy): domain Eukaryota; kingdom Viridiplantae; phylum Streptophyta; class Magnoliopsida; order Asparagales; family Orchidaceae; genus Papilionanthe; species Papilionanthe hookeriana x Papilionanthe teres. Next base: position 26,399,966 of record CM040425.1, read on the forward strand.
AATTATCGCACTGCACTCCTCACTAAGTGCAACCATCTCATTTTCTTCAAACTTCCCCTTTTTATTAAGAATATCCTTCATAAATTTTGCATAGCTTGGCATTTGTTCTAGGGCTTCAGCAAATGGAATATTAATGGTAAGCTTCTTTAATATCTCCAAGAATTTTGAAAATTGCTTATCCAACTTTTGTTGACGAAGTCTCTGAGGAAATGAAGGTGGTGGTTTTTCTAAATCAACCTTAGGCAAAGAAATAGGTCTTTCAAAACCTTTTGGAGCGTCCTCTTTAGGTCTTTCAATCTCTTCTTTCTCTACTTCAGTTTCTTTTTTAACTCTACCTACCAAATCTTTTCCACTTCTCAGTTGAATTGATTTCACTTGTTCTTTATTCTGTTCTCTTGGATTCACTTCAGTATTACTTGGAAGCATTCCTTGGGATCTATTACTTAAGGCATTTGCAATTTATCCCAGTTGATTTTCAATATTTCTGATGGTTTCTTCTTGAATTTGTAATTGATTTCCCATATGTGATACTACTTCTTTCATATACAACTTCTTCTCCTTATTTTGTAAAGCATTGTTATAACCTGAAGGATAAGTTAATCTATTATTATTACCTTGGTTGTTCCAATTCCTCAATGGGTTTACTTGGGTGTTCCCCCATTGTTGATTAACACCACCCTGATTATTGTTATTCTAGTTAAAATTTGGATGATTCTTACAACCTGGGTTATAATAATTGGAATATGGGCTGTTAGGTTTGATTATAGCATTCACAGTTTCTGGTGAAGAATAAGAATTAACCATTTGGACTAATGAGTTTTCTTCAGTCTTGAGATTTGGCTGAGAAAAATTTATCCCAAATAGGTCTATCTTCCTTGATACAGCAGCAACTTGATTTGCTAACATTGTAAAAGCATCATTTTCATAAACAATGGCTACCTTTTCAGGATTTAACCTTTCAGAAGACCATTGAAAATTATTAGTAGCCATTTCTTCAATTAAAGCATAAGTATCAAAAAATGGTTTAGTCATTAATGATCCACCAGCAGCAGCATCGATGATTGATCTAAGAGATCCAACTAATCCATTATAAATAGTTTGAATTATTAACCAATCTGGTATCGCATGATGTGGACATTTCCTGAGGAGATCTTTAAATCTTTCCCATGCTTCATATATTGATTCTCCTTCAAACTGACAAAAAGATGTTATATCATTTCTCAACTTAGCAATCTTAGATGGTGGAAAATATTTAACAAAGAATTTTTGTGACAGTTCACCCCAAGTTCTAATTGATCCAGGTGCTAACGAATGTAACCAAATTTTAGCTTTATCCCTTAGTGAGAAAGGAAAAAGTCTAAGTCTAATAGCATCATCCGAAACACCATCATATTTAAAAGTAGCACACAACTCTAGAGAATTAGTAAGATGCAAATTAGGATCTTCAGTTGTTGCTCCCCAAAACTGATTATTTGACACCATTTGGATAATAGCAGGTTTAAGCACAAAAGAATTAGCAACTACAGTAGGGTTTTGAATACTAGCACGAAGTTCATCTACTGTAGGGTTGACATAATCTCTTAAAGGTCTTAATTCTTGATGGATGCCAACATTTTGATTTTGATGATTTTCCATTTCTTGAATATTTTTTTTCTTTTTTTGTATTTTCAATTTTTTTGATTTTTCTGATAGTTCTTTCAAATTCAGAATCGTAAGGCATAAGTCCTTCAGAACCTGAACTACGCATACAATAACAAAACAAAACAAATTACAAAACACTAACAAAAACAAGGCAAAGTAAAAATTTATAATTTCTTAATTCTCTTTAAAATGCAATTTAATTAATTTTCCGCGGCAACGGGTTGTCAAAAAACTTGATCCCCGATAAATATATGTGTGCTTACAAATATGATATGAAAATTGGCATCGGTGCCAAAAACTCGGTCCCGTCCGGTAGATATATGTATGTGTGCCAAAAACTTGACTCCACACCAAATATATGTGACTTATATATGAAAATTATGATTTTATAATATGGGATACTACGCAAGTATAAGTATCATTTATCAAGTAATATAGGACTTTCTGATTAAGCCCTGAGATATCGAACCCACAGGGAAAATGTAAAATCTTTAAAGGAATCAGAGAAATTATCTTTTTACTTTCTTTAATTGTTTTCGAAAAAGAATGTCTAGATTTTGAAAAGTTTTGAAGGTTGATATGTCTTTTGAAATTTTCTTAATAAAATGCTAAACAAAAAATTATAATTACAATAACTAATAACACTGGATGTAAAATACTATTAACTAGAATATCTTTTTCTTTCCTTTCATGAAGTAGTAATAATTCTTAACGTATTGTTGTGGAAGTATTCAAGTTTTTGTTGTGACAGATAGAAGGAAATGTGTTCTTTACCCTTTCTTGGTTCTATAAAGAACATATGTTAATTTGAAATTTTTATTATTTTGAACATGGTTAGGCAGGGAAGATACCAGTCTCTCACTCTAGAGTTCACTCGATTCCCACCACCTGGGAGCTAACTTCTCATAACAAAACTCAAAACTTCAAACCAAATTAGGGGGTTTTAGCCTGTCACTCTAAAATACTCTAATTTTACTCCCTTTTATCAAAATATCTTCTAATATTACATTCTATTATATGGACTATAGTTCTCACCCATATAATTTCATGTGATTCTTACTAACTTTTATGAGACAATTCCACATTGGATCTTACATAATCTCAAGAAATTTTACAACTTAACAGGCCAAATTAAGAAGTAAACAAAGTTTTTAGAATCAATCTTCACAATTTCTTCCAACTTTTAAACACATATACTTTCCACAACAATTCTCTTTAAATTAATTACTTCTCCATTTAAGAAAGAAAAAGATAAAGTAAACTACTCAGAATTCATTGAGAAAATATAAAAACACATTGATTTGAAATTAAAAACAATAATAAGAAAAATAATAAATGAAAGCAAATATTAATAAACTAAATAAAAGTAAACACTTATCTGAAAATCCACTGCATGAGACTAAGGAAGTTCCTCTGAAACTTTGACTCTTCGCTAAACTACTCCTCAAAGCAAATCTCCCAACTTCGATCAATCAGAATACAGACTTCAGACTTCAATAAAAACTAAACTAAAAGAAAGAAAAGAAGTGGGAAGAAGAATACTTCACTCCGACCCTTTTCTCCTTTCTACTCTCTACTCCTACTCTAAAATAAAAACTCTTAAAAATGCAGTGGAAGAACAAAAGAAAGAAAGAAAGAACCCTTCAAAATGCAAAGGATGAGTCTCCTAATCTTTCCTAAGACTCTCTTTAAATAGTAAACCAAAAGGTACCTTGGTGTCTCTTCAAAATGTGTCTAGATTCGATGTATCTACCAAGGAACGCACCCCTTCATTCAAACTTGCTGCCCAAAGGAAGTTATGGATGTTACCACCAAGAGTTTCATCCATCCCCTTTGAAATTGGCGCCAAATCCATTTGAAATTCGATTTCTATGGAGTCTAAGCGCCGGCCCAGCGACGCTTAGCCGCCAGTGCCAAAGATTTTATTTTTCATTTTTTTGCTCCAAATTTGATCTAATTTTGCTACTTTCATTATGACCATCCATTTTCATCATACCTGCAAGAAAAATACAAAATACCTTCCATTAAAGTGCAATATCATTAGAAATAGGTATAAAAATATGCATAAAAATACTATATATTTTAGGTGTATCAATTCCCTCTCCTGCAAGTTTATTTTGATCGAAAAAAGCTCAAAATAAACAAGCCTGCATCTTGAATGTTGTGATGAAAAGCCGACATGTACTTAGTATTACCAGGTTTTCCCCCCTTCCTCTCACCTTCTGCTAATGATCAGGTTGAGGTCACCTACCACCACCCAATTATCATTTATATTTTGGCTTAGTTGAAATAGTTGGTTTCAAAACTCTATTCTAATAGCACGAAGTGTATTTGCAATGATAAATGTTGCACAGCGTCTAAACACTCTTTTTATGCATATACATGAAGTAGTTGTCTCTCATTAGCCATCAGTTTCACCTTTATATCCTTTCTACAGAAAAACCAAATTTTTGTTAGAAACATTGGGAATGAAATTGAATTTTCTCCCAAATTTTTCCCAATTCACAAATGGCTCTAAAATAGCAAAGCACCATAATTTATGGACCCTAATTAATTCTTCAAAGTATTAAGCAAATTAGGATCTAATATTTCCCTAATATTCCAAGCTCTATCCCCATATGAGTAATAATGAACGTTCTTATCGATAATATTCCTGGTCTCCAAGTGTTTTAGCTCATTGTTTCCCCTCTTTTATCTACATACTCCTTCAAATTCATATCAAGTTGTGGCCAGTACCTCTTCCACAGGGTTTTTTGTTTGATCTACCATTAAAGTTTCGGATTCATCAAGAGCATCCATTCTTCTACCATACTCCTCAGCAATTATCAATTCCAAGTCAGGGATTGCTACTTCCTCAATATTCTCTGTGTGGATTATAGGATTCAGCACCATCTACTCTACCTTTTCTCCCTTTTGTCTTGGTATTGTCTCTTGAATATTTTCCACTGTTCTTAGTAATTTTTATCCTATAAAACATAAGATGATTGACCTTATTAGTTGTTATTGCTTCTTGAATTCCATCCACAAAAATTCCTCTATTAGCAAGCTGCCTATTAATTTTATTAATTTCATCCTCTTCATACAAGTTATAGGGAGATTTTCTTAACTCAGGATGGAGAGTATAACAACTTTCTAGTAAGTGCCCAAACATACAACAATGTGAGCATTAATGAGGATATTTTTCCACTAAAACCTATTGCTAATATCCATTATGAGCTGAACAAATCTAAGCTTCTTCAGCAACCAGCTGGCTAATGTATCCTTCTATCAGAATTATAGCCGCAGAAGGTCTAATGAGGTTGAAAGTATGAATGACCATTTTCAATGGACGACCAAAGATAGCACCAAAGGAAAATAGAATTTCATGGTTAAATGGATTTAGTTTCATGCTAGGGAACCTAAACCAGATGGGCACATTTAGATGTTTGGTTTGAGGATCAAAATTAATTTACCATTACAAAAATTTCATGGCTTTGTTCTTTATATTTAAATAATTCTTTACAAAGATCCAAGCATTGTCCCCCTTGTGGCTTAATTATGTTAAGATTTGTCAACCATCCAAGAGCCTTACTTTCCATTCACCATGCAAATCCAGGCTGTCCAAAGCCTTACAGATTAGCTCCATTGTGGGATGTCCACAAAAAAATTTCACACCAAAGCAAATTTACAGCTAGGGGCAAGAGCATTAGATTCATGATAAGATAGTAAAAACATTAGTTTGCCACTCTTCCTTACTGCCTTTCTTACAAATTGCTGCTCTTCTATACCTTCTAAAGTATCATGATAAGATTGTGGGAAGACATAATTTTTTGAGTTGATTCTTACAATCCCAGTAGCTACTTCTGCAAAGGATTTCTCCATTGAATCATAGTGAAAAGAAACAAAGCTAAAATCAATAATGGAAAACCCCAAATCACCAAGACCTGGCTGTGCCTTATTCCATAGAATTTTTGGTAGATGCACGGAGTTGGTACGACTATGGAATGGTCCTTTATAGAAGTTCTTATAGGTGGGGATGACCATGGAATTTCCCACACAATAGTGTTCTATCAAACTTTTCATGAGTCTTTAAGTGTGGCTGGTGAACAAGGTTATGCTAGCAAACTAAGTAAGAGAAGTGGTAAGCCTGCCATGTATATATCTGAGGTTGAAAATGTGGCTCTCGCATCTTCTTGTCATTTGGAGGTTCCTTTATGGACATCCTAAAATTGAACTAATCCAAAAAGAATTTGATTATATAAAATTAGCAGGAAGTTGGAGGATTAGACTACTTGAAAGGAGACACATTCCCTTTCAACTCACTAGAGAAGAAGACTATGCTTTGCTGTGTGATAGCAAAATTATGCACATTGAGAATAAAGCTATGATGATCCTCAAATGGACTATAGATATTGATCCACAGATCGACTTCTCATTGCACTAGTTTGGATAAGATTTCCTTGTCTAAAAATTCACTAGTTTAATCAAAAAATACTTTTCCAATTGCAGCCATTTTTGGGAGACCATTAAAAATGGATTCCCCAACCTTTAATTTGGTGAGGCCATCAGCAGTCAGGGTCATGGTTTAGAGAGATATCACACAGGTAGCACAAGAGTAAATTGGAGTGGCACTAGCCATAAGAGCTATTAGAAAAAGGTAATTATTGAATATTACCCTTTAAGCTGCTCTAATTGTAGAATGTTTGGACACTTCTGTGAATAGTGTTATCATTTGCAACCTTAACACAAATACTTGAATCATATTGTGGCCACCCTGGGTAGGAGGTGGAGAGTAATCTGTTCGCTGACGTTTCTACTCCTAGTTTCAATGCTAGTTTGGTAGCTGATGTTTGGTTTGGTTTGGAGGTGGAGGTTGTTGGTGATCCTTAGGAGGAGAGCTTGAAGTAAATTGGTGAGGGGTTTGGTCCAGTGGAGAATTTGGTGGTGGATGGTTCTAGACAGGATCTTGGTGGTGGTGATAATGGTGACATGCTTGAGGATGTTGAGAGGCTGGTGGAGGATGTGGGTAGCTCTCACTTAGCTGGTGGTGTGGAGAATATAGTGGGGTAGTAAGACACTCTTTTTGTGGAGTCTAGAACCCATTTCTAAGGTGAATGGTAAACCTAAAAGACTATGATGAATAAGATAGGCTATTATGAGTTTCTAAATTTAAAAGAGGGATCCTTTTCAACTAAAGTGGAAAATTACTACTTTGAAGGATATTGAGTGAATACCCTTACTAAGGCTTCCAGGAAGGTTAGATTCCTCATCATACTTAAAGTAATCAGTTGAAACGTCAAGGGAAGAGCAAATCCCAATTTCCTTGGTATATTAAAGACTTTAAGTGGATCTATAAAGTAGGTATTGCTATTTTGGAACTTTTGGCTTCCCCAAACAATGAATAAAAATAGAAGAGGTTTAATAGTTTTGAATTTTTTATTAAATACTCTAATATGACATGAGTTTTTTTGGAGAAAGCATATAAATGTGAAGATTATTTGTGATGATAATTAATTTTTTCATTACTTTTTTGAGAAGGTGGATTTCATAGGATGGACCACTTTTATTTATGTTGGTACTTCCACAACTCTCAAGAATGACCTATGGAGCAAGATCAACTTGATGGGATATTTATTAAAAGAAAGGTCAAGGATTGGGGGAGACTTTAACATGTAATGCATCACTCCGAAAAATTAGGAGGCACAAGAGTATAAATTTCCTTGATTGGTAAATTTTGTAAAGCCTTGGCTGATACTGTTCTCTTTGATCTTGCTTAAGTAGGCTCAAAATTTAGTTGGAAAAGAGGGAAAATCTTTGAAAGGCTTGACATATGTCTAGAAGATCAGAAATGGCTTTCTTCTTTCTCACTTTCTAAAGTAAAACGTTTGTACAGCTTTTGGTCTGATCAAAATCCTCTACTTCTTCCTATTATTTTTTTCCAAAAATAAAAAACCTTCAATTTCATATAAATAAATGTGTGTTCAAAGCATCATGATTTTCTAAGGGTGGTTGAAGAGGCTTGGAGAACCAATGAGGTAGGTAGTGCTTGGTGCATTTTATGGAGCCTTCATAAGAAAACAACTAGTTCCTTGAGAACTTGGAATTGGACATTCTCTGGGGATGTAAATGACAGGGTTATCAAATCATAAGAAAAGGTGAGGAATTTTGAGAACATTGATGAGTCCAACAAGGAAATTGTTGTGGATTTCATAGGGGTTTATAAGGAATTATTAAATTCAATATCATGAGAAGAGGAGCTACTACAACAAAGGGTTGGTGATGTGCATTTTAGAGAAGGAGATATGAACGCCAAATACTTTTATCCCTGTATAAAACAAAAGAGAAATCCAAATGCAATTGTTAAAATTAAGAATGAACATGGAAATGGAACATTGGTCTCAAGGAAATGGGGGAGAGTGTAAAGGAGATTAGCAAAAATAATAATGGAAATCTTTTTCTAAAGGAGAGGAATTTTACTAAAAGGTTGGAGCTTTCTGATGTCTCAACTGAGGAGGAAGTTTTGGAGGCCCTTAAAGAAATTAATTACAATAGGGTGGCAAGCCCATATGGCATTACATTTGATTCCTATCTTAAGTATTTGCAAATTATCAAGATCTATGTGGTGGGAGCTTTTCAAACTTTCTTTAATGGGTAGGACCCTGGATGCTATTTCTTTATATCTTTCATTGTCTTCATACTTAAATGTTTGGACAAATCAAAATGGGAACAATTCAGGCCTATTTCTCTTACCTCAGTCATTTCGAAAATTATCAGTAAAATATTGCTTAAAAGATTTCAATCTTACTTGAATTCCCTTATCACTCTAAACCAATCTAATTTAATTAAAGAAGGGGCATCACTGATAATATTTTGTTGGCACAAGCGCTACTATGTGATATTGATAAAAGGTGTAGAGGAGGAAATCTCATCTTAAAAATTGATATAAGGAAAGCTTATGATTCTATAGATTGGGAGTTCATTATAAACATATTGAGGGCAAGGGATTTTGATAATGAATTCCAGTCCTTAAATAAGAGATGGTTAGCATGTAATAAGTACATCATCCTGATAAAGGAAGCAATTTTGGATTCATTTCTACTATCAGGGGTATCAAACTGGGGGACCTTTCGTACCTAAAACTTTTTATATTTGCTTTTGATTACTTTTCCAAATTGATTAATAAGTTGCAAAGGATAGTCCCTAAATTAAAATTCTCTCAAAAGTCAAAGGTTATTGTTAGCCACTTGGATTATGCTGATGATGCGGTAATCTTCTTAAATGTAAGAAAGTATGTTGTCAAGAAAACCTATACACTCGTTGAAGATTTAAAAAGGTGTCTAGTATGGATTTCAACAAAAAAACAAATGTCACTTATATTTGGGGAAAATGGTGAGCTAAAATTTTGCACATTGGGCTACAAATTACTCTGTTTCTTCAATTGATGGGTTACCTTTAAAATACTTTGGTGTCAACCTAATTAAAAGAAGAAGGAAACATTCCAAGATGGATGCGGTCGTGGAGAAGATCAAAAACAGAATTCAAAATTGGAGAAATCAATCTGTTTTCCTTTGGTGGAAGAATCATTTTACTTAAAAGGGTTCTTAATAGCATACCCATTTGTGCTTTAAAAGGTATTAAAGCTAAAATCCAACTCTCAGTTGTGGTTGGAAAGATGTTTCAATACGATTCTTTTGGCTGGAGGACCTTCAAAAATAAATGGGTCTCTTGGAAAATTTGATGTAATCCATTTTATGCAAGTGGCTTGGGCTTTAAACAATTAAATCATATTGTAGAGCTCAATTATTTTATACTTGGCTTAATTTTATGAAAAGTGAATTTCTTTGGGCACAATTTATGAATAGTAAGTATTGCAATGAGGTGCATTCCTTAATGGTTAATTGGAAGGTTGGGGACTCAAGGATTTAGAATATTTTACTTGGAGTGAGGAGATGGGCTCATAAATTTATTTTCTAGGATTTGACAGGTAAAACCTCCCTTTGAAAGAATTGTTGGACTATGGAGGAGCTGTATAAATAGGGGGGAGGATGATTCAATGAACTCTCTGGCATCTGATTTTTGGGTGAATGAAGAGTGGGATCCAAACATGCTTAAGAGGGTGGTAAGTGAAGCTAGTGCAAATTATAGATCTACTATCCCATTTAATATTGAAAAAAAAAAAATACACTCTTCTACTACTGCATCATAAGCATAAGCTAAATGACTCACCACCTCTTAGATTTATGAGAAAAGGATACATTTGGATTGAGAATATGCAGCATGTTCAATAATCTGGAGAAATAATCAAAATCCAACAAAAAGAATGTTGGGGAGAGTGGGTCCCCTTGCTTTATGCCCCTTTTTGCAGAAAAAACAAATGAAAATCTATTTATAGGATACTATAAGAATTATATTCTAACAATCTCCTTATAAGCAGATAGAATTTGTTATTGAATCCTTTAGTCTCTAAAATGTTTATTATGAAATCCAAGTTAATTGTACCATAGGCCTTTTGGATGTCCAATTTGACAACCATATTACCACCCCTACGTTTCTTATCCATATGTACAATCAATTTTTAAGCTATTAAAATATTATCGGTTATCTCCCTCCTTTTAATGAAAGCAAATTGTTGTCGTGAGATAATAGAGGGGAGATATGGCTGTAACCTTTTCACAAGCATTTTACTTGATATTTTAGATAATACTGAAGTCAAGCAAATGGGTCTGAATTGATCCCAAGTTTATTTTCCCTTGTTTTTTGGGATCAACACTTTGGGAGAAGAAAAGAAATAAGTATTGGATTCTACCCTAAGAAGAAACTCTGAATTGCATTGACCACCTACAACTTAATGATATCCTAGAATTTATAATAAAAATATGTAGTAAACCCATCAGACCAAATATACTTGTTACAATTCACCTCATTAAGTACAAATAAAGTCACCCTTTGAGTAGGAACAAAGCTAAAATACAAATACCTAATATTATCTTTATTAGCATAGAGTAGTTCTTCCTCCAACTCATCCACCTACATATCATCCAAATAGATTAGAAAAGTAGGCCTTAGCATTATGATCGATCTTTTGTACTCACCCTAGTCATCTCTTATTATGATTAAGGAATTTAAATCCCTCCTATGTTTTATAGTAGTATGAAAGTATTTATTATTTTTCTCCCCTTCAAATTAGTAGTTTTCACAAGATTTTTGCCTAAGGAGGTCCTCTTCAAGCTTAATTATTAACAGGAAATTTTTAGGAGCTAAAGAAAGCTCCTCAACAATTGTATACTTTCTAATTTAACAACTTTTCCTTCTTCCTTAATGGCCTTTTTATGTACATCCTAAAAAATATACCATTTCCATCTTCTCGAAGCTACATTTTTATACCGTTTCCATAGAATAAACCAAGAAATACCCACTAAATGATTAGGATGTGAAACACCTTCAATAAAATTGTGAAGGGTGAGATGAGAGTACCAAAAATTGAAGTATCTAAAGTGATATAAAGTTTTTTTGGAGAAGAAAGCAGAATATAAGAGAAAAGGTATGTGGTCCAAACCAGCACCATTTAGAAAGACTTTAGATTTTGTGTAGAAGCTGAACTTCTCCTGATTTACAAATACTCTATCAAGCCTTTCCACGAGACTCCCTTATCTACTTGTAAAATCAGGACTAAAGAACCCCAAATCAAAGAGATTAGCCTCTCAAGCCATATCAAAAAACTTGGACATGAGAGCTTGGTCAACCTCTCTATCCCCTTCCCCATCCCCCACCCCCTCCCCCACTATTCTGAACTATTCATAATCATGTTAAAATCTCCAAACACAATCAACCTTTCCTTAGTGATCTCACTGAATGTAACGAGCTTCATCCAAAGATCATTCTAGTAGAATAGATAGTACTGGCATAAACTAAAGTGGCCCAACTAAAATAACCATCATTTTTCAAATTTTACATGAATGAAATTTGCATCATCACAAAAAAATAGATATGTTATTTTTCATTTTCTAGAACAATAAGATTTTATTAGAGGAATTCCTCCAAAAGTTAAAACGCTTTAAATTCCTAAAAACCTTATTAGCATTAAGTGTAACTAAATAATCCAAAATAGCAAAAAAGTCAATCTTATGGACCCTACATAAAACTTTTAGTCTATTAAGGAAAGGGGATCAACCAAAACCCTAACTCCAAAAGAGAATACTAAGCAAGATGAAGCAGATTCCCTCTCCAAGATCCTCTTGTTAGGGTATGCTTTTGAGCTCCTATAGAATAGTGGACATCTTCAACACTGATTATATTTTACTCTCTTAGATGTATCAGCTCATTTACTCTTTTTCTTGTTTTTCTTTTTATATTTTTGAATGATCCATTCCTCCTCCAAATTGAAAATAACTCCTTGTATGAATGTGTTATCCATAGTAACACCCCCAGCATCTACCTCATCAACCTCCAAGTTTGCTCCCTCCCTAAGAATCTCAACCATCTTATCAAATGAAACCTCCACTTAAACTTCACTCACAACACCAATGATTCCCCTAGCTCCAAAAGTTTTCTTAGTAGTGCACCCCCATCCACCTTAAAAACATTAATGTTTCTCCTTATATTCTCACTACCTTTAACTTCATAGTGTAAATGATAGCATAAAGCCTTAAAGTGGCAAAAAATCCTACAAATGGTATGATACAAAAGATATTATTCAATAAAACACTCTCTAACAATACCCATTATGGGAGGAATTTATACAAATCTCCTCTACATGAACTTAAGAGATATCCCTTTCCACAAGTCACGAGTAGAAGCCTGCCTAGAAATATTGAATGTTGGTGAATCCATTTTAACATGTCTGCCAAAGATAACTGCTAAAGAAAAGAGAATTTCATGATCATAAAGAAGAAGTTAAGCCCAAGAAACCTGATCCACACAGAGACAATAAGGGTTTAGGTGTTGGGCTAAAATCAACCGACTACTACAAAAGCTTCATAACTCTATTATCAATCCTTAGAATATTTCTTGCATGCAACCAAGTACAGTCTTCCTCATTGGTAATTGGATTAAAATATGTCTTTCATTCAAAGATCTGATCATCCAAGTTTAAAATTTTTAAAATCATGCCTAATAAAGGCAAGCATTGGGTTACTATATAGAAACCTTCCCAATAAAGCTAAATGACAGGTACCAGCATTTCACAGATTCATTATCATAAATAAATAAGTTCAACTTACCATTTGTATTTCATACTTTCTTCATGAAAGAGTACTCACCAGAGCCATCCAATGAATCATGAAAAAATTAGGGAAAACCAAATATGGCCCAAAACCTTAAATATGCCCTAAATTACCCATGAACCCAAATATGCCCAAATCCTTAAATTGGCAACAACCAATGTTAAAAACTTTTTTTCACATTCCCATAAACATTTTGCAACATTAATGTTGCACCCAACCCAACCTTAGCCAAACTCTAACCCAAATTAGCCCAATTTACCCTAAATTATCCCTATGCCTTAATCACACTCAATTGACCCTCCAAATCAATTTAAATCACTCCAATCCTTTCCCAAACCCTTTGTGACAATAATATGCATCAAATTGACCAATTAGTTAGGCTCAACCACCACCCAAACTCAAGCTAGCCCAACTTGAACCCAAGGTGACCCAATTGGAAATATGACTTAGATTGAACCAAACCAAGCCAAAATTGACCAAACCCACTACATGGCAGCCAACCTTAGACCTCCTAAGACTGGTTTGACCAAACCCAACTCAAGCTCCTTGAGCCATGGACAAAAGGTCCATCACTTTGGACCAATGGGTTTAGCCTTGTTGGCTAAGCTTAAGTCCCCTCATTAACCCTTGCATAAGCAACCTCCCTGCCAAATTAAGTGTTATGGGCTCCTCCCTTACACCTCCTCAGCCTCCTAGCCACCTGCCCCGTCCTTGTCAGTCACCCAAGCCGCCGGAACAGGCACACCCAAACGCCCCTATGACCTTTGAACTTAAAATTAAGCCATGAAAGTGAGCAATCCCCTCACTGCCCAACTACCCTGTTCAGACCCTAAGCGGCTCAGAGCACTCATTGCCTGGCCTCAAGTTCCCCTCTCCGGTGAGCTCTATAAATTGGCTCCTCCACGGCCAATTTTTTGGTGCTGAAATTTTCTTCATAAAACTCCCCCAAATTACTCCCAAACCTAATTGCAGCCAAGAGGAGAAGATCCCCACATCCTCTAGCCCTCACACCCCATGCCCGAGCTCAATTTCTCAGCCCAAATTTGAGCCCGAAAGAGGACACTCCTCAAACCTCAACCAAAACTAAATTAACTTCACTCACACCATCCAAACACTGAGAGAAGGAGTTCCCCATTGAAAGCCTCATCACCAGGCCACCCATTTATGCTACCGGCCAAACCTCCAAATTGGTCTTGATCGAACTTGGGTCTAGGCGACTCACCACAACCTGAGGCTCAATCAATAGGCTCCTTAGACATCAAAGAACATGCCGAGCACATCTAATCGAGGCCTCCCCTCTTGGACCAAGGTACTGAAAGTTCAACTCAACCCGAGCCTCCATGAATTCTCCATTTTGTTTTACTTAATTTTAGTGCATCATAACTGTATAGATGTGTTCGACTAATCTAGATGCGTTGATAGAGACCAACCACGCTTGGTTTGGTTGAGTATCGAGCAAGAAATTAGGTCTAAAGGGTGGACGGATCTCGGGTTAGGACGCTTGGAGACGATGACGGGGAGCCGTCTGATCTCGCGTGTATCGGATGGATGGTGGAGATCAAGCCGGACAGAATCGCAGGATGAAAAGAGCGCGCTGACTCAGATGGCGGCGTCGAATGGGAGCGCACCCCGTGTGACTTCGGAGCCGTCTAGGGTGAGGTGGCGCCGCGCTGGATAAAAAGGAAAATAGGTTTATTTTGATTTAATTAAATATCCTAAACTTTAAAAATGCATATCTTTGCATAGAAAAATCAAAAAGATAAAATAAAAATACCCTCTTGCTCAGTGAACAGAGGAGAATAATATGAAATTGAAATCAAACTATTTTGTTAAGTATTTGATTTTTAATTATTTATTTACTGCCCTGAGTATTTTAATTCTCCATTTGTATACATGTTTCACCATGACATAACACTATATGGCTTTTGTAGACTATGATCTTAGGAACATTCTCTTATTCCAACGTCAGAGGCTATTTCTAGAGGGAGTTATCAATTTTCTAAGTTTAGGGCTATTTTCTTGAAAATTGATTATATAAATTAGCATGTTGTTTATAAAAATCTAGGAAAATTAGGGGAGGTGTCTTAGGACTAGAGAACCCTAGGAAAATTATGGTTTGATTTAATTCGTTAAAAATGACCTTAATTTGACCAAATACTCAAAATTAAATCTAAAATAATTTGGAATAACCATACATCAAAATGACATGAAATCAATTATCCACTGTGCTTTAGGGTTTGGAGAACCTCACATAAAAATTTCGAATCAATTGGAATTAATTTAACCCATCAAATGAATCAAATAAGTGACATAATCATATTTGGAATTAAAAAATTCATACAACACAAAATATAACTAAAAAATTCACCAAATTAATTTTGGGAGTTCTCTGAGATTAGAGGAGTCTAGGAAAAATAAAATTGATTTTTCATAAAAATATTCATTTTTATTTATTTTTGAATATTTTAATATTTTAAAAATCATGAAAATATAGAAATTCACTAAAATGTCACATTTGGCCTCCTAATCACTTAGGAACTAACAAAACATTTTTTTCTAAGCCTCTAAGTAAAGATATTAAATGTTAAAGGCTTAAGGTAATTTCTTCAAAATGGATTTTTTAAGCCTTTCACTAAAATAATTCAAATAATTCAAAGAAAAATAGAAAAATACAAAGTTTGTTTCTCTAGGTTCTTAAACCTCAGAGAGATTTAAGAAAAATATAAAACCTAATTTTGCCCTTTAATTTTATTTTATAATTAATTAATACTCCAAAAATTAAAATAATTCTAATAAATAAATTAAAGTTCAAAAAATTACCAAAATTGGTCCAAGTGGTCCTCTAGTTAGTAGAAACCTCCCATAATTTTCTTAGGGATAGAAGTTTTACCTTGGTCATGTTGATAAATTTTCATTGAAAATCCCTATTTTCCATTAAAATAATTATGTAAATTAAATTAAAAATAGAAAAATTACATTTTTCTCCTCTGATGTCTTAGTTAACACATGAGTGAGGTGACAAAAAATTTAAATTAATTTTGGCTTAATTTAGTGAATTATGAGATGAACAAGCATAAGAGGGCATAAGGGTAATTAAGGAACCTTAGGCTTAACTAATATTTAGGCTTAACCAAAGGGAAAGGGGGAATTTTTGACCCTAATCTTCCTCTTAGATGATCGAAACATAGGAAGCTAGGGGATAGAAACCCATTAATCACCTTTAATATTAAAGAAGAAACCTCAATTAATTAAATCATCAAATGTTTGGATGTTAATTAAAGCATAAGTTGTTAAGGTTAGGGGGTTTGATACAGGAAGACTTTAATTCTCTAAATTGAATTCTGAACCAATAAATTGATCAAATACCACCTAAATTTTACTAATGAAACCATAAAATGATGATTGAAATTAATAATTAAAAAAAATAATTTTGAAATCTTATGGTTAAATTAAAACAATTTAAAACATTAAAATTAATTTGAAATAATTTAAAATTAAATTAAAACAAATTTAAAATATTAAAATTAATTTGAAATAAATTTAAAATTAAAATAAAACAAATTTAAACTATTATGATTAATTTGAAATAATTTATAATTAAAATATTATTATTAAATTAAAATAATTTAAAATATTAAAATTAATCTGAAATATTATAATTAAATTAAAACAATTCTAAATATTAAAATTAATATGAAATTTTATGATTAAATTAAAATAATTTAAAACATTAAAATTAATTTAATTGAACTAAAATAATTAAACACTTTTTCTAATTTAAAATAATTTAAAAATCAACTAAAACTTTATAACTAAATTGAATCCTTTTAAATTACTAATTAAGAATGATTAAATTCTTTAATGGACTAATTTGCCCCTAAAGACATTCATCTTTATAACTCTTAAATGAAATGTCAATCAAATATTACCTTACTCATAGGATAACCAAACATTCAAGTTCGCTGAGCAAGGATAAAAATCAACTAAACTACGGATGATCAATTCATCCACATAATGAAATTCATTTGGACTCAAAATGATCCCAAAAGCGCTGAAAAGATGTTCAGGACCCATCCTGAGCACTTTCTCAATCAATTGGGATGTTTTAGAAGAACAACTGAATTTCATTGTTCTTTGATGAAGAAAATCATCTCCAACACACTTTAGGAATTCACTAGTGTGAGGATTAGGATTTGGTAGACAAACAGAACCTTCCCTTAGCTTTACCTAGATGTTTCTTTCAAATATTTAAATGCCCTAACATGCGTTTTAAGTGTAGATGAAAATGAAGGGAAGACCCTTTAGGTACACATTTAAGTTTATTACAATTTAGATTCTGCAACTTATTAAATGTTTTACTTCTTAGCATTTTATAAACTTGTGAAAATGATTGAACCCAACATGTTTAAATAACTCAAAATTTAATCACAAACAAAATAAAACTGCAATCGCAATTAAATTAAATCGTCTCATTGGATAATCGTGAATCCCTCGGAGGAGGTAACCTACGTGTTGCTAATGGGGTTTCCCACGGTCTAAATGAGAGTGTGAAACTCATTTAGTTGAGTTTAGCAAATTCATTTGTACTATGTGAATCCGATGAAAGTAGTGGTGCCAGGATGATGGAACCGTAGGATCTTAATCGGTTCCGCTCAATCAATTTTAATATTTCCCTTAATAAAACTTAAAACATTGAATTTGACACACTATAAAACTTTACCTCTAAACCATGACACTTCTCCTATCTCTTGATTGTCACTTCTTAAACTAAACCCTCTGCAAGAACAAGGAGCTTAGAGCAAGCACGGTAGGCAGCACGACCATCTTCAATAGCAAAACAAATCTTCGTCAGCTTAACTTTCTTAAGAAATAAACAACCAAGCTATAGGATTTCGAGGTAATTTTCCTAGCACAACATAAATCCTCACATCATCTTTTAGGCACTCGCATAATCATATTATACAATTTAAGTCAAAACTATTCTTAGGACTCCGAGGTTGTCATTCGTTACATCCTAAACCCTCATAACTTCCAGACTACTTGTATGGTTATATCATAGAAGTATAAGTCCCAGTTAATTAAAATTGACAAGATTTAAACCTTTAATAATTCTCTCGAATTGAATCCAAACCATAGGATAGTTGGGAGATCATCAAAGCTCGCTTTGGCTCTATGATGTCCCCTCCTCCTTTTCCTTTGGATTTCTGAAAGAACTGTTCCAAATTTGATTCATTCCCTTTTGAACTTCCAAAAGTCAATCGTTTGAAACCTAAACTTTGCAATTCTTGAGAGCGAAACTAATTATCTTTATCAAGTGTTTTCTTAAGTGACTTCAGTCATTTAGGATGTAATTAAATATAGGGGTTTTCCCTTATAGGGAATTTTAGAACCCAGGTAATATAAACCCTATCTAATCTTTTGTATTAAATAGGGGAACTTGTCGATCAACATAAAATTTATTCGCAGACCAGAACGGATGTCACAAATTTATTAGTTTATTTATCGAACCTCACTACCAAGCAATGTGTATGTTCTTCGAGATATATGCATGGCTTGCGGTGTATGGTTCGTTTATTTAAACTATTAAAAATATGAGATTGGTTCGGTCTCTTATTTTAAAAATCAAATATTATTTTTCAAACTATTTAAAATTATATATATACTTAAATAAAATATAAATTAAAAAAAATCTACCGACAATTTCTGGCGACTCCGGTGGCGATAGATCCTCTCTCCATTTAGATCAGATGGTTTTGCTTTCATAAATCAGTAATAAATCTATGCCCTTAGTGAACCAAACTACCATTCTTTCGTTGATGTGCTCTACCCATTTCTATCTTCGACGAGCATAATCAACTCTTTCTTATTCTGGAGCCACTGCTTAAACATCCTTAAGTAGAGAGGTTCTGGGATCTCTTTTTCACCTCCCAAAGCGAGGTGAGAGCCCCAGTAGGTGTTAGTTTGGAAGCGATCTACCGAAATGAGATTCCTACAAGGTTTACCTTTCCTAAATTTGGGATAAGGGTCTGGTAGCTTTCTCTCTCTTATTATGATTGATTCTACTCTTAACCAAATCTTCATCAATTTTCTATTCCTGAATTCCTCTATTAACTACAAGCTAAATAAGACCTAACACAATCTGAAAAGTTTTACAAACTAAACAAAATCAAAACAAAATTAATAAAGATTTGTTCGGACCTTGCCTTGAATATTCTTTATTTTGTCCTAAAGACCGTTGCAATGAAAAGAGAAGTGTAGGATAATGCTAACACTCTGAATCTTTTCTGCAGAAAATGTCTGCACCAAAGTTGATCTTTTCCTTCACCGCTGGAATGGACTTAGCAATCAGCAAGAATGAACTACCCGATGACACAATCATCTGTTTTGGACAAGGATTTGATCAAACGGACATTAAGTTCGGAAGTGTTTCTGTCGCTGTACTGAAATCCAAGGTAACAGAATCTGTGGAGCCTATAGTTGATTTCAATCTGAAGTCAGCTCAGGAGTTTTCTCCCCTAAAGAGGGTCCTAACTGAAAGAGACACTGCTGCCCGTAAGATGTTAGCTGTCAAAGCTAAGAAAACTGCCTCTAGGACTGTTGTTGTTTCCCCCGCTGGTCTGGTCGTCACTGCACCTACCCCCACTCTCGCCAAATGGAAAGGGAAGGAAGTCCAGATAAGTGATGAGCCTGCTACCGTGGAGGGTTCGGCCTTTGCTGCGATACCGCCTGTGTTCGAGATAGGATCTAGCTCAAAGTTTGTGCCCTTAACTATGTCCCAAAGGAGGAATAAGAATAGAAGAGTAGCCAAGATCAAGAAAATCAAGACTGCTGAAGTTGTCATTCATGAAGAGATCCTGGACGAGGAAGAGGAACTGCCAGAACATTCACCCCTACTGGGAAGGAATATGTTCCACCCACTTTCCGCCGCCTCCGAGGAGGAAAGTACCCAGAGGATTGCCGTCGCGTTACCCCGACCAGCGTATTATGATGATCATAGATAATGGAAGGCAAGGAGTACGCCATGTACTCGATTGCGAAAAATAATTGTGAATATGGCATGAAAGGATAATTGCTCTGTATCCGAGATCTTGAGAAGAATGGGAAGAATACCTACCAAAGCACGTCTCGAGCTGAGAGTATTTCCCCCTATCGTTCAAAGAGAACTTCCACCAAAGAAAATAAAATTGAATAGTAGTAGCAAAAAGTTACCTACCATGGTATCTAGCCCGCATCTTAGTAGGCACACCACCTTTCAACCAACCGTCAATGGATAATCCAGTTCTAGGAATCTAATTTCAAAAATGATGGTGTGGAGACCTAAAGTCGTGGAACCATTACTGGCAGAACGGCCCGAAATGAGGAGTTCTAATGTTGAATCCAGAACCAAAGGGAGTACTGTCGTTTCAGAAACGACTCCAGAGGATGAGGTTCATCGACTACAGTCTACCAGTCATAAGACCGTCAGAGGAAAGTCACTTGAAGTTACTTTTGAAAAGTTGAGATCAGATATCCAACAGTTGGCTAAAGAATGAAAAGATAAATCAGAAAGTGAGAAGGACCTGTCAGGGTACATAGATGAGGATTTTGCTGAAATCAACGTGGTTGAAACCCGAGCGTCATCAGCTCTACAAGGAACTCTAGCAGCTATAGAAAGAGATGACGCAGAGGTAATGAGGCTACGCATTCGGGAAAAGGACGACATAATTTACGAGATAGAGAAGAAAATGGAGGAGATAATTGCTGCCCTGGCCACGCTTAAGAGTCAGCTTCAGCCCCCAAAGGAAACACCCTGGAAGTCATTCACATTACTGACGGAGGAAAGGAAGTCACATCCGTCAATGGAGATGAGCAGCCAAAGAAGGATTCCACTCAAAGTCTAATACCAGAAAAGAACATTAAGAATATGGTAGAACGGTAGGTGTGAGAGGCCTTAGCCAATCTAAAGGTAGGGCATTGATTCAGAAAGGTAGACCATGCCCTGAAGAAATTGATGTTGTGC
This sequence comes from Papilionanthe hookeriana x Papilionanthe teres, assembly GCA_022702705.1. NCBI lineage: Eukaryota > Viridiplantae > Streptophyta > Magnoliopsida > Asparagales > Orchidaceae > Papilionanthe > Papilionanthe hookeriana x Papilionanthe teres. Next base: position 26,420,807 of record CM040425.1, read on the forward strand.
AATACCCTAAATTCTTCATGCCACCTCTATTCAAGACTTTTGATGGAACGGAAAACCCCCGACAGCATGTTGCACACTTCCGCGCAAGTTGCTGCAATGCGGGGGTAGCGACGCTTTGTTGTTTTGCAGTTTGTAATCAGCCTTTCAAGATTTGCCTTTGACTGGTATGCAGAGCTGCCCAACTACTTAGTCAAAACATTCATAGAATTAGAAAACCTATTCGTGAAACGGTTCACCGGGGCTCAACACCACATCACCATCGGTGATCTTGTGGTAGAGCAACAGAAACCAAACAAAACATTGGTGGACTACATTCTACGATGGATAAATTTAAGCATGAAATGCGAGCCGCAACTCCAGGAACAACATGCCATTGGAATTCTGTTAAAGAGCATTCACGGCCCGATAGTATTTCTCCTTAAGGGATTTACAATTAAGACATTTGAGAAATTGCTCAGCAAGGCCGCGAGTCTACAAGAGGAAGTAAAACAACTCAGTTTCATCGATAAGACCGATAAGCAGAAACCAATTAGAGCCTTTGAGAAGAAGTCTGGGACCGTCGTAGCGGTAGATAAGGGCAAGCAGCTGATGCAAATATGAACAGAACGACCTCAGCAAAGTTATCAACAACATCCGCTAGGTTACCAGCCGCCTCAACAGAGTTATCAACCGTCACAACAATATGGCCAGCAGTCATCTCAGCAATACAACCAGCAGTCGGTTCAGTAGAAGCGTAGCATGGTAGAACTTTTAAGTAGAGAGTACCCCTTCAAAGATGAAGCAATTGGAAAAATGTTCCGTAATCTAATCAAGAAGGATGGATTCCAGCTGCCAGAGCCCAAGAAACCGGAGGAAGTGGACAAGAAAAATCACTCGATGTACTGCCCTTACCACCGACTGATCGGACACGAGATAGAAGATTGCTTCACTTTCAAGAACTGGCTCAAGAACAACCTTCAGAGAGGGAACATAAAGATCCCGAAAGTATACATGAAGGAACCCCAGAGAGGAGGTTTCGTTAATGTTTTTTCGGCATATCCTATTGTTCTGATAGACCCATACATAGCCAATGATGGATGGAATACTGTTTGGAAGACATCTTCAAAGAAAATATTGGAACACATTCAGACCGCTTAGGTGCATGCTTCAATTCAATGTTTGAAACCCGCCAAGCCGGCACTATTAATTGCAATTGAGGAAAGGAAGAGAAGACCGAGGCTCCGAAGAGTAGAGTAGGGGTTGTTTTTCCTAGGCTGGTTATTTCTAATTTGGGGGAGAAATCACTCGAACCTCTGACTCTGTATGATTATTTGTTCACCCCGGCGAGATCTTATAATGATAAGAGTTATTGTATCGGCTACGTTTTGACTATTTCTAATGATAACGTAACTGACAACAACCAACCTGATCTGAATATTGATTTCAATCATAATAACAATTCTCAAATCATACAAAACCTCAACGGTATCGATAAGGAGAAGGATGTCAACGAAAGCGACTATGATGGCCTGGGAGATGACGAACTCGTCTGTTAATTCCAAGGATCGCCTATCACAATTGAGCTAGAGTTCTCAGATCCCGAAGTGACCATAGAAGAATCTGATGCTCCAATTCAGAAAGAGGAAGCGCCAGCTAATTCAGTACTAGATTTGGAAGAGATAACATAAGCCAACTTAAGAAGCAGAAAGGTCTTACCCCCGAGAATGAGTCTGAAGGACAAAGGAAAGCAAATAAACACCCAGAAGAAACGATTCCGTAAGTAGAAGAATTACCTATTCGAGAAGAATTTGAAGAACCTAGCAATAAAGTGGAGTATAATGTGCTAGCCCATCTTTGAAAGTTGCTCGCTAACTGAGCATCTAGGATGCTTTAATCCTTTCAAAAGAGATGAGGGAAGCTCTAATCAAAGCCCTACTTGATCGAAAAATTTTCTTAGCTCAAATGGCTGGTAACTCGTTAGACAAGGTTTGCTCGTTAAGAGAACAATACGATGTTACTTTCACGGACAATAACTTGCTGCTTGGGACGTACCGATTACAACCGACCCTTGTACATCTCAGTCACTATCAGTAAGTTCACGCTCTCTAGAGTTTTAGTTGATCCAGGAGCATCAATCAATGTGATGAATCTCTGGACTTTAGCATATTTGGAAATTGATCCCTGCGATCTCAAATCAGACAGAATGCTACTAAAAGGTTTCAATTAGGAGCTCTTGGATCAATAAAAGTACCTATGAGGATTGGTGACTTAGCAAGAACAATCGCAAAATTATATATAATTGATTCTGAAACGTCATTCAATGCTCTATTGGGCCGACCTTGGATCCATGAAAACTGGATGGTACTGTCATCTCTACACTAGTGCATAAAATATTATGAGGGAGGACAAGAACAATGCATCAAAGGTGACTTGCAGCCGTTCCCTGTGCATGAAATTGGAATCAATGAGTATGCCACCTACTACGCACCTCCGAAAAAAAAAATCTTCCCCAGAAATGCCCTGCCAAATGAAGCAAAAGAAACTTAAGACGACAAAGATCCTCAAATTCTAGTTCAACAATTACTCACCACTCCCTTACGGCGAGATGGTGAAGGTTTCTCCAGAACTCACATCCGAGGTCGAGGCCGGGGACGAGGTCGAGGAAGAAATGGTGGAATAGTTGAACAAAATAATTTGGTAATTTATGTTGATTGGGAAGACAATTCCGAAGAAGAAGAAAAGGAAATCAAGAAAGAAGCAGCAACGATAAGTCACAAAAAGCCCCAGTTCAAGATCTCACTAGAAAATGAGAGGAATGAATAATACAAATCAATGTATGACAAGATAAACCACTATGTACAGACTAAGACCCTAACCCCGATCTACCCTAGTAGGGTTGAGGGTATGGTGACCAAGGAAGTGCATGCTGGCGATGTTAAGCCAATCAAGTTTTACCGTGGCGCTTCTTCTTCTTCGAATCCTGAAAATGATGTAAAAATTGAAGACGTTGCTTCATCTGAATTGATGGAATTGCCTTTTGAGTGGTATTCTCCCTGTGTTTAAAATTTAATTCAATGTGGTTTTTTATCTAAGCAGTGGTCAAAAGACCAATCATATCGCTTTGAAAAGTTATGGAGTAATGCCAGTCAACCTCCCAATTCAAAGCATGGTCTCGGATTTGGCACAGTAAGGCCAATTGATGATACAGAATTTTTCTTTGTTGTCATTTGCGAGCCTAATGAAGACTGTCTGGAAGCTTCAGATGATCTCAAAGACCTGCCAGTCAAAAACACTCCACCAAAATTTGAAGAAGAGATTAAATCTACAATAGATGAGTTAATGGAAGTTAACTTATGTACTAGCGTAGAGCCTAGGCCGACCTTTGTTAGCTCCTTAGTCAATGAAGAAGGTTCCAAAGATATGATTATGCTATTTATGGAATTTAAGGATTGTTTTGCTTGGAGTTATGATGAAATGTCAGGAATAGCTCCAGAAGTCGCAGTTCATAAGCTAGAAGTGGATCACACTGCCGTTCCAGTCAGACAAGCTCCGAGAAGAATGCGTCTAGAGATTGAACAGCAAGTAATAGCTGAAGTTAAAAAGCTAATCGACGCTAAATTATTTCGTGAAGAACAATACCCGACTTGGTTGGCCAAAGTGGTACCAGTTAGAAAGAAGAACGGTCAGATCAGAATCTGCATATATTTCAGAGATTTGAACAAAGCATGCCTAAAGGACGAATTCCTGCTACAATTTCTGGAGTTAATGATCGACCTCGCTTCGACACACGAAGTCTTCCTTTCATGGATGGATCATCGGGATACAATCAGATAAAGATGGCACCAGAAGATGAAAAGCTCGCAACATTCAAAACACCAATCGGGGTATACTACTACGCAGTGATGTCTTTCGGATTAAAGAACGCGGGAGTAACATACCGGAGTGAAATGATGAGAATTTTTTATGATCTCATGCACAACTGAGTCGAGTGCCACGTAGAAGATGTGGTCATCAAAAGCAAATTGAAAGAAGATCACCTGTATGACTTGAGAATTGTTTTCGAGCAATTAAGACAATTTAACCTTAATATGAATCCTCTAAAATGCGCCTTTGGCGTCACCTCTGAAAAATTCTTAGGATTTGTTGTGTGACATCGTGTAATTGAAATCGATTCAGAAAAGATTAAATCTATCTTAAAAATGCCTCCTCCCAAATCTTTAAAACAACTACGATCATTTCAATGGAAGTTGGCATATCTTCGACACTTTATTTCTAATTTGTCAGGAAGGTCTCAGCCTTTTTCTTCTTTGGTTAAGAAAGATGACAAGTTTACTTGGGACTCTAAATTTCAACATGCCTTTGAGGACATCAAACAATATTTAATGACAACTACTGTATTAGCACCCTCAGTCTCGGGTCGACCGTTTGTACTTTATACTGCGGATTTAGATGACTCCATCGGAGCCCTGCTATCCCAGGTTAATGATGAGGGTAAAGAAAACACTCTCTACTACTTAAGTCGTGGTCTAATTCCGACGGAGATAAAGTACCTCCTATTGAAAAGCATTTTTTGGCCCTGATCTTTGCCGCTCAAAAGCTCAGGCATTACATGCTTTCTCATAAGGTCAACCTTATTTGGAAATTTAATCCATTACAATATTTGATGACCCGCCCGACACTTTCTGGCCGACTTGTTAGGTGGTCGATGATACTATTACAATTTGATATAACTTTAGTTCCTCTTCATGTCGTAAAGGGACAAGTCCTAGCAGACTTCCTCGCAGCACACCCTTTACCGGCAGAATAGCCTTTCAATGACGATTTGTCAGGTGAACAGATAATGAGCTTAGAAGACCTCAATGATCAACGTTGAGAATTCTACTTCAACGGAGCATCATCAGCACAACGAGACGAAGAATTGTAAACGATAGTGCCTGGTAAGGCAGGAATCGGATTAATATTTATAACACCGGAGCGGGGGATGTTAAGGTACTTCTACCATTTGACAAAACTGTGTACAAATAATGAAGCAGAATATGTAGCTTTTATAACTAGACTAGAGTTAGCCATTCAAATGGGTATAACAGACATCAACATCTATGGTGATTCACAGTTGATCATACAGCAGGTCGCTGGACAGTACAAAATTCTGAAGCCAAGACTGAAGCAGTATTTTCAGTATACAATGAAGTTCCTAGAGCAGATCTCAAACGTGACGATATACAAGATTCCCAGAAAAGAAAATGCCCTTGTAGACACTTTGGCCCGACTTACAAAAGAGTTCACATGTCTACAGGAAGAATCAGTTAAAGTGACAGTGCAGGGACGACAAGTCTTATCGCAAATTGACAGAGACACTTTGTGCAGACTGGGAAATGAAGAAACAGTAGCAGCAGTGGCAGAAACAGCAGAAGATTGACGGCATCCATTAATAGATTATTTGCAGAAAAGAAACCTACCAGAAGATAAGTCAGTAGCCCATCATATCAAGAAAAGAACTTTTTCATACACCCTAATAAACAATATCTTATATAGAAGGTCTTTCGATCAGATGTGGCTAAGGTGCCTAAGTGTGTCCGAGGCTCGGGAGATTGTTAAAGAGATACACTCAAGACTTTGTGGCGCTCATCAGTCGGGCTCGAAGATGAAAATGAAAATTAAGGATTAGGGTACTACTGGCCCTCAATGATGACCTCCTGCATGAAAGTTGCTAAAAGTTGTCACCAGTGCCAAGTGCACGGAGTGGTTCTACATCAACCTCCAAATGTGCTACATCTGATAATCGTGTCGTTGCCATTTGAATGTTTGGGCACATATCGTGGGCTCGATAGAACCGCCTTCTTCAAGAGGACATCGATTCATCCTTATAGCAACATATTACTTTTCAAAGTGGGAAGAAGTAGTACTGCTCAGAGAAGTGAAAGCACATCACGTGTTACAAATCTTCAAGAATCAAGTCGTCTACCATTTTCGGGTACCGTATAGAATTATCTCAGATAACAGGTCCACGTTCAAAAGCATGAAGATTAACAATTTTTTCAGAAGAAGCAGGATAAATTGGCGTTATTCAAAGATCTACTACCCAAGTACAAACAGCTTGGCCGAGACTTTTAATCTCGTTCAAATCCTAAAGAAAACTTTGGACGAAAACAAAAGAAATTGGCACGAGCAGTTATTAGAAGCCTTATGGGCCTATAGAACAACTTTCAGAACACCTACTCAGTCTACACCTTACGCTCTAGTGTACGGGTCCGAAGCCATCTTGCCCTTGGAGGTTCAACTTCCGTCGCTCAGAATTGCAGTCGCAAATAAGATCACTACAGAAAAGAACGCCAGATTACGATTGGAAGAATTGGAAAGCTTAGAAGGAAGACGACTTTCAGTGCAGAAAAATTTGGAATTATATCAAGCTAAGATAATTTAGGCCCACGACAAACTGGTCCGCCCAAGAACTTTCAACTTTAGTGAATCAGTTCTCATTCTCAGAAGACCTATTCTTGCACACCGCAAGATAGCAGGTAAATTTGAACCAACTTCAAAGGGACCGTTCGTAGTCTAGAAAGTCTACTCGGGAGGCTCTTACCAACTCGTGGATTGCCATGGAGAGCGACCAATGCTTCCTATCAATGGATGATATCTAAAAAGGTATTACACGACGTGTTGTTTCGAAGAGCGGATTTTAGAAATAAAGTTTCGCCGTAGAAGCACCGAAGTGATAATTGTGTCCAATTGTGTCCGAACCCAAAATAAAACAAAAACTTTAAAACCCAAATACAAAAGAAATTTTCTCGAATAAAATAAAATTGAAGCTTGTTCCAATTTCAAAACTCCAAATCAAATCTTTCCCTTCCTTAATAAAATTTCAAAATAAAATAATTGTATATAAATGTATAAAAGAAAATACAATAAAATTTTAAAATTCTTATTGTTCTCGTTCCTTTTAGGTTTGGCCCCTGATCTCTTCCTTGTTTTCGCAGGAAGATGTCGAGCAGGAGGATGGTCCTTTCCCTTAGAGATGGCATAAGTCTTGCATTTAATGAACAAGAACTGAAGGTTGGTGCTGTGATCGAGGTTGACTCAGATTGTGCACAGATGAAACTAGAATATGAAGAAACTATTTGGACTACTGTAGACCTCGAGGAGCCCCGTGGAAAGACAGTAATGAAGCTTAGTGAGAAAGGTCAACACATTGCAAACCAAAAGAGGAAGATTGATGCAATTGAAGATAATAGAATGAAATTAGTGATAACGACAGCAGGAGGGAAGCTTGTCAGTGCCACCCCTACCGACATCTAGGGGGAGAGGAGAGCCAATTTGACCCCGACTCAAAGAAGAAACAAGAACTGTTGTATTCATTGAATGTTAACCAATTTGACAGAAGAGCGGAACAAAGAAGAGATTTTGATGATCACTACAGTCGGCCCGAGGAGGCCAGGCCTCAAGAGCACCATAGCAGAGGTAATTCCATAGGAGGTCATGATAGAGCCCATACCTGAGGTAGTGACGATTGCAGGAGAGTGTGCCGGCGTAGAGCCGTAGATCCTACAATATGTCACCAGACCCCGAAAATCCCAGATGGTCTCGGAGCATGAGTTGGAGATGATCCAGAGAATGTGAAGATAGGATTTTAAATATTTTCAGAGGATTCAGGGCAAGTTTGTCAATATCATGGAGGGATTAGAATTGCATACTGATGTATTCTCTTACTACGAGCAGAGTGAGATTGTGGATTACGTCTTCGATCTGAGAGATCGGGGCCGTGCAGGACGATTACAGAGGTAGACTTATTTTGAGCCGCAGAAATGGAAGCGAGGTAAGGGGAGGATTACAATCTAGTTCAGATGCTGCTATAACTTTGCCGATGATAAAAAAGGAAACCCGCCAAGAATACTTTGCTATGAATGGGATCCAATGCTGATTTTAATCAAGAAAATGATAAAGCAGATGGTGTCCTGGCAAGCATTACCTGCTGACTACATTCTGAATAGTTCTATTATCAACATTTATGAAGAAGGAGATTGCATTCCACCCCACGTGGACCATCACAATTTTGTGAGACCCTTTTGCACCATTTCTTTCATTAATCAATGCAATATCATGTTCGGGACAGAACTTCGGATAGTCAACCCCAGAGAATTCTGAGGGCCAGTAGAGATACCTCTACCGGTAGGCTCTGTCCTCGTACTACAAGGAAACGATGCAGACTTCGGAAAGCACTGCATACCAGGGTTTCCTTACCAGCGGATCTCCATCACCTTCAGAAGGATGGATGAGAGCTAGATTCTGGTTCATTTCTAGCCATATCCAAATTTAGAGAGTTTGCAGTCTTACGAGCTGTAAGCTACATAGTGGTAGCACACTTACACGGGATGTTCCTCCGGAAGTGGCTTAGAAGGTGATGTTATTGCGTATGTAGTTTACTTTTCAGACATGGATGAATCAAAGAGACAATTTTGCTAGATGACATGAAGATGCCAGTATAGTCTGTGTCCAGATATACACGGATTTTGTAGAAGTTTATTTTCAAGGGAAATATGATCAAAAATGTTTTGGTGGAACATGATATGTATTTTTTACATTTCAATGGAAACGACTATGTCATATTTTGCCTTCAGTTTTGTGCAATTGACTGCAAACGCCACTAAATCTAAGTTTGACTCGATTTAAAGAAAATTTGAACGAAGAACGATTTGAATGAAATATAATAAACAAAAAAAATGGAATTCATCGAAATCCAATAAAATAATAATAATAAAATAAAAATTCAAATCCAAACTCTAAATAAGTCATGAAATCAAAGCTCACAAAAATCAACTCAAAATTTCAAATTTCAAACAAAAGAAATGAATGAAAATCTAAGTCCAAATAAAATTCCAATTAGAACAAAATTTGAAGATAAAAAAAAAATTAAATCACAAAAACACGAAGAACAACAAAAACAAATCCTGAATCTGAAATCCCCAACCTCTGGCTGTACTCAAAATTCTACCGACTCTTTGCGATTTCTTCCCTCTTTTGAGAAGGTCGACTGAGTCTACTGACACAGAACTACAAAATTCATGATTATGTTCTGATTGCATGGATTCACATCCTTCGCCAAACAATCAACCTTTGATCAAATCTTTCGAGATGTGAAACACCTTCATGTCTCATTCCAATCTTCTACTACACTTCTAAACACCAAAACCTTCACAAGTCAATCGTCAACTTTCGAGGCTGGTACCTAAACTCCAGTTCTCATCTCAGGATCAGTTCCTAAATTTTGATTCCCATCTTCCAAGATCGGTACCTAAAATATGATTCTCACTTCTGAGGCTAGTACCTAAATTCCAATTTTCATCTCGAGATCAGTACCTGAATTCTGATTCCCATCTTTCGAGATCGGTACCTAAATTCTGATTTTCACTTCCGAGGCTGGTACCTAAATTTCAGTTCTCATCTCAAGATCAGTACCCAAATTCTGATTACCATATTCCGAGATCGGTACCTAAATCACATTCTCATTCTGAGGCTGGTGCCTAAATTCCAGCTCTCATCTCAGAATCAGTACCTAAATTTCGATTCTCATTGTGAGGCTGGTACCTAAATTCTAGTTCTCATCTCGTGATCAGCACCTAAATTCTGATTCCCATCTTCCGAGATTGATACCAAAATTCCAGTTCTCATTCCGAGACTGGTACCAAAATTCTAGTTCTCATCTCGGAATCAGTACCTTGATTCTGACTCCCATCTTCTGGGATCGGTACCTAAATTCCAATTCTCATTTCGAGACTGGTACCTAAATTCCAGTTCTCATCTCGGGATCAGTACCTAAATTCTGATTACCACCTTTTTGAGATCAGTACCTAAATTATGATTCTCACCTCTCAGGATCGGTACCTAAATTTCGATTCTCACTCCGAGACCGGTACTCAAATTCTAGTCCTCACCTCTTTAATCCCTAAACTTGTCAAATTCACGACTTCCTATGAATTGTAAACTTCACTCAAATCAATCCTCAAATCAAATTCAATCAAAAATTCAAAATTCAAAATCAAAAGATCAAAATCAAATTCAAAATTTGAAGTCTTGATCAAAATTAATCTCGAATTCAATCAACTTGAACTCTATCTCTTCATCGCCAGTGAGAGTTCCAAAATCTTTGGTGAAGAAAATTTATCCCTAGCAGATGCTTTCTCACTAAATTTTCGTGCTCTCTCCTGAGTGTGTTAACTCGGTGGGTTGTGCTGGTTTCTGTTGATCTCTTCAGTCAATGCCAATATGCGCGGTGTGCTCGGTCAGCACACCACACCTATTAGGGGTCCATTTGTTGATCTCATTTTTGGGTGAGGTTTAATCTTCCTCTTAGTGCTTAGGATCTAGCCATAGGACTTCTCCTATACTATCCTAGAAGACTAGATTTGGAACCCACCATTTAGAAACTTTCAGCCACTTCTTAACTCCTCTTGGGACCCCACATGGATGGTTACCAACCTCCAAATCACCTTGGAAGGTTAAAACCCCCACGTGAAGACCCAATAGTGAGTTCTCATAGGAATGTTTGGACTTAGGGTAACCTTGAGTAACTTGAGTTTCTCTTGCACATACACACACCCCTAAGTCATTTGACCCAAACCTTAAACTCTTTCCCTTCAAGAAACTCACATGATTGAACCAAAGCCATTGGTCTTTGATTAAGATGGCTAGGATCAATATGTGAAGGATCGTAAAGTAGTTACCATTTGGCTAGGCTTGGTCCCAAAGTGGTTAGACTTGGTGAAGACCCATAGTCATGCTCCTAAACCCTAATTCCATCCCAAACCACTTCTACTCAATCTTGACTCCACCAAAATGGCCTCATTCTTTTCCCTTTAAAGCTACCTTCATTTTTCCAAAATTTCAATTTCTGAACCCGGGCCCCTAAGCTTACCCAAAATTATCCAAGTTGCCCTTATAACAACCAAATCACCCAAAATTCCTCAAATTACCCAAATTCCCCATAAACAACATTCCAAATTGTTCCTCATAACCAAAATTGACAAATTAATCCCAAATTTACTAAATTTCCCAAAAACTCCACCAAAACCCACAAAATGATCAAAATGCCCCTCTTGGCTCAAAGTTACAAAAATTCCAAAAAAAAACTCCAAAATCTCACAAAAGTTCCCAATATCATTTTTTCCGACTACCACATGCCCCAATTTTGTCAATTTAGCCCAATTTAACCAAAAGCCCCAATTTGACCCATTTGACCCAAAAGTGCCCAAATTAAACCCAATGTCTACCCAATTGATCCCAATCTTGCCCAATTTCAATTACAAACTTCAATTCAACATCTCCAATACCAATTTAAACCAAATCTAAGCCCAATTTGACCCACATTTGAATTCAATTCCACTTTAAATCCAAAATCCCCAATTTTACCTAAATGATTCAAAATCCTTAAATTGACCCAATGTCGACCAATTCCCCTAAATTTCAATCCTAAACTCTTCCTAACATCCCCACAAACAAAATGCAACATTAATTTGCCCCCAATTTGAACTCAAATTTCACCCAAGTCCTATACAAAACACAAAATACCCAAATTTGCCCTAAATTACCCATGAACCCAAATATGCCCAAATCCTTAAATTGGTTCCAACCAATGTTGAAAACTATTTTTCACATTCCCATAAACATTTTGCAACATAAATGTTGCACCCAACCCAACCTTAGCCTAACTCTAACCCAAATTAGCTCATTTTACCATAAATTAGCCTTGTGCCTTAATCACACTCAATTGACCCTCCAAATCAATTCAAATCACTCTAATCCTTTCCCAAACCCTTTGTGATAATAATATGCACCAAATTGACCAATCACTTGGGCTCAACCACCAACCAAACTCATGCTAGCCCAACGTGTACCCAAGGTGACTCAATTGGACATATGACTTAAATTGAACCAAACCAAGCAAAAATTGACCAAACCCACTTCATGGCAGCCAACCTTAGACCTCCTAGGACTATTTTGACCTGACCCAACCCAAGCTCCTTGAGCTGTGGACCAAAGGTCCACCACTTTGGACCAATGGGTTTAGCCTTGTTGGCTAAGCTTAAGTCCCCTCATTAACCCTTGCATAAGTAACCTCCCTTCAAAACTAAATGCTCTGGGCTCCTCCCTTACACCTCTGCAGCATGCCAACCACCTACCGCGTCCTTGCCCGCCACCCAAGCCTCCAGAACAGGCACGTCCAAATGCCCCCATGATCTTTGAACTCAAAATTGAGTCATGACAGTGAGCAATCCCCTCACTGCCCAGCAGCCCTGCTCAGTCCTCACCCTAAGCGGCTCAGAGCACTCATTGCTTGGCCCCGAGCTCCTCTCTCTGGCAAGCTCTATAAATTGGCTCCTCCATAGTGAATTTTGCGGTGCTGAAATTTTTTTCATAAAACTCTTCAAATTACTCCCAAACCTAATTGCAGCTAAGAGAAGAAGATCCCCACCATCCTCCAGCCCTCACACCCCTTGCCCGAGCTCAATTTCTCAGCCCAAATTTGAGCCCAAAATAGGACACTCCTCAAACCTCCACCAAAACCAAATTAACTTCACCCACACCATCCCCACACCAAGAGAAGGAGTTCCCCATTGAAAGCCCCATCACCAGGCCACCCATTTATGTTATCAACCAAACCACCAAATCGGTCTTGATCGAACTTGGGTCTAAGCAACTCACCCTGACCAGAGGCTCAATTCGTAGGCTCCTTGGACTCCAACTAACGTGCCGAGCACATCCAATCGAGACCTCCCCTCTTGGACCAAGGTACTGAAAGTTCAACTCAACCCGAGCCTCCATGAATTCTCCATTTTGTTTTACTTAATTTCAGTGCATCATAACTGTATAGATGTGTTCTTTTAGTCTAGATGCGTCGATAGAGACCAACCCTGCTTGATTTTGTTGAGTATTGAGCGAGAAATTAGGTCTAGAGGGTGGACGATTCTCGGGTTAGGATGCTTCGAGACGATGATAGGAGCCGTCCGATCTGGCGTGTATCGGATGGACGGTGGAGATCAAGTCGAACAGAACTGCGGGATGAAAAGAGCGCGCTGACTAAGATGGTGACCTCAAATGGGAGCGTGCCACGTGTGACTTCGGAGCCGTCTAGGATGAGGTGGCGCCGCACTGGATAAACAGGAATATAGGTTTATTTTGATTAAATTAAATAGCCTCAACTTTAAAAATGCAAATCTTTGGATAGAAAAATAAATAAAATAAAATAAAAATACTCTCTTGCTTAGTGAAGAGAGGAGAATAATGTGGAATTGAAATCAATATATTTGGTTATGTATTTGATTTTTAAATATTTATTTACTGTTCTGAGTGTTTTAATTCTTCGTTAGCATACATGTTTCACCATGGCATAAGACTATAGGGATTTTATAGTCTCTAATCTTGGGAACATTCTTTGATTCTTCCAAGGTCAAATGCTATTTCTAGAGGGAGTTATCTATTTTCTAAGTTTATGGTTATTTTCTCAAAAATTAATTATAGAAATTAGCATGTTGTTTATAAAAATCTAGGAAAATTACGGGAGGTGTCTTAGGATTAGTGGACCCTATGAAAATTATGGTTTGATTTAATTCATTAAAAGTAACTGTAGTTTGACCAGACACTCAAAATTGAATCTAAATCAATTTGGAATAACCATATATCAAAATGACATGAAATCAATTCTCCACTGTGCTTCAGGGTTTGGAGAACCTCACATAAAAATTTCAAATCAATTGGAATTAATTTAACCCACCAAATGAATCAAACAAGTGACATAATAAAATTTGGAATTAAAAAATTCATACAACCCAAATAACTCAAAAATTCACCAAATTAATTTTGAGAGTTCTCTAAGATCAGAGGAGTCTTGGAAAAATAAAATTAGATTTTTCATAAAAATTCATTTTTAATTATTTTTGAATATTTTAATAATTAAAAAATCATAAAAATCATAAAAATATTGAAATTCACCTAAATGTCACATTTGGCCTCCTAATCACTTAGGAACCAATAAAAATTTTTTTCTAAGCCTCTAAGTAAAGATATTAAATTTTAAAGCCTTAAGGTAATTTTTAATATTTAAATTAGATTTTTTAAGTCTTTAACTAAAATAATTCTAATAATTCAAAGAAAAATCAAAAAAATACAAAGTTTGTTTCTCTTGGTTCTCTGACCTCAGAGAGATTTAAGAAAAATATAAAATCTTAATTTCCCTTTTAATTTTATTTTATAATTAATTAATACTCCAAATTTTAAAATAATTCTAATAAATAAGTTAAAATTCAAAAAATCACAAAAATTCATCCAAGTGGTCCTCTAATCAGTCGAAACCTCCCATAATTTTTCTAGGGATAGAAGTTTCACCTCGGTCATGTTGTTGAATTTTCATTGAAATCCCTAGATTCCATTAAATTAATTATATAAATTAAATTAAAATTATAAAAATTAAATTTTTTCATCTGATGTCTTATTTAACACATGAGTAAGGTGACATAATTTAAAATTTATTTGGGCTTAATTTAGTGAATTATGAGATGAACAAGCTTTAGAGGGCATAAGAGTAATTAAGGAACCTTAGCCTTAACTAATATTTAGGCTTAAGCAAAGGGAAAGGGGGAATAGTTGACCCTAATCTTTCTCTTGAATGATTGAAACATCGGGAGTTAGGGGATAGAAACCCATTAATCACCTTTAATATTAAAGAAGTAACCTGAATTAATTAAATCATTAAAGGTTTGGAAGTTAATTAAAGCATAAGTTGTTAAGGTTATGAGGTTTGATAGAGGAAGACTTTAATTCTCTAAATTGAATCCCTAACCAATAAATTGATCAAATAACAACTAAATTTTACTAATGAAACCTTAAAATGATGATTGAAATTAATAATTAAAAATAATAATTTTGAAATCTTATGGTTAAATTAAAACAATTTAAAATATTAAAATTAATTTGAAATAATTTAAATTAAATTAAAACAAATCTAAAATTTAAAATTAATTTGAAATAAATTTAAAATTAATTTTAAAATATTTAAAATATTAAAATTAATTTGGAATAATTTATAATTAAAATATTATAATTAAATTAAAATAATTTAAAATATTAAAATTATTTTGAAATATTATAATTAAATTAAAACAATTTGAAATATTAAAATTAATCTAAAATATTATGAATAAATTAAAATAATTTAAAACATTAAAACTAATTTAATTGAATTAAAATAATTTAAACACTTTTTCCAATTTAAAATAATTTAAAAATCAACTAAAACTTTATAACTAAATTAAATCGTTTTATATTACTAATTAAGAATGGTTAAGTTCTTTAATGGATTAATTTGCCCCTAAAGGCTTTCATCTTTATAACTCTTAAATGAAATGAAAATGAAATATCACTTTACTCATAGGATAATCAAACATCCAAGTCCGTTGAGCAAGGATCAAAATTCAACTAAACCCTGGATGATCAATTCATTCACATAATGAAATTCATTTGAGCTCAAAATGATCCCAGAAGCTTTGAAAGATGTTCAGGACCCATCCTGAACACTTTCTCAATCCAATGGGATGTTTTAAAAGAACAATTGAATTTCATTGTTCTTTTGATGAAGAAAATCATCCCCAACACACATAGGAATTCACTAGTGACAGGATAAGGATTTGGTAGACAACCAGAACCTTCCCTTAGCTTTACCTAGGTGTTTCTTTCAAATATTTAAATGCCCTAACATGCGTTTTAAGTGTAGATGGAAATGACGGGAAGACCCTTCAAGTACACATTTAGGTTTATTGCAATTTACATTCTGCAACTTATTAAATGCTTTACTTCTCAGCATTTTCTAAACTTGTGAAAATGATTGCCCAGCATGGTTAAACAACTCAAAATTTAATCACAAACAAAATAAAACTACAATCATAATTAAATTAAATCGTCTCATTGGATAATCAGGAATCCCTCGGAGGAGGTAACCTACATGTTGCTAACGGGGTTTCTCACGGTCTAAATGAGAGTGTGGAACTCATTAAGCTGAGTTTAGCAAATTCATTTGGACTAAGTGAATCCGATGAAAATAGTGGTGTCGGGATGATGGAACCGTGGGATCTTAACCGGTTCCACTTAATCAATTTTAATATTTCCCCTAATAAAACTTAAAACATTGAATTTGACACAGTAGAAAACTTGACCTTTGAACCATGACACTTCTCTCATCTCGATTGTCACTTCTTAAACTAAACCCTCTGTAACAACAAGAAGCTTGGAGCAAGCACAGTGGGCAGCACAACGATCTTCAACAGCAAAACAAATCTTCGTTAGCTTAACTTTCCTTAGAAATAAACATACAAGATATAGGATTTCAAGGTAGTTTGCCTAGCGCAACATAAATCCTCACTTCATCCTTTAGGCACTTGCATAATCATATTATGCAATTTAAGACCTAACTTGTCTTAGGACTCCGAGGTTGTCATTCATTATGGCCTAAATCCTCTTAACTTCTAGAATACTTGTATGGTTATATCATACAAGTATAAGTCCCAATTAATTAAAATTGGCAAAATTATAACCTTTAATAATTCTCCTAAATTGAAGCCAAAACATAAGATAATTGTTAGATCATCAAAGCTCGCTTTGGATCTATGATGTCCCCTACTCCTATTCCTTTGGATTCTCGAAAAAACTGTTCCAAATTTGATCCATTCCCTTTTGAACTTCCAAAATCCAATCGTTCGAATCCTAAACTTTGTAATTCTTGAGACTGAAACCATGATCTTTATCGAGAGTTTTTTTAAGTGACTTGAGTCATTTAGGATGTAATTAACTATAGTGGCTTGCCCTTATAGGAAACTTTAGAACCCATGTAATATAAACCCTATCGAATCTTTTGTATTAAATAAGGAAGCTTGTTGGTCAACATAAAATTAGTTCGCAGACCAAAACGGATGTCACAAATTTATAGGTTTATTTACCGAACCTCACTACCAAGCAATGTGTATATTCTTCGGGATATATGCATGGCTTGCGATGTATAGTTCGTTTATTTGAACTATTAAAGAAATGAGCTTGGTTTGGTCTCGTTTTTTCAAAATCAAATATTATTTTTCAAACTATTTAAAATTATATACATACTTAAATTAAATATAAATCGAAAAAAATGTACCGACAACCACCAAAGGCTTCAAGCCGAGAGGTCATTTCCAAATTGCAAAAAACCCTAACCCTACTAGAGCTTCAAGTCACCACCATTATATATATATATATATATATATATATATATATATATATATATATATATATATATATATATATATATAAAGAAAATGCATTAAGAGGAAGGAAAATTACATCTGATGTGGGGAAGATCCAAACAGTCCCCAACAAGCAAAAAATTCAAAAAGGGGGAGGGGATGTTGTGACAAGTAAGTAACTGTGAAGAAGAAGCTTCTTGGGCTACGTGATGTTCTGGTTTATTACCTTCTCTTGGTGTATGTGACCAAATGATTTGGACTGCTGAAGAAAGGTGGAAGATCATCTTCATCCAATTAATCAGATACCAAGGAGGAGAAGCCTTGTGTTGAAGAATCTGCACTAATTGCAAACAGTCCACTTCTACATGTATGTTGATAAGCTGTTGAGCTAAGGCTAGTTTTAGTCCCCAGTAGATAGCCACAGTTTCAGCTTCTATGGCATTTAATGCAACAATGGGAGCAGCAAAGTACCACATGCATTTACCTTTAAAATTCTTGCATAGACCTCCAATACCAGCACTTGTTAGTAGAAAAGCTTCCATCCGTGTTAATTTTTACCTAAGGTCGAGGAGGGGTCTCCAATGGACCGAGTGAATAGTGGGGGTGGCCACCCTCCTAGGAGGCAAGGAGGCGAGTACGAATTTTTGAAGGAAAGTTTGACGGTGGATGATAATCGATTGATACTTGGGGGGAGCATTGTGGTGGAGGGAAGCATTCCTGGCATTCCAAATAAACCAGAAAATAATGAAAGGAATATACTTGCTTGGGGTGATGATGCCGATGGAACCGACAAGAGTTGATGTTAGACCGATTAATTTGAGGGTCGAAGTGTTCCACTGCCGGGACCCCAGACCAAACCTGCCAGGAGACATCACAGTGCAGGAACAAATAAGACAGACCTTCCTCAGCTAAGTGACAGAGATGGCATCTTGAAGGACCCTAATTCCCTTGAGTTTTAAAATATCATCAGTGGGTAGAAATTTTTTGAATAGTCTCCAGCAGAAAAAGGACATAGAGGGAGTGATCCATCCTTTCCAAATAAAAGTACCCCAATTAGTCACTTGCCAATGAAAATGAGATTGATAAATGAATTTAGAGAGGCTTTTCTGAGAGTTGTTTCTGATAATGAGTTGGTCCAGATTTGAGGTGTTGATAGGAAGATCTAGAATTCTTTTGATAAGATTAGGGGAGTTAATTTCCTGCAGCTTAGCTAAATCCCAGATCCCTTCAGTCCAGCAATCTGCTAAATTAGTAACAATAGAGAGGGGAGGCTTATAATCTTTCAATATTTGATTCACAAGCCAATTATCCAGCCAGAAATTAATATGGCCCTCTCCAACATCCCAAACAAATAAATCTTCGACGACTTCCTTTACTTTGAGAAGGGATTTCCGGTTTTGGAATCTCCAGTTTGGGCAGCACTTGAGAGGGATGAGAGTTTGGGCAGTATTTACCTTTCATATACCAAGCCCACAAAGAGTTTTGTTGTCTGAATCTGAGCCACTGTTTGCAGTTAAAAATGTAACTCTTGTGGGAGAAGCTTTTAAAACCCAAACCACCATTGATAGGAGGCTGGCAAATCTTATTCCAGGAGGTCCAATGATGTTGCTTGTATTAACCAACCAAAAGGAACTTGTTAAAAGAAATTTCCAGCAATCTTTATGTACTCTTCTTGAGCTTTATCATTTGAAGAATGTAGAGGGGGTAAGTAGAGAGCATTGATTTCAGCAGTGTCAGTCTACCTCCATTAGACAAGAAGTAGTCCAGCATTGACTTTTGCAAGTGAATTTCTTCACCACCTCATCATAATGAGCTTGTTTTCTCCTACCTTCAATCAGGGGAAAACCCAGATATTTAAGGGGATAGGAGGCTGCAGAGAAACCAGTATGATCTTTAATCTAATTAACTTGACTGGTAGATAGCTTGGAACTAGGCAGAAAATGACATTTGGCTTTATTAATTGAAAAACCTGAAGAAGATTGGAAGTATTCTGGAATAGCCATAGCTTTCTTAACAGCTGATTTGCTTCCATTAGTGAATAAAATTATATCATCCACATAAGCCAAATGGGAAACCAAGCAGTTGGATTTATGCTGATATCTTATATGAGGAGCCATCTGATGAGACATATTAAATAACCTAGATAAATAATCAAAAGCCAAAATGAAAATGTAGGAAGAGAGTGGATCACCTTGCTTTATCCCTCTAGAAGCAGTTAAGAAACCATGGCAGTCTCCATTAATGAGAATGTTGTAATGGGAGTTATGAAGCCATCTGTTAATCAAGGATCATAAGTCATTTGGAAAACCCCTGGCTTTAAGTATCTGAAGGATGAAATCCCAATTGATAGTGTCATAGGCTTTAGCTATGTCCAGTTTAATAATGAGATTAGAGCCTCTGCATGGTACTGTCGATGTCTAGCAACATTTCTGAGCAAGCGGCACATTATCGATTATACTCCTCCCTTGTACAAAAGCTGATTGGTTAAGCGAGATTAAGCCATCCGAGCGGTGGTTGTAACCTTGAGACAATTATTTTGCGATAATTTTGGAGAACACGGTGGTTAAGGCGATAGAGTGCGAAATCCTTCCAAGAAGCTTTCTTGCTATCTTTAGGAATGAGTACAATAGTAGTAGCAGTGAAATACTTTAGCAAATCAGTGCCCAGGAAGAAACTCTAAATGAACAAAGAGAGGTCCTTTTTAAGGAAATCCCAAAAGTTCTGATAGAAACCTGCAGTAAAGCCATCAGGGCCTGCTGTTTTTAAAGGATCCAAAGAAAAGACTACTTTTTTTATTTCATCTTCATCAGGTGGAGCAAATAAAACTGATCTAGTAAAGTTGGGTTCAAGTCTTGGTAGGATTTCGGCATGATGTAATTGAGTAATTGTAGGGCCATAGTTGAAGAGGCGATGGAAGAATTGGATAGCGAGATTCGGTAATAGCCTTGGGCTCGGTCGGCCACTCCCCACTCACCCCTTTAACTCTAGTAAGCTGCATTCGGCTTCCTTTTATAGTTTATGAAGCTGCATGATAGTATTTGGAGTTCTTGTCCCCTTATGAGAACCGAAAGGCGACTTTTGTTTTAAAAGCTTGTTCTTCCATATCAATTGCATTCGGCAGATTTTGGTTTGCTTCCACTAATTCATTATCAGCGATTCTGCCCTCAACATTGTGCCAACTCTAATTGCTTCACTAGATCTTCTGCTACTTTAACCTTAGTGTGTAAGTTACCAAACTCCTCCCAATTCTAGGTCCTCAGTTTCTTAGTCAGCCTTTTTTTTAGCAATTTGAAATTCAGAATAGGATTATTAGTGAACTGGGGGAGAGGTTCCTGCCAAGATGATTCCACACACACACACACACACACACACACACACACACACACAGAGATATATATATATATATATATATATATATATATATATATATATATATATATATCTTTTGTTGGAACATTAGGAGAATTGCACACCCTAATTCCCTTAAGTGTCTCCTACTGACTTACTATGGTGCATAAAATTACCTTTGCTTTCTAAGCATTCTTAAAAAACTCTTAAGAAGTTCGATGGATTCAAGTCCTATGCAATTCTCGGCAACAATATATATATATATATATATATATATATATATATATATATATATATATATATATATATATATATATAAGGAACAACCAATTTATTAAGCTTTAAAGAGTCTAGCAAATCTGATATGAGGAATGAAAAGCAAATCCCCATGCAAAAGAAGTCTAAAATCCTTAAATAAAGGAGATCTAGGATCCATAGAAGAATAAGAATAGCATAAAGTCTCATTAGAAGAAGAAGCTCTTGTAGCAAGCCAGTTTGCAGGATTATTTCCTTCTCTATGAATATGGCTCCAAACTATAGCTTTATTAGTAGAGATTAAAGAGATCTTGTTCATCCATATTTGAAGGTACCAAGGTGCAGCTGCTTTATGCTGTAGATTATAATGTAAGAGTAAAGAGTCCATCTCAATATGAATAAGACAATGATGATTAAAGATAGCTGTTTTAAGACCTAAAAAAACTACAATAGCCTCTGCCTCAAGTGCATTAACAACAATAATAGGAGTATATAAAATCCATAGACATATACCCATATGATTTCTACAAAGAGCACCAATACCAGCAATGGAAGATTTAAAGCTGCCATCAGTATTTATTTTAACCCAGGGGAATTTTGGAGTTCTTCAAATGATCAGTTGAGCTTTGACATAAGAGGATTTGTCATTTAATTTAAAAAGAGTGCTTATCTTGTAAAGATAATTCACACAGTTCTTAATAATAAGCTAGGCAAAAAATGCTTTATTGTTGTAAATAATATCATTCCTTGCCATCCAAGTGAACCAGAAAATAATGAGAGGAAGATAAAAGTCTGTTGTCCCCTTCCAATCCTGCCAGCAGGAATCCAGATTAATCCATAAGTGATATTTAGAAAGGATAACCTTGTACCGTAGAATAGTCTTCCATACTTCCTGTACAGCAGGACAGTTGAGAAATAAATGATTAATTGATTCTTCATTGGAATGACAAAAGTGGCATAAAGAAGGCCCATGAATTCCTTTTAATTTCATAATATCCTGTTGGCAGAAACTTTCTAAAAAGTTTCCAGCAAAAAAATGACATAGATGGAGATATAAATTTGTTCCAAAGAAGTTTCCCCCAATCATTATGAGCCCAATGATTACTTGAAAGATAAATGAACTTAGAGAGGCTTTGATGAGAAGGATTTTTAGTGATCAATCTATCTTTCTTATTGGGCTGTAAAGGAACGGAAAGAATCTTATTTGTAAGATCTTTGTTGACAACAGTACTAAGTTTGGATACATCCCAATTGAGAATAGTCCACCAGTTAGAGACTTTGTGTATATCAGAAGGCATAGCCTGTTGATTCTTTAGATAATCATTAAATAACCAGTTGTCTAGCCAAAAATCAATTTGTCCATCTCCAAGTTCTCAAATAAATAAGTTTTTAGCAAACTCTCTTACTTTCAAGAGCTTCTTCCAAGCTTTTGAATCTCCCAGCTTAGCTTGAACTTGAGAAGGATGATCAGTTTTGCAATACTTTCCATGTAGAAATTTAGACCAAAGGGAAGACTTTGATCTAAATTTAATCCATTGCTTACAATAATAAGAAAAACTGAGATGTTGAAAACTTTTAAACCCAATCTCACCACTAGCAATAGGCTTACACAACTTATCCCAATTTGACCAATGAATTTACTTATTTTGTCCTTCCCATAGAAATTTATTAAAAGTAATGGATAAAAGATTTTGAGTACTTCTCTTCATATTAATCATTTGAAGAATATATAATGGGAAGGTTGTTAAAACACTCCTCAAAAGAGTAATTCTATCACCATTTGGCAAGAAAAAGTTTGTCCAACATTGGATCCTTGAAGAAATTTTAGTAACCACTTCATCATAATGAGACAACCTTCTTCTTCCTTTTAACAAGGGGAAACCCAAGTAAATAAGAGGATAAGTAGCTTCTTTGAATCTAGTATAATCAAATATCCAATTTTTAATATGAACTTTAATAAATGAACTAGTAAGAAACTGACATTTGGCCTTATTAAATGTCATCCCAGAAGCTGCTTCAAAATAAGATAAGGATTTCATTATGCATTTAATAGAGTTCTGTCGGCGTGTTTTTATTTTAATTTTTTTTAAGGTTTTTAATTTAAATATATAAATAATTTAGAAAGTAGCATTTGATTTTGAAAATAATTTTAAATTTGAAAAATTATAAGATGTGAAATTAAACCGATCTCACATCCCAAACAGTTTATATAAATGAGCACTGCACCACTAAGCCGTGTATTTATCCCGAAGAATAAATACATTGCTTGATGATGGGGCTCGATTAAATAAACTAGAAGATTTATGACATTCTGTTTGGTTTGTGAACCAATTTTATAAGCCGACAAGTTCCCTACTTAATATAAAGGAATTAAGCAGGGTTTATATTACCTGGTTTCTTAAAGTTCCCTATAAGGGCAAGCCCCAATAGTTAATTACATCTTAAATGACGGGAATCATTTAAGAAAACTCTCGGTAATGATCAGTGGTTTATGCTTTCAATAAATTTCAAAGTTTAAGGTTTCAAAAAAATTAGATTTTTGGAAATTTCAATTGGGAATGGATCAAATTAGGAACAGTGATTTTTCGGAATGCAAAGGAAGAGAAGTAGTGGATGTCACGGATCTGAAGCGAACTTCGGTGACTTCCCAACTATCCTACTATTTGTCTTTGATTTTGAGAAGAATTTATTTGATGTTACATCCTCCCAGTTTTAGTTAATTAGGACTTATATTCGTATGACACAATCATACAAATAGCCCCGAAGATGTGAGGGTTTATGTCGTACCAAACGAGTACCTCGGACTCCTAAGACCGGTTAGGGCTTAGTCTGCATGAAATAATTATTCAAACGCCTAACGAAAAGATTAAGAATTTATGTTGCACTAGGCAAACTACCTCGAAGTCCTATGGCTTGGTTATTTAATTCTAAGGAATGTTTTGCCGAAGTAGACATAAGTTTTGCTGACGAAGATGGCCGTGCTGCCCACTATGCTCCAAGCTCTTTGTTGCTGCAGAGGTTTGGTTTTAGAAGATGAAAATCAAGAGATGAGAGAAGTGTTATGGTTTAGAAATCTTAAAGTTCAAATGTCTTTAGTGTTTTAATTAAAACAAATCTTAAAGTTGTTTAAACAGAACCGATTAAGATCCCACGGTTCTGTCATCCCGGCACCGTTATTTTCATCGAATTCACTTAGTCCGAGATGAATTTGCTAAACTCAGTTGAATGAGTTCCACACTTTCATTTAGACCGTGGGAAATCACGTTAGCAACACGTGGGTTATATCATCTGAGGTATTCCCGATCATTCAACGAGACGTTTTAATTTAGTTAAAGTTGTGGTTTTGTTGTTTTGTTTGTGATTAAATTTTGAGTTGTTTTATATTTTGAAACGTTGTGGCGGTGGATTTTTAGTTAAGGATGATTTTCTTCATCAAAGAACAATTAAGTTCAATTGTTCTTTAAAACAACTCACCGTATCGAGGAAGTGCTTAGAACGAATTCTAAACATCTTTTCAATACTTCTGAGATTATTTTGAGTCCAAATGATTTTCATTGTACTGGTGAATTGATCATCCAAGGGTTTAGTTATATTTTGTTCCTTTGCTCAGTGAACTAGGATGTTTGATTATCCTATGAGTGAGGTGACTTTTCACTTAACGCTTCATTTACTAGTTATAATAATTTAAAGCTTTCAGAGGCAAGTTAGTTTGTTAAAGATTCTTAATGATTTTTATTTAAAGTTGATGATTTAATTTGGATTGATTATATTAATTAATTTAAATTTTTTTTTACATTATGTATTAAGGTAAGTTGACTTAAAATTATTTAAAATTTACAAATTTGATTTAAGTTTGTTTTGAAATGATTCTTAATTAGTTCCAAATATTTTAATTTACTTTTTAATTATTTAACATTTTAGGTTTTAATCGATTGTTAGATTATTTAATGATGTAGGTTTTAATCAAATTAAGAATTATTTACTTTCAATTATTTAATTATTAATTTCACTTATCCTCTTAAGTTTAAGAGTTAAATATTATTAAGTGATTTATTTAGGGATTTTTAAATTAAAGAATTAATATCCTCTTAAGTTATATCCCTATTTTAATAATCCAACTTCAATTAATCTTCCAAAATTTAAATCACTCAATTAATTAAAATTTCATTTTTGGGTTTATTAAAGTGATTAATAGGTTCCTACCCTTGAGTTCCCAAAGTTTTAATCATCTAGAGAAGATTAAAATCAGATATTTTACCCCCATTTTGATTAAACCTAAAGTTTTAATTAGGGGTTAAAATCTTTTAATTACCTTTATGCCCCTTTAAGCTTATTTATTTTATAACTCATTAAATTAAGCTTAAATGAACTTCAAATTTTTATGCCACTCCACTCACATGTCAATTAAGACATTAGAGGGGAAAATGTGATTTTTCTGAATTTAATTTATTTATATAATTATTTTTAATGGAAAATAGGGATTTTCAAAGAAAATTCATCAACATGACCAAGGTAAAGTTTCTGTCCTTAAGAAAATTATGGGATGTTTCTAATGACCAAAGGACCACTTGGACCAATTTTAGTGATTTTTCAAATTATATTTTATTTATTAGAATTATTTTAAGTTTTGTAGTGTTAATTAATTATAAAATAAAGTAAAAGTTGAAAAATGGATTTTATATTTTTCAAAAATCCCTCTAACCTCAAGAAAGTCAGAGAAACAAATTTAATATTTTTATAATTTTTCTTTGATTTATTAGAATTAATTTAGTGAAAAGGTTGGAAAATCCATTTTTTAATTCAAAAATTGTTTTAAGCATTTAAAATTCAATATCTTTACTTTGAGACTTGGGAAAAATATTTGGTTTATTTGTAAGTGATTAGGGGACCAAATATGACATTTTTATGATTTTTTTTATTTTTATGATTTTTTTTTATTTTTTAATTATTAAAAATATTAAAATATGCTTAAAAATGAAAATTTTTAGAAAATTCCAATTTTATTTTTCATAGACTCCTCTGATACCAGAGAAGTCCCAAAATCCATTTGGTGAATTTTTTAAATGTATTTTTGAAGTTATGAATTTTTAAAGTTTAATTTTGATTATGTGGCTTAATTGATCCGATTAGTAGGGTTAAACATTTCCAATTAACTTCAAACTTTTATGTGAGGTTCCCCTGATCCTAGAGATTAATAGAGAATTGATTTCAAGTTATTTTAATGTGTGATTAACTCTAATTAATTAAAGTTCAATTTTGATTGATTAGGCAGATTAGGATTATTTTTAATGAATTGACTCGAACCATAATTATCACTAGGGTTCTCCGGTCCTAAGGGACTTCACCAAATTTTTCTGGACTTTTCTGAATAACATGCTAATTTCTAGAATTAAAATGTCAAAAACATTGACATAAACTTGAAAAACACATAACTTACCACAGGGATGGTCTCTAACCTTGAAAAATTCAAAGAAAGTTCCCAAGATCAGAGGCTTCAAAAGCCATATGGTCTCATGCCATGGTGAAATGTATACATGCATGGAGAATTAAAATGATCAAAAAAGTATTAAATTAATTAAAAATAAAATACTCAACAAAATAGATCAATTCCTTTTTCACATTATTCTCCTCTGTTCACTGAGCAAGATGGTATTTTTCTTTTATTTTTATGATTTTTCTATGCAAAGATATCAATTTTTGAAGTTTTAGGTATTTAAATAAATAAGAAAAATCAGATTTTCCTACTTAAACCAATCAGCGCTGCGTCAACCTTGGCGGCTTTCGAAGCTCTACGTGTCGCGCTCCCATTCGACGCCGCCACATGAGTCAGCTGCCACGCATCCCACTGTCCCGCACCGTCTTCTGGTCTGACTTGATCTCCGCCGTTCAACCGATACACAATCGATCAGACGGCTCCTGGTCATCGTCTACGACTGGTGCGTCCCGTGAGCCGTCGACCTTCTAACCCTAATATCTCCCTCGATTCTCAACGGTTTTTCGAGTTCTTATGCTCTATGGATTTGTCTTGAGAAGACGAACACATCCATACGGTAAACAAGCATTGAAATTGACTTAAATAAAATGAAGAATCATTGGAAGCTCGAGAGGGAGAAGAGGGCAATACCTTGGCTCTCAGAAGTGAAGCTTCTATCAGAGAGGCTCGGCACGTTCGTTGGAGTCCAAGGAGGCTAGGGATGAAGCCTGGAGCTGTGGTGAAATGTCTAGGCTTGACTTCCACCAGGCCCGATCACAAAGCTTGGAGGCTGGAACAACTAGGTGGTCTGGAGAGGGGCTTTCACTGGGGAACTCCTTCTCTACCTCTGGTGAAGGTGTGGGAAGAGTTAATTTGGATTTGGTAAAGTTTCAGAGAGTGTCTCTGTTTACGGCTGATTTTCGAGTGAGAAATTGAGCTCGGTTGGGGGATTCGGGCGAGGAGAACGGTGGGGTTCTTCTTCTCTAGGCTGGGAGAAGTTCTGGGAATGATTTGGTGAGGTTTTGTTGAGAAAAATTTCAACACCCTTCAGCACCTTTCACATGGCTGAGAAGAGGTGTTTAAATGGTCAGGGCCATTGGGCTGAGCTAGGGCTCAATTGATGGGTGGATTCCACTGCTCAGGTGGAGGGCAGAGGAGCTCCAAGGTTTGATTTGGCTGAGGTGGCCAATTGGGTGAGTTTGGGTTTGTTTCACTTGGTGGTGGCTCTCGGTTTTGACTCCCTCCGGCGGCTAGGCCGGCCGGCAAGGACAAGGGAGCTGGCCATGGGTCAGGTCAACCAAGGAGTAGGGTTTAATGGTGATAAACCAGGAAAGGGGGATTTAGGGTGAGGCAAAAGGTGGATTTGTCCATTTAAGGGAAGAGATCCCTTAAAATGGGGAACCCTTGGTTTATGGCTCACTTAGCTTGGGCTAGGTGGATCTAGGGTGGTTCCTAGGGCTCACTTAGTGGCTGTGGATAGGTTGGTTTGGCCACATTTGGTTCAATTTGGTTTGGTTTGGTCATGGGTTCAAATTGACTCATTTAGGTTTGGGTTGGGCTAACTTGAGTTAGGTTTTGATTTGGGTCCAAATGTCTTGAGAAATTTTGAAGAGGTGATTTCCATGAAGAAGTTTAATGAAGACATGGGGGAGGTTTTGAGTTCAATTGGAAGGTCAATTTGGTGGATTTTGGTATTTTGGTTAATTTGGGGATGGTTGAATCAACTTGGGTCCAAGTTGGGTTAAGGTGGGGTTTACACACAATTGAGAGTTTCAAATGGTCTAGGGGAATGTATTGAAGAGTTCCCAACATCAATTGGGAAGAAATTTCAGGGTTTGGCTAATCAATTTGGTAGGTTTAGGGCATGTGTTGACTTTAGGCTAAAATGGGGGTATTGAATTTCAAATGGAATTGAACTCAAATATGAATCAATTTGGACTTGGATTTGGTTTATATTGATATTAAGGATGTTGAATTAAAGTTTAGAATTGAAATTGGGCAAAATTGAGGTCAAATGGGTTGGTTTAGAGTGACATTGGGTCCATTTAGGTTAAAAATTGGTCAATTTGGGGATTTTGATAACAGTGGGTTATTTTGGCAAAATTGGGCTATGGTATAGTTGAGCAAAATGAAATTGGGAATATTTGGGATTTTATGGAATTTTCTGGGAATATTTGGAATTTTTGGAATTTTGTGCCAAAAGGGTATTTTATGGTATCAAGAGGTTATATGGAGGGTATTAGGGTATTTTGGTAAATTTAAAAGGTGGGCATTGTTTCAAAATGATTTTTAGGATTTTTGGGAATTTAGGGTAATTTTTGGGGAATTTTGGAAAATTTGAGGCAATTAGGTAATTTTAGGTATGTTTGAAGGACCTAATGTCACAACTAGGCATTTGGCAAAAGTTGAATTTTGATCATGATGAAGCTTAAAGTGAGCCATGGACCAAGAAATGTCCACCCTGAACATCTCATGGGTTGTTTCCAACCCTCTTAGCCAAAGAGTTAGGGTTTGGACTTAGCCACATGAGTGCTCAAATGAACCAGGGGGAGAAATGGGTAAGGATGGTGTGTGTGAGAGTGCAGTGTGTGTAAGCCAGACCTCACCAGGATCAGACCACCCAGGGTAGTCCTAAAGCTTGAACAACCTTATAGGAGCTCACTATTGGTTCCTCGTATGGTGGTCTTAAACTTCTAAGGTGATTTAGAGGTTTGCGATCATCCAAATGGGGTCCCAAGAGGAGTCAAGAAGTAGCTGAATTTCTAAAGGGTGGGTCCCAATTCTAGTCTTCTAGGATAGTCAAGGAGAAAACCTTATGGCTAGATCCTAAGAAGTACTAAGGAGAGAAAAGACCTCACCAAAATGAGGTCAACAAATGGACCCCCAATAGGTGTGGTGTGCTAACGGAGCACACCGCGCGTATTGGCTTTGACCGAAGAGATCAACAAAACCAACACAGATGTCTAAGTGACACACTTAGAACATAGTAGAGAAAAATTTCCGCTGGGGAGTGTCAGGCAGATCTCTAAGACTAAATATCCCTGAACTCTCGCTGGGGAAGAAGGAGGTGAATTCCAAATCACAAGACTTGGAGAGATCGGATTATAGATTTGTTTTATTTTTATTTCAAGTTTTAATTTTGAGTTTCAATTTCAAGTTTCAAATTGATTTGAGTTTCAATTTTAGTTAAAGTTCGGTTTAAGATTGATTTTAAGGTGGATCTCGTTAAGATTCAGGATTTGGAATGAGAATCAGAACCTATGTTGTAACCTCAGAATTTGAAAGGGAACTAGAATTTAGGCTCTAGTCTCGACGAAGAGTGTTGGAATTTAGGCTCCAACCTCAGAAAGAAGATCAGAATTTAGGTACTGATCGAAAGGAATGAGGACCGGAATTTAAGTACCAGCCTCGGAGAGAGAATCATAATTTAGGTACAGACCTTATAAAGGATGAGAATCAGAATTTAGATACTGATCTCGGAGGAGTGAGAATTGAAATTTAGGTATCAATCTCAAAAAGAGAGTCAGAATTTAGGTACCGACCTTATAAAGGATGAGTCTCAGAATTTAGGTACTGATCTCGAAAGTGTGAGAATTGAAATTTAAGTATCAATCTCAAAAAGAGAGTCAGAATTTAGGTACCGACCTCACAAAGGATGAGAACCCGAATTTAGGTACTGATCTCGAAAAGAGAGTCGGAATTTAGGTACCGACCTCGGAAAGAGAGTCGGAATTTAGGTACCGATCTCAAAAGGAGAGAACTGGATTTTAGGTACCAATCTTGAAAGAGAATCGAAATTTAGGTATCGATTTCGGAAAGAGAGTCAGAATTTAGGTACCGACCTCAAAAGGAGAGAACTGGAATTTAGGTACCAGTCTCGAAAAAGAATCGAAATTTAGGTTATCGATCTCGGAAGAGAGTCGGAATTTAGGATACTCGAGAGCGATCTCGAAATGGAGAAGAAACTGGAATTTAGGTACCAGTCTCGAAAGAGAATCGAAATTTAAGTATCGATCTCGAAATTTCATGAGTGCGAAAAAAGTTTCTCAGAAGAGTACGGGATTAAGGAGACCGAGATCAGGATGCCTTAGCGGTCTTATGCCCGAGTCGGAGGATTAGAGTGCGGAAAAGTTTCTCGGATTGGATGCGAGATTAGGGAATTCAGAAGAGAGAATCGAAATTTAAGTATCGATCTCGAAAAGAGAACTGAAGTTAGGTACCAGTCTCGAAAGGATGGGAAGCTGGAATTTAGGTACCAATCCCAAAAGTTGGTATTGATTTGGTTTTGAAGATTGCTGTGGAAATTTTAGTTTAGTGGAAGATTTGAATGAGACATGAAAGTGTTTCACATCCCGAGAGAGTTGATTGAAGGTTGATTGTTTGGCGAAGGATATGAATCCATGCCATCAGAACCAAATCGAAAATTTCGTGGTTCTGTGTCAGTAGACTCAGTCGGCCTTCTCAAAAAGGGGAGAAATCGCAGAGAGTCGAAAAGGTTTCGAGAACAGCCGGAAGCTGGGGATATCGGATTCGGGAATTTCGTTTTCATTATTCATTGCTTTTAGTGATTTGATTTTGTTTTAGTTTCGTTTTCGATTGAAATTTCACTTTGATTCGGATTTTAATTGATTTACTTGGTTCACATCTTGAAGTTTTAAGTTGATCTGTTTTGAGTTTTGGTTTGTGTTTTATTCAGACTTTGAATTCTAATTTTATTTTGTTGTTATTATTTCATTCAAATCGTTCTTCGTCCAACTTTCTTTTTTAGACCGAGTTAAACTCAGATCTGGTGGCGTTTGCAGTAAATTGCACAAAACTAAAGGTAAAACACAAAGTTCATCTCCATTAAAATGTCGAAGATACATCAGGTGATTCCATCAAAACATTTCTGATGACATCTTTCTGAAAACAAACTTTGACAAAAGTTCATATATATATCTGAACACAGACTGCATTGATATCTTCGTGTACTCTGACAAAATTGTCTGTTTGATTCATCCATGTCTGAAAAGTAAACTACATAGGTAATAACATCACCTTCCAAGCCACTTTCCGGAGGAGAATCCCACGTAAGTGTATTTTAGAGGTGTGCTACTACTATGTAGCCTACAGCTCGTAGGGCTGTAAATTCTCTAGTTTTGGATCTGGTTGGAAGTAGACCGGAATTTTACTCTCGTCCATCCTTCTGAAAGTGATGGAGATTCACTCGTAGGGAACTCCCGGTATGCAGTGCTTCGCTACATCTGCACCATTTCCTTGTAGTACGAGAACAGAGCCTACCGGTAGAGGTATCTCCACCGGCCCTCGGAATTCTCCGGGGCCAATTATCCGGAGTTACGTCCCGAACATAATGTTGCATTGGTTGATGAAGGAAACGATACAAAAGGGCCTTACAAAATCATGATGATCTATGTGAGGTGGAATGCAGTCTCCTTCTGCATAGATGTTGATAATACAGCTGTTCGGTATGCAATCAGCGGGTAAGACTCACCAAGCCACCATCCTTTTAATCATTTTCTTAATTAAAACTGGCATTGAATCGACTTCATCGTAGCGGAGTATCCCTGGCGGATTCCCTTTCCTGTCATCAGCGAAGTTGTAACAGCATCCAAATTGGATTGTAATCCTCCCTTTGCCTCATTTCCACTTCTTTGGCTCGGAGTAGGTCTTGCTACGTAATCGTCCTGCACGACCTTGTTTCTTCAGTTCATTGACGTAGTCTACAATTTCACTCTGCTCGTAGTGAGAGAAAACATCTGTATGTAGCTCTAGTCCTTCCAGGATGTTGACATATCTGCCTCTGATTCTGCGAAAATATTCGAAATTGCGCTTCGCAACCTCTCGGATCATCTCCAATTCGTGCTCTGAAATTATCTGCAGCTGTCGTGGTCTAGTGACGTACTGTGGGATATATGGCTCCACACCGTCACGCTCTCCTGGGATCGTCACTATCTCAGGTGTAGGCTCTGTAGTAACCTCCTCCGGGACAACCTCTGCTATGGTGCTCCTGAGGACTGGCCTCCTCGGGGTTAATGTCACGGACGTCGGGGTTTCTTCTTTGTTCTGCTCTTCTGTTAATTTCTTCAGCATCTTGGTGATACGGCGATTCTTGTTTCTTCTCTGAGTTGGGGTCAGGGTGGCTTTCCTCTCTCCCTGAATCTCGGTAGGAGCAGCACTGACAAGCTTTCCTCCTGCGGACGTTATCACTGATTTCATCTTATTTTCCTCGATCATATTGATCTTTCTCTTCTTGTTCGCATCTTGGGGAGCCTTCTTGTTGAGCCTCATCACTGTCTTCCCACGGAACTGTTCGGGATCCACGACGAGTCCAAGCAGTTTCCTCATATTCCAACTATGGTCGTGCAAGGTCCAAGCCAACCTCGATCACGAGCATCGGCTTTCGGCTCTTCTTTGTTAAGTGCAAGACTTACGCCATCCTTAAAGTTCAGGAACAGCCGCCCGTTCGACATTTCCCTGAAAAGAAAATAAGGAAAGGATCAGGGGCTGTACTCAGGACGAGAACAATAAGAATATTTACTTATTAATGAAAAATTCTTATTTAATTATTTCAAATTTTATAAGAGTAAGAGAAGACAAGAAAAGATCAGGAGTGAGCTGGGCTCGAAAGGAAGAGTCAAAATTCCATTATTACTTCAATTGCATATGTTTTCCTTTAATACATTCTTTTTCATCATTCATTTTCTTTCGGGATCGGACCCAGTTATAAGTGATCACTCTACCCGTGCTTCTAGGAATGAAATTTCATTCCTCGAAACATCAGGTTGCGTAATACTTCTTCAAATATCGTCCATTGATTGGAAGCATAAATCATTCTCCACGAAAATTCACAAGCTGGTAAGAACCTCCTAAGTAGACTTTCTCAACCACGATAGGCCCTTCCCAAGTCGGTTCAAATTTACCTCCTATCTTACAGTGTGCAAGAATAGGTCTCTTGAGAACTAGGACCAAGTCACCGACTTTGAATGTCCTTGGGCGAACCAGTTTGTCGTGGGCCTGGATCATCTTAGCTTGATACAGTTCCAGATTCTGTTGCGCTGCAAGTCGTTTTCCTTCAAAGTTTTCCAATTCTTCCAGTCGTAGTCTGGCATTTTCCTCTATAGTGATTTTGTTCGCATATCGCGATTCGAGTGATGGGAGCTCGAACTTCCAAGGGTAGAGCGCACTCGGACCCGTACACTAAAGCGTAGGGCGTAGACTCGAGTAGGAGTCCGAAAGTTGTTCGTAGACCCGCAAGGCTTCTAACAACTTCTCGTGCCAATTTCTTTTGTTGTCGTCCAAGGTTTTCTTTAAGATTTGGACGAGAGTTTTATTAAAAGCCTTAGCCAAGCCGTTTGCTCTTGGGTAGTAGATTGTTGAATAACGCCAATCGATCCCGTGTCTTCTGACAAAATTGTTGATCTTCGTGCTTCTGAACGCAGACCCATTATCTGAAATGATTCTGCGCGGTACCCCAAAGCGGTAGACGACCTGATTCTTGAAGAACTGTAGCACGTGATGTGCCTTCACTTCTCTGAGCGGTACGCTTCTGCCCACTTGGAAAAGTAATCTGTAGCTGCGAGAATGAAGCGATGTCCTCTTGAAGAAGGCGGTTCTATTGGACCCACTATATCTGTGCCCCAACATTCAAATGGCCACGACGCGATTGTCGGATGTAGCACATTTGGAGGTTGATGTAGAACCACTCCATGCACTTGGCATTGGTGACAACTCTTGGCGACCTTCATGCAGTCGGTCATTATTGAGGGCCAGTAGTACCCTAGTCTCTTAATCTTCATTTTCATCTTCGGACTCGGTGATGAGCGTCACAAAGTCCCGAGTGCACTTCTTTAACAATTTCACGAGCCTCGGACCCGCTCGAGCACCTTAGCCACATCTGGTCTAAAGACCTTCTGTACAACGTATTGTTAATTAATGCGTAAGACAGAGTTCTTTTCTTGATTTGATGGGCTAACGACTTATCGTCCGGTAGTTTTCCTGTTTGCAAGTAGTTTATTAATGGTTGCCGCCAATCATCTGTATTTTATGTTATTGCTACAATTGTTTCTCCTTCTTCTTCTGATTTATGTATCGTGTCCATGTCAAGCTGTGAGAGAATTTATTGTCCCTGAACTAACACTTCAACTGATTCATCTTGTAAGAAGGCAAACTCTTTTGCGAGGCAGGCTAACGCATTTGTAAGAGCATTTTCTTTTCTGGGAATCTTGTAGATTGTTATGTTTAGAATTTGCTCCAATAGTTTCATGGCATACTGAAAGTACTGCTCGAGTCTCAGTTTCAGAATTCTGTATTGTCCAGCAATCTCCTGAATGATCAACTGTGAATCTCCGAAGATGTTGATATCTGTTATACCCATCTGAATGATTAATTCTGATCCTTTTATGAGGGCTTCATACTCTACCTCGTTATTTGTACATGGTTCTGTTAGGTGGTAGGAGTATCTTAACATCCCCCGCTCTGGTGTTATAAAGATTAGTCCGATTCCTGCCTTACCGGGCACTATTGTTTGCAATTCTCTGTCTTTCTGCGCTGAAGATGCTCCATCGAAGTACAATTCCCAACGCTGATCATCGGGGTCTTCTAAGCTCATTATCTGCTCGTCTGGCAAGTCGTCATTGAGAGGCGATTTTGCCGGCAAAGGATGTGCTGCGAGGATGTCTGCTAAGACTTGCCCTTTTACGACACGAAAGATGAACGAAAGTTATATCGAATTGCAATAGTATCATCGACCACCTAGCAAGTCTGCCGAAAAGCGTCGGGCGAGTCATCAAATATTGCAATGGATTGAACTTCGAAATAAGGTTGACCTTATGAGAAAGCATGTAATGCCTGAGTTTCTAAGCGGGGAAAATCAGGGCTAAACAATGCTTCTCAAACGGAGGGTACTTTACTTCCGTCGGAATCAGACGACGACCTAAGTAGTAGAGTGCATTTTCTTTTCCCTCGTCATTGACACAGGCTATCGAGGCTCCAAGGGAGTCGTCCGAAGCCGTGGTATAAAGTATCGACGGTCTACCGAGACTGGGGCTGCTAAGACAGGAGGTGTCATTAGATATTGCTTAATGTCCTCGAAGGCCCGTTGGCATTTCTCTTCCCAAACGAATTTGGCGTCCTTTTTAACTAATGCTGAGAAGGGCTGACACCTACCTGACAAGTTCGAAATAAAGCGTCGAAGATATGCCAATTTTCCTTGAAAGGATCGTAGTTGTTTCAAGGTTTTGGGAGGCGGCATTTCTAAGATAGCTTTAATCTTTTCCGGATCGACTTCAATTCTACGATGTCGAACAACAAATCCTAAGAATTTCCCAGAGGTGACGCCGAAGGCGCATTTCAAGGGATTCATCTTAAGGTTAAATTGTCTTAATCGCTCGAAAACAATTCTCAAATCATACAAATGATCTTCCTTCAGTTTTCTTTTGATGACCACATCATCCACGTAGCACTCGACTTGGTTGTGAATGAGATCATCAAAAATCCTCATCATTGCTCTTTGGTAAGTTGCTCCTGCGTTCTTATATCCGAATGGCATTACTGTGTAGCAGTATATTCCGATTGGCGTTCTGAAGGCTGTGAGCTTTTCATCTTCTGGTGCCATCTTTATCTGATTGTATCCTGATGATCCATCCATGAAAGAGAAGACTTCATGTGTTGAAGCGATGTCGATCATTAATTCAGAATTGGTAGTGGGAATTCGTCCTTTGGGCATGCTTTATTCAAATCTCTGAAATCCACGCAGATTCGATACGTCGATTCTTCTTTCGATTGGTACCACATTAGGCTAACCAAGTAGGGTATTGTTCTTCACGGACAAATTTAGCGTCTATTAGCTTCTTAACTTCAGCTATAACTTGTTGTTCAATCTCTAGACGCATTCTTCAGGAGCTTGTCTAGCTGGAACGACGGCGGGATCCACTCCTAGTCCATGAGCTGCAACCTCCGGAGCTAATCCCGGCATCTCGTCATAATTCCAAGTAAAACAATCCTTGAATTCCATTAATAGCTTGATCATTTCTTCGGAGTCTTCTTTATTGAGTAAGGAGCTAACAAAGGTCGGCCTAGGCTCTTCGCTAGTACCTAAGTTAACTTCCATTAACTCGTCTATTGTAGATTTAATTTCTTCTTCAAATTCTGGCGGAGCATCTCCGATTGGTAGATCTTCAAGATTTTCTGAAACTTCCAAGCAGTCTTCATTAGGCTCACTAGCGACAACCAAGCAAAATCCTGTATCATCAACTGATCCTACTGTGCCGAATCCAAGACCATATTTTGAATTGGGAGGCCGACTGGCATTGTTCCATAACTTTTCAAAGCGCTGTGATTGACCTTTTGACCACTGTTTAGGTAAGACACCACGTTGAATTAAATTTTGAACACGGGGAGAATACCACTCGAAACGGACAATTCCATTAATTCGGAAAAGTAACATCTTGAAGTGTACATCTTTTTCAGTTTTGGAAGAAGAAGCACCACGGTAGAACTTGATTGGTTTAGTACCGCCACCATGTATTTCCTTGACCACCATACCCTCGATCTTATTAGAATGGATCGGGGTCAGGGTCATAGTATGCACATAGTGGTTAATCTTCTCGTACATTGCTTTGTATTCTTCATTCTTTTCATCTTCGAGAGAGATCTTGAATTGGGGTTTCTTTTGGTTTACTGTTGCTGCTTCTTTCTTGATTTCCTCTTCTTCTTCAGAGCTATTCTCCCAATCAACATTGATGATAGATTTCTTCTGTTCAACTGTTCCACCGTTTCTTCCTCGACCTCGTCCCCGTCCTCGACCTCGGGTGCGAGTTCTGGAGAAACCTTCACCATCTCGTCGTAAGGGAGTGGTGAGTAACTGTTGAACGAGGATTTCAGGTTCTTTGTCGTCTCGTGCTTCTTTTTCTTGATTTGGTATGGCATTTCTGGAGAAGATAGTTTTCTTTGGAGGTGCGTAGTAAGCTGCATCTTCGTGGATTCCGATTTCATGCACGGAGAATGGTTGCAAATCACCTTTGATACACTGTTCTTGTCCTCCTTCATAGTACTTTATGCACTGGTGTAGAGACGACGGTACCATCCGGTTCTCATGGATCCATGGCCGGCCCAATAGAGCGTTGAATGACGTCTCAGAATCAATTATGTGGAACTTTGCGGTTGTCTTGGCTAATTCACCGATCTTCATTAACAGTGTTATCGATCCAAGAGCTCTTTCTCCTTTCTGGTTGAAGCCTCTCAGCATCATCTTGTCTGCCTCGAGATCACGGGCATCAATCTCTAAATAGGCTAGCGTTCGAAGGTTCATTATATTAATTGATGCTCCCGGATCGACTAGCACCCTGGAGAGTGTGAACTTTCCAATACTGACTGAAATGTACAACGGTCGGTTGTGATCCGCGGTTCCAAGTAGTAAATCATCGTCCGTGAAGGTAACACCGTGCTTGTCCTTTCAATGAGCAAACCTCGTCGAAGGAATTACCGGCCATTTGAGCTAAGCAAATTTACGGATCAAGCAAGGCCTTGACCGAGAGATTCTCTCATCTCCTTTGACGGGATCGGAGCGTCGTAGATGCTCGGTTTGGTCGATAGCTTCCTAAGATGGGCTAGCACATTATAGTCTACTTTGTTACCGTGTTGTTCAATTTCTTCCCGAACGGGCAATTCTTCCCGCGGGGTTGGCTCTTCCTGAGCAACCACCGCTTTCCTTTGTCCTTTGGACCCAATCTCGGAGGTAGGACCTTTCCGCTCCTTAGATTGACTTCAGTAATTTCATCTGGATCTACCGGTGTCTCCTCTTGGATCGGAGCGACTGGCTCTTCTGAAGTTGCCTCGGCGTCTGATAGTTCTAACTCTATCGTGATCGGAGCTCCTCGGAATTCACAAATAGACTCGTCACTTACTGAACTTTCGTAGCCATCCTTGTGAATGTCTTCCTCTTCGTCGTGGTTATCTAGGTTTTGTATGATTTGAGAATCGTTATTCGTGTCGAAATCGAGATCCGGATTAGGTTGGTTGTCGTTAGTTACGTAATCGTTAGAAACAGTCAAAACGTAGCCAACACCAAAACTCTTATCATTATAAGATCCCGTCGGAGCGAGCAAATAATCATACAGAGTCAGAGGTTCGAGGGATTTCTCCCCCAAATCAGAAACAACCATCCTAGGATAAGCAGCCCCTAGTCTAGTCTTCGGAGCGTCGGTCTTCTTTTCTTCTACGATCTTCTCCTCCTCCTGAGGCGGTCCTTCAATCGCAAGTGATAGTGCCGGCTCGACAGGTTTCAAACTCTGAGTTGAAGCGCGCACCGAAGCGGTTTGGATGTGATCCAAAATTTTCTTTGAAGACTTTGTCCAGACGATACTCCATCCATCGTTGGTCGTGTACGGGTCGATCGGAACAATAGGCTTCGTCGAGATAACATTGACGGAACCTCTCTTTTGGGGTTCCTTCATGTATTCCTTCGGGATCGTTATGTTCCCTTGTCGAAGGTTGTTCTCGAGCCAATTCTTGAAAGTGAAGCAGTCTTCGATTTTATGTCCGATCATCCGATGGTAGGGACAGTAGTTCGGATGATCCTTCTTGTCGACTTCTTCAGGCTTCCTGGGCTCTGGTAACTGAAAGTCGGGCGTCTTCATCAAACTGCGAAACATCTTAGCCACTGCCTCAGTCTTGAAGGGGTATTCTTTGTTCAACAGTTCCTTCAGAGGACGGAGCGGACGAGACGGCTGTTGATCGTACCGCGGCGACTGATAACTCGGTCGAGGCTGAAAACTCTGTTGAGGCTGATAATTCTGCTGAGGGTGTTGATAAGTCTGTTGCGGTTGCTCTGGCCGTATTTGCACTGGTTGCTTACCTTTGTCCACTGCTGCGACGGTCCCAGATTTCTTCTCGAATGCTTTCACAGGCTTCTGCTTATCGGTTTTATCGATGAAACTTAGCTGTTTTGCTTCCTCTTGTAAGCTCCCGGCCTTGCTAAGCAACTTTTCGAAAGTCTTAATGGTGAATCCCTTAAGGAGAAGTGCTATCGGGCCATGGATACTCTTAAGCAAGATACCGACCGCATGTTGTTCCTGAAGCTGTGGTTCACACTTCATGCTCAGGTTCCTCCATCGAAGTATGTAATCCACCAAAGTTTCGTTCGGTTTCTGTCGCTCCACCACTAGATCACCGATAGTGATGTGGTGCTGAGCTCCGGCAAACCGCTTAACAAAGAGATTTTCTAATTCTGCAAAAGTCTTGACTGATCCATTCGGCAATTCTGCATACCAGTCGAAGGCGATCCCTGATAAACTGCTGACGAACTGTCGGAAAAGTAAGGCGTCGCTCCCACCGGCATTGCAGCAACTGGCACAAAAATGTGCGACATGTTGCCGGGGGTTTCCCGTTCCATCGAAAGTCTTAAACAGAGGTGGTACAAAGCCCTTCGGGTATTGGACTGCATCAAATTCTTCGGGGTAAGGTCTACCCATCTGAATAGATGTTCCATTCTTGGACTGAGCTAAGGCTTCTCGCACCTGTTGTTCTACCATGCTCTTAATATCCTTTTCGGGAATCATGTTCTGTGCAGAATCTTTCTTCAGCTGATCATCTCCGTTAACAGATGTAATCTCTTTTCCTCCATCTGCAATATGGATGACCTCCGGGGGTATTTCTTTCTGAGGCTGGGCCTGACTCTGGAGAGTGGCTAAGGCGGCAGCCATCTCTTCCATCCTTTTCGCCATCTGGGAAATCGTATCATCTTTTTCTCGAAGCTGTGCTCTCATTAATTCTGGCTCATCTCTTTCTAAAGCTGGCGGAACTCCCTGCGAGGCTGATGATGCTCGTGTTTCAACCATGTTAATCTCAACATACTCTTCATCCATAAATTCTGACGAATCCACTTCGTCCCTTAATTCTTCTCCTCTTTCTCTTGCTAGCCGTCGGATGTCCATTCTTAGTTGCCCTATGGCATCCTCAAGTGGCCTTTTCTGAGCGATCTCATGGTCGTTAGGAGACGACTGTTGAACCTCTCTTTCAGGAGTTTCCTTTACTGCGGCACTCTCTTCAGATCTGGGATCTTCAGTGAGACTTCTCTTTCCAGAACGTTGTGTTTGTATTGGTTCGGCAATAATAGGTCACCACACCATCCTTCTTGTAGCAGAAGGCCTAGGACCGGCTGGTCTGTCGGCGGTGCGTAAGTAGGTGGTGTCCTCCCTAATATGGAGACCCGATACAACAACAGGTGAGCCTTCCTCGCTAGCTCGTACCTTTTTCTTTGGTCTTTCAGGAACAATAGAAGGCTCTACTCGCGGACCGAGGCGAGACTTAACTGGCACTCATCCCATTCTTCTCAGAATCTCTGATACAGGACATCCTTCTTTTCTGGCTAATTTCTCGACTACCGCACGCAATCGGGTGAGCGGTGTAGCCCTGCTCTTCTTCTTCTTACTGTCACTGTAATATGCAGGCCGGGGTAACGCAGCGACGATCTTTCTGGCATCTATTTCATCAGATGCAGCAGAGAGAGGGTGGAATCTATTTCTTTCCAACAGTGGTGAGTATTCTGGCAGTTCTTCCTCTTTCTCTTCGGGGATTTCTTCAAGACAGGCGGCTTCAGCTTCTCTGACCTTCTTGATCTTAGCAAACTTCCTGTTTTTATTCCTCCTTTGTGTCCGGGTTAAGGGCCTATACTTCGAACCGGACCCTATTTCGAAAACAGACGGCATCGCAACGAAACTTGAACCCTCCACGGTGACAGGCTCATAACTGACTTGTACTTCTTTTCCTTTCAGTTTGGCAGGAACCGGGGAAGGTGCAGTAATGACCAGACCGGTGGGGGTAGAGACGACAGTTCTGGGGGTAGCAGTCAACTTTCTGTGAACAGCAGTGTTCCCTTCAACTGGTGCTCTCTGCAGGGGAGGGAATTCTTGAGTTGACTTCAGGTTAAACTCAATCATAGGTTCTTCAGTCTCAGGCACTTTGTTCATCAGTGCAAAAGAGTAACATCGGCAAACTTAACGTCCGTATTGTCAAACCCTTGTCCGAAGCGGATGATTGCATCGCTAGGCAGCTCGTCCTGGTAGACAGCTAAGTCAAGTCCGTTGGTGAAAGAGAAGATCAGCTTCGGGGCAGGCATCTTCTGCAAGGCAAGTTCCGACTATCAGTCCTGAATTATGCTTCCTTCGTCAGGACGAAAAGAAAGAAATCGAAAAGAGTCCGAACACAATTTATTTAAGTTTGATTAAAAAGAGATTTTGTTTGTTAGGCGGTTAGTTTATTCGTTAAAAACGAGAGGAGATTAGAGAGGGTAAAGGACACAATCCAGAGCTCAGAAAGGAAGGGAAAATCTCGTAGAATTTATCAACCCCGAAGGACCGCTCCTAAACTAACACCTATTGGGGGTCTACCTCATCTCTTTGGGAGGTATCAAAGGAAGATTCTGGAACCTCTCTGTTTAGGGGTGTCTAAACAGTGGCTCCAGAATCCAAAAGGAGCTGACTATACCCGTTCAAGACAGAAATGAATGTGGTATGCCAACGGAAAGAATGGTAGTTTGGTTCACAAGGGGCATGGACTCACTACCTATTTATGAAAGCAAAACCATCTGATCAAAATGGAGAGAGGAACTAGTCCCTAGCGGAGTCCCCAGAAACAATATCGGCATATTTTTATTTATTTTTTTTTTAAGGTTTTTAATTTAAATATATAAATAATTTAGAAAGTAGCATTTGATTTTGAAAATAATTTTAAATTTGAAAAATTATAAGATGTGAAATTAAACCGATCTCACATCCCAAATAGTTTATATAAACGAGCACCGCACCACAAACCGTGTATTTATCCCGAAGAATAAATACATTGCTTGATGATGGGGCTCGATTAAATAAACTAGAAGATTTGTGACATCCGTTTGGTTTGCGAACCAATTTTATAAGCCGACAAGTTCCCCTGCTTAATATAAAGGAATTAAGCAGGGTTTATATTACCAGGGTTCTTAAAGTTCCCTATAAGGGCAAGCTCCTATAGTTAATTATATCTTAAATGACTGGAATCATTTAAGAAAACACTCGATGATGATCAATGGTTTATGCTTTCAAGAAATTTCAAAGTTTAAGCTATCAAACAAATTGAATTTTTGGAAATTTCAATTGGGAATGGATCAAATTAGGAATAGTTATTTTTCAGAATCCAAAGGAAGAGAAGTAGTGGATGTCACGGATCTGAAGCGAACTTCGGTGACTTCCCAACTATCCTACTATTTGGCTTTG
The DNA here is from genome assembly GCA_022702705.1 of Papilionanthe hookeriana x Papilionanthe teres. Classification (NCBI taxonomy): domain Eukaryota; kingdom Viridiplantae; phylum Streptophyta; class Magnoliopsida; order Asparagales; family Orchidaceae; genus Papilionanthe; species Papilionanthe hookeriana x Papilionanthe teres. The sequence continues at coordinate 26,463,367 of CM040425.1, forward strand.
ATTTTGAGAAGAATTTATTTGATGTTTCATCCTTCCAGTTTTAGTTAATTAGGACTTATATTTGTATGACACAATCATACAAATAGCCCCGAAGATGTGAGGGTTTATGTCGTACCAAACGACTACCTCGGACTCCTAAGACCGGTTAGGGCTTAGTCTGCATAACATAATTATGCAAACGCCTAACGAAAATATTGAGGATTTATATTGCACTAGGCAAACTACCTCGAAGTCCTATGGCTTGGTAATTTAATTCTAAGGAATGTTTTGCTGAAGTAGACACAAGTTTTGCTGACGAAGATGACCGTGCTGCCCACTTTGCCCCAAGCTCTTTGTTGCTGCAGAGGTTTGGTTTTAGAAGATGAAAATCAAGAGATGATAGAAGTGTTATGGTTTAGAAATCTTAAAGTCCAAATGTCTTAGTGTTTTAATTAAAACAAATCTTAAAGTTGTTTAAACGGAACCGATTAAGATCCCACGGTTCCGTCATCCCGGCACCGTTATTTTCATCGAATTCACTTAGTCCAAATGAATTTGCTAAACTCAACTGAATGAGTTCCACACTTGCTGGGTTACATCATCCGAGGTATTCCCGATCATTCAACGAGACGTTTTAATTTAGTTAAAGTTGTGGTTTTGTTGTTCTGTTTGTGATTAAATTTTGAGTTGTTTTATATTTTGAAATGTTGTGGCGGTGGATTTTATCTTATAGTGACTTTTAATTTAGTTTTAGTTTCAATTTTGTGGATATCCTAAAGGTTTTGGTTTTCATGCAACAATCTTGTTTAACATGCAATAAAAGTAAAGCGCAGTGCAATAAAGTAAATTGCAATAACATAAAAGCGTACATGGAGAGTCTTCCTGTCATTCCAAGCTACACTTTAAAACACATGTTTGTCGGCATATTTTTAGATTATGTGTGGTATTTTGAAAAGGGGGGTCGCCTACAGAAATTGTCGGCGAATTTTTAATTTAATTTAAATAAATAATTTGAAAAGTAGTATTTGATTTTGAAAAATAATTTTAAATTTGAAAATTTTAAGATATGAAATCAAACCGATCTCACATCCCGAATAGTTTATATAAACGAGCACCGCATCACTAACCGTGCATCTATCTCGAAAGAATGGACATACTTGTTTGATGATGGGGCTCGATTAAATAAACTAGAAGATTTGTGACATCCGTTTGGTCTCGCGAACCAATTTTATAAGCCGACAAATTCCCCGCTTAATATGAAAACATTAAACAGGGTTTATATTACTCGGGTTCTTAAAATTCTCTATAAGGGCAAGCCCCTATAGCTTAATTACATCTTAAGTGATGAGAATCACCTAAGAAAACACTCGATAATAATCAATAGTTCTCTCTCGAGAATTTCAAAGTTTAAATTTTCAAAGGATTGAATTTTGGAATTTCAATAGGGAATGGATCAAATTTGGAACATTTTATTTTGGGAATCGAAAGGAAGAAAGGTAGGAGAAATTACAGATTCGAAGCGAACTTCGGTAATTTCCCGACTATCCTATTGTTTGGCTTGAATTTAGGAAAGTCCTAATGTTTATTTAATGTTTTGATCTTGCCAATTTTAATTAATTAGGACTTATATTCGTATGATAAAATCATACAAATGGCCTCGAAGATGCGAGGGTTTATGTCGTACCAAACAACTACCTCGGAATCCTAAAACCAGTTAGGGCTTAATTTGCATAACATGATTATGCAAATGCCTAACGAAAAGTTGAGGATTTATGTTGCACTAGGCAAACTACCTCGAAATCCTATGGCTTGGTTATTTAATTCTAAGAATGGTTTTGCTGATGTAGATTTCAGTTTTTGCTGACGACGATGGCCGTGCTGCCCACCATGCTTCGAGCTCCTTGTTGTTGCAGAGGTTTAGTTTTAGAAATCATAAATCAGGAGATGAGAGATGTATTCTGATTTAGAGAAAGTCTTAATTTCCAAGTGTTTTTTATGTTTTAATTAAAACAAATCTTAAAGTTGATTATAATAACACCGGTTAAGATCCCACGGTTACATCTTTCCGGCATCGTTATTTTTATCAGATTCACTTAGTCCAAATGAATTTGCTAAACTCAACTGAATGAGTTCCACACTTTCATTTAGACCTTGGGAAATCCCGTTAGCAACACGTAGGTTACATCATCCGAGGTATTCCCGATCATCCAACAAGATATTTTAATTTAGTTGTAGTTGTAGTTTTGTGTTCCGTTTGTGATTAAATTTTGAGTTGTTTTATATTTTGAAATGTTGTGGCGGTGAATTTTATCTTGCAATGACTTTTACTTTAGTTTTGGTTTCAGTTTTAGGGACTATCCTAAAGGTGTGGGTTTTCATGCAACAGTTGTTTATCATGCAAGAAAAGTAAATGCGATGCGATTAAATAAATTGCAATAAGGTAAATTGCAATAAAATAAAAGCGTACCTAGAGGGTCTTCCCGTCATCCCAAGCTGCACTTAAAGCGCAATTAGAATAACTAAGCATTTAAAACAGATTCCTAGGTAAAGCTAAGGGAAGGGTTATGGTTTTCTACCAAGTTCCTAATCCTATAGCTAGTCATCTCCTATGACGTCTAGGTTCTTGTATTTTGGTTTGAGGACGATTTTCTTCATCAAAGAACAATTAAGTTCAATTGTTCTTATAAACATCCTATCATATCGAGGAAGTGCTTAAGACAAATCTTAAACATCTTTTCAACATTTCTAGGATTATTTTAAGTTCAAGAGAATTTAATTATACAAATGAATTAATCGTCCGGGAGTTTAAGTTTGTTATCTTGCTCAGTGAACCAGGACATTTGAATATCCTATAGGTGAAGTAACACTTCACTTAACACTCCATTTAGGAGTTATGACAGCATGAGCTTTCGAGGGCAAATTGATGTTCAAGTGACTTATGATTTAACTTAATTTCAATTAATGAGCTTAAGTTTGGAATAGTGTTCAAGTTGTTTTAGATTTATTTTTTGAATTTCTTTATGTCTTAGGTGATGTTATACTTAATTCAATTTAATTTGATGTAATTTAATTTAATGTGGTTTAATTTAATTTGATTTAATTTAAGTTAAATTAATATAATATGATTTAATTTAATTTAATTTAATTTGATTTAATTTAATTTAATTTAATTTAATTTAATTTAATTTAATTTAATTTAATTTAATTTAATTTAACTTAATTTAATTTAATTTAATTTAATTTAATTTAATTTAATTTAATTTAATTTAATTTAATTTAATTTAATTTACTTTAATTTAATTTAATTTTTTAATTTAATTTAATATTTTATTTTAAAAGGGTTTGATTTAAATAATTTAACTTTAATTTAATTTAATGATTAAGTCTTTTAGCATTTTAAATCTTAAGTTTGAATTATCATTTTAATTAGGAATTAAATATTATTGAGATGATTAATTTAGGGATTCTTAAATTAAAGAATAAATCTCTTCCTAATGACATCCCTATTTTAATAATTCCAAATTTATTATTCTTCCAAATTTAATTAATTATTTTAATTAAAGTTCATTTCAATTATTTTTGAATTGTTTAATAGGTTCCTACCCTTTAATTATTTAAATTTCAATCATCCAAATCAGATTAAGATCAAATATTTTACCCTTTCATTTTATTAAGCCTAAAGTTTTAATTAAGGGTTAAAATTTTAATTACCATTTTGCCCTTCAAGCTTAATAATTTCATAACTCACTAAATTGAGCTCAAATGAACTTGAAATTTTTATGTAACTTCACACATATGTCAATAAAGACATTAGAGGAGAAAATGTGATTTTTCTGTATTTAATTTATTTATGTAATTATTTTTGGTGGAAAATAAGGATTTCCAAGGAAAATTTAATAATATGACCAAGGAAAAGTTTCTGTCCTTAAGAAAATTATGGGACATTCCTAATGACCAGAGGACCACTTGGACCAATTTTGGTGATTTTTTGAATTATATTATTTTTATTTTAATTATTTTGAATTTTGGAGTATTAATTAATTTAAAAATAAAATAAAGGTTGAAAAATAAATTTTATATTTTTCAAAAATCTCTCTGATATCAAGGAAATCAGAGAATCAATTTTTATAATCTTCTGATTTTTCTTTGATTTAATAGAATTATTTTAGTGGAAATGCTAGAAAATACATTTTTTTAATTTTAAAATTACCCTAGGGCTTTAAAATTTAATATCTCATCATAGAGACTAAGAAAAATATGGGGTTTGTTCCTAAGTGACTAAAATTCAAAATGTGACATTTTGGTGAATTTTATTATTTTTGTGATTTTTATTATTTTTTAATTATTAAAATATTAAAATAATACAAAAAATCAACTTTTTTAGAAAATTGAAATTTTAATTTTCTTAAATTTCCCTAATATCAGAGAGCCTCTAAAACCAACTTGGTGAATTTTTTAAAAGTATTTTGAAAGTTATGAATTTTTAAAGTTTAAATTGGCTAAATGGCCTAATCAACCCATTTAGTAGGGCTAACCAAGTCCAATTGACTTCAAACTTTTATGGTGGGTTCCTCTGATCCTAAAGGTCGGTGGAGAATTGATTTCAAGTCAATTTGATGTATGGTTAGCTCTAATTAATTAAAGACCTATTTAGGGTGTTTAAGCCAATTAGGATTATTCCAAGTGAATTAATTCAAAACCTATTTTTCCTAGGGTCCTCCGGTCATAAGAAACATCACCAAATTTTCCTAGAATTTATTTCACAACATGCTAATTATTGGATTTAAAATACTCAAAACAAGTAACATGAATTTGAAAAATCAATAACTTCTCATAGGGATGGCCTCTGACTTTGGAAAATTCAGGGAATGTTCCCAAATTCAGAGGCTTCAAAAGCCCTATGGTCTCATGCCATGGTGAATTTCTTATATGCATGGAGAATTAAAACAATGCAGACAAGTAAATAAATCATTAAAAATAAAATACTTGATGAAATTAAATGATTTCTTTTCCACATTATTCTCCTCTCGTTCACCGAGCAAGAGGGTATTTTTATTTTATTTTTCCGATTTTTCTACACAAAGTTATGCATTTTTGAAGTTTAGGAATTAAATAAATAGAAAAATAACCTATTTTTCTACTTATCCACGCGCGCCGATTCATCCTGGCGACTCCGAAGCTCCACGCGGCGTCTTCTGATTCGGCGCCGCCATCTGACTCAGCGATCCAGGGCCCCGCGGGTCACGTACCAACGCGCTGTCCGACTCAATCCAGACCGTCCACTCGATACACGCTCGATTCGACGGCTCATGGTCATCGTCTACGACTGGTGTGCACCCGTGACCGTCAACCTTCTAACCCTAATTTCTCACTCGATTCTCAACGGATTTTCGTGTTCTTATGCTCTATGGATTCGTCTCGAGGAGACGAACACATCCATACGGTAAACATGTATTTAAATTGACTCAAATTAAATGGAGAATCTCTGTAAGCTCGGGAAGAAGAGTGAGTCCATACCTTTGCTCGCAGAAGTGAAGCTTCGATCCGAGAGTTGTGTCACCTTCGATCGGGTCCAAGCAAGCTCCGGATGAAGTCCCTTGGCTCGGTGAATTGTCTAGCTATGAAAGTGACCACAGCCGATCACAAAGCTTGGAGGCCGGGACAACTGGGTGGCCCTGGAGATGGGGCTTTCAGTGGGAAACTTCTCCTCTTGGTCCGGTGAAGGTGTAGGACCAATCAATTTGGGGATCGATCCACTGTGGAGAAGTGTCCCGGTTTTGTCGTTGAAGCTCGAGCTCAAAATCGAGCTCACTGGAGAGAATTGGGCTCGGAATTCAGTGGGGATCAAGTGCTCTATGTGTGGAGAGTGATCTGGAATGATTTTGGCAGAGTTTCCTTAAGGTTTGGTTCAGCACCTCCCATGGCCGAGAGGGGTGGTGTTTAAATAGAGGTGGCTGGAGAGCCTCACAGGGATGGCCAAGGGTTGGGATCAGCTGCTTAGGTCAAGGGCAGAACAGCCATGGTGGCCATTGGGCATGGGGCAGCTCAGCAAGGTGGAATTCTAAAGTTTGGCTCCTCTCCATGTCTCGGCCATGGAGTTTTCCGGCGACCCAGGCGGCTGGCCTGCAGCATGGGTCACCCTCGAGTCCGGTGGGTCGTGAGTCGGGGTTTAGTGCAGTCAATTGGGCCTTGCAATGTGTAAAGGGGATGGCTTGGAATGGAATGGGGAAGAGGCCATTTTGGCTTGGTTTGGGTCAACCCATCATTTTGGGCTTGGTTCACCCTTCAAGGTGGCTTTGGGTGTTGTGGGGAGTCAAAAGGATCAGCTGGTTTGGCATGGAGAAGTCCTTATCCAAATATATTTGGATTAAATTTGGGTTAAGGTGAAATATGCTTAAGGTTAATGACTTTTAGGAGGTGCTTAAAGGACCTCCTCCTTTTGCCATTTAAGGAGGGTTGACAACATAGAGATCCTCATGGCTTGCCAATGGCTTGCATGTGGCTTCATGGCTCCATGTGGCTTGGGAAAAGATTGGGTCAATTTCATAAAAAGGGATTTTGTGGATTTTGGCATTTTAATGGAAATTGTTATGGGGCTTGATTTGGAATTGTTTAATTGATAAATTAGGACTTTATGAATGATTTTAAATTGAATGTGTGATGAAGGAAAGTGTCATGTGGGCTTTAGATTGATTTGGGCTTTTGAATTCGATGGAAGTGGGCTTTTAGGAAGATTTAAGGGAGTGGGCCTTTAGGTTTAAGAATGAATTCATGGATGGGAATTTTATGAAGGATTGGGCCAAACAAATGTTGGGTTCAGTTCATGGATGTGTCATGAGTGATTTGAAGCAAGTTGGGAGTGATTTGGGTTTGAATTGGGTTGAATTTGGGCTTCCTTGGTGAATGGGTCAATATAGATCAAATTAGGCTAACTTGGGCTAATGTTGGGCTAGGGTTGAAATTGATGTAAAATAAATGTTGGTAAATGTTTATGGGAGTGTTTCAAAGAAGTTTTGGCTTTGTTTGGGTTTTGATTTTGGGGTTTGGGTCTATTTGGGCTTGGTTTAGGTTTAGGTCAAAATTGGGCCTTTTAGCTTTGGGTTGAATTTGAGTGGGGTTTGGGTCCAAATTTTGGGCAAATCATGTTAGTGTTTTGCTTGTGGGGATGTTAGGAAAGGTTTAGAAAATATTTGGGGTTAATTGGAGTTGAATTGGGTTAGTTTTGGGTTAGGTTTGGGTCATGGGTCCAAATTGGGCTTTAAGGCCAAAAGTGAAATTGGATCCAAATGTCAATCAAATTGAACTTGGATTTAGTCTAGATTGGTGTTGGGGATGTTGAATTGAAGTCTAGAATTGAATTGGACCAGAATTTGGGTCAATTGGGTAGGTTTGGTTTGACATTGGGTTCACTTTGGGTTAAAATGAATCAAATTGGGGGTTTTGACAAAAGTGGAGTAAATTGACAAAATTGGCCCATGGTGTAGTTGAACAAAATGAAATTGGGAATATTTGGGATTTTCTGGAATTTCTTGGGAATTTTCTGAATTTTTGGATTTTTTGGCTAAGAGGGGCATTTTGGGTATTTGGAGGGTATTGGGAGGTATTTTTGGAATTTTTGGTATTTTTGGCTATGGATGATCAATTTGAGTAATGTGGGAATGTTTGGGATTGATTTTGAGGAATTTTGGGTAATTTAGGTGATTTTGCAAATTTTGGGTGGTTTCAAGGGTTTTGGGTAGGCTAAGCGGGTGTAGGGTCCCGGGGGTCAAAAATTGAAAATTTGGAAAATTGAAGCTTGGGTGAATGTAAGTGGAATGAAATCATTTTGGTTGAGCCATGAAGCCATATCAAGCTCACATGAGCCATGAAGGGACTCATTTGAGGCATCCACTATGTTGTTCTTAACCCTCTTGCCCGAGGGCTTAGGGGTTAAGGACCATCCATGTGAATCACCTTTATGAGTCGGGAGATCAAGTTGGGTATGGGTGTGGTTTTAGGAGGTGTGTGAAAGTGTAGTGTATAAATGTAGTGTATGTGTAAGTCAGCCCTCACCAGACCAGGCCACCGAGGGCGATCCTAAGGCCAAAGAGTCCTATAGGAACTCATCCTTTAAACTTCCACATTTGATTTCAACCCTCTAGGTGATTAGGGGTCTACGATCAAGTTTGTGGAGTTTGCGGGGAGTTAAGAAGTGGTTTGAAATTTCTAAAGGGTGGGTTCCACTTCTAGTCCTCTAAGATTAGTCAAAGGAAAAGCCTAAGGCTAGATCCTAAGTACTAAAGAGAAGAAGAGGAGACCTCATCAAAAATGAGGTCAACAATGTTAAGGCATTTAAATATTTCAACAAGTACCTAGGTAAAGACTAAAGGAATGATTTTGGTTGTCTACCAGAATCCTAATCCTATAGCTAGTTATTTCCTATGACATCTAGGTTCTCGATTTTTTTAGTTAAGGATGATTTTCTTCATCAAAGAACAATTAAGTTCAATTGTTCTTTAAAACATCTCACCATATCGAGGAAGTGCTTAGAACGAATTCTAAACATCTTTCAATACTTCTGAAATTATTTTGAGTCCAAATGAACTTCATTGTACTGGTGAATTGATCATCCAAGGGTTTAGTTAAGTTTTGTTCCTTTTCTCAGTGAACTAGGATGTTTGATTATCCTATGAGTGAGGTGACATTTCACTTAACACTTCACTTACTAGTTATAATAATTTAAAGCATTCAGAGGCAAGTTAATTTGTTAAAGATTCTTAATGATTTTTATTTAAAGTTGATGATTTAATTTGGACTGATTATATTAATTAATTTAATTTTTTTTTACATTAGGTTTTAAGGTAAAGTTGACTTAAAATTACTTAAAATTTGCAAATTAGATTTAAGTTTGTTTTGAAATGATTCTTAATTAGTTCCAAATATTTTAATTTACTTTTTAATTATTTAATATTTTAGGTTTTAATCGATTGTTAGATTATTTAATGATGTAGGTTTTAATCAAATTAAGAATTATTTACTTTTAATTATTTAATTATTAATTTCACTTATCCTCTTAAGTTTAAGAGTTAAATATTATTAAGTGATTTATTTAGGGATTTTTAAATTAAAGAATTAATATCCTCTTAAGTTATATCCCTATTTTAATAATCCAACTTTAATTAATCTTCCAAAATTTAAATCACTCAATTAATTAAAATTTCATTTTTGGGTTTATTAAAGTGATTAATGGGTTCCTACCCTTCAAGTTCCCAAAGTTTCAATCATCTAAGAGAAGATTAAAATCAGATATTTTACCCCCATTTTGATTAAACCTAAAGTTTTAATTAAGGGTTAAAATCTTTTAATTACCTTTATGCCCCTTTAAGCTTATTTATTTTATAACTCATTAAATTAAGCTTAAATGAACTTAAAATTTTTATGCCACTCCACTCACATGTCAATTAAGACATTAAAGGGCAAAATGTGATTATTCTGAATTTCAGTTATTTATATAATTATTTTTAATGGAAAATAGGGATTTTCAAAGAAAATTCATCAACATGACCAAGGTAAAGTTTCTTTCCTTAATAAAATTATGAGATGTTCCTAATGACTAGAGGACCACTTGGACCAATTTTGGTGATTTTTCAAATTATATTTTATTTATTAGAATTATTTTAAATTTTGGAGTATTAATTAATTATAAAATAAAATAAAAGTTGAAAAATGGATTTTATATTTTTCAAAAATCCCTCTAACCTCAAGAAAGTCAGAGAAATAAATTTTATATTTTTATGATTTTTCTTTGATTTATTAGAATTAATTTAGTGAAAAGGTTGGAAAATCTATTTTTTAATTCAAAAATAGTTTTAAGCATTTAAAATTCAATATCTTTACTTTGAGACTTGGGAAAATATTTGGTTTGTTCCTAAGTGATTAGGGGACCAAATATAAAATTTTTATGATTTTTATTATTTTTATGTTTTTTATTATTTTTTAATTATTAAAAATATTAAAATATGCTTAAAAATGAAAATTTTTAGAAAATTCCAATTTTATTTTTCTTAGACTCCTCTGATACCAGAGAAGTCCTAAAATCCATTTGGATAATTTTTTAAATGTGCTTTTGAAGTTATGAATTTTTAAAGTTTAATTTTGATTATGTGGCTTAATTGATCCATTTAGTGGGGTTAAACATTTCCAATTGACTTCAAGTTTTTATGTGAGGTTCCCCTGATCCTAGAGATCAGTGGAGAATTAATTTCAAGTTATTTTAATGTGTGATTAACTCTAATTAACTAAAGTTCAATTTTGAGTGATCAGGCATATTAGAATTATTTTTAATGAATTGACTCAAACCATAATTATCCTAGGGTTCTCTGGTCCTAAATGACTTCACCAAATTTTTCCGGAATTTTCTGAACAACATGCTAATTTCTGGAATTAAAATGTCAAAAACAGTGACATAAACTTGAAAAATACATAACTTACCATAGGGATGGTCTTTGACCTTGAAAAATTAAAGAATGTTCCCAAGATCAGAGGCTTCAAAAGCCCTATGGTCTCATGCCATGATGAAATGTATACATGCATGGAGAATTAAAATGCTCAAAATAGTATTAAATTAATTAAAAATAAAATACTCAACAAAATAGATCAATCCCTTTTCCACATTATTCCCCTCTATTCACTGAGCAAGAGGGTATTTTTATTTTATTTTTATGATTTTTCTATGCAAAGTTATCAATTTTTGAATTTTCAGGTATTTAAATAAATAAGAAAAATCAGATTTTCCAACTTAAACCAGTCAGCGCCGCGTCAACCTCGGCGGCTTCGAAGCTCTTCGTGTCACGCTCCCATTCGACGCCGCCAACTGAGTCAGCTGCCACGCGCCCCGCTATGCCGCTCCGTCTTCTGGTCCGACTTGACGTTCAACCGATACACAATCGATCGGACGGCTCCTGGTCATCGTCTACCACTGGTGCGTCCCGTGAGCCGTCGACCTTCTAACCCTAATATCTCCCTCGATTCTCAACGGATTTTTGAGTTCTTATGCTCTATGGATTTGTCTTGAGAAGACGAACACATCCATACGGTAAACAGGCATTGAAATTGACTTAAATAAAATGAAGAATCGCTGGAAGCTCGGAAGGGAGAAGAGGGCAATACCTTGGCTCTGAGAACTGAAGCTTCTATCAGAGAGGCTCGGCATGTTCGTTGGAGTCCAAGGAGGCTAGGGATGAAGCCTGGAGCTGTGGTGAAATGTCTAGGCTTGACTTCCACCAGGCCCGATCACAAAGCTTGGAGGCTGGAACAACTAGGTGGTCTGGAGAGGGGGCTTTCACTGGGGAACTCCTTCTCTTCCTCTCGTGAAGGTGTGGGAAGAGTTAATTTGGATTTGGTGAAGTTTCAGAGAGTGTCCTGTTTCTGGCCTGATTTTCACTCGAGAAATCGAGCTCGCCTGGAGATACAGACGAGAGAACAGTGGGGTTCTTCTTCTCAGCCGGGAGAAGTTCGGGAATGATTTGGTGAGGTTTTATTGAGAAAAATTTCAACACTCTTCAACACCTTTCTCATGGCCGAGAAGAGGTGTTTAAATGGCCAGTGGCCATCGGGCCGAGCTAGGGCTCGACTGGTGGGTGGATTCCACTCGCTCGGGTGGAGGGCGAGAGGAGCTCCAAGGTTCGATTTGGCCGAGGTGGCCAATCGGGTGAGCTTGGGTTCGTTTCACTTGGTGGTGGCTCTCGGCTTTGACTCCCTCCGGCTGGCCAGGCCGCCAGCAAGGACAAGGGCGCCGTCCATGGGTCGGTCAACCAAGGAGTAGGGTTTAATGGTGATAAACCAGGCAAGGGGGATTTGGGGTGAGGCAAAAAGGTGGATTTGTCCATTTGAGGGAAGAGATCCCTTAAAATTGGGAACCCTTGGTCCATGGCTCACTTAGCTTGGGCTAGGTGGATCTAGGGTGGTTCCTAGGGCTCACTTAGTGGCTGTGGATAGGTTGGTTTAGCCACATTTGGTTCCATTTGGTTTGGTTTGGTCATGGGTTCAAATTGAATCATTTGAGTTTGGGTTGGGCTAACTTGAGTTAGGTCTTGATTTGGGTCCAAATGTCTTGAGTAATTTTGAAGAGGTGATTGCCATGAAGAACTTTCATGAAGACATGGGGAGGTTTTGAGTTCAATTGGAAGGTCAATTTGGTGGATTTTGGTATTTTGGTTAATTTGGGGAGGGTTGAATCAACTTGGGTCCAAGTTGGGTTAAGGTGGGGTTTAGACCCAATTGAGAGTTTCAAATGGTCTAGGGGAATGTATTGAAGAGTTTCCAACATCAATTGGGAAGAAATTTTAGGGTTTGGCTAATCAATTTGGTAGGTTTAGGGCATGGGTTCACTTTAGGCTAAAATGGGGATATTGGATTTCAAATGGAATTGAACTCAAATATGAATCAATTTGGACTTGGATTTGGTTTTTATTGATAGTAATGATGTTGAATTAAAGTTTAGAATTGAAATTGGGCAAAATTGAGGTCAAATGGGTTGGTTTAGTGTGACATTGGGTCCATTTAGGTTAAAAATGGGTCAATTTGGGGATTTTGATAACAGTGGGTTATTTTGGCAAAATTGGGCTATGGTGTAGTTGAACAAAATGAAATTGGGAATATTTAGGATTTTATAGAATTTTTGGGGAATTTTTGGAATTTTTGGAATTTTGTGCCAAAAGGGTATTTTAGGGTATCAAGAGGTTATTTGGAGGGTATTGAGATATTTTGTTAAATTTAAAAGGTGGGGGTTGTTTCAAAATTATTGTTAGGATTTTTGGGAATTTAGGGTAATTTTTGGGGAATTTTGGAAAATTTGGGGCAATTAGGTAATTTTAGGTAGGTTTGAAGGACCCAATGTCACAACTAGGCATTTGGCAAAAGTTGAATTTTGATCATGATGAAGCTTAAAGTGAGCCATGGACCAAGAAATGTCCACCCTGAACATCTCATGGGTTGTTTCCAACCCTCTTAGCCAAAGAGCTAGGGGTTTGGACTTAGCCACATGAGTGCTCAAATGAACCAGGGGGAGAAATGGGTAAGGATGGTGTGTGTGAGAGTGCAGTGTGTGTAAGCCAGACCTCACCAGGATCAGACCACCCAGGGTAGTCCTAAAGCTTTAACAACCTTATAGGAGCTCACTATTGGTTCCCCATATGGTGGTCTTAACCTTCTAAGGTGATTTAGAGGTTTGCAATCATCCAAGTGGGGTCCCAAGAGGAGTCAAGAAGTAGCTGAATTTCTAAAGGGTGGGTCCCAATTCTAGTCCTATAGGATAGTCAAGGAGAAAATCTTATGGCTAGATCCTAAGAAGTACTAAGGAGAGAAAAGACCTCACCAAAATGAGTTCAACAAGTTCTTGCTGCCATTATAAAAGACAATAACATATCTGCATAAGCAAGATGACTAATCAGTAGATTGAATTTCTTTTGATATTGGACATAAGCATTATCCTATTGTACTTGATTTATCAAGTTAGAGTGGTAGTCAAAAGCCAAAATGAAGATATAAGGAGATAAGGGGTCTCCTTATTTGATTTCCCTACCAGCTTTGAAAAAGCCATGAGTGCTTCCATTAATCAAAATGCTATAATAGTTATTTTCCAGCCATTTAGAGATTAAATTGCAAAATTCAGAATTAAAGCCTCTAGCAGCTAAGACATCAAGTATAAAAGACCAATTAATATAATCAAAAGCTTTAGAAAGATCCAGTTTTAGATTAATATTTAATCCTCTACAAGGCTTATCAATATCAGCAAGAAGCTTTTGAGCAAGAAGAATATTCTCACTAATGCATTTACCTTTAACAAATGTATATTGATTCTCTGAAATCAGATCCACCAAGAAGGGTTGAAGCCTATCCACAAGCACCTTGCTGATGATCTTAGAAAAAGTAGAAGTAATACTAATTGGTCTAAAATCTTTCCAGCAATTCTTACTTCTATCTTTAGGTATTAGTATAATGGTAGAAGATGCAAAATACTTAGGCAGATTAAACCCTTAAAAGAAGGCATGTATAGCAGCAACAACATTCTGCTTTATAATGTTCTAAAACTGTTTGTAGAATTCAGAAGAAAATCCATCTGGCCCAGCTGTTTTGTTACCATCCATTGAGTTAATAGCAGAAAAAATTTCATTTTCAATAGGTAGATTGTTTAAGAGATCCCCATTTCCTTTATATAATTTATTTTGCAGCAGATGAGCAAAAAATAAGGAAGAATTAGAAGAACTAGAAGGCTGAAAAAGAAAATAGTTTTTGGAAATAAACAACAGCATCCTCAACAATTTCTTGGAAATCTTATAACCATCCATTAGTAGAAGAATTAATATTCAGAATAGTATTAAGAGATCTCCTATATTTGATAACAACATGAAAGAACTTAGAGTTCCTATCCCCAAATAAAAAATGATTTGCTGTTGCTTTTTGTTGAAGGAATAATTCCTCTTGAAGAATAGCAGAATTCAGCCTTTCATTTGCCACCAATAAATCTTGTTCAGGACAAAAACCATCTTCAACATATTTTTCAAGCTTAGAAACCAAATCTTCAGCATACCTGATATTTGAATTTATATTGCCAAATTTATTCCAATTCTAGCTAGTCAAAGCCTTAGCCAGCTTTTTCTGAATCTGCCATAATTGAATAAGAGGCTTTGCATTTAAGTAATCCTGTGGAATGCTCCAATTATTTTCAATTAATTTACTGTAATTAGGATAAGAAGACCACACATTTAAGTATCTAAAGCTGGCTTTATGAACAGTATTTGTAAAAGCAATTTTAATAAGCAAAGGAGAGTGATCAGACCCCAATCTAGCAAGATGCTGAACTTTGGAAATGGGGAACAAATCAAGCCAGGCCTTATTATCAAGAATTCTATCCAATCTTTCATAAATACATCCTCTTTTCCAAGTAAAGGGAGATCCTTCAAATCCAATATCAAATAGATTAGCATCCTTAATTTGATAAAAAAAAGACAAGCACATGATTAAGATTTGGGTTCCTTTCCCCCTTTTTTTCACTAGGATGAGCAATACAATTAAAATCTCCTCCAACCATCCATCCCTCATTAATATTGTGCCCTATAATTTGTAATTGAGACCAAAGATCTACTTGTTAGCTTTGGAATATGAAACATAAACAAAGGAAGCATAACCTTTAAAAGGATCAAGTTCAAAATGGACATGTAGAAATTGAGGATGATCCACCAAGATATCAACTTTTAACTCTTTTCTATAAAAAAGCTAGATTTTATTGGAAGAGTTAAAAATAAGATTATAACCAGAGAATTTTCTAGTAAATTTGTCCAAATTTGATTTAACCATTGGTTCAAGAAGAACCACCACCCAACATTTGTAAACCCTATTTAGTCTTAGTAACCTATTAAGGGAGCCAAGGTTTGCAACTCCCCTAATATTCCAACAGAGAAAATTAAGCATGTTGGGTAGATCTGCCTCCTCTAGTCAGCCTAGAGAAGGAAGATGCAGAAGGACTAGGTGGAATAATGTTCTCAGTAGATAAAAGATCAGTAGACTTCTTCTTTTTACTTCTTTTCACCACCCAATCATCATTGAGTTCATTACTAACAAGAGCCATATTATTCTTGATATTAGGATTCTCTTGTGGTTTATAGTTAAATACTGGATTATTCATAGCTTAAGGCAAAACTTCTTTAGATAAGTAATGATTACCAGTACTAACATTCTAGAAGAATCAGGAATCCCTTCATCAATTAATTCAGGTTCCACAGTAACAACTCCCTTATTTAATCCCTGCACATTAGGAATGACAGTATAATTATTTGAGATAGGTAAAACATTACCAAAAATGTTTTGAACATCAAAATCTACATTCAGAACTTCAGCTTGAATGTGGACATCCCCCTCAGCAACCTCATTCTGAATAACATCAGGTACCACAATAGAAGGAATATCACCAGAAGAAGTAGCATTATCAATAGGTGTAGTCATTGTCTCAGGGTCAATGACATTAATATCAGAATTATCAACCATAAGAACAGCCTTAGAATTAATATTCTGAAGTTGAGTTGAATCTTAAATTGGATTATTAATGTTCATAGCAGGATCCACAGTTCCAATAGATTTCAAGTTTTGAATCCCCACATCCAATGATCCCCCAGCCAATGATCCATCCTTAACAATTAAAGAAGAATTGACATTCTTAATCTTGTCAGGTTTAAGATTAGGCTTTAACCTATAATAACCTTCTTTGGAATGCCCAAACATCCTACAATGATAACAATAAGAAGCTCTATGCTCCATAATAATAGGCTGCCAATAGCCATTGTGTGGTGAACCAAGCCAAATTTCATCAATATCAGGAAGAGTAATATCTCTTTCAATAAGAATTCTAGCCAAGGATGGCCTAGATAAGTTGAAGGTAGACATATCCAGTTATAAAGGCCTTCCAAGAGCAGTCCCTATAGCATAAATAACTTGATGATTAAAAAAATGCAGTTTCAAATTGGGTAGTGTATACCAAATAGGAACAATAGGAGCTTCTTGATTAGGATCATAATTATGAGACCATTTCAAAATATTCATATACCTTCCCTCCGTCATGATGAACTTCCTGGAAAAAAATATTAGCATAATCCTTCTCCTTTGAACGGTGGATCATTATGTGCCTACCATCAAAAAGGCCAACCTTCCAATTCCCTACCAGCTTTAGTCCTTCAAATACTTTTCTAATATTATCCATTTTTTGATGCCCATACTGAAATTTACTAATTAAGGTGAATTTGTGAACATCCACCAGTGAAGAAAGTTCATAATAAAAAAAAATAAGAGCTGGTTTGCCCCCCTTTTTGACCACTTGTTTGATAAATTGACATCCCCCTTTTCCAGCAGCCATATCATGATAAGCTTAAGGAAAGATCAATTTATCATGTTGGTCATTTAAGCCAATACCAGCAACTTCAAGAAATGAAGCCTTACCAGCACCCAGTGAAGGAATATCAGCCATGAGAGCCAAAATCAAGAACAAGAAGAATACAGTAAGAACCTCAAATCAAGAAACCGGATCAGGAGAATGGTAAGAACATCAATCAGGAGACAACCCAGATCAACCAAAGATGAAAAAACTCTCAACTAGAGAATCAAGAACCCAGAATTTTGAAAAAAAAAACAAACCCGGGAAAGCAGAAATCAACAGCAAAGAGGTTTGAAACTAATAGAATTAATTTTAAAACCAAAAAAACCAGGACCAATCAATCAAAAAACTCAACAGAACCAGAAGGGATTTGAAAATCGCCTCGAGAACCCTCCTTAAAAATCGCTCCATCTTTCAAAATTATATATATATATATATATATATATATATATATATATATATATATATATATATATATATATATATATATATTCCAAAAAGGAGCAACAGTGGGCTCCTTACATGTTAATAACAAGTGGAGAGTACAAAACCAAAAATGGAAAGGCTCCAGCTAACATCAATACCTAAGGAGTCCACTCCCAAAAGACCACAAAACAAGAAAGCCAAGATTGTGTGTGTGTGTGTGTGTGTGTGTGTGTGTGTGTGTGTATATATATATATATATATATATATATATATATATATATATATATATATAATATTAGTTTAAAGTGGGTGGGTGAATCCCAACAGCACCCAAATCAAAACAAAAAAGAAAACCATAGGGACATTCCCTTCAGGATAAAGTGAAGGAAAAGGAACCACCAACATCTTAGAAATATGGGATTGTCTCCACTCTAAGATGTGGAAGTTGCAGCTTGTCTCCATTAATTAAAATTTTGAGGTCAATGGGAGGGGGGGTTGTAAAAACTAACACCTGCTAGGTTTTTGCCCCCATAACTGCTAACCAATTAGCCACTTTATTCCCCTCCCTGAGAATTGAAGGAATGGTAAATTGAGTGGGTTAAGGCTGGTTTATTTGTTTTCTCCAATAGTCTTGCATCCAGGTTGTAGACTTATCTTGCTGTAGAGTGTTAAGGAGAACAGTGGAATCGACTTCTAGCCAAAGATTCGACCAGTTGGCAATTTTGGCTAAATGCAAAGCATACACCACAGCAATAAATTCAGCATCAAGGGCGTCTCTAGCTTCCACGAGTGCATAGAAGAAAAGAAGGCGATTACCTTGGGAGTTCCCGAAAACTCCCCCACTCCAGCATTGTCCTTGGAGAAACTGCCATCTGTATTGATTTTGATGGTTGGGTTAGTAGGGGGGTTCCAACTAACCAATTTAACTTTTTTACCAACAGCAGGTGGGAGCTCAATTTGCAGCAGATTGGAGAAACCTTTGTGTTTGATAATTTTGTGTAGATATGTTTTACAGTTATTGACTACTTTGTCCACAGTGGCAGTGATCCCATCGAATTTGGCACTGTTTCTGGCCATCCACAGAAACCAAATAACAATGCAGTGTAGAGTATGAATTTTCTGATTTCTCCAATTCATCCAGTGTTTATGAAATTTTTTCCATCTATAGGTTTGGTTCTCCCAGCCATTGGTTAGTTGCAGCCATAAAGTTTTGGAAAAGGAACAACTAAAAAAAAGATGAGAGATAGATTCTTCCTGCTAGTGGCAGAGCACACATTTAGAAGGCCCCCTAAGGCCTTTCAGTTTAAGTATATCATCAGTGGGGATGAGGCCATGGAAAGTTCTCCAGCACAAAAAAGACATGGAAGGTGACAAAAATTTATTCCAGATGGAGTTTCCCCAGGAAACTAAGGGCCAGCTGAATAGACTCATGTAGATAGTTTTAGTTATATTCTGGGTGTGATGGTTACTCCAACTGACTTTATCAGGAACATTTCGATCAAATTTGATAGAAGAAATCTGCTTAGCTGAGTGGTCCTGTAAAATGGCTTTAAGATGGGGAAGGGACCAGTTGCACCCATCCCAGAAATCACAAACCTTAGTAGAAAAATCAGAAAAATTGCCCCTTGCAATTAGCCAGTCCTTGGGGCACCAATTATCCAGCCAAAAATTCACTTCACCCCTCCCCAGATCCCAGATAAAATGATTCTCAGCAGAATTCCTCACCTTGAGTAAATTGACCCATATTCTGGAGTCACCTAACTTCCTGACCACTTGAGTAGGGTGGGAGTACCTGCAGTATTTACCCATCATATATTTAGCCCATAGAGAGGTTTGGGCTCTGAAATTAATCCATAATTTGCACATGTTGACATGCTGAATTTGAGGAAAACTTTTAAAGCCGAGGCCTCCGAGTGAAGCTCGGTTTTGTGACTTTTTGCCAAGATGTCCAATGCTTTTGGGTTCTCTGACCAGCCCATAGAAATCTGTTAAAAGCCCTTTCCAATTGCAATTGGGTGCTTTTCTTCATAGAAATCATTTGAAGAAGATAGGAGGGGAAGGTTGTGAGGATACTCTTAAGGAGTGTAATTCTACCTCCATTGGATAAGAATGAATTGGTCCAACAGCTCAATTGAGAGTTAACTTTGGTGAGAATCTCCTCAAAATGGATTTGTTTGGTACTACCCATAGTGAGAAAGACACCCAGGTATTTAAAAGGAGGGGTACTGCATTTGAAACCAGTGTATTCCAGAATCCATTGCTTGACCTGAATAGGTGTCAACTTGGAGAATACTAATTGACACTTCTTAGGATTGAAAATTATTCCAGAATGTTGTTGGAAGGAGTCTAAGCAGTGTTTCAGCTTTTTCACAGCAGTTTTATGGGCACTAGAGAAGACTATGATATCATCTGCATAGAGGAGGTGAGAAATAGCAATATTTGATTTATGATGGTACCTGGCAAAGCTTTTGTTCAGAATGGTCTAATCAATCATCCTTGAGAAGTAATCAGCTGCTAAGATGAAGATGATAGGAGATAGTGGGTCTCCCTGCTTTAATCCTCTAGTGGCATGGAAGATGCCTCTGGCATTCCCATTAATTAAAATAGAGTGTTCATTAGAATGGAGCCACCTGGAAATGAGATTGCAGAAGCTGTTCTTTGGAAACCTCTAGCAGTCAATACATCATCAATGAACTCCCAACTAATGGTGTCATAGGCTTTTTGGATATCCAATTTGTATATGAGATTACCTCCCCTATGAACTTTATCCAAATCTAGCAGTAATTCCTGGGCAAGTAACACATTATCAGTGATTGACCTGCCCTTAACAAAAGCTGATTGATTCAGGCAGATTAGCCTATCAAGATGAGGATGAAGTCTCCCCACAATTATTTTGTTGATTGTCTTACTGATTACAAAAGTCAGGGAAATGGGTCTAAAATGATCCCAGTTTTGCATAAGATTGTTTTTGGGGTTCAGCACAATGTTTGAAGCACAAAAATAACTGGGAAGTGATTTACCAAGGAAGAAACTTTGGATAGCTGCCACCACATCACCACCAACCAGCTTGCCATTCCTTCGATAGAAGTACGCGAGTGTAGCCATCAGGTCCTGCGAGTTTTAGAACTATCTATTGAGTTAATGGCATTCCAGATTTCTTGTTCAGTTGGGATAGCGAGTTAAATCAAGTACATTAGTGTACTTGTAAGTTGTCTGGAAAAGAGATTTATCAATAGGCAATGCGGTTGCAGGAGGAGAATTGAGCGGCCTATCAAAATATGTGACGACATCCAAACGATATCAGTGTCATCCAGGTGTTTCCTGCCATCAGCTGTGTGAATAGAGTGAATATTATTGTATTTCCTTCTGTATTTTATACAGGCATGGTAAAACTGAGTATTTCTATCACAATGAATAAAATGGTTCAAAGCAGTTTTTTGTTTTAGATACTGTTTCAACTTATTAGTAGCCACCAGTAAATTATTTTGTGCAGTAAAGTATTGCTCATCTGTGGCAGTACCTGCTTGGATTTTAGACTCTATTTGATTTAGCTCCTTCTCAGCCACTTGGACAGCTTCATGGAGGTTCCCTATATAATTCCAACTCCATTTCCTAAGAGCTTTGCTGAGAGTTATCCGCAGCTCTGCTTAATCTAGTGAGGGGATCCGGGTGATCGAGCACGATGCCGGTTTTCTGAACAATCTTGTGGAACTCAACATAGGAGGACCAAACATTAAGATATCCGAAAGGAGGGGAGTATTAGAGCGGCTGGGGGAGGTAATGGATACAAGGAGAGGTACGTGATCGAACCAGCAAGACTTAGGTGAGTAACATAAGTAAGAAGCCAATTAGAGAGCCAAAGATTGTTAACCAACATCTCGTCGAAGCCTCTCCCAAATGTTCCCTCTCTTCCGGGTAAAGCGAGGTCCTCTAAACCCAAGGTCATATAGATTGGCTGCAAGAATATTATCATTTAAAATAGTCATATTAGAGAGCTTGGGAGGTCTACCCCAAATTTTTTCACTTGAAGACCCCACACTATTAAAATCACCACCAACTATCCAGGGAGAGTGTAATTGGACACTGATGTCCTGGAGCTGAGTCCACGAGAGCAGTTTATCATCCTTTTTACATCCAGCATACACAAAAGTTGTTGTACCATCCCTACCATTAATCTGAAAGGAAGAATGTATAAATTGCTTGTTGTCAATAAGGATAGACCAGGTCACCTCTTTTCTACAAAAAAATCCAAATTTTATTATTGCAGTTAGCATAATGGTTGTAACCATGTAGCTTGCGATGATTTACGAGGGTGTTTATTTACCAATGGTTCCGGAATGGTAATGCACCATAATTTATATTTCATGTTTAAATGTAACAGTCTTTTAAAAGACAAGGGGTTAGAAATACCCCTTATATTCTAGCAGAGAATGTTTATCATTAATTGGAATGAGAATTAAATGAGGGTTGAGATCTAGATATAGATCTCCCCCTAGTAACAGAAATTCCAGCTAACTCCTCCATAGAAAGATGAGTTCCAAGTTTTTGTACTTCACTAAGATTATTCTTCTTCTTTTTCCTAGAGGTTTGGGTGTGCCATTTGCCTTCCATTGCCTTCTGCATATCACTAACTTCAGCATTAGAGGGAGCCTGGGTATCTAGTTGCTGCTCAGTAGATTGAGTGGGTGTGACTATTCTGACTTCCTCTTCCTCCCTTCTGCACCTATGAAACTGGGCATCAGTTGGAGATCTACCCCCAAAAGGAGAGTCAAAATCATCTTCAGAAGAAACAGTCCTAATTAAAGTTCTCCCAGAATCTGCTAGAGGGGTGCATTCATTCACATTGACTGTGTGTTCAAAACTCTTCTCCCCAACAGTTGGGGGGACATAATCAACTGGTACTCTCCCCACATCTGTTGGAGGAGTAAACTTAGTTTGGGTGACTGTATTCACAGTATCTCTCCTTTCCCCTAAGCCCTGCTGCACTAATACAGAGGCATTGATATCAACGAGTGACTTATTTTGAGTTTCCTTTCTTTGTGGATCTTCTAGATAGAGGATGAATTATATAACATTTTTCAATTGTATGTCCAAACATTTTGCAATGAGAGCAGTAGTAGGGTTTTTACTGCATTATAACTTCTTGCCATTGTCCTTCCTTAGCTGATCCAATCCAAATTTTCTTGACCTCAGGTAGTGAAATATCTCTCTCAATCTGAATCCTAGCCATTTCAGGTTTAGCTTTATTAATGGTAGCAGCATCCAGCCTTAAGGGAGTTCTAATAGACCTCCCAATTTGGAAAAGAGCATCCTGATTGAAATATCTGTAAGAAAGATTAGGCAGTTTAAACCAAATTGGCACTATGGGGGGGTCCTTGCTAGGATCAAAATATGCTGTCCATTTGATTATTTTCATCTCAACTCCTGCAATACTCACCAATTGTTTAGCAAATAACATATCATAATCCTCTTCAGCAGTGAAGTTGATAAGAATATGCTTTCCATCCAACAGCCCTAGCTTCCAATTTCCTTGAAAATTCAGGGATTCAAAATATTTTCTCACTAGCTCCATCTTGGGATGCCCCAAACTAAATTTCCCAATCAATGTGAGTTTAACTTCAGCATCTAGATCAGCCAATTCCTTGTCAGTTAAGATCACAGCAGGGTGGTCATCCTTCTTATCCAGTGGTCTGATAAATGGACAGGTGATTCTTCCAGCTGCTGCTTCATGCAGTCTCTGTGGAAAGATCAGTTTGGAAGGATCTGAGATAGAAGGGGCAGATCCAACAACACCAACATAAGTGGCCTTTGCCCATTCAATATTGGTAGTAAGATCAATGGGGTGGGCCATCAATCCACCAGCCACAACCAGATGGTCACCAATGGAACAGTATAACCAGAACAATAAAAACTAGAAAATAGAGAGCCTGCAACAAAACAGTGGGCAAAGAACCAGAAAGAAGCCAAAACTGAAGGAGATCTCCAACAGCCCTTAGAGCAAGAATAGCCTCCCCAAGATGAAAACAATATCACAGTAAAAATTTGAAATTCAGGGAGCCCGGGAACAGCAAGAAATAGCAAGAGAAGCAAAATAGGAGCCCAAAAACACTTCACCACCAGACCAGCTCCTACCAGACTTACCTGCACCACCACCCACCAAGCCGCTGCCGGCATGGTCATGCTAGAAACCCTAGCAGAGCACTCCTTGCCTCCAACATCTTATTTTATATATATATATATATATATATATATATATATATATATATATATATATATATATATATATATATATATATATATATATATTATTGTTGAACAATAGGGGAATTGCACACCCCAATTCCCTTAAGAGGCTCCTACAGTTTACTATGGTGCATAAAAAATTACCTATGGTTTCTAAGCATTCTTAAAAAAATTCTTTCGAAGTTCCATGGATTCAAGTCTTATGCGATTCTCAGCAACAAAATATGGATTATTTGTAAAAAAAAGCTAACATGGTCTAGCCTCTTGGATCATGCACAAATTTTCATTTAAACTTCCAAATTCAAGAATTTTGTACTTGAACTACTTTTGTTTATGCTGGTTCCACCACCATAGAGAAGAAGGAGCTATGGGAAGCCATTATCTCCCTCAGTCATAACATAACAAATAAATTAGTGATTGGTGAGGTTTTTAATAGTATTAACTCCCCTAATGAAAAGAGAGGGGTATACTGGCTTTACTTTCTAACATGACTCATTTTTATGACAGTATTAATGAAGCTAGGCTTTATGACTTTGGTTTTCAATGGCTTGACTATACATGGAGAAGGGGTTACAACATGGGAAGGTTTGGATAGATTCCTGGTAAATGATGTATGAATGCAAAAATATCTATACACTTCTATCACACATCTGACAATGGCTACTTCTGTTCATGGTCTTCTATTACTATTAGTTTCTTATGCTATAAAGAAGAAAAATACCACTTTCAGATATTTAAATGTATGCCCCTCACACCATGATTTTCAGATATTTTTAGTAATGCTTGACAAGGCATAAAACACCCAAACCCTTGGGTTAAACTGTGGCAATTACAAAAAGAAGTTGGTACTATCTTAAAGAAATGGAAATTGGACTGCTTTAGTAATTTGTTTACTCAGGTTTAAATTCCTGAGAAAGAGGTTAAAATTTTGGAGATGTGGGTTTAAGTGGATCTTGCAGAGGAAGCTGCATCGTTTGAGGCTGATGAAAAATTGCTTGCTACCCTTTCCATCCATGAATCCTTCCTCCGACAAAAATTTGTTGCTGCCAAATTTACAGATGCCATCAGAAACTATAGTTATTACCATTCTTGTATCAAATTTATAAGAAAGTTCAATGCAGTTCATAAAATTGAGGATAGATTGGAGTTGACTCTTAAACTCAGGCAGTGGGGGAGGTGGCTAGAAAATGACTGGACTAAGCTTAGGAAGGTTGCAAATGGCTCTTGAATGATTTTGGCAGGTCTTTGCTAAGGTTCTGGATCATCTCCCCTTTGGTCGTGAAGGGGTAATTCTCATAGCCATGGCCAAGGGGTGGAGCTCGAGCTCTGATTGGTTGGTGTCATTCAGCTTTGAGTGAGGGCTAAGCGGCGCACACACCCAATGGGAATTTACCACAAGAGATGTTCCAATTTGGAGTCAAATGCTTGGTGGAGGCTCTTAATTTGAAGCTTTCTGGTGACTAAGGGCCATGGCAAAGTTAGTGGCTAGGGTGGTCAGGGGAGCCAGAGGAAGTCTTAATTATAATTAATTTGGTGGCTTGATGGCTGGTCACAAGTATCTATTTGGTTTAGCCAAATATGGGAAGAGATACCCTAATTTAAGGGACCCTTGGTCTATGGCTCATGTTTGTTGGCTAGGTGGATCTTGCTAGGTACCTTGGCCTCAAATGTTAGCTGTGGTGACCATGGTTTGTTCAATTTCAATGGATTTGGTCTAATTTAAAGTTTGGGTCCAAATTCGGGTTTTTGGTTTAGATTTGGGTATAGGATGGGTTTGGGTTAGGATTTGGGTCAAGAGATTAATCAAATGGGCTTGGATAATTGTCATGAGGAGTTTTGAAAGGAATTGAGCAATTTTGAATTGGTTTGGAAGTTCAATTTACTGGAATTTGGCTAATGGTTAATTTTGGGGCATTTAGGCAAGATTTAAGATTTGCCTTGAAATTGGATTCAATTGGGTTAGAATTTGATTTCAAATGTGCTTGGGCATGATGACACGTGATTATGATTTTAAATTAGGGACAATTGATTGATCATGAAGTTCAATTTGATGAATTTTGTGGATATGGCCATTTTGCGGATTTTTGAATTGGGCTTAGAATTTGAGTTTGAAATTGGGTTCAATTGAGCATCAATTTGGTTTTTATTGGGCTTAAACATGGTGAAGTTTGATTTGGAAGTAAAATTGGGACAATTTAGAATCAATTTGGTGAAAAGTGGGTGTGTTTTGGTCATTTTAGTCCTTTAGTGGTAATTTGGGAATTTTGGTTAAATGGGTCAATTTGGGTAAAATTAGGGTCAAGAAGTGGTTCAAATTGATTTTGTGGATATTTAGAGTGATTTTTGGAGATTTTGGGAATCTTTGGATTTTTTGGGTATGAAGGGTGTTTTGGTAATTTTGGAAATTTTGGGGGCATTTTAGGAATTTTGGGAATTTTGAGGTATTATGGTCAATTTGAGTGTTTCGAATAATTTTATATGATTTTTTAAGATACTTTGGAAATTTGGGTAATTTTTGAGAAAATTAGGGTTTCAGGGGTAATTTGAAAATTTTGGAAAAGTTTGGGGGTTGGGATTAATTGAAAATATTAATCATAGAAATAGCTTTATTGAGCCATAAGACTAAGGGAAATCTCATTTCGAAACCCCCAGTGTTGATCTTAGCCAAACCCTAGCTCAGGACTAAGGATTTAGGAGACCACCCACAAGAGTTTCCAAGGGAGGAGAACCAAGCTAAAGGTGATTGGTTTAGGCTTTAGGTTGTGAGTGAAGGCAAAGGGTTGTGTTTGTGTACATAATTGACAAAGGACACACCACCCAGGGTTAACCCTAAGGCCAAGAAATCCTATGGGAACCCTTATTGTGCTCTCATGTTTGGCTCCATCCTACTAAGTGCTAGAGGTTAGAACCAAAAATATGGAATTCCAAGAAGAGTAAAGAAGTGCTTGGAATCTCTAATGGGGTAGGGCTCCATCACTAGTCCTCTAGGATAGTCACAAGAAAGTCCTATGGCTAGATCCTAGGCTCCTAAGGAAGAGAGACTAGAACTCAACAAAAGTGATGTCAACAACTTGTTACTGTTAATTGCTAATATCAGCCTCTATCCATTTACATATATAATCATTTTTATCATTTTGTTTCTCGCAAATGTGGTGATCATATATGGTGTAAATTTTTCAAACCCAAAATCACTTTTTTTGTTGGATATTATTTTAAAATCTTCTTCCTATAAATAACATTCAAAAGCTAAAAGGACTTAAAGGCCCATCATGGTGTATTCTCTACAAGCAGAAAGAAGAGTTTGTTTATTAATAGTTTTTTGGCTGTAAGTTTGCCCAATCTATTTTGAGCCACCTACTTGAACAAATTGCTTCTATTAAGATAAATTTGATTTGGTGGAATCATATATTCTGTTGGGAGGATTGGTGTGAGAGGAAGCTTACACCTATCCCTTTTCCAATTGCTTGGTTTATTTGGATGGTCAAGTACAGTCTCAAATTTGAAGAAGTCTGTCTTACTGGAATCAAGGTTACTAGTAACTGTGTTGCTTATTTCAAAAGAATGATCAAATATAGTAATTCCCATATGTTCTAAACCTACCTGATTCTGATTTGAAGATGGAATCTTAGTTGGTGACTAAAGTAGTCCTGTGGAAGAAACCACCTATTCACTGGATTAAAGTGAAAAGTGATGAGAGTTTATACAAATGGATGCTGGTATTAAAGGAGACTTTAGAAATTAGAAATATTTACTGTACTTTTAGTCTCTAGTTTATGCCTTGGATGGCTTGGAAGCAAGAGCAATGGCTATCCATTGGGCTTTAAAATTGGATGTTAGGTGTGGTTGGTATTATCTGTGGATTGAATCAGACTCCATGTCATTATTACAATTACATGAAGGGTTTTAGGGGCAACCTTGGAATCTAATACGTTGGATCAACAAAATCATCCTCAATCATGCTTTAAGACTTGATTTATGGAATAAATTTATGTCATCGGGTTATAAATTGAATAAGAATTTGATGGTGGGGAGTGATTTTAATACGATCACCTATAATGCTGAGAAAAATGCTGGAAGGACGGTTGAGCTTAAACTAATATTTGGTTTCAATGAGAAAATACATGAGGCTAATCATTTTTATTTGGAATTTACTGACCCTATATTTTTCTAGAGGAGGGGAAGAGTTTTTAAATGACTAGATAGAATATAGGAAAATCAATGTTGGTTATCTAATTTTCATATTACATATGCCTTTTACCTACCTAGCATAAGCTCAGACCATAAACTAATGTTTTTGAGCTTATCTTTCTTTGATAAACCAAAATTTTTCTCATTTCAAATTCCTCAACATTTGGACCAATCATGAGAATTTTATACACTCTATAGAAAGAAGCTGGGAGACCTTTTAAACTAGTAATGCATGGTTTTATTTATGGAAAATGAATAAAAAGACTGCTAAAGAACTCAAAACTTTGAAATGGGAGGTTTTTTGGGATCTATAGATCGAGATTATAAAGGTTGAAGAAGAAGTCGATAGGTTGGGAGAAATTGTCATGCAAGATGACTGAAATTGGGATGAATTAATTGAGGAACACAATAATTTTCTAAGATCTGTGAAATGGGAGGAGGATTTCATTAAGCAGAGAGCCGGTAAACTTCTTCTTTTGGAGGGGGATAGAAATTCTCAATAATTTCATGCATGTGTTAAGAATAAGAGGAGATTCAACACAATTGTGAAAATTAACGAAAAAGGAAGGGTTGGTTAACTACATAGGAGGAGATATGTAAATTTTGAGTGAATTTTTTTAAAAATCTTCTAGGTAAAGGGGGGATACACATCCAATATGTTTGAATCATCTACGAAACCAAGTTCAATTAATGGTACTCTCAATCTTATTGCACCACTGAATGATATTGAAATCTGAGAAGCTATAAACTTGATTAAGAGTGATAAAATAGCATGCCATGATGGCTTCATTGTTGAAATTTATAAGGTTTTTTGGAACATTATAAAAATTTATTTCATCTCTGCTGTAAGGAACTTTTTTTGGGGGAGGAGGGGTGTAATTATTCTCTAATTTGACTATTGTTTGTGTGCCCAAAGGAAAGGGAAAAACTATTTGAGATCACTTTAGGCTCATCTGTCTCCCAACAGTGATCTCTAGGTATATAGTAACATCTTATCAAACATATTGCAAACCCACCTTTCTACCCTGACTTATTTAAAGCAATATGAACTCATAAAAGTAAGGAGTATCATTTATAATATTTTATTAGCTCATAAATTATGTATGACCAAGATAGAAAATAGAGAGGTGGAAATTTAATTATCAAACTAGACTTAAAAAAACATATGATTCACTTTGCTCGGATTTTATAATGGAGAAGCTGAAGGGGAGAGGATTCCAAAAAAAACTTTTGCAATCTTGATAAAAGATGGATGTCTGGAAATCACTATTTTGTTCATATAAATGGGGAGTCTCATGGATTTTCTTACTTCTGGTTGAGGTATCAAATAAGGTGATTCACTCTCTCCTGCAGTTTTCATTTTGGTTTTTTATTGTTTTTCAACAATGGTTAATGATTTACAAAGTAACTGCTAGGAGACATAATATCATCATAAAGTCATAATGATGATTAGCCACCTTGCTTATGCAGATAATGTTATCCTATTCAATAATGCAAGCAAGTATCAAGTGAAAAAGGTTAATAAATTCTTGTTAAATTTTTTGAAGATATCAGGTAAGAACCTTAAACTAAATAAATGTTAAATTTTTTTCGGTAAGCATGTGAGACTGACTTTGAAAAGCTTGGTTAATAATTATACCAGCCTTTCGGTAGCTGAACTGCATCTTAATAATATGGTGGTAAACTTGTTGATTGGTAGATGGACACAAATAATATTTGATGACATTGTATGTATAATTAAAAATAGAATTGGAGAGTGGACCAATTCATTTATATCCTTTGGGGGAAGTCTCGCCTTGCTTAGAAGGGTTACGAGCACTATTCCTCCTAATGGGCTCCCAATTATTCACTTAAAAGCTAGCACACAATTAACGCTTGAAAAATTGCTCAATACGTTTTTATGGACAGGTTGTACTACTTCCAAGTATTTCTATACTTTGGAGGCTCATGAAAGTGCACTTGTCGTATCAGTAATATCAAATTTTTGAGTTTGGCATGTTGATCCCATATTAAATGAAAGAATTTAATCTTAAGAAAAGTTCTAGACTACTAGTTTTGTTAAGAAAAGTCCTACAAGTGATCCTACTGTATTTTGTGCAATTATAAGTTCAAATCCTACACAACTAATCCTAACTACTTGAGTTCAATTATGACAATCAAGTTTTAAAGACACCGTCCTTTTTAATGATTTAAGTGGATTATAAGAAATGTAAATGCAAATTATAAATATAGCTAGTGATAAATTGGAGCAACTCTCATCTTCACCCTCACCTGAGTGTGTAATGAAGATTGGTTAAAATGACTTTAATTCTTTAAATCCCATTTTGAACCCATCAAAGAATATCTCCCTAACATTTTCATATCTCTATGAACTGATTGCACCATACCCCTTATTTCAATGTGACTATCCTTGTTGAATCTACCATATCTCTCCCGATCCATCACAACACATTTCAACTATTCACTTGGCCAAAATGAAAGGAAAATGAAGATATGAAGGTTATGCATCACATTAAATAATTAAAAACATATTTTAAAACATTTTACACTACTAATCCTCCTACTTAATCATCACAAGGTAAGGTAAAAATCTTCTACTCAGAGAGAATAGAGAACAAACCACAAAGCTTCATTGAAAAGAAGAGAATTCATTATATGAAGTGTTTAAGGAAATAAGAAAATAATACACAATCACTTATCTTCCTCTTCTTTACAACAACTTGAAGATGTTCCACCAAATGCTTCCCTGTCTAGTACTTGTGAAGTTTTTCCCTACCCTTAACTCAAGGGGAAGAAGTAGGAATTTATAGCACACACAACCTTCTCCTTACTTTACAGCTAAATTCTCCCCAAAATACTTAACCTAAACCTAACTTTCCATCCTCCATTCATAAGTTATGATCCTTCCTTTTATAGACTCCTCTCCAGTAGCATAAATTTTTTCTTCAGCCATCTACACAACTTCCCATGATAGGTGATTGAAGCACTAAAAAATGCCCCAAGAAGTTGCTGACGCCTAGAAGCCCAGGTTCTGGTGCCTAGGTGCCAATCTCTCTATCTGCTGAGCAAGTCTTGGAAACCTAGGCACCTATGGATCTAGTGCCTAGGCGCTAGTATTGTGGCACCTATTCACCTAATAGTTTGCGCCTAAGTGCCAATCTCTCGAGTTGTCAAGCTGAGATTGGCGCTTACACGCCCAAGAGTCTGGAGCCTAGGCACCAGCATTAGGTAAACTCTTTTTGCTCCAATTCTCCTCCACATTGCTCCACATCCAAATCATGTTGTACATGTAAGAAAAACATGAAAATAAAATTCTTTAAAGTGCAATTTCATTCATAAAAATTTGTAAAACATAAATTAATTTAAATTTTCTTTTCTACGCATCACTAGTGACAAAAAGAAAAAGGTGTTGGTAGTGTTAAAAAAACTTTGTAAGCCATTATATGTTGGTGGCCTTAGCTTTAGGGATTTACAACATATCGCAAAAAAAAAAACAGCACTAGGCTATGGCTGAACATAAAATATTTGAGTTCCATTTAAGCTATGTACATGCATGCAATGTATTGTAGGTAATTGCACCCTACTCAAGAGGTTTATAAAAATGAGGATTCTAACCTTAATTACTTGAGTTGAATTATCAAAATTAAGTTTTGAAGAAACCATCCCTTTTAATGATTTATGTGGATTATAAGAAATGAAAATGCAAATTGTAAATATAGCTAGTAACAAATTTGAGAAACTCTCTTCTTCACCCTCACCTGAGTGCATAATGAAGATTGGTTAAAATGACTTTAATTCTTTAAATCCCTTTTTGAAGCCATCAAAGAATATCTCCCTAACAATTTCATCTCTCTATGAAGTGATTGCACCATGCCCCTTATTTCAATGTGACTATCCTTGTTGATTCTACCATATCTCTCCCGATACATTATGGTGCACAACACATTTCAACTATTCACTTGGCCAGAATGAATAGAAAATGAAGATATGAAGGTTACGCATCACATTAAATAATTTAAAACATTGTTTTAAAATATTCTATACTCCTAATTCTCCTATTTAATCATCACAAGGTAAGGTAAAAATCTTCCACTCATAAAGAATGGAGAACAAACTACAAAGCTTCATTGAAAATAAGAGAATCCACTATAAGAAGTGTTTAAAGAAATACAAAAAATAATACACAATCACTTATCGTCCTCTCCTTTACAACAACTTGAAGATGTTCCACCAAATGCTCCCCTGGCTAGTGCTTGTGAAGTTTTTCCCTACCCATAACTCAAGGGGAAGAAGTAGGAATTTATAGAACACACAACCTTCTCCTTACTTTACCGCTTAATTCTCCCCGAAATACTTAACCTAAACCTAACTTTCCATCCTCCATTCATAAGTTTTGATCCTTCCTTTTATATAATCCTCCCTAGCAACATAAATTTTTCCTTCAGACATCTGCCCAACTCCCCATGATAGGTGATTGAAGTAGTCAAAACTACCCCCAGGAAGTTGTTGACGCCTAGGAGCCCAAGGGCTAGTGCTTAGGTGTCAATCTCTCTATCTGCAGAACAAGTCTTGGGAACCTAGGCACCTATGGATCTGGTGCCTAAGCGCTAGTATTGTGAAACCTATTCACCCAATAGTTGGTTCCTAAGTGCCAACCTCTCGGATTGTCAAGCTGAGACTGGCGCTTAGGCGCCCAAGAGTCTGGAGCCTAGGTGTCAGCCTCTTGTTAACTCTTTTGCTCCAATTCTGCTCCACATTGCTCCACATCCATAACATGTTGTACCTGTAATAAAAACATGAAAATAAAATTCTTTAAAGTGTAATTTCATTCATAAAAATTTATAAAACATAAGGTAATTTAAATTTTCTTTTATACACATCACTAGTGACAAAAAGAAAAAGGTGTTGGTAGTGTTAAAAAACGTTGTAAGCCATTATATGCTAGTGGCCTTGGCTTTTGGGATTTTCAACATATTGCAAAAACAAACAACATTAAGCTATGACTAAACTTCAAATATTTTAAGCTATGTACATGCATGCAATGTATTGTAGGTAACTGCACCCTACTCAAGAGGTTTATAGAAATGATGATTCTAAAATTTGGAAAGTATGCTTAAAGTATAAAACTATGTTGAATGCACTATCTACTAGGATCATGGAGAAAGAAATATCTTCGTTTGGAAGGATTCATGTTGTATGGAAGGTCTTACTAGCTTTTAAAATGAGGTTTATGGTGAATGTAAAGTGGTTGATTGTTGGTCAGGCAATAGCAGGAAAATTGATGTTCTTGATACTCTGGTGGAGAAGGAGTTTGATTGCTCAATCTCTAATATTCCTTTTGATAGGTCTTAAAAGTATAAATTTATTAATAAATTCTCTTCTAGAATCTATCTCACAAAAATTTTCTATCTATAACTACATAACTAGAGCATTGTTACATGGGCATATAAAGTGTGTTGTAAATTTTATCTCCTTCGATGTCCTTTTTTTTGGAGAGTATATAAAGGTTTGTTATCCACTTATGATATACGTAAACTATAATGATTAAGCTTGCCTTCTTAGTGTTTGTTCTGTAAGTATGAGCAAGAAATGGTCAAGCATCTATTTTTTACTTGTACCTTTAGTATATATTTTTGGAACGCGTTGAAAGGAAATTGGGCTTGTTGATACCTGAAAGTGGTTGGAGCACTATCAAGCAGTCCATGGCCAATTGAAATATTGGGCATGATGCTAATTGATCGGATGTGTGAGCTGCCTCGAAATTCAATATTCAAAAGATAGTTTCAATTTAGTTTGCAAATAGATAAATTTAATAATTAGGCGGTCACCCGTATATGTAAGTATACGTATCGTTCAAGTAATACAGAGCTCTAGTAGAGTCCTGGTTATCGATCCCATGAGGAAGGCAGGAACTCTT
Source organism: Papilionanthe hookeriana x Papilionanthe teres (assembly GCA_022702705.1). NCBI lineage: Eukaryota > Viridiplantae > Streptophyta > Magnoliopsida > Asparagales > Orchidaceae > Papilionanthe > Papilionanthe hookeriana x Papilionanthe teres. The sequence goes on from CM040425.1 coordinate 26,497,023, forward strand.
CAAAATATAGCAAAGAGATTGAAATCAGCCACTCAATTCACAACGCAAGTTCAAGTACTATTTAATATGTCAATGCAAAGATAACAAGAGCTAGATTTACTACAAGTTGCTTCTAAGTTTTCTAAGCAGGATTAACTAACACACACACTAAGTTTTGTAATTGAAAGGTTTATATATGGAAAAGTGTCTTCCCTCTTGCAATGATTCTATGATGGGTGATTGATATAGATTGATAATAGATTTGTATTGTGTCAAATAGGAGCATCCATATTCTTTACCCTCGTCAGAGTAGACCCTCTTCCAAGTCATGTAAAGAACATTAGCAAATCCCAGGCTTAGTCACTAAATTCGTGGTTAGGCTGGGAGGATATTGGCTCTCACTATAGAGCTCCCACTTCCCTTCATCTCAAGGATAACTCTAGCTTTAGTTACCAAACTTTAGGACCAAATTGGGGATTTCAGCCCGTCACTCTAAAACCTCCAATTGACGCCAGTTAAACCATGTTTCCCATTTATTTGCACTCAATTCCCATGAACTATGCAACTCATTCATGGACATTCAATGGATTCTCCATTATTGTTGTAGAACACTTAGTCCTTCCGGATTGGATGTTTCACAATCGATTTTAACAATTCAATTGGCCAGATCGAAAAGTAAATACAGTTCAAAATGACAAACCATAAAAATTTCTTTAACATTTTTATGACACATCAAATCTACAACAACATTTCACCACATCTCATTGCAAGAAGAAATACAAAGAAATTTACTCAAAACTCATGAGGAAGATACAACAAAACATGGATTTTATATATAAAAGAAAAGTCATACAAACCACAAAAGTAAATACAACTTATCTATTTCTCTTCCCCAAGAAAATCTCTTGTAGTTCCTTTGCGTCCTTTTCTCTCTTCTCTTCAACACTCAATTCTCTCTTTAGAATGGTAAGAAAGAAGCAATCTCTCACTTTACTCCTTCTCCTACACTCCTCAGAGAAGAATCATTCACAATGCAAGATTTCTACACACTTACTACAAATCCTAACACACTCTCTTCACTCCTAAAGACTTCTCTCCCTCTCCTCTCTCACACACACTCACACACACTCAAAGTGGCGTCCATAACTGTCTAAGATAAGTTAGAAAAGAATTTTCCAAGGGTTTTCTCAAGAAACCCTTCAAAAACTTGTCCAAATACATTGAATTTGACTTGAATCGACATTGGGCGCCGGCGGTGCTGGATAGGGCTTTGACGGCGCTGGCCCGCCAATAATTGTTTGATCTCATTGGAATTAGGCACTGGTGGAGCCAGAAGTCAATTTTCTTCATTTTGCTCCTTTTTGTTCCAAATTTGTTTCTTTTCACTTCCTTTTGCTCCAATCACCTAAAACCATCATACATGCAGCAAAACATGAAAAATACCTTCCATTAAAGTGTAATATCACCAAAAATGAGTTAAATTATATAGAAAAATCCTAATATATTTTTGGTGCATCACTAATCATATCACTAAGCAGTTTCGTTCTATAGTCTGGTGGTTTATATGGATGGCTCATAACTCATATAAACATGATAATGTAAGGGTGAAAGAGGATAGTGTGGTGGCCAATGCTGTAGCTCATATACATAAAATTATAAGTTATGGTGAAGTTGATTATGGTTTTTTTGCTAGTATCAATTATTTATAGGAACAATATAGAGCGGTATCTAAGAAAAATATTACAAGCAAGAGTCAACAAGTTATAGGGAAGAAACTCAGCATTACTCGGATCAAGTTAAGCACGAATGGTAGTTGGTCTAAAGGCAAAGCTAGAACTAGAGTTTTTTCTGGGAATTCACAGGTAAATGCATTTGTATATTTCATTCTCCATAAATAGCAAATAGTTCACTTGAATTAGATGTTTGGGTTGTACTGTTGGTGGTCAAACTGGCTGTCACATTTAAAATGCTTTATATACATGTAGAGTTAGATTCACTAGAGCTAACTAATATTCCTAAGGGAGCAACACCTCCCCAAATGTTTTATTTCACTACAAATTATTATTATTATTATTATTTTGTCTTAAAGGTAAATTGCATGTTATGTGGAGTGTTGTACCTAAGGAAGGCTATAGTGCCACTAATTAGCTTACTAAATGGGGAGCTACTTTAGAGAAGGTGGTGATTGAGCTGACAACTCGTCTTCTGGTTAAGATTCTGCTGCATGAAGTTCACTTAACATTCTGTACCTAAGAGTTATGGCCACTAATTTTTTAAGGTTTTTATTACTTTTTTGGTGGCTAATCAGGTATACATATTTTGTATTGAAGCATTTCTTGGATGGTTATACTTGTTATCTTTGGATCGTATTTATTGGCTGGAGTCGTACCTTTGAAATGGAACCTTAGGGTGAGTATTTTGTACTTTATTTGTAATATTTAGTAGGTTCCACTAGTCACAATCTGTACCCAATTTTTTGAAGAAATAAAATTACTTATGAGTTTCCTATATATCTATTGACAAAATGAGGTAATATATTGTTCAGAAGGTGTTAGTTATAATTCTAAAATGGGAAACATCTAAAGTGTCCCCATGCAAAAGGAAAGAGAGTGGGGTGGATCAGGGAAGAATTGACCCATACAATTTCATTATGTTTTCCCATCTTAGCTAGCCAATTTGCAGGTTTGTTCCCTTCCCTATGAATGAAAGTAAATTCTAGGTGGAAGTAAGACCTGACAAAATTTATATATTCAGCCCAATGTATGAGGTGTGATGGAATGATCTCTCTATTTTCAATATTATCTATAAGTTTCAAGGCGTCCACTTCAATCTTTAAATAAGACCAATTCCTCATATATGCTAGCTTTAGTGTCCACACAACAGCCATTGTTTCTACTTTAAGTGTATCTTGTACTGATACAGGAGACTAAAAGAATAGTATGCACTTCCCTGTATGATCCCTGAAAACCCACTAATACCAGCATCATTGGTTGAGAAACTGTCATCAGTATTGTTTTTGATCCATGGTGGGAATGGCTTCCGCCAAAAGATTTGGAGATGATGGGTTTAGTTCCAAGAGGAATGAAAGAGATTCGAATGTTGCAGATGTTGAGAAATTTCTTGAGCTAGATTCTTCTTGAGCTTGATAAGTTTAAGAAAATTAGCCACACAATTAGTGACCACGTGGTGTTCTTTCAAATTGGCCTCCTCGTATTTCAATTTGTTCTTTGCCATCAAAGTAAACCAAGCCATAATACAAGGGCTGGCAGCCATGTTTTCTATATAACAAACTTTTTAGCATTCCTTTAGTTTGTAAACCCCAGAGTGAGGGTGTTGATGGATAACTTGTTTATAAATTCATACCAGATTTTTTTTGTGAATTTGCAGGTGAATAAGAGATAGTTAATTATTTCTTCAGCTTCTTTACAAGAGATGCAGCATGATGGACATCTAAGCCCTTTTAGTTTAAGTATGTCATAAGTGGGTAGGATGTTCAAAAATAATCTCCAGCAGTGTAATGACATAGAGAGGGTTAGAAATTTACCCCAAATTAGTTTACCCCAACTAACATTTTCTCAATTATTTTAACTATGGTAGATATACCGAGTTAGATTTTGTGTTATGGCAATTGTGGTTATAATTATATCCTTTTTTTCTATCGAGAGGGACATTCAGAGCCAGATAGCTCTAGTCCTTATTTAGTAAAGAGTCCAAAGTTCTTTAGCACCAGTGATCTTCCTCCCAGCAATTAAAAACATACAGATTGAAATTTCCATCATTTTTGGTATGTGCCTTCAGCCTCCCACCCACGACCCATCTATCCAGCTAAATATTAATTTTCCCATGACCAAGCTCCCAAAAAAACAACTCCTTAGCTTTCTCTATAATCTTCAGTAAGATTGCTCAAATCCTGGAGTCCCCTAGTCTTCTGACCACAGTGGTAGGATGTTTGTCATTGCAATACTTTCTCCACATATGTCTGGTCCAATGTGAATCTTGTTGCCTAAACTTGATCCACTGTTTACAGAAATTAGCCCTGCTTAACTATTTAAATCCCTTGAATCCAGGACCTCAAGCCATAGTTGGTTTACAATGTCTTCTACCAAGTAACCCAATGTAAATGCTTCCTTTAGCCCCCAGAGGAACATGATGAAGATCTCTCCAGAACCAGTTGAGCACCCTTCTTCATTGCTATTAGTTGTATGATATAAGATGGGAAACATGTTAATTTACTTTTGAGTAGAGTGGTTATACCTCCATTAAAGGGGAAGGAGTTGGTCCAACAATTCAGCTGTGTATTAATCTTTCCAAAGAATTCATCAAAATGAATTTGTTCAGTCCTTCCTTTTAATAACTGAACACCCAAATACATGGAAGCTGAAGTGAAGCTAGTGTATTCTTTTATCCAGTGATTGGAAGGGTCTTTGACTCTGTTTCTGAAGATAATACTACATTTTACTTTCTTGAACAGCATACTTGAATAAACCTAAAAATGCATAAGACAAGTGTGTACAGTCTTGACAACATATTTAGAGGCATTGGAAAACAAAATAACATCTTATGCATATGCAAGATGGGTTACTCCAATGTTTCATCTGTGACTGAATATGGAATGTGTGACCTACAAAATAGTGTTTTTCAATATCCTTAAAAAGTAGTCAAAGACCGGCATGAAAATGATGGGGGATAGAGGATCTCCTTTTTTCATCCCTCTAGTTACATGGAAGAAACCATGGGACTGACCATTTATGAAAATGGAGTTAGCATTATTTCTCAGCCACCACAAAAATAAATTACAGGATCTTTTGGGAAAAGCCCTAGAAATAAAAGTTTTAATGATGAATTTCAAACTGGCAGTGTCATAAGCTTTTATAAGAACCAACTTGTATATTAGATTTGCCCCCTACAAGGCATCTCCGGGTCAAGTAGCGACTTCTATGTAAGAAAAACATTATCTGCAATATTTCTTCTTTTCACAAATGTAGATTGGTTTGGAGAGAATAATTTTGGTAAATGAGACTGCATCATACTAAAAAGGTTGTTACTTATAACCTTGCTAATCACAGTAGTCAGGCTGATGGTTCTAAAATGTTACCATCTGCTTCTTTCAGATGCTTTGGAGATAAAGACAATATTAGAGCTACATAAGTAATTGAGAGGGTGCAACACCCGGATGAGACTTTGAAAAACCTTAATAAGTTCCTCTTTGATAATTTGCCAAGCTTTCTTATAAAAATCAGAAGTAAAACCATCTGGGCCTGGAACCTTCCCACATTAAATGGAGTTAAGGGCATGCCAAACTCAATAGGAACAAAAGTGATATTAATATCTCTAGTATAGATCGTATCCTCAGCAAACATATCCTGATTGATTTGCACTCTTTCAATAAGATTTATAGTAACAAAACTCTTAAAATACTCCACAGCATCAGCAGCAATATCAACATAACTATAAAGCCACATCCCATTAGTACTCTGAATTTTATGAATAGCATTGCATTTTCTACTAAAGTTGATGCATGCATGGTAGTACCTAGTATTTCTATCCTCATCCACAAATCTGGCGACAGCAGCCTTTTGTTTAAGGAAGGTCTCCTTCTAAGAAGTAACAGTGAGTAGAATCTCATTAGCTTCAAAAAGAGCAGCCTCATCCACAAACCCTAGTTCAAAATCTTTCTCTGAGATCCTAACCTCCTGTTCTGCTCACTCCACCTTACTAAAAATATCACCAAAGCAAGTCGAGTTCCAAAGATTTAGTTCTTTCCCACTTTCTTATGGAGCAACCAAAGTGTTATCAAAGGATTATGATGTTGGATACTGACCTCGGGTACGATGTCGCAACCGTAAATATTCAAAACGTAGTTTCAATTCAATTTCACAATGAGATCAATTTAATAATTAGGCAGTCCCTCGTATGCGCAAATATATGTATTGTTCAAGTAATATAGGGCTCTACTGGAGTCCTGGTTATCGATCCCACGAGGAAGGTTCGAACTTTTAAAAGTATAGTATAGAGTTGAAATCCAATACTCAATTGACAAAGCAAGTTCAGGTAATTTTAAGTTGCTAGGGTAAAGATGACTAAAGCTAAATTAACTAAAATTACTTTCCAAATTCAAGACAGAATTAATTAACACAGACTAAGTTTTGTATTGAAAGATTTAAATATGGAAAAGAATCTTTCCTTTTGCAATGATTTTATGATGAGTGAGAGATATAGATTGATAATAAACTTTTATTGTGCAAAATAGGAGCATTTATATTCTTTACCATCTTTAGAGTACCCCCTCTTCAGAGTTATGTAAAGAACATTGGCAAATCATAGGCTTAGTCCCTCAATCCATGGTTAGGTTAGGAGGATACTAGCACTTCAGAGCTCCGACTTCCTTTCACCTGAAGTCTAATCCTAGTTTTAGTTACTAAACTTTAGGACCAAGTTGGGGATTTCAGCCTGTCACTCTAAACTCTCAAATTCAACGTCCATCAAACTACATTTGCCTATTTATTTGCTCTCAATTCTCATGAAATACGCAACTCATTCATGGACATTTAATGAATTTCTCCACTATTGTTGTAGAACACTTAGTCCTTTCGGATTGAATATTTCACAACAAATTTTAACAATTCAATGGGCCAGATCAAACTGTAATTGAAGTTCAAAGTGAAAATTCATCACAATTTCTTAGCATTTCAAATGGCACATCAAATCTACATCACCACTTCACCACATCTCATTGTAAGAAGAAAGACAAAGAAATCTACTCAGAATTCATGAGGAAGATACAACAAAACATGGATTTTATATATAAAAGCAAAGTCATACAAACCACAAGAAGTAAATACAACTTATCTCATTTCTTCCCTAAGCAAATCCTTTGAAGGTCCTTTGAATCTTTTTCTCTCTTTACTACAATACTCAATTATCTCTTTAGAATAGTAAGTAAGAAGCAATCTCTCACTTTCCTCCTTCTCCTACACTCTTTAGACAAGAATGCCTCACAAAACAATACTTCTACAAACCCTAACACACTTTCCTCACTCCAAAAGACTTTTCTCCCTTTCTTCCCTCTCTTTTTACTGTCCAAATCTGTTTGAAATAGTTTAGAAATGAATTCCCCAAGAGTTTCCTCAAGTAACCATTCAAAAATTGTCCATATACATTGAATTTGACTTCCACCGACAGAGGGCGCCGGTGGCATTACCTCGACGATTTAATTCAAATACTCTCTGAAATTGGGCCTCCGCGACGCCAGTATGCTGTTTTTTCTCAAATTGCCTCTTTTTATTCCAAATTAGTTTTTTTTCGCTTCCTTTTGCTCCAATCACCTAAAATTATCATACATGGAGCAAAACATAAAAAATTCCTACCCTTAAAGTTCAATATCACCAAAAATGAGTATAAATTATATTACAAAAAGCTAACATATGTTTGGTGCATCAGATACCATTCCAGTTATGGGAAACAACATTCAAAATTTTTGGATGTTCAGACCACATATTTTGATATTTGAAAGTTCCTTTACCAGTATTTCAGACCCCAGCTATAGATAAGAGGAGTGATCTATGACCAGATCCAGCTATGCTCAAATGAATTATTGTAGTGAGAAGGAAATGCTGAATCTAGTGGCTATTCACCAGAAACTTTTCCAGTCTTTTCCAAGTTTTACATCTTCTCCAAGAGAATTTTAGGCCATGATAACCCAAATCATGTAGTCCAGCCTCCTGTACATTATCATTGAATTTAGTAATTATAGCAATATCAAGATATCTCCCCCCCTAATTTTTTTTTAGGGAGAAGAGATACAGTTAAATCACTCCCCACCACCCAATTAGAAGACTTAGTTTTACTGATAATCAATAATTCATTCCAAAGCTCTAACATGCCTTCTTAGAACAACCTGCATAGAAAAAGGGGCACAACCAGTGTTCCCATCAGTTTTGAACTTCAAATGAAAAAACTGGGGGTGTTCACTAAGTATGGACCATGTATTCTCGTTTCTACAGAAAATTCTGATTTTCTTATTTGAGTTAGCATAGTATTGAAAGCCATGGAACTTTTTGATAATTTTTTTGGGATATTTAGATATCATTAGTTCAAACATAGCTTTGTACCAAAGTTTCTTCTTCTTATTAAGATGTAGCTATCTACTAAAAGAATTGGGGTGAGCAATTCGCCTAATATTCCAACTAAGGATGTTAATCATGATCCCACTAGCCAACTTAGATAGAGGCTGTCCCATAGTAGGGTAGGAGCTTCCACCAGTGATTACGAAGTTGTCATCCTACATGTTTCCAAGTTTCAAATGCCCTTTCCTCTTCTTTCTAACCTTTTGAACCTACTATTCATCCTCAAAGACTTATTACATTTTTGTTATATTAATATTCTCCCTTGGTGACTCTGGTTGAGTTCTTATGTCAACACAGAAATCCTCAAAGTCAGTCTCCTGATCTAAACCATGTGGTTCTACTTGTTGGCGTGGCAGTGCAAATTCTTCCTTGTTCATATTAGGAAGCCCAATTTTAGCTTTTTCATAAAGGTTCCTATTCAATCTTCCTACATTCTAGTCTCCTTAATGTTAACCAAGGTAGGAGGCACACCAACAGCCTGATTCTGAACACCATTTGTATCTTCCAATTAAGATTCTGACTGATTAGGGAGGGTGGTACTAAGCTCATCTGGGCCCAAGTTTCTGTTATCGGAAGCAGCAATGTGCATGGGTTCAGTATTTCTTAATTTATGGTGTATTCTATAGCATTTTTCATTATTATGATCAAACATCTTACAATTTTCACAATATCATGTCTTCTACACTATTACAACATGCTGCCAGTACCCTGTATGTGTAGTCCCTATCCAAACCTCTTCCACTTCAGGTAGGGTAATGTCCTACCCCATAAGAATCCTTACAGAAGAATGCATAGTTAGATTAAAGGTGGAAATGCCTAGTTTCATATGTCTTCCGAGCATGGCCCCCAAGGAGAATAAAATCTAGTGATTCAAAAGGTGCAAATTAAGGCCAGGAAATCTGAACCATATGGGTATAATTGGGGTTTTCTGTGAGTAGTTAAAATTAGTTAACCATTATAAGAGCTTCATGAACTTCCCATCAATTTTTATATACCTTTTGGAAAGAAACCTTAGCATTGTCCTCTTCTTTGCGAGGAACTTCTTTTGTATCAGGTATTGTGATGTTAAAATCATTGTAAAGGGTGTTAAAGTCACCAAATCTTATGCCAAATTTATTGATATGGTTGTTCAATAGATGAATTTGAACCATTGCTAATTTAACATTGTCCTTGTAGAAGAAAATGAGTTTGCTAGTGGACTTTTTTCCTCCATCAAGAAGAGTTAAATTCCATATAGAGCTCAATCACAGCTTGTTTATTCTAAAAAAGTTTTTGTTTGAAAATTCGTATTCCTCAATAAATAAGAAATTTAATTATAAGTTTCTAAAATTAGAATTAAACCAAAATAATTTTTTAAATGTTTCAATAAAAATATTTTTGATATTTTAACGAATTAAAAGGAATTTTATAATGATTTAGTCTTGAAAAAATCAGCAGATAAATAATACGATAAAAGTGATTCACAAATTCTTGATAAATGACACTTCTATTTTTTTTCAAGAATTTAAAGATTCATAAGTGTAATGAGTTTCAATTAGAATCCTAAAATAGATTTCATTAATTAGAAGGCTCTGATATAGTACAATGGATAATATTTCTTCAGATAACTCCTATTGATGGGGAGCATGGAAAATTTACCCTTACAATCAAGTCAATGATAAGAACCCTTTAATAAAATTTCTCTATTATGAAAGGACGTTGCCAGATTGGTTCAAATTTACTATAAACTTTTTGATGAGCTAAGGTAGGTCTTAGAAGGACTAAGACCAACTCTCTAACCTGAAAGGTCCTGGTCTAACTAGTTTATCATGAGTTAGAACCAATCCTGCTTAATGTAATTTAAGATTTTTTTGAGTTGTAAGATGAGTTTATTTTAATGCTTTCAGATTTTCCAATCTCAACTTGATGTTCTTCAGAGTAATCTTCTGACAGTTAGTGATCCATAGAGAAGGAATTTGTACTTCTAGAGGGACTACTCAAAAACTAAAGCAAAAGGAGTTGATTGATTTGGGGTTTGATACGTATTTTTAGTCCATGGAGCTTTCACCAACAGCTCATGCCACCTCCTATTTTGCTTTCTAGCATCTTTTTCAAGATTTGGATCAATGTTTTGTTGAATGTCAATCCATTTTCTCTAAGTAATTTATCATGGAGTATCTCCAATCAACATCGTAATGTTTCACAACGTTGCTCAATTTAGTGGCCCTTAATGCAGGATCATTGTTTGATATCACTCATCATGGAATGCTGGATGGTAAAAGATATGATTTCAGAAGAAGTGTAGTACATGCTAAGGTGTCACATTTTTTATGGGAATGGCTTCTGCCCATTTTTAGAAATAATTAGTTTTTGTTATTATAAATCTACGCCTTTTTCAAAAAGAAGGGTAATAGTTCCTATGATATATGTGCCCCAACATTTGAAAGGCCACGAAGAAATCATAGGGTGCACTATGTTTGGTGGCTGACGTAAAACTACATCGTGAACTTGAAACTAGTGACATAGTTTTATAGTATTCATGCAATCAATAATCATAGTCGGCCAATAATATCTCATTCTCTTGATTTTCATTTTCATCAAGGGGTATGATTGATGAGCTCTACATAATCCTAAATGTAGTTATTTGACAATCATCTGGGCTTCATCATAGCCTACACAACATAACAACATATGAACAAATGACATCCGATATAGTGTATTACTGAAGAAAATATGTGCTAGAGCTTGAGATTTTAGTTAATGAGACAATGACTTACCATTGGGTAATATACCTTTGTTGACCTCATTTTTGATGAGGTCTGATCTCTCTCCTTAGTACTTAGGATCTAGCATTAGGCTTTCCCTTTGACTATCCTAGAGGACTAGAGATGGAACCCACCAGTTAGAAATTTAAAACACTTCTTGACTCCCTTCAAACCTCACAAGTTTGATTGTAAATGCCTAAGCCACTTGGAGGGTTAAAATCAAATGTGGAGGTTTAAAGGATGAGTTTCCTATAGGACTCTTTGCCCTTAGGATTACCCTGGGTGGCCTGGTCTGGTGAGAGCAAGCTTGCACACACCACACTCCCACACACACACACATTCCAAACCCTAAAACTACCTTTAACCAATTTGACTCCCTGACTCATGTAGGTAACTCATATGGATGGACCTTGACCCCTAGGCCCCTAGCTAAGAGGGTTAGGAACAACATAGTGAATGTCTAAAATGAGTCATCTCATGGCTCCTGTGAGCTTAATATGGCTTCATGGCTCAACTAAAATGATTTCATTTCACTCACACTTGATCAATCTTCACTTTTCCAAAATTTCAATTTTTGACCCCGGGGACCCTAAACCCACCAAACCAACCAAATACCCTTGAAATTGCCCAAAATTTGCAAAATTGCCTAAATTACCCAAAAAATCTCAAAACCAATCTTAAACATTTCCCCCCACTCAAATTGATCATCCATGAAAAATATACCAAAATTTCTAAAAATACCCCTCCATACCCTCCAAATACCTAAAATACCCTTTTAACCCAAAAATTCCAAAAATTCAAAAACTTCCCAGAAAATCCTATAAAATCCCAAATATTCTCAATTTCATTTTGTTCAACTACACCATAAGTCAATTTTGTCAATTTAGCCCATATTTACCAAAACCCCCAATTTGACCTATTTTCAACCTAAATGGACCCAATGTCCCACCAAACCAACCCAATTGACCTCAATTTTGATTCAATTCAATTATAAACTTTAATTCAATATCCCCAATACCAATTTAGATGAAACCCAAACCCAATTTCATCAACATGTGGATCCAATTTCAATTTGAAGCTTAAAGCCCAATCTTGGCCCATGACCTAAACTTAGCCCAAACCAACCCAACTCAACTCCAAATTAGCCCCAAATCTTTTCTAAAACTTTCCTAACATCCCCACAAGCAAAACACTAACATGATTTGCCCCAAATTTGAACCCAAACTCCACCCAAACTTAACCCAAATAATAAATCCCCAATTTAGGCCTAAACCAATCATGAACCCAAATAGGCCCAAACCCCAAAATCAAAGCCCAACCAAAATTGAAAACTCTTTGTCACACCCCCATAAACATTTTTCAACATTAATTTTACATCAAACCCAACATTAGCCCAACATTAGCCCAAGTTAGCCCAATTTTCCCCACTTTGACCCTATCACTAAGGAAGCCCAAATTAAACCCAATTAAACTCCAAATTATTTCAAATCTATTCCAAATCTCTCGTGACACATCCCTAAACTAAACCCAACATTTGTAAGGCCCAATCTTTACCAAAATTTTTATCCATTAACTTGATTTAAAATCTAAAAGCCCACTTGCCTAAAGCCTTTAAAAGCCCATGCCTAAACAATTCCAAAAGCCCAAAATTGACCCTAAAGCCCACATAGCATCTCTTTCCATCATCCATTTCAATTGAAATCATCCCTAAGTAATAAATCAATAATCAAGTCATTCCAAATCAAGCCTCATGCCAATTTCCCCTAAATTCATCAAAAATGCCAAAACCCTTTTTCATGAAACAAATAACCTTTTCCAAGCCAAATGTAAGCCAAATGTGAGCCATTTACAAGCCATATGAAGCCATGAGAGTTTTGACACCTCACCTAGTCATTTATGGAAAGAAGAGGGGAGCCTTTCCTAAGCCTTCATTAAGCCCTTTTAACCTCATTTATACTACACTCTAAACCAAGTTTAGCCACATCACCTTGGATGGGGACTTCACCACCCTTTCCTAGCTGACCTAAATGATTCTCCCTCAGCCCAAAGTAAAGCCTTGGGGAGGTGCACCTAGCCTAAACCATGACTTGACCAAATTGAGCCCAAAATGCACCCTTCCCCATTCCTTTTTAAATCAATCCCTTTACACATGGCATCAGCCAATTGAACTCACAAACATCAAGCCCTGACCTCCCTGACCCTGAGGGTGACCTGACCCTGGCCGGACCACCACCCCAGTCGCCAAAAACCACCAGGCCGAGAAGCTTAATTTGATTCAAAAATTCTAATTGAATTGGCTGAGCTGTCCCAACCCAAATGGCCACCACAGCTCTTCTTCTCCTCACCAGAGCAGCAAATCCCAGCCCTCAATTGCCCCTAGGAAGCCCCTAACCATGGCTATTTAAACCAGCCATTCCTCTCGGCCAAAAGGTTGGCTAAAATCAACCTTCACAGAACTTCACCAGACTCCTCACAGAGCTTCTCCTAGCCTACAACAACTCATCCCCACTGTCTTCCTGCCCTAATCTCCATTGATTGAGCTCAAATTTGGAGCTCAATTCTCAGCCCAGAACAGGACATCCCTTGAAACTCCACCAAATTCATATTAACTTCTCACACACTTTCACCAGAGGTAGAGAAGAAGTTCCCCAGCAAAAGCCCCCTCACCAGGCCAGCCATTGCTTCCAGAGTCCAAGGTTTGAAATCGGCCTTGGTCACTTTTGTACCTAGGTAATTCCCCAGAGCCAGAGACTTCATTTGGAGCTTCCTTGGGTGCAATCGAAGGCGCCACAACTCTCTGATTGAAGCTTCACTTCTCAGAGCCAAGGTATGGATCACTTCTCCCTCTCGAGCTTCTGTGAATTCTCCATTTCATTTGAATCAATTTTGCATGTAAACTATATGGATGTGTTTGTCTCCTCAAGATGAATCCATAGAGCATAAGAACACGAAAATCCGTTGAGAAATGAGAGAGATCTTAGGGTTTGGGTGTGGACGGCTCTCGGGACACACCTGACGGAGAAGATGATCGGTCGCCGTTGGATCGAGTGTGTATCGAACAGACGGTGCAGATCGCGTCGGATGAGTGAATGAGACATGAACCGTGGGCCCCGAGAGCATTGAGTCAGATGACGGCGTCGAATAGGGAGGCGACGCGTGGGCTTTCGGAGCTGCCGAGGATGAGTCGGCGCCGCGTGGATAAGTAGATAAATAGGGTATTTTTTATTTATTTTATTTCCCAGAACTTCAAAAATTCATATCTTTGCATAGAAAAATCACAAAAATAAAATAAAAATACCATCTTGCATAGTGAACAGGGGAGAATAATGTGAAAAAGGAATTGAGTTAATTTGATGAGTATTTTATTTTTAATTAATTATTTACTATTTTCAGTATTTTAATTCTCCATACATGCATACAATTCACCATGGCATGAGACCATAGGGCTTTTGTAGCCTCTGTTCTTGGGAACATTCCTTGAATTTTCCAAGGCCAGAGGCCATCTCTATGGCAAGTTATGTATTTATCAAGTTTATGTCTCTATTTTGGCATATTAATTCTAATAATTAGCATGTTACTTAGAAAATTCTGGGAAAATTTGGGGAAGTATTTTAGGACCAGAGGAACCTAGGAAAATTATGATTTGAGTTAACTCATTAAGAATAATCCTAATTGGTCTAAACACGCAAAATTGAATTTTAATTAATGTGGGTTGACCATATATCAAAATCACTTGAAAACAATTCTCCACTGATCTTTAGGGTCAGGGGATTCCCACATAAAAATTTGAGATCAATTGGAGGTGATTAGCTTCACTAAATGGACTAATTAAGTTATATGACCAAAATTAAACTTTAAAAATTCATAACTCCAAAAATACATTTCAAAAATTCACCAAATGGTTTTGGGGCTTCTCTGATGTTAGGGGAGTCTAAGAAAATTAAAATTAAAATTTTCTAAAAATCTTCATTTTTAATCATATTTTAATATTTTAATAATTAAAAAAATAATAAAAATCATAAAAATATTAAAAATCATAAAAATGTCAAATTTTGCTTCCTAATCACTTATCAATAAACTAAATATTTTTCCTAAGTCTATAGGTTAAGGTATTGAAATTAAAGGCTTAAAACAATTCTTAATATTAAAAAATAAATTTCCTTACATTTTCACTAAATTAATACTAATAAATCAAAAAAAAAATCTGAAAAATATAAAATTTCTTTCTCTGAACTCCTTGAGGTCATAGAGATTTACGAATAATATAAAATTCATTTTTCAACTTTAATTTTATTTTATAATTAATTAACACTCCAAAACTCAAAATAATTATAATAAATAAAATATAATTTGAAAATTCACCAAATTTATTCCAAATGGTCCTCTGGTCAGTAGGAACATCCCATAATTTTTCTAAGGATAGAAACTATACCTTGGTCAAGTTGTTGAATTTTTATTAAAAACCCATATTTTTAATAAAAATAAATATATAAATTAAATTAAATTCAGAAAAATCACATTTTCTCCTCTAATGTCTTAATTGACATGTGAGTGAAGTGACATAAAAATATCAAGCTAATTTGAGCTCAATTTGATGAGTTATGAAATAATTAGGTTTAAAAGGGCATAATAGTAATTAAGAATTTTAACCCATAATTAAAACTTTAGGTTTAATCAAAATGGAGGGAAAAATATTTGATCTTAATTTTCTCATAGATGATTGGAATTTTGGAAAATTAAGTGGTAGAAACTCATTAATCATCTTGAAAATATTTAAAGTAAATTTTAATTAATTAAACAATTTGAATTTTGGAAGAATAAGTTAAAATTTGGATTATTAATGTTAGGGATATGATTTAAGAAGATATCAATTCTTTAATTTTAAAAAAAAAATCCCTAAATGAATCACCTTAATAATATTCAACTCTTAATCAAACTCAAAAATGATAATTAAAATTAATAATTAAATAATTAAAAGGAAAATAAACCTTAATTAAATTAAAAGCTTAAAACATTAAGTAATTTAACAATCAAGTTCAAATAAGTTTAAAACATTAAAATTAATTTGAAATCACTTGAAAAGAAAATCTAAAACAAACTTGAAACATCAAAATCAACCTAAAAAATAATTCATAATTAAAAATCAAACCAATTAAAAATTAACCTAAAATATTTCAATTAAATTAAAATTAAATCATTAAAATTTAAATTGAATAATCTAAACACCTCTTTCAACCCAGATTAATCTAATACATTGAGATCATTTAAAATGTAAAGATTTAATTAAATTAAAACAACTTGAACACTATTCCAAACTTAAAATTATTAAAATTTCATAACTAAATTAAACCATTTTAAATCATCAATTCCAATTTTAAGTCGTTAAAAGCTTTAATAAATTAATTTGCCCTTAAAGGCTTGCGTTATCATAACTCTTAAATGGAGCATTAAGTGAAATGTCACTTTACTCATAGGATAATCGAACATCCTAATTCACTGAGCAAGAAGCAAAATTTAATTGAACTCTTGGATGATTAATTCACCAGTACAATAAAATTCATTTGGACTCAAAATAATCTCAGAAGTATTGAAAAGATGTTTAGGACTCGTCCTAAGCACTTTCTCAATATGATGAGGTGTTTTAGAAGAACAACTGAACTTAATTGTTCTTTGATGAAAAAATCATCCTTAACAAAACACAAGAACCTAGACGTCATAGGGATTGACTAGCAATAGGATTAGGACTTTGGTAGACAACCAAAACCTTCCCTTAGCTTTACTTAGATATTTTTCTTGCAAATTATATAAATGCCTGAACATGTGATTTAAGTGTAGCTTGGGATGACGGGAAGACCCTCCAGGTACGCTTTTATTTTATTGTAAGTTACTTACATGCACTGCACTTTACTTTTCTTGCATGTTAAACAAGATTATTGCATGAAAACTGAAACCTTTAGGATAGCCACAAAACTGAAACTCAAAACTAAAATTAAAAGTCACCACAATTTAAAATTCACCGCCACAACATTTCAAAATATAAAACAACTCAAAATTTAATCACAAATAGAATAACAAAACAACAACTATAACTAAATTAAAACATCTTGTTGGATGATCAGGAATACCTCGGATGATGTAACCTACGTGTTGCTAACGGGATTTCCCTCGGTCTAAATGAAAGTGTGGAACTCATTCAGTTGAGTTTAGCAAATTCATCTGGACTAAGAACGGTGCCGGAATGATGGAACCGTGGGATCTTAACCGGTGTTGTTATAATCAACTTTAATATTCCCCCTAATAAAACATTAAAAACAATTTCGACTTTCAAACTTTTCTAAACCGAAACACTTCTCTCATCTCCTGATTTTCACTTTCTAAAACTAAACCTCTGCAACAACAAGGAGCTTGGAGCATAGTGGGCAGCACGGCCATCGTCATCAGCAAAACTGGAATCTACATCAGCAAAACCATTCTTAGAATTAAATAACCAAGCCATAGGATTTCAAGGTAGTTTGCCTAGTGCAACATAAATCCTCAACCTTTTCGTTAGGCACTTGCATAATCATTTTGTGCAAATTAAGTCCTAACCGGTCTTAGGATTCCGAGGTAGTCGTTTGGTACGACATAAACCCTCACATCCTCGAGGCTATTTGTATGATTATGTCATATAAATATAAGTCCTAATTAACTAAAATTGGCAGGATTGAAACATTAAATAATATTCTCAAATTCAAGCCAAACAATAGGATAGTTTGGGAAGTTGCCAAGATTCCCCTTGGATTCTCAACTTCTCCTACTTCTCTTCTTTTGGACTCCTGAAATAAACTGTTTCAAATTTGAGCTAATCTCTATTGAAATTTCCAAAATCCAATCCTTTGAAAACCTTAAACATTGAAATTCTTGAGAGCAAAACCACTGATCATTATCGAGAGTTTTCTTAAGTGCCTTCAGACATTTAAGATGTAATTAACTATAGAGGCTTGCCCTTATATGGAACTTTAAGAACCCAGGTAATATAAACCCTGATTAATTCCTTTATATTAAACGGGGGAATTTGTCGGCTTATAAAACTGGTTCGCAGACCAAACGGATGTCACAAATCTTTTAGTTTATTTAATCGAGCCCCATCATCAAGCAGTGTGTTTATTCTTCGGGATAGATACACGGTTTGTGGTGTGGTGCTCGTTTACATAAACTATTTGGGATGTGAGATCGGTTTGATTTCATATCTTAAAATTTTCAGATTTAAAATTATTTTCAAAATCAAATGCTAATTTCTAAATTATATATATATTTAAATTAAATTTAAAATATAAAATTCGCCGACAATTTCTATAGGGGACCCCTTTTCAAAAATACAACTTAACCTAAAAATATGCCGACAACTTCTAGCGACTCCGCTGGGGACAAATTCATCTCTCCATTTTGATCTAATAGTTTTGCTTTCATAAATCGGTAGTGGTCCATACCCCTTTTGGACCAAACTACCATTCTTTCCGTTGGCATACCACGTTCATTTCTGTCTTGAACGGGTATAGTCAATTCCTTTTGTATTTTGGAGCGATTATTTATACACCCCTAAACAGAGAGGTTCTGAAATCCTTTTGTCTCTTTCTGAGGTGGGGTGGTCCCCCAATAGATGTTAGCTTAGGAGCGGTCCTTCGGGTAGAGAAGTCTTACGAGACTTTCACTTCCTTTCCAATTCTGAATCAAATCCTTTACCTTTCCTTTAACCTTCCTCCTTTAATCGTTTTGTTCCTAACAAACAAATCCTTTAATAAACAACCTTCTAATAAACAAATTCTCTTAAAAATCACAAATATACTAAGATAAACTAAAATGTGTTCGGACTCTTTCTTTTCGTTCTTAAGTTTTGCGACAAAAGGAAGCATAATTTAGGACTGACGGTCAGAGTTTACCCTGCAGAAAATGACTGCACCAAAATTAATTTTCTCCTTCACCAATGGAATAGACTTCATCGTCTATAAAGATGTACTGCCCGACAATGGAGTCATCAATTTTGGACAAGGATTCGACAATATAGATATTAAGTTCGCTGACGTCACCCTCTTCACACTAATGGACAAAGTACCAGAAACTGAGGAGCCCGTGATTGAGTTTAACCTAAAATCGACTCAAGCGTTTCCTCCCCTGCAAAGGGTCCCAGTTGAAAGTAGTACCAGTGTTCGTAGAAGGACTGTTGTCTCTACCCCCACTGGTCTAGTCATCTCTGCACCTACCCTGGCTCCTGCCAAATTGAAGGGGAAGGAAATTCAAGTCTGTGATGAGCCTGTCACCGTGGAGGGTACAGATTTTGCTACAATACCTTCTATCTTCGAGATAGGGTCCAATTCAAATCTTACACCCCTGACTCGAACTCAGAGGAGAAATAGGAGCAGAAAGATCACCAAGATCAAGAAGGCTAAGGCTGCTGAAGTTGCTTTTCTGGAAGAGATTACTGAGGAAGAAGAAGAACTACCTAAATTTCACCATTATTGGGAGGAAGTAGGTTCCAACCTCTCTCTGCTACATCGGATGAAGAAGATGTCCGAAGGATCGCCACTGCATTACTCTGACCTGCATACTATAGTGACTGTAAGAGGAAGAGGGCCAAGACTACGCCGCTTACCCGACTGCGAGCCATAGTAGAGAAACTAGCTTAGAAAGAAAGATGCCCCGTATCAGAGATCCTAAGAAGAATGGGACGAGTGCCAGTCAAATCCCGCCTCGGACCGCGAGTAAACCCCTTCACTGCCCCTGAGAGGCCAAGGAAAAAAGTACGAGCTAGTTCGTATATTGTCATATCGGGACACCACTTACCGATGCACAGCCGACAGACCAACTGGTCCCAGGCCTTCTACTGCGAGAAGGATGGTGTGGCGACCTATTATTGCTGAACCGATACAAGCACAGTGTTCTGGAAAGAAGAGTCTCATCAGAAAGCCAGAATCTGAAGAAAGTGCTACTGCATTAAAAGAAACTCCTGAGAAAGAAGTTCAACAGTCATCACATGACAACCGTGAAACCGTTTGGAAGAGGCCACTAGAGGATGCCTATTGACCTCATTTTTTATGAGGTCTTTTCTCTTCTCTCTCCTTAGTACTTAGGATCTAGCCTTAGGCTTTCCCTTTGACTATCTTAGAGGACTAGAAATGGAACCCACCACTTAGAAATTTAAACACCTCTTAACTCCCTGCAAATCCCATAAGTTTGATTGTAAACCCCTAAGCCACTTGGAGGGTTAAGATTAAATGTGGAGGTTTAAAAGATGTGTTCCCTATAGGACTCTTTGGCCTTAGGACTACCCTGGGTGGCCTAGTCTGGTGAGGGTTGACCTGCACACATTACACTTTCACACACATTCCAAATTCTAAAACCATTCATACCTAGCTTGACTTCCTGACTCATGTAGGTAATTCATATGGATGGACCTTAACCCCTAGGCCCTTGGCTAAGAGGGTTAAGAACAACATAGTGAATGCCTCAAATGATTCCTCTCATGGCTCTTATGGGCTTGATATGGCTTCATGGCTCAACCAAACTGATTCTCTTCTACTCAAACTTGATCAATCTTTACTTTTCCAAAAATCTCAATTTTTAACACCCGGGGCCCTACACCCGCTAAACCTACCAAATGTCCTTGAAACTACCCAAAATTTGCAAAATCACCTAAATTACCCAAAATTCCTCAAAACTAATCCTAAACATTTCCCAACATTCAAATTGATCACCCTTAGCCAAATATACCAAAATTTCCAAAAATACCCCCCAATACCTTCCAAATACCCAAAGTGCCCTTCTTAACCAAAAATTCCATAAATTCCAAAAATTCCCAGAAAATCTCAGAAAATTTTAAATTTTTCGAATTTCATTTTGTTCAACTGTACCATAGGCTAATTTTGTCAATTTAACCCACTATTATAAAAACCCCCAATTTGACCCATTTTTAACCAAAGTAAGCCCAATGTCAACCCAAATCAACCCAATTGACCTCAATTTTGGTCCAATTCAATTCTAAACTTCAATTCAATATCACCAATATCAATCTAGACTAAATCCAAGCCCAATTTGATTGACATTTGGATCCAATTCCAATTTGAAGCCTAAGGCCCAATTTTGGCCCATGACCTAAACCTAGTCCAAACCAACCCAATTGAACTCCAATTAACCCCAAATCTTTTCCTAAACCTTCCTAATATCCCCACAAACAAAAAACTAACAAGATATGCCCCAAATTTGAACCTAAACCCCACCCAAACCTAACCCAAAGTCAAAATCCTCATTTTTGGCCTAAACCCAAACCTAACCCAAATGGGCCCAAATCCCAAAATCAAAGCCCAACCAACGTTGAAAACTCTTTGTAGCACCCCCATAAACATTTATCAACATTAATTTTACATCAAATCCAACCTTAGCCCAAGATTAGCCCAAGTTAGCCCAATTTGACCCACTTTGGCCCCTTTACCAAAAATCCTAAATTAAACCCAATTCAACTCCAAATTATTTCAAACCTATTCTAGATCACTCATGATACATCCCTAAACTAAACCCAACATTTGTTTGGCCCAATCTTTTACAAAACTTCCATTTACCAATTTGTTTTCAAACCTAAAAGCCCACCTCCTTAAACCTTTCTAAAGGTCAATCTAAAATAAATCCAAAAGCCCAAAATCTATCCTAAAACCCACATGAAATTTCCCCTCATCATCCCCTTTGATTTAAATCACTCCCTAAGTTTCAAATTCATCATTAAACTTTTCTAAACCAAGCCATGTGCCAAATTACCCCTAAATATCCTAAATCCTTAAAACCCACTTTCATGAAATCAAGCCAAGCCATCCATAAGCCATATGGAGCCATGGAGCCATGCATAAGCCATATGCAAGCCTTGGGAGCCCCTTTCCACCTCACCAACCCATTAATGGCAAAGGAGGGGATTACTTTCTTAAGCCTTCCTTAAGCACTTTTAACCCCATTCATGCTACACACTAAACCAAGTTTAGCCACCTCACCATGGATGGAGACCACACCATTTTCTCTTGGCTGACCCAAGTGATTCTTTTCAGCCCAAAACCAGGCCTTGGGTGGTGAACCTAGCCCAAAACCATGGGTTGACTCATTTGAACCCAAAATAGCCTTCCCCCCATTCCATTTCAATTCAACTCCTTTACACATGTCCATGGCCAATTGACTGCACTAAACCCCAGCCCTGACCTCCCTGACCTTGAGGGTGACCTGACCCTGGCAGGCCAGCCACCACAGCCACCGGAAACCACCAGGCCGAGAGCACCCATGTGAGCCAATCTTTGAATTCTACCTTGCTGACTTGTCCCATGCCTAATGGCCACCATGGTTGTTCTTCTCCTCACCAGAGCAGTTGATCCAAGCCACTAAACCCTCCTGGGAAGCCCTCCAGCCACCTCTATTTAAACCACACCACCTCTCGGCCAAAGAAGGTGTTGAACCAAATCCTACTGAAACTCTGTCAAAATTGTTCCAGACCACTCTCCACACATAGAGCACTTGATCCCCATTGGATTCCAGCCCCAATTTCCCCCAGCTGAGCTCAATTTCTGAGTTCAAATTCAAGCCTAAAACCAGGACATCTCTCAAACCTCCACCAAATCTAAATTAAACTCACCCACACCTGCACAGGACCAAGAGAAGGAGTTCCCCAATGAAAGCCCCCTCCCCAAGCCACCCAGTTGCTCTAGCCTCCAAGCTTTGAAATCGGTTGTGGACACTTTCATACCTAGACAATTCCCCAGACCCAGAGACTTCATCTGGAGCTTCCTTGGGTGCAATCGAAGGTGACACAACTCGCTGATTGAAGCTACACTTCTCAGAGCAATGGTATGGATCATTCCTTCCTCCCGAGCTTCCAGCAATTCTCCATTTCATTTCAGTTAATTTCATGGCTTGTAAACCATATGGATGTGTTCGTCTCTTCAAGACGAATCCATAAATTATAAGAACACGAAAATCTGTTGAGAAATGAGAGAGTTCTTAGGGTTTTAGTGTGGACGGTCACGGGTGCACACCAGTCGTAGACGATGACCAGGCGCCGTCCAATCGCGCGTGTATCGGTTGGACAGCTCAAATTGCGTCGGATAAGAGGAGGGAGCGAGACAGCAGGACGCGTGGCTGCTGACTTAGATGGTGACGTCGAATGGGAGCGCGTCGCGTGGTCTTCTGATCCGCCGTAGGTTGATGCGGCGCTGAGTCGGATAAGTAGATAAATAGGATTTTTTCTATTTATTTAAATACCCAGAACTTAAAAAATTCATATCTTTGTGTAGAAAAATCATAAAAATAAACTAAAAATACTCTCTTGCTCAGTGAACAGAGGAGAACAATGTGGAAAAGAAATCAAGTTATTTTGATGAGTATTTTATTTTTAATTATTTATTTACTCATTTCAGTATTTTGATTCTCCATTTGCATAAACAATTCACCATGGCATGAGACCATAAGGCTTTTGAAGCCTCTGATCTTGAGAACATTCCCTGAATTTTTTAAGGTCAGAGGCCATCTCTGGAAAGTTATGTATTTTTCAAGTTTATGTCACTGTTTTTGGTATTTTAATTCCAATAATTAGTATATTTCTCAATAAATTCTAGAAAAATTTGGGAAAGTTTCTTAGGATCAGAGGACCTTAGGATAATTATGGTTTGGCTTAATTCATTAAGAATGACCTTAATTAGCCTAAATACCTAAAATTGAATTTTAATTAATTAGGGTTAACCACACATTAAAATAACTTGAAATCAATTCTCCATTAATCTTTAGGATACAGAGAACCTTGCATAAAAATTTGAGGTCAATTTGAAATGATTAGCCCCACTAAATGAATTAATTAAACCACATAATCAAAATTAAACTTTAAAAATTCATAACTCCAAAAATACATTTCAAAAAATCACCAAATTGGTTTTGTGGGCTCTCTAATATCAAAGGAGTCTATAAAAATTAAAATTGGAATTTTCTAAAATTTTTCATTTTTTATCATATTTTAATATTTTAAATAATTAAAAAATAATAAAAATCACAAAAATATTAAAAATCATAAAAATGTCATATTTTGACTCCTAATCACTTAGGAACAAACCAAATATTTTTCCCAAGTATCAAAGTAAAGATAATGAATTTTAAATGCTTAAAACAATTTTTAATATTAAAAAAAGTATTTTCCAACCTTTTCACTAAATTAATTCCAATAAATCAAAAAAAAATCAAAAAATTATAAAATTTATTTCTCTAAACTCCTTGAGGTCAGAGAGATTTAGGAAAAATATAAAATCCATTTTTCAACTATAATTATATTTTATAATTAATTAACACTCCAAAAATCAAAATAATTATTATAAATAAAATATAATTTAAATAACCACCAAAATTGGTCCAAGTGGTCCTTTGGTCATTAGGAAAATCCCATAATTTTCTTAAGGATAGAAACCTTACTTTGGTCATGTTGTTGAATTTTCCTTGAAATCCCTTATTTTTCACTAAAAATAATTATATAAATAAATTAAATTCAGAAAAATCACATTTTCTCCTCTAATATCTTAATTGGCATGTGAGTGAGGTGACATAAAAGTTTCAAGTTCATTTTAACTTAATTTAGTGAGTTATTAAATAAATAAGCCTAAAAGGGCATAAAGGTAATTAAAGAATTTAACCCCTTTTATTAAAATTTTAGGTTTAGTTAAAATGGATGGTAAAATATTTGATTTTATCTTTCTTGGATGATTGAAACTTTGGGAAATTAAAAGGGTAAGAATCCATTAATCACTTTTAATAAACCAAAAATGAAACTTTAATTATTTAAACAATTTAAAATTTGGATGATTAATGAAAATTTGAATTATTAAAAATAAGGATATAACTTGAGAGGATATTAATTCTTTAATAAAAAAATCCCTAAATAAATCACTTCAATAATATTTAACTCTTAATTAAGATTAAAATGATAATCCAAACTAAGTAAATTAAAAAATTAAAAATAAAATAACCCTTAAATTAAAGAAAAGCTCAAAATATTAAATGGTTTAACAATTAAATTAAATTAAATTTAAATTAAACTAAATTAAATTAAGTAAAAATTAAATTAAAATTAAAATTAAAATTAAAATAAATTAACATTTTAACAATTAAATTAAATTAAATTTAAAATATTGAAATTAAATTTAAAATATTGAAATTAAATTAAGTTAAATTAAATTAAGCTAAATTCAATTAAATTAAATTTAAATTATATTAAATTAACATCATCCAACAATAAAAGTAAAACAAATTTAAAATATTAAGATCACTTAAAGTATAAAGATTTAAACCAAAAATAATTTGAACACAATTCCAAACTTAAAATTATTAATTAAAACCTCATAATTAAACTAAATCACTTTAAACTATTAACTCAGACTTCAAATTAAGGATGATTAAAATTCTCAACAAACCAACTTGCCCCTAAAGGCTTTAATTATTATAACTCTTAAATAGAGTATTAAGTGAGATGTCACCTCATTCATCAGGTAATCAAATGCCCAAGTTCACTGAGCAAGAGACAAAGCTTAACTAAATTCCTGGATGATTAATTCACCTGTGCAACTAAATTTACTTGGACTCAAAATAATCTCGGAAGTATTGAAAAGATATTTAGGACTCGTCCTAAGCACTTCCTCAATATGATTGGATGTTTTAGAAGAACAATTGAATTTAATTATTCTTTGATGATGAAAATCATCCTTAAACAAAAATACAAAAACCTAGACGTCATAGGAGTTGACTAGCAATAGGACTAGGACTTTGGTAGACAACCCGAACCTTCCCTTAGCTTTACCTAGGTACTTGTTGAAATATTTAAATGCCTTAATATGTGTTTTAAGTGCAGCTTGGGATGACGGGAAGACCCTCCAGGTACGCTTTTATTTTATTGCAATTTACTTTATTGCAATTTACTTACATGCACTGCACTTTACTTTTTCTTGCATGTTAAACAAGATTGTTGCATGAAAACTGAAACCTTCTAGGATAGCCAAAAAATTGAAACCAAAACTAAATCAAAAGTCACCACAAGATAAAATTCACCGCCACAACATTCAAAAATATAAAACAACTCAAAATTTAATCACAAATAGAATAACAAAACAACAATTGCAACAAAATTAAAACGTCTAGTTAAATGATCGGGAATACCTCGGATGATGTAACCCACGTGTTGCTAACGGGATTTCCCACGGTCTAAATGAAAGTGTGGAACTCATTCAGTTGAGTTTAGCAAATTCATCTGGACTATGCGAATTCGATGAAAATAACGGTGCCGGGATGACGGAACCGTGGGATCTTAATCGGTTCTGTTTAAACAACTTTAAGATTTGTTTTAATTAAAATATTAAAAACATTTGGATTTTAAGTTTCTAAACCAAAACACTTCTCTCATCTCATGATTTTCACCTTCTAAAACTAAACCTCTGCAAACAGTAAGGAGCTCGGAGCATGGTGGGCAGCAGGTCATCATCATCAGCAAAACTCGGGTCTACTTCAGCAAAACTTTCCTTAGAATTAAATAACCAAGCCATAGGACTTCGAGGTAGTTTGCCTAGTGCAACATAAATCCTCAACTCTTCGTTAGGCATTTGCATGATCATGTCATGTAAATTAAGCCCTAACCGGTCTTAGGACTCCGAGGTAGTCGTTTGGTACGACATAAACCCTCACATCTTCGAGGCTATTTGTGTGATTATATCATATAAATATAAGTCTTAATTAATTAAAATTGGCAGGATTGCAATATTAAATAAATTCTCAAATCGAAACCAAACCATAGGATAGTTTGGGAAGTTGCCAAGATTCTTCTATGATCTCATCTTCTCCTACTTCTCTTCCTTTGGACTCTTAAAATAAACTGTTCCAAATTTGAGCTAATCCCTATTGAAATTTCCAAAATCCGATCCTTTGAAAAATTTAAACTTTGAAATTCTTGAGAGCAAAACCACTGATCATTATAGAGAGTTTTCTTAAATGATTCCCATCATTTAAGATGTAATTAACTATAGGGGCTTGCCCTTATAGGGAACTTTAAGAACCCAGGTAATATAAACCCTGCCTAATTTCTTTATATTAAGCTAGGGAACTTGTCGGCTTATAAAGTTGGTTCACAGACAAAGCGGATGTCACAAATCTTCTAGTTTATTTAACCGAGCCCCATCATCAAGAAGTGTGTCTATTCTTCGGGATAGATATACGGCTTGTGATGCAGTACTCGTTTATATAAACTATTTGGGATGTGAGATCAGTTTGATTTCATATCTTAAAATTTTAAAACTCAAAATTATTTTAAAAATCAAATACTATTTTCTAAATTATATATATATTTAAATTAAATTTAAAATCTAAAAAATTCGCCGACAACTTCTATAGGCAACCCCTTTTCAAAACAAAAACCTAAAAATATGCCGACAATGCCATAAGCAAGCTAAGAACCGACATCCGACGGTTGGCAAAGGAAAGTGGAGAAAAATTGGAAACTGAAGTAGATTCATCAGAGTTTATGGATGAAGATTACGCTGAGATCAACATGGTTGAGACACGAGCATCGTCAGCTTCGCAAGGTGCTCCGGCAGCAGCGGAAAGAGATGAACCAGAAGTGATGAGAGCACAACTTCAAGAGAAGGATAACACAATTTCAAAAATGACAAGGAAGATGGAAGAGATGGCGGCCGCCTTAGCCACTCTCCAGAGTCAGGTGCAACCTCAGAAAGAAACACCCCCGGAGATCATCCATGTTGTGGACGGAGGAAAGGAGATCACATCTGTTAACGGAGATGAACAACCGAAAAAGGATTCTGCGCAAAGCATGATTCTCGAAAAGGATATCAAAAACATGGTAGAACAGCAGGTGCGAGAAGCCTTATCACAGTCTAAGAGCGGAGCTTCTATTCAGACGGGTAGACCTTATCTTGAAGAATTTGATGCGGTCCAATACCCAAAAGGCTTCGTACCACCTCTGTTCAAAACTTTTGATGGAACGGGAAACCCCCGACAGCATGCCGCACATTTTCGTGCTAGTTGCTGCAATGCCGGTGGGAGCGATGCTTTACTCTTTTGACGGCTTGTCGGCGACTCGTCGTGGATTGCCTTCGATTGGTATGCAGAATTGCTAAATGGCTCAGTTAAGACCTTTTCAGAATTGGAAAACCTCTTCGTTAAGTGGTTTGTCGGGGCTCGGCACCACATCACTATAGGTGATTTAGTGGTGGAGCAACAGAAACCGAACGAAACCTTGGTGGATTACATACTTTGATGAAGAAATTTAAGCATGAAGTGTGAACCACAACTTCAGGAACAGCATGCGATCGGTATTTTGCTGAAAAGTATCCATGGCCCGATAGCACTTCTCCTTAAAGGATTTACAATCAAGACTTTTGAGAAGTTGCTTAGCAAGGTCGGGAGCTTGCAAGAGGAGGCAAAGCAGTCGAGTTTTGTCGACAAGACCGATAAACAGAAACCAGTGAAAGCATTTGAAAGAAATCTGGGATTGTCGCGGCAGTAGATAAAGGCAAGCAGCCAGTGCAGATACAACCAAAACAACCACAGCCCAGTTATCAACCACCACAACAGACTTACCAACAACCACAACAGATTTATCAGCAACCTCAGCAGGGCTATCAACAGCCTCAACCGAGCCACCAGCCATGGCAGCATAGTCAATCACTACCTCGTTCATCACGTCCCCTGGAGGAACTTCTGAACAAGGAGTATCCATTCAAGACGGAAGCAGTAGCTAAGATGTTTCGCAGTTTGATGAAGACACCTAATTTTCAATTACCAGAGCCCAAAAAGCCAGAAGAAGTCAACAAGAAAGATCATCCGAACTACTGCCCTTACCACCGGATGATCGGACACAAGATTGAAGACTGCTTCACTTTTACGAATTAGCTCGAAGGTAATCTCCGAAGAGGGAACATAACGATCCTAAAGGAATACATGAAGGAACACCAAAAAGGAGGTTCCATCAATGTCATTTCAACGGATCCTATTGTTCCGATAAACCCATACACGACCGATGATGGGTGGAATACCGTCTGGATAAAGTCTTCAAAGAAAATCTTGGATCATATCCAGAATGCTTCGGTGCGCACTTCAACTCAAAGTTTGAAACCTATCGAGCCGGCATTATCGCTTGCGATTGAAGAACTACCCCAGAATGAGGAGAAGATCGTGGAAGAGAAAGAAGACCGAGGCTCCAAAGGGTAGACCGGGGTTGCTTATCCTAGGACGGTTGTTTCCGATTCGGGGGAGAAATCCCTCGGACCTCTAACTCTGTATGATTATTTGCTCGCCCCGGCGGGATCTTATAATGATAAGAGTTTTGGTGTAGGCTACATTTTGACTGTTTCTAACGATTACGTAACTAACGACAACCAACCTAATCTGGATCTCGATTCCGATATGATAAACGATTCTCAAATCATACTAAACCTCAATGCTCGCGGTGAAGGAGAAGTCGCTCACAAAGATGGCTACGAAAGCTCAACAAGCAACGAATCTATTTGTGAATTCTGAGGAGCTCCAATCACTATAGAATTGGAGTTATCGATTCGAAGCAACTCCGAGAAAGCCAGTTGTTCCGATTCAAGAGGAGACACCGGTAGAGTCACCACCAGATTCAGAACAAGTGACTGAAGTCAACCTAAGAAGCGGAAAAGTTCTACCTCCGAGAATAGGTCCAAAGGATAAAGGAAAGCAGGTGGTTACTCAGGAGGAGCCAAGCCCAACAGAAGAATTACCCGTTCAGGAAGAAATCGAGGAACATGGTAATAAAGTGGATTATAATGTGCTAGCCCATCTTAGGAAGCTACCAGCTAAACTGAGCATCTACGACGCTCTGATCCTGTCAAAGGAGATGAGGGAAACTCTGATCAAGGCCTTACTTGATCCAGAGATTTGTTTAGCTCAAATGGTCGGTAATTCCTTAGACGAGGTTTGCTCGTTGAAAGAACAGCATGGTGTTACCTTCACAGACAATGATCTGCTACTTGGAACAGCTTATCACAACCGATCGTTGTACATTTTAGTCACTATTGGAAAGTTTATGCTCTCCAGAGTGTTGGTTGATCTAGGAGCATCAATCAACATAAGGAATCTTCGAACGCTAGCATATTTAGAAATTGATGCTAGCGAGCTTGAAGCAGATAAGATGTTATTAAGAGGGTTCAATCAGAAGGGAGAAAGAGCTCTTGGATCGATAACACTATTAATGAAGACTGGTGATTTAGCAAAGACAACCGCAAAATTCCACATAATTGATTCTGAGACATCGTTCAAAGCTCTACTGGGTCAGCCATGGATCCATGAAAACCGGATGGTACCGTCGTCTCTGCACCAGTGCATAAAGTATTACGAAGGAGGAGAACAGTGTATCGAAGGTGACTTGCAACCATTCTCCGTACACAAGATTGGAATTCATGAAGATGTAGCCTATTATGCGCCTCCGAAGAAAATAATCTTCTCCAGAAATACTGTACCGAATGAAGCAAATGAAGTTCGGGACAACAAAGAACCTGAAATTCTAGTCCAACAGTTACTCACCACTCCCTTACGGCGAGATGGTGAAGGTTTCTCCAGAACTCGCACCCGAGGTCGAGGCTGGGGATGAGGTCGAGGAAGAACGTTGGAACAGTTGGATAGAAGAAACCGATCATCGACGTTGATTGGTAGAACAGTTCCGAAGAAGAAGAAATCAAGAAAGAAGCAGCAACAGTGAATCAAAAGAAACCCCAGTTCAAGATCTCTCTTGAAGATGAAAAGAATGAAGAATACAAATCAATGTACGAGAAGATTAACCACTATGTGCATACTATGACCCTGACCTCGATCCATTCTAATAAGATCGAGGCTATGGTGGTCAAGGAAGTGCATGGTGGTGGTGCTAAGCCAATCAAATTCTACCGTGGTGCTTCTTCTTCTAAAATTGAAAATGATGTACAATTTGAAGATGTTACTTCTTCTGAATTAATGGAACTGCCTTTTGAGTGGTATTCTCCCTGTGTTCAGAATTTAATTCAACGTGGTGTCTTACCTAAACAATGGACAAAAGGTCGATCACAACACTTTGAAAAATTATGGAATAATGCCGGTCGGCCTCCCAATTTAAAACATGGACTCAGATTCGGCACAGTAGAATCAATTGACGACTCAGAGTTTTTCTTGGTTTTCACTTGCGAGCCTAATGAAGATTACTTGAAAGCTTCAGATGATCTCGAAGATCTACCAGTCGGAGACGCTCCACCAGAATTTGAAGAAGAAATTAAATTTACAATAGACGAGTTAATGGAAGTTAACTTAGGTACTAGCGAAGAGCCTAGGCCGACCTTTGTTAGCTCCTTACTCAATAAAGGAGACTCTGAAGAAATGATCAAGCTACTGATGGAATTCAAGGACTGTTTTTCTTGGAGTTACGATGAAATGCCAGGATTAGCTCCAGAGGTTTCAGTTCACAAGCTAGGAGTGGATCACACTGTCGTTCCAGTCAGACAAGCTCCGAGAAGAATGCGTCTAAAAATCGAACAACAGGTAATAGCTGAAGTTAAGAAGCTAATAGATGCTAAATTTGTCCGTGAAGAACAATATCCAACTTGGTTAGCCAACGTGGTACCAGTCAGAAAGAAGAATGGACAGATCAGAATCTGCGTAGATTTCAGAGATTTGAACAAAGCGTGTCCAAAGGATGAATTCCCACTACCAATCCCAGAATTAATGATCGACATCGCCTCAACGCATGAAGTCTTCTCTTTCATGGATGGATCTTCAGGATACAACCAGATAAAGATGGCACCGGAAGACAAAAAGCTCACAGCCTTCAGAACGCCAATCGGAATATACTGCTACACAGTGATGCCTTTTGGATTGAAGAACGCAGGAGCAACATACCAAAGAGCTATGACGAGAATTTTTGATGATCTCATTCACAACCAAGTTGAATGCTACGTGGATGATGTAGACATCAAAAGCAAACCGAAGGAAGATCATTTGTATGATTTGAGAATTGTTTTCGAGCGATTAAGACAATATAACCTTAAGATGAATCCCTTGAAATGCGCCTTCGGCTTCACCTCTGGGAAATTCTTAGGATTTGTTGTCCGACATCGTGAAATTGAAATCGATCCGGAGAAGATTAAAGCTACCTTAGAAATGCCACCTCCCAAAACCTTGAAACAATTGCGATCCTTTCAAGGGAAATTGGCATATCTTCGACGCTTTATTTCGAATTTTTCAGGAAGGTGTCAGCCTTTTTCTGCTTTGGTTAAGAAGGATGCCAAGTTTACTTGGGACTCCAAATGTCAACATGCCTTCGATGACATCAAACAATATTTAATGACACCTCCCGTCTTAGCAGCCCCGGCCTCGGGTAGACCATCGATACTTTATACCGCAGCTTTAGACGACTCCCTTGGAGCCCTGCTAGCCCAGGTCAATGACGAGGGGAAAGAAAACGCCCTCTACTACTTAAGTCGTCGTCTAATTCCGACGGAAGTAAAGTATCCCCCGGTTGAGAAGCTTTGTTTGGCTTTGATCTTCGCCGCCCAAAAGCTCAGGCATTACATGCTTTCTCACAAGGTCATCCTTATCTCGAAAGTTAATCCATTGCAATATTTGATAACTCGCCCGACACTTTCCGGCAGACTCGCCAGGTGGTCGATGATACTATTGCAATTTGATATAACTTTCATACCGCTTCGTGCAGTAAAGGGACAAGTGCTAGCAGACTTCCTCGCAGAACACCCTTTACCGACAGAATCGCCTCTCAACGATGATTTGCCTGACGAGTAGATAATGAGCCTAGAAGACCCCGATGATCGACGTTGGGAACTGTACTTCGACGGAGCATCTTCAGCACAAAGAAATAAAGAATTGCAAACGATAGTGCCCGGTAAAGCAGGAATCAGACTAATATTCTTAAAACCAGAGCGAGGGATGATAAGGTACTCCTACTACTTAAGAGAACCGTGTACAAACAATGAAGCAGAATACAAAGCCCTTATAACCGGATTGGAATTAACTATTCAGATGGGGATAACATATATCAACATCTATGGAGATTCTCAGTTGATAATTCAACAGGTCGCAGGACAATACAGAATTCTAAAGCCAAGACTCGAGCAGTACTTTCAGTATGCCATGAAATTGTTGGAGCAGATTCCGAATGTAACAATCTACAAGATTCCCAGGAGAGAAAACGCTCTTGCAGATGCGTTAGCCCGCCTTGCAAAAGAATTTGCCTGCTTGCAGGATGAATCAGTTGAAGTGTCAGTTCAGGGACGTTAGGTTCTCTCACAGCTCGACATGGACACGATACACAAGTTAGGAAAAGAAGAAGAAACAATTGCGGCAGTAACAGAAAATGCAGAAGATTGGTGTCAGCCGCTAATAGACTACCTGCAAACAGGAAACCTACCGGACGATAAGTCATTAGCTCATCAGATTAAGAAAAGAACTCTGTCTTACGCATTAATAAACAATACATTATACAGAAGGTCTTTCGATCAGATGTGGCTGAGGTGCCTGAGCGAGTCTGAGGCTCGTGAAATTGTCAAAGAAGTGCACTCAGGACTTTGTGGCGCTCATCTATCGGGTCCAAAGATCAAAATGAAGATTAAGAGACTAGGGTACTACTGGCCCTCAATGATGATCGATTGCAAGAAAGTTGCCAAGAGTTGTCACCAGTGCCAAGTGCATGGAGTGGTTCTACATCAACCTCCAAATGTGCTACATCCGACAATTGTGTCATGGCCATTTGAATGTTGGGGCACAAATATTGTGGGTCCGATAGAACCGCCTTCTTCAAGAGGACATCGCTTCATTCTTGCAGCAACATATTACTTTTCCAAGTGGGCAGAAGCAGTACCGCTCAGAGAAGTGAAGGCACACCACGTGCTGCAGCTCTTTAACAATCAAGTTGTCTACCGTTTCGGAGTACCGCACATAATCATTTCAGATAATGGGTCCGCGTTCAAGAGTACGAAGATCAACAATTTTGTCAGGAGACACTGGATCGACTGGCGCTCTTCGACGATCTACTACCCTAGAGCAAACGGCTTGGCCGAAGCTTTTAATAAAACTCTCGTCCAAATCTTAAAGAAAATTTTGGATGACAACAAAATAAATTGGCACGAGAAGTTGTTAGAAGCTTTATGGACCTACAGAATAACTTTCAGAACTTCTACCCAGTTTACGCCTTACGCCTTAGTGTACGGGTCCGAGGCCGTCTTACCCTTAGAGGTTCAGCTTCCATCACTCAGAATTGCAGTTGCGAACAAGATCACTACAGAAGAAAATGTCAAATTATGACTAGAAGAATTGGAGAGCTTAGAAGGGAAACGACTTTCAGCGCAGCAAATTTTGAAACTGTATCAAGCCAAGATGATCCAGGCCCACGATAAACTAGTCCGCCCAAGGAAATTCAAAGTCGGTGATTTGGTTCTAGTACTCAGAAGACCTATTCTTACACACCGCAAGATAGGAGGTAAATTTGAACCAACTTGGAAAGGGTCGTTCGTGGTCGAGACAGTCTACTCAGGGGGTTCCTACCAGCTTATTAACTGTCTTGGAGAATGACTTATGCTTCCAATTAATGGACGATATTTAAAGAAGTATTACACGACCTGATGTTTCGAAGAATGAATTCCCATTCCTAGAAACACGGGTTGAGTAATCATTTGTAACTGGGTCCGAACCCAAAATATAAAAAAAAAATGGATGATAAAATAAAAATCATTAACAAAAAATGTGTTAAAAAGAAAATATGTGAAATGATAAAATTTTGATCTTTTCCTTTAAATTAGCTCATTCCTGATCTTTCCTCATCTCTTCCTACCTCCTTTAAAATTTAAAAGAAGTAAATAGAATTTTTCATTAATAAATGTTTTCTTATTGTTCTTTTTCTTAGTACAGCCCCTGATCATTTCCTTATTTTTCGCAGGGAAATGTCGAACGGGCGGTTGGTTTTGAACTTTAAGAATGGCATGAGTCTAGCACTCGATGAAAAGAGGATGAAGGATGGAGCTGTGATTGAAATTGATTCTGATTTTGCACCGGCCGGGCTACAATATGAAGAAACTGATTGGACTCCGATTGATCGGGAAGAGTTCCACAGTCAGACAGTGATAAAATTAGGTGGCCCAAGTCAGCCGTCTACTAGCAAGAAAAGAAAAGCAAATACCGCTCATGCAACAGGAGAGGATAAGAAAGTTAAGTCCGTGGTGGCTATAGCAGAAGGCAGACTTGTCAGCACCATTCCTACAGAAATTCAAGAGGTGAGGAGAGCCACTTTCACTCCTACTCAATGAAGAAACAAGAACTGTCGCATTCGCAAGGTGCTGACTAAGCTGGCAGCAGATCAGCATGAAGAGACAGTCGCTACCATCAGTACAAATACTTCGAAGAGATTGGTTTGTCAGGAGCTAGAAAGGAGGAATTCAATTCCAAGAACAGCAGAAAGTATGAAAGAAATCCCGAGGAAAATAGAAACGGAGATAGTACCATGACGCTAGACAGAGCTACCAGTTTTGAAGAGTCTTGTTGCGAAAGAAACCCCGGAGGATGTCCCGACAGAGACTATCCCCGAGGAGCCGAGACATGCAGGGGAAAGTGTTGGGGTTGAGCCGTAGATCCCGCAGTATGTTACCAGACCCCGAGGACTTCAGATAATCTCGGAATACGAGCTGGAGAAATTGCAGCAAGTTGAAAAGAAAACTTTTGAATACTTTGAGAGGATTCAAGGCAAGAGGGTCAACATCTTGCAAGGCCTTGAGCTGCATACTGTTGTCTTCTCAGAATACGAACAATAGCAGATTGTGGACTGCATTATCAAGCTTCAGAAAATGGGCCAGCTAGTCGTCTGGGGGAGAAAACCTATTCAGAGCCCCGAAGATGGATGCCAGGAAAAGGAAGAGTAACTATCCAGTGCGGGTGTTGCTACAACTTCGCAGAAGACAGAAAAGGAAATCCACCAGGGATACTCCGTCACAGTGAGGTGGATCCAATGCCAGGAACTATCAAAAGAATGGTAAAAAGGATGGTGACATGGAGGGTATTGCCTGCAAATTGCATACCTAATAGCTGCATCATTAACATTTACAAGGAGGGCGACTGCATACCTCCACACATAGACCATCATGACTTTGTCAGACTTTTTTGCACAGTCTCTTTTGTCAACCAGTGTAATATCATGTTCGGATCTGACCTCCGGATAGCGTGCCTCGAAAAATTCTGAGGACAGGTGGAAATACCACTACCGGTAGGTTCCGTCATGGTGTTAAAAGGAAATGGAGCAGACATAGCAAAACATTGCATTCCAGGAGTGCCTGTTGAACGAATCTCTGTCACCTTCAGAAGGATGGACGACAGTAAGATGCCTTTTCATTTTCAGCCAGATCCAGAGTTAGAGAGTCTCCAACCCTACGAGCTGTGAGTTACATGAGAGATAGCACACCTCCAATGAACATCCATACGGCATTTCTGCCAAGGGTGGCTTGGAAGGCGATGTTATTGTCCATGTATCTTACTATTCAGACATGGATTTTGACAAATGCTTTTGGAAGAATCAACAAGAATCTTACGCAATCCGTTTTGGATTCATGAGGATTGTCTGAGATACTGAATTTTCAACAGAATGGAATGAGAATGATCATGTCATGTTCTGGCTTCACCTCTTTTTGTGCAAATTGACTGAGAAACGCCATTAAGCTAAATAAACTTCGAACAAAGAACGAAAAGAGAAAGAAAATTAATAAGGAATTCCTTCTTTTTAAGAATTTGAATGTCAAAATAAACTGCAAATAAACACGAACTCTAAATAAACAAAAATGAAATCGAATCACTGAAACAAATCTAAACTTCAAACTGATTTCCTTTCTGAATCCTTCAATTCCAACCTTTCAAATTCTCCTTCCTCTGTGTGTTAGAGGATCGACTAGTCCTATTGACACGGAGCCACGAACTTTGTTCAATTTGGTTCTGATGGCATGGGATTGGGTCCCTCTTCATACAGATCAAATTTCCGAGGATGGAGTCGAACTTCCCGTTCTCTTCGAGGCTAGAGTCAAACTTCTAGCTCTCTTTCAAATTTCCGAGGCTGGAACCGAACTTCCAGTTCTCTTCGAGGCTAGAGCCAAACTTCTAGCTCGCTTTCAAACTTCCGAGGCTGGAGCCGAACTTCCAGCTCTCTTTAAGGCTAGAGCCAAATTTCTAGCTCTCTTTCAAACTTTCGAGGCTGGAGCCAAACTTTCAGTTCTCTTCGAGGCTAGATCCGAACTTCTAGCTCTCTTTCATATTTTCGAGGCTAGATCCGAACTTCCAGTTCTCTTCGAGGCTAGAGCCCAACTTCTAGCTCTCTTTCAAATTTCTGAGGCTGGAGTCGAACTTCCATTTCTCTTCGAGGCTGGAGCCGAACTTCTAGCTCTCTTTCAAACTTCTGAGGCTGGAGCCGAACTTCCAGTTCTCTTCGAGGCTGGAGCCAAACTTCTAGCTCTCTTTCAAACTCACACATTAAAACTTGAAACAGAAAATGAAATGAATCTAAAGTCGAATCTCTCTAAATCTTGTGATTTGAAATTTGCCTCCTTTTTCCCTAGCGAGATTTCTGGAATCTTCAGTCTTGGAGATTTACCTAATACTCCCCAACGGAAATTTTCTACGCTTTGTTTTAAGTGTGTCACATAGACATCTGTGTTGGTTCTGTTGATCTTTTCGGTCAACGCCAATACGCGCGGTGTGCTTAGTTAGCACACCACACCTATTGGGGGTCCATTTGTCGACCCCATTTTTTATGAGGTCTGATCTCTCTCCATAGTACTTAGGATCTAGCATTATGCGTTCCCTTTGACTATCCTAGAGGACTAGAGATGGAACCCACCACTTAGAAATTTAAAACACTTCTTGACTCCCTTCAAACCCCACAAGTTTGATTGTAAACCCCTAAGCCACTTGGAGGGTTAAAATCAAATGTGGAGGTTTACCCTGGGTGGCCTGGTCTGGTGAGGGTAAGCTTGCACACATCACACTCCCACATACACACATTACAAACCCTAAAACTACCTTTAACCAATTTGACTCCCTGACTCATGTAGGTAACTCATATGGATGGACCTTGACCCCTAGGCCTCTAGCTAAGAGGGTTAGGAACAACATAGTGAATGTCTAAAATGAGTCCTCTCATGGCTCCTGTGAGGTTAATATGGCTTCATGCCTCAACCAAAATGATTTCATTTCACTCACACTTGATCAATCTTCACTTTTTCAAATTTCAATTTTTGTCCCCGGGGACCCTAAACCCACCAAACCTACCAAATACACTTGAAATTGCCCAAAATTTGCAAAATTTCCTAAATTTCCCAAAATTCCTCAAAACCAATCTTAAACATTTCCCCCCACTCAAATTGATCATCCATGACCAAATATACATAAAATTCCAAAAATTCAGAAAATTCCCAGAAAATCCCAAATATTCCCAATTTCATTTTGTTCAACTACACCATAAGCCAATTTTGTCAATTTAGTCCACTTTTACCAAAACCCCCAATTTGACATATTTTTAATCTAAATGGACCCAATGTCCCACCAAACCAACCCAATTAACCTCAATTTTGATTCAATTTAATTATAAACTTCAATTCAATATCCCCAATACCAATTTAGACCAAACCCAAACCCAATTTCATCAACATGTGGATCCAACTTCAATTTGAAGCTTAAAGCCCAATTTTGGCCCATGACATAAACTTAGCCCAAACCAACCCAACTCAACTCCAAATTAGCCCCAAATCTTTCCTAAAACTTTCCTAACATCCCCACAAGCAAAACACTAACATGATTTGCCCCAAATTTGAACCCAAACTCCACCCAAACTTAACCCAAATAATAAATCCCCAATTTGGGCCTAAACCAATCATGAACCCAAATAGGCCCAAACCCCAAAATCAAAGCCCAACCAAAATTGAAAACTCTTTGTCACACCCCCATAAACATTTTTCAACATTAATTTTACATCAAACCCAACATTAGCCCAACATTAGCCCAAGTTAACCCAATTTGCCCCACTTTGATCCTATCACTAAGGAAGCCCAAATTAAACCCAATTCAACTCCAAATTATTTCAAATCTATTCCAAATCACTCATGACACATCCCTAAACTAAACCCAACATTTGTAAGGCCCAATCTTTACCAAAATTTTCATCCATCAACTTTATTTAAAATCTAAAAGCCCACATGCCTAAAGCCTTTAAAAGCCCATGCCTAAACAATTCCAAAAGCCCAAAAATAACCCTAAAGCCCACATAGCATCTCTTTCCATCATCCATTTCAATTGAAATCATCCCTAAGTCCTAAATCAATAATCAATTCATTCCAAATCAAGCCTCATGCCAATTTCCCCTAAATTCATCAAAAATACCAAAACCCTTTTTCATGAAACAAACCAACCTTTTCCAAGCCAAATATAAGCCATAAGTGAGCCATTTACAAGCCATATGAAGCCACGAGAGTTTTGACACCTCACCTAGTCATTTATGGCAAGAAGAGGGGAGCCTTTCCTAAGCCTTCATTAAGCCCTTTTTACCCCATTTATGCTACACTCTAAACCAAGTTTAGCCACATCACCTTGGATGGGGACTTCACCACCCTTTCCTAGCTGATCCAAATGATTCTCCCTCAGCCCACAGTCAAGCCTTGGGGAGGTGCACCTAGCTTAAACCATGACTTGACCAAATTGAGCCCAAAATGCACCCTTCCCCATTCCTTTTTAAATCAATCTCTTTACACATTGAATCAGCCAATTGAACTCACAAACATCAAGCCCTGACCTCCCTGACCCTGAGGGTGACCTGACCCTGGCCAGACCACCACCCCAGTCGCCGGAAACCATTAGACCGAGAAGCCTAATTTAATTCAAAAATTCAAATTGAATTGGCTGAGCTGTCCCAACCCAAATGGCCACCATAGCTCTTCTTCTCCTCACCAGAGCAGCAAATCTCAGCCCTCAATTGCCCCTGGGAAGCCCCTAACCATGGCTATTTAAACCAGTCATTCCTCTCGGCCAAAAGGTTAGCTGAAATCAACCTTCACAGAACTTCACCAGACTCCTCACAGAGCTTCTCCTAGCCTAGAGCAACTCATCCCCACTGTCTTCCTACCCTAATCTCCATTGATTGAGCTCAATTTTGGAGCTCAATTCTCAGCCCAGAACAGGACATCCCTTGAAACTCCACCAAATCTAAATTAACTTCTCCCACACATTCACCAGAGGTAGAGAAGAAGTTCCCCAGCAAAAGCCCCCTCACCAGGCCAGCCATTGCTTGCAGAGTCCAAGGTTTGAAATCGGCCTTGGTCACTTTTGTACCTAGGCAATTCCCCAGAGCCAGAGACTTCATCTGGAGCTTTCTTGGGTGCAATCGAAGGCGCCACAACTCTCTGATTGAAGCTTCACTTCTCAAAGCCAAGGGATGGATCACTTCTCCCTCCCGAGCTTCTGTGAATTCTCCATTTCATTTGAATCAATTTCATAGCATGTAAACCATATGGATGTGTTCGTCTCCTCAAGACAAATCAATAGAGCATAAGAACACGAAAATTCGTTGAGAAATGAGAGAGATCTTAAGGTTTGAGTGTGGACGGCTCTCGGGACACACCAGGCGGAGATGATGATCAGCCGCCGTTGGATCAAGCGTGTATTGAATGGACGGTGCAGATCGCATCGAATGAGTGAGCGCGACATGAACCGCGGGCCCCCGGAGCACTGAGTCAGATGGCGGCGTCGAATAGGGAGGCGACGCATGGGCTTTCGGAGCTGCCGAGGATGAGTCGGCGCCGCGTGGATAAGTAGATAAATACGGTATTTTTTATTTATTTAATTACCCAGAACTTCAAAAATTCATAGCTTTGCATAGAAAAATCACAAAAATAAAATTAAAATACCCTCTCGCTCAGTGAATAGAGGAGAATAATATGAAAAAAGAATTGAGTTAATTTGATGAGTATTTTATTTTTAATTAATTATTTACTATTTTCAATATTTTAATTCTCCATACTTGCATACAATTCACCATGGCATGAGACCATAGGGCTTTTGTAGCCTCTATTCTTGGGAACATTCCCTGAATTTTCCAAGGTTAGAGGCCATCTCTATGGCAAGTTATTTATTTTTCAAGTTTATGTCTCTGTTTTGGCATTTTAATTCCAATAATTAGCATGTTGCTTAGAAAATTTTGGGAAAATTTGGGAAAGTATCTTAGGACCAGAGGACCCTAGAAAAATTATGGTTTGAGTTAATTCATTAAGAATAATCCTAATTGGCCTAAACACTCAAAACTGAATTTTAATTAATTTGGGTTAACCATATATCAAAATCACTTGAAAATAATTCTCCACTGATTTTCAGGGTCATGGGAGTCCCACAAAAAAATTTGAGATCAATTGGAGGTGATTAGCCCCACTAAATGGACTAATTAAGTTATATGACCAAAATTAAACTTTTAAAATTCATAACTCCAAAAATATATTTTAAAAATTCACCAAAATGGTTTTGGGGCTTTTCTGATGTTAGGGGAGTCTATAAAAATTAAAATTAAAATTTTCTAAAAATCTTCATTTTTAATCATATTTTAATATTTTAATAATTAAAAAAATAATAAAAATAATAAAAATATTAAAAATCATAAAAATGTCATATTTTGCTTCCTAATCACTTAGCAATGAACCAAATATTTTTCCTAAGTCTATAGGTTAAGATATTGAATTTTAAAGGCTTAAAACAATTCTTAATATTAAAAAATGAGTTTCCTTACATTTTCACTAAATTAATTTTAATAAATCAAAGAAAAATCAGAAAAATATAAAATTTATTTCTCTGAACTCCTTAAGGTTAGAGAGATTTATGAAAAATATAAAATTTATTTTTCAACTTTAATTTTATTTTATAATTAATTAACACTCCAAAAATCAAAATAATCATAATAAATAAAATATAATCTAAAAAATCACCAAAATTGGTCCAAGTGGTCCTCTGGTTAGTAGGAACATCCCATAATTTTCCTAAGGATAGAAATCCTACCTTGGTCATGTTGTTGAATTTTTATTGAAAACCCATATTTTTCAAAAAAATAAATATATAAATTAAATTAAATTCAGAAAAATCACATTTTCTCCTCTAATGTCTTAATTTATATGTGAGTGAAGTAACATAAAAATTTCAAGCTTATTTGAGCTCAATTTGATGAGTTATGAAATAATTAGGCTTAAAAGGGCATAATAGTAATTAAGAATTTTAACCCCTAATTAAACTTTAGGTTTAATCAAAATGGAGGATAAAATATTTGATCTTAATTTTCTCTTAGATGATTGAAATTTTGGGAAATTAAGGGGTAGAAACCCATTAATCATCTTGAAAATATTTAAAGTAAATTTTAATTAATTAAACAATTTGAATTTTGGAAGAATAAGTTAAAATTTGGATTATTAAGGTTAGGGATATGATTTAAGAAGATATCAATTCTTTAATTTAAAAAAAAATCCCTAAATGAATCACTTTAATAATATTCAACTCTTAATCAAACTCAAAAATGATAATTGAAATTAATAATTAAATAATTAAAAGGAAAATAAACCTTAATTAAATTAAAAGCTTAAAACATTAAGTAATTTAACAATCAAGTTAAAATAAGTTTAAAACATTAAAATTAATTTAAAATCACTTGAAAAGCAAATCTAAAACATACTTGAAACATCAAAATCAACCTCAAAAATAATTCATAATTAAAAATCAAACCAATTAAAAATTAACCTAAAATATTTCAATTAAATTAAAATTAAATCATTAAAATTTAAATTGAATAATCTAAACACCTCTTTCAACCCGGATTAATCTAATACATCGAGATCATTTAAAATGTAAAGATTTAATTAAATTAAAACAACTTGAACACTATTCCAAACTTAAAATTATTAAAATTTCATAACTAAATTAAACCATTTTAAATCATGAATTTCATATTTAAGTCATTAAAAGCTTTAATAAATTAATTTGCCCTTAAAGGCTTGCGTTATCATAACTCTTAAATGGAGCATTAAGTGAAATGTCACTTTACTCATAGGATAATCAAACATCATAATTCACTGAGCAAGAAACAAAATTTAATTGAATTCTTGGATGATTAATTCACCAGTGCAATAAAATTCATTTGGACTCAAAATAATCTCAGAAGTATTGAAAAGATGTTTAGGACTCGTCCTAAGCACTTTCTCAATAAGATGAGGTGTTTTAGAAGAACAACTGAACTTAATTGTTCTTTGATGACAAAAATCATCCTTAACAAAACACAAGAACCTAGACGTCATAGGGATTGACTAGCAATAGGATTAGGACTTTGGTAGACAACCAAAACCTTCCCTTAGCTTTACTTAGGTATTTTTCTTGTAAATTATATAAATGCCTGAACATGTGATTTAAGTGTAGCTTGGGATGATGAGAAGACCCTTCATGTACGCTTTATTTTATTGCAAGTTTCTTACATGTACTGCGCTTTACTTTTCTTGCATGTTAAACAAGATTGTTGCATGAAAACTGAAACCTTTAGGATAGCCACAAAACTGAAACCTAAGACTAAAATTAAAAGTCACCACAAGATAAAATTCACCGCCACAACATTTCAAAATATAAAACAACTAAAAATTTAATCTCAAACAGAACAACAAAACTACAACTATAACTAAATTAAAACGTCTTGTGTGATGATCAGGAATACCTCGGATGATGTAACCTACGTGTTGCTAATGGGATTTCCCACGGTCTAAATGAAGTGTGGAACTCATTCAGTTAAGTTTAACAAATTCATCTGGACTAAGTGAATCCGATAAAAATAACGGTGCCGGAATGATGGAACCGTGGGATCTTAACCGGTGTTGTTTTAATCAACTTTAAGATTCCCTTAAGAAAACATTAAAAACTATTTGGGCTTTGAAACTTTTCTAAACCAAAAAACTTCTCTCATATCTTGATTTTCACTTTCTAAAACTAAACCTCGGCAACAACAAGGAGCTTGGAGCATAGTAGGTAGCACGGCCATCGTCATCAGCAAAACTGGAATCTACACCAGCAAAACCATTCTTAGAATTAAACAACCAAGCCATAAGATTTCGAGGTAGTTTGCCTAGTGCAACATAAATCCTCAACCTTTTTGTTAGGCACTTTCATAATCATTTTGTGCAAATTAAGTCCTAACCGGTCTTAGGATTCTGAGGTAGTTGTTTGGTACGACATAAACCCTCACATCCTCGAGGCTATTTGTATGATTGTGTCATATAAATATAAGTCCTAATTAACTAAAATTGGCAGGATTGAAATATTAAATAATATTCTCAAATTCAAGCCAAACAATAGGATAGTTTGGGAAGTTGCCAAGATTCCTCTTGGATTCTCAGCTTCTCCTACTTCTCTTCCTTTGGACTCCTGAAATAAATTGTTTCAAATTTGAGCTAATCCCTATTGAAATTTCCAAAATCCAATCTTTTGAAAACCTTAAACTTTGAAATTCTTGAGAGCAAAACCACTAATCATTATCGAGAGTTTTCTTAAGTGTCTTCGGACATTTAAGATGTAATTAACTATAGGGGCTTACCCTTATAGGGAACTTTAAGAACCCAGGTAATATAAACCCTATTTAATTCCTTTATAATAAACAGGGGAACTTGTCGGCTTATAAAATTGGTTCGCAGACCAAACAGATGTCACAAATCTTTTAGTTTATTTAATAGAGCCCCATCATCAAGCAGTGTGTTTATTCTTCGGGATAGATACACAGTTTGTGGTG
This sequence comes from Papilionanthe hookeriana x Papilionanthe teres, assembly GCA_022702705.1. NCBI lineage: Eukaryota > Viridiplantae > Streptophyta > Magnoliopsida > Asparagales > Orchidaceae > Papilionanthe > Papilionanthe hookeriana x Papilionanthe teres. The sequence goes on from CM040425.1 coordinate 26,541,734, forward strand.
TGGTTCTCGTTTACATAAACTATTTGGGAAGTGAGATCGGTTTTATTTCATATCTTAAAATTTTCAAATTTAAAATTATTTTCAAAATCAAATGCTACTTTCTAAATTATATATATATGTATATGTAAATTAAATTTAAAATCTAAAATTCGCCGACAATTTCTGTAGGCGACCTCTTTTCAAAAATACAACTTAACCTAAAAATATGCTGACAACCTTCTCATAGACAAATCAGGATTTTTGTCTTCATTTCATTCTTTCATCAATGGCGGTTATAATTTTTTATTCTAGATGCCAATTATTGTATTCCATATCAATTGGAGAAAAGACCTGGCAACCTTATACTTCTTCTTCTTCTAAATATATTTTTTTCTTTAGCAAACTTTGCCAAAGCATGTGCAATGGTATTGGTATCACGGGCATTCAGTATGAAGTGACGTTTAAGATCTGTTCAAGTAAATCTATTATGTACGAATAACACTAATAGTGTCGAAGTTTGAATATTTTATAAGTCTAAGCAATTTGATTGATCACGAACCCTGAATCACAAAAGGTCTTAAATCTTAAAAGTCCATTAAAATGGTCAAATACAAACTATTGATCAAAGATTTGTATTATTTTCATTATTTGTATAATTCTATGATAAATGATATGAGAATCTCATGATTCGTCTTTTAGGGCTTATGAAAGCAAGTTATATCCCAGCCTTCCCAGGTATAACCACTTTCATGATGATATCCTTCTTGGCTGACGAAGCACTGTTAAAGTAAAATTCCCAAACACGAATTCTTATGAATTTCTAATTTCATGATTTGTCTATCAAGTAAATATTCATTCAAAGGAGTGTCAGCAGGTAAAGTGTACTGCTAAGAAATCATCTATAGCTTGGCCTTTAGTAGCACATAGAAGAATGAAGGTTATATCTAATTAGAATAAGATCATTGACCAACGAGTTAATTTTCTAGATAATGTTGTATGAGTAATTAAGTACTGCAACGGATTGAACCAAAGGATAAGACTAACTTATTGAGAGATTATGTAATGCCTTAACTTTTGAATTGCAAAAAATAATGCTAGACAATGTTTTTCAGTATTAGGATTGATTCTTTTAGCTAGGATAAATCATCGACTTAATAATATAATGCATTCTCTTTACTTGGCTCATTAGTTTGAGCTAATAAAGTAGCTAGGGATTCATCTAAAGTAGCAATTTAAAGTATAAACAGCTACCCTGGGATGGGATCTGCTACTACTGGAGTTGTCGTTAAGTATCGCTTGAAGCTTTCAAAAGCTTGTTAATATTCATCATCCCAATGGATCCTAGCATACTTTTTAGTTAAAGTGGAAAACTGATGGCATATCGTCGCGAGATTAAAAATAATGTGTTATAGATATGTCAATTTACCTTAGAAGGATTGGAGTTGTGTTGAACTTTTGAGAGGTAATATTTCTAATAGCGCTTTTATTTTCTCTGGATTAATTTCAATCTCATGAATTTGTACAATGAACTCTAAGAAGTTTTCTAGGGAAACACAAAAGGCACACTTTATAGGGTTCATTTTTAGGTTTTATAAACATAATGATTCCAAAACAATTCTCAAATCATAAAGATGGTTATCTTTTTCTTTTCTCTTCACTACTAACTCATCAGCGTAACATTTTACTATTTTGTGTATTAACTCATCAAAAATCTATATCGTCACTAGTCGATACACAGCACCAGCATTCTTCATGCTATAAGGCATCATAGCAATATATTTCAATTGGTGTTCCAAATGCAGTATATTTCTCATCTTCAGGAGCCATCTTAATTTGATTTGTTGACCTCATTTTTGATGAGGTATTGTCTTTTCTCTCTTCTTAGTCCTTAGGATCTAGCCTCAGGCTTTTCCTTTGACTAATCCTAGAGGACTAGAAATGAGACCCACCCTTTAGAAGTCCAAACAAACACCTCTTGACTCCTTGCAAACCCACAAGCTTGATTGTAGACCCCTAATCACCTAGAGGGTTGAAATCAAATGTGAAGGTTTAAAGGATGAGTTTCCTATAGGACTCTTTGGCCTTAGAAGTACCCTGGATGGTCTGGTCTGGTGAGGGTTGACCTGCACACATCACACTCTCACACACATCCTGAACCTAAACCCACCAAAATACCCCAATACCCTCCAAATAACCTCCAAATACCCAAAATACCCTTTTTAACCCAAAATTCCAAAAATTCCAAAAATTCCAAAAATTCCAAAAATTCCCAGAAAATTCCAGAAAATCCCAAATATTCCTAATTTCATTTTTTCCAACTACACTATGGGCCAATTTTGTCAATTTACCCCACTTTTACCAAAACCCCCAATTTAGCCCATTCTTAACCCAAGTGAACCCAATCTCAAACCAAATCTACCCAATTGACCCCAATTTTAGTCCAATTCAATTCTAAACTTCAATTTTATATCCAAAATATCAATCTAGACCAAATCCAAGTCCAATTTGATTAACATTTGAATCCAATTTAACTTTTGGCCTTAAAGCCCAATTTGGACTCATGACCCAAACTTAGCCCAAACCAAACCAATTCAACTCCAATTGACCCCAAACCTTTTCTAAACCTTCCCTAACATCCCCACAAACAAAACACTAACATGATTTGCCCAAAATTTGGACCCAAACCCCACAAATTCAACCCAAAACCAAAAAGCTCAATTTTGACCTAAACCCAAACCTAACCAAATAAGCCCAAGTCCCAAAACCAAAACCCAACCAAAGTTAAAACCTCTTTGAAACACTCCCATAAACATTTCCCAACATTAATTTTACATCAATTTCAACCCTAGCCCAACATTGGCCCAAATTAGCCCAATTTGACCTACATTGGCCCATTTACCAAATGAACCCAAATTCAACCCAATTCAATTCCAAACCACCTCAAATTTGCTTCAAATCATTCAAGACACATCCTTAAACTAAACTCAACATTTATTTGGCATGGACCTTTGCAAAATTTTTCATCTAAAAGCCCATTGCTAAACATGAAGGCCCACTCCCTTAAACCTTCCTAAAAGCCCATTTCTACCAAATTCAAAAACCCCAAATCAATCTAAAGCCCACATGAAACCTTTTCTTCATCATTCCTTTGATAATCCTATTTGACCAAAGTCTTAAACCATCATGAAATCAACCCATTTGTAGCATCATGACAAATCCCATCAATGGAATCCAAAGTTTTCAAAATTCCAAATAACCCTTTTCCATGCAAGTGAGCCAATCTTTTCCCAAGCCATGAGCAAGCCAAATGAAGTCATGGAGCCATGCATAAGCCATATGCAAGCCATGGGGAGCCCTTTCCACCTCACCATGCCACTTATGGCAAGAAGAGGGGAGCCTTTCCTAAGCCTTCACTAAACCCTATTTAACCCCATTCATGATACACTTTAACCAAAATTGGCCACCTCACCTTGGATGGGGACTTCACCACACATGTGAGGCTGACCCAAATGATCTCACATCAGCCCAAATCAAGCCTTGGTGAGTGAACCAAGCCAAAACCATGAATTGACCCAAATTGGACCAAAAATGCTCCTTACACCCATGCCATTTAAATCCTCGACTTTACACATGGTATAACCCAATTGATTGCACCAAGATCAAGCTCAATCATGTGAGTTTTTCTCAGCCAAAAAACCTTGGTGAATGAACCAAGCCAACCCTCATGGCCACCCAAGCTCCACCATAACCTTCCTAATTTAAACCCCACCTCCATGACCAAGGGGAGGAGATGCAAAGATTACCTTGGGTAAACTCTGCCAAATTGTTCCCAAAGCTTCTCCAAGCACTCCTAAGCTCAATCCAATCATTTCCAATTGAGGCCTCACCTCTTGGACAAAGGTATCAAATTTTTTTCTCCTCCAACCGAGCATGTTTTAAATTTCTGTAATTATTCACATGTTTTAAGTATATCATCACCATATAGATGTGTGTTACTCGATTAGACGATCATTTAAAAAAAAAAATTCATTCAATTTTGTTGAGAATCGAGGGAGATATCAAGGTTTGAAGTTGGACGGTTTTGGGTGAATAGAACTAGGGGAGAGAAGCGTACTGTCGTCCGTTCGGGCGTGTATCCAACGGACGGCGCCGATGGAGTTGGACGGTAGCCGCATCCATGAACGGAACCGTGCCAGCAAATCGTGGAGCGACAAGTGGCGACTGAGCGGGAAAATGAAATATTTTATTTATTTTTGACCCTAAACTTCAAAAATGCATAACTTTGTGTAGAAAAATCATAAAAATAAAATAAAAATACTCTCTTGCTCAGTGAACAGAGGAGAATAATGTGGAAAAGAAATCAAGTAATTTCATTAAGTATTTTATTTTTAATAATTTATTTGCTCTCTGCATTATTTTAATTCTCCATTTGCATAGGCAATTCACCATGGCATGAGACCATAGGGCTTTTGAAGCCTCTGACATTCCCTGAATTTTCCAAGGTCAGAGGCCTATGAGAAGTTATTGATTTTTCAAGTTCATGTTACTTTTTTGAGTATTTTAATTCCAATAATTAGCATGTTGGGAAATAAATTCTAGGAAAATTTGGTGATGTTTCTTATGATCAGAGGAACCTAGGAAAAATAAGTTTTGAGTTAATTCACTTCGAATAACCCTAATTGGTCTAAACACCCAAAATTAAACTTTAATTAATTAGGGTTAACCACACATCAAATTAACTTAAAAACAATTCTCCACTGTCCTCTAGGGATAGGAGAACACCACATAAAAATTTGAAACCAATTGGACTTGATTAACCCCACCAAATGGGTTGATTATGCCTCTTAAGCAAAAATGGGTAAAATTAAACTTTAAAAATTCATAACTCACAAAATACTTTTCAAAATTCATAAAAATGGTTTTGGAGCTTCTCTGATATCAGAGGAACTTAGGAAAATTAAAATTATAATTTTCTAAAAAAGTTGATTTTTATCATTATTTTAATATTTTTAATAATAAAAAAATAATAAAAATTATAAAAATATTAAAAATCACCAAAATGTCACATTTTGAATTCTAATCATTTAAGAACAAACCAAATATTTTTCTTAAGTCCCTAGGGTAAGATATTGAATTTTAAATGCTTAATGTAATTTTTAATATTAAAAAAATGTATTTTCCAACCTTTTCACTAAAACAATTCTAATAAATCAAAGAAAAATCAGAAAAATATAAAATTTATTTCTCTGAACTACTTGAGGTCAGAGAGATTTAAGAAAAATATAAAATCCATTTTTCAACTTTAATTTGATTTTAAAATTAATTAATGCTCCAAAACTCAAAATAATTCTAATAAATAAAAAATAATTCAAAAAATCACCAAAATTGGTCCAAATGGTCCTCTAGTCATTAGGAATATCCCATAATTTTCTTAATTACAGAAACATTTCCTTGGTCATGTTATTGAATTTTTCTTGAAAATCCCTATTTTCCATTAAAAATAATTACATAAATAAATTAAATACAGAAAAATCACATTTTCTCCTCTAATGTCTTAATTGACATGTGAGTGAGGTCACATAAAAATTTCAAGTTCATTTGAGCTTAATTTAGTGATTTATAGAATTATTAAGCTTGAAGGGCAAAATGGTAATTAAAATTTTCAACCTTTAATTAAAATTTTAGGATTAATCAAAAGGGGAGGGTAAAATATTTGATTTAAACTGATTTTGGATGATTGAAACTTAAATGTTTAAGGGTAGAAACCCACCAATCATTTTAAGAATAATTAAAGTAAACCTTAATTAATTAATTAATTAAATTTGGAAGATTAATGGAAAATTGAAATTATTAAAGTAGGGATATTATTTAAGAAGATATTTATTCTTTAATTTAAAAATCCCTAAATAAATCACTTCAATAATACCTAAAAAAAGAAAATTAAAAAAAATAATCTCAATTAAATTAAAATTGAAATTAAATTAAAATTAAATTAAATTAAATCAAATTAAATTAAATTAAATTAAATTAAATTAAATTAAATTAAATTAAATTAAATTAAATTAAATTAAAATTAAATTGAATTAAATTAAAATTAAATTGAAATTAAATTAAAAAATTAAATGAAATTAAATTAGATTAAATCAAAAATTAAATTAAACTAAATTAAATTAAATTAAGATCATTTAATAACAAACCTAAATGAAATCATTAAGAAATAAATCTAAAATAACTTGAACACCATTCCAAACTTAAACTAACTTTTTATAAGTAAGTCAAAATTAAAATTAAATCATTAAGTTTAAATCATCAAAATATTTAATAATTTGATTTGCCCTTTTTAATGCTCTTATTATTATAACTCTTAAATGAGGTGTCAAGTGAAGTGTTATCTCACTTATAGGATATTCAAATGTCCTAATTCACTGAGCAAAAGAACAAAACTTAAACTCCCGGATGATTAATTCACTTGTATAATTAAATTCTCTTGGACTTAAAACAATCCTAGAGGTATTGAAAAGATGTTTAAGACTCGTCTTAAGAACTTCCTCAATATGATAGGATGTTTATAAGAACAATTGAACTTAATTGTTCTTTGATGAAAAAAATCGTCCTTAAACCAAAATACAAGAATCTAGACGTCATAGGAGATGACTAGCTATAGGATTAGGACTTTGGTAGACAACCAAAACCTTTCCCTTAGCTTTACCTAGATACTTGTTGAAATATTTAAATGCCTTAACATGTGTTTTAAGTGCAGCTTGGGATGACGGGAAGACCCTCCAGGTACGCTTTTATTTTATTGCAATTTACCTTCTCGCAATTTAATTAATCGCATTGCACTTTCTTTTCTTGCATGATAAACAATCGTTGCATGAAAACCAAAACCTTTAGGGTAGTCCCTAAAACCGAAACCAAAACTAAATTAAAAATCAACTGCAAGATAAAATTCACCGCCACAACTTTTCAAAATATAAAACAACTCAAAATTTAATCACAAACGGAACACAAAACTACAATTACAACTAAATTAAAACGTCTCGTTGAATGATCGGGAATACCTCGGATGATGTAACCCACGTGTTGCTAACGGGATTTCCCACGGTCTAAATGAAAGTGTGGAACTCATTCAGTTGAGTTTAGTAAATTCATCTGGACTAAGTGAATTCGATGAAAATAACGGTGCCGGGATGACGAAACCGTGGGATCTTAATCGGTTCTGTTTAAACAAATTTAAGATTTGTTTTAATTAAAATATTAAAAACACTTGGATTTTAAGATTCTCTCTAAACCAAAACACTTCTCTCATCTCCTGATTTATGACTTCTAAAACTAAACCTCTGCAACAACAAGGAGCTCGGAGCATGGTGGGCAGCACGGCCATCGTCATCAGCAAAACTCGGATCTACATCAACTAAACCATTCTTAGAATTAAATAACCAATCCATAGGATTTCGAGGTAGTTTGCCTAGTGCAACATAAATCCTCAACTTTTCGTTAGGCATTTGCATAATCATGTTATGTAAATTAAGCCCTAACCGGTCTTAGGACTCCGAGGTAGTCGTCTGGTATGACATAAACCCTCACATCTTTGAGACTGATCGTATGATTATGTCATACGAATATAAGTCCTAATTAACTAAAATTGGCAAGATTGAAATATCAGATAATATTAGAATTTTCTCAAATCTAAGCCAAACAATAGGATAGTTTGGGAAGTTGCCAAGATTCTTCTTGGATCCTCAGCTTCTCCTACTTCTCTTCCTTTGGATTCTCAAAAATAAAATTGTCCCAAATTTTGAGTCATTCCCTTTTGAATTTCCAAAAATCCGATCCTTTGAAAACCTCAAACTTTGAAATTCTTGAGAGCAAAACCACTGATCATTATCGAGAGTTTTCTTAAGTGATTCACTTCATTTAGGATGTAATTAACTATAGGGGCTTTCCCTTATAGGAAACTTTAAGAACCTAGGTAATATAAACCCTGCTTAATTCATTTATATTAAGCAGGGGAACTTGTCGGCTTATAAAATTGGTTCGCAGACCAAACGGATGTCACAAATCTCCTAGTTTATTTAATCGAGCCCCATCATCAAGTAGTGTGTCTATTCTTCGGGATAGATACACGGTTTGTGGTGCGGTGTTCGTTTATATAAACTATTTGGGATGTGAGATCGATTTGATTTCATATCTTAAAACTTTTAAACTTAAAATTACTTTCAAAATCAAATGTTATCTTTTAAACTATATATATATTTAAATTAAATTTAAAATATGAAAATTCGCCTACAATTTCTGTAGGCGACCCGCTTTTCAAAACACATAACCTAAAAATATGCCGACAACTTCTGGAGACTCCGCTGGGGAACTAGTTCCTCTCTCCATTTTAATCAGATGGTTTTGCTTTCATAAATCGGTAGTGAGTCCATGCCCCTTATGGACCAAACTACCATTCTTCCGTTGGAATACCCCGTTCATTTCTGTCTTGAACGAGTATAGCCAACTCTTCTCGGATTTAGGAGCCACTGTTTAGGCACCCCTAAACGGAGAGGTTCCGAGATCCTTTTACCTCTTTTCGAGGTGGGGTGGACCCCCGATAGGTGTTAGTTTAGGAGCGGTCTTTCGAGTCGAGAAGTCCCGCGAAGACTTTTCTTCCTTTCCAATTCGAATCGGATTCCTTACCTTCTCTACACCTTTGAACATTCTGTTCCTAATAAACAAACCCTCTAATGAATAACTCTTTTAACAAATAATTCCTTTTTATAAATACATGAACAAAAATGTGTTCGGACTCTTTTTGATTCCTTTCTTTTCGTCCTAATGAGAAGAAGCATAACTTGGGACTGACAATCAGAATCTACCTTGCAGAAGATGTTTGCCCCAAAGCTGATTTTCTCCATCACTAATGGACTGGACTTCGCTGTTTATAAGGATGAGCTGCCCGACAATGGGATCATTCGGTTTGGACAAGGATTCGAGAACACAAATGTCAAGATCACTGATATTACCCTTTTCACACTTACAGACAAAGTATCTGAAACTGAAAGACCTTTGATCGAATTCAACTTCAAGTCAACTCAAGAGTTCCCTCCCCTGCAAAGGGTTCCAGTGAGAGGAATACTACCGTCCATAGGAGGATCGTTATCTCTACCCCCACTGGTTTAGTCGTCTCTGCACCTACCCCGGCTTCGTCAACCGAAGGGGAAGGAAGTTCAAATTTGTAACGAGCATGTTACCGTGGAGGGTACAGATTTCCGTGCAAGACCTTCGTTTTTGAAATTGGGTCCGGCTCGAGGGTTCCACCCCTAACACGGACTCGGAGAAGAAACGAGAGGTAGAAAGATTGCCGAAAGGCCGGAGCTGCCGAAGTCGCTTTCTTAGAAGAAATCCCTGAGTGCACAACACTACCTGAGTACATACCATTGCCTGAGTATACACCGCTTTTGGAAGGAAGTAGATTCCATCCCCTTTCCGCCGCAGCTAATGAGGAAAATGTCAGCAGAATTGCTTCTACATTACCTCGACCCACATACTATAGCGACAGCCGAAAGAAAAGGGCTAGGATTACACCATTTGCCCGACTACAGACTGTGATAGAGAAGTTAGCAAAGAAAGAGAAATGTCCTGTATCAGAGATTTTAAGAAGAATAGGGCGGGTGCCAGCCAAGTCCCGTCTTGGACCACGAGTAGAACCCGTTATCACCACAGAAAAGCCGAATAAGAAGATGAAGGCTAGTCCACCTGTTGTTGTTTCAGGTTTACAGATCAGGGAGGATACCACCTTCCAGCATTCAGCTGACAGACCATCCGGTCCTAGGCCTTCTGCTGCTAGAAGGATGGTATGGCGTCCTACTACTAGCCAATTGAGACCGAAACAACGACCTAAAAAAGAAAGTCTCGTTAGGAGACTCGAGTCCGAAGAAAGCGCCACTGCAATGAAGGGGACTCCCAAGAAGGAAATCCAACAGCCATCGCATGATAACTGCGAAACCGTACGAAAAATACCTTTGGAGGACGCTATGGAAAAGCTAAGAACCAACATTCAACGATTAGCAAGAGAAAGAGAAGAAAAGTTTGGAGATGAAGTTGACTCGTCGGAGTTCATGGATGACGAATATGTGGAGATCAACATGGTTGAAACACGAGCATCGTCAGCTTCGCAAGGTGCTCCGGCAGCTGCGGAGAGAGATGAACCGAAAGCATTAAAAGCCAAATTCGAGAAAAAGATGATACAATCTCTCAAATGGCAAAAAGGATGGAAGAGATGGCTGCAGCCCTAGCCACTCTTCAGAGTCAGGTTCAACCCCCAAGAGAAACGGCTCCGAAGTTATTCATATTACGGACGGAGGAAAAGAGATTACATCCGTTAACGGAGACGATCGACCGAAGATAGACTCTACTCGGAATATGATTCCGGAGAAGGACATCAAGAACATGGTAGAACAGCGAGTGCGAGAAGCCTTAGCACGGTCTAAGAGCGGAACATCTATTCGGATGGGTAGACCTTACCCCGAAGAATTTGATGCGGTATAATACCCAAAGGCTTCGTACCACCTCCGTTCAAGACTTTTGATGGTACGGAAACCCTCGACGAGCATGTTGCACATTTTCGCGCTAGTTGTTGCAATGCCGGTGGAAGTGACGCCTTACTCATCCGACGGTTCGTCGGCGGCACGTCGGGGATCGCCTTCGATTGGTACGCAGAGTTATCGAACGGTTCGGTAAAGACATTTTCAGAATTGGAAAACCTCTTCGTGAAACTGTTTGCCGGAGCTCAGCACCATATCACCATCGGTGACTTAGTGGTGGAGAAACAAAAACCGAACGAAACTTTAGTGGACTACATACTTCGATGGAGAAATCTAAGCATGAAGTGTGAGCCACAGCTACAAGAGCAGCATGCAGTCGGTATCTTTCTTAAAAGCATTCACGGCCCGATAGCACTTCTCCTTAAGGGATTTACAATTAAGACTTTCGAGAAGTTGTTAAGCAAGGCTGGAAGCTTGCAAGAGGAAGCGAAGCAACTAAGTTTCGTAGACAAAACAGAAAAATAGAAGCCTGTGAAGACATTTGAAAAGAAATCAGGGATCGTCGCTGCAGTCGATAAGGGCAAGCGGCCGATGCAAATACGAACGGAGCGAGCCAGCATCCGACTATCAACAACCTCGACAAAACTACCAACAACCTCAACCGGTTATCAGCCAACTCAACAATATGAGCAACTGCCTCGCCCACAGCGCACGTTAAAGGAGCTTATAAACAGAGAGTATCCATTCAAGAATGAGGCAGTGCCAAAGATGTTCAAAAAGTTTGATGAAGACTTCAGATTTTTGACTGCTAGAACCCAGGAAGCCAGAAGAAGTCGATAAGAAAGACCATCCCAACTACTGTCCTTACCGCCGGATGTTTGGACATAAGATAGAGGATTGCATCACCTTCAAAAGTTGGCTTGACAACAATCTCCGAAAAGGAAACATAACGATCCCAAAGGAATACATGAAAGAACCCCAGAAAGGAGGTTCTGTCAATGTTATTTCAACGGATCCCATTGTTCTAATAGACCCTTACACGACCGATGATGGATGGAGTACCGTTTGGACGAAGTCATCGAAGAAAATTTTGGATCGCATCCAAACCGCTTCGGCGCATGCTTCAACTCGGAGTTCGAGACACCGTCGGCCGGCACTTATCGCTTGCAATTGAAGATCCGCCCCAGGAAGAAAAGATCGTAGAAAAGAAGGAGATCGTAGAAGAAGAAAGGACCGAGGCTCCTAAGGCTAGACTAGGGGCTGCTTATCCTAGGATGGTTGTTTCCGATTCGGGGGAAAAATTCCTCGAACCTCTGACTCTGTATGATTATTTGCTCGCTCCAGCGGGATCTTATAATGATAAGAGTTATGGCGTTGGCTACGTTTTGACTGTTTCTAACGATTACGTAACTAACGACAACCAATCTAATCCAGATCTCGATTCTGATACCAATAACAATTCTCAAATCATACACGACCTCGACAATCACGATGACAAAGAAGACATTCATCAAGAAGGCTACGAAAGTTCAAAAAGCAATGAATCTATTTGTGAATTCCAAGGAACTCCAATCACAATAGAGTTAGAGCTTTCGGATTCCGAAGCGACTCCGGAAGAACTCGTCATGCCGGTTCGAAAGGAGATACCGGTAAACTCGGTACCGGATTCGAAGAAATCACAGAAGTCAACTTAAGGAGCGGAAGGGTTCTACCTCCGAGAATGGGTCCAAAAGACAAAGGAAAGCAGGTGGTTGTTCAGGAAGAGTCAACCCCAACAGAAGAATTGCCCATTCGGGAAGAAACTAAGACACATGGTAACAAAGTGGACTATAACGTGCTAGCCCATCTTAGGAAACTACCAGACAAACCGAGCATCTACGACGCTCTCATCTTATCAAAAGAGATGAGGGAAGCTCTGATCAAGGCCTTACTTGATCCAGAGATTTGTTTAGCTCAGATGGCCGGAGATTCCTTAGACGAGGTTTGCTCATTAAAGGAACAACGAGGTGTTACCTTCACGGATAATGATCTACTACTTGGGACAGCCGATCACAACCGACCGTTGTACATTTCAGTTACAATCGGAAAGTTTACGCTCTCCAGAGTATTGGTGGATCCAGGAGCATCGATCAACATAATGAATCTTCGGACGCTAGCATACTTGAAAATTGATGCTCGCGAGCTTGAAGCGGACAAGATGTTACTAAGAGGATTCAACCAGAAAGGAGAAAGAGCCCTTGGATCAATAACACTATTGATGAAGACTGGTGACTTAGCAAAGACAACCGCAAAATTCCACATAATTGACTGCGAGACATCGTTCAACGCTCTACTTGGGCCGGCCAGTGGATCCATGAAAACCGGATGGTACCATCGTCTACGTATCGGTGCATAAAATACTACGAAGGAGGAGAACGAGTGCATTAAAGGTGATTTGCAACCTTTCTCCGTACATGAGATTGGAATCCATGAAGATGCGGCTTATTACGCACCTCCGAATAAAACAATCTTCTCCGGAAACACCGTGCCGAATGAAGCAAAAAAAATTCGAGACAATGAAGAACCCGAAGTTCTAGTCCAACAGTCACTCACCACTCCCTTACGGCGAGATGGTGAAGGTTTCTCCAGAACTCGCATCCGAGGTCGAGGCCGGGGACGAGGTCGTGGAAGAGACACTGGGACAGTTGGACAGAAAAATCCGATGATCAATGTTGATTGGGAAAGCAGCTCTGAGGAAGAAGAAGAAGTCAAGAAAGAAGCAGCTACAATAAACCGGAAGAAACCACAATTCAAGATTTCTCTTGAAGATGAGAAGAACGAAGAATACAAATCGATGTACGAGAAGATTAATCACTATGTACACACTATGACCCTGACCCCAAACCAATCTAATAAGATCGAGGGTATGGTGGTCAAAGAAGTACATAGCAGCGGTGCAAAGCCAATCATATTTTACCGTGGCACTTCTTCTTCCAATACTGAAAACAATGTACAATTTGAAGATGTCACTTCTTCCGAATTAATGGAATTACCTTTTGAGTGGTACTCTCCCTGTGTTCAAAATTTAGTTCAGCGTGGTGTCTTACCTCGACAATGGACAAAAGGCCGATCACAACACTTCGAAAAATTATGGAATAATGTCGGTTGGCCTTCCAATTCAAAACATGGTCTCGGATTCGGCACAGTAGGTTCAGTTGACGATACGGAATTTTGTTTGGTTGTCACTTGCAAACCTAATGAAGACTGCTTGGAAACTACAAAAGAGCTTGAAGATCTGCAAATTGGAGACGCTCCACCAGAGTTCAAAGAAGAAATCAAATCTACAATAGATGAGTTAATGGAAGTTAACTTAGGTACTAGCGAAAAGCCTAGACCAACCTTTGTAAGCTCCTTACTCAATAAAGAAGATTCCGAGGAAATGATCAAGCTATTAATGGAATTCAAGGACTGTTTTGCTTGGAGTTACGGCGAAATGCCGGGATTAGCTCCAGAAGTCGCAGTTCACAGGCTAGGAGTGGATCCTACTTCCGTTTCAGTCAGACAAGCTTCCAGAAGAATGCGTTTGGAAATTTAACAACAAGTAATAGGCGAAGTTAAAAAGCTAATCGACGCTAATTTTGTCCGTGAAGAACAATATCCTACATGGCTAGCCAATGTGGTACCAGTCAGGAAGAGGAATGGTCAAATCAGAATTTGCGTGGATTTCAGAGACTTGAACAAAGCATGTCAGAAGGATGAATTTCCACTACCAATTCCAGAATTAATGATCGACATCGCTTCGACACATGAAATATTCTCTTTCATAGATGGATCTTCAGGATACAACCAGATAAAGATGGCACCGGAAGACGAAAAGCTCGCGGCATTCGGAACACCAATCGGAGTGTATTCTTTACACGGTAATGCCATTCGGACTAAAGAATGCAGGAGCAACATACCAAAGAGCAATGACAAAGATTTTCGATGATCTCATTCACAACCAAGTCGAGTGCTATGTGGATGATGTGGTCATCAAAAGCAAACTGAATGAAGATCACCTGTATGATTTGAGAATTGTCTTCGAGCGACTAAGGCAATACAACCTTAAGATGAATCCCTTAAAATGCACCTTCGGCGTTACCTCCGAGAAATTCTTAGGATTTGTTGTCCGACATCGCGGGATTGAAATTGATCCGGAAAAGATTAAAGCTATCTTAGAAATGCCGCTCCCAAAACCTTAAAACAGCTACGATCCTTTCAAGGGAAGCTGGCATATCTTCGACGCTTTATTTCGAACTTGTCAGGTAGGTGTCAGCCCTTCTCGGCATTAGTTAAAAAGGACGCCAAATTTGTTTGGGAAGAGAAATGCCAACGGGCCTTCAAGGACATTAAACAATACTTAATGACACCTCCTGTCTTAGCAGCCCCAGTCTCAGGTAGACCGTTGATACTTTATACCGCGGCTCTAGACGACTCCCTTGGAGCTCTGCTAGCCCAGAGTCGATGATGAGGGAAAAGAAAATGCTCTCTACTACTTAAGCCGTCGTTTGATTCCGATGAAGTAAAGTATCCTCCGATTGAGAAGCATTGTTTGGCCACGATTTTCGCCGCACAAAAACTCGGGCATTACATGCTCTCTCATAAGGTCAACCTTATCTCGAAAGTTAATCCGTTGCAATATTTGATGACCCGTCCAACACTTTCTGGCAGACTTGCCAGGTGGTCGATGATACTATTGCAATTGGACATAACTTTTGTTCCTCTTCGTGCCGTAAAAGGACAAGTGCTAGCTGACTTCCTTGCAGCACACCCTTTACCGGCAGATTCGCCACTCGACGACGACTTGCCAGACGAACAGATAATGAGCCTAGAAGACACTGATGATCGACGTTGGGAACTATACTTCGACGGAGAGTCCTCAGCACAGAAAGACAAAGAATTGCAAATGATAGTGCCCGGTAAGGAAAGAATCGGACTAATCTTTATAACACCAGAGCGGGGGATGTTAAGATACTCCTACCATTTAACAAAGTCGTGCACAAACAACGAGGCAGAATACGAGGCCCTCATAACAGGACTAGAACTGACCATTCAAATGGGAATAACAGATATCAACATCGGAGATTCTCAGTTGATCATTCAACAGGTCGCAGGACAATACAGAATCTTAAAGCCAAGACTCGAGCAATACTTTCAATATGCCATGAAACAGTTGGAACAAATTCCAAATGTAACAATCTACAAGATCCCCAGAAGAGAAAATGCTCTCGTAGATGCGCTAGCTCGCCTTGAAAAAGAATTTGCCTGCTTACAAGATGAGTCAGTTGAAGTGTTAGTTCAAGGACGATAGGTCCTATCACGGCTCGACATGGATATGACACGAAACCGGAAGAAGCGAGAGGAATCGGTTGCGGCGGTGAGCGAAAACACGGAAGATTGGCGTCGACCGCTAATAGTACTACACGCAAACAGGGAAATTACCAGACGATAAGTCATTAGCCCATCAAATCAAGAAAAGAACTTTGTCTTACACATTAATAAACAATACATTATACATAAGGTCTTTTTGATCAGATGTGGTTAAGATGCCCGAGCGGGTCCGAGGCTCGTGAAATTGTCAAAGAAGTGCATTCAGGACTTTGTGGCGCTCATCGATCGGGTCACGAAAATGAAAATGAAAATTAAAAGACTAGGAGTACTACTGGCCCTCGATGATGACCGATTGCATGAAGATTGCCAAAAGTTGTCACCGGTGCCAAGTGCACGGAGTGATTCTACACCAACCTCGAAACGTGCTACATCCAGACAATTGCGTCGTGGCCATTTGAGTGTTGGGGCACGAATATAGTGGGTCCGATAGAACCACCTTCTTCGAGAGGACATCGCTTCATCCTTGCGGCTACGGACTACTTTTCTAAATGGGCAGAAGCAGTTCCACTCAGAGAACTAAAGGTACACCACGTGCTACAGTTTTTCAAAAATCAAGTCGTCTACCGTTTCGGAGTACCGCGCCGAATCATTTCGGATAATGGGTCTGCATTCAGAAGCACAAAAATCAATAATTTTGTCAGAAGACATGGGATCGATTGGCGATACTCAACAATCTACTACCCAAGAGCAAACGGCTTGGCCGAGGCTTTTAATAAAACTCTCGTTCAAATCTTAAAGAAAACTTTGGACGACAACAAGAGAAATTGGCACGAGAAGTTGTTAGAAGCATTATGGGCCTACAGGACGACTTTCAGGACTCCTACTCAGTCTACGCCTTATACTTTAGTGTACGGCTCCGAGACAGTGTTACCATTGGAAGTTCAGCTTCCATCACTCAGGATTGTAGTTGCAAATAAAATTACTACAGAAGAAAATGCCAGATTACGACTAGAAGAACTGGAAAACTTGGAAGGAAAATGACTTGCAGCGCAACAAAATTTAGAGCCGTACCAAGCTAAGATGATCCACGCCCATGATAAAGCGGTCCGCCCAAGAACTTTCAAAGTTGGTGACTTAGTTCTTGTTCTCAGAAGACCTATTCTTGCACATCGCAAGATAAGAGGCAAATTTGAACCGACTTGGGAAGGGCCGTTTGTGGTCGAGGCGAGTCTACTCGGGAGGCTCCTACCAACTTGTGAATTACCAAGGAGAACGACAAATGCTTCCAATCGATGGACGATATTTGAAGAAGTATTACGCAACTCGATGTTTCGAAGGGTGGCCTCTAAAATAGAGTCTTATCCACTAGAAACACGGGTGAAGCAATCACTTTGTGATCGGGTCCGAACCCAAAAACATAAAAATGGATAAAATAAAATATGTGCTTAAAAATAAAATATGTGAAATCATAATAATAAAGTTTTACCCTTCCTTTCAAATCAAATCTTTTTCCTGATCTTTCTTTATCTTTTCCTATTTTCCTTAAAAATTAAAATTGGTATAAGTGAATAAGAATCTTCAGTGATAAATACTTTCTTAATGTTCTTGTTCTTAGTACGACCCCCGATCCTTTCCTTGTTTTCTTCGCGGGGAAATGTCGAACGGGCGGTTGGTCCTAAACTTTAAAAATGGCGTGAGTCTCACACTCGATGAAAAGAGGGTGAAGGATGGAGCAGATGATAGAAATTGATTCGACTTCACACCAACCGACTTACGGTATGAAGAAAATGAGCCGGGTCCCGAGTGGACCGAGAGGAGCTTCATAGCCAGACAGTGATGAAGATGGGTGGCCCAAGCCACCAATCCAGCAACAAGAAAAGAAAGGCAAACGCCGAAGAAAGCAAGAAAATCAAGTCATTAGTTGCCACGGTAGAGGGCAGGCTCGTCAGCGCCGCGCCCGCAGAAATTCAAGAAGTGAGGAGAGCTACGCTCACTGCTACTCAAAGAAGGAATAAGAATCGCTGTATCCGCAAGATGTTGACTAAGCTTGCGGCAGATCAACACGAGGAAACAGCCACCTTCGCAGACACACACATTTCAAAGATACCGGTTCAGCACGAACCAAAAAGAAGAAAGTCAACGCCGAGAGAATCAGAACAGATCGGAGAAGTGCCAAGAAGGACAGAGATAGAATTAGTGCCTCGACACCGGGCAGAGATACCATATCTGAAGAATCTTGTTGCTGAAGCAACCCCGGAGGATGTCCCGACAGAGACAATCCTCGAGGAGCCAAGGTATGCAGGAGAACGTGATGAGATTGAACCATACATCCTGCAATACGTTACTAGGCCTCGTCACTTGCAGATCATCCCAGAATATGAACTAGAAAGAATGCAAAATGTTGAGAAGAAAACTTTCGAATACTTTGAAAGGATTAGAGGCAAAAGAATCAATATTTTGGAAGGCCTCGAGTTACACACAAGTGTATTCTCAGAGTATGAGCAACAGCAGATTGTGGATTGCATTCTAGAACTTCAGAAGATGGGTCGAGCAGGCCGTCTGAGAGAAAAGACTTATTCGGAACCCCGGAAATAGATGTCAGGGAAAGGAAGAGTCACAATACAATGCGGATGTTGCTATAACTTCGTAGAGGACGAAAAGGAAATCCACCGGGGATACTCCGTCACGGTGAGGTGGATCCGATGCCGAGAATAATTAAAAGAATGGTGAAAAGAATGATAACATGGAGGGTACGCCAGCGGACTACATACTTGTTGACCTCATTTTTGATGAGGTATTGTCTTTCTCTCTTCTTAGTCCTTAGGATCTAGCCTTAGGCTTTTCCTTTGACTAATCCTAGAGGACTAGAAATGGGACCCACCACTTAGAAATTCCAAATACTTCTTGATTCCCTTCAAACCCCACATGTTTGATTGTAAACCCCCAGGCCACTTGGAGGGTTAAGACCAATATGTGGAGGTTTAAAGGATGAGTTTCCTATAAGACTCTTTGGCCTTAGGAGTACCCTGGATGGTCTGGTCTGGTGAGGTCTAGCTTGCACACATCACACTCTCACACACATTCTAAACCTTAAACCCACCAAAATACCCCAATACCCTCCAAATAACCTCCAAATACCCAAAATACCCTTTTTAACCCAAAATTCCAAAAATTCCAAAAATTCCCAGAAAATCCCAGAAAATCCCAAATATTATCAATTTCATTTTGTTCAACTACACCACAGCCCAATATTGTCAATTTAAGCCGATTTCATCAAAAACCCCAATTTTGACCTAAGCCCGACCTAGGCTCCGATTTGACCCAAATTGACCCGACGCTAGCCATTTTCTTCTCAATTTAAATTTTAAACGCTTCGACACACTCCCCTAAACTAAATGCAACATTCGATCGCTACCAGTTCAACCTTGAATTTCAACCAAATCTGATTTAATCGCGAAATCCCCAAATTTGACCTTTTTTGACCTGTTTTGATAATGAGGTTGTCCAAACGGCCCTGGATGACGAAACGGACTGCGCCGTTGCGTCTGGAACGTCGAAATTACCTAGGAAGGACACTAATTTTGATATAGTTTTGTGCGGGGTCGAAATTTGTCCGAATCAGCGAAAATTTGAATAATATGTTGTTTTAAATTAAAAAAAAAAAAAAGACATGAAAAGCAAAAACACACCTAAATCCCTAACCCTCATCTCCCTCACACCTCTAGCCGTCTCTCCCCTCTCCCATTCCTGAATAGAGCGTCGAGCCGAGCGCCTCCCTTCCTCGTCGAAAGCCATTTCCTCTTCCTCGCAAAAGCTTCGGTCCCCGCTGTCCTCCTCTCCTTCGTACGCTCCTCTGCCTAAAGCCTCCACGCCACTGTCGCCCTCTCGCGGCCCAATCTCCGCTGATCTTCCCCCTCACGCGACTCTTGTCGCTTCTCTTGGCTCGCCTCACCGCCCGGGTAAGCCAAAGTAAGTCTCTTCTCCTTCTTGGCCTATAAAAACCCCTCTTTAGGAAGGTTAGGGCAGGCTGAAAATCTTTGGAGAAGGGAGGTGCTTGCCAAAATTTTGGTTGCTCGATACTCTTAGCATTTGCTCGATATTCTTGCTTGCTTAGTTACTCGTTCGTCTACCAGGCTTTAGAGGTGGTTGGCCGAAATCTTAGTGTAAGGGGGAGATTCTGCCAAAACTTTGAGGGGTGCATCTCTTTGCGATTTTGAAACTTTGTGGCTTCATTTTGGTGGCCCCTGTTTTATGCGTTTAGGCTTTTGGGATCCTGCTGTTCTCTTGAGTAAAATCTTGAGCCGGGTAACTTCTTTCCCTCTCTTTTCTCTTATGTTTCCTATTCTCTATCTGCTACTTTATTTTGAGTTCATATAAGAAATTTTGGCTTAAAAAAAAAGAGAAGGAGAAGGTGGAATATTTTCAACTTGAATAAGGAGTGCTGCTCTCTACATCCTGTGTTACTATATAGGCTTGAAGTATAGTTGGTGATGATATCTATTGCTTCACCTTCCTAGATAAGTCATTCAAGCGCTGCTCACTTGCTTTACTTCGTTGCATTTCCTGGTGCATTTCTTGTGAATAGACTTGTTTCCCTTGTGGCTTAAACATGTGAAGCTGTGAAAATTTAAGAAACTAGTAAGCCTATACATCGTATATGAAAATTTAAGAAACGGCTTGTGGAGCCTTGCATGCTACCAATGCTCAAACACTTACGCTTGGAGAATTTAAATGCCTGCTAACTATGCATATGTGTTCACATATATGATATCATATTTTTGATGAATTAGAGGTATGCCATTCAATATATTTACATATGCAATGCTTGGGTTCTTACTTTGTAAAACCGGAAATGTTTTGGGTTTCTTTTACAAAATCTGAAAGGTTTATGTATTGACTTTTGCAAAATATGAAATTATTTAGTAGTTTATTTGCAAAAATCTGGAGAGGCTTGATGGCTTATTTGTAAAAATCTGAAAGCATTGTTATTTTATTTGTGAGGCTTGTGAGGCCTTCTATGCTTATACTTTGAAAATCTGAGAAGTTTAGGTGTTTCATTTGTAAAAATCTAAAAAACTTTGGTGCCTCATTTGTGAAAATCTGAAATTTAGGCGCGAAATGTGTAAATATGTGAAGAATCGGATGACATGTATGAATGCGCGTGGTTTCCCTATATGCGTTGGAAAGTTAAGGCTTGACTTATTCTATTACCAACTCTGAAACGTTTGGAGGGGGATAGATTTTGAGGTGTCGCAACGGTTAATGGTTTTTTTTTGCTTGTCGTTTAAAGCGACCTTTCATCCACTGTTTTGTATCTTCATTTTCTTGAGCTTAGGAAGCAGATGGAACAATTCATTTACAACACATCTATGAAGAGCTGAGAGAAGAATTTGAAATTGTTTTGCATTTTGTGGCATATTCCCTACAAGATCATCCGTTTGATAAAGACGATTCAGTCTGAATATGGATTGCATTGAGTTCCATTCAAATATCTTTAATTGAAGAAGAGATTTTGGGATGATATTGGGGGAAAGTATTTTAATGCTTTGGTTAGAAAATCCTTTTGATGAGCTTCAGGGAGAGAGATATAATATAGGATGCATGATTCATTATAAGATTTGGTGGTCCATTCCTTGAGAGGAATGTTTCAGATTTATGAGTGAGTTGTGCAGATTTAAAAATACATTTTTTCTGAAAATGTGAGAGATGCTAGGAAGGCATGCAATGCAAAATTACCTGAGAGGAGAAAATCTGGAGATGTATTTTGAATTGGGGGGGAAGTTACATACATACCACTTAATTCATATGTTTACATTTTTTAACACCCAAGATTGTGCCTTATACATACGTGCCACTCAATTTCTCATATATTTATGTGGCTAATATCTTGAATGGTTCCAATTATTTGCTTTGGGAAACTCATTTGCAAAAATTTGAGATGTTTGGTAGTCATTTCGAAAATTTGGAAAGAGTTATTTATGATTTTCAATTGCTGGAAGATCTTGGTGCCTTGCATTTTGGAAATATGAAAGGTTTGGTTTTGCTTGTATTGCTGCCTTCTTATATTGAAAATATTTGCAAAAAGAAAAGGGTAATTTCTAAAGCTCTCGAGGCTCGATTTGGTGGGCTCGGTTTGGCTCTTTTAGTTGTAGGAAGCTGCTCCTATTTGCACTAAAATGGAATGCTTGGTTTTCATTCTTTATTGTGGCTCAACGACGGCTAGCTAATATGAGAATAAATTGGTGAATTTATTTGCAATTTTCGGATTCAAACATGTTCCCGCTTAAAACATCAAAATTTGAAGTTTTGTGTGCTTGCTTTTCATCTATTTCAACATGTATTTACATATACAACATCAAAGCTATAATTGTACACATGTCTCACCTCACTCCAAGCATAAAAGTATGCCTCATACGTAGGGATTTGAAGTTCTCTTTTTCATGCAAGCTGTCATATGGTTTTGAGAGTTCTAGCATGCTTTATACATGCTTGGAATGGATGGAAACAGTGGTTGTCACATATACATATGCTTGCGACATCTCTTTTTATGCAAATTGCAGGTGTGGAAAATTCATTTTTATGCCGTTATGCTGCCCGATTTTTCTTGGTTGGTTTTATTCTTTTTCTACTTCATTTCTACTTCACTCCGTTTTACTTTCTTTACCCGCAGCTTTGTTTTATGTTTCCCTTTTGTTTTCCATTACTTGAATGTTTGGGAAGGGTTACACACCACCTTAGGGGTCTAGGTCACTTCACGAGCGTGGCGACACTTTTAGGTCTTTTCTTTAGGACGAGTGAGGATTGTCAGGGGTCCGGGGTGATTTACTTGAGTTGATTGATTTTGAGAACCAATTCACCTCGTTTTTTGCAATTTTATGTTAGGTGAATTGTTTTCTCCTCTCTCCTTTCATTGATCCTCGTCCCTTGATTTTCTCCTTGCTTCTTGGTTCAATGTCCGCACCTACGGGGGACGTGTAGGTGTGCACATATAGCCCCTTTAGGCTATATGTGGGGCCATCAAGCAAGGTCTGTAAGTGCGGTGGGGACATTGATGAGGCTGCAAAAAGAAAAATTACGAGAATCATAGAATGGGGCCGCCGACTCGGAGACTGCAGTAGAGAGTAGAGCGGGAATCACGGAACCGTTCGGCTCGTCCTTGGGGTTTCTACTACCGACAGGTTTAATGTTCGTAGACCTAGTCACTATTAGGATAGTCGACCCGTGGATTGAAATGTTTCAAAACAAAAAATACATATGTTTGAAAAATACAAAATTACCTCCACTACTACACGACTTACTTACCTACGATCTTGCTTGCATGAAAACCAAAAATGAAATGTGTGAAAATTTATAAAGGTCCACGGTTGGCTATTCGAGTCGGATTAGGATCGCCTTCGCGGAAAGTCGGTGCTAGTAGTCGGCACTCGAGTCCGGACATTAGCACGGCTCCGAGTCCGAAACACCACCGTGCTTACGGGTCTTTCTTTCCGGAGGCCCATGGCTTTCTTACGGTTGCACGTGAGTTTAGCGGGCCATGCGCGAGTTTCTTCCGGTGTTTTTTGCGGTTTTCTACGACTTTGTTTTGTTTTCATTCGTGACCTTTTTCGGAGTTCTCTACGGACGTTATTTTTCTTTCCTTCTCGATTTTCCGGTTTTCTCTCGTGATTTTGTTCGCTCCCTCGTCGTCCTTCTTTTGTTTCTTGTTGGGTTTTCGTACTTCGCTACTTTCGTACGTACCGTAGTATTCTGTTGAGCCATGTGTTTGCCCACTACTTGTACTCTAGTTTTTTTTTCTGCGCTAACGACTCTTCTGCAGGAAATATAAGAAAAATATGAAAATAATAAACAGGTAACAGTGCACCGCGGATGAGCAGAGCATACGGTATTCCTGTGACACAGTTTTTACTTTCTTTACTGTTATACCGGCTTTACTTTTCAGTACATACTCCTGCTAGTCTAGCCTGTTTACTTTCAGTTTATACCTGTTACGCATGCCTTACTTTTCAGCATATACTCTTGCTAGTCTAGCTCTGTTTATTTTCGGTATACATACTTGCTTAGCATGTTTTGCTTGTTGTAGCATGTTATTCTCGTTTAGCTCGGCATAACCCGCTTGTGATACTTGCTTCTCGTTGTTTCGCTATAGCATATTCACCGCTTACTTGTTTTCCTGCTTTCTTTTGCTACACATCCTTTATTGCACACACTCACTGTTGCAATAAAACGATAATAAAAATGAAATATAAACGATTTGCATGTTCACTTTAACTTAAGATTTAAGTTTAAGCTGCAACTTTGCTACGACGTGGAGCACGGAGCACGACTTCGAGGGCGAGCACGGCCATCGTCAACAGCAAAACTCGTGTCGACATCGACAAAACTATTCTTTAGTTTAAACAACAAGCCATAGGATTCGAGGTAGTCCGCCTAGTGCGACATAAATCCTCACCTGTTCTTTTAGGCCTTTGTACAGCCTTGCTATGCAATATAAGCCCTAACTCGCTTTAGGATTCCGAGGTTGTCGTCCGATACGATATAAATTATCCTACCTTTCAGGTTATTTGTATAATCAGGTGATTATGTAAATGTAATTCCTATAATTAATTGGCAGGATTGAAACTTAAATAAATTCACTTCCGAAATTCAAAGCCTAACATTAGCATAGTCTGGGAAGTCATCGAAGTTCACTTCGGGTCTGTGACATCCCCTATTTCTCTTCCTTTGGACTCCTAAAATAAAATGTTCCAAATTTGATACATTCCCTATTGAAATTCCAAAATTCAATCCCTTGAAAACTTAAACTTTGAAATTCTTGAGAGCAGAACTACTGATTATTATCGAGAGTTTTCTTAGGTGATTTCCGTCACTTAAGATGTAATTAACTATAGGGGCTTGCCCTTATAGGGAACTTTAAGAACCCGAGTAATATAAACCCTGCTTAATTCATTTATATTAAGCAGGGGAACTTGTCGGCTTATAAAATTGGTTCATAGACCAAACGGATGTCACAAATCTTCTAGTTTATTTAACCGAGCCCCATCATCAAGCAGTGTGTCTACTCTCCGGGATAGATATACAATTTGTGGTGCGGTGCTCGTTTATATAAACTATTTGAGATGTGAGATCAGTTTGACTTCATATCTTAAAATTTTTTAAAAATTATTTTCAAAATCAAAACACTACTTTCCAAATTATATATATATATGTAAATTAAATTAAAAATTCGCCGACAATTTCTGTTGGCGACCCCTTTTCAAAACACATAACCTAAAAATATGCCGACACATACCGAACAGTTGCATCATCAACATTTATCAAAAGGGCGACTCCATACCTCCACACATAGACCACCATGAATTTTTCAGACCTTTCTGCACAGTTTCGTTCGTCAACCAATGCAATATCATGTTAGGATCTGACCTCCGGATAGCCGGCCCGGGTAAGTTCTGAGGGCCGGTGGAGATACCACTTCCGGTAGGTTCCGTCATGATATTACAAGAAAATGGAGCAGACGTCGCAAAGCATTGCATACTGGGAGTACCAGTGGAGCGGATCTCCGTCACTTTTAGAAGGATGGACGACAAAAGGAACCATACCACTTCCGACCGGTTCCGAGATTGGAGAATCTCCGGCCTACGAGTCGTGAGTTACATGGGAAATAGCACACCTCCAATGCACATCCATGCGGCATTCCTGTCAAGGATGGCTTGGAAGGTTATGTTATTGACCGTGTATCTCATTATTCAGACATGGATTTAATAGACACTTTTTGGATGGATCAACAAGAATCATACATAGTCCGTTTTGAGTCATGGATTGTATGAAAAATATTTCAGATCGAGTTGTATGATGTATCTTCAACAAGATTGGAATGAAAGTGACCATGCACATTCTGCCTTCACCTCTTTTTGTGCAAATTGACTGGGAAACGCCATTAAAGTTAAATGAACTTCGAACAAAGAATAGAAAATAAAAAGAAAATAAATGAGAACTCTCTTCCGTAAAAATCCAAACATTAAAAAGAATTTCAAATCCACATGAACACCAAATAAAAATAAAAAAAATAAAAATAATAAATAAAGGGATAGTTAAAGAACAAACAAAACAAATCTAAAGCTCAAATTGAATTCCAGTTTACGTCCATCTTTTCAAATCCTCCAATCCTTCTTCAAATCAAGATCTACATCAGACCTCCTCTGAAACCCTCTCTCGGGATGATTTCAGAATTGTGAGGAATCTTCAATTTGATTCGAATGGCATAGGTTCGTACCCTTCGCCAAGCAATCAGACTTTGATTGATTCCCGTGGGATATGAAACACTTTCATATCTCATTTCGATCTCAGCATAATCCAAATCTCAGCATAATTCTTCATAGTCACAGCATAAATCAAATATCGACAAAATTTTTCACAACCACTGCATAAACTAAATCACAGCAATCTCAGCAAACGGGATAGGCTTCCGTCGTACTCCCATCTCAGCAATCGGGATAGGCTTCCGCCGTACTCCCATCTCAGCAATCGGGATAGGCTTCCGCCATACTCCCATCTCAGCAATCAGGAGGCCTTCGCCCTACTCCCATCTCAGCAATCGGGATAGGCCTCCGCCCTGCTCCCATCTCGGCGATCGGGATAGGCCTCCGCCCTACTCCCATCTCGGCGATCGGGATAGGCCTCCGCCCTACTCCCATCTCGGCGATCGGGATGGGCCTCCGCCTTACTCCCATCTCGGCAATCGGGATAGGCCTCCGTCCTACTCCCATCTCGGCAATCGGGATAGGCCTCCGTCCTACTCCCATCTCGACGATTCGGGATAGGCCTCCACCCTACTCCCATCTCGACGTTCGGGATAGGCCTCCGCCCTACTCCCATCTCGACATTGGGATAGGCCTCCGCTCTACTCCCATCTCAGCATTTGGGATAGGCCTCCGCCCTACTCCCACCTCAGCAATCGGGATAGGCCTCCGTCCTACTCCTATCTCAGCATTCGGGATAGGCCTCCGTCCTACTCCCATCTCAGCATTCGGGATAGGCCTCCGCCCTACTCCCATCTCAGCAATTCTCAGCACTCGGGATAGGCACAGTCCTACTCCTTTCTCAGCAATCTCAAAATTTGACCCTCTCAGCAAGAAATTGAAATTAAAGCACTCTACATTTTGGATAGGCTTTGTCCTATTCTTCCTCAGCATTTGGAATAGGTTCAGTCCTACTTCCTCCTCAGCATACAAATGCATTCGGGTGGGCCTCCACCCTACTCTTTTCTCCGCATAAAACCAAAATTGAAACTCAAATCAAAATTCAAACTCAAAATTAAAACTTAAGATAAAAAATGAAACAAATCTAAAATCCAATCTCTTAAAATCTTGTGATCTGAAATTCACTTCCTTTTTCCCCAGCGAGAGTTCTGGAATCTTCAGTCTTGGAGATTTACCTGATACTCCCCAGTGGAAATTTCATACACTTCGTCCTAAGTTTGTCACTTGGACATCTGTGTTGGTTTTGTTGATTTATTCGATCAACGCCAATACACGCGGTGTGCTTGGTCAGCACACCACACCTATTGGGGGTCCATTTGTTGACCTCATTTTTGATGAGGTATTGTCTTTTCTCTCTTCTTAGTCCTTAGGATCTAGCCTCAGGCTTTTCCTTTGACTAATCCTAGAGGACTAGAAATGAGACCCACCCTTTAGAAGTCCAAACAAACACCTCTTGACTCCCTGCAAACCCACAAGCTTGATTGTAGACCCCTAATCACCTAGAGAGTTGAAATTAAATGTGAAGGTTTAAAGGATGAGTTTCCTATAGAACTCTTTGGCCTTAGGAGTACCCTAGATGGTCTGGTCTGGTGAGGGTTGACCTGCACACATCACATTCTCACACACATCCTGAACCCTAAACCCACCAAAATACCCCAATACCCTCCAAATAACCTCCAAATACCCAAAATACCCTTTTTAACCCAAAATTCCAAAAATTCCAAAAATTCCAAAAATTCCCAGAAAATTCTAAAAAATCCCAAATATTCCTAATTTCATTTTGTACAACTACATCATGGGCCAATTTTGTCAATTTACCCCACTTTTACCAAAACTCCCAATTTAGCCCATTCTTAACCCAAGTGAACCCAATGTTAAACCAAATCTACCCAATTGACCCAAATTTTGGTCCAATTCAATTCTAAACTTCAATTTGATATCCACAATATCAATCTAGACCAAATCCCAGTCCAATTTGATTAACATTTGAATCCAATTTCACTTTTGGCCTTAAAGCCCAATTTGGACTCATGACCCAAACTTAGCCCACACCAAACCAATTCAACTCCAATTGACCCCAAACCTTTTCTAAACCTTCCCTAACATCCCCACAAACAAAAAACTAACATGATTTGCCCAAAATTTGGACCCAAACCCCACTCAAATTCAACCCAAAACCAAAAAGCCCAATTTTGACCTAAACCCAAACCTAACCAAATAAGCCCAAGTCCCAAAACCAAAACCCAACCAAAGTTAAAACCTCTTTGAAACACTCCCATAAACATTTCCCAACATTAATTTTACATCAATTTCAACCCTAGCCCAACATTGGCCCAAATTAGCCCAATTTGACCTACATTGGCCCATTTACCAAATGAATCCAAATTCAACCCAATTCAATTCCAAACCACCTCAAATTTGCTTCAAATCATTCAAGACACATCCTTAAACTAAACTCAATATTTATTTGGCATGGCCCTTTGCAAAATTTTTCAGCTAAAAGCCCATTGCTAAACATGAAGGCCCACTCCCTTAAACCTTCCTAAAAGCCCATTTCCACCAAATTCAAAAACCCCAAATCAATCTAAAGCCCACATGAAACCTTTTCTTCATCATTCCTTTGATAATCCTATTTGACCAAAGTCTTAAACCATCATGAAATCAACCCATTTGTAGCATCATGACAAATCCCATCAATGGAATCCAAAGTTTTCAAAATTCCAAATAACCCTTTTCCATGCAAGTGAGCCAATCTTTTCCCGAAGCCATGAGCAAGCCAAATGAAGTCATGGAGCCATGCATAAGCCATATGCAAGCCATGGGGGCCCTTTCCACCTCACCATGCCACTTATGGCAAGAAGAGGGAGCCTTTCCTAAGCCTTCACTAAACCTTATTTAACCCCATTCATGATACACTTTAACCAAAATTGGCCACCTCACCTTGGATGGGGACTTCACCACACATGTGAGGCTGACCCAAATGATCTCACATCAGTCCAAATCAAGCCTTGGTGAGTGAACCAAGCCAAAACCATGAATTGACCCAAATTGGACCAAAAATGCTCCTTACACCCATGCCATTTAAATCCTTGACTTTACACATGGCATAACCCAATTGATTGCACCAAGATCAAGCTCAATCATGTGAGTTTTTCTCGGCCAAAAAACCTTGGTGAATGAACCAACCCAACCCTCATGGCCACCCAAGCTCCACCATAACCTTCCTTATTTAAACCCCACCTCCATGACCAAGGGAGGAGATGCAAAGATTACCTTGGGTAAACTCTGCCAAATTGTTCCCAAAGCTTCTCCAAGCACTCCTAAGCTCAATCCAATCATTTCCAATTGAGGCCTCACCTCTTGGACAAAGGTATCAAATTTTTTTCTCCTCCAACCGAGTATGTTTTAATTTTCTGTAATTATTCACATGTTTTAAGTATATCATCACCACATAGATGTGTGCTACTTGATTAGACGATCATTTTAAAAAAAAATTCATTCAATTTCGTTGAGAATCGAGGGAGATATCAAGGTTTGAAGTTGGACGGTTTTGGGTGAATAGAACTAGGGGAGAGAAGCAGCCGCCGTCCGATCGGGCGTGAATCCAACGGACGGCGCCGATGGAGTTGGACCGTAGCTGCATCCATGAACGAAGCTGCGCCAGGCAAATCGGGGAGCGACACGTGGTGATTGAGCGGGAAAATGAAATATTTTATTTATTTTTGACCCTAAACTTCAAAAATGCATAACTTTGTGTAGAAAAATCATAAAAATAAAATAAAAATACCCTCTTGCTCAGTGAACAGAGGAAAATAATGCGGAACAGAAATCAAGTAATTTCATTGATTATTTTATTTTTAATAATTTATTTTCTCTCTGCATTATTTTAATTCTCCATTTGCATAGGCAATTCACCATGGCATGAGACCATAGGGCTTTTGAAGCCTCTGAACTTGAGAACATTCCCTAGATTTTCCAAGCTCAGAGGCCATCCCTATGAGAAGTTATTAATTTTTCATGTTCATGTTACTTTTTTGAGTATTTTAATTCCAATAATTAGCATGTTGAGAAATAAATTCTAGGAAAATTTTGTGATGTTTCTTATGATCAGAGGAACCTAGGAAAAATAAGATTTGAGTTAATTCACTTCGAATAACCCTAATTGGTCTAAACACCCAAAATTAAACTTTAATTAATTAGGGTTAACCACACATCAAATTAACTTAAAAATAATTCTCCACTGTCCTCTAGGGATAGGAGAATAGCACATAAAAATTTGAAACCAATTGGACTTGATTAACCCCACTAAATGGGTTGATTAAGCCTCTTAAGCAAAAATGGGTAAAATTAAACTTTAAAAATTCATAACTCACAAAATACTATTCAAAAATTCATAAAAATGGTTTTGGAGCTTCTCTGATATCAGAGGAACTTACGAAAATTAAAATTATAATTTTCTAAAAAAGTTGATTTTTATCATTATTTTAATATTTTTAATAATAAAAAATAATAAAAATCATAAAAATATTAAAAACCACCAAAATGTCACATTTTTAATTCTAATCATTTAGGAACAAACCAAATATTTTTCTTAAGTCCCTAGGGTAAGATATTGAATTTTAAAGGCTTAATGTAATTTTTAATATTAAAAAAATGTATTTTCCAACCTTTTCACTAAAATAATTCTAGTAAATCAAAGAAAAATGAGAAAAATATAAAATTTGTTTCTCTGAACTCCTTGAGGTCAGAGAGATTTTAAAAAAATATAAAATCCATTTTTCAACTTTAATTTGATTTTAAAATTAATTAATGCTCCAAAACTCAAAATAATTCTAATAAATAAAATATAATTACAAAAATCACCAAAATTTGACCAAATGGTCCTCTAGGCATTAGGAATATCCCATAATTTTCTTAATGATAGAAACATTTCCTTGGTCATGTTATTAAATTTTTCTTGAAAATCCCTATTTTCCATTAAAAATAATTACATAAATAAATTAAATATAGAAAAATCACATTTTCTCCTCTAATATCTTAATTGACATGTGAGTGAGGTCACATAAAAAATTTCAAGTTCATTTGAGCTTAATTTAGTGAGTTATAGAATTATTAAGCTTGAAGGTCAAAATGGTAATTAAAATTTTCAACTTTTAATTAAAATTTTAGGATTAATCAAAAGGGGAGGGTAAAATATTTGATTTAAACTGATTTTGGATGATTGAAACTTAAATGGTTAAGGGTAGAAACCCACCAATCATTTTAAGAATAATTAAAGTGAACCTTAATTAATTAATTAATTAAATTTGGAAGATTAATGGAAAATTGAAATTATTAAAGTAGGGATATTATTTAAGAAGATATTTATTCTTTAATTTAAAAATCCCTAAATAAATCACTTCAATAATATCTAAAAAAAGAAAATTAAAAAAAATAATCTCGATTAAATTAAAATTGAAATTAAATTAAAATTAAATTAAATGAAAATAAATCAAATCAAATTAAATTAAATTAAATTAAATTAAATTAAAATTAAATTAAATTAAATTAAATTAAATTAAATTAAATTAAATTGAATTGAATTAAAATTGAATTGAAATTAAATTAAAAAATTAAATGAAATTAAATTAAATTAAATCAAAAATTAAATTAAACTGAATTAAATTAAATTAAGATCATTTAATAACAAACCTAAATGAAATCATTAAGAAATAAATCTAAAATAACTTGAACACCATTCCAAACTTAAACTAACTTTTTATAATTAAGTCAAAATTAAAATTAAATCATTAAGTTTAAATCATCAAAATATTTAATAATTTGATTTGCCCTTTTATTATAACTCTTAAATGAGGTGTCAAGTGAAGTGTTATCTCACTTATAGGATATTCAAATGTCCTAATTCACTGAGCAAAAGAACAAAACTTAAACTCCCGGATGATTAATTCACTTGTATAATTAAATTCTCTTGGACTTAAAACAATCCTAGAGGTATTAAAAAGATGTTTAAGACTCGTCTTAAGCATTTCCTCAATATGATAGGATGTTTATAAGAACAATTGAACTTAATTGTTCTTTGATGAAGAAAATCGTCCTTAAACCAAAATACAAGAATCTAGACGTCATAGGAGATGACTAGCTATAGGATTAGGACTTTGGTAGACAACCAAAACCTTTCCCTTAGCTTTACTAGGTACTTGTTGAAATATTTAAATGCCTTAACATGTGTTTTAAGTGCAGCTTGGGATGACGGGAAGACCCTCCAGGTACGCTTTTATTTTATTGCAATTTACCTTCTCGCAATTTAATTAATTGCATTGCACTTTCTTTTCTTGCATGAAAAACAACTATTGCATGAAAACCAAAACCTTTAGGGTAGTCCCTAAAACTGAAACCAAAACTAAATTAAAAATCACTACAAGATAAAATTCACCGCCACAACTTTTCAAAATAAAAAACAACTCAAAATTTAATCACAAACAGAACACAAAACTACAATTACAACTAAATTAAAACGTCTCGTTGAATGATCGGGAATACCTCGGATGATGTAACCCACGTGTTGCTAACGGGATTTCCAGCGGTCTAAATGAAAGTGTGGAACTCATTCGGTTGAGTTTAGCAAATTCATCCGGACTAAGTGAATTTAATGAAAATAACGGTGCTGGGATGACGGAACCAGTGGGATCTTAATCGGTTCGTTTAAACAACTTTAAGATTTGTTTTAATTAAAATATTAAAAAACACTTGGATTTTAAGATTCTCTCTAAACCAAAACACTTCTCTCATCTCCCGATTTATGACTTCTAAAACTAAACCTCTGCAACAACAAGGAGCTCGGAGCATGGTGGGCAGCACGGCCATCGTCATCAGCAAAACTCGGATCTACATCAACTAAACCATTCTTATAATTAAATAACCAATCCATAGGATTTCGAGGTAGTTTGCCTAGTGCAACGTAAATTCTCAACTTTTCGTTAGGCATTTGCATAATCATGTTATGTAAATTAAGCCACTAACCGGTCTTAGGACTCGAGGTAGTCTTACGGTATGACATAAACCCTCACATCTTCGAGGTCGATCGTATGATTATGTCATACGAATATAAGTCCTAATTAACTAAAATTGGCAAGATTGAAATATCGGATAATATTAGGATTTTCTCGAATCTAAGCCAAACAATAGGATAGTTTGGGAAGTTGCGAGATTCTTCTTGGATCCTCAGCTTCTCCTACTTCTCTTCCTTTGGATTCTCAAAAATAAAATTGTCCCAAATTTTGAGTCATTCCCTTTTGAATTTCCAAAAATCCGATCCTTTGAAAACCTCAAACTTTGAAATTCTTGAGAGCAAAACCACTGATCATTATCGAGAGTTTTCTTAAGTGATTCACTTCATTTAGGATGTAATTAACTATAGGGGCTTGCCCTTATAGGGAACTTTAAGAACCCGAGTAATATAAACCTCGTTTAATTCATTTATATTAAGCGAGGGAACTTGTCGGCTTATAAAATTGGTTCGCGGACCAAACGGATGTCACAAATCTCCGAGTTTATTTAATCGAGCCCCATCATCGAGCGAGTGTGTCTATTCTTCGGGATAAATACACGGTTTGTGGTGCGGTGTTCGTTTATATAAACTATTTGGGATGTGAGATCGGTTTGATTTCATATCTTAAAACTTTTAAACTTAAAATTACTTTCAAAATCAAATGTTATCTTTTAAACTATATATATATTTAAATTAAATTTAAAATATGAAAATTCGCCGACAATTTCTGTAGGCGACCCCCTTTTCAAAACACATAACCTAAAAATATGCCGACATGATTTTATTCAGGGATCCATCCATAAAGAAAAATATAATGTGTGAAAAGGAAATTTCAATCATTAGTTCTGGTATGGATAAAAAAAGAATTCATCGTAAGAAATGCCTTATTGAGTTCTCTAAAGTCTATACACAATCATATTTGTCCATTCTTCTTCTTTTCAAAAAAAAAATACTTGCTAGCTAGGAGGATTTTTCTCTTCTCAACTAAAACCAACTTAAATTAACTTTTTCACTTCTAGAATTACTTGTTCTTCAATCTCAATCCTTATTCTTTGAGGTGCTTTTTGGACAGGTACAAAATCAGGTTGGATTTATAATCTATGGACAACCATCTCAAAAGCAAGTCCTAGCATCTCTTCATACCTAAAGCAAACCATTCCTTAGACTCCTTCAATAATTCAGTGATATTATTAATTTTTTGTTCATTCAAAACTGAACATACAAAAGTTGGTTTAGGGTTGTCCTGAGTTCCCAAATATATTTTTTTATTTGATAAATAATTGATTTAATTTCATCCGCTAGTTCATGATCTGCATCCCCAATTAAGAGTCATCAAGATCTCCTGAGAGTTCTAAACAAATGTTTTCATCTAGGAGATATCTTTTCAAAAAGTTCTCATTAGGTTTTGCATAAATTGTATTGACCATACAATATTACATATCATTCACTAGTCTTATGTTAGCAAACCCCACACAAGCTTTTGATTTGACTTCTATGCATCTATGATTCCAAAGATTTTCAAAGTAGTATGGTTATTTCTTATACAATGAGTGTGGTATTAAGCTTTGTTCTACTAATTTAGTAAGACAAGGCAAGCATCGATCAAAAGGGTCTTTGATTTATTCATTTAAAGTTTCATCTTCATAATTTACATCTTTTTCAATGCTCAAAGATGATGACCCTTTATAAATAGTTTGGCTCTGATACCCCCTCAACTGAGGCAATACTTTAACTTCTAACTCTACCATGGTATAGGTAGTTAGAGTGGTTAGAGCTAAAGCATTGAAAAACTGTTTAACTTTCTCATAAATTGATGGTTTATACTTGTGTTGATTTAGAATTGTTTCTTCTTTATCATTATATTCTTCTTTTAGAGAAATTCTTTGTGGTGTTTTCATCATCAAATCTACAGAACAATCTATAGTGTTTGACTCATCTTCTAAACTAGACTCCAAGTCAATACACACTGCAGGCGTTCAATTCTTTAATTTTGGTAAGGAAAATTTTCTAGCTGATACTTGGTGCTTCTCCAGGATTACTCTATTACTTTTGGCAATATTATCACCTACTCATAAGTTTAGAGAGTGTAGGAAAAAATTGGATAACTATCTGAGGTGCATCATCCTCTTCGGATAATGCATCATCTTCCTCCATATCTTTTTCTTGTTTTTTAGCATCTTCATTTTATTTTTTGTCAACTTTTGTTTCATTATCAACTTAATTTTTTGTAATAATTTTATTTTCTAATTTTTTTTTGTTTTCAACATTTTCTTATTCCACTTTGTGTAATAAAACTATTAGCAATAGGTAATTCTCATGAGAAAAACACTATTTCATCTGTAAGTAATATGACACATCTTCGTATATTCTAACTTCAAGGAATGAGAATAGTTGTACATCACCTTTGATGCAATACCGAACTCTATCTCACCAATATTGGATACATTGATTGAGGTAAGAAGGGTCCATCTGATGCTTATGAAGCCAAGTTCACCCAAATAATGCATTGAATGAAGATTTTGAGTTAATTATTCGAAATTTTGCTTCAATTTGGAAATTTTAAATCTTGAGTAAAATGGTTATCGAGCTAAATTTAACCTTTTTCATTGAATCCATGCAATATCATCTTGTCAGATGAAAGCTTTTAGTTATCATTGTTAGGGTAAGAATGGTTTCTAAAATTAATAATGTTGACTGATGCATCCGGATTAATGAGAACTCTAGACAATCGAAGTTATCAAATATTTAGACTAACGTAAAGTGGTTTGTTGACCTCATTTTTGATGAGGTCTTGTCTTCTCTCTTTAGTGTTTAGGATCTAGCCTTAGGCTTTTCCTTTGACCATCTTAGAGGACTAGAATTGGGACCCATCCCTTAGAAATTTGAACCACTTCTTGCCTCCCTGCAAACCCCACAAGCTTGATTGTAGACCCCTAATCACCTAGAGGGTTGAAATCAAATGTGAAGGTTTAAAGGATGAGTTCCCTATAGGACTCTTTGGCCTTAGGACCACCACAGGTGGCTTGGTCTAGTGAGGGTTGACTTACACACTCACTACACTCATACTCTACACTCTCACACACACAATCCAAATCCTAAAACCACACACATACCCAACTTGGCTCCTTGACTCATGTAGGTAATTCATATGGATGGACCTTAACCCCTAAGCCCCTGGCTAAGAGGGTTAGGAACAACATAGTGAATGCCTCAAATGAGTCCTCTCATGGCTCATATAGGCTTAACATGGCTTCATGGCTCAATCAAAATGATTCCATTCCACTCATATTTGATCAATCTTCTTTTTCCAAAATTTCAATTTTTGACCCCGGGGACCCTACACCCATCAAACTTACTAAAAGCCCTTAAAATTGCCCAAATCCTCCAAAATTTCCAAATCACCCAAAATTCCCCAAAATTAACCTTGAACATTTTCTCACCAATCAAATTGATCATCCATAGCCAGAAATACCAAAAATTCCAAAAATACCCCCCAATACCCTCCAAATACCCAAAATGCCCCTCTTAGCCAAAAAATCCAAAAATTTAGAAAATTCCCAGAAAACTCCAAAAAATCCCAAATATTCCCAATTTCTTTTTGTCCAACTACACTATGGGCCAATTTTGTCAATTTACCCCACTTTTACCAAAACCCCCAATTTAGCCCATTCTTAACCTAAGTGAACCCGATGTCAAACCAAACCTACCCGATTGACCCCAATTTTGGTCCAATTCAATTCTAAACTCCAATTCAATATCCAAAATATCAATCTAGACCAAATCCAAGTCCAATTTGATTGACATTTGGGTCCAATTTCACTTTTGACCTTAAAGCCCAATTTGGACCCATGACCCAAACTTAGCCCAAACCAAACCAATTCAACTTCAATTGACCCCAAACCTTTTCTAAACCTTCCCTAACATCCCCATAAACAAAACACTAACATAATTTGCCCAAAATTTGGACCCAAAACCCACTCAAATTCAACCCAAAACCAAAAAGCCCAATTTTGACCTAAACCCAAACCTAACCCAAATAAGCCCAAGTCCCAAAACCAAAACCCAACCAAAGTTGAAACCTCTTTGAAACACTCCCATAAACATTTCCCAACATTAATTTTACATCAATTTCAACCCTAGCCCAAAATTGGCCCAAATTAGCCCAATTTGACCTACATTGGCCCATTTACCAAAGAAACCCAAATTCAACCCAATTCAAACCCAAACCACCTCAAACTTGCCTCAAATCACTCATGACACATCCTTAAACTAAACCCAAAATTTATTTGGCATGGCCTTTGCAAAATTTTCATCTAAAAGCCCACTTCTAAAGGACATTCAAAAGCCCATTCCTAACCAAACTCAAAAGCCCAAGCCCATCCTAAAGCCCACATTACAATCTCATCTCAACCTCACTTAATTAAAATCATTCCTAAGTCCTAAATCAGCAATCAAATCTTTCTAAACAAAGCCATATGACAAACCATCCAAATTTTACACCAAATTACCAAAATTTCTAAAACCCTTTTTCATGAAATTGACCAAACTTTTTCCTAAGCCAAAGGTGAGCCATGAAGCCATTCTTGAGCCACATGCAAGCCATGTGAGTTGTTGACATGTGACCTTACCACATTGGGCAAAAAGAGGAGGTCCTTTAAGCACTTCCTAAAAGCCGTTAACCTTACTTATGATTCCCCTTAACCCAAATTTAATCTAAACATTCTTGAATGGAGACTTCTCCACTTAAGACCAGCTGACCCAACCGATTCACCCGGCCCAGAAACCAGGTCATGGGGAGGTGAACCAAGCCCAAAATCATGGGTTGACCAATTTGAGCCCAAAATGAGCCCTTACCCTTTCCATTTCAAGCCATCCTCTTTACACATGGCAAAGCTCGATTGCTCGCACAAACCTCCGACCCCGACCCACCTGGACTCGAGGGTGACCCATGACTGCCGGCCGGCCGCCTGGATCGCCGGAAAACACCATGGCCGAGACCTCGGGAGTAGCCAAACTTTTCATTCCGCTGCTCGAAGTGTCCCAGCCCAATTGAACACCATGGCTCGTTCTTCTCTTGCATGGAGCAACTGATCCCAAGCCTTAAACCCCCCTGGGAGGCCCCCCATCCTCTCCTATTTAAACACCACCTCCTCTCGGCCATGAGAGGTGCTGAACAAAAACTTACTGAAACCCTGCCAAAATCATCCCAGATCACTCTCTACACATAGATAACTTGATCCCCACTGAAATCCCCCTACCATTTCCTCTCCGCGAGCTCGATTTCGAGTTGAAATTCGAGCCCAAAACCGGGACACTTCACCACAATGAGCCAATCTCCAAATTGATTGGTCCTACACCTTCACCGGACCGAGAGGAGAAGTTTCCCGGCAAAAGCCCCCTCACCGGGCCAGCCATTGCTTCGGCCTCCGAAGCTTTGTGATCGGGCTTGATTGAAATCATACCTGGACAATTCACTGAGCCAAGGGACTTCATCCGGAGCTTGCTTGGACCCAATCGAACGTGACACAACTCTCGGATTGAAGCTTCACTTCTCCGAGCAAAGGTATGGACTCACTCTTCTTCCCGAGCTTACGGAGATTCTCCATTTAATTTGAATCAATTTCAATGCATGTTTACCGTATGGATGTGTTCGTCTCTTCAAGATGAATCTATAGAGCATAAGAACACGAAAATCCGTTGAGAATCGATTGAGAAATTAGGGTTAGAAGGTTGACGGGCACTGGTTCACACCGGTCGTAGACGATGACTAGGAGTCGTCGGATTGCGGGTGTATCGAGCGGACGGCCAGGATCGCGTGGGACGGAGCAACTAGACATGAATAGCGGGCCCCTGTAGTGCTAAGTCGGATGGCGGCACCGAATCAGAGCGCGCCGCGTGGCCCTTCAGAGCTACCGAGGATGGCGTGGCGCCGTGTGGATAAGTAGGAAAATAGGGATTTTTTCTTATTTATTAAATACCCAGAACTTCAAAAATTCATAACTTTGTGTAGAAAAATCCTAAAAATAAAATAAAAATACCCTCTTGCTCAGTGAATTGAGGAGAATAATGTGGAAAAGAAATCAAGTAATTTCATTAAGTATTTTATTTTTAATGATTTATTTACTCTCTGCATTGATTTAATTCTCCATTTGCATAGGCAATTCACCATGGCATGAAACCATAGGGCTTTTGAAGCCTCTGAACTTGGGAACATTCCCTGAATTTTCTAAGGTCAGCGGCCATCCCTATGAGAATTTATTGATTTTTCAATTGCATGTTACTGTTTTGAGTATTTTAATTCCAATAATTAGCATGTTGAGAAATAAATTCTAGGAAAATTTGGTGATGTTTCTTATGACTAGAGGACCCTAAGAAAAATCATTTTTGAGCTAATTCACTTTGAACAACCCTAATTGGCCTAAACACCCAAAATTGAATTTTAATTAATTAGGGTTAACCACTCATCAAATTAACTCAAAAATAATTCTCCACTGTCCTCTAGGGATAGGAGAACACCACATTAAAATTTGAGATCAATTGGACTTGGTTAGCCCCACCAAATGGGTTAATTAAGCCCCATGAATGGAATCAAACTTTAAAAATTCCTAACTCACAAAATACTTTTCAAAAATTCCCAAAAATAGTTTTGGAGCTTCTCTGATATCAGAGGAACTTAGGAAAATTAAAAATGTAATTTTCTAAAAAAGTTGATTTTTATCATTATTCTAATATTTTTAATAATTAAAAAATAATAAAAATCACAAAAATATTAAAAATCACCAAAATGTCATATTTTGAATTCTAAACACTTAGGAACAAACCAAATATTTTTCTTAAGTTCCTAGGATAAGATATTGAATTTTAAAGGTTTAATGTAATTTTTAATATTAAAAATGTATTTTTCAACCTTTTCACTAAAATAATTCTAATAAAACAAAGAAAAATTATAAAATTATGAAAAGTAGTTCTCTGGTTTCCCTGATATCAGAGAGATTTTTGAAAAATATAAAATTCATTTTTCAACCATTATTTTATTTTTAAATTAATTAATACTCCAAAATTAAAAATAATTATAATAAATAAAATAAAATTTAAAAAATCACCAAAATTAGTTTAAATGGTCCTCTGGTCATTAGGAGTGCCCCATAATTTTCTTAAGAACAGAAAAATTCCCTTGGTCATCTTATTAAATTTTCCTTGGAAATCCTTATTTTCTACAAAAAATAATTATATAAATAAATTAAATATATAAAAATTACATTTTCTCCTCTAATGTCTTAATTGACATGTGAGTGAAGCCACATAAAAATTTCAAATTCATTTAAGCTCAATTTAGTGAGTTATGGAATTATTAAGCTTGAAGGGCAAAATGGTAATTAAAATTTTAACCCTTAATTAAAACTTTAGGCTTAATAAAATGAAAGAGTAAAATATTTGATCCTAATCTGATTTGGATGATTGAAATTTAAATAATTAAAGGGTAGAAACCCATCAATTATTTTTAAGAATAAACCTTAATCAATTAATTAATTAAATTTGGAAGATTAATAAAAATTGAAATTATTAAAATAGGGATATTATTTAGAAGACATTTGTTCTTTAATTTAAGAATCTCTGAATTAATCACCTTAATAATATTTAATTCCTAATTAAAATGATAATTAAAATTCAAGATTTAAAATACTAAAAGACTTAATCATTAAATTAAATTAAGATTAAAACATTTAAATTAAATCCTTCCACAATTTCAATTAAATTAATACTTTAACAATTAAATTAAATCATCTTTAAAGCATAAAAAATAAAATATTAAATTAAAATTAAAATTAAATTAAAATTAAATTAAATTAAATTAAACTAAATTAAAATTAAATTAAAACATATTAAATTAGATTAAATAAAAAATAAAATCAAATTAAAATAAAATTAAAATTAAATTAAAAATTAAAATTAAATTAAAATTAAAACTAAACCAAATTAAATTAAATTAAATTAAATTAAATTAAATTAAATTGAATTAAAAATAACATCACCTAAGACATAAAGAATTCAAAATAAATCTAAAACAACTTGAACACTATTCCAAACTTAAATCCAATTAAATCACAAATCACTTAAACATCAATTTGCCCTTAAAAGCTCTTGTTATCATAACTCCTAAATGGAGTATTAAGTGAAGTGTTACTTCACCTATAGGATATTCAAATGTCCTAATTCACTGAGCAAGATAACAAAACTTAAACTCCTGGAT
The DNA here is from genome assembly GCA_022702705.1 of Papilionanthe hookeriana x Papilionanthe teres. Classification (NCBI taxonomy): domain Eukaryota; kingdom Viridiplantae; phylum Streptophyta; class Magnoliopsida; order Asparagales; family Orchidaceae; genus Papilionanthe; species Papilionanthe hookeriana x Papilionanthe teres. Next base: position 26,583,146 of record CM040425.1, read on the forward strand.
AATTAATTCACTTGTATAAAATTCTCTTGGACTTAAAACAATCCTAGAGGTGTTGAAAAGATGTTTAAGACTCGTCTTAAGCACTTCCTCAATATGATAGGATATTTATAAGAACAATTGAACTTAATTGTTCTTTAATGAAGAAAATCGTCCTTAAACCAAAATACAAGAACCTAGACGTCATAGGAGATGACTAGCTATAGGATTAGGACTTTGATAGACAACCAAAACCTTTCCCTTAGCTTTACCTAGGCACTTGTTGAAATATTTAAATGCCTTAACATGTGTTTTAAGTGCAGCTTGGGATGATGGGAAGACCCTCCAGGTACGCTTTTATTTTATTGCAATTTACTTTATTGCGAAATGCACTTTACTTTTCTTGCATGATAAACAAGCTGTTGCATGAAAACCAAAACCTTTAGGGTAGTCCCTAAAGCTGAAACCAAAACTAAATTAAAAATCACCGCAAGATAAAATTCACCGCCACAACATTTCAAAATATAAAGCAACTCAAAATTTAATCACCAACAGAACAACAAAACTACAATTACAACTAAATTAAAACGTCTCGTTGAATGATCGGGAATACCTCGGATGATGTAACCCACGTGTTGCTAATGGGATTTCCCACGGTCTAAATGAAAGTGTGGAACTCATTCAGATTGAGTTTAGCAAATTCATCCGGACTAAGTGAATTCGATGAAAATAACGGTGCGGGATGACGGAACCGTGGGATCTTAATTGGTTCGTTTAATCAAACTTTAATATTTGTTTTAATTAAAATATTAAAAAAATGTGGATTTTAAGATTCTCTCTAAACCAAAACACTTCTCTCATCTCCTGATTTATGACTTCTAAAACTAAACCTCTGCAACAACAAGGAGCTCGGAGCATGGTGGGCGACGAGGCCATCGTCATCAGCAAAACTCGGATCTACATCAACTAAACTTTCTTAGAATTAAATAACCAAGCCATAGGACTTCGAGGTGGTTTACCTAGTGCAACTTAAATCCTCAACTCTTCGTTAGGCATTTGCATGACCATGTCATGTAAATTAAGCCCTAACCGGTCTTAGGACTCCGAGGTAGTCGTTCGGTACGACATAAACCCTCACATCTTCGAGGCTAATTGTATGATTATGTCATACGAATATAAGTCCTAATTAACTAAAAATTGGCAAGATTGAAATATCAGATAATATTAGGGTTTGCCCAAATTGAAACAAAACAATTAGGATAGTTTGGGAAGTTGTCAAGATTCTTCTTGGATCCTCAGCTTCTCCTACTTCTCTTCCTATTGTACTCCTGAAATAAATTGTTCGAAATTTGATCTATTCCCTTTTGAATTTCCAAAATTTAATCCTTTGAAAACCTTAAACTTTGAAATTCTTGAGAGCAAAACCACTGATCATTATCGAGAGTTTTCTTAAGTGATTCCCGTCATTTAAGATGTAATTAACTATAGGGGCTTGCCCTTATAGGGAACTTTAAGAACCCAGGTAATATAAACCCTGCTTAATTCCTTTATATTAAGCAGTGGAACTTGTCGGCTTATAAAATTGGTTCGCAAACCAAACGGATGTCACAAATCTTCTAGTTTATTTAATCGAGCCTCATCATCAAGCAGAGTGTGATACATTCTCCGGGATAGATATACAGTTTGTGGTGTGGTGCTCGTTTATATAAACTATTTGGGATGTGAGATCGGTTTGATTTCATATCTTAAAACTTTTAAATTTAAAATTACTTTCAAAATCAAATGTTATCTTTCAAACTATATATATATTTAAATTAAATTTAAAATATGAAAATTCGCCGATAATTTCTATAGGCGACTCCCTTTTCAAAACACATAACCTAAAAATATGCTGACATGGTTGATTATGACAAACTACCCCTAATAGTAGGTCGATATCTGTTAAAGTTAACTTGGGAACATCAATAAAGAAAATTGCATCTTCATTTTAAGGTTCAGATACCTGTTGAACAATAATGATTTTAGAGTTTAGTAAGGCTTTAATCAGTGATTCTCACATCTCTTTTTTCAAGATAAAAGCATTGTATATACTGAGTTATACTTGAATTTTTCTAAAAAGAGACAACTGTTGACCTCATTTTTGATGAGGTCTTCTCTTCTTCTCTTTAGTACTTAGGATCTAGCCTTAGGCTTTTCCTTTGACTATCTTAGAGGACTAGAATTGGGACCCACCTTTTAGAAATTCAAACCACTTCTTAACTCCCTGCAAACTCCACAAACTTGACTATAGACCCCTAATCACCTAGAGGGTTGAAATCGAATGTGGAAGTTTAAAGGATGAGTTCCTATAGGACTCTTTGGCCTTAGGACCGCCTGCAGGTGGCACAGTGCAGTGAAAGGGCTGACTTACACATACACTACACCTATGCACTACACTTTCACACACCTCCTAAAACACACCCTTACCTAACTTGACTTCCCGACTCATGTAGGTGATTCACATGGATGGTCCTTAACCCCTAAGCCTCGCGGCAAGAGGGTTAGGAACAACATGGTGAATGCCTCGAATGAGTCCCTTCATGGCTCATGTGGGCTTGATATGGCTTCATGGCTCAACCAAAATGATTTCATTTCACTTACATCCACCCAATCTTCAATTTTCCAAATTTTCAATTTTTGACCCCGGGACCCTACACCCACCAACTCTACCAAATGCCATCGAAACTACCCAAATTTCTCAAAAATTCCCAAATTACCCAAAATTCTCCAAAATCAATCCCAAACATTCCCACATCACTCAAACTGATCATCCATATCCAAAAATATCAAAAATCCCAGAATACCCCCCAATACCTTCCAAATACCCAAAATACCCCTTTTGACCCAAAAATCCAAAAATTCAGAAAATTCCCAGAAAATTCCAGAAAATCCCAAATATTCCCAATTTCATTTTGTCCAACTACACCATGGGCCAATTTTGTCAATTTACCCCACTTTTGTCAAAACCCCCAATTGACCCATTTTTAACCCAAAGTAAACCCAATGTCAAACCAAATCTACCCAATTGATCCCAATTCTGGTCCAATTCAATTCTAAACTTCAATTCAAGATCCCCAACACCAATCTAGACCAAAGACAAGCTTAATTTGATTGAAATTTGGGTCCAATTTCACTTTTGGCCTTAAAGCCCAATTTGGACCTATGACCCAAACCTAACCCAAACTCACCCAATTCAACTCCAATTAACCCCAAATCTTTTCTAAACCTTTCTTAACATCCCCATAAACAAAACACTAACATGATTTGCCCAAAACTTTGATCCAAACCCTACTCAAGTTCAACCCAAAGCTAAAAGGCCCAATTTTGACCTAAACCCAAACCTAGCCCAAATGAGCCCAAATCCCAAAATCAAAACCCAACCAAAGCCAAAACCTCTTTGAAACACTCCCATAAACATTTCCCAACATTAATTTTACATCAATTTCAACCCTAGCCCAACATTGGCCCATGCTAGCCCATTTTGGCCCACCTTAGCCTCTTTACCAAAAGCCCATATCCAATCCAATTCAAACCCAAATCACCTCAAATTTGTTTCAAACCACTCATGACACATCCCTAAACCAAACTCAACAATTATTTGGCCCAAGCCTTTACCAAAATTTCATCCCAAAATCCATTTTAAAATTCAAAAGCCCACTTTCCTAAACCATTTAAAAGCCCATCTAAAATCATTTCAATGAGCCCAAAATCTACCCTAAAGCCCACATGACATTTCCATTTGCCATCCACTTAATCAAAGCCATTACCTAAGTCCTAAATCCATCATCAAATCATTCCAAATCAAGTTCCATACAAATTTCCATCAAATTACCAAAAATTCCTAAAATCCATTTTCATGAAATTGACTGAAGCTTTCCCCAAGCCAAAAGTGAGCCATGAAGCCATGCATGAGCCACATGTGAGCCATGAGAGCCTTGGACACTCCACCATGCCATATTGGGTAGGAAGGAGGGCCCCTTTCCTTAATCCCTAAAGCTCATTAGCCTTAATCATGATTCACCTAAACCTAAATTTAATCCAAATATATTTGGATGGAGACTTCTCCATGCCAAACCAAGCTGATCCATTTGATCCCCCACAGCACCCAAGGCCACCTTGAAGGGTGCACCAAGCCCAAATGGGTGAGTTGACCCATTTAGACCCAAAACTAGCCATGCCCCATTCTACTTTGGATCAAAGCCTTTACACTTGGCCATTGCCGATTGCTTGCACAAACACCCGACCACGACCCACCCGACCTTGAGGGTGACCCATGCCTGGCCGGCCGGCCACCCGGTCAGCCAGGAAAACACCATGCCCGAGACCTTGGGAGTGAGCCGACTTTGGAATTCCACCTTCTTGAGCTGCCCCATGCCCCGATGGCCACCATGGCTGTTCTTCCCATGACCGAGCAGGTGATCCCGACCCTTGGCCACCCACAGGAGAGCCTCCGGCCATGCTATTTAAACACCACCCCCTCTCGGCCATGAAAAAAGAGTTGCACAAACCTTGCCAAAACTGCGCCAAAATTGTTCCGAGACCCCTCCTCATACACGAGCACTTGATCCCAGGTGAGATCCCCTGCCATTTCTTCTCCGTGAGCTTAATTTCGAGTTGAAATCCAAGCCCAAAACCGGGACACTTCCCACGAGTGAACCGATCCCCAAATTGATTGGTCCTACACCTTCACCGGACGAGGGAAGGTGTCCGCGAGCAAAGCCCCATCTCCGAGGCCACCCGGTTGTTCCGGACTCCAAGCTTTGTGATCGAGCTTGTGGTCGAAGTTCAATCCGGACAATTCACCGGACCGGGAGACTTCATGCGGAGCTTGCCGGGATCCGATCGAAGGTGCAACGACTCTCGGATCGAAGCTTCACTTCTCCGAGCAAAGGTATGAGCTAGTTCTTCATCCCGAGCTTCGGAGATTCTCCATTTCAAATGCCTTAATTTCAATGCATGTTTACCGTATGGATGTGTTCGTCTCTTGAAGACGAATCCATAGAGCATAAGAACACGAAAATCCATTGAGAATCGAGTGAGTTCTTAGGGTTAGAGTGTGGACGGTCACGGGATCGCACCAGTCATGGACGATGAACGGATGCCGTCCATTTAATACACGCGCGGACGGACGGCTCAGATGGCGTTGGACCGAGGAGACGGTACGAGAACCGCGGGGCCCGGGTTGCTGACTCAGATGGCGGCGTCGAATGGGAGCGCGCCACGCGGCGTTTCGGAGCTGCCGAGGTTGACGCGGCGCCGCGTGGATAAGTAGATAAATAGGGTATTTTCTATTTATTTTAATTCCCAGAACTTTAAAAATCCATATCTTTGTGTAGAAAAATCACAAAAATAAAATAAAAATACCCCCTTGCTCAGTGAACAGAGGAGAATAATGTGGAAAAGAAATTAATTAATTTTGTCCAGGTATTTTATTTTTAATTAATTATTTACTCCCTGCATTGTTTTAATTCTCCATGCATGTATACAATTCACCATGGCATGAGACCATAGGGCTTTTGAAGCCTCCGAACTTGGGAACATTCCACTGAATTTTCCAAGGTCGGAGGCCATTTCTGTGAAAAGTTATTGATTTTTCAAATGCATGTTCTTTGTTTTAAGTATTTTAATTTCAAAAATTAGCATGTTGTGAAATAAATTCTAGGAAAATTTGGTGATGTTCCTTATGACCGAGAGAATCCTAGGAAAAATAGGATTTGAGTTAATTCATTGAGATTAACCCTAATTGGCTTAAATACCCAAAATAGGTTTCTAATTAATTAGAGTTAACCATAGATCAAATTGACTTGAAATCAATTCTCCACTGACCTTTAGGATCAGAGGAATCCATCATAAAAATTTGAGGTCGATTGGACTTGGTTAGCCCCACTAATTGGGTTAATTAAGCCGCTTAGCCATTTTAAACTTTAAAAATTCATAACTTTCAAAATATCTTTCAAAAATTCACCAAATTGGTTTTGGAGTCTCTCTGATATCAGGGGAGTTTAAGAAAATTAAAATTTCAATTTTCTAAAAAAGTTGATTTTTAATATTATTTTAATATTTTTAATAATTAAAAAATGATAAAAATCACAAAAATAATAAAATTCACCAAAATGTCATATTTTGAATTTTAATCACTTAGGAACAAGTCCCATATTTTTCCTAGGTCTATTTAGTGAGATATTAATTTTTAAAGCTCAAAGGTAATTTTAAAATTAAAAAATGTATTTTCTAGCATTTTCACCAAAATAATTAAAATAAATCAAAGAAAAATCAAAAAATTGTAAAGTTTAGTTCTCTGGAATCCTTGATATCAGAGAGAATTTTAAAAATTATAAAATTTATTTTTCAACATTTATTTTATTTTTAAATTAATTAATACTCCAGAATTTAAAACAATTCTAATAAATAAAATATAATTCAAAAAATTACAAAATTTGGTCCAAGTGGTCCTCTGGTCATTAGGAATGTCCCCTAATTTTCTTAAGGACAGAAACTTTCCCTTGGTCATGTTATTGAATTTTCCTTGGAAATTTCTCTTTTCTACAAAAAATAATTATATAAATAAATTAAATACAGAAAAATCACATTTTCTCCTCTCATGTCTTCATTGACACATAAGTGAAGTCACATAAAAATTTCAAGTTCATTTGAGTTCAATTTAGTGAGTTATGAAATTATTAGGCTTAAAGGGCAAAATGGTAATTAAAATTTTAATCCTTTAATTAAAACTTTAGGTTTAATAAAAAATTAACAAGTAAAATATTTGATCCTAATCTGATTTGGATGATTGAAATTAAATAATCAAAGGGTAGAAACCCATTAAGCAATTTAAAATGATTAAACTTTAATTAAATAATTAATTGAATTTGGAAGAATAATAAATTTGGAATTATTAAAATAGGGATATTATTAGGGAGAGATTTATCCTTTAATTTAAAAAAAATCCCTAAATCAATCATCTCATTAATACTCAACTCTTAATTAAAATGATAACTCGAATTTAAAATATTAAAAGACTTAATCATTAAATAAAAATTAAATCATTAAACTCTTTCAAAAATTTCAATTAAATTAAATTAAATTAAGATGAAAAGTTGAATTAAATTAAATTAAAATTAAGTTAAATTAAATAAACAAATTAAATTAAATTAAATGAATTAAATACATTAAATTAAATAAATAAATCAAATTAAATTAAATTAAATTAAATAATTAAATTAAATTAAATTAAATTAAAATTAAATTAAATTAAAATTAAATTAAATTAAATTAAATTAAATTAAATTAAATTAAATTAAATTAAATTAAATTAAATTAAATTAAATTAAATTAAAATTAAACTAAATTAAATTAAGAAACTAAATCAAATAAATTAAATTGAATTAAATTAAATTAAATCAAATTAAATTAAATAAATTAAATTAAAATAAATTAAATTAAATTAAATTAAGTTAAATTAAATAACCTCACTTAAGACATGAAGAAATAAATCTAAAATAACTTGAACAACTATTCGAAACTTAAATCATTAATTTGAACTTAAATTTGGATCACAAATCATTAAATATCATTTGCCTTAGGAGCCTTAGTTATCATAACTCCTAAGTAGAACATTAAAATGAAATGTTACTTCACTTATAGGACATTCAAATGTCACAGTTCACTGAGCGAGTTAACAAAACTTGAAAACCTCGGACGATTGATTCATTTACACAATTAAATTCATTTGGACTTAAAACAATCCTAGAAATATTGAAAAGATGTTTAAGATTTTTCTTAAGCACTTACTCGATATGATAGGATATTTACAAGAACAATTGAACTTAATTGTTCTTTGATGAAGAAAATCGTCTTGAACTAAAAACACGAGAGAACCTAGACGTCATAGGAAATGACTAGCTATAGGATCGGGAACTTGGTAGAAAACCAAAACCTTTCCCTTAGCTTTACTAGGAACTTGCTTAAATATTCTAAGCTGTGTTTTAAGTGCGGCTTGGGATGACGGGAAGACCCTCCAGGTACGCTTTTATTTTATTGCGGTTTATTTTATTGCAAATGCACTTTATTTTTCTTGCATGATAAACAACGGTTGCATGAAAACCGACACCTTTAGGACGAAACCAAAGCTGAAACCCATAACTAAATTAAAAGACATTACAAGATAAAATTCACCTCCACGACATTCCAAAATATAAGACAACTCAAAATTTAATCACAAACGGAACAACAAAACTACAACTACAACTAAATTAAAACGTCTCATTGAATGATCGGGAATACCTCGGATGATGTAACCCACGTGTTGCTAACGGGATTTCCCACGGTCTAAATGAAAGTGCGGAACTCATTTAGTTGAGTTTAGCAAATTCATACTGGACTAAGTGAATTCGATGAAAATAACGGTGCCGGGATGACGGAACCGTGGGATCTTAATCGGTTCGTTTAATCAACTTTAAGATCCGTTTTAATTAAAACACAAAAAACACGTGGAAATTAAGACTTCTCTAAACCAAGACACTTCTCTCATCTCTTGATTTATGATTTCTAAAACTAAACCTCTGCAACAACAAGGAGCTCGGAGCATGGTGGGCGACACGGCCATCGTCGTCGAGCAAAACTTGAACCTACTTCGACAAAACTTTCTTAGAATTAAATAACAAAGCCATAGGACTTCGAGGTAGTTTGCCTAGTGCAACATAAATCCTCAACTCTTCGTTAGGCATTTGCATTGCAAATTAAGCCCTAACCGGTCTTAGGATTCCGAGGTAGTCGTCCGATACGACATAAACCCTCATATCTTCTAGGCTATTTGTATGATTCGATCATATAAATATAAGCCCTAATCAACTAAAATTGGCGAAGATTAAAACATTAAATAAACATTAGGACTTTCCTAAATCCAAGCCAAACAATAGGATAGTCGGGAAATTACCGAAGTTCGCTTCGAATCCGTAATTACTCCTACTTTTCTCCCCTTGGATTCCCAAAATAAAATGTTCCAAATTTGATCCATTCCCTATTGAAATTCCAAAATCCAATCCTTTGAAAACCTTAAACTTTGAAATTCTTGAGAGCGAGATTATTGATTATTATCGAGAGTTTTCTTAGGTGATTCCCGTCACTTAAGATGTAATTAACTATAGGGGCTTGCCCTTATAGGGAACTTTAAGAACCCGAGTAATATAAACCCTGTTTAATGTTTTCATATTAAGCGAGGGAATTTGTCGGCTTATAAAATTGGTTCGCGAGACCGAACGGATGTCACAAATCCTCTAGTTTATTTAACAGAGCCCCACCATCGAGCGGTGTGTCCATCCTCAGGGATAGATACACAGTTTGTGGTGCGGTGCTCGTTTATGTAAACTATTCGAGATGTGAGATCGGTTTGATTTCATATCTTAAAACTTTCAAATTTAAAATTATTTTCAAAATCAAATAGTACTTTCTAAACCATATATATATTTAAATTAAATTTAAAATACGCCGACATATTTACGTAGGCGACCCCTTTTCAAAATAAAACACACAACCTAAAAAAATGCCGACATATTTACGGCGACTCCGCTGAGGACAAGTTCCTCTCTCCATTCTAATCAAATAGTTACGCTTTCAAAAATCGGTAGTGTATCCATGTCCACTAATGGATCGAACTACCCTTCTTTCCGTTGGAATACTGTGTTCATTTCTACCTTGAACAAGTATAACCAACATTCTCTCGGATTTAGGAGCCACTTTGTTTAGACACCCCTAAACGAGAGAGGTTCCGAGATCCTTTACCTCATTTACGAGGTGGGGTGGACCCCGGTAGGTGTTAGTTTAGGAGTGATCCTTTGGGTCGAGAAGTCTTGCTTAAGACTCTCTTTTCCTTTCCTACTCCGATTCGGATTCCTTACCTTCTCTACACCTTTGAACACTCCGTTCTAAATAAACGAAACCTTTTAATAAGTGATTCCTTTTCATAAATACATGAACATGAATGAGTTCGGACTCTTTTCGATTCCTTTCTTTTCGTCTAAAGAAAAGAAGCATAACTCGGGACCGACAACCGGAATCTACCTGCCGAAATGGAAGCCCCGAAGCCGATCTTCTCCTTCACCGATGGGCTCGGACCTCGGCCGTCCATAAGGATGAGTTGCCGACAATGGAATCATCCGATTTGGACAAGGATTTGAAAACACGAACGTCGAGGTCACCAACGTCTCCCTCTTTGCACCGATGAACAAGGTATCCGAAGGCGAAGAGCCGTCGCTTGAATTCAACCTTAGGTCGACCCAAGAATTCCCTCCTCTGCGAAGGATCCCGACTAGGAGGAACAACTGCTGCCCACGGGAGGACTCGTTCTTTCTACCCCACGCTGGTCTAGTTGTTTACGCACCTACCCCGACTTTTGCCAAATTTAAGGGGAAAGAAATCCGAGATTATGATGGACACATTACCGTGGAGGGTGCGGATCTTCTGTAAGACCTTACGTTTTCGAGATCGGGTCCGAGTTCGAGAATTCCGTCACTAACAAAGACCCGGAGAAGAAACGAGAAATAGAAGGATCGCTAAAGAAGCCGGAGTTGCTTGAAATTGCTTTCCTAGAAGAAATTCCGAAGCTGCAGAATATACACCGCTGCTGAATACATACCACTCGTTGGGAGGAAGCGGATTTCATCCCCTCTCCGCCGCGGAAGATGAAGAAAACATTCGCAAAATTGTCTGCCACATTACCACGACCCGCATATTACAACGATAGCGCAAGAAAAGAACTAGAACTACGCCGTTTGCTCGACTGCAAACTTTGGTAGAAAAGTTAGCGAAGAAGGAAAAGCGCCCCGTATCGAAATTCTACGGAGGATAGGGCGGGTGCCAATCAAATCCGTCTTGGGCCCCGAGTAGAACCCGCCGTCATGACGGAAAAGCCGAGTAAAAGAATGAAGGCTAGTTCGCTCGTTGTCGTCTCGGGATTACGGATTAGGGAGGATACCACCTTCCGGCATTTGGCGAACGAGACCATGCGGTCCTAGACCTGTCCGCGCGGAAGGATGGTATGGCGTCCCACTGCGGGGCGATTGAGATTGAAACGACGGCCCGAGAAGAAAGTCTCGCCGGGAGACTTGAATGCGAAGAAAGTGCTACCGCGATGAAGGGGACCCGTGAGAAGGGGACCCGGCAGCTACCGCACGACAACCACGAAGACACACAGAAAGCCCCGCTAGAAGATGCCATGGAAAAGTTGAGAACCGATATCCGACGCTTGGCAAAAGAAAGAGAAGAAAAGTTCGGAGACGAGATTGATTCATCAGAATTTATGGACGACGAATACGCGAGAAATCAACATGGTTGAGACACGAGCTTCATCGGCTTCGCGAGGTGCTCCTGCGGCGCGCGAAGAGAGGAGCCGAGGCGATGAGAAGGCGGCTTCAAGAGAAAGACGACACGATCGCTCGAATGGCGAAAAGGATGGAAGAGATGGCCGTAGCTGCGGCCACTCTCCGAGTCGAAGTACAACCACATAGAGAAACACCCCGGAGGTTATTCACATTGTAGACGGAGGAAAGGAGATTACGTCCGTCGATGGGGATGATCAGTGAAAAAGGATACAACACAAAGTATGATTCTCGAAAAGGATATCAAGAACTTGGTAGAACGAGCGAGTGCGAGAGGCCTTAGCACAATCGAAGAGCGGGACATCCATTCGGACGGGTAGACCTTACCCCGAAGAGTTCGACGACTGTCCCGATACCGAAAGGCTTCGTACCACCTCCGTTTAAGACCTTCGATGGAACCGGGAACCCTCGACGGCATGTGGCACACTTTCGTGCCGGTTGTTGCAATGCGGCGGGAGCGATGCATTACTCTTCCGACGGTTCGTCGGCGGTCCGTCGGGAATCGCCTTCGGCCGAGTATGCGAGATTACCAAACGGTTCGGTAAAGACATTCTCGGAGCTAGAGAACCTCTTCATCGAGCGATTCGCCGGAGCTCGACACCACATCACTATAGGTGATTTAGTGGTAGAGAAGCGAAGCCGAATGAAACTTTGGTGGATTACATACTCCGATGGAGGAACTTAAGTATGAAGTGTGAACCACAAGCTGCAAGAACGACATGCGGTCGGCATTTTGCTAAAAAGCATCCATGGCCCGATAGCACTTCTCCTCGAGGGATTCACTATTAAGACTTTCGAGAAGTTGTTAAGCAAGGCCGGAAGCTTGCAAGAAGAGGCGAAGCAATTAAGTTTCACCGACAAGACGGATAAACAAAAGCTTCGTAAAGACTTTTGAAAAGAAATCCGGGATCGTCGCGAGCGGTTGACAAAGGCAAGCAGCCGACTGCAAATACCACCGAACGGCCGCAACAACCACAACAGAATTACCGGCAACCCGGCCCGGCTATCGGTCATCTCCGCGAGTATGAACAACCGCCTCGTCGGCAACGTACATTAAGAGAGCTTTTGAGCGAGAGAATATCCGTTCAAGAATGAGGCGATGCCAAAAATGTTCCGTAGTCGATGAAGACTCGGATTTCAGCTGCCAGAGCACTAAAAGACCGAGAGGAAGTCAATAAGAAGGGTGATCCCAACTTTTGCCCTTACCACCGGATGCTTGGGCACAAGATAGAAGATTGCATTACCTTGAAAAGTTGGCTCAATGACAACCTGCGGAAAGGAATATAACGATCCCGAAGGAGTACATGAAGGAACCCCGGAAAGGAGGTTCCGTCGATGTTATCTCGGTCGATCCCATCATTCCGATAGATCCCTATACAATCGACGATGGATGGATCTATCGCTTGGACGAGGTCTTCGAAAAGATTTTAGACGACATCCGGACCGCTTCGGTGCGAGCTTCGATTCGGAGTTTGAAACACCGTTAAGCCGGTACTATCACTTGCGATAGAAGAACCACCTCGACGAGGAGACGATTGAAGAGAAGAAGAAAATTGACGAAGAAGAGAAGACGAGGCACCTAAGGCTGGACTAGGGGCTGCTTATCCTAGGATAGTTGTTTCGATTCGGGGAGAAATCCCTCGAACCCTCGACTACGTATGATTATCCGCTCACTTCGGTGGGATCATATAATGATAAGGGTGATGGCGTTGGCTACGTTTTGATCGTTTCTAACGATTACGTAACTAACGATAATCCGGATATCGATTTCGATACCAACGACAATTCTCGAATCATACACGATCTCGACAAGCAAAATAACGAAGAAGACATCCATCGAGGAGGCTACGAGAGTTCAACAAGCAACGAATCTATACGCGAGTTTCGAGGAGCTCCGATCGCGATAGAGTTAGAGCCTTCGGACTCCGAAGCTAATCCGGAAGAGCACGTCATTCCGATTCAAGAAGAGACACCGACGAAGCTCGACAATAGATTCGAAGAAATTACGAAGTCGACTTAAGGAGTGGAAAAGTTCTACCTCCGAGAATGGGTCCAAAAGACAAAGGGAAGCGGTGGTTGTTCGGGAAGAACCAACCCCGGCGGAAGAAATACCCATTCGAGAAGAAGCGAGAGACACATGAAAACAAAGTAGACTACAACGTGCTAGCCCATCTTAGGAAACTACCGACCAACCGAGCATCTACGACGCTCTCATCTTATCGAAGGAGATGAGAGAAGCTCGATCGAGGCCTTACTTGATCCAGAAATTTGCTTAGCTCAAATGGCCGGAGAGTCCTTAGATGAGGTTTGCTCGTTAAAGGAACGACGAGGTGTTACCTTCACGGACGACGACCTACTACTTGGAACGAGCAGATCACAGACCGACCGTTGTACATTTCGATTCTGATCGGAAGATTTACACTCTCCGGAGTATTGGTGGATCCGGGAGCATCAATCAATATAATGAATCTTCGAACGCTAGCATACTTGGAAATTGATGCTCGCGAGCTCGAGGCGAGACAAAATGTTATTAAGAGGATTCGACCGGAAAGGAGAAAGAGCCCTCGGCTCCATAACACTTGCTTAATGAAGACCGGTGACTTAGCAAAGACAACCGCGAAATTTCACATAATTGATTCGAAACGTCGTTCAACGCTCTACGGGCCGACCATGGATACATGAAAACGAGGATGGTACCATCATCTCTACATCGGTGCATCGAAGTACTACGATGGAGGAGAACGGTGCATCAAAGGTGACTTACGACCATTCTCCGTACATGAAATTGGAATCCACGAGGATGCGGCTTATTATGCACCACCGAAGAAAACGATCTTCTCCGGAGATACCATAACAAATGAAGCGAAGAAAGTTCGGGACAACGAAGAACCTGAAGTTCTAGTCCAACGATCACTCACCACTCCCTTACGGCGAGATGGTGAAGGTTTCTCCACAACTCGCATCCGAGGACGAGGCCGGGGACGAGGTCGTGGTAGAGACGTTAGGACGATTGGACAGAGGAAACCAACCATCAATGTTGATTGGGAAGATAGTTCTGAAGAAGAAAAAGAAATCAAACAAGAAGCAGCGACAATAAGTCAGAAGAAGCCGCAATTCAGAATCCCTCTCGAAGATGAAAGAAACGAAGAATATAAATCGATGTACGAGAAGATTAACCACTATGTACATACTATGACCACGACCCCGATCCATTCTAATAAGATCGAGGGTATGGAGGTCAAAGAGATACGTAGCGGTGGTGCAAAACCAATCAAATTCTACCGTGGTGCTTCTTCCTCCAAGCCGAAAATAATGTACAATTTGAAGATGCTACTTCATCGAATTAATGGAATTGCCTTTTGAGTGGTACTCTCCCTGTGTTCGAATTTAATTCAACGTGGTTTCTTACCTCGACGAGTGGACAAAAGGTCAATCACAACGTTTTGAAAATTTATGGAATAACTCCGGTCGTCCACCCAACTCAAAACATGGTCTCGGATTCGGCACAGTAGGATCAGTTGATGATACTGAATTTTGCTTGGCTGTCACCTGCGAATCTAATGAAAACTGCATGGAAACTACAGACGAACTCGAAGATTTACAAATTGGAGATGCTCCACCAGAATTCGAAGAAGAAATCAAATCTACGATAGATGAGTTAATAGAAGTTAACTTAGGTACTAGCGAAGAGCCTAGACCTACCTTTGTTAGCTCTTTACTCAATAAAGAAGACTCAGAAGAAATAATCAAGTTATTAATGGAATTCAAAGACTCGTTTTGCTTGGAGCTACGATGAGATGCCGGGTTTAGCTCCGGAGGTCGCGATCCATAAGCTAGGGGTGGACCCCACTACATTCCGGTCGGACAAGGTCCCAGAAGAATGCGTCTAGAAATCGAACAACAAGTCATAAGTCTGAAGTTAAAAAGCTAATAGACGCTAAATTTGTCCGTGAAGAACAATACCCGACTTGGTTAGCCAACGTGGTACCGGTCGGGAAGAAGAATGGTCGGATCGGAATTTGTGTGGATTTCGGAGATTTAAACAAAGCATGTCCAAAAGATGAATTTCCTCTACCGATCCCGGAATTAATGATCGACATTGCTTCAACACACGAAATATTCTCATTCATGGATGGATCTTCGGGATACAACCAAATAAAAATGGCTCCGAGAAGATGAAAAGCTTACGAGCATTTAGAACGCCGATCGGAGTATCTTCGCTACACGGTGATGCCATTCGGATTGAAGAACGCAGGAGCAACCTACCAAAGAGCAATGACAAGAATCTTTGATGATCTCATCCACAATCGAGTCGAATGCTTACGTGGACGATGTGGTCATCAAAAGCAAAGTAAAGGACAACCACTTGTATGATTTGAGAATTGTTTTCGAACGGTTAAGACAATTTAACCTTAAGATGAATCCCTTAAAATGCGCCTTCGGCGTCACCTCCGGGAAATTCTTAGGATTCGTTGTCCGACATCGTGGAATTGAAATCGACCGGAGAAGATTAAAGCCATCTTAGAAATGCCGCCTCCCGAAACCTTAAAACAACTACGATCTTTTCGAGGGAAGGCGGCATATCTTCGACGCTTTATCTCAAACACGTCGAGTAGGTGTCGGCCTTTCTCGGCACTAGTTAAAAAGGACGCCAAATTTATTTGGGAAGAGAAATGCCGAGAGGGCCTTCGAGGACATTAAACGATATTTAATGACACCTCCTGTCTTAGCGACCCAGGTCTCGGGTAGACCGCTAATACTTTATACCGCGGCTTTAGACGACTCTCTCGGAGCCTCGTTAGCCAGGGTCGATGATGAGGGTAAAGAAAATGCTCTTTATTACTTAAGCCGTCGTTTCTGCCGACGGAAATAAGGTATCCCGCAATTGAAAAGCATTGTTTGGCCACGATCTTCGCCGCTCAAAAGCTCGGGCACTACATGCTTTCTCATAAGGTCGACTCGATCTCGAAGTTTAATCCATTGCAATACTTGATGACTCGTCCAACGCTTTCGGCGGACTTGCCGGATGGTCGATGATATTATTGCAATTTGATATAACTTTCGTGCCTCTTCGTGCAGTAAAGGGACAAGCCCTAGCGGACTTTCTCGCGGCACACCCTTTGCGGCGGAATCTCCTCTCGATGACGATCCGCCGGATGAACAAATAATGAATCTAGAAGACCTTGATGATCGACGTTGGGAATCATATTTCGACGGAGCATCTTCGGCGCACAAAGACGAAAAATCGCAAGTGATAGTGCCGGTAAGGCGGGAATCGGGCTAATCTTTATAACACCGGAGCGGGGGATGTTAAGATACTCCTACCACTTGACGAACCATGTACAAACAACGAAGCGGAATACGAAGC
Source organism: Papilionanthe hookeriana x Papilionanthe teres (assembly GCA_022702705.1). NCBI lineage: Eukaryota > Viridiplantae > Streptophyta > Magnoliopsida > Asparagales > Orchidaceae > Papilionanthe > Papilionanthe hookeriana x Papilionanthe teres. The sequence continues at coordinate 26,599,904 of CM040425.1, forward strand.
CCTCATAACGGGGTCGGAATTAACCATTCGAATGGGGATAACGGACATCGACATCTACGGAGATTCACGGTTAATCATTCAACGGATCGCCGGACAATACGGAATTTTAAAACCAAGACTCGAGCAATACTTCCGGTATGCCATACGGTATTGGAACGGATTCCGAATGTGACGATCTACAAAATTCCCGAAAGAAAACGCTGCTAGCGGATGCGCTAGCTCGTCTCGCAAAAGAATTTGCTCGTTTGCGAGATGAATCGATGGAAGTGTCGGTTCACGGACGCCGGGTCCTATCACGGCTTGACATAGACACAATACACAAATCGAGAAAAGAAAAAAGGATCGGTTGCAGCGATGACGGAAAACACGGAAGATTGGCGACGGCCATTGATGGATTACCTACAAACGGGAAACTACCGGAGGATAGGTCGTTAGCTCATCGGATCAAGAAAAGAACTCGTCCTACGCATTAGTAAACAACACATTATACGGAAGGTCTTTTGATCGAATGTGGCTAAGGTGCCTAAGCGGGTCCGAAGCCCGTGAAATTGTTAAGGAGGTGCATTCGGGACTGCTGTGGCGCTCACCGGTCGGGTCCAAAGATGAAAATGAAAATTAAAAGACTAGGGTACTACCGGCCCTCGATGATGACCGACTGCATGAAAATCGCCAAGAGGCGTCACCGGTGCCGAGTGCACGGAGTGGTTCTACACCGACCTCCAAATGTGCTACATCCGACAATTGCATCGTGGCCGTTTGAATGTTGGGGCACGGATATAGTGGGTCCAATAGAACCGCCGTCGTCAAAAGGACATCGCTTCATTCTTGCAGCTACAGATTACTTTTCCAAGTGGGCAGAGGCAGTTCCACTAAGAGAAGTGAAAGCACATTTCTTTAGTACTACAATTTTTCAAAAACCAAGTTGTCTACCGTTTCGGGGTGCCGCGCGGGATCATCTCGGATAATGGGTCGGCATTCGAAGCACACAAATCAACAATTTTGTCGGGAGACACGGAATCGGCGGCGATATTCAACAATTTACTACCCGAGAGCAAACGGCCTAGCCGAGGCTTTTAATAAAACTCTCGTTCAAATTTTAAAGAAGACTTTAGACGACAATAAGAGAAATTGGCACGAGAAGTTGTTAGAAGCCTTATGGGCCTACGGACGACCTTCGAACTCCTACGCAAGCTACACCTTACGCTCCGGTGTATGGGTCCGAGGCGAGTGTTACCTTTAGAGGTTCGGCTCCCTTCACTCGGAATTGCAGTTGCAAATAAAATCACAACAGAAGAGAACGCCAAATTACGACTCGAAGAGTTAGAAAGCCTGGAAGGAAAAAGACTTGCAGCGCAACAGAATTTAGAATTATACCAGGCCAAGATGGTTCAAGCACATGACAAACTGGTCCGCCCAAGGACCTTCAAAGTTGGTGACTTAGTTCTCGTTCTTAAAAGACCTATTCTTGCACACCGCAAGATAGGGGGAAAATTTGAACCCACTTGGGAAGGACCGTTTGTGGTTGAAGCGGTATACTCGGGAGGTTCTACCGGCTAGTGAATTGCCGAGGAGAACGACATATGCTTCCGATCGATGGACGATACTTGAAAAAGTACTACGCTACTTGATGTTTCGAAGGAATGAACTTTCCATCCCTAGAAGCACGGGAGAAGTGATTACTTATGACTGGGTCCGAACCCAAAAATAACAAAAATGTGCTAAAAATAAATAAAATCCTGATAATAAAGTTTTCCTTATTTTCTTTTTCAAATCAAATCTCAATCAAATTTCAAATTCGATCTTCCAAATCTTAAATCAAATTCTCAATCAAATTTCGAATCCAATCTCGATCAAATTTCAAATCAAATCCTCAATCAAATTTCAACCGAGTTCAAACTCATCCTTTCAAATTCCAAATTCAATCTTTCCAGATTCCAAATCTCAGTCAAATTTCAAATCTCAATTTTGATCTTCCAAATTTCAAATCAAATCCTCAATCAAATTTCAACCGAGTTCAAACTCATCCTTTCAAATTTCAAATTCAATCTTTCCAGATTTCAAATCTCAGTCAAATTTCAAATCTCAAATTCGATCTTTTCGGATCTCACATCAAACCTCAATCAAATTCAAACTCTTGGGTCGAGGATTTTACATCCGAGACTGCACCTGCTTTAGGATTCTCTTCCTCTTGCCTTTGAAATACATCAATTCAAACTCTTGGGTCGAGGATTTTACATCCAAGACTCGCACTTGCTTTAGGATTCTTTTCTGTTGCACTTGAAATACATCAAATTCAAACTCTTGGGTCGAGGATTTTACATCCAAGACTGACCTGCTTTAGGATTCTTTTCCTATTGCCTTTGAAATACATCAAATTCAAACTTTTGGGTCGAGGATTTTACATCCAAGACTGCACTTGCTTTAGGATTCTCTTCCTATTGCATCTGAAATACATCAAATTCAAACTTTTGGGTCGAGGATTTTACATCCAAGACTGCACCTTTTAGGATTCTTTTCCTATTGCCTTTGAAATACATCAAATTCAAACTTTTGGGTCGGGGATTTTACATCCAAGACTGCACTTGCTTTAGGATTCTCTTCCTACTGCACCGAAATACATCAATCAAACTTTTGGGTCGAGGATTTTACATCCGAGACTGCACTTGCTTTAGGATTCTTTTCTGTTGCCTTTGAAATACATCAAATCGAAACTCTTGAGGTTACGGATTTTACATCCAATACCGCATTATTCGAGGTCTTTCCTCATTGCAATGACTCAATCTAATCGATTCGATCTTCTTTTGGGGTTGAAGATGTTGCATCTAAAACTTCGAAATTCCAATTTTCATTCCAAATCAAATCCCTTCAAATTAATCTTGACAAACTTCAATCTAAATTAAAATTCCAAATTGAAATTTAAACTCACACATCATAACTTGAACATGAAACAAAATAAAATCTAAATTGAAATTTCTCCCATATCATGTGATTTGGGATTCACCTCCTTTTCCTTTCCCCAGCGAGAGTTCAGGAATCTCCAGTCTTAGAGATATACTTGACACTCCCCAGCGGAAACTCTTCTACTTCGTTCTAAGTTTGTTACTTGGACATCTGTGTTGGTTTTGTTGATCGCTTCGGTCGACACCAATACGTGCGGTGTGCTCCGTCGGCTCACCACACCTATTGGGAGTCCATTTGTTGACCTCATTTTTGATGAGGTCTTCTCTTCTTCTCTTTAGTACTTAGGATCTAGCCTTAGGCTTTTCCTTTGACTATCTTAGAGGACTAGAATTGGGACCCACCTTTTAGAAATTCAAACCACTTCTTAACTCCTCGCAAACTCCACAAACTTGACTATAGACCCCTAATCACCTAGAGGGTTGAAATCAAATGTGGAAGTTTAAAGGATGAGTTCTATAGGACTCTTTGGCCTTAGGGCGCCCACTGGTGGCTCTGGTGCGGTGAAAGGGCTGACTTACACATACACTACACCTATGCACTACACTTTCACACACCTCCTAAAACACACCCTTACCTAACTTGACTTCTCGACTCATGTAGGTGATTCACATGGATGGTCCTTAACCCCTAAGCCTGCTGGCTAAGAGGGTTAGGAACAACATGGTGAATGCCTCAAATGAGTCCCTTCATGGCTCATGTGGGCTTGATATGGCTTCATGGCTCAACCAAAATGATTTCATTTCACTTACATCCACCCAATCTTCGATTTTCCAAATTTTCGATTTTTGACCCCGGGACCCTACACCTACCAACTCTACCAAATGCCGTCGAAACTACCCAAATTTCTCAAAAATTCCCAAATTACCCAAAATTCTCCAAAATCAATCCCAAACATTCCCACATCACTCAAACTGATCATCCATATCCAAAAATATCAAAAATCCCAGAATACCCCCAATACCTTCCAAATACCCAAAATACCCCTTTTGACCCAAAAATCCAAAAAATTCAGAAAATTCCCAGAAAATTCCAGAAAATCCCAAATATTCCCAATTTCATTTTGTCCAACTACACCATGGGCCAATTTTGTCAATTTACCCCACTTTTGTCAAAACCCCCAATTTGACCCATTTTTAACCCAAAGTAAACCCGATGTCAAACCAAATCTACCCAATTGATCCCAATTCTGGTCCAATTCAATTCTAAACTTCAATTCAAGATCCCCAACACCAATCTAGACCAAAGACAAGCTTAATTTGATTGAAATTTGGGTCCAATTTCACTTTTGGCCTTAAAGCCCAATTTGGACCTATGACCCAAACCTAACCCAAACTCACCCAATTCAACTCCAATTAACCCCAAATCTTTTCTAAACCTTTCTTAACATCCCCATAAACAAAACACTAACATGATTTGCCCAAAACTTTGATCCAAACCCTACTCGAGTTCAACCCAAAGCTAAAAGGCCCAATTTTGACCTAAACCCGAGCCTAGCCCAAATGAGCCCAAATCCCAAAATCAAAACCCAACCAAAGCCAAAACCTCTTTGAAACACTCCCATAAACATTTCCCAACATTAATTTTACATCAATTTCAACCCTAGCCCAACATTGGCCCATGCTAGCCCATTTTGGCCCACCTTAGCCTCTTTACCGAAAAGCATATCCAATCCAATTCAAACCCGAATCACCTCAAATTTGTTTCAAACCACTCATGACACATCCCTAAACCAAACTCAACAATTATTTGGCCCAAGCCTTTACCAAAATTTCATCCCAAAATCCATTTTAAAATTCAAAAGCCCACTTTCCTAAACCATTTAAAAGCCCATCTAAAATCATTTCAATGAGCCCAAAATCTACCCTAAAGCCCACATGACATTTCCATTTGCCATCCACTTAATCAAAGCCATTACCTAAGTCCTAAATCCATCATCAAATCATTCCAAATCAAGTTCCATACAAATTTCCATCAAATTACCAAAAATTCCTAAAATCCATTTTCATGAAATTGACTGAAGCTTTCCCCGAGCCAAAAGTGAGCCATGAAGCCATGCATGAGCCACATGTGAGCCATGAGAGCCTTGGACACTCCACCATGCCATATTGGGTAGGAAGGAGGGCCCCTTTCCTTAATCCCTAAAGCTCATTAGCCTTAATCATGATTCACCTAAACCTAAATTTAATCCGAATATATTTGGATGGAGACTTCTCCATGCCGAACCGAGTGATCCATTTGATCCCCCACGGCACCCAAGGCCACCTTGAAGGGTGCACCAAGCCCAAATGGGTGAGTTGACCCATTTAGACCCAAAACTAGCCATGCCCCATTCTACTTTGGATCAAAGCCTTTACACTTGGCCATTGCCGATTGCTTGCACAAACACCCGACCACGACCCACCGACCTTGAGGGTGACCCATGCACTGGCCGGCCGGCCACCCGGTCATCGGAAAACGCCATGCCCGAGACCTTGGGAGTGAGCCGACTTTGGAATTCCACCTTGCTTGAGTCGCCCCATGCCCAATGGCCACCATGGTTGTTCTTCCCGTGACCGAAGCGGTGATCCCGACCCTTGGCCACCCACGGGAGAGCCTCCGGCCATGCCTATTTAAACACCACCCCTCTCGGCCATGAAAAAAGAGTTGCACAAACCTTGCCAAAACTGCGCCAAAATTGTTCCGGAACCCTCCTCATACACGCGAGCACTTGATCCCAGGTGAGATCCCCCTGCCATTTCTTCTCTGTGAGCTTAATTTCAGAGTTGAAATCCAAGCCAAAACCAGGACACTTCCCCACAGTGAACCAATCCCCAAATTGATTGGTCCTACACCTTCACCGGACCGAGGGAAGGTGTCCGCCGACAAAAGCCCCATCTCCAGGGCCACCCGGTTGTTCCGGACTCCAAGCTTTGTGATCGAGTCGTGGTCGAAGTTCAATCCGGACAATTCACTGGACCGGGAGACTTCATCCGGAGCTTGCCAGGGATCCGATCGAAGGTGCAACAACTCTCGGATCGAAGCTTCACTTCTACGAGCAAAGGTATGAGCTAGTTCTTCATCCCGAGCTTCGGAGATTCTCCATTTCAAATGCCTTAATTTCAATGCATGTTTACCGTATGGATGTGTTCGTCTCTTCAAGACGAATCCATAGAAGCATAAGAACACGAAAATCCATTGAGAATCGAGTGAGTTCTTAGGGTTAGAGTGTGGACGGTCACGGGATCGCACCAGTCATGGACGATGAACGGATGCCGTCCATTTAATACACGCGCGGACGGACGGCTCAGATGGCGTTGGACCAGGAGACGGTACGAGAACCGCGGGGCCGGGTTGTCGACTCGGATGGCGGCGTCGAATGGGAGCGCGCCACGCGGCGTTTCGGAGCTGCCGAGGTTGACGCGGCGCCGCGTGGATAAGTAGATAAATAGGGTATTTTCTATTTATTTTAATTCCCAAAACTTTAAAAATCCATATCTTTGTGTAGAAAAATCACAAAAATAAAATAAAAATACCCCCTTGCTCAGTGAACAGAGGAGAATAATGTGGAAAAGAAATTAATTAATTTTGTCCAGTATTTTATTTTTAATTAATTATTTACTCCCTGCATTGTTTTAATTCTCCATGCATGTATACAATTCACCATGGCATGAGACCATAGGGCTTTTGAAGCCTACTGAACTTGGGAACATTCCCTGAATTTTCCAAGGTCAGAGGCCATTTCTGTGAAAAGTTATTGATTTTTCAAATGCATGTTGCTGTTTTAAGTATTTTAATTTCAAAAATTAGCATGTTGTGAAATAAATTCTAGGAAAATTTGGTGATGTTCCTTATGACCAGAGAATCCTAGGAAAAATAGGATTTGAGTTAATTCATTGAGATTAACCCTAATTGGCTTAAATACCCAAAATAGGTTTCTAATTAATTAGAGTTAACCATAGATCAAATTGACTTGAAATCAATTCTCCACTGACCTTTAGGATCAGAGGAATCCATCATAAAAATTTGAGGTCGATTGGACTTGGTTAGCCCCATTAATTGGGTTAATTAAGCCACTTAGCCATTTTAAACTTTAAAAATTCATAACTTTCAAAATATCTTTCAAAAATTCACCAAATTGGTTTTGGAGTCTCTCTGATATCAGGGGAGTTTAAGAAAATTAAAATTTCAATTTTCTAAAAAAGTTGATTTTTAATATTATTTTAATATTTTTAATAATTAAAAAATGATAAAAATCACAAAAATAATAAAATTCACCAAAATGTCATATTTTGAATTTTAATCACTTAGGAACAAGTCCCATATTTTTCCTAGGTCTATTTAGTGAGATATTAATTTTTAAAGCTCAAAGGTAATTTTAAAATTAAAAAATGTATTTTCTAGCATTTTCACCAAAATAATTAAAATAAATCAAAGAAAAATCAAAAAATTGTAAAGTTTGGTTCTCTGGAATCCTTGATATCAGAGAGAATTTTAAAAATTATAAAATTTATTTTTCAACATTTATTTTATTTTTAAATTAATTAATACTCCAGAATTTAAAACAATTCTAATAAATAAAATATAATTCAAAAAATTACAAAATTTGGTCCAAGTGGTCCTCTGGTCATTAGGAATGTCCCCTAATTTTCTTAAGGACAGAAACTTTCCCTTGGTCATGTTATTGAATTTTCCTTGGAAATTTCTCTTTTCTACAAAAAATAATTATATAAATAAATTAAATACAGAAAAATCACATTTTCTCCTCTCATGTCTTCATTGACACATAAGTGAAGTCACATAAAAATTTCAAGTTCATTTGAGTTCAATTTAGTGAGTTATGAAATTATTAGGCTTAAAGGGCAAAATGGTAATTAAAATTTTAATCCTTTAATTAAAACTTTAGGTTTAATAAAAAATTAACAAGTAAAATATTTGATCCTAATCTGATTTGGATGATTGAAATTAAATAATCAAAGGGTAGAAACCCATTAAGCAATTTAAAATGATTAAACTTTAATTAAATAATTAATTGAATTTGGAAGAATAATAAATTTGGAATTATTAAAATAGGGATATTATTAGGGAGAGATTTATCCTTTAATTTAAAAAAATCCCTAAATCAATCATCTCATTAATACTCAACTCTTAATTAAAATGATAACTCAAATTTAAAATATTAAAAGACTTAATCATTAAATAAAAATTAAATCATTAAACTCTTTCAAAAATTTCAATTAAATTAAATTAAATTAAGATGAAAAGTTGAATTAAATTAAATTAAAATTAAGTTAAATTAAATAAACAAATTAAATTAAATTAAATGAATTAAATACATTAAATTAAATAAATAAATCAAATTAAATTAAATTAAATTAAATAATAAAATTAAATTAAATAAAATTAAATTAAATTAAATTAAATTAAAATTAAATTAAATTAAATTAAATTAAATTAAATTAAATTAAATTAAATTAAATTAAATTAAATTAAATTAAATTAAATTAAAATTAAACTAAATTAAATTAAGAAACTAAATCAAATAAATTAAATTGAATTAAATTAAATTAAATCAAATTAAATTAAATAAATTAAATTAAAATAAATTAAATTAAATTAAATTAAGTTAAATTAAATAACCTCACTTAAGACATGAAGAAATAAATCTAAAATAACTTGAACACTATTCCGAACTTAAATCATTAATTTGAACTTAAATTTGGATCACGAAATCATTAAATATCATTTGCCGCTCAGGAGCCTTAGTTATCATAACTCCTAAGTAGAACATTAAAATGAAATGTTACTTCACTTATAGGACATTCAAATGTCCTAGTTCACTGAGCAAGTTAACAAAACTTGAAAACCTCGGACGATTGATTCATTTACACAATTAAATTCATTTGGACTTAAAACGATCACAGAAATATTGAAAAGATGTTTAAGATTTTTCTTAAGCACTTACTCGATATGATAGGATATTTACAAGAACAATTGAACTTAATTGTTCTTTGATGAAGAAAATCGTCTTCAAACTAAAAACACAGAGAACACTAGACGTCATAGGAAATGACTAGGTATAGGATCGGGAACTTGGTAGAAAACCAAAACCTTTCCCTTAGCTTTACCTAGGAACTTGCTTAAATATTCTAAGCGTGTTTTAAGTGCGGCTTGGGATGACGGGAAGACCCTCCAGGTACGCTTTTATTTTATTGCGGTTTATTTTATTGCAAATGCACTTTATTTTTCTTGCATGATAAACAACGATTGCATGAAAACCGACACCTTTAGGATGAAACCAAAGCTGAAACCCATAACTAAATTAAAAGACATTACAAGATAAAATTCACCTCCACAACATTCCAAAATATAAGACAACTCAAAATTTAATCACAAACAGAACAACAAAACTACAACTACAACTAAATTAAAACGTCTCATTGAATGATCGGGAATACCTCGGATGATGTAACCCACGTGTTGCTAACGGGATTTCCCACGGTGCTAAATGAAAGTGCGGAACTCATTTAGTTGAGTTTAGCAAATTCATACTGGACTAAGTGAATTCGATGAAAATAACGGTGCTGGGATGACGGAGCCAGTGGGATCTTAATCGGTTCGTTTAATCGACTTTAAGATCCGTTTTAATTAAAACACAAAAAACACGTGGAAATTAAGACTTCTCTAAACCAAGACACTTCTCTCATCTCTTGATTTATGATTTCTAAAACTAAACCTCTGCAACAACAAGGAGCTCGGAGCATGGTGGGCGGCACGGCCATCGTCGTCGACAAAACTTGAACCTACTTCGACAAAACTTTCTTAGAATTAAATAACAAAGCCATAGGACTTCGAGGTAGTTTGCCTAGTGCAACATAAATCCTCAACTCTTCGTTAGGCATTTGCATTGCAAATTAAGCCCTAACCGGTCTTAGGATTCCGAGGTAGTCGTCCGATACGACATAAACCCTCATATCTTCTAGGCTATTTGTATGATTCGATCATATAAATATAAGCCCTAATCAACTAAAATTGGCAAGATTAAAACATTAAATAAACATTAGGACTTTCCTAAATCCAAGCCAAACAATAGGATAGTCGGGAAATTACCGAAGTTCGCTTCGAATCCGTAATTACTCCTACTTTTCTACCCTTGGATTCCCAAAATAAAATGTTCCAAATTTGATCCATTCCCTATTGAAATTCCAAAATCCAATCCTTTGAAAACCTTAAACTTTGAAATTCTTGAGAGCAGAATTATTGATTATTATCGAGAGTTTTCTTAGGTGATTCCCGTCACTTAAGATGTAATTAACTATAGGGGCTTGCCCTTATAGGGAACTTTAAGAACCCAGGTAATATAAACCTCGTTTAATGTTTTCATATTAAGCGGGGAATTTGTCGGCTTATAAAATTGGTTCGCGGACCAAACGGATGTCACAAATCCTCTAGTTTATTTAACCGAGCCCCACCATCGAGCGGTGTGTCTATCCTCGGGGATAGATACACGGTTGTGGTGCGGTGCTCGTTTATGTAAACTATTCGAGATGTGAGATCGGTTTGATTTCATATCTTAAAACTTTCAAATTTAAAATTATTTTCAAAATCAAATAGTACTTTCTAAACCATATATATATTTAAATTAAATTTAAAATACGCCGACATATTTCTGTAGGCGACCCCCTTTTCAAAATAAAACACACAACCTAAAAAAATGCCGACAACAACAAGTTGTAATAAACCTCAGGTTCAGCTTCTACAGGCTTATCTTAAGCAGGAGCATCCTGTGGAAGGGCTACTGGTTTATTAGGTTTAATGACTTAATTAGATTTTTATAGGAGTTGTTTGGGAATGTTGTAATAATTTGTCGTTTCAAAGATTAATTTCCAAAATGTCATTTTCAGTAGTGTTTACAAGTAGTACAATATCTTCTTGATCTTCTCCTTGATATATTTTAAAAGTCTGAAGCTTTCATTCCAATCTCATTAGACATCCCTTGAAAGTCAAAGATGGCCTATCGTAGTATTCTTCCTCTTTAGTTAATTTATTTATGATTTGAGAATTGTTTTCCCTAGAATTACAAGAATTATTTCTACTACTATTATCAAAGTCATTTAAATTAAAATCATTAAATAAAGAAAGAATATAACCAATAGTTCCATGTAAAATGAGGAAATTATATAGAGTGAGAGGAACAAGTGTCACAAGACCCTTGTCCAAAATAGAAAACCAAATACGAGTCTTAATCGCTCCCTTACACATACTCTTTCCATTGAATTTCTTTTCGGGCTCAATGTGCTTCAGTACTGGTTTGACTTTTGATTTAGCTTCCTTATTCTGAAGAACTACAAAAGGATCTTAGTTATAAGAGTTTTGAGTTCTTTTTTGCTCATGTGTAAATAACTTTTGATGTTTATTGAGAGTTTTTTGAGAACTTTTTAAGAAAACTTGGATAGAGCAGTAGTCCAACCCTATGTCTTGGTGTAGGGATCAAATAGTTGCACATCATCTCAAAGACAACACTAATAGAACCTTATTTAGACTCTCATAGAAATTTAATGGCAATGAATATGTTTCAATTCTTAATATTCCTCCTTGGAGGCCCTTCCTAGCCACCCTGCGTCGCCGATATCCTGGTCATTGCCTCAGTTCTATTGGGTCTTGTTTGTTGGGGGAGTCACCCTATATATCATTGTATAATCTCTCCTCTAGGTGAACTTTCTTCTAGATCTTATGATCTAAGGGAGATTGGAATTAGAAGGCATGGGTTTACAATGATGAAGAAAAACAAATAAACAATTATGTGGAGGACATTCATGAAATGAACTTCACATAGATGACCTCCAGAGCATACATTCGGTCAGACCGAAACACCTTGGAAGTGTGTTTGAAAAAATTACCTTACAAAAGCAACCCACAACCAGAGATTCAAGTTTTATACTTTTTTTTTGGTTCGCATCTTCCTATCATTGCAAGCCCGTATAATTAATTACATCCTAAGCAACCGAAGCTACTTAAAAAAAAACTATCGATTAAGGTTGTGATTTCGTCCTTCGAAAGTTTGAATTTGTTACCTTGATGGAAGGAATTCATAATATCCTATCCAAATGGGAAAGGTAGAGGATACGTAAGGGTCCAAAGGAACCCAAATAAAATTCAAAACTATCTTATCAATGCTAGCCCCTACATGGCATACAATGATGCAAGGGCTTGAAAGTGAGGATTTACATCGTGACTAGATGAACAACCTCGGAGTCTCAAAACAAGGTTCACCGAGCAAAACTTTAGAGCCTTAATCTATGTCTGACTCATCAATAGGCATCATTAAAAATATTGTTGCTGGTTTATAGCCCATTGATCATAAAACTTTGCTTGATTTTTCACCTTCTTTTGGATAGTTCAGATGTTTATAGCCCGTTGAACATAAAACTTCCTTACTCTATAAAGAGAATCAACCATAAAGACATGTTATGAGAATCAACCATAAAGATATGAAACACAGAGATGTAATTAAAATATTATTCTTTCTTCTCTTCATAACCATAAAGTGTGTTAAGAGGAGAACTACAATCCACTCATGAAATACAAGCAGAATTAGAAAAGTCCTTAGAAAACCTAGGAATGAGAACAGCTGCTACCATCCTTCCAGATCCCTTCTCGTTAGGCTTCACTAGGTATTGATCTAGTATCTCGATCTTTCTAGCTTTGTAATAGCCTCAATTTACACTTGAAAGGATAGCACTCCTCAAGCACATGCCCCAAATGTATATGATAAGGGAATTAATTTGGCTCTATCATCTTCTCCACTTCGTGGGTTCTCCTCTGTGATAAGAGCTGCATCCCATCCTTAAAAGGCTTATTGAGCATCTTCCTAAGATAATCATTCCTGAAGGAATACAACTTAGACTTCATCTACTCAAGAGACTGACATTTCCACATCTGATAAGAACGAGCTAGCTCAGCAGATGCTTATTAGCTTCCTCAGAGATGGCGAAAGAGCTAAAATCTCTTCCTTCATGCACCAAAACAATCCAAAAATCTTCAAATTCACTTTAAATGCTACTAAAATCAATTTTAACCACCAATATCTTCAATTGCCCCAATATTCACCAGAATCGGCCAAAATTCCTAAATTGCCCCTAAGTTCCTAAATTCTTCAAATCACCCCCAATTTCCATGAAATTGACCTCAAACTCTCCCAATTTTAAATCAAAAGAATAATAAATCATGTTTTAACCCAATTTGAACCAAATCCAAGCTCAATTGAGCCATCCTCTAAACAATTAGTTCAATATTGAGCGAAAATCCACAATTTGACCATACCTCTAAATTCCATCAAATGAAACGCCACGACCAACCCAATTTCCACAATTTTTCATCCTAAACTTCTCATGAAACTCCCCTAAACCCTCAATTGGTCTAGACACAAACTCAAACCCAGCCTAAATTCAACCCAAAACAAAACCCCAATTTTATCCCAAAATCCAAATTCCACTAAATTGAACTTCATGACACTATCACTTCCACCCAATTAGTATCCAAACTTCTCATGATGTTTATCTAAACTAATTTGGACTTCCAATTGATACAAATCCAAACCCTATCCAAGCCCAAACCATGACCAAATCTAAGCACAAGCTGAATCCCCCTATTTGAACCTAATCTCAAACCCACGTTAAATCTTTCACAATGATGCAAGCCCTAAACTCTTCTGCCATGCTTAAGCACCCTTGGATGCCAATCACATCACCTTATGACCCAAATTTGACTCATGGACCAAGATTCTTCATAATGTGGAACCCCATTCTAAATTTGGCTAAGTGATACAAGTTTTTCATCACATGATTAAACTTCCATCTTGATCAAAATTAAACTTAGCGTTGAGGTTCCTGACCCAGCTAGCCACGAGCTCAGCCCTAGCCAGCCATCCTAGTCGCTTGAGAACCCAAAATTGAGAAGGCCTTCCCCATGAATTTTACCCAAATACACCCATCCAATGTGGCTCACCTCCATTGGTCACTTGCGCTGCTCATCCCTCAACCTAAGCAACATTTTCCACCCTGTAGTCTACTTACTCTGTTGGCCACTTGGTGGCCATGGTTATTTAAACACCACCCCTCACAACCAAATAGAGAGAGCATCCAATTCCTTGTTGCTAGAGAACCCTCCATCTCATTCCAAGTCTTTGTCACTGGGATTAGTGGCTGAAAATGGTGGGGTTGAACTTAGGGAGGTCTGGAAAAGCTGTAGAAAAATCTTTCTACAGCTTCTTCAGAGCTCTTTATGTTCAACCCTACCATTTTCAGCCACTTATCTTCACTGTCCGAGCCCAATTTCATCTTTGAAATCAAGGGCATTTTGTTGTCATATCACAACCTCCACAAATCTCCAAATTAAATTACTCCTAAGCTTCCCCAGACCTCATGAGGAAGTTCCCCATCAAAATTGCCATCCTTAGAGCCCTCTGCACCAGACTTCCACAGAGGCGACACCACCCTCATGTGGAACTCCTACATAGTTCCAACCCTTGCTTGAACGGACGCTTGGAGGACACTTTTGGTACCAAGATGAAGCTTCAGAACCATTCTAATTGAGGCAACACCTCTTAGATAAACTTATGGACCATTTTCCCTAAATTCAAGCGCAGTTTGAGCCTTTGTGAAGAAAAGATTAATTTCATATGCATGTGACCATATAGAAAGTTCTTCTTGACTAAATGAAGGTGTAGGAACAAACCTCATGTGATTTGGTTGAGTTTTGAGTGAGATCTTAAGGTTTTATTGTGGACGACTCACGATTCACAGCAGTTGGGGATGAAGACTTAGAGTTATTAGATCACACGTGTAATGGTTAGACACTCCACATTAATCCAAATGAGGAGATGGAGCATAAAGTGTGGGCCGAATAAGCACTAAAGCAGAAGACAACATCGAATGGGAACATGCAGCATTAGAGCCGTCGTAGGATTGTGTGGCGCCGACGTGGATAAGTTGAAGAATAGGGCATTTTTTATTTAAAAGAATTCATAAACTTTAAAAATACATTACTTGGTGTACAAAATTCATAAAAATAAAATAAAAATACCATTGTACTCGGTGAATAAAGGAAAAATTTATGAACAAAAAATTAAATTATTTGTCATATATATTTTATTTTCAATTAGTTAAATACACTAGAGCTTATTTTAATTTTATTTAGTTAAATATTGGTCATCATGGCTTAAAATTTGGAAGTTTTGATCTGCATTTGACTAGGAGTACACTCTGATTTTTTATCAAAGTCATAAGGCACACTTAAGGTTGAAATCTCTAATTTTTTATGTTAGATGCCTTTTTTTTAATTAAATGATCATATAACTTAAATATATGTCAAAAAAGTGTAGGACTTACTTTGCTAGGTTCACAATGATCAGAGGACCCTAAGAGAAATGTAAAATGAGTTTAAATAATCATGTTTATTATCCTATGTAATTAAGTCACTAAAACTCATAAAAATTTAAGAAAATGAAATAAAACTCAAGTAAACACAAAAATTGATCAACACTGAAGATAATGAACATATTAAACCTCTGTAGAAAATTGAAACCCACTTGGAATATGTTTGATATCAAAATATGTTTTTTTAGGTAAATGGGGTTTTTGCACTAAAAATAATTATAATAAATAAAATGTAATTTAAAATTTATGAAAATTGGTTTGGGGTTTTCCTTACAACCAGTGGCACTAATGAAAAATAAAGTTGGTGTTAAAATAAATAGTTCAGTTCTGAGCTAATTTTCCAATTAAAAATAAATAAAAATGTTGAAAATCATAAAAATATAAAAATACACCAAAATGTCCCAATTTGTTCCATGATCACTTGGAACCACTTAAAATATTTTTCCAAATTTTCTAAACATAGTTGTGTATTTTTAAATGCCTAAAAATGTATTTTCCTTAATTTGCATTAATATAATTATAATAAATGAAATAAAAATCACAAAAATATAACATTTATTTCTCTATGTTCCCTGAAATCAAAGGGAATAAAGAAAAATATAAAAATTAATTTTCAAAATTAAATTGTATTTTCTATTTAATTAATCACCAAAATAAATAAATAATTATATTAATTTAAATAAAATTCAAAATATTTACTAAAATTATTCTTAGAGTTCCTCTGACCTCGGAGAACCTCTAATAATTTTTTTAAGGATAGAAGGTTTGTTTTGATCAAGTAAATTAATTAATAATGGAAATCTTTTTTTTTGGGTTAAAATATTGTTAAAAATTCAATAAAAATTATAAAAATATATTTTTTCGTTGACCCATGAGTAGGGTAACAAGGAAATTTTAAATTCATTTGAGTTAAATTTAAAGAACTATGAAGTGGAAAGCCTAAAGGGCAAAATGGTAATTATGGGATTTTGAACTCTCATTAAAAATTTAGGTTAAATTAAAGGTAAATGAGTAATGTTGGTCTTAATTAACTTTCTTGGATGATTGACACACAAGAGATTAAAGGTTAGAAACCAATTCACCACTTTTTCTATAACAAGGGCATAATTTTAATTTCTTGAATTATTGTGACTTGGAAGTTAATCCGATTGGATGATTGTAAAGTAGCGAGCTTATGTTAGGAAGATAATAACTCACTAATCTAAAGTCCATCATCAGTAATCAAATGATAAGATTAATCTTTCAATAGAAGTTAAATCCACCTAATTCAAGGCCTGCACAAAATTACGAATTATCCATGAAATCTTAAGGCCCTAGTTGTGAGCTACATTTAATTTAATTCACTTAGTGAGGTTTAGAACATGAAACATAAACAATTATAAATACTCTCAAAACACTACAAGCCAATATTAATTGAAAGTGCGAGAGTTATTGATAATTCAAATTGCCCTTAAGGGTGTTTATTCACATAATTCTAAAAGAGAACATTAAGTGAATACTTAGTTACCCAACTCACGGGATAATCAAAACATTAAGGTTTATCGAGGACAGTTTAAAACATCACCACTAAGTCCTAACATAATCAAGGATGAATCATTCAACAGCATAATAAGTTGAGAAGAGCTCGAAACGATTCAAAGGATTTTAAAAGTTGTTTAGGATTACGCCCCGAGCACTTTTGCAGACTTTTGGATGTTTTGAAGGACAGTTGGACTTATTATACTTTGATGAAGAAAATCATCTGTAAAACATTAGGGATACCCCAAGTTAAGGCTCAGGACCCGTTAATTCATCTAAACGAATAGAAATGCCCTAAACTACTTATCTTACATTTACAACCCAATGCTCAAGGACTTGAGTCTTCTCTAAGGGATTTAAGTCATTTTGAGCAACTGGGGACATTTGATTTTTGCCACAGATGGATCATCAAATTAGTATAAGTCTGAGGTCTAGGTGGTTAAGGCAAGGAAGATAATGCTAATATGTGCTAAATGTGGGATATGATGTAGGAATTCTTAGAATAGTATCTCCTACCTCAAAGACATTCAATGAGGGGAGAGAAAAAGACAAATGATACTATTGGCCGACTCTTTATGGGAATGTTGACCCCGATGTTTTGTCTGTAGTCCAAGGTTGATTAGAGAGACTAGCCTGTGGACTATAGTACGTTACAAAACCAAAATAAAGTTTCTTTTCCTTGTTAAAATAAACTCTGCATAAAAATAAAAATAATAGCTTTTGCATGAAAATTAAAGAATTTTGATGAAAACAAATAAAGCTCCATGGTTAGTCATTTAGATCAAGGTTAAGGACCATCCTCAATAAATTTTCAGGTTGGTAGCTCTTATTTAAGGTCGGGAAGCACACAGTCTGGCTCTGAGCCCCCACCTTTACTGATGTCTTATACCTAGTCTTGGTCTTATGTATGTGACTATGGGTTTTGCTTTGCATGTTCATGTTTTTGTTGCGACTCATTTTATTACGTTGGTACACTAGAGTTCATATTTTCTTTTTCTACAATCTATTTAAATTCTCTACAAACTATATTATTCTTTATGACACTAACCATGCAGCGGTAGCAGGAGCATTGGTATGCATTTTTATTTTTATGCACAATAGTTCTTTTGTTTACTTTACTGCATTTTCTTACCACCATTTAGTTACTTTATGTGCAAATCCAAAACCAAAACAACTACAAAAATAACAAAACCAGAAACATTGAAACATACATGGTAAAAAATTTCGAACCATGAACTTTGGTACTTCTACTTCAACGATGAGCTTGGAGCATACGCCATGGGCAGCATGACGAGGAACTTTAGAAGGATAGCTTCGAGGGAGCAAGCGGATCTACAATAGCAGATCTTTCCTTAAAATTTAACAACAAGCCATATTACTTTGAGTTAATCCGCCTAGTGCAACATAAATTCTTACCTTATCTTTACTGCTCATGCAGAGTCATGCTGAGCAGTATAAGTCCTAACTCGACTTAGGATTCCAAGGTCATCGTTCGGTATGACATAAGTCCTCCTATCTTCGTAGACTATTTGCATGATTAGTATTATGCAAATGTAAGCCCTAAATAATAAAATTGGTAAGCTGAAACATTAAATAATATCTCTTCGAAATCGAAGCCAAATTATAGGATAGTTTGAAAAGTCACTGAGGTTCTCCTCAAGATTTGTGACATCCCCTACATTTATTTATTTAGATTCTATAATAATTGTTCCTATTTGATCCTTCCCATTTTGATTTTCCTTTTCCAACCTTTAAAATAAACTTAGAATTCATGAAGACAATACCTCTAATCTAAATTGAGAGTTTTCTTAGGTGGCTTTGGTTGTCCAAGATGTAATTAACTATTAGGGCTTGCCCTTATAACAAACTTTAAGAACCTAGTATAATTCTATCTAATATTTTATATTAGATAGGAGAACATGTAGGTCAACATAAAGGTTTCACATATCAAAATGATTATCATAAATTCTTTAGTTTATTTAATCGAGTCTCGTTATTGAGTAGTGTGCTTATTCCCCTGGATAGATGCATGGCTCATGGTATTGTGCTCGATTATTTAAACTATTATATATATATGAGATCGATTCGGTCTCGTATTTTAGAAATAAAAATGCTACTTTCCATATATATATATATATATATATATATATATATATATATATATATATTAAATTAAACATATTTTTAAAGCGACCAACAACTTCCAATTTGGTGACCTACACTTCTAGCAACTTCGCTAGGGACTAGTTTTTCTCTCTATTATGATCAAGAAGTTTTGTTTTCATACATTCGTAATGTGTCCATCTCCCTCATGGTCTAAATTACCCTTCTTTCGTCAACATACTTTGCCCATTTCTTTCTTGAGAAAGTATTATTAACTTCTCTCGATTTCATGACAGTCTGTTTAACCATCATTAGACAAAGGGGTTCAAGAATCTCTAAAGCTTTTCTTTTAGTGTGGGTTCGGACCCTTAATAGGTGTGGTGGTGAATAAGTTTCACCTGGGCGATATGCACCGTGAAGTGGGTCCCACACAGGGTCCTGAACTTCACCTATACTTCATGTCTTTTGGGTCTGATTTGTTATTCGCAAGTTGGGCCAAATTTGTGATTTCCTCACTTCTGCTTAAAGTTTAAAACATATAAAAGGCGTCAAATAATTGATAAATAATAAATTTGGAAAAGGTACCCCAAATTTTGAAATTTGGAAAAGTAGATGAAAATAAATGGAATAAGAAATATGTACCCAGTTCACAGAATGACCTTCGTCGATTTGTACTGTTTACACTATATTTACGAGGCGTAGGCCATTGCTAACCCTTGAAACATTCTTAATCGGCAGCTATGATGTCGTCCTTAAATTTGACCTTCTCCTGTGACTTGCCTATCAGATGGGAAGCTCATCTCATGGCACCCATGATCAAATTTGAGTATAGGTTTAGTGAGTTTGAGGTAGTACTCAGCAAGGCCCTGTTTATCATCATAAATGTTGTTGCCCAAGATGTTCAATATTTGTCCACCAAATTCGAATTAAACTGTTCCCAGGACTTCCCTTCTTTCAAGAAGGCAAAAATCACTTCCCCAACTCCCTCCAAGTTCATTGTGCTAGCGACCGCCAGATCTACCACTCCTGTGCCAAGGAGAGTCTTCACACCCACCTCCACTGGATTTTCTGTTACCGCTCCCACCATCACATCTATCAAAGGGAAGGAGTTTCTGCTCAAAGATGACTCAGTAAATGTTTTTGTCGCCCACCTTCAGTGTTTGAGATTGGTTCTAGTTCAATTATTGTACCATTGACCAAATCTAAGAAGAGGAACCATAATCATAAGATTCTAAGTGCTATCATGACCTAGGCTGAAAAGTTAGAGACTATTAAGGACAATCCTCCATCGGAGGAACTCAGTGTATTTTGAGACCTCTCCTCTCCTCAGAGGAAGTAGGTTTCACCCATTTTCGGACACAACTAGAGATGAGAGCCTCTATAGGATTGCTGCTACTTTACCACCACCTCATGTTCATGGTGATGAGAGGGAGAGGCCAACTCCAATCACCCGAGTCCGTACCGTGTTTCAGAAATAAGCTGACAAGGAAGGTTGTTCTATTACTGAATTTTTTAAGAGGATGGTTTATGAAGTATCACAAAGAATGAGGAATGAAAATATGAGGAGAGACAGACTTGCTCGTTAGTTACAGAGATTGATTGAAGTAGCACCAGTTTGTGTTCCTACTAGATTCTATTTGGGAAGTCGTGTTGATATCGTTGCCACTGCTACAAATGATACCACTATTTCCCTGAGACCTACATATCATAGATCATTCAAGTTTCGACTGGGTCTGAGAGTAACATCTGTCGTTGTTTATGACAAATAATAGAAGAAGGATAATGGGAAGAGATCGTTTGTTGTTTTACTTCGTTTACAACCTAGGGAGCACACTTCCTCTCGACGCACTGATTTCACCACCAGGACACCCTATCTCAAGGAATCAATGTCAAGGAAGAAACTGTCATAGCATAAAGTAGGGATCCATGAAATGTTAGTTTACTCAATGTCAAGGAGGAAACAGTGGATCAATGGAAACCTAACTGTACTCAATACATGAAGTAGGGATCCATGAAGATGATGTAAACAGAGTGTAAATTTAATTAAGCTGATGTAGGAATTTAAGAATTTCTTCAGTTTGAGCTACGATGAAATGTTAGTATTATCTCCAGAAGTTGTGTTTCATAGGCTTGGAGTTGATCAAAATATAACCCTAGTGAAATAAGCTACCCGAAGAATGTGTCTTAATATGAAAAAACAAGTCACACTCGAGGTAAAAAAACTCGTAGATGATAACTTTATATGAGAGGAGAAATACCACACATGGTTAGCCAACGTTGTGCCAGTTAAGAAAAAGAATGGAAAAATACGAGTGTGTGTCAAATTCAGGCATTTGAACAAAGCTTGTTCAAAGGGTGAGGTTATGCTACCAATACCAAAGTTAATGGTGGACATCACGTCGTCACACAAGATTTTCTCCTTCATAGATGGATCACCAAAGTACAATCAGATGGCTCCAGAAAATGTAACGCTTACAATATTCAGAACCCCAATTGGAACCTATTGCCACATCGTGATGTCGTTTAGCTTGATGAACTCCAGAGCAACCTACCAACGAGCCACGACAAGGATCTTCAATGACCTCATCCACAACCAAGTGGAATGCTACGTGGATGACTTAGTCATCAAGAGCAAATAAAGGCATAACCATTTTTATGATTTGAGGATTGTATTTGATTGATTACGGTAATATAATCTTAAGATGAATACCTTAAAGTGCGCCTTCGGCATTACCTTTAAGAAATTTTTGGGATTCATTGTCCATCATTGGGGAATCAAAATCAACCCAAATAAGATTAAATTTATCCTGGAAATAACACCCCTTAAAACCTTGAAATAGCTACAATTTTTTCAAGTGAAGTTGGCATACCTATGACGCTTTATACCTAATCTGTCGGGTAGGTGTAATCCCTTATCGGCATTAATTAAAAAGGATTCCAAGTTTACATAGAATGAGAAATGCCAACTAACCTTCGAAGATATTATGAAATATCTAATATCACCTCCTATTTTAGCAGTCCCTATCCCGAGTCGACCGTTGATACTTTATACCGTGGCCTTAGACGACTAGCCCAAGTCAATGATGAGGGTAAGGAAAATGCACTCTCTTAACTAAATCTACATCTAATATCAGCAGAGGTAAAGTATCCCCTATTGAGAAGCATTGTCTAGATTTGATTTTCACCGATCAAAAGCCTAGACGCTACATGCTTTCTCAAACGGTCAACCTGATTTTAAGGGTTAATCCATTACTATATTTAATAACCTGACCAACACACTATGGATTTTTATCAAGATGATCAATGATTTTATTGCATTTCATATAAGTTAAGTCCCCTCTCAACTATAACCAGTCTGATGAACAGATAATGCCCTACAGAATTACTTGAGTGGAAAATGCCTATGTGGATGCTTTAGCTAAGTTCGCTGAGGAATTGGCATGTCCATCAGAAGACTTCAATGATATTACAGTACAGGGACGTTAAGTTCTGTCATAGATTAACCATGACAATTTACACAAGTTGGGAAAGGAAGAGATAATACCTGCAGTGACAGAATGGGAAATTACCAGAGGATAAGTGATAGGTGCATCAGTTTAAGAAGAGGGCAATGTCGTATGCTTTAATCAACATAGTTCTTTGTAGAAGATCATTTGGCCAAATGTGGCTGAGATTCTTAAGTAGAACCAAAGCGTATAATATCGCCAAAGAGGTGCATGCTGGATTTTGTGGTGCTCATTGTACGGCTTAGTTTTAGGTTATGTGTGGTATTTTTTAAAAGGGGTCGCCTACAGAAGTTGTCGGCGAGTTTTAAATTTAATTTAAATATATATATAATTTAAAAAGTAGTATTTGATTTTAAAAATAATTTTAAATTTGAAAATTTTAAGATATGAAATCAAACCGATCTCACATCCCAAATAGTTTATATAAACGAGCACCACATCACAAGCTCGTGTATCTATCTCGAAGAATAGACACATTGTTTGGTGATGGGGCTCGATTAAATAAACTAGAAGATTTGTGACATCCGTTTGGTCCGCGAACCAATTTTATAAGCCGACAAATTCCCCGCTTAATATGAAAGCATTAAACGGGGTTTATATTACTCAGGTTCTTAAAATTCCCTATAAGGGCAAGCCCCTATAGTTAATTACATCTTAAGTGATGAGAATCATCCGAGAAAACTCTCGATAATAATCAATAGTTCTCGCTCTCAAGAATTTCAAAGTTTAAGTTTTCAAGGATTGAATATTGGAATTTCAATAGGGAATGGATCAAATTTGGAACATTTTGTTTTGGGAATTCAAAGGAAGAAAGGTAGGAGAAATCACGGATTCGAAGCGAACTTCGGTAATTTCCCGACTATCCTATTGTTTGGCTTGAATTTAGGAAAGTCCTAATGTTTATTTAATGTTTTGATCTTGCCAATTTTAATTAATTAGGACTTATATTTGTATGATAAAATCATACAAATAGCCTCGAAGATGTGAGGGTTTATGTCGTATCGGACGACTACCTCGGAGTCCTAAGACCGGTTAGGGCTTAATTTACATGATATGATCATGCAAATGCCTAACGGAGAGTTGAGGATTTATGTTGCACTAGGCAAACTACCTCGAAGTTCTATGGCTTGGTTATTTAGTTTTAACGAAAATTTTGCTTGAAGTAGACTCGGGTTTTGCTGATGACGATGGCCGTGCTTTGCCCACCATGCTCCGAGCTCCTTGTTGTTGCGAGAGGTTTAGTTTTAGAAGTCATAAATCGGGAGATGAGAGAAGTGTTCTGGTTTAGAGAAAATCTTAAAATCCGGGTGTTTTTTAATATTTTAATTAAACAAATCTTAAAGTTGATTATAACAACACCGGTTAAGATCCCACGGTTCCATCCTTCCGGCATCGTTATTTTTATCGGATTCACTTAGTCCGGATGAATTTGTTAAACTCAATCGAATGAGTTCCACACTTTCATTTAGACCGTGGGAAATCCCGTTAGCAACACGTAGGTTACATCATCCGAGGTATTCCCGCTCATCCAACAAGACGTTTTAATTTAGTTGTAGTTGTAGTTTTGTTGTTCCGTTTGTGATTAAATTTTGAGTTGTTTTATATTTTGAAATGTTGTGGCGGTGAATTTTATCTTGTAATGACTTTTACTTTAGTTTTGGTTTCAGTTTTAGGGACTATCCTAAAGGTGTGGGTTTTCATGCAACAGTCGTTTATCATGCAAGAAAAGTAAGTGCGATGCGATTAAATAAATTACAATAAGGTAAATTGCAATAAAATAAAAGCGTACCTAGAGGGTCTTCCCGTCATCCGAAGCTGCACTTAAAGCGTAATTAGAATATTTAAGCATTTAAAACAGATTCCTAGGTAAAGCTAAGGGAAGGGTTATGGTTTTCTACCAAGTTTCTAATCCTATAGCTAGTCATCTCCTATGACGTCAAGATTCTTGTATTTTGGTTTGAGGACGATTTTCTTCATCAAAGAACAATTCAGTTCAATTGTTCTTATAAATATCCTATCATATCGAGGAAGTGCTTAAGACAAATCTTAAACATCTTTTCAATATTTCTAGGATTATTTTAAGTCCAAAAGAATTTAATTATACAAATGAATTAATCATCCAGGAGTTCAAGTTTTGTTATCTTGCTCGGTGAATCTAGGACATTTGAATATCCTATGAATGAAGTAACACTTCACTTAACGTTCCGTTTAGGAGTTATGACGACAAAAGCTTTCGAGGGCAAATTGATGTTCAAGTGACTTATGATTTGATTTCAGTTAATGGATTTAAGTTTGGAATAGTGTTCAAGTTGTTTTGGATTTATTTTTGAATTCTTTATGTCTTAGGTGATGTTATACTTAATTTAATTTAATTTGATGTAATTTAATTTAATGTGGTTTAATTTAATTTAATTTAAGTTAATTTAATATAATATGATTTAATTTAATTTAATTTAATTTGATTTAATTTTATTTTTTAATTTAATTTAATTTTAATTTAATTTAATTTAATTTAATTTAATTTAATTTAATTTAATTTAATTTAATTTAATTTATTTTAATTTAATTTACTTTAATTTAATTTAATTTAAATTAATTTAATTTAATTTTTTAATTTAATTTAATATTTTATTTTAAAAGGGTTTGATTTAAATAATTTAACTTTAATTTAATTTAATGATTAAGTCTTTTAGCATTTTAAATCTTAAGTTTGAATTATCATTTTAATTAGGAATTAAATATTATTGAGATGATTAATTTAGGGATTCTTAAATTAAAGAATAAATCTCTTCCTAATGACATCCCTATTTTAATAATTCCAAATTTATTATTCTTCCAAATTTAATTAATTATTTTAATTAAAGTTCATTTCAATTATTTTTGAATTGTTTAATAGCTTCCTACCCTTTAATTATTTAAATTTCAATCATCCAAATCAGATTAAGATCAAATATTTTACTTTTTCATTTTATTAAGCCTAAAGTTTTAATTAAGAATTAAAATTTTAATTACCATTTTGCCCTTCAAGCTTAATAATTTCATAACTCACTAAATTGAGCTCAAATGAATTTGAAATTTTTATGTGACTTCACTCATATGTCAATAAAGACATTAGAGGAGAAAATGTGATTTTTCTCTATTTAATTTATTTATGTAATTATTTTTGGTGGAAAATAAGGATTTCCAAGGAAAATTTAATAATATGACCAAGGAAAAGTTTCTGTCCTTAAGAAAATTATGGGACATTCCTAATGACTAGAGGACCACTTGGACCAATTTTGGTGATTTTTTGAACTATATTATTTTTATTATAATTATTTTGAGTTTTGGAGTATTAATTAATTTAAAAGTAAAATAAAGGTTGAAAAATGAATTTTATATTTTTCAAAAATCTCTCTGATATCAAGGAAATCAGAGAATCAATTTTTATAATTTTCTGATTTTTCTTTAATTTATTAGAATTATTTTAGTGGAAATCCTAGAAAATACATTTTTTAATTTTAAAATTACCTTAGGGCTTTAAAATTTAATATCTCATCATAGAGACTTAAGAAAAATATGGGGTTTGTTCCTAAGTGACTAAAATTCAAAATGTGACATTTTGGTGAATTTTATTATTTTTGTGATTTTTATTATTTTTTTAATTATTAAAATATTAAAATAATACAAAAATTAACTTTTTTAGAAAATTGAAATTTTAATTTTCTTAAATTCCCCTGTATCAGAGAGACTCCAAAACTAATTTGGTGAATTTTTGAAAAGTATTTTGAAAGTTATGAATTTTTAAAGTTTAAATTGGCTAAATGGCCTAATCAACCCATTTAGTAGGGCTAACCAAGTCCGATTGACTTCAAACTTTTATGGTGGGTTCCTCCGATCCTAAAGGTCGATTGGAGAATTGATTTCAAGTCAATTTGATGTATGATTAGCTCTAATTAATTAAAGAGCTTATTTTGGGTGTTTAAGCCAATTAGGGTTATTTCAAGTGGATTAATTCAAAACCTATTTTTCCTAAGGTCCTCTAGTCATAAGAAACATCACCAAATTTTCCTAGAATTTATTTCACAACATGCTAATTATTGGATTTAAAATACTCAAAACAGTAACATGAATTTGAAAAATCAATAACTTCTCATAGGGATGGCCTCTAACTTTGGAAAATTTAGGAAATGTTCCCAAATTCAGAGGCTTCAAAGCCCTATGGTCTCATGCCATGGTGAGTTTCCTATATGCATGAAGAATTAAAACAATGCAGACAGTAAATAAATCATTAAAAATAAAATACTTGATGAAATTAAATGATTTCTTTTCCACATTATTCTCCTCTGTTCACTGAGCAAGAGGGTATTTTTATTTTATTTTTCTGATTTTTCTACACAAAGTTATGCATTTTTGAAGTTTAGGGAATTAAATAAATTGGAAAAAAACCTAATTTCCTACTTATCCAGTGCGGCGCCCTGTCATCCTCGGCATCTCCGAACGACCACGTGTCGTCTTCTGATTCGGCGCCGCCATCCGACTCAGCGATCCAGGGCCCGCGGGTCACGTTCCAACTAGCTATCCGGCTCGATCCAGACCGTCCACTCGATACACGCTCGATCCAGACGGCTCGTGGTCATCGTCTACGACCGGTGTGCACCCGTGACCGTCAACCTTCTAACCCTAATTTCTCACTCGATTCTCAACGGATTTTCGTGTTCTTATGCTCCATGGATTCGTCTTCGAGGAGACGAACACATCCATACGGTAAACATGTATTTAAATTGACTCAAATTAAATGGAGAATCTCTGTAAGCTCAGGAAGAAGAGTGAGTCCATACCTTTACTCAGAGAAGTGAAGCTTCGATCTGAGAGTTGTGTCACCTTCGATTGGGTCCAAGCAAGTTCCAGATGAAGTCCCTTGGCCTGGTGAATTGTCTAGCTATGAAAGTGACCACAGCCGATCACAAAGCTTGGAGGCTGGGATAATTGGGTGGCCTAGAGATGGGGCTTTCAGTGGGAAACTTCTCCTCTTGGTCCGGTGAAGGTGTAGGACCGATCAATTTGGGGATTGATCCACTGTGGAGAAGTGTCCTGGTTTTTGTGCTTGAAGTTTGAGCTCGAAATCGAGCTCAACTGGAGGGAATTGGGCTGGAATTCGAGTGGGGATCAAGTGCTCTATGTGTGGAGAGTGATCCGGAATGATTTTGGCGAGTTTCCTTAAGGTTTGGTTCGGCACCTCCCATGGCCGAGAGGGGGTGGTGTTTAAATAGGAGAGGGTGGAGGGCCTCCTGGGGGAGTTAGGGCTTGGGATCGAGCTTGCTCTTGGCAAGAGAAGAACAGCCTACAATGGCCACGTGGGGATGGGGCAGCTCAGCAGGTGAGAATTTCAAGTTTGGGCTCACATGTGAGCTCTCGGCCTGGTGGTTTCCGGCGGCCTGGTGGCTGGCCGACCAGTCTCAGGTCACCATCTTGACTAGTGGGGTCAGGGCTGGAGGTTTGTGCAGTCAATTGAACTTTGCCATGTGTCAAAGGCTTGGATTAAAGTGGCATGGGGGAAGGCCAATTTTGGCTTGATTTGGGTCAACCCATCATTTTGGGTTTGGTTCACTCTTGAGGTGGCTTTGGGTGTTGTGGGGAGTCAAAGGAATCAATTTGGTTTGGCATGGAGAAGTCTTTATCCAAATATATTTGGATTAAATTTGGGTTAAGGTGAAACATGCTTAAGGCTAATGACTTTTAGGAGGTGGTTAAAGGACCTCCTCCTTTTGCGATTTAAGGAGGGTTGACCACTTAGAGATCCTCATGGCTTGCCAATGGCTTACATGTGGCTTCATGGCTCCATGTGGCTTGGGAAAAGATTGGGTCAATTTCATGAAAAGGGATATTATGGATTTTGGCATTTTGATGGAAATTGTTATGGGGTTTGATTTGGAATTGTTAATTTGATAAATTAGGACTTTAGGAATGACTTTAAATTGAATGTATGATGAAGGGAAGTGTCATGTGGGCTTTAGGATGATTTGGGCTTTTGAATTTGAAGGAAGTGGGCTTTTAGGAAGGTTTAAGGGAAGTGGGCTTTTTGATTTTAGGATGGGCATTTGGGTGAAAATTTTGTGAAGGACCATGTCAAATAAATGTTACAATTGGTTTAGGGATGTTTCATGAATGGTTTGGAGTCAATTTGGTGTGATTTGGAATTGAATTGGTTTGAATTTGGGTTCATTTGGTAAGTGGGCCGATGTAGGTCGAATTGGGCTAACTTGGGCCAATGTTGGGCTAGGGTTGAAATTGATGTAAAATTAATGTTGGTAAATGTTTATGGGAGTGTTTCAAAGAGGTTTTGGCTTTGGTTGGGTTTTGATTTTGGGGTTTGGGTCTATTTGGGCTAGGTTTAGGTTTAAGTCAAAATTGGGCCTTTTAGCTTTGGGTTGAATTTGAGTGGGGTTTGGGTCTAAATTTTGGGCAAATCATGTTACTGTTTTGTTTATGGGGATGTTATGGAAGGATTAGAAAAGGTTTGGGGTTAATTGGAGTTGAATTGGGTTAGTTTGGGTTAGGTTTGGGTCATGGGTCTAAATTGGGCTTTAAGGCCAAAAGTGAAATTGGATCCCAATGCCAATCAAATTGGGCTTGGATCTGGTCTAAATTGATATTGTGAATGTTGAATTGAAGTCTAGAATTGAATTGGACCAGAATTTGAGTCAATTGGGTAGGTTTGGTTTGACATTGGGTTCACTTTGGGTTAAAATGGGTCAAATTGGGGGTTTTGATAAAAGTGGGGTAAATTGACAAAATTGGCCCATGGTGTAGTCGAACAAAATGAAATTGGGAATATTTGGGATTTTATGGAATTTTCTGGGAATTTTCTGAATTTTTGGATTTTTTGGCTAAGAGGGGCATTTTGGGTATTTGGAGGGTATTGGGGGTATTTTTGGAATTTTTGGTATTTTTGGCTATGGATGATCAATTTGAGTAATGTGGGAATGTTTGGGATTGATTTTGAGGAATTTTGGGTAATTTAGGTGATTTTGCAAATTTTGGGTGGTTTCAAGGGTTTTGGGTAGGCTAAACGGGTGTAGGGTCCCGGGGGTCAAAAATTGAAAATTTGCAAAATTGAAGATTAGGTGAATGTAAGTGGAATGAAATCATCTTGGTTGAGCCATGAAGCCATATCAAGCCCACATGAGCCATGAAGGGACTCATTTGAGGCATCCATTATGTTGTTCCTAACCCTCTTAGCCGAGGGCTTAGGGGTTAAGGACCATCCATGTGAATCACCTTCATGAGTCGGGGAGATCAAGTTGGGTATGGGTGTGGTTTTTTAGGAGGTGTGTGAAAGTGTAGTGTATAAATGTAGTGTATGTGTAAGTCGGCCCTTCACCGGACCAAGCCACCTGAGGCGATCCTAAGGTCGAAGAGTCCTATAGGAACTCATCCTTTAAACTTCCACATTTGATTTCAACCCTCTAGGTGATTAGGGGTCTACAGTCAAATTTGTGGAGTTTACGGGGAGTTAAGAAGTGGTCCGAATTTCTAAGTGGTGGGTTCCACTTCTAGTCCTCTAAGATTAGTCAAAGGAAAAGCCTAAGGCTAGATCCTAAGTACTAAAGAGAAGAAGAGGAGACCTCATCAAAAATGAGGTCAACACTCATCAGTCAGGTTCGGAGATGAAGAAGAAGATAAAGAAGCCTGGAAATAGCTAAGAAGTGTCACCAGTGCAAGGTGCATGGGGTGGTATTACACCAACCTCAAAATGTGCTACATCCGACGATCGTGTCATGGCCATTTGAGTGTTGGGATACATATATAATAGGACCTATAGACCTTCCATCCTTGAAATGACACAAATTTATCCTCGCTGCTACAGATTACCTCTCCAAATGGGCTTAGGCAGTGTTGTTACGAGAGGTTACAGTGCAGCATGTTCTTCAGTTTTTTAAGGATCACATTTTCTACCATTTCGATTTTATGCACAAAATCATTTTAAAAAATAAGACTGCCTTCAAAAGTACCAAGATTTACAGCTGCATTAAATGTCATGGAATATAGTGGAGGCATTCCATGATCTACTACCCCAAAGCAAATGGCTTGGTAGAAGCCTTCAACAAGACACTCAAGAAAATTTAAAAGAAAATATTGGATGACAACAAGAGAGGATGGCACAAGAAATTGTTAGAAGCTTTGTGGGCATATTGGACAAAACTCAGAGTGCTCAGAGTGTAATGTTTTTGACCTAGAGCCCTACGAAACTTTTGAAGAATATACAATATACAATAGTGTTGATGATATTTAGAAGCATAAAGCATCCAAAAGTAGTGTCGTTCATACCACAGTTTGTTGAGTCATGACGACCATGGATTATTTCAAGAGATGAGCTGGAGAGGCAGCCCCGACAGTCACAGGCCATCCCTAAATCTGAGTTGGAAAAGATAAGCAAGAGTTTGAACACTTTTTAAAAATTCAAAGAATGTTTGTCAATATCCTGAAGGGACTTGAGTTACACACCATGGTATTTTCTGAAAGTGATGAACAAAAAATCCTCGACTATGTGTTTAACTTAAGAGAAAGAGACTGATCTGAATTGCTGAAGAAGATGACTTATTTAGAGCCAGGGAAATGGAAGAGGGAAAAAGGTAGGATAACTATCCAATGTGGTTGTAGTTACAATTTTGTAAATGGTAGGTAAGGGAACCCCCGTGGGTTTTGAGAAATGATGAGATGGATCTGTCGGCAGTGAATAATAAACGTTAAGATATTGGTTTTAATTTTATATATATATATATATATATATATATATATATATATATATATATATATATCTTTTTTTTGTGCGTGTGTGTGTTTTTGAAAATATCATTTTAATTTGAAAATATGTAATCAAACTAATCTCATATACACAATAGCTGAAATAAAAGAGTGCAACATTATAAGCTAAGCGTATATCCCGAAGAATGGACACATTACTTAGTGAGGAGGCTCATTTAAATAAAATAAGGAATCTATGACATCCATTTTGGATGCAAACTATTTATGTTGACCGATAAATTCTTCTACCTAATATAGAGATTAGATAGGGTTTATATTACCTGTGTTCTTAAAGTTTCCTATAAGGGCAAGTCTCTATTGTTAATTACATCTTAAATGACCAAAGTCACCTAAGAAAACTCTTGATATGGATCAGGAAATAATGCCTTCATGAATTCAATGGATAGGATTTTCAAAGTCAAACAATGGGAGATATCAATTAGGAAAGGTGCAAATGTGAGCATTTATTGCGGAATCTAAAGGAAGAAAGCTAAGGGATGTCACTGATCCTGAGGAGAACCTCGATGACTTCCCAAACTATCCTATAGTTTGGCTTTAATTTGAGAAAAATATTTGATGTTTCGTCCTGCCAATTTTTTTATTCAAGGCTTACATCTGCATGATACCAATTATGCATATAGCCTAGAACATAGGAGGATTTATGTCATATCAAATGACAAGCTCAGAGTCCTAAGTCAAGTTTGGGCTTATATTATATGGTGTGTGAAAGCCTAAAAGATAAGGTGAGGGTTCACATTGTGCTGATGAGTTACCTTGAAGTTCTATGGCTTGTTGTTTATTTCTAAGAAGGTTTGTTGTTGTAGACATGTTTGCTCTCCCGAAGTTGTTCCTCTGATGCCTCATCGTGCTACCCACGGTGTTTGCTCCAAGCTCCCTATTACAGCAGGTTTAAGTTTAGAAGTGTCGAATTGAGGAGGTTGAGAGAAGTATCAAGTTTAAAGTTTAAGTTCTGGTGTAGTTGTCACAATGATTTATATGTTTTATTATGGGGGAAATTTAAGTTAATTAGACAGACACCAGATAGGATCCCACAGTTTCCTCATTCCAACACCACTATTTTCTCCAGATTCACTTATTATAGATGAATTTATCAAACTCAACTAAATGAATTCAATAAGTTAATCTAAACCGTGGGAAATCTCGTTAGCAGCTGTAGGTTACCTCATCTGAGGGATTCTCGATTGTCCAAAAAGACATTTTAATTTAGTTGCAATTGTTGTTTCGTTATTTTGTTTGTGATTAAATTTTGAGTTATCTTATATTTTTGTTGTTTTGAATTAACTTTTATTTTTGGGTTTTGGTTTAACATGCACGGTGTCATATATCACAGAAAATGGAGAGTCCTAAAAAGTAAAGTGCGAGAAATTAAATTGCAATGCAATAATGTTAAAGCGTACCGGTCCTCTTCTTGCACTCTAGTTGAAATTTCAGTATTGACAATGTATATATAATCTTATAGGAAATTAAAGTATATTGCATCGAAAAAGAGCAGATAAAACATGTTTATCGAACCCTATGACATAACCTAGTGTATTCATAATCATAGGATAATCTCCTTGAGCAAAACATAATAGGTTCAATTGTCCTCCAGGATATCCAAAGGATGTTAAAATTGTTCGGGGTAGAACCCTAAACAACTTTTAAAATTCTTTGGAACATCCCAAGATCGTTTGAACTTAATATGTTGCTAAACCATTCATCTATTGCAAAGTAAGGTTTAATGAGTGTGTTTTAACCTTATGCTCAATAAACTTTGATTTTAATTACCCCTATGAGTTGGGTAATTATTACTTGATATTTCATTTGTAAATTATGTGGGTGAATGCCTCTAGGGGCAAAGGATTCGTTAAGAAACTTTTGTCAATATCATTTGAAGTTGTGCTAGTAGTGCTTTTCAAAAAGTTTTTAAAATTGATTACATTTCCTTTTATAAACCTCATTGCATCATTTAAGTCAAAAAAAGCTCACTACTAAGCCCTTACGACTTAAAAGGATAGATTTTGTTATTTTGAAAATGTTAAGTGACGTGATCATAATATCTATCAAATATTTGATTATCATTAAACCATTGGATTGGGGTTCTGAATTAGTGAGTTATCAACTTCCAAAAGATCAAACACCTTTTACCTTAAAATCATTTAATTTAATTGACTTCCAAATTATCATAAATAAAGTAAAAATTACCATTTATACCTTTAATGTAGAAAATTCATATTGGTTTCTACCATTTAACCCCTATGTTTCAATCATCAAAAAGAAAAATTGTGCTCATTACTTGCTTATTTACAGTTTGATTAGGAATAAATATTAATTAAGGCTGAAATTATAAAATTACAATTTTGCCCATTAAGGCTTATCACTTCATAATTTTTCAAATTAAACTCAAATGACTTTGAAATTTTTATGTTACCCCTTTAATGGGTTAATTAACACCTCAAAGGAGAAAATTTGATTTTTCAAATTTTTATTTAATTTTTATTATTATTTTAATGCAAAATAGAGATTTTCAAAGTTAATTCAATCACTTAGCCAAAACAAGCTATCCATTTTTAAGAAAATTATTAGAGGTTCATCCAGGTTAGAGGATGACTTAGGCCAATTCTCATGATTTTTTAAATTTTATATTCATTATTATAACAATTTGTTGGATTTGAGTGTTAATTAAATATAAACTACTATTTAAATTTAAAATTAAGTTTTAATATTTTTCTTAGGACTCTGCGAGGTCAGGGAACCCAAAGAACAAAATTTCATATTTTTATGATTTTTATTTTATTATTATAATTATTTTAGAGCAAAATTATACAAAAATCATTTTTACTCATTAAAAATTCATATTTAAGTTTAGAAAATTGGAAAAATATTCTAATTGCTCCCAAGTGATCAAGAATCAAATTAGAACATTTTGGTTCATTTTAATATTCTTGTAATTTTATGAATTTTTAATTATTTAAATATTGGAAAATAGGTATAAAATAAAATATTTATTTTAATTCCAATTTTATTTTTCATAAGCTCCACTGGTCACAAGGAACTCCCAAAATTAATTTCATATTTTTTTTTACTTATTTTTTAATTATTATAATTATTTTAATTCAAAAATGCCACTTTACATAGAAAATCTATTTTAGTTATTAAATTAGTTCAAATTGACATGAAATTTTTATAGTGGGTTAATATTATTACAAATTACATAGTTGAATAAATTTTGTGATTTTTTTCATTTGTATTTTAATTATTTAATTTTTCTTTCATTTTAGTGAGTTATATACATAAAATAATGTCTTCGATTAATTAAACCCATTTTATATATTTTCTAGGATTCTCTTACAACGTTGAATCTTTCAAATGAGCTTTTATATATTTATGATTTATATATTAATTATTATAATTTTTAAATAAAAAAGGGAATTATCTTGAAAATTAGGGATTTTTTGCTAGAGATATCCCCTAACCTTAGAAAATCAAGGAAGATTCCTAACCACGGAACCTACAAGCCTCTAAACTTCATGTCATTGTGAAATTTTTATGGCATGTTAGGGCTTAATTATTATTTGCAGTATTTAATTAAAAATAAATATAGTCGAATAACACTAATTTTATTTCCACATTATTCTCCTTTATTCATTGAGGAACAGGGTATTTTTATTTTATCTTTTTTATTTTTCTACACTAAGTTATGAATTTTATAAGGTTTTTTTTATTTAAATAAATCAAAATTCCTATAATTTTCTATTTAAACACGCGGCGCTGAGTGAATCTTTGGCAGCTCCGAAAGACCACGCAGCACCTTCTAATTGAACGTCGCCATCTAACTCAGCGGCCACGCATCCCACGCTTTATGTTCTATCCATCTGTTTGGAGCAATCATGGCCATCCATCTAATACACGCGCGATCTAACGGCTCCTGGTCATCGTCCCCAACTGACCTAACCTATAACCCATCCACACTAAAACCGTAAGATCTAAAGCTAGACTTAACCAAATCAGTTCATGTTTGTTTCTACAGACGCATCTAGCCTAGACGAACACATCTACACAGTTTAAGTAGTATGAAATTGAGTGCTTTGCCATGAACATAAAAAATAAGCTCGATTTGGGGAGAGAGTTTAATACCTTTGCCTGAGAGTTGTGGCCTCAATCAGGTGCTTGAAGAAGCTTCAGAGGAATCTGATGAACCTTCTATAAGTGATACTGAGCTTTGGTGATTTGTCAGGGTATGAAATCAATTAGACCAATTTGGGGATGTTGGTCTTAAGATATGCTAGACGGGGTTTGTAATGGGGCATTTGTGAGGGATTAGCTTCGTTTGGTCCTGTGATGGTGTAGGCAAAGTTAATTAGAATTTTTTGACTATGGTGGTGTGGTGAATTGTGTCCTAGTTTTGGTTAGAACTTGGGTGAGGAAATTGGCTCTGGATAGTGGGGGAAATGGCTGGGAAGCACTGGGCATGCACTCAGGGGGACTTAGAGGAGCTCTGGTAAAATTTTGACAGCGTTTTCCTAAGGAATTCAGTGCTCTCCTCTTAGTCCTTGAGGGAGTCAATTTATTGCCGTGGATAGTGAGTGGAGCTCATGGCTTCAATTCAGGTGCTGGGTGATGCCTAGGTGGAGAGCTGAGCGACGTGGCCAACCTATGGAGATGAGCCACATTAGATGGGTCAAATTGGGTTTGAAATGTGGAGGAGGTCTCTCAGTTTTGGCTCCTCTGAAGACTAGGCTAGCCGGCCAG
This sequence comes from Papilionanthe hookeriana x Papilionanthe teres, assembly GCA_022702705.1. Classification (NCBI taxonomy): domain Eukaryota; kingdom Viridiplantae; phylum Streptophyta; class Magnoliopsida; order Asparagales; family Orchidaceae; genus Papilionanthe; species Papilionanthe hookeriana x Papilionanthe teres. Next base: position 26,635,944 of record CM040425.1, read on the forward strand.
GGTGGTGCTCAAGCTAGGGTTGTCAGGTGAGCCAGTGAGTAGGATTTAATTGAGAACAAGATGGTTGTTGATGGTTTGGGGAAAAGATATTATTTGGTTTAGCCATCTAAGGAATGAGAACCCCTAATTTGGGAGAACCTTGGTCCATGGCTTAACTAGGTTGAGTCAGGTGGATCTAGACCAGTCCCAAGATCTTAAATACTGGTTGTGGTGAGCTTGGCTTGGTCAATTTGGCTAGGTTTGGTCACATTTGGGACTTGGGTTCAAATTTAGGTCCTTTGGGTCAAGCTTGGGCTAGGTTGGGTTTGGTTTTGGGGTTATGTAATTAACCAATTTGATGGGGATAATTGTCACGAAGAGTTTGGGAGAGGATTTGAGTCATTTTGTATTGATTTGGGAGTTCATTTTAGTTGAATTTGTACATATGGTCAATATTGGGGATTTTAGGTTAGACTTGGGTTTAGATTAGGCTAGGGTTTGTCTATGGTTAAATTGATAAATAAATATGATGTGAGTGATGGTTGTGAAGAGTATCGGATAAAAATTGGGTGGAAATTTTAGAGTTATGGCATTCAATATGGTGACATTTTGATATGTGGCTAATTTGGGGCAAAATTGGGGATTTTTGCTTAGGTCAAATTTGGTTTCAAATGTGGGTCAATTAGTGGCTCAATTTGGTTTAGGGGAATATTATGAAGAGTTTATAATTCAAATTTTGGGATACTGACTTGATCATAGAGCCAATTTAGGGGAAGTTGGTCCTGTGGTCAAAATTGGGACTTTTTTATTTATGCTTAAAATTGGGCTTGGAGTTTGGTTCAATTGGTCTTGGATTTGGTTTATATTGAGATTTGACATGATTAATTTGAGTTTGGAATTGTAATTGAAGGACATTGAAGTCAATTTGGTGGAAATTCGTGGTGATTTGGGCAATTTAGGCCTTTAAGGGAAATTTGAGAATTTTGGTCAAAATGGATCAATTTGCTCAAATTAGCCTCAATGGAGTGGTTCAAATTGGTTTTGGAGAGTTTAGGATGATTTTGGAGATTTTGGGAATTTTTTTAATTTTGGGAATTTTGGGGTGTAAGGGGCATTTTGGTAATTTTGGATAATTTGAGGTATTGTGGGAATATTGGGTATTTTGGTGGAATTTGGCCAATTTGAGTGGTTTGGAATGATTTAAGATAATTTTGGTGAAATTTTGTGGAATTTTAACATTTTTGGGAATTTTTGGGAACAATTAGGGCTTAGGGGTATTTTGTGGATTTTGGTGAATTTTGGTAATTTTAGGGCTAAAGGGTCAAGGTTGGGGACTTTGGTGAAATTTGATATCAATTGAGTAGATTAACCTATTTGAGCCATGAGACTAAGGGAAACCCATTTCAGGTCCTCCATCTGCTGGTCCTAGCCATCTAAGCTATAGGCTTAGGGTTTCGGGGACCACCCACATAAATTCTTAAATGGTTAGGGGGGCAAGGCAAGAAGAGTTTGGTTTAGGGTTTGTGGTGGTGTGTGAAGGTGTGAGGTTCAAGTGTGTTGTGTGAGCCTATCCTGATCAAGACCAGACCACTAAGAGTTAACCCTAAGGCTTAACCATCCTATAAGGAACTCCTCTTGAGTTTCCTTATGCTTGGCTCTATCCTAATAAATGCTATAGGTTGGAAGCGAGCATACGAAACTCCAAGTGAAGCAAATAAGCATTTTCAATTTTTAATGGGGAGGGTTCCATTGCTAGTCTTCTAAGATAATCACCAAGAAATCTTATAACTAGATCTTAGGCTCTTAAAGAAAAAATATACCTCAGCAAAAGTGAGGTCAACATGATCCCATGTCTTCCATAACAAAGAAAATGATTAAGAGGATAGTGGAATGGCATATACTACCAGCAAATTGCATTCCTAACAGTTGCATCATCAACATTTACAAAGAAGGATATTGCATTACCTCTTATATTTATTACCATGACTTTACAGACCCTTTTATACAGTTTCATTCAATAGAAAGAGCAGCATTTTATTTGGGAAAGAGATACTGATAGTTGGCCCATGGTAATTCTGAGGATTGGTTGAGATTACACTACCAGTTGGATCAACTGATTTTGAAAGGGAATGGAGTAGATTTGGCTAAGAACTGCATCCCTGGAGTCCCACGCAGGAGAGTTTCAGTCACCTTGATGGACAATAGAAAGGTGTCATATGGATATCGGCCCGACCCGGACTTGGAGGGGCTTCGACCACTAGTGTTGTGAGATAGTTTTACCTCTAAGTATATGCAAGAGGACTTTAGTTCCAAACCATGGCTTAGAAAGTTAGCTTGATTACGAAATCACCTTATAAGACAAGTAAATTTTTCTACTTTTGTACTGTGTGAGAGCAAGCAGCATATGACATGTGAGACTTCAATTTCCACATAGATGTAATTCTGATGTTTTTTATGCCTTTCAATATATGATCAGTTGTACTACATTTTCAAAGCAGAATCAACAAAGTTCATTTTTGATTTCAGCATGTATTCTTGGAATTGCCAAGTTTTTACGATTAATAAAAAGCTGCAAGTCCATACGTTGGCCTTAAATTGTAACAGACGAAGCACGATACAAAGAAAATTTGGAAATGACCAAAATTAAAATTCGAAATGAAAAAACACCAAACCTGAAATATATCCTAATAATAAATGAAAATGATATCAATAATAAACAAATTCACTCGAAACTCCCCACTCTTTACAACATTTTACCACTGTCATAAATTCCACAATTATCACAAGCTCCACATATTCTTCACAAGATTTCCACAATTTTTGTGAATTTGCACAATCTTTGTAATGCTCTGCAATCACCACAGTGTCAAAAATCTCTGAATTTCATAAATTCCTAAGCTCAATATTTTGCTACCTCTTAGGTTGGATGTGATTCCCTATGCTTTCTTTCCCAATGTAACTTGTCACCTCTTAGGTTGGATGTGTTGTCCTTCCTAATGTGACATTCTGAATACTTTGAGATTAGTGTGAGAGCCACTTAAATGGAGCAAGGCATCTGATTCTCTTCTCAACACTTTTGCTATACTTTGATTGGATGTAAGTCTCTGTGCTTTCCTTCTCAATTTTTCTTGTGACCTCTTAGGTTAGATGTGAGTCCCTGTGCTTTCCTTTCTAATGTGACATTCTCAGCACTTCAAGATTGGTGTGAGACCCCCTTAAATGGTGCAAGACATCTGATTTATTTTCTCAGCACTTTTGCTACATCTTGGGTTGGATGTGAGTCCATGTGCTTTGCTTCCCAATATAGCTTGTCACCTCTTAGATTGGATGTAAGTCCCTATTTTTTCCTTCCTAATGTGAAATTCTTAGTATTTCGAGATCAGTGTGATAACCCCTCAAATGGAGCAAGGTATCTTATTCTCTTCTCAACACTTTTGCTACCTCTTGGGTTGGATGTGAGTCCCTGTGCTTTTCTTCCCAATATAGCTTGTCACCTCATAGGTTGGATGTGAGTTTCTATGCTTTCCTTTCTAATGTGACATGCTCAAAACTTTAAGATTGGTGTGAGACCCCCTTAAATGGAGTAAGGCATCTTATTCTCATCTTAACACCCTAAATTTCTGCATTTTATCCACAAGTTTTTCGCATCAGAAATTTCAAAATCATAACCTAAATTCTGACTCCCCCTTGTCACCTCATAGGTTGGATATGAGTCCCAGTACTTTCCTCCCTAATGTGAAATTATCAGCACCGCCGCTATCTCTTCGGTTGGATGGGAGACCCTTTATTTTCCTTCCCAACGTTGCACTCCTTTTCCTCACCAGACCTTGAGTTGGATGTGAGTTTCCGTGCTTTCTATCACAACATGACTTCCTCACCTTTTTGAATCTAAAAACTTCACAAAATCACAAGGATCTAAATCAAATCAAAATCAAAACTAAGAGAACTTGCCTCATCTTTCAAGCTTTCTATAAGGAATCCTAATGGTTGACTCCATAAATTCATAAAACACCCCTTCACAAAGATAAATGAAAAAGAAAATTGCAATACAAAATACGGAAGTTAATTTTATATTTGAAAACTTGAATTCACAGCTCTAATTTGAAAACACACCTACTAATTCCTTTGTAGACACGATTTCTGATTATTTATGCGCTCTGCCCTATGTGTGTTAGCTTAGGCAGCTATGTTGGTTTAGTTGATCTATTCAGTCAACGCCAATATGTGTAGTGTTCTTGCACGGTGCATCACACCAACTAGGGGTCCATTTATTAACCGTACTTTTTTTAGGTCTAGCTTTTCATCCTTAGAAGCCGAGGATCTAGCCATTGGATGTTCTTAATTACTATCCCAAAGGATTAGTGATGGAACCCAACCCCATTAGAAATTCTAAACACCTCTTTGCTCTTCTTAGAGTTCCACATGTATGGTTTTGACCTCTAGCACTTACTAGGATGAAACCAACATGACGAAGTTCATGAAGAGTCCACATAGGATTATCTGGCCATAGTGTTAGCCCGGGGTGGTGTGGTCTTTGTTATTCTTGCACACAAACACTTGAACCCCTCACTTTCACTAAAAACCTAAAATCTTAAACCAACCATGCTTAACCAGGTTCCCCACTCTTTTGGAAACCATTTGGGTGGTCCCCCAAACCTTAGCCTTAGGCTAGGGTGGCTAGGACCAAAACATGGAGAATCCAAAATGAGATTTCCTTGGTCTCATGGCTCAAAAAGGGTATTTTTTTTAATAGCATCCTCAATTGACCCTAATTTTGCCAAAATCCTTAATTTTGATTTTTTAACTCCTAAACTTTCCCAAAATTACAAAAATGTCCCTCAAACCCTAATTTTCTCAAAATTTTCCAAATTCTCAAATTCTCTTCTAAAATCATGTCAAACCATTCCAAACCACTCAATTTGCCCAAAATACTCCATTTTCTCAAGATTCCCAAAATACCCCTAAATTTGCCAAAATTATCAAAATACCCTGAAATTCTTAAAATCTCCAAATTCACTCCAAATGCCTCTAAAATCAATCTAAACCACCCAATATCTCCAATTGCACCCAAATCCACCAAATTTGGCCAAAAATCCTAAATTGACCCTGAATGCATAAATTCTCCAAATTACCCCCAATTTCCACCAAATTGATCTCAAACTCTCCAAATTTTAAATCAAAATCAAATTACATCATTTCCAAACCCATTTTGAACCAATTCCAAGCTCAATTTAACCATCCTCCAAACACTAATTTCAATCTTGAGCCAAAATACCCAATTTGACCATTAAATTTCATTAAATTGAACCCCATGACAAACCCAATTTCCTGAAAATTGAATCCTAAACTCTTCATGACACTACCCTAGACCAATTTAAACTATCAAATTGGTCTAGATACAAACTCAAACCTAGCCTAAATCTAACCCGATCCAAAAAACCTCCAATTTGGCCCCAAAATCTAAATCTCACCAAATTAAACTTCATGACACTCTCATTTCCACCCAGTTGATATCCAAACTACTCATGAAATTTCTCTAAACAATTTTGGACTTCCAATTGATCCAAATCCAAATCCTATCCAATCCTAAATCAAGCCCAAATTTAAACCTACGTTTAAATAATTCACATTGATATAAGACCTGACCTTTTCTGCCATCATTAAGTACCCTTAGATGTTAATGACATCACTTAATCACCCACTATTAAGCCATGGACCATGGGTCCCCCAAATTGTGGAACCTTTTCCTAAATTTGGCTAAGTGACCTAATTTTTGCATCACCTGATTAAACCTTCATCTTTATCACAATTAAACACTCCACTGAGCTTCCTGACCCAGCTAGCCACCAGCTCAGCCCTGGCCAACTACCCTACTCGCTGGAGAACCTAAAAATGAGAAGGCTCTCCCCAGAAATTTAACCCAATTACACCCATCCAATGTGGCTTACTCTCATTGATCACTTGAGCCGCTCAGCCCTCCACCTAAGAAACATTTTCCACCCCCTGGCTTGCCCGGTTGGCCACCATTTCCATGACTATTTAAACAACACCCCCTCACTACCAAATAGAGAGAGCATCCAATTCCTTGGTATGACTCTACCAAAATTTTTCCAGAGCTTCTCTAGACCTCCTTAAGTTTAACCCCACCATTTTCAGCCACCATGTCCCGGCCAAATTTCATCTTTGAAAACCACAAACCTCGACCGATCTCCAAATTGAACTGCTCCTAAGCTTCCCCTGACCTCATGAGGAAGTTCCCCATCAAAATCTCAATCCACAAAGCCTCTGCTCCAGACTTCCACATAGATAACACCACCCTCAGGTAGAACGCTTACACATATCCAAAGTCTACTCGAAATGATGCTTGGAGGATGTTCTTGGGACCAAGGCGAAGCTTAAAAATCATTCCAATCGAGGCTACACCTCTTGCACAAAGGTATGGACCATTTTCCCCAAATATATGCTCGATTTAAGCCTTTGTGAATAAAAGTTTAATTTCATATGCATATGATCGAATAGATAGGTTCGTCCAGACTCAATGAAGGTGTAAGAACAAACCCAATTGATTTGGTTGAGTTTTGAATGAGATCTTATATTTTTAGTGTGGACATCTTTTGATTCACACCAAATGGGGACAAAGATCCAGATTTGTTGGATCACGCGTGTATCGGTTGGACGCTCTAGATCAAGCCGGACGAGGAGACGGAGTAAAAAGCACAGGCTGAATCAGTGATTTCGTAGAAGGAGGCGTCAAATGGGAGTGAGCCACATGAAGCTTCGGAGCCGTCATAGGATTGTGTGGCGTCGACGTAGATAAGTAGAAAAATAGGGCATTTTTAATTAAAATTATTCAAATACTTTAAAAATTCATAACTTGGTGTAGAAAATTCATAAAAATAAAATAAAAAACCCCTTTGCTCAGTTAACAAAGAATAAAATTAAGAACAAAAAATTAGAATTATTTGTAATATATTTTATTTTAAATTAATTAAATAATCTAGAGCCTGTTTTAATTTTATTTAATTAAGTATTGGTCATCTTGGCTTGAAATTTGGAGGGTTTGATCTTTATGTGACTAGGAGTACCGTGTTATTTTTCTAAAGTTAGAGGTCACACCTAAGGTTGAAAGCCCTAATTTTTAATGTTAGAAGCTTTTTTAATTAGATGATCATATAAATTAAAATATAAATTAGAAAATGTGAGAATTTCTTTGGTAGGCTCACTATGATCAGGGGACCCTCGAAAAAATGTAAAATGTATTTAAACAATCATGTTTATTATCTTATGTAATTAAGTCACTAAAACTCATAAAAACATTAAGAAAATAAAATACAACTCCAAAAAATCACAAAAATTCGACTACAGTGAAGATAATGAACATATTAAATCTCTGTAAAAAGTTGAAACTCATTTGAAATATGTTTGAAATCAAAATCTATATTTTTATGAAAATGGGATTTTTGTACTAAAAAATATTATGATAAATAAAATCTAATTAAGAAAATTATGAAAAGTAATTTGGGGTGTTTTTTGTGACCAGGCATACTCAAGAAAAATAAATTTGGTGTTAAATAAATTGTTCATTTTTGATTTAATTTTTAATTTAAAAATAACTAAAAATGTCAAAAATCATAAAAATAAAAACATGCAACAAAATGTCACAATCGTTCCTGATCATTGGAACTACTTAAAATATTTTTTCTAATTTTCTAAATATAGTTATGTATTTTTAAATGCCTAAAAATTTATTTTTCGTAATTGTGCATTAAAATAATTACAATAAACGAAATAAAAATCACAATAATATAAAATTTATTTCTCTAAGTTCTATGAACTCCAAGAGACTAACGAAAAAATATAAAAATTAATCTTCAAATTTAAATTGTATTTTTTTAATTAATCACCAAAATCAATAAATAATTATAATAATTAAAATAAAATTCAAAAAATTCACTAAAATTATTTCTAGATGTCATCTAACTAAGTTAGACCTCCAAGAATTTTTTAAGGACAGAAGGTTTCTTTGGATCAACTAAATTAATTAATATTAAAAATCTTTATTTTTTAGTTAAAATAATTATTACAATTCCAATTAAAATAAAGATATTTAATTTATCCTCTGATACTTTAATTGACCCATGAGTAGGGTAACAATGATATTTTAAAGTCATTTGAGTTAAATTTAAAGAATTATGAAGAAAAAACCCTTAAGGGCAAAATGGTAACTATGGGATTTTGAACTATAATTAAAAAATTAGGTTAAATTAAAAGGTAATTGGGTAATGTTGGTCTTAATTAACTTTCTTGGATGATTGAAACATAAGCTATTAGAGGGTAGAAACCAATTCACAACTTTTCTATAACAAAGGTAAAATTGTAATTTCCTGAATTATTATGACTTGGAAGTTAATCCGATTGGATGATCCTAGAGTAGCGGGCTTATGTTAAAAAAATAATAAATCACTAATCTAAAGCACCAATTGGTGATCATATGATAAGTGCAATCTTTCAATAGAAGTTAAATCTATCTAATTCAAAGCCTGCACAAAATTATGAATTTATCCATGAAATCATAAGGGTAATTTAATTCGCTTAATGAGGTTTATAAAGTGAAAAATAGCCAGTTATAAATATTCTCAAAACACTACAAGTCCAATTTAAATTGAAAGGGTGAGAGTTATTGAGGATTCAAATTGCCCTTAAGGGTGTTTGCCCACATAATTCTCAAATAGAACATCAAGTGAATACTTAATTAGCCCGCTCATAGGACAATTAAAACATTAAGGCTCATTGAGCACAGGTTAAAACATAAACACTAAGTCCTAACTTAATTCGGGATGAATGATTCAACAACAAAACAAGTTCAGAAGAATTTAAAACAATTCAAATGATTTTAAAAGTTGTTTAGGGCTATGCCTCGAGCACTTTTGCAATCGTTTGAATGTTTTGAATGACAGTTGAACTTATTATACTTTGATGAAGAAAATTATCCTTAAAACATTAGGGACCCACCAAGTTATGCCTCGAAACTTGTTAATTCACCTAAAATAATATAAATTCCCTAAACTACTTATCCTACATTTACAACCCAATGCTCAATGACTTGCGTCTTCTCTAAGTTATAAAAGTCCTAGTGAGCAACAAGGGACATTTTTTTTTGCTACATATGGATCATCGGACTGGTATAAGTCTGAGGTCTAGATGGCTAGGGTAATGACAATAATGCTAATGTGTGTTAAATGAGGAATACAATGTGAGAATTCTTATAATAGTATCTCATACCTCAATGACCTTCAATAAGGAGAGAGGAAAGAACCAATGATACTATTCGCCGAATCATGGTGGGATTATTGTCCCCGACATTCTTAGGTTGTCAATAGTCCTAGCTCGATTAGAGTGACTAGCTTGTGAACTATCTACTATACAAAAAAAAAAAAGTTTCTTTTCCTTGTTAAAATAAACTCTGCATGAAAAACTAAACAATAGCTATTGCATAAAAATTAAATAACTTTGAAAAAAACTTATAAAGTTCTATGGTTAGTCATTTGGATCGAGGTTATGGACTTCCCTCCATAAATTTTCAAATTGGTAGCTCTTGTTCAAGGTCGGAAAGCACACTATCCAGCTCTGATCCCCCTTCTTTACCAATGTCTTGTACCTAGTCTTAGTCTTCCTTATGTAACTATGAGTTTTGTTTTGCCTATTCGTGTTTTTGTTACGACTCGTTTTGCTACTTTTGTACACTACAGTTCCTAATTTTTTCTGCAATTTATTAAAATTTCCTACAAGTTAAATTATACTTTATGACACTAACCATGTAGTGGTTGTAGAAGCCCAGGTACACATTTTAATTTTATGCACTCTAGTACGTTTACTTACTTTACCATATTTTCTTGCCTGTATTTATTTACTTTATGTGCAAAACCAAAACTAAAACAACAAAACCCCATACATTGAAACATACACGGTAAAACTTTTTAAACCTTGAACTTTGGTACTTCTACTTTTTTTTTGAAAAGATTGATCAACAGTCGGAGACCGCCAATCAACCCCTATAGGTTGAACTGACCGATGGGCTAACCCCCTTCCAGTCCTGTGTGCTATTCAATCCTCCCAAAATAGGTGAGATACGAACCCCTGACTCGATGGTCTTACACCAAAGGCCGCTACCAATGAGCCAAGGCTCACGCACAATGAGAAGCTTGGAGCATACGCCATGGACAACACGATGAAGACCTGTACAAGGATAACTTCAAGAAAGAAAATGGATCTACAGTAGTAAATCTTTCCTTAGAATTAAACAATATGCCATAGGAGTTTGAGGTAGTCCTTTCAGTGCGACATAAATCCTCACATTATCTTTAGGCTCCTGCACAGTCATGTCGAGCAGTATAAGTCCTAACCCATCTTAGGAATTTGAGGTCGTCGTTCGGTACGACTTAAGTCCTCCTATCTTCATAGGCTATTTGCATGATCGGTATCATGGAAATGTAAGACCTTAATAATAAAATTGGTAAGCTCAAACATTAAATAATATCTCTTCAAAATTGAAGCTAAACCTTAGGATAGTCTGGGAAGTTAGCGAGGTTCTCCTCATGAACTGTGGCATCCCCTACCTTTATTCCTTTAGATTCCAAATAACTGTTCCTATTTGATCCTTCCCACTTGAATTTTCCATGTCCAAACTTCAAAGCCCTAAACATTGAATTCATGAAGATATTACCCACTGATCTAAGGCAAGAGTTTTCTTAGGTGACTTCGGTAAGATGTAATTAACTATAGTGGCTTGCCCTTATAGGAAACTTTAAGAACCTGGTTTAATATAAACCCTATCTAATGTTTTATTTTAGATAGGGGTACCTGTCGGTCAACATAAAGGTTTTGCAGATTAAAATGAACACCATAAATTATTTAGTTTCTTTAATCGAGCCTGCCTATTAAGTAGTGTGTCTATTCCTTGGGTAGATGCATGGCTCGTGGTGTTGTGCTAGATTAATTAAACGATTTCATATATATAAGATAAGTTTGATCTCATGTTTTCAAAATTAAAATGTTACTTTCCAAAATTATATATATCTTAAATTAAATATATTTTTAAAGCAATCACCAACTTCTCATTTTGTGACCGAAAATTTCTTGAGCAAGCTGTTATGTAGATTAACATAACATTCGAAAGAAAAACCTCGCTAAAACTAGTAACAAGGAGACGAATCAGAAGTGATGAGACAGAGCAGAATTGATCATTGTTGTCAATATTGCAACAAAGCACTATAAATTAGGCTATGTGTTGAGAGGATTTTCAAAGCCCTCAAATCTTTTAAAATGAGGTGGAACAAACCTCAGAGGCTACAGAATATATTTGTATGCCTTGGGATATGGTCTACCCCAACACACAAAGGTCTCATCCTGTTGGGCTACCAACGCAGCCTTAGCCTTAGAATCAACAAGGAACTGTAGGTGTGGGTCAAAAGGGATGTTCTCAAGCTAAGAATCATCAGAAGAAGTGGCATGAATATGTTGGGATCGTACTAGAGGCATAGTAGGAGCAGTAGGGCATGCCTCACTCTAAGTAGGGGGAGAACCAACATTAGACCCTGCCCTCTCGCCTTGCAATGTTGCTATCTGAGCAGCAAGTAGGGAGACCTGAGCCTACAAATGAGCACTGGTACCATCATTTCTCCAATCCCTTTAATCGACTGTGGGCCACCATGGACTTCAATAATCTCATGATGATCATCCTCGATAGGATCAGGGGCTTAGTCCTCAATATTCAAGCTTTAAAATCATGTGCTCAGTCATGATTTGGCTAGTGGCCATCTCAATTTTGTTGATTTTTTCACTGAGGAGGACGTCCTCCTTAAGAAAATCCTCTAGAACATCTAAGAGATCTCCTTATAAGTCATCATTCAGAATATCAGAATAGTCCCCAGATAGGTCATCCTTAGGATCGATCTCAAGCTCCACCCTAGGGTCATCTTATAAAGTCCCTGAGACACAATATATTGAAGGAACAACCCCTTCTGAGATTGACTCAATGGCTTCCACAAATCAAAGTTGGAGCCTAAACAAGAGCAAAGGCAGGGACCTTTCTGACCCACTGCCTTCTATGTTGGTCCTGACAAAATCCCTCCCTCAAATACTTATTTTGATACAAGTAATGGGAATGTCATTAGGACGTGCCTCATAACTCCCTACATCAACAAAAGAAGTACTGGCTTTGCCTCTACTCAAAGAAGAAGACAAAGTAGAAACATAGACAACAATACTTTTCTTTTTATTCATATCAGAAATAAGTACATCAAATGCGGGCTGCGCCACTACAACAGTGGACCTAACAATAGTAATAATGAAGCACTTCGCATTGGCATTGACTGCTACACTAAAGGTTCCTAGCAACTTCCATGTGGGCTCAGTAGCCTACAAAACGGAGGGTAAATGCTTCGGTTGAGCAATGAATCAACGAGTCAAAGCCCATCTCCTAGTACGGTGGCCCCTGGGGTAGGGGAAGTAGAGAAGCTCTCTCACGACCCACTCAGATGTCTTAAAGATCCTAGCTTGGATCTTCTTCTCAGAAATAGCCCCTTTTCCCCTTAAAGAGGAGACAACCCCAAAAAGTTTCTTAGAAGGAAGGTTTTTGGTAACCTTGTCAATCTTAATAACAGGTCTGAGGGTGAGCCCTCCTGGCAATCCTAGCGGAGACATAGTCCTCAAAATCAGAGAGTAAAGTAAAAGGGTTCCAGCCAAGGGAATTTGGGACTCTACCTAAACTGGAACTAAAATTGTAGAGGTAGAAATCTGTGACTGAGCCCTCAGCAACCTGTTCTAGGCTCTCTAGGCCCTCTTCTCCAATTTAGGAGAAGGATCAACCTTTGAGAGAATCAGGACCATAGGGCCTGGGACCGCAGTAGGGGAAACAACAACATCAGTAGTTCTGTAAAAAGACAGATCTATCAGAGGTAAACAGATCGGTGAAAATATGAATGGAAGGTCTGAAAACCTAAAGAAGACCAAGGGTTATTGTGGACATCACCATCAGGCACCGACCTCTTCTTTGAAGAAGGGACGGGCTCAGGACAAGCCACTGCAGCAAGAGTGATTATGTGGGCACAGCTCCCTTTTTTAGGGAGAGGGAACAAAGCGGAAGCCTCAGAAGGTGTAATTTTACTTAAGGTAATCCTGACATAGTGCTCAAAGGAACCAGAGATTATGCTACTTTCAGGAGCATATAAGACACTAGGGAAGGAGACAAAGTTCCCCGTGATCATAACAACTCACTTGCTCGCCATGTCTATCAAGCAAAAAGTGACAATCAATAAAAGGAAAGGTCAAGAAAAATAAATCAAGAAAAGACGGTACAAAAAAATTATGCACGTGACTATGCAATTACCGAAATGCTAAGAGTGAGAAAGAAGAATATAATATGTCAGGTTACTAACCATAGAAACTAACACACGGAATGAAAACCAAGGTCTAACAAAAAGCTTAACAAGTGACTCGAGGGAAAGAAACCAGGTCACAATAATATAAACAAAACTGTAAATATGGAGAGAGAGGTTAAAACCCCAGAACAAAAGTGAAACTCCTAATATGGAGAGAGAGAGAAAGAGAGAGAGAGAGAGAGAGAGAGAGAGAGAGACTAATCCCCAAGAAAGTCGCTAGATCAATTTTCTCAGTTCTTTTTAAGACTCAAAGTTGACATGTTTTATATTTATATGTCATCATAAAAATCCCTTATTTGAATAAATCTATCTCTGAAATCTTTTTGATCATTTGAAGATGAGAGGAATCGAAAATAAGGATAAACGACAAAAAATAGGCAAGAAAATAAGAAATAAAAAAAAAGTGAAGGCTTATATATGGGTAATCCTCAAGTGATGCATCAAGAGCATACATCTGAACAAGATCAAATTAAAGTACCTTGAAACACAAAATCCTCGAAAAGATATTCCTACATAAGCTACCCATAGCCAAAAAACCAAAAAACAACATTTTTGTTTTGGGGTCAAAAGTATCCCAGAGGAACATATCCCTTTAGTTAATTGCATCTTAAGGAATACCCAAGAATACTCTTAATAAAAGGAGTTTCGCTTATATTATCATGAACCTAGAGAATAAGCCATTAAATGATGGTTGTTTTGTATGGGAACGCCTCGATGCTTTCAAATCTCTCACTAAGCCACAGAGAAGAGAGTGAGTCTCTCAAATCCAAAATGGGAGCGGACATTGGCATCAGAACCTATGAAATAACTAAAATCATCTCGACGGGGATATACCTGTAAGTCAAAGTTCACCAATCCATAAGTGCAAAGGTTGAGTCACTATATCCCAAACGGGTGGCAGCTCATCGGTAATCAGGCTGTCAAGATAATATCAACGAAGTCAAAGGAACAACTGGGCCTGATGGGGCTCAACAAGAGGAAGGATTGAGTAATCCTAAAAGGTAGAGGTTATCGGTTCAAAGTGTCACGGACCTGTTATCCCTATCTGCTAGAAGCCTAAAACTACCTTGTCGTGAAGGTAGCCGACCGAGCACATCTATAGATTCCTGGTCAGTATTTTGTGAATTTTGTCGTCCATGAGGACCTCGATAGCCCTAAGTTCAAGAAAAGGAAACTTTATTCATATGATCTATAAGGTGGAGCTCAAAAGGTGGGACAAACACTGTCTAGCCATATGGCGGAGTTTCCTTAGGAAAGAAAGGAAAGAAGATGCCTAACTATAAAGCCGAAAACACTCTCCACAAAGGACATACACTCGTCTATATCGGGGCAGCCTCTAACACCCTAAGCACACTAGACAACCACCAAAAAGAAATCTATGCTAGGCCAATAGGATTGAAGAAGCTCGAGGGCTTCTTCTCGAGACATGAAAAAATGAATGCAGTTATCTACCGCAATCTTAAGCATAGAGGCCCTTTTATATGACTTGAGATATATACATGCATGCAACCTATTTAAAATGTGGCTCGAAGGCCATGCAAAAAATTAAAAGTGTGAAATTTAACGCCTTGAATATTTTAATCCTGAAATTTTCATTATCTTAAATATTTTATTAGGATTTTATAAAAAACATAGAATTTTAAATCATAAAGAACCTAAATTATATCGCCACATTTCCATACAAGCAATAGATGAAAAAGCATAAAATAACCAAGCACCTATAAATGCAAGAAAGGCACTAAAATAAGCCAAATAAAATAATAACAAAAGGCAATGTCACTGGGTCGGCAGCATATCTAAGAAAAGAAAAGAGAGGTTGGTCTCCACACGTACATACCCAATCCTAGTCCTATGTAGAATTAAGATAGGGACAAGAGTTGTTGCTCCTGGTTCCCCACCACGTGATTCACAGCTAAAAAGCTTCAGAACCCTTGCTCGTACCTTATCTCCGCTACAAGACTCTCCTAAGGACTCCAAAGTGTGCATAGAAAAAAAAAACTCTACCATCACAAAAATATGTTAGCACAAAAAGCTATCTACTTGCAATGTGTCTGAGGCATGCCTAGTGGGGGAGCTAAGCAGCACCTGCAAGCAAATTTTAGCATGTAAATCCTCATATGCTCCTCCTTTTAATAATGCATATGTGTGTTCATATAAATAGGCATGGCTCCCTGAATAAGAATGCCTTATATACTACCATGCATATCAAAAATTGGCACACACAAAAGCACACCAAAAGCACATAAATGATGTTTGGCTAGAACAAACAAGCCAGCAGAGTACTATAGCCAAGGGCATCAAAAATACTACATACCATCCTAGTCCTAGCCTAGCATATCATCTAACGAAAATTTTTTTAACCAGCATCTAAATGCATAGAGCAAAGTCTCTAGTTATCGTATAAATTTAATTGAGTCGCCACACCAGCCCGTTTATAAAGATATAAGGGATCTAAAGCTCCTCACAATAAATGGGTGGTATTTAAAAAATGTAGCCTCATATATGGCCTAACTTATATAAATTTTAAAGTAATGTGGTATTGACCTCATTTTTTATGAGGTCTTCTCTCTTCTCTCTCTCCCTAGTACTCTCTCTTCTCTCTCTCCCTAGTACTTAGGATCTAGCCTTAGGTTTTCCCTTTGACTATCCTAGAGGATTAGAGATGGAACCCACCATTTAGAAATTCAAACACCTCTTAACTCCCTTTAAACCCCACATGCCTGATTGTAAACCCCTAAGCCACTTGGAGGGTTAAGATCAAATGTGGAGGTTTAAAGGATGAGTTCCTATAATACTCTTTGGCCTTAGGACTACCCTGAGTGGCCTGGTCTGGTGAGGGTTGACTTGCACACACACTACACTCCCCCACACACATTACAAGTCCTAAAACCACACCTACACCCAATTTGACTTCTGGACTCATGTAGTTAATCCATATGGATGGTCCTCAACCCCTAAGCCTCTAGCTAAGAGGGTTAGGAACAACATATTGAGTGCCTAAAATGAGTCCTCTCATGGCTCCTGTGAGCTTACTATGGCTTCATGGCTCCTGTGAGCTTACTATAGCTTCATGGCTCAACCAAAATGATCTCATTTCACTTACATTTGATCAAACTTCATTTTTCCAAAATTTCAATTTTTGACCCCGGGGGCCATACACCTGCCAAACCTACCAAATGCCCTTGAAATAACCCAAAATTTGCAAAATTACCTAAATTACCCAAAATTTCACAAAATCAATCCCAGACATTTCCCACCACTCAAATTGATCATCCATAGCCAAATACACCAAAATTTCCAAAAATATCCTCCAATTTTCAAGAATACCCAAAATACCCTTTTAGCCCAAAAATCCAAAAATTCTCAAAAAATTCCAGAAAATCCCAAATATTCCCCATTTCATTTTATTCAACTACACCTTAGGCCAATTTTGCCAATTTAACCCACTTTTACCAAACCCCCCAAGTTGACCCATTTTTAATCCAAAGTGAACCCAATGTCAAACCAAACCACTCCAATTAACCTCAATGTTGATCAAATTCAATTCTAAACTTCAATTCCATATCCCTAATATCAATTTAGACCAAATCCAAGCCCAATTTGATGAACATTTGGATCCATTTTCAATTTGAAGCCTAAGGCCCAATTTTGGCCCATAACCTAAACTTAGCCCAAACCAACCCAATTCAACTCCAATTAGCCCCAAATCTTTTCCAAAACCTTCCTAACATCCCCGCAAATAAAAAACTAACTTGATTTGCCAAAAATTTGAACCAAAACTTCACCCAAACCTAACCCAAATCATAAATCCCCAATTTAGCCTAAACCAATCATGAATCCAAATAGGCCCAAATCCCAAAATCAAAGCCCAACCAAAATTGAAAACTTTTTGTAACACTCCTATAAACCTTTTGCAACATTAATTTTACATCAAACCCAACATTAGCCCGACCTTAACCCAAGTTAGCCCAATTTGACCCACTTTGGCCCCATTACCTAAAAAAACCCAAATTAAACCCAATTCAACTTCAAATTGCCCCAAATTAGTTCCAAACCATTCATGAAACATTCCTAAATCAAATTCAATACTCATTGGGCCAAATCTTTTATAAAATTTTCACCCACCAATTTGTTTTAAAACCTAAAAGCCCATCTTCACTAAATCTAAAAAAGCCCATAATTCATTCCAAAGCCCATGTGACACTCTTCTTCATCATGCATTCAATTAAAATCATCCCTAAAGTCCTAATCAAATATCAAATTGTTCTAAATCAAACCACATGACAACTTCCATCAAAATATCCAAAACCTTTAAAATCCATTTTTATGAAACTAAGCCAACTTTTTCCAAGCCAAATGTGAGCCATGAAGCCATGCATAAGCCATATGCAAGCCATGGAAGCCACTTTCCACCTCACCAAGCCATTAATGGCAAGAGGAGGGGGCTCTTTCTTAAGCCTTCATTAAGCATTTTTAACCCCATTTATGATACACTCTAAACCAAGCTTAGCCACCTCACCATGGATAGAGACCACACCACCTTCTCTTGGCTGACCCAAATGATTCCTTTCAGCCCAAAATCAAACGTTGGTTGGTACACCAAGCCCATTTCCATGGGTTGACCAAACCAAGCCCAAAATAACCCTTCCCCCATACCATTTAAATCAAGCCACTTTACACATGGCCAACCCAATCGATTTCACTAAACCCCAGCCCTTACCTCATCTGGTCAAGATGGTGACTCGACCCTGGCCGGCCAGCCACCACAGTCATCAGAAAACTCCATGGCCGAGAGCTCCATGTGAGCCAAAATTTTGAATTTTTCCTTGCTGAGCTGTTCCATGCCTAATGGTCACCATGGTTGTTCTTCTCTTGACCAAGGCATCTCATCCAAGCCTTCAACTCCACCTGGAAGGCCCTCCAGCCACCTCTATTTAAACACCACCACCTCTCGGCCAAAGAAGGTGTTGAACAAAAACTTAACAAAACTCTGCCAAAATTACTCCAGACCATTCTCCATACATAGTGCACTTGATCCCCACCGAAATCCAGCCCCAATTTCCCTAACTCGAGCTCGATTTCGAGTTCAAACTTAGCCCCAAAACCGGGACAACTCCGAAACCTTCACCAAAATAAAATTAAACTCACCCACACCCGCACAAGACCAAGAGAAGGAGTCCCCGAGTGGATGCTCCCTCACCGAGCCGACCATTCTCTCTATCGGCCAAGCTTTGAAATCGGGCTTGGTGGAAGTTGCACTCTAGAAAATTAGCCAGGGCCAGAGTCTTCATCCCCAGGCTCCTCCAACTCCAACGAACGTGCCAAGCACATTCAGTCGAGGCTTCACCTCCTGAACCAAGGTATGTGGAATTCTCTTTAGCCCGAGCTTCCAGTGATCCATCATTTAATTTTAGTCGATTTTGATGTATGTTAGCCGTATAGATGTGTAGCTCTAGGCTAGACGAACATGTAGGAGAAAACCGCATGCGATTTGGTTAACTATAGCTCGAGATCTTAAGGTTTTAGTGTGGACGATTCTCGGGTTAGGGCACTCGGGGATGATGAAAGGATGTCGTCCATTCGCGCATGTATCGAATGGACGGTCCAGATTGCGCCGAATCGAAGGATGGTGCAAGACTGCGGGCCCCATGGCATTCGAGTCAGATGACGGCGTCGAATGGGAATGCGACGCGTGGCCTTTCGGAGCTGCCGAGGTTGAGGCGGTGCCGCATGGATAAGTAGATAAATAGATTATTTTCTATTTATTTAAATACCCATAATTTGAAAAATCCATAACTTTGCATAGAAAAATCAGAAAAATAAACTAAAAATACCCACTTGCTCAGTGAACAGAGGAGAACAATGTAGAAAAGAAATCAAGTCATTTTATTGAGTATTTTATTTTTAATTAATTATTTACTCATTTCAATGTTTTAATTTTCCATTTGCAATTCACCATGGCATGAGACCATAGGGCTTTTGTAGCCTCTGATCTTGGGAACATTCCCTGAATTTTCTAAGGTTAGAGGCCATCTCTATGGCAAGTTATTCATTTTCCAAATTTCTGTACCTTTTTTGATATTTTAATTCCCATAATTAGCATGTTGTGCAATAAATCCTAGGAAAATTAGGAGAAGTATCTTAGGACCAGAGGACCATAGGAAATTTATGGTTTGAGTTAATTCATTAAGAATAACCTTAATTGGCCTAAATACTCAAAACTGAATTTTAATTAAATTGGGTTAACCACACATCAAAATAACTTGAAAACAATTCTCCACTGGTCTTTAGGATCAGAGGAACCTTACATAAAAATTTGAGTTCAATTGGAGGTGATTAGCCCCACTAAATGGACCAATTAAGTTACATGACCAAAATTAAACCTTAAAAATTCATAACTCCAAAAATACATTTTAAAAATTCACAAAATTGTTTTTGGGACTTCTCTGATGTTAGGGGAGTCTAAGAAAATTAAAATTAAAATTTTCTAAAAATTTTCATTTTTAATCATATTTTCAATATTTTAATAATTAAAAAATAATAAAAATCACAAAAATATTAAAAAACCACAAAAATGTCGCATTTACCTACTAATCACTTAGGAACAAACCAAATATTTTTCCCAAGTCTCTAGGTTAAGAAATTGAATTTTAAATGCTTAAGACAATTTTTAATATTAAAAAAAATGAATTTCCTTACATTTTCACTAAATTAGTTCTAATAAATCAAAGAAAAATCAGAAAAATATAAAATTTATTCCTCTGAGCTCCTTGAGGTCAGAGAGATTTATGAAAAATATAAAATCCATTTTTCAACTTTAATTTTATTTTATAATTAATTAACACTCCAAAACTCAAAATAATTTTAATAAATAAAATATAATTCAAAAAAATCACCAAAATTGATCCAAGTGGTCCTCTGGTCATTAGGAACGTCCCATAATTTTCTTGAGGACATAAACCTTGCATTGGTCATATTTTTGAATTTCCATTGGAAACCCTCATTTTCTCACAAAAATAATTATATAAATTAAATTAAATTCGAAAAATTATTTTTCTCCTCTAATGTCTTAATTGACATGCGAGTAAAGTGACATAAAAATTTCAAGTTTATTCGAGCTCAATTTAGTGAGTTATGAAATAAATAAGCTTAAAAGGGCATAAAGGTAATTAAAAAATTTAACCCTAATTAATATTTTAGGCTTAATCAAAGGGGAGGGTAAAATATCCGATTTTAAAATTTTCATTCGATGATTGAAATCTAGGCAATTAGGAGGTAGAAACCCACTAATTACTTTAAAAACATTTAAAGTAAATTTTAATTAATTAAATAATTTAAATTTTGGAAGATTAAATTAAAATTTGGATTATTAAGGTTAGGGATATAACTTTAGAAGATATTAATTATTTAATTTAAAATCCCTAAATAAATCACTTCAATAAGATCTAATTCTTAATTAAACTTAAAATAATAATTAGAATTAATTAATTAAAAATTAAAAGAAAATAACCCTTAATTAAATTAACATTTAAAATATTAAGTGATTTAACAATTAAATTAAATTAAATTTAAAAACTAATTCAACATCACTTAATAACAAACTTAAAGCAAATTTGAAATATTAAATAATATTAAAACAATCCATAATTAAGCATATAAAACAAATTAAGCTAATCAAAACTAACCTAAAATATCATAATTAACATAAATCAAACCATCAAAAATATATGAATAATTCACACACTTCTAAGTAAATTTAAAACATCAAAATTAATCTGAAACATTAAGATTAAAAAAAAAGTTTAAAGATTTAAACTAAATTTAAAACAATTTGTACACTATTCCAAACTTAAAATTATTAAAATTTCATAATTAAATTAAACCACTTTAAATCATCAATTCCAATTTTAAATCATTAAAATCTTTAATAAATTAATTTGCCCTTAAAGGCTTTCATTATCATAACTCTTAAATGGAACATTAAGTGAAATGTCACTCCACTCATAGGATAATCAAACATCTTAGTTCACTGAGCAAGAAACAAAACTTGACTAAACTTCTGGAAGATTAATTCACCTGTGCAATTAAATTCACTTGGACTCAAAACAGTCCCAGAAGTATTGAATAGATGTTTAGGATTTATCCTAAGCACTTTCTCAATATGATGGGTAGTTTTAGAATAACAACTAAACTTAATTGTTCTTTGATGAAGAAGATCATCCTTAAACAAAACACAAGAACCTAGACGTCATAGGAAATGACTAGCAATAGGATTAGGAATTTGGTAGACAACCAGAACCTTTCCTTAGCTTTACCAAGGTATTTCTTCAAATATATAAATGCTTTAACATGTGTTTTAAGTGTAGCTTGGAATGACTGGAAGACCCTCCGGTACGCTTTTATTTTATCGCAAGTTACTTACATGTACTGCACTTTACCCTTCTTGCATGTTAAACAAGATTGTTGCATGAAAACTGAAACCTTTAGGATAGCCACAAAACTGAAACCCAAAACTAAATTAAAAGTCAAAACAAGATAAAATTCACCGCCAAAACATTCAAAATATAAAACAACTCAAAATTTGATCACAAACAGAACACAAAACTACAATTATAATTAAATTAAAACGTCTTGTTGGATGATCGGAAATACCTCAGATGATGTAACCTATGTGTTGCTAACGGGATTTCCCACGGTCTAAATGAAAGTGTGGAACTCATTTAGTTGAGTTTAGCAAATTCATTTGGACTAAGTGAATCCGATAAAAATAATGGTGCCGGAATGATGGAACCGTGGAATCTTAACCAGTGTTGTTATAATCAACTTTAAGATTCCCCTAATAAAACACTAAGATGAATTTGAACTTTAAGACTTTTCTAAACCAAAAAACGTTTCTCATCTCCTGATTTTCACTTTCTAAAACTAAACCTCTACAATAACAAGGAGCTTGGAGCATCAGTGGGCAAAGACGTACCATCGTCGTCAACAAAACCGGAATCTACATCAAGCAAAACCTTTCCTAGTTTTAAATAACCAAGCCATAGGATTTCGAGGTAGTTTGCCTAGTGCAACATAAATCCTCAACTTTGTCGTTAGGCATTTGCATAATCATGTTATGCAAATTAAGCCCTAACCGGACTTAGGATTCTGAGGTAGTCGTTTGGTACGACATAATCCCTCACATCTTCAAGGCTCTTTATATGATTGTGCCATACAAATATAAGTCCTAATTAATTAAAATTGGCAGGATTGAAACATTAAATAAATATTCTTAAATTCAAACCAAACAATAGGATAGTTTGGGAAGTTGCTAAGATTACTCTTGGATCCTCAGCTTCTCCTACCTCTCTTCCGTTAGATTCTCAAAATAAACTGTTCCAAACTTGATCCTATTCCCTATTGAAATTTCCAGAATCCAATTGTTTGAAAACCTTAAACTTTGAAATTCTTGAGAGCAAAACCACTGATCATTATCGAGAGTTTTCTTAAATGATTCCTATCATTTAAGATGTAATTAACTATATGGGCTTGCCTTTATAGGGAACTTTAAGAACCCAGGTAATATAAACCCTGCTTAATTCATTTATATTAAGCAGGGGAACTTGTCGGCTTATAAAATTGGTTCGCAGACCAAACGGATGTCACAAATCTTCTAGTTTATTTAATCGAGTCCCATCATCAAGCAGTGTGTCTATTCTTCGGGAGAGATACATGATTTGTGATGTGGTGCTCCTTTATATAAACTAATTGTGATGTGAGATCAGTTTGATTTCATATCTTGAAATCTTTAAACATAAAAGTATTTTCAAAACCAAATGCTACTTTCAAGTTATATATAATTATAAATTAAACACACAACCTAAAAAATATGCTGAAAACTTCTGGCGACTCCGCTGGGGAGTAGTTCCTCTCTCTATTTCGATCAGATGGTTTTGCTTTCATAAATCGGTAGTGAGTCCATGCCCCTTGTGGACCAAACTATCATTCTTTCCGTTGGCATACCACGTTCATTTCTGTCTTGAACGGGTATAGTCAACTCTCTTGGATTTTGGAGCCACTATTTAGACACCCCTAAACAGAGAGGTTCTGAAATCCTTTTGCCTCTTTCTAAGGTGAGATGGACCCCCAATAGGTGTTGGCTTAGGAGCGGTCCTTCGGGTTGAGAAGTCTTACGAGACTTTCTCTTCCTTTCCAATTCTAAATCGGGTCCTTTATCTTTCCTTTAACCTTCCTCCATTAATCATTTTGTTCCTAACAAACAAATTCTCTAATAAACAACCTTTTAATAAACGAACTCTTTTAAATCATGAATATACTAAGATAAACTAAAAAGTGTTCGAACTCTTTCTTTTCCGTCTTAAGTTTTGCGACAAAAGGAAGCATAATTCGGGACTGACGTTCGGAATTTACCCTGCAGAAAATGACTGCACCAAAGTTAATTTTCTCCTTCACCAATGGAATGGACTTCACCGTCTATAAGGATGAACTGCCCGACAATGGAATCATTCATTTTGGACAAGGATTCGACAATACAGATATTAAGTTCGCTGACGTCACCCTCTTCACACTAATGGATAAAGTATCGGAAACTGAGGAGCCCGTGATTGAGTTCAACCCGAAGTCGACTCAAGAGTTCCCTCCCCCGCAAAGAGTCCCACCGAAAAGAGTACCACTCGTTCGTAGGAGGATCTGTTGTCTCTACCCCCACCGGTCTAGTCATCTCTGCACCTACCCCGATTCCTGCCAAACTGAAGGGGAAGGAAATCCAAGTCTGTGATGAGTCTGCCACTGTGGAGGGCACAGATTTTGCTACAATACCTCCTGTCTTCGAGATAGGGTCCAGTTCAAGAGTTACACCCTTAACTCGGACTCAAAGAAGAGATAGGAGCAGAAAGATCGCCAGGATCGAGAAGGCTAAGGCTGTTGAAGTTGCTTTTCTGGAAGAGATTCCTGAGGAAGAGGAAGAACTACCTGAAATTTCACCGTTGTTGGGAGGAAGTAGGTTCCACCTTCTCTCTGCTGCATCGGATGAAGAAGATGTTCGGAGGATCGCCGCTGCATTACCCCGACCTGCATACTATAGTGACTGTAAGAGGAAGAGGGCCAAGACTACGCCGCTTACTCGACTGCGAGCCGTAATAGAGAAACTAGCTAAGAAGGAAGGATGCCCTGTATCAGAGATCTTAAGAAAAATGGGACGAGCGCCAGTCAAATCCCGCCTCGGACCGCGAGTAAACCCCGTCACCGCCCCGGAGAGGCCAAGGAAGAAAGTGCGAGCTAGTTCGCCTATTGTCGTATCGGGACACCATATTAGGGAGGACACCACCTACCGACGCACAACCGACAAACCATCTGGTCCTAGGCCTTCTACTGCGAGAAGGATGGTATGGCGACCTATTATTGCTGAACCGATACAAGCACAATGTTCCGGAAGGAAGAGTCTCGTCGTAAAGCCGAATTTGAAGAAAGTGCTACCGCATTAAAAGAAACTCCCGAGAAAGAAGTCCAACAGTCATCACATGACAACCGTGAAACCGTTTGGAAGAGGCCACTAGAGGATGCCATAGGCAAGCTAAGAACCGACATCCAATGGTTAGCAAAATAAAGAGGAGAAAAATTGGAAACTAAAGTAGATTCATCAGAGTTTATGGATGAAGATTATGCTGAGATCAACATGGTTGAGACACGAGCATCGTCAGCTTCACAAGGTGCTCCGGCAGCAGCGGAAAGAGATGAACCGGAAGCGATGAGAGCACAACTTCAAGAGAAGGATAGCACAATTTCCTAAATGGCAAAAAGATGGAAGAGATGGCTGCCGCTTTAGCCACTCTCCAGACTCAGGTGCAACCTCAAAAAGAAATACCCCTAGAGATCATCCATGTTGTTAACGAAGGAAAGGAGATCACATCTGTTAACGGAGATGAACAACCGAAGAAGGATCCTGCATAAAGCATGATTCCAGAAAAGGACATTAAGAACATGGTAGAACAGCATGTGCAAGAAGCCTTAGCACAATCTAAGAGCAGAACATCTATTCGAACGGGTAGACCTTACCCTGAAGAATTTGATGCAGTCCAATACCTGAAAGGCTTCGTACCACCTCTGTTCAAGACTTTTGATGGAACGGGAAACCCCCGGCAGCATGTCGCACATTTTCGTGCTAGTTGCTGCAATGCCGGTGGGAGCGATGCTTTACTCTTCCGTCGGCTCGTCGCCAGCTTGTCGTGGATCGCCTTCGACTGGTACGTAGAATTACTGAATGGTTCAGTTAAGACCTTTGCGGAACTAGAAAATCTCTTCGTTAAGCGATTTGCCGGGGCTCAGCACCACATCACTATCGGTGATCTAGTGGTGGAGCAACAAAAACCAAAAGAAACTTTGGTGGATTACATACTTCGATGGAGGAATTTAAGCATGAAGTGTGAACCACAGCTTCAGGAACAGCACGAAGTCGGTATTTTGCTTAAGAGTATCCATGGCCTGATAGCACTTCTCCTTAAAGGGTTTACAATCAAGATTTTCGAGAAGTTGCTTAGCAAGGCCGCGAGCTTGCAAGAGGAAGCAAAACAGCTAAGTTTCGTAGACAAGACTGATAAGCGGAAGCCTGTAAAAGTATTTGAAAAGAAATCTGGAATCGTCACGGCAGTAGATAAAGGCAAGCAACCGATGCATATACGACAATGCAGACATACCATGAGCAATCCACAGCCTCGATTATCAACCACCGCAACGGACTTAACAACAACCACAACAGATTTATCAGCAACCTCAGCAAGACTATCAACAACCTCGACCAAGCTATCAATCGCCTCAGTATTATGAGCAACCGCCTCGTCCACAACGTACCCTGAAAGAATTTCTGAATAAGGAATATCCATTCAAGACTGAAGCAGTAGCAAAGATGTTCCACAGTTTAATGAAAACACCAGATTTTCAGCTACCAGAGCCCAAGAGGCCATAAGAAATCAACAAGAAAGATCATCCTAACTATTGCTCTTACCACCGGATGCTCGGGCACAAGATAGAGGATTGCATCACTTTCAAGAGTTGGCTTGACGACAATCTCCGAAAAGGGAACATAACGATCCCGAAGGAATACATGAAGGAACCCCAAAAGGGAGGTTCCGTCAATGTTATTTCAACGGATCCTATTGTTCCGATAGACCCTTACACGACCAATGATGGATGGAGTACCGTTTGGACAAATCTTCAATGAAAATCTTGGATCATATCCAGAACGCTTCGGTGCGCGCTTCAACTCAAAGTTTGAAACCTGCCGAGATGATCCTATCGCTTGCGATCGAAGAACCGCCCCAGAAGGAGGAGAAAATCGTGGAAGAGAAGAAAACTGAGGCTCCGAAGGGTAGACTAGGGGCTGCTTATCCTTGGATGGTTGTTTCCGATTCGGGGGAGAAATACCTCGAACCTCGACTCGTATGATTATTTGCTAGCCCCGGCGGATCTTATAATGATAAGAGTTTTGGTGTTAGCTACGTTTTGACTGTTTCTAACGATTACATAACTAATGACAACCAACCTAATCCGGATCTCGATTCCAATATAAATAACAATTCTCAAATCATACTAAATCTTGATGACCACAACGAAGGAGAAGACGTTCACAAGGATGGATACGAAAGCTCGACAAGCAACGAGTCCATTTGTGAATTCCGAGAAACTCCAATCACAATAGAATTAGAGCTATCAGATTCTGAAGCAACTCCAAAAGAACCAGTCGTTCCAATTCAAGGGGAGACATCGGCAGATTCAGCACCAGATGCAGAAGAAATAACTGAAGTCAATCTAAGAAGCGAAAAAGTTCTACCCCGAGAATGGGTCTAAAGGATAAAGGAAAGCAGGTGGTTGCCCAGGAAGAGCCAACCCCAGCAGAGGAATTGCCCGTTCGAGAAGAAAATGAAGAACATGGTAATAAGGTGGATTATAACGTGCTAGCCCATCTTAGGAAGCTACCAGCCAAACTGAGCATCTACGACACTCTGATCCTGTCAAAGGAGATGAGAGAAACTCTGATCAAAGCTTTACTTGATCCAGAGATTTGTTTAGCTCAAATGGCCAGTAATTCCTTAGACAAGGTTTGCTCGTTAAAAGAACAGCGAGGTGTTACCTTCACGGATAATGATCTACTACTTGGAACAGCTGATTACAACCGACCGTTGTACATTTCAGTCACTATTGGAAAGTTAACGCTCTCCAGAGTGTTGGTTGATCCAGGATCATCAATCAACATAATGAGCCTTCGAATGTTAGCATATTTGGAAATTGATGCTCGCGACCTCAAAGCAGACAAGATGTTATTAAGAGGGTTCAATCAGAAAAGAGAAGGAGTCCTTGGATCGATAACACTACTGATGAAGACCGGTGATTTAGCAAAGACAACCGCAAAATTCGATATAATTGATTCTGAGACATCATTCAACGCTCTACTGGGTCGGCCATGTATCCATGAAAACCGGTTGGTACCGTCGTCTCTGCACATTATGAAGGAGGGGAGGGGAGCAGTGTATCAAAGGTGATTTGCAACCGTTCTCCGTGCATGAAATCGGAATTCATGAAGATGCAGCCTACTACGCGCCTCCGAAGAAAACAATCTTCTCCAGAAATACCGTACCAAATGAAGCAAAAGAAGTTCGGGATGACGAAGAACCTGAAATTCTAGTCCAACAGTTACTCACCACTCCCTTACGGCGAGATGGTGAAGGTTTCTCCAGAACTCGCACCTGAGGTCGAGGCCGGGGACGAAGTCGAGGAAGAGACATTGGAACAATTGTACAGAAGAGACCAGTCATCGATGCTGATTGGGAAAGCAATTCCGAAGAAGAAGAAATCAAGAACGAAGCAATGCAAATAAATCAGAAGAAACCACAGTTCAAGATCTCTCTCGAAGATGAAAAGAATGAAGAATACAAATCAATGTACGAGAAGATCAATCACTATGTGCATACTATGACCCTGACCCCGATCCATTCTAATAAGATCGAGGGTATGGTGGTCAAGGAAGTGCATGGTGGTGGTGCTAAGCCAATCAAGTTCTACCGTGGTGCTTCTTCTTCCAAAACTGAAAATGATGTACAATTTAAAGATGCTACTTCTTCTGAATTAATGGAATTTCCTTTTGAGTGATATTCTCCCTGTGTTCAAAATTTAATTCAACGTGGTGTCTTACATTGATGATGGACAAAAGGTCGATCACAACACTTTGAAAAATTATGGAATAATGTCAGTCGGCCTCCCAATTCAAAACATGGTCTCAGATTCGGCACAGTATGGTCTGTTAATGATTCGAGATTTTGCTTAGTTGTCACTCACGAGCATGATGAAAGTTGCTTGGAAGCTTCAGATGATCTCGAGGATCTACCAATTGGAAATGCTCCACCAAAATTTAAAGAAGAAATTAAATCTACAATAGAAGAGTTAATGGAAGTTAATTAGGTACTAGTGAAGAGCCTAGGCCGACCTTTGTTAGCTCCTTACTCAATAAAGAAGACTCCGAAGAGATAATCAAGTTATTAATGGAATTCAAGGACTGTTTTGCTTGGAGTTATGATGAAATGCCAGGATTAGCTCTAGAGGTCGCGAGTTCACAAGCTAGGAGTAGATCACACCGTCGTTCCAGTCAGACAAGCTCCCAGAAGAATGCGTCTAGAGATTGAACAACAAGTTATAGCTGAAGTTAAGAAACTAATAGACGCTAAATTTGTCCGTGAAGAGCAATATCCAACATGGTTAGCCAATGTGGAACCAGTCAGGAAGAAAAATGGTCAGATCAGAATCTGCGTAGACTTCATAGATTTAAACAAAGCATATCTGAAGGATGAATTCCCTCTACCAATTCCAGAACTGATGATCCACATCACTTCGACAAATGAAATCTTCTCTTTCATGGATGGATCATCAGGATACAACCAGATAAAGATGGCACCAGAAGATGAAAAGCTTACTGCCTTCAGAACGCCGATCGGGGTATACTGCTACACAGTGATGCTGTTTGGATTAAAGAACGCAGGAGCAACTTACCAAAGAGTAATGATGAGTATTTTTGATGATCTCATTCACAACTAAGTTGAGTGCTACGTGGATGATGTAGTCATCAAAAGCAAACTAAAAGAAGATCACCTGTATGATTTGAGAATTGTTTTCGAGCGATTAAGACAATATAACCTTAAGATGAATCCCTTGAAATGTGCCTTTGGCGTCACCTCTTGGAAATTCTTAGGATTTGTTGTTCAACATCGTGGAATTGAAATCGATCCGGAAAAGATTAAAGCTATCTTAGAAATGCCACCTCCCAAAACCTTGAAGCAATTACGATCCTTTCAAGGAAAATTGACATATCTTCAACGCTTTATCTTGAACTTGTCAGCTAAGTGTCAGCCCTTCTCGGCATTGGTTAAAAAGGACGCCAAATTCGTTTGGGAAGAGAAATTCCAGCGGGCCTTTCGAGGACATTAAGCATTATTTAATAACACCTCCTGTCTTAGCAGCCCCAGTCTCAGGTAGACCATTGATACTTTATACCGCGGCTTTAGACGACTCTCTCGGAGCCCTGCTAGCTCAGGTCAATGACGAGGGAAAAGAAAATGCTCTCTACTACTTAAGTCGTCGTCTAATTCCAAAGGAAGTAAAGTATCCTTCAATTGAGAAGCATTGTTTGGCCCTGATCTTCGCTGCTTAAAAGCTCAGGCATTACATGCTTTCTCATAAGGTCAACCCTATTTTGAAGTTCAATCCATTGTATTTGATGACCCAACTGACGCTTTCTGGCAGACTTGCCAGGTGGTCGATGATACTATTGCAATTTGATATAACTTTCGTTCCTCTTCGTGCTATAAAGGGACAAGTCCTAGCAAACTTCCTTGCAGCACGCCCTTTACCGGCAGAATCGCCTCTCAACGACGACTTGCCAGACGAGCAGATAATGAGCCTAGAAGACCCAGAGGATCAACGTTGGGAACTGTACTTCGACGGAGCATCCACAACACATAAATGCAAATAATTGCAAATGATAGTGCCTGGTAAGGCAGGAATCGGATTGATATTTATAACATCGGAGCGGGGGATGTTAAGGTATTCATACAATCTAACAGAACCGTGTACAAACAACGAGGTAGAATACGAAGCCCTTATAACTGGATTGGAATTAACCATTCAGATGGGGATAACGGATATCAACATCTATGGGGATTCTCAGTTGATAATTCACAGGTCGCAGGACAATACAGAATTCTAAAGCCAAGACTCGAACAATACTTTCAGTATGCCATGAAATTGTTGGAGCAGATTCCGAATGTAACAATCTACAAGATTCCCAGAAGAGAAAATGCTCTCGCAGATGCGTTAGCCGACTTGCAAAAGAATTTGCCTGCTTGCAGGATGAGTCAGTTGAAATGTCAGTTCAAGGATGACAGGTCCTATCACAGCTCGACATGGATACAATACACAAATCAGAAGGAAAAGAAGAAGATTGGCGATGGCCATTAATAGACTACTTGCAAACAGGAAACTTACCGGACGATAAGTCATTAGCCCATCAAATCAAGAAAGAACTCTGTCTTACGCATTAATAAACAATATCATAAGGTCTTTCGATCAGATGTGGCTAAGGTGCTTGAGCGAGTCCGAAGCTCGTGAAATTGTTAAAGAAGTGCACTCAGGACTTTGTGGCGCTCATCAGTCAGGTCCGAAAATGAAGATGAAAATTAAAAGATTAGGGTACTACTGGCCCTCAATGATGATCAAGTGCATGAAAGTTGCCAAGAGTTGTCACCAATGCCAAGTGCATGGAGTGGTTCTACATCAACCTCCAAATGTGCTACATCTGACAATCACGTCGTGGTCGTTTGAACGTTAGGGCACAGATATCGTGGGTCCGATAGAACCACCTTCTTCAAGAGGACATCGCTTCATTCTTGCAGCTACAGATTACTTTTCCAAGTGGGCAGAAGCAGTACCGCTCAGAGAAGTGAAGGCACACCACGTGCTATAGTTCTTCAAGAATCAAGTCGTCTACCATTTCGGAGTACCGCGCAGAATCATTTCAGATAATGGGTCCGCGTTCAAGAGTACGAAGATCAACAATTTTTTCAGAAGACACGGGATTGATTAGCGCTATTCAACAATCTATTACCGAAGAGCGAACGGCTTGGCCAAGGCTTTTAATAAAACTTTTGTTCAAATTCTAAAGAAAACTTTGGACGACAATAAAAGAAATTGGCACAAGAAGTTGTTAGAAGCCTTATGGGCCTACAGGACGACTTTCAGAACACCTACCCAGTCTACACCTTACGCCCTAGTGTACGGGTCTGAGGCCGTCTTACCCTTGGAAGTTCAGCTTCCATCTCTCAGAATTGCAGTTGTGAACAAGATTACTACAGAAGAAAATGCCAAACTACGACTAGAAGAATTGGAAAGCTTGGAAGGGAAACGACTTTCAACGACAACGAAAATTTGGAACTCGTATCGAAGCCAAGATGATCCAGGCCCATGATAAACTGGTCCGCCCAAGGACATTCAAAGTTGGTGACTTAGTACTAGTTCTCAGAAGACCTATTCTTGTACATCGCAAGATAGGTGGTAAATTTGAATCAACTTGGGAAGGGTCGTTCATGGTCGAGACAGTCTACTCAGGGGGTTCCTACCAGCTTGTTAACTATCGTGGAGAATGACCTATGCTTCCAATTAATGGACGATATTTGAAGAAATATTACGCAACCTGATGTTTCGAAGGATGAACTTTAAAAGTGGAGTCTCATTCCTAGAAACATGGGTGGAGTAATCATTCATAATGCGGGTCTGAACCCAAAATAAAAAAAAATTGATGATAAAATAAAAATCATTAACAAAAAAATGTGTTAAAAAGAAAATATGTGAAATAATAAAATTTTGATCTTTTCTTTTAAATCAATTCATTCCTGATCTTTCCTCATATCTTCCTACTCTCTTTAAAATTTAAAATAAGTAAATAAAATTGTTCATTAATAAATGTTTTCTTATTTTTCTTGTTCTTAGTACAGCCCCTGATCCTTTCCTTATTTTTCGCAGGGAAATTTTGAACGGGCAGTTGGATCTGAACTTTAAAAATGGCGTGAGTCTAGCACTTGATAAAAAGAGGATGAAGGATGGAGCCGTGATTGAAATTGACTCTGATTTCACACCTGCCGGGTTACAATATGAAGAAACTGATTGGACTCCGATTGATCGGGAAGAGTTTCACAGTCAGACAGTGATGAAATTGGGTGGCCCAAGTCAGCAGTCCACCAGCAAAAAAAGAAAAGCAAACACCGCTCATGCAACGAGAGAGGATAAGAAAGTTAAGTCCGTGGTGGCTACAACAGAAGGCATACTTATCAGCGCCATGCCTACAGAAATTCAAGAGCTGAGGAGAGCTACTCTCACTCCTTCTCAAAGAAGAAACAAGAACCATCGCATTCGCAAGATGCTGACCAAGCTGGCAGCAGATCAACATGAAGAGACAATTGCTACCGTCAATGCAAGCACTTCGAAGAAATTGGTTTGTCAGGAGCTAGAAAGGAGGAAGTCAATTCCAAGAACAGCAGAAAGGATGAGAGAAATCCTGAGGAAAATAGAAACGGAGATAGTATCACGATGCCAGACAGAGCTACCAGTTTTGAAGAGTCTTGTTGCGAAAGCAACCCCGGAGGATGTCCCGACAGAGACTATCCCCGAGGAGCCGAGACATGCAGGAGAGCGTGCTGGGGTTGAGCCGTACATCCCGCAGTATGTTACCAGACCCCGAGGACTTCAGATAATCCCGGAATACGAGCTGGAGAAATTACAGCAAGTTGAAAAGAAAACTTTTGAATACTTCGAAAGAATTCAAGGTAAGAGGGTCAACATCTTCGAAGGCCTTGAGCTGCATACTGATGTGTTTTCGGACTACGAACAAAAGCAAATTGTAGACTGCGTACTTGAGCTTCAGAAAATGGGCCGAGCTGGTCGCCTAAGGGAAAAGACCTATTCAGAGCCCCGAAGATGGATGCCAGGAAAAGGAAGAGTTACGATCCAATGCGGGTGTTGCTACAACTTCGCGGTAGATAGAAAAGGAAATCCACCAGGGATACTCCGTCACAGTGAGGTGGATCCGATGCCAAGAATTATTAAGAGAATGGTAAAGAGGATGGTGACATGGAGGGTATTGCTTACGAACTGCATACCCAACAGCTGCATCATTAATATTTACAAGGAGGGCGACTGCATACCTCCACACATAGACCATCATGACTTCGCCAGACCTTTCTGCACAGTGTATTTTGTCAACCAGTGCAATATCATGTTCGGATCTGACCTCCGGATTGCATGCCCCGGAGAATTTCGAGGGCCGGTGGAGATACCACTACCGGTAGGTTCCGTCTTGGTATTAAAAGGAAATGGAGCGGACATAGCAAAACATTGCATTCCAGGAGTGCCTGTTGAATGAATCTCTGTCACTTTCAGAAGGATGGATGACAGAAAAATGCCTTTCCACTTTCAGCCAGATCCAGAGTTAGAGAGCCTTCGGCCCTACGAGCTGTGAGCTACATGGGAGATAAGCACACCTCCAATGCACATCCAAACGGCATTTCCTGCCAAGGGTGGCTTGGAAGGTGATGTTGTTGTCCATGTAACTCACTATTCAGACATGGATTTCGACAGATGCTTTTGGAAGAAACCTGTAAGAATCTTACACAATCCATTTTGGATATATATGGATTGTATGAGATACTGAATTCTCAAAGAAAATATCATCATGTTTTGGATCAAGATGTATGATGTATTTTTTACAAGATTGAAATGAAAATGTCCATGTCCTGTTTTGCCGTCACCTCTTTTTGTGCAAATTGACTGGGAAACGCCATTAAATTAAAAGAACTTCGAACAAAGAACGAAGAAAAAAAATAAGAATAAATGAGAACTTTCTTAAAAATCTGAATGTCAAAACAAACTCCAAATAAACACGAACTCTAAATTGAAAATCAAGCTAAAATCGAATCACAATAAACAAACTAAAATGAAACTCCGAATCTGAAATCCCCAGCCTCCGGTACGTTCTCGAAATCTTTTCGACTCCCCGCGGTTCCTTCCCTCTTTTGAGAAGGTCGACTGAGTCTACTGACACAGAACCACAAAAATTTTCGATTTGGTTCTGATGGCATGGGTTCATATCCTTTGCCAAATAATCAAACTTTGATCAATGCTCCTGGGATGTGAAACGCTTTCATGTCTCATTCCAACCCTCCACTGAACTGAAATTTTCACAAAGATCTTCCAAATAAATTTCAATTCTCTTTAAACCTTCGAGACTGGTACCAAATTCCAGTTCTCTCCTTTCGAGGTCGGTACCAAATTCCAACTCTCTTTTGAGATTGATACCAAATTTCAATTCTCTTTAAACCTTCGAGACTGGTACCAAATTCCAGTTCTCTACTTTCGAGGTCGGTACCAAATTTCGACTCTCTTTTAAGATTTATACCAAATTTCAATTCTCTTTAAACCTTCGAGACTGGTACCAAATTCCAGTTCTCTCCTTTCGAGGTCGGTACCAAATTCTGACTCTCTTTTGAGATTGATACCAAATTTTAATTCTCT
The DNA here is from genome assembly GCA_022702705.1 of Papilionanthe hookeriana x Papilionanthe teres. NCBI lineage: Eukaryota > Viridiplantae > Streptophyta > Magnoliopsida > Asparagales > Orchidaceae > Papilionanthe > Papilionanthe hookeriana x Papilionanthe teres. Next base: position 26,670,965 of record CM040425.1, read on the forward strand.
TTAAACCTTCGAGACTAGTACCAAATTCCAGTTCTCTCCTTTTGAGGTCGGTACCAAATTCCGACTCTCTTTTGAGATTGATATCAAATTTCAATTCTCTTTAAACCTTCGAGATCTGGTACCAAATTCCAGCTTCTCTCCTTTTGAGGTCGGTACCAAATTCGACTCTCTTTTAAGATTGATACCAAATTTCAATTCTCTTTAAACCTTCGAGATCGGTACCAAATTCCGGCTTCTCCTTTCGAGGTCGGTACCAAATTCCGACTCTCTTCCGAGATTGATACTAAATTTCAATTCCCTTTAAACCTTCGAGATCGGTACCAAATTCCAGCTTCTCATTTCGAGATCGACTACTAAATTCCGATTCTCATCCTTTTCAATTGATATTTAAACTCTGATTCTCACTTCGAGGCTGGTACCTAAATTTCAGTTCTCTTTGCAATCCCGAGGTTGGAACCTAAGTTCCAATTCTCATTTCAAATCCTGAATTTTCTTAAATCAATTCTAAATTAAACTTCAACCGAAATTGAAACTTAAACCAAAATCCAAACTCACACATTAAAACTTAAAACAGAAAATAAAACGAAATATAAATCGAATTTCCCCAGGATCTTGTGATCTGGAATTCACCTCCTTTTCTTTTCCCTAGCAAGAGTTCAGGAATCTTCAGTCTTGGAAATTAACCTGATACTCCCTAGCGGAAACTTTTCTATACTTCATTCTAAGTGGGTCACTTAGACGTCTGTATTGGTTTTGTTGATCTCTTCGGTCAACACCAATACGCGCGGTGTGCTTAGTCGGCACACCTCACCTATTGGGGGTCCATTTGTTGACCTCATTTTTTATGAGGTCTTCTCTCTTCTCTCTCTACATAGTACTTAGGATTTAGCCTTAGGTTTTCCCTTTGACTATCCTAGAGGATTAGAGATGGAACCCACCATTTAGAAATTCAAACACCTCTTAACTCCCTTTAAACCCCACATGCCTGATTGTAAACCCCTAAGCCACTTGGAGGGTTAAGATCAAATGTGGAGGTTTAAAGGATGAGTTCCCTATATGACTCTTTCGGCCTTAGGACTACTCCCGAGTGGCCCGGTCCAGTGAGGGTCGACTCGCACACACACTACACTCCCACACACACATTCCAAGTCCTAAAACCACACCTACACCCAACTCGACTTCTTGACTCGTGTTGGTAATCCATATGGATGGTCCTCAACCCCTAAGCCCCTGGCTAAGAGGGTTAGGAACAACATATTGAGTGCCTAAAATGAGTCCTCTCATGGCTCTTGTGAGCTTAATATGGCTTTATGACTCAACCAAAATGATCACATTTCACTTAAATTTGATCAAACTTCATTTTTCCAAAATTTCAATCTTGACCCCAAGGGTCCTACCCCCGCCAAACCTACCAAATGCCCTTGAAATAACCCAAAATTTGCAAAATTGCCTAAATTACCCAAAATTCCTCAAAATCAATCCCAGACATTTCCCACCACTCAAATTGATCATCCATAGCCAAATACACCAAAATTTCTAAAAATATCCTCCAATTTTCAAAAATACCCAAAAGACCCTTTTAGCCCAAAAATCCAAAAATTCCCAAAAAAATTCCAAAAAATCCCAAATATTCCTCCATTTCATTTTGTTCAACTACACCTTAGGCCAATTTTGCCAATTTAACCCACTTTTACCAAAACCCCCAATTTGACCCATTTTTAATCCAAAGTGAACCCAATGTCAAACCAAACCACTCCAATTAACCTCAATGTTGATCCAATTCAATTATAAACATCAATTCAATATCCCTAATATCAATTTAGACCAAATCCAAGCCCAATTTGATGATAATTTGGATCCAATTTCAATTTGAAGCCTAAGGCCCAATTTTGGCCCATACCCTAAACTTAGCCCAAACCAACCCAATTCAACTCCAATTAGCCCCAAATCTTTTCCAAAACCTTCCTAACATCCACGCAAAAAAAAAACTAACTTGATTTGTCCAAAATTTGAACCCAAACTTCACCCAAACCTAACCCAAATCAAAAATCCTCAATTTGGCCTAAACCAATCATGAATCCAAATAGGCCCAAATCCTAAAATCAAAGCCCAACCAAAATTGAAAACTCTTTGTAACACTCCCATAAACCTTTTGAAACATTAATTTTACATCAAACCCAACATTAGCCCGACCTTAATCCAAGTTAGCCCAATTTGACCCACTTTGGCACCATTACAAAAAAAAAACCCAAATTAAACCCAATTCAACTTCAAATTGCCCCAATTTGGTTCCAAACCATTCATGAAACATTCCTAAATCAAATTCAATACTCGTTAGGCCAAATCTTTTATAAAATTTCCACCCACCAATTTGTTTTAAAACCTAAAAGCCCATCTTCACTAAATCTAAAAAAGCCCATAATTCATTCCAAAGCCCATGTGACACTCTTCTTCATCATGCATTCAATTAAAACCATCCCTAATGTCCTAATCAAATATCAAATTGTTCTAAATCAAACCACATGACAACTTCCATCAAAATATCCAAAACCTTTAAAATCAATTTTTAGGAAACTAAGCCAACTTTTTCCAAGCCAAATGTGAGCCATGAAGCCATGCATAAGCCATATGCAAGCCATGGAAGCCACTTTCCACCTCACCAAGCCATTAATGGCAAGAAGGGGGGCTCTTTCTTAAGCCTTCATTAAGCATTTTTAACCCCATTTATGATACACTCTAAACCAAGCTTAGCCACCTCACCATGGATAGAGACCACACCACCTTCTCTTGGCTGACCCAAATGATTCCTTTCAGCCCAAAATCAGACGTTGGTGGGTACACCAAGCCCATTTCCATGGGTTGACCAAACCAAGCCCAAAATAACCCTTCCCCCATACCATTTAAATCAAGGCACTTTACACATGGCCAACCCTAATTGATTTCACTAAACCCCAGCCCTGATCTCACTGGTCAAGATGGTGACCTGACCATGGCCGGCCAGCCACCACAGTCGCCGGAAAACTCCATGGCTGAGAGCTCCACGTGAGCCAAAGTTTAGAATTCTTCCTTGATGAGATGTCACATGCCTAATGGTCACCATGGCTGTTCTTCTCTTGACCAAGGCAGCTCATCCCAGCCTTCAACTCCCCCTGGGAGGCCCTCCAGCCACCTCTATTTAAACACCACCACCTCTCGGCCAAAGAAGGTGTTGAACAAAAACATAACAAAACTCTGCAAAATTACTCCAGACCATTCTCCATACATAGAGCACTTGATCCCCACTGAAATCCAGCTCCAATTTCCCCTAGCTGAGCTCAATTTCAGAGTTCAAACTTAGCCCCAAAACCAGGACAACTCTGAAACCTTCACCAACATAAAATTAAACTCACCCACACCTGCACAAGACCAAGAGAAGGAGTCCCCAAGTGGAAGCCTCCTCACCAGGCCAGCAATTCTCTCTATCGGCCAAGCTTTGAAATCGGGCTTGGTGAAAGTTGCACCTAGACAATTAGCCAGGGCCAGAGTCTTCATCCCTAGGCTCCTCTAACTCCAATGAACGTGTCGAGCACATTCAATCGAGGCTTCACCTCCTGAGCCAAGGTATGTGGATTTCTCTTTAGCCCGAGCTTCCAGCGATCCATCATTTAATTTGAGTCGATTTTGATGTATGTTAGCCTTATAGATGTGTACATCTAGGCTGGACGAACATGTAGGAGAAAACCGCATGTGATTTGGTTAACTATAGCTCGAGATCTTAAGGTTTTAGTGTGGACGGTTCTCGGATTGGGGCACTCGGGGACGATGAAAGGATGTCGTCCATTCGCGCGTGTATCGAATAGACGGTCCAGATTGCACCGGATCGAAAGATGGAGCGAGACTGCGGGCCTCGTGGCATCCGAGTCAGATGGCGGCGTTGAATGGGAATGCGACGCATGGCCTTTCGAAGCTGCCGAGGTTGACGCGGTGTCGCGTGGATAAGTAGATAAATAGGTTGTTTTCTATTTATTTAAATACCCAGAATTTGAAAAATCCATAACTTTACATAGAAAAATCAGAAAAATAAACTAAAAATACTGTCTTGCTCAGTGAACAGAGGAGAACAATGTAGAAAAGAAATCAAGTCATTTTTTTAAGTATTTTATTTTTAATTAATTATTTACTCATTTCAATGTTTTAATTCTCCATTTGCATAGACAATTCACCATGGCATGAGACCATAGAGCTTTTGTAGCCTCTGATCTTGGGAGCATTCCCTGAATTTTTCAAGGTCAGAAGCCATCTCTATGGCAAGTTATTGATTTTCCAAATTTTTGTGCCTTTTTTGATATTTTAATTCCCATAATTAGCATGTTGTGCAATAAATCCTAGGAAAATTAGGAGAAGTATCTTAGGACTGGAAAACTCTAGGAAAATTATGGTTTGAGTTAATTCATTAAAAATAACCCTAATTGGCCAAAATACTCAAAACTGAATTTTAATTAAATTGGGTTAACCACACATCAAAATAACTTGAAAACAATTCTCCACTAGTCTTTAAGATTAGAGGAACCTCACATAAAAATTTGAGATCAATTGGAGGTGATTAGCCCCACTAAATGGACCAATTAAGTTACATGACCAAAATTAAACTTTAAAAATTCATAACTCCAAAAATACATTTTAAAAATTCACAAAATTCTTTTTTGGACTTCTCTGATGTTAGGGGAGTCTATGAAAATTAAAATTAAAATTTTCTAAAAATTTTCATTTTTAATCATATTTTCAATATTTTAATAATTAAAAAATAATAAAAATCATAAAAATATTAAAAAATCACAAAAATGTCACATTTTGCCTACTAATAACTTAGGAACAAACCAAATATTTTTCCCAAGTCTCTAGGTAAGAAATTGAATTTTAAATGCTTATGACAATTTTTAATATTAAAAAAATGAATTTCCTTACATTTTCACTAAATTAATTCTAATAAATCAAAGAAAAATCAAAAAAATATAAAATTTATTCCTCTAAGCTCCTTGAGGTCAGAGAGATTTATGAAAAATATAAAATTCATTTTTCAACTTTTATTTTATTTTATAATTAATTAATACTCCAAAACTCAAAATAATTATAATAAATAAAATATAATTCAAAAAAATCACCAAAATTGATCCAAGTGGTCCTCTGGTCATTAGGAACATCCCATAATTTTCTTGAGGACAGAAACCTTGCCTTGGTCATGTTGTTGAATTTCCATTGGAAACCCTCATTTTCTCACAAAAATAATTATATAAATTAAATTAAATTCAGAAAAATCACATTTTCTCCTCTAATGTCTTAATTGACATGTGAGTGAAGTGACATAAAAATTTCAAGTTTATTTGAGCTCAATTTAGTGAGTTATGAAATAAATAAGCTTAAAAGGGCATAAAGGTAATTAAAAAATTTAACCCTAATTAATATTTTAGGCTTAATCAAAGGGGAGGGTAAAATATCTGATTTTAAAATTTTCATTTGATGATTGAAATCTAGGCAATTAGGAGGTAGAAACCCACTAATTACTTTAAAAACATTTAAAGTAAATTTTAATTAATTAAATAATTTAAATTTTGGAAGATTAAATTAAATTTTGGATTATTAAGATTAGGGATATAACTTTTGAAGATATTAATTCTTTAATTTAAAATCCCTAAATAAATCACTTCAGTAAGGCCTAATTCTTAATTAAACTTAAAATAATAATTGGAATTAATAAATTAAAAATTAAAAGAAAATAACCCATAATTAAATTAACATTTAATATATTAAGTGATTTAACAATTAAATTAAATTAAATTTAAAAATTAATTCAACATCACTTAATAACAAACTTAAAGCAAATTTTAAATATTAAATAATATTAAAACAATCCATAATTAAGCATATAAAACAAATTAAGCGAATCAAAACTAACCTAAAATATCATAATTAACATAAATCAAACCATCAAAAATATATGAATAATTTAAACACTTATAAGTAAATTTAAAACATCAAAATTAATCTGAAACATTAAGATAAAAAAAAAGTTTAAAGATTTAAACTAAATTTAAAACAATTTTTACACTATTCCAAACTTAAAATTATTAAAATTTCATAATTAAATTAAACCACTTTAAATCATCAATTCCAATTTTAAATCATTAAAATCTTTAATAAATTAATTTTCCCTTAAAGGCTTTCGTTATCATAACTCTTAAATGGAACATTAAGTGAAATGTCACTCCACTAATAGGATAATCAAACATCTTAGTTCACTGAGCAACAAAAAAAACTTGACTAAACTTCCTGAGGATTAATTCACTCGTGCAATTAAATTCACTTGGACTCAAAACAGTCCCAGAAGTATTGAAAAGATGTTTAGGATTTATCCTAAGCACTTTCTCAATATGATAGGTAGTTTTAGAAGAAAAACTGAGCTTAATTGTTCTTTGATGAAGAAGATCATCCTTAAACAAAACACAAGAACTAGACGTCATCGGAAATTACTAGTAATAGGATTAGGAATTTGGTAGACAACCAGAACCTTCCCTTAGCTTTACCTAGGTATTTCTTGCAAATATATAAATGCTTTAACATGTGTTTTAAGTGTAACTTGGAATGACGGAAAGACCCTCCAGGTACGCTTTTATTTTATTGCAAGTTACTTACATGTACTGTGCTTTACCTTTCTTGTATGTTAAACAAGATTGTTGCATGAAAACTGAAACCTTTAGGATAGCCACAAAACTGAAACTCACAACTAAATTAAAAGTCCCAACAAGATAAAATTCACCTCCACAACATTCAAAATATAAAACAACTCAAAATTTGATCACAAACAGAACACAAAACTACAATTATAATTAAATTAAAACGTCTTGTTGGATGATCGGGAATACCTCGGATGATGTAACCTACGTGTTGCTAACGGGATTTCCCACGGTCTAAATGAAAGTGTGGAACTCATTTAGTTGAGTTTAGCAAATTCATTTGGACTGAGTGAATGCGATAAAAATAACGGTGCAGGAATGATGGAACCGTGGGATCTTAACCGGTGTTGTTATAATCAACTTTAAGATTCCCCTAATAAAACACTAAGATGAATTTGAACTTTAAGACTTTTCTAAACCAAAACACTTTTCTCATCTCCTGATTTTCACTTTCTAAAACTAAACCTCTGCAACAACAAGGAGCTTGGAGCATAGTGGGCAGCACGGCCATTGTCGTCAGCAAAACTGGATTCTACATCAGCAAAACCTTTCCTAGTTTTAAATAACCAAGCAATAGGATTTCGAGGTAGTTTGCCTAGTGCAACATAAATCCTCAACTTTGTCATTAGGCATTTACATAATCATGTTATGCAAATTAAGCCCTAACCGGTCTTAGGATTCTGAGGTAGTCGTTTAGTACGACATAATCCCTCACATCTTCAAGGCTCTTTGTATGATTGTGTCATACAAATATAAGTCCTAATTAATTAAAATTGGCAGGATTGAAACATTAAATAAATATTCTCAAATTCAAACCAAACAATAGGATTGTTTGGGAAGTTGCCAAGATTCCTCTTGGATCCTCAGCTTCTCCTACCTCTCTTCCGTTGGATTCTCAAAATAAACTGTTCCAAACTTGATCTTATTCCCTATTGAAATTTCCAGAATCCAATTGTTTGAAAACCTTAAACTTTGAAATTCTTGAGAGCAAAACCACTGATCATTATCGAGAGTTTTCTTATATGATTCCCGTCATTTAAGATGTAATTAACTATAGGGGCTTGCCCTTATAGGGAACTTTAAGAACCCAGGTAATATAAACCCTGCTTAATTCATTTATATTAAGCAGGGGAACTTGTCAGCTTATAAAATTGGTTCGCAGACCAAACAGATGTCACAAATCTTCTAGTTTATTTAATCGGGCCCCATCATCAAGCAGTGTGTCTATTCTTCGGGAGAGATACACGATTTATGATGCGGTGCTCCTTTATATAAACTATTTGTGATGTGAGATCAGTTTGATTTCATATCTTGAAATCTTTAAACTTAAAATTATTTTCAAAACCAAATGCTACTTTCAAGTTATATATAATTATAAATTAAACACACAACCTAAAAAATATGCCGACATGTGGATGATACTTATAGTAGCAAAAGTATCTATTTTTATACTTTAAAATAATGAACCGTCAGGGCAGATCTGAAGCAATCACAACGGGTGCCCAAAAGGGTGAAGCACTGATCCATGAAAAAAAATACCTATTTTTATGCCTTGATTTTTATCAATTTCTAAGGATATTATGCTTTAATGAAAGGTATTTTTGTTCTTTTGGATGTAGGTGATGTAAAAAAGTCCAAAAAAGGAAAAAGGAGCAAAAAGGAGCAAAAAGGAGCAAAAATAGAGCAAAATACAAGAGTTATAAAAAATTATGGCCTGGAACCTAGGCGCCAGAAGTTGGCGCCTAAGCGTCAGACTCGATACAGAAACTGTCAAGTGTTTTACAACTTTTGGACGGTTATTTTGACGGAGTAAGCGGTTATTGGACATTCTAGAAGACTGGCAGTTGTTCCTTGATAATAGGACATGTGATACTTTGCATTTGGACGCTCCAAAACGGTTTTAAATGCGAAGAGGTGCAAGCCAATGTGAAGAGGTTCGAAGAACTGGACGCGGTGTCCGGCGCCTAGGCGCCAGACAGATCTTCTAGAAGATTCATTGAATTTGGACATGTTTTGAAGAGGAGCCTCAAGGCAACCCTTGAAGCCTATAAATAGGAGGCCAATCCTTCAGAGAAAATCGCACCCTATAGTCTCTTTCTTCTCCTTTAGTCATTTTAGTCATTTAGAGTTATGAAGATGTAGATTTTTACATCTTATTGAGAGATTGGTGAGGGATTTTGAGATATTTATGTAAGGGATGTACGAGCGTCGCATGGATCGATGGGAAACTTTGGTGAAGAGATCTTCTTCTTTCTTTCGAAGGAAAAAGCTAAGTATTGTGTTCTTCATTCTCTTGTAATTTTTGTAAACACTTTCTAGTAGATTTTCTTTATTTTAAACCAAGTTTTCTGTCGTGAATTATCCATGTTTCGTAAGTGATTTCCTTTACTCTTTCTTTTAATATGAAGTAGTGGCATGCGTAGGAAAATCATTCTTATGATAGAATTATATATTAGATGCTTCTAGGTGACAGATAGTTGCATAAACATAATAGAATACTAATGAAATAAGTTCCTTGTCGACACTTAATTTATTATATAGTTCTATCAATTATTTTACTTCTTATGCCATTATTTTCGTTTACTTTTATTTTGTAATGAATTAGATGCATGTTTAGGAATTAAGATTTGCTTAGATATTCTCTTATTAAATTATGGTGATGATATTCATACCGAATCTTCATTTACTTTACAAATTGATCACTTATATTGTTAAAACTCGTCGAAGAATTCCGAGACCTAGAAATAGATGAATTCTTAACTAGTAGATATCACATGAATCCTCGGGTAGTCGAAGGCCTTGTGCGGGTTATTCAAGGTGAAGTGCAAATAAATAGGGAGATATTGTTTATCGGGCGCGAATCGATTAGTTTTTAGAGTGACGGACTAAATTCTAATAATTTGATCTATAGAAAGGGAACGGGTCACTGGTAGGGCCGACCATATCCACCCTTGGACATGTAGTAGTGTGAGCCTAAATTAACCCATTCTACTAATAAAACATCCTGAACCGATCTATAGATTAGCCAATGTTCTTTATGCCTACCAAAGGGTAAAGAATAGGAATGCTTCCATTTGGCACTACTACATTAATTCTAAGCATATCTTTCTTACACATTATCTATGTAATTGCAAGAGAAAGGTAATTTTTAATATCTCAAATTTCTCCAAACGAATTTATCCATAAGTTATCTTTTTATTTAAGAATGTAATTTAGGATTAGTTATTAGAAAACTCATTTTAATCGACATTCCAAATTTAGGCCTTATAGAAATAGACTGGAATTAGCCTAAAGGATTTCTTACCTCGCTTCTCTGTGGGATAGATACTGGGATAGATACTGGGGTTATAAAAGAAAACCCTATATTACTTGAAACGATATGTATACTTGCGTAGTACCCCTAGTGTGTAAAATATTTTCTAAAATTTTACAACATTTTGATTTTATACACTAGCCGCTATTTATAAATTGGGTCAAGTTTTTGGCCATCTTTTGGAAGTGAATATTACTACGTTATTACGGGTCGGGTCAAGTTTTTGGCGTCGTTGCCAGGGAAGCTTCGGTAAGAACTTTAGGAGAATTTTAGTTGAAATAATTAGGTTTAGACTTGGAAAATTGTAGTGTCGTAAAAAAGTTTCTGTGAAAAATAAGGTGTTCGTGAAAATGTTTTGTTGTGTTGAATATATTTTATCTATTATTTGTTTAATTGTTAATGTATTGTTCGTTGTGCTCTATATGCGAAACAAAGGATCTAAAGGACTTGTGTCTTATGATCCCGAGTTAGAAAAATGGAAAAAATTAAAAAAACCGAAGGGACTCGAAAAACTAGAAATGGAAATGGAAAACTTTCAAGATAATAACTTAGAAAATCATCATACTTCATTGAGGGATTATGAAAATCCTACGACAGATGAAATTCACTCAAGTATACAAAACCCTGCAGAGAAGCCGACTCATTCAACTTAATCCAGATAATCAAATTAGTGCCGAACAACCATTGGGGGAACCTTCCTACATCTTCTATCATGTTTTCTAGAACTTGTGCTACATTTCGTTATAACATGTCGAAGATGCTGTTAGATCTGGGAAAAGCTTTTTTTTTCTCACTAATTCGATAAGGCTAAAATGTGGTTATACTCATTAAGATTCTGCTCTATTAAAAATTAAAGAAGAGTTAACTCGTAAATTCCTAGCTAGTATTTTCCACCTTCAAGGACTACTAAACTTAGAAACAATATTATCTCATTTTATTAGTATGAAGGGAATCAATATACGAAGCCTCGGGAAAGATTTAAGGAACTCCTAAGAAAGTGTCCATACCATGCTCGCCTAATTCGTTAATCATCAACTTTATAATGGGTTAGTAGGATCCATTAAGTTTATAATTGATGCTACCGCTGATGGATCGTTAATGTCAAAACCATTTGATGAAGCGCATGCATTAATTGAAAGAATGGCTACAAATGAATTCAATGGCCCTTCGCAAGTAGGTAAATCCTAAAAAGGTAAATTACTGCTCACGACAGATGTGATCGTAATTTCGCATCTTAAAGGCTAAATATCAAGGAAGTTAAAATACTTAGAATGAACCATCCTCAATTCTTTACTCCAGTAAGTGAGGAAAGTTCATTAGGGAATATGATCGATTCTAACTTATCATAGCGAGACTTTAAATTAAATAAATAATCCATATTCTAACTTTTACAACCTGTGTCGGGAGAACCATCCTAAATTTAATCGAATCATACTACTGATGGTGGAAACCAAAAATGGGAAAATAATCATGTAAATCCTAATGGAAGTTGGAATAATCAAGGGAACACAAACTATGGGGACTTCATATCCACCTGACTCTAATAATGATCAACAATTGGAGGATTAGAAGATGCTCACAGAAGAAGTGGTACGTTAAATGGAAAACTAGTCGTAAAGTCAAAATGCTGCGATTATAAACATAGAGAATCAATTGGGACAAATTGCTAACTTACAAAGAAATATACCCCAAGGAACACTTCCGCAACACCGATATCAATCTTATGTGGTGAACACCACGCAACAAGTAGAAGATGTCCGATTAAAAAGTGGAAGAGAGATAGAGGATGTGGTTAGAAAAGAGAAAGAAGTTGTGAGAGACACAAAGGAAACTAAAAGACCTGTTTCTAAGGACTGATATCTCCAACTAAAATTAATTTAGAAAGACCACCACCTCCATTTCCTCAAAGACTTAGATAACATGAATTGATAAAAAAGTTTCAAAATTCCTGAAAGTACTTAAGAAGTTAATAATAAATATTCCTGTTATCAAAGCTTTGGAACAGACAAGTTATGCAAAGTTTATGAAGGAGATATTAAACAAGAAAATGAAACTTTGGATTGGCGAGATAGTTTCACTAAGTAAGGAGTGCAACGCTATACTTCAGAAAAAGCTCCTAAAACTTAAAGATCCTTGTAGCTTTACAATTCCTTGTGCATTTGCAGAAAATTTATGTGGAAAGCTTTTATGTGATTTGTAGAGTGAGCATTAATGTGATGCCTCTATCTATATTTAGAAGGATAAGCCACGATATTTCTCCCCACTATTGTAACTCTATGTTAGTCATCGATCTATCATTTATCCAAAAGGAGTTATAGAAGATGTGTTTGTTACAAAGTGGATAAGTTTATCTTTCCCGTGGACTTATCGTATTTCGTATACTTTTAAAGATAAAGATATTCCAATTATTTTCAGAGACCTTTCCTCGTTAATAGACAAGCTATGATGTATGTGCAAAAAGGAAAGTTGACTATGAATATTAATGACCAGGAAGTAACTTTTGATGTATTAAAGACTATGAAATATCCAACCGAGAGAAAAGATGATGATTGTTTTTGAACGATGAAATTCGATTATCTAAGTAAAGACCATTTCAAGAAAGTTTTGAGAGTAAGTTACGATGAGATTGAAATGGACTTTCAGATGAGTTAAAAATGTTGATTAAAGAAGACCGTATGTATGTTCATGAGAGGTATAAAATTATGGACGTTACCAAAAATAAGGAACTTTAATTCCATCTCGTTGAAAAATCTCATGAACTTAAGATGAATGTAGCCCACACAATTTTAAAGCCTACCTATTTAGGGAATTCATCTACACCACTAGCCTTTATATCTTCGTATCTGACTCAATCACAAGAAGAACTTCGAATTGAATGATGAACATGATAAAGTTATCGAATTAAGACTTGGAAGAGAATTTCGAGGATATTTCAAAAGAACTTCGAGTTTGCGAAAAGAGAATAAGTATTTCGAAAGACCAATAAGATAACATGAGCATTTAAGAATATCCTGAAGAATTTGATCTAGAATTCGAATTACTATAGAGAATCCGATCCAAAATTGGGAGATTCAAGTATCTTATGTAGATCCATTTCTTATAAATTTCAAGGAAGATATTAATATGAAAATTGAGAAAACGTTAGAAGAATATTGGATCTAGAAAGAAATATGTGGAACAATGATATGAATCAATCCGAAAAGGAAGAGCTAAAAGAAGAATTACACCTGAGGGATGTTGTAGGAATCTATGGATCCGAAAAAGATTGGGCAATTGATCAAGGATTTCTTAAATGGAATTTTGATCCAGGAGGAATCATTTGTCGGGCCGACGATGTTAAACTTAGCGCTTTGGCGGGAGGCAACCCATAGTTATCGTGTAGTTTGGATTTAGTGTGCTTCGAGAGTTATGATTATTAGTGTTGTATTTTGTTTGCTTTTAATATTGATTGATCAGATTGATTGATGATTGTTGTTATGTTGGATCGATAATAGTGAGATGTTGGATTTTGATCCTTGTTCGATGTGTAAAAGTGTTTTCGGGTTAATGTTGCGAGGTTATGCCGGGTCTTCACTAAATTTTTATATGACTTTTTTGGTAGTAGCAAAGCCGACGAGCGTCCGTTACGACTTAGTTTCCGTAGCCGAGCATTACCTTGAAGCATGTAGATTTTAGACTTGGACCACTATTTCAACTCTATTAATAATATAGTTTTTATCTGACTTTGTCTTACCGAGTAAGGTCATGAACTTACTTAAAGGAACATCTCAATGAACCGCACTACTTTTTTTACCGCATTGTGTAGAACTTACTTGCAGTAAACCCGATATTGGAAACACATGAGTTTTATAATAGGGGAATTCTGGTTCAAGGGTGATAACCATATAGAAATTTTTATAATATACACACATATTATTAAGTAGTTTCTTTCGTCGTAAAATTGAAAGTATGAGGGGAAATGTGAGTAAAAGGGAGATCAAATTAACCTCTTACCGTTGTTTGCTTATGAAATCCGTGAATGTATGTATTGATGTTTGTGTCTATGTTTATGAGTCAAGTAAAATGAGTCTTTGGAGAAAAGAAACTATCTTAATATTTTAAACTTGTTAGCATTTATGCTACCTTTATAAAGCTTGCAATATGTTCTTATTTAATTTTCAAATAGGACTACTGCTATTTAAAATTCCTTTATAGTGTTATGTCAAGCATTTTTAGGATAGATTTACTTTATACTGCAACATTCTATGATGTGCATTTTGTTGATATTTTTGTAGGATGTGTAGTAAATGGTAAATGTGATCTTTCCTCACCTCATTTTTGTACTTCATTGTTACACATGTTCGAGCTTAAGTTTGGGGAAAGAAAAATGTTTCAAATTTAAACCTTACTTGTTTTCTTTAAAAAGTACTACAAATAAATTTGTATTTTATTTCTAATGATTTTTGTTATGTGGAGTCATCTTAAGAATGTTAGAATTTTAAGTATAAAAATGGAGTAGATAACTTACGGATATTTTTAGTGAAAAGGATGAACCTAGAGTTAAGGATATTTATTGGAGAACATAAGAAAATGAATAACTATCTTTATTAAGAAGAAATGTATTTTTGGAAAATTAAGGATTCTTAGAATTTTTATTTTCAAACATTTAAGGCCTTTTAGAAAGTATTTAAAAAAAATGTATATCTTTTATAAGAAAGGAAAGTAATAAGTTTTAACTTAGAGGATGATAGTGGAATTCAAAATCATTAAGGATCTCTTCAGATATAGTAATCCTCACATATAAAAATAAAAATAAAATAAAATAAAAAGAAAAAAATGTGAGGAGAAGCTTGAGGAGAGGTCCTAATAAAAATTGGTTTCACTGAGTCTTTCTAAAGCAAAGAACTTAACAATCCTAAGCTTGCTTTTTATACATATATTAGTTAAATTATTTTTAAGAGAGTTCTTTAAGTGGAGAAAGTAAAGTTCATAGATCCAAAATTTAAAATCTGTATATTTTTCTAAATTAGATAGGAAAACAAATTCCCAAGTTTGATGATAAATATTTTAGACCTTAAAGGTCTAATTCACTGTCTTTCTAAGTTGACTATCATATTTTTAGAACAAAACTGTAGCAATTTTAAAGGATGACCCACTAACTCTAATCTATAAAAATTATTTTAAAAGTGTAGTATTACTTGAGGACAAGTAATGTTTAAAGTTTGGGATTTTGATACACCTAAAATATATAGTGTTTTTGGCGTACATTTTTATACCTATTTCTAATGATATTGTACTTTAAATGTATGTTTTCTTGTGTTTTTGGTTGCAGGTGCATAAAATTGAAGAATTTGGAGTAATTTGAGCAAAAGGAACAAAAATGGACCAAAATGGAGCATACCAGCAAAACGGGTCAAAGTGGACACATTTGTACATGTGTCTCGGTGCCTAAGCGCCCTAAGTGCCAAAATTGGTTTCTTAGCAAAGCCAAGTCATTGGTGCTCTGCTGCCACCAAGTCGGCGCTTAGCCGCCAATGACAGTTGGTGATGGTTTTGGGCATAATTTCTTCAATAAAACTCGGATTTCGACTATTTTCAATGCGTTTGCGAAGCTTATTTCGAGGGGCATTCATCAGAAACTATAAAATGGACTTTATAGAAGCGTTGAGGGCGGTTATGAGGAGACATTGAAGAGATGTGTCTCTTGGAGTGAAAAGGCACTTAAGGTATCCCTTGGAAGATTCATTGAATGTGGACTCTTTTGGAGAGACACTAAGAATCTCGGGAAATTATAATTATGACTTAGAAACTCTTGTAAAGAAGAGGATTTTAGGAGAAGGGAGAGGAACTTTAGAAGAGGAGAAGGAGGCCAAGAAGAAGAAGACTTGGGCGTGAGCCCCAAGTGTGGGGCAACAAGGAGCGAGAGAGAAAGAGAGAGCGAGATTTTTCTTTCTTTTCTTTTACTTCTTGCTTCGGAGGATCAAGGAGATTGCTTTTGCTATACAAGGAGAGTTTGATTTTCATCAGAAATAAGTATTTTCATTGTATTTTTATTTTTATTTAGTAGTTTATTTGTGTAGTTTTAAAGACTTAAGCAATGAAAAGTTCTTGTTGTTTCTCCATGTTTAGTGAGTAGTTTTCTTTACTCTTCCTCTTACAATGAATTGCGTATGCATGTGTAGGATCTAAAATTGAGTAGAGTGAGAAGAAATTAAGACGATTTTACTTTGTTCTTCATTTACATGTAAACTTGGATCAACTTGCATGTTAAAATCTGTTGTGGAACATGTAAGAACTAATGCGGAATTTGCCTCAATCAACAATTAGTAAGAATCATA
Source organism: Papilionanthe hookeriana x Papilionanthe teres (assembly GCA_022702705.1). Taxonomy (NCBI): domain Eukaryota; kingdom Viridiplantae; phylum Streptophyta; class Magnoliopsida; order Asparagales; family Orchidaceae; genus Papilionanthe; species Papilionanthe hookeriana x Papilionanthe teres. Next base: position 26,687,305 of record CM040425.1, read on the forward strand.
CGAGATTATATGGGCGAGATTGTAGTCCATATAATTGAAAAGTATACAAATAAGGAGATATGTTATTTTTTGGTAGTAGAATTAGACTTTAGAGTGACAAAGCCAGCCCCAATTCGGCTTCTTGATGTTTTAAGTTTTGGCTATGAGATGTTAGCCCCTGTGTGGGTGGAATCGAGGGAACTCTCAGAGTGCGAGAGCTAGTATCTTCCCCGCTAACCTCCTTCATAATTTTAAAGCATTAAATTAACCAATGTTCTTTATAAGGGTAAAGAATATAATTTCTCTCCTATTTGTAACAATCACTTTCATTTGTTTTAGTTTACATGTCACTTCACTTCTATCACATGAGGAAGAGTACTTTTATTATATTAAACTCCACTTTTCGATTTTACTAAGTGTTTTAGTTTAGAGTAGAAGTAATATAGTAGTGATAATTGTAGATTTTATTAAACCAAACCTTTATCTACTTTCCAAGCTAAAGTACAGGACTAGAACTTCTCTTGAAAGTACTACATTAACCGCGATCTCCGTGGATCGATATTCGGGGCTTAATCGAAAGCTCTATATTATTTGATAATGATACATATACTTGCGTAAAATCCCATTTTATAATAATATCAATTAAACTTCATTTTCATCGGCATCAAGTTTTTGGGGTCGTTCTAAAGAAAGAGATATATTTAAAAGGAAATAAAATGTAAGCATGAATATTTAAAGGATCAATGCCTAATGGCCGAATATGTGACACTCTTTCTTTCCACCGCAAAGATCATGCAATGCCTAAGGGAAAACCAATGCTCAAAGCTCTTGTGAACGGTCCTATCCTCCCCACCACACTGATATGGCTACCATTTGGCATTGGTTTCCAAATCACGAGAAACTTGGTGGCCATGAGAGACCACTCGAAAAGCTAAAAAGAGTTTAAAGCACCTCACAAAAAGAATGCCCAAGCCAACACCATAGGAGACCAACAAAAACTAATTGAATAGTAGAACCACTTGAAAGTAAAAAGCCTCGAAGGAACCAGACAACAAAACCGCGAACCACCACCACTCAAACACGCGTAACGCCCACAAAACCAATTTTACCTAACCTCCCCGTTGCTCTACTCCCTTCGAACACCACAACAAGACCGTTTGGGCATGCCGCAAGGCCATCAAAACCTCTAGCAGAGGAAAACAGAGAGGCGGAGCCGTTTATATATATATATATATATATATATATATATATATATATAACAAACAAAATAAAATCTTTTCCCATGACACTACTATTTTTTATCATAAGTTAAAATTTAAATATTAAAAATCCCGAAAATTAAAACTTCTTTGGTTCTTATCCTATATAAGTCTTACTTGTTAATCATTTTGATCATGCAAGGAGTTTCCTTGATCATTTTGTCGGTGGTTTCTACCCGAGGTTGACTTCGAATAAAGCACAAATATTACTTATAGCTAAGCCTACGAATGTCCTCGAGGGTTATGTGTCCGAGCCTACACCTAATTCAATGCTCAGAAGCCAACTTCAATCTTTCATAGTTATGAAAAACCGACCTCCCTCATGCATCCACATATTCCTATCTTGACATTACTGCTTAATTTTCTCACATATTATTTATGTTACGCTTACCGTACTAACCCGTTTTTGTAAAGACCATGAGAGGCAACAAAATACGCTTACTACTTCTCTTTCGCACTTCCTTTTACCTAGATCATACAACAAGTTTTATATTCATATGTTTGCAAATGCCTCTAGGTAGAGAACAATAAGACATACAAGTGTTCAAATCTAAGCGTACGACATGCCTCGCAGACTTAGCACAATTACATACTAACACAAACCCTAAACCCGCGGCCATTACGATAAGTAGTTGAAAGTGTTACAAGAAGATTAAGGACAACCACAAAAAATGATTGAGATTCAACAATGAAGTGGATGCACTTCGCCTAAACATCTTTTGTCTTAAATATCATAAAATCTTAAGACTTCGTGTCGTCATTCTAGAGTGAAATAAATCTCACCTCATCTCGTACCTTTTCACAATCATAATAGCAAGATAAGTCCAAACATTTTAGGATTATGAGGTTATTCAAATTAGCACGACGTAAATTCTCCTATCTTCCCAGTTATTTGCAGTGGTCAAATATTGTACGAGCGAAATTTTAATTAACTAAATAGAGGCAAATATTTAAATAACATCTTCATAATGTAAAGCCAAATAAGAGATGGAATGTTAAATAATGGTGTTCATCTTTGACATCCCCTACCTTTCATACTCCTTTGACTTACAAAATAACTTTTCCCACTTTGTCCATTCACACTTCGATTCTTCTTATAAATGGCCGTAAAACTCAACTTTAAATTTTTGATGGCAAAACCCTAAACATTATCGATAGTTTTTTAAGTGACTTCAAATATTTGGTGATGTAATTAACTATAGGAGCTTGCCCTTATAGGAATTAGAACCTAGGGTATAAAAACACTATCTAATATTAATATTAGATAAAAGAGAACTTCATAGTCATACAAAGGCTCATATAATCAAAACATATATCATTTAATTATTTAATATATATCAATACCGTCAAGTAATATGCCAATCTCTTGGGATGGTATATTACTTGTGTTGTTGTACTCTCGATTACTTAAACCATTATATATATGAGGTCCATTCGGTCTTATTGATCTAGCTTAAAATTAACCATTTTTTATGGATAAATTATTCTTATATATTTAAGAATATTATGCTTTAATGAAATGTATTTTTATGTTTTTGGCTGTGTGTATAATAAGATGAGTTTTAGGTTGAAAAAGAATAAAAAGGAGCAAAATTGGGGCTTTATGAAAATTTGACAAATTAAGTCCGACGCCTAGGTGCCGAGACGGTTGGGAGTAGTTAATTTTTAAATTTTGGCGGTTCCAAAGTGTTCTAGAAGCCCCCAGATGATATTACAAATTTCAACAAAATATACAATAAATCTAGACATATTTGAATAAAGAGATGTGTCCCTTGAAGTAAAAAGCGCTCAAATGGATCATTCAACCGGGTGCCTAGGTGCCGAAAAAACTCGACCCAACCCACAATTACGTTGCATAATTAAACTTATAAAGATAAAAAGTAAACTCGAATCTCTAAAATAAGCAGCTAGTAAGATTTTACATAATTTTTAGATAATAATAAACACACTAGGGGTACTAAGCAAGTATACGTATCGTTTCAAGTAATATAAGATTTTCTTTTTAAAATCCTCGATATCGATGCCACTATGTGAAATAAGTGTAAATTAAAAGAAATTTAAAAATACCAAAAATAAAAAGAAATTTCACTTTAATTTTCCTTTATATTCAAATGAATAAAACTTACTAGATTTCCTTCGAATGCAAGAAAGTATTTAAGCAAATGAATAAAATTTAATTAAAGATACTTTCTCCTTACAAATATTTTGTAATAAGTAGAGAAATTCAAATTTTTTTAGAACTTAAAAATATTATATTGTGACAAATAGGAGCATTAATATACTTTACCCCTTTGGTCCTGTGATAAAGAATATTAAGGTCTAAAGGTTGGTGTAGGATGTGTTATTAGTAGTGCCGAGTAGATTCTAGGCTCTCAGTCCAGATTGCCTTACTATGCCCCTCTCTACCAGACCTACCAAAGGATCCTTTTTCCTCACTTTAAACCAAATCGATAGAATTTAGCCTCGTCAATCTAAAAATATTCAATTCTATGCCCATCAAATCATATCTCCCTATCTATTCGTACTTCCCTTCGATGATAAATTCGATCTTCCAAAGTGAAATGCGATACTTACAAGTTAAGAAGTCTTAGTCCATTACCAAGTCAATAAGATTTCTCCACAGTTTTAACAATACAATTGGCCAAGTTGTAAAGTACGTAAGTTTAGATAAAATATCATCACAATTTTAGGTAAGAAAGATAAAAAGTTCTTAAACAAATATCCAAACCTCGACTTACCACATTATAATCGTAAGGAGAAAAGAAGAAAAATACTCGAAAAGCATCGATTAACACAACAAAATATATTCATAATCATTAAAATCAAAGCAATGTAACTTAAGAGTTAAGTTACAAATACTAATCTAGAATGTTCACTAAAGCAATCCTTTGAAGTTCTTTGAATTTGCTAACTCTTACAAAACTCTAATCTTCAGAAATCACAAAACACTCACAAAACACTTACAAACTTGAACTTAAAGTGAAATAATCTTAAGAATAATTGTAATCAACTCTCAAATGACTCTCCTCTATTGTAGAATTAATTCCTATTTATAGAGCTAATCTTTAATTTTATGTTTGCAATTTATGTTTATAGCAACGACACCAAAACTTGATCCCGCTTTAAATATATATATATATATATATGATTTAATGATGAAATGTTTAATGTGTGGATTCTACGCAAGTATACGTATCGTATCAAGTACGTCAGGCTCTAGTGGAGTCCCGTTATCGATCCCACAGTAGTTTTTAAATGTAGATTTGTTATCGCCTAAATTTAAAGGAATTACTTACTAATATAGTAAACGTAAATTTAAAGTAACTAAAGCAAACTAAAATAAACTAATGTTTAAATAAAGTTGATTTAAACAATCTCGTAAAAGTATCCTTCTCCTCTTGTTTTTAGAAAATTAAGTGAATGATGAATTTAAATAGAATTCTTAAATTGTATTGTGACAACAAAGAGCATTCCTATTCTTTACCCCTTTGGGTCCGTGCAAAGAACATCGACTAATCCTATGTCTGACACGGGACCGCGCTAGCCGGGAGGACACCTATTAGCTACTCTCGCAGCTCCCACGTTCCCTTCACCTCGAGGGCTAACATCTACACTCCCGCCTCTAATAGACCAAATTGAATATTTTAGTCTATCACACTAAAAATGTCCAATTCTACGTCCGATAATTAATATTTCCCTATTTATTCATTCCTTCCAAGGTTTCGACTTCGAATATTGGATGTACTTTACTATAGTTGATAATTTAACATATTTTAACAACTCAATTGGCCTGATTGAAAGTAAATTAAGTTTTAAGTAAAATTATCACAATTTATTTTAATATATTAGGTATTTCTATTTAATTTCATCACTCCGCATAATTTTCATAAACAATGAGAAAGACTAAGAAAAACTACTCGAATGCATGAGAATAAAACAAAGCATGGATTTCATTTAAAGTTAACAACAACAATAAACAAAGATACTTATCTTAATTTCTCCCCAAGCGTACTCCTTGAAGTTCCTTTCTGATTTTCCTTCTAGTACAACAAACTTCTAAATAGTACTCAACAAACTAAAGAAACTCACTAATGATAAACAACAAACACACTTAAGACACCAAAAAGAGACTCGACTTCAAAAACACACACAGACACGCTACAGAATCTCGCCTATTTACGCAGGTATAAAGGTCCAAGGGGTTCTTAAACACCTCTTTCAAAAAGTGTCAAGGTTCAAAGTATTTGCATTTTGAATCGTCTCGCCGTCGGCGGAAACGTCCTCGCCGGCCATCGGCTTCGTGTTGCTCCTCAAATCGCGCTATCTCGCCGCCGTCGAAGGGTCTTGCTCACAACGGTTAGGGAAAAAATATAATCTTCGGGAATTTCTTTTCCACATCTCCCGCCACGGCGGCCCGGATCTCGCTGGACGATGATTTTGCTTTCAATTTTACGTAATTTCTTCTCATCCAAATTCGCTCCATTTCATGCTTTTGCTTTAATCACTTATAAATCTTCATTCCTGCAGTAAAATAAAGAAAATATCTTCTTTAATGTGAAATTTCATCAAAATAAATAGATAAGAATTTCTTAATGAATTTTCTCGTGATCAAAATCCCCCAAACTTAATTATTACTTTGGTCTTCAAGTAATTTTAATACTAAATAAAAATAATGATTTCTATAATAGAATTTTTCAATTCAGGATAATACAGAATTAAATTTAACAATATTATAATAAAGTTAAATATAAATATTTCTGAGTAATTAAATTAACTTTATAGATATAAGACTATTTAATTATCGTCTAAGATTTCTAGTTTTCATTTATTTTAGGAATGACTATATTTAAAAAGAGTAAATTACTTAAGATATTTAGATGATAAGTTCAAGAAACACTATTTAGTAAAAATACTAATCCATAAATATAAGTAGTAGAAATATACTTAAGTTTTACCCTTTAGCCGATTTCATCAGCTTTCACAATTTTCGACAAGGCATCTCCTCAAGCTTCTCCTTACTTTATGTTTTTCTTTTTCTTTTCTTTTTCTTTTTTGGATTGATTTTCAATCCTTTTTTCTTCTTTTTTTTTCAAGTGAGGATTACCGCATCTGGATACATTTACTGGCGGAACTTCAATTTCTCTTTCCTAAATTAAAACTTAAAATATTTCCTTTGCTTATATATAATTCCTAGCCTTTACTTTACTGAGTTTCTATCCATTCTTTTTTTCACTCTAAATACTTAAGAATTTTCAATTTTAGAATATAGTATTCCTTACTTTAAATAGTTGACTATATTCTTATTCCTTTTAACCAAATATCTTATTCCATTAATTAATCGAATTACTAGAAACATTTTATTTATCTTTCTATAATAATTAAATAAAGCAATTCATGTTTACTTAATTGAAAAACTACTATAAAAAATCATTTGGATAATACTCTTTGAAAATAGAAATCGAGAACAATTTTAATAATTAAATTTGTATTTTTACCTTCCCCAAACTTTTAAATTTTTCTATCTATACTAAATAAGGAAAAAGGGAAAGTATATAGTGAAATTCATCATATCTTTCGAGCTTTAGATATTTCTTTCAAATTTGTGTTTTTTCATTACTTGGCGTAACCCGTACCGTTAGTACTTTTCCACATATATTTTAAAGAAAGTAAAAGATGAAATTTTAAAATAAGTATCAAACATAACAAAATGAAAACTTAATCTATTACTATACATATAATTAACTAATCTATTTTAAAACATATTAAAACAATCTAAACAATGTTAAAAGTTCATAACTTATAAAAAACTTAAACAACATATTAAAGTTAAAATTAACATCCTATCTAAAAGAAAAAAAATTGCAAACTAATTTAACACACATAAAAACTAACATCATAAGATAAGCAAACATACCAATATCCACAAATTACGTAAAGTACAGACAATACATACAGACAATAAAAGTTTCCAAAATAACAACAAATCTAAACAAACTAAACAAAGGCTCTAATCTATGCACTCAAAATCCTGTGCTATATCATCTCCCCGATCTCCAGGCCGAGAAGGCCGAGCAAAATACCGTAATACGGCACTTAGGAAAGACAACATCTAAATCACTACTCCTATATCGACGTTCAAATTTCATAGTATGCAATTTTGTACTTCGAATGTCAAAGGAGATATTCATACTATAATCATGTCTTCTTTCCAAGCTTCCGATCCTTTGGTCTATATGCTCATATCTTCTTTCCATATTTTCCAAATAACTCAATATTCTTTCTACTTTGTGGTTAATTCATTCATCAGATTCAAGGGTAGGAGTGGTGTGTACTCTGAGGGGGTTCATAACTAGCAGAGGGTATATCTCTACTTGAAGAAGGTACATAACTTTTGTTTCGCATCTCCATCCTTCGTGATCTTCATATTTCTTGAGATACTTCGAGTAAGTGGTTTCATACAGTTCAATCCATTCCTCATCATCTCTTGCCTCTACCCCAAATAATTGGCAGAAAGTGCATAGATAAGACCAGGATGTCCTAGTCCTCCTCCACTTTCATTTCTCAGCGGTGGCTAATATATTTTTATAAATAACATTTCTCACATTAATACTCTTCCTCGGTTCCGAATACGTAAATCTCGTAACCGCTCTATCTCGTTACCTCAATTATGGTGGTGCAGGGTAGGTAACAACGTAGAACAAATAAAATAATGCCGACTTTAGATGCTGCTTTAGCATGTAAAGAGGGAAGTTTACCCGTTCCCGCCGTTTTATCTTCTGCACTTTCCATCAAGTGGGAAAGTCGATCACCTCTTCCAAAGGGTCCTTCCATAGTTCCAAAAGTTTCATACTGTGTAGGTGTCTCTAACCTCATAATAAGCGTTTATTCTAGCAACAGAGAATTCCACAAAAATCCTCTAACCTTAACCGGTGCATCTTCACCGTGTCAAGTTTGCATAAAATTCTTTCTACTACTTCCACAAATACTCGTTAGTCACGAAATGTAATTTTCCCATCCTCGCTCCCTAATGATTCGCCAACTTCTCCTCCCGGATTCTTGAAAACTCGATCTTGGAATGCATTTTCTTGCTTTGCATGTTTCGAAATATCGAGTTTGCCTCGTTAATGAATCGAGTTTCGTCAGAATTCATTTGTCGCTTTTGTCGTGGAGCCATTTCTAGATCCGTGAAATTTGCAAAAAATTCAACTAAACTCCCAAATTTTACTAAGAAGGCTCACAACATCTAAAATCCATTTAAATCAATTTCATGAAATTCTTCCAAGTATTTTCTCCACATTTCGGATTTTTTCATAATTCTCCAATGTAGAAGAAATCCATGGTGAAAATCAAAAATTCTTTGCATAGAGGAAGCTCTTACCAAGGGAAGATGAAATCCGGCAAGGTCAAAAAGTGTTGAAATCGCTTCAAATTCAAGATCTCTCAAGCCCTAGTTCGGTTTTTTTTCGAAGTTTTCAGAAGGATGATGAATAGTGTCATAATCGGTCAAATATAGGTCTTTTCACGACCCGCCGTCGGCGAGCTAATTAATTTGATAAGGCAAAAGTTTCGGAAAACCCGCCGTCTGCCGAGATTGCCCGCCGTTTGTGTTTTTCGCCGGCTTGGCAAGATAATTTCGCCGTCAGAAATCTTAAAATTTTTAAAATTTTGAAATTCGTCAATCATTTTCAACTGATCATTTTAATCAATCTTTCCGATCACTTAATTCTAATAATAGTATGAAGATTAGATACTTAAACTCACAAAAAGTTCACAACATAAACAATATAATCCTTTATATATGAAATCCATGAGACTTACAAATTTCACACTAACAACTTAACACATACTTAACTTAAATGTTCAAATCCATAATACTCGCATCGCAATCCACACCACAACACTCTAAATGCCGAGACATAAAATTACATAAAATCTCATCAATTCCCGAGATGATCAAAATTAAAGTTCGACTCATAATAAAACCTAAATCCAAATTAACACATATATACACAAATATAATACATAAAATAGAAATCTTTCCTACTCTTCTGTCTGAACTAACATCTTCTCTCGATATTCCCGATGCGACGCATGTGCACAAATAAATTGTAGAAAGTGCCCAGAAATGAATTCTGCGATTCTTCATTAATCCATCCTTCGTCTTAAGATGAATAAAACTCGGCATCCGCATGTCCAAGATGATCAAAAGTGCTCCTTCATCCTACAAATAATGTGATCAAACATATCGAGATATTGTCGATGGAATTCATCACATTTTACAATTCTTTCTCCAATCCTTAATCTTCTTCGAATGAAATTAGTTTTATCAAGAAGGGGCTTCGCTAAAGGATTGTTCTCGTGATGCTCGTCGAAATAATGGTAATTCATCATTGTTATCCAAAGTTGAAACATATCCGTAGGATCAAGTGGTTTCCATGGTAAAAGTACTTTTTCCCAAGCCTTTACAAGAAACTTGCGACCGACCGCATAAAGCAAATATACTACTAGTGTCCAAGTCCATGCACTAACCCATGCACAATCAATCCTACGAGATTTACTATGCTGATCCAACATCGATAGGTAATCCAATTTGAATATAGTAGTTTAATATAAGACATTCCTTTGAAACTTTATTTACCCTCATAAAGAGGTAATAATTTTCAAGATATAAAGAAATGCGAATGCTTCGAGATGTGGTTAAGAAGTGATGCAGAAAAATCCACATGCCCCGTCGCGTAACTCCCAATCAATGTTCGTCGGTCGTGTATCTATAGATCTCGTTCATATTATATCTTCAAGGCACAAAGTTGAATACGTCAAACGTAGGTATTCTATAAAATAATTCATTTACCCTCAAGGAGTAAATGTTACCTATCTTTCTCACGACATTTCCATTGTTGATCGCATGTACTGTAGAGTAAAACTCTTTTAACTACCGGAATAACTACAAATGATGTTGTATATAACAAATACCTCCCAATGCGCCGCGATCATTTCTTCGATTTTTAAAAGAGAATTCTCTACTCCTCCGTTAACAAATCCTCTTTCTTTATAAGTCTTTTTCTTCATCAAACCTTTGTCAAGATACGCCGCGCTCCGAACCGACGAATTTTCTTCTATTGAAAACTTCGCTTTGTGGTTTCTAAGAGTTTAGCCATTTCGGATCGAAAGCATTGGTCTCTGGGCCGTTCCTAAGGAAGAAAACAAAGGTAAATTTGGTTTTCAGATACTTCCTACGAAGAAATGGCTTAATTCATCCAAACCGCACGAAAATCTTTAAGAAACCAAAATTACTACCTCGCCGTCTACAGAAGCTCGCGCCGTCGGCGAGCTAGTTACGTAACTCGACTCAAGCCGCGCCGCGCACGATTCGTCACGGCTAGTTTCGCCGTCTAAGTGAGATTCGTAAAAATCACCTCATTTCGCTCGCCGTCCGAATATTTTCTCGATCTCATCATATAGGTTCAACTTTCGATGATTCTAATAAAAAATTTTAGTAGTAGTGATTTGTTTTAATAATATACTCACTAATTGTGAGATAATTAAAATAAAAGACTACTATGGGTTGCCTCCCATAAAGCGCTTGGTTTAACGTCGTCAGCCCGACCTAATTTAGTTAGTAATCGTGTTGACTAAGCATTAAAACCTCTTTAAAATTTGGTCTTCTACCTTCGAAATATGGTTTTAATCTATGCCGCTTACCTTTAAATCTATGTCCTCGTTTTTGGATCTTCACTTTTATAGTTCCATATGAAAATATATGAGTTATGGTGAAAGGTCCAACCATCGAGATTTCAATTTCCAGAAATAATTTCTTAATCTAGTATTATAAAGCAAAACTTATTTTCCCGTCTAAAATTTCTCTCCGTTTAATTTTCCGATTATGCCATAATTTCATCCTTTCTTTATAAATCCTATCATTATCATATGATTCGTTTCAATTTTTTCCAATTCATTTAATTGCAACAATCTCTTCTCACCAAATTTCTTTCATATTATAATTAAATTCTTTAATCGTCCAATATGCTTTATGTTCTAATTCAATCGGTAAGCGTTAAGTTTCTTCCATATATAAGCCTATAAGGAGTCATTCCACCTGAGTTTTATAAGCAAATTCCGTATGCCTATAATGCGTTGTCTAGTCTTATAGACCAGCTTCAATCTATTAGAGTTAACTCGATTTTTCTAATATACGCTTAATCTTCGATTAGAAACTTCGCCTAATCCACTAGCTTTTGTGGATGATGTTGATATCTTATGCATAATATTATAGTTTTCTACTAGCTTGTGAATATATTTGTTTCTAAAATGAGTTCCTCCATCGCTGATAATCACTCTCGGCATTCCAAATCTAGTAAAAATATTTTTCATTAAAATTTTGAAACACTTTTAGCGTCACACCTAGGTGTGCTTGTGCTTCGATCCATTTGGAAACATAATCAACAAACTTACACATATATGAGTTTCCAAATGAAGGAATAAAAGGTCCCATGAAATTAATCCCCAAACATCAAAAATTTTAACTTCTAATATAAAATTCGAGGCATTTCATTTTTTTCTCGATATGTTTCCTACTTTAGCATTTATCACAAAGGTTTTTATATATCTATATACATCTCTAAATAGAGTAGGCTAGTAGAATCCAGATTGTAGAATTTTATACGCAGCTTTTATCCGTCCCCAAAATGTCCTCCAAAATCAGAGTCATGACATTTTTGAATAATTAGTTCAAGCCATAAGGCACGCATCTTCTAATGATTAGATCCCGACATTGCTTATATAAGTATGGTTCATCCAAAAAGTATGTTTTAGTAATGAATGAATTTTTTTCGTTGTTGCAAAGTTAACATATGTGGTAAAATGTCATTACAATATAATTTACTATATCCACATACCAAGGTATTTTCCACTCATTTATATTATAAAGTTGTTCATCGGAAAACTATCTAAAATTCTTACATTATCGCATCGGAGCAATTCATGATTTTTCTAATATTGATAAATGATCCACTCGATTATCGCCCTTTTTGTTAATGATTTCAAATCAAATTCTGCATTAATAATATCCATCCGATTAATCTTGGTTTAGAATCTTTCTTTGCATTAAATATTTTATAGCAGAGTGATCGCATGTACAATACATTTAGTTCCTATTAGGTAATGCCAAAATTTATTAAAAGCATATACAACCGCTAATAATTCTCTTTCGCAAGTGTATAATTTATTTCAAAGATCATTTAGAGTTTTACTAAGATAAGATATAACTTTCAAAATCTTATCATATCTTTCGCCAAGAACCGATCCCCTCTAGCATAATCACTAGCATCACAGATAAGCTCAAATGGTTTCTCCCAATTAGGTGAAACTATTATAGGTGCTATAATTAATTTATCTTTTAATAATTCAAAAGTATCTGTATCTGGCTGTAAATTTAAATTTCGTCCTTTTCAAGAAGTTGGCATAGAGGTTTAGTAAAAATCTTTAATATAACGTTCGTAGAATCCAAAGATGTCCAAGAAAACTTACCCCTTTCACCGAAGTCGAGGTAATTTTGCTATAACTTGAATTTCAGGTGGTCTACTTCCATGCCTTTTTCCGAAATTTTATGCCCTAATACAATGCCGCTCGTAACCATAAATTGATATTTCTCCCAATTAAGAACTAATTAGTTTTCTCACATACTTCACTTTTTCAAGATGATTTAAGCATGTGTCAAATGTTGTTCCAAATACAGAAATCATCCATAAATACTTCTATTCCATTATCAATTAATTTACTAAATATGCACATCATACATTTTCGAATGTTGCAGTGCATTACATAATCCAAGAGGCATTCTTCAAAAGTGAAAGGTCCATAAGGACTAGTAAATGTAGTTTTATCTTGATCCGGAGCAATTTGTATTTGATGATAACCGGTATATCAATCTAAGAAACAAAAATATTTATGTATGGCTAATCTATCTAACATCTCGTCTAGAACAGAAAGGGAAGTGATCTTTCCTAGTGGCCGTGTTTAATTTTTCTATAATCAATACATATTTGTCATCTCAGCTGACTTGTCTTATAGGGATAAGATCATTATTTTCATTAGCTTTGACGGCCACCCCTCCTTTTTTTAGTACACAAAGGAATTGCCTACCTACACCGTCGAAATGTGATATATAATACCATTATCTAACCATTTTAAAATTTTTAACTACTTTTTCATTATTGGATTTAATCTCCTTCGGATCCGCTTTAGGTTTATGTTCATTATCTAAAATAATTCGTGCATACAAATCGAATGACTAATTCCTTTTACGTCCGTTAAAGTCCAACAAAAATTTTCTTATATTTTTTTAATGTATCTAAAAGTTTTTGTTTCGAGATTCATTTAATTCGTATGAAATAATAATCGGTAGAGTTGAAGAATTGTTACCTATAAGCATACTTTAAATGATTAGGTAACATTTTTAATTCAAGTTCGTATATTAATAATCGATGGAACTATATTTTTTTCTCGTTGCTTTCGTGTTATCCAAAAATTCAAATTTCTCTGAATATAATCTAGTTCTTCATTTATCTCGATTTTTCAATTAATTCAATATTTTCTTTTTCTAATTTTTCTTCATAATATTCCTTTTTTTAAATGTTCTTTTTGTAAATGATCGAGTACTTCCATTCGAAAACACTCATCATCTTTTTCTAGCGCCAGATATTTCATTGATTTAGCAATATTAAAAGTAACTTTTTGGTCATTTACTCCTCATAGTTATTTCTCTCTCCTCTTCTCAACATCAATCATAGATTTTCCAAAGGGTTAAAAATGGTCTTCCTAAAATGATAGGAATTTCTTATCTTCTTCCATATCTAAAATAATAAAATCTGCTGTGGAAGATAAATTTGTCTTACTAATACATCATCAATAACTCCCTTAGATATGTACCGGTAACGATCGCCCAATCGAAGAGTTACCGAAGTAGGTGAAATTTCTCCCAATCCTAATCTTTTAAAAAATTGATGAGGTATTAGATCGATGCGTTCGCTCCTAAGTCACACAAAGCTTTTCCATAGAATTTTCTTCTCCAATAACGCAGTGGTATAGTGAAACTACCAGATCTTTTAATTTTTGGAGTAGTTTTTTCTGAATAGCATCATAATTTTCTATTAAGTACCATTATCGATAAATTTTCTTTTTTATTTAATATCTTTCATGAATTTTACATAGTCGGCATTCGTTCTAAAGCTTCTACGAAAGGAATATTTATTGTTAATTTTCAAAATCTCAAGGAATTTAGCAAATTGTTTGTCTTTTTTTATGTTGAATTGGGTCATTATGGAATGTATGAGGTTTTTTAACAGAAGTTTGTTGTGTATTAAAGGATTTTCTAAGTTTGGATCTTGTTGATTCTTTTCCTCTTTCTCTAATTTCCACTTCCTTTTTTCGACTTTCAAGTTCTTTCGAATTCGAGGTTTCCAATTCTTCTTCCACTTCGTAATTGTATCGCTTAATTTGTTCATTTCCTTGCCTGGGGATTTATTTCCACACATTGCAGTGTTCCAGTATTCTATTATTAAGTACAGTAGCCGATATTGGCCCAAGTTGAGTTTCAATATTTTTGATAGCTGTTCGATTTTGTAATTGGCTTCGTATTTGTAATTGATTTCTTAATTTTGTAAATGTTATCCTATATTTAATATTAATTCTTCTATAGATAATTTCGTCTTTTAAATTGCGAAGATAAATCCAAAGGATAATTAGGTTTATAATTAATAGGATTTCGTTGATTAGATGGATTTCCTAATGGTTGTGTCATATTATTCATCCATGGTTGATTAGTTGTGTTATTATTCCAATTAAAATTAGATGATTTTTCAATTCAGATTATAATAATTTGCATAAGGATTATTAGGGTCTGTTGTTATTCGTACAAAGTTTCATATTGAGATTGGGATTCTATAAGTTGTCCTGCATGAATTTTCTTTGATATATTTGGAGAGTAATTCATTCCAAATGATCTAATTTTTTAGATACAAAGAGGCGATTTGCGAAGCTAACATGTTTATTGCATCATTTTCATATGAATACTAGCTATTTTTTTCGGATTCATTCTATCAGCAGGCCATTGAAAATTATTGGTTGCCATTTCTTCGATTAGTGCATATGCTTCATCAAATGGTTTTGACATTGGTGATCCTCCAAGAAATAGCGCATCGATGACTGATCTTAAAGATCCTACTACTAATCCATTATAGAAAGTTTGGATAATTAACCAATCTGGTAACATATGATGTGGGCATTTCCTAAAAGAAGTTTCAACCCTCCTTAAGATTCATATATTGACTTCCATCAACCGACTAAAAGAAGTATCATTTCTAAGCTTAGCAGCTTTTAGATGCGGAAAATAATTGGATAGAAATTTTTGTGATAATTCTCCCCAAGCTTTTAATAGACCAGTTAACGAATTTAACCACATTTTAGCCTTATCCCTTTAAAGAAAAGGAAAAGTCTAAGTCTAATAACATCGTTAGATACTCCTTCATATTTGAAAGTAAAGACATGGGGCTTCTAAAAAACTACAAAGATGTAAATTTCAGATCTTCAAGTAGTGAACCACTAAATCGATTATTTTGTACCATTTGCCAATTCTTTTGCAGGTTTAAGTTCAAATGAATTAGCAGCTACATCATGGCTTTTGAATAGTTAAATGAATTTCATCTAATGTAGGGTTGGCATAATCTCGTAATGGTCTTGCTGATTGATATTTTCATTTCAGAATATTCGCCATTTCGTGTTAAATTTATAATTTGTCTTTTTTATTTTCTAATTCCTTTTTTAATTGTATGCTCTAATTCTCAATCGTAAGGTATTAAGTTTTCGTTTCCAAATTTTTACAATTTTATAAACAAAAATAGCCGTTACTCTAGTAAATAATTTCTTTACTCTTCGCAACGCGCTAAAAACTTCGACCCACTTTGCGTTCGTAATTTATGTTTATAAAGAATCTACCAAAAATTGATCCCGTTTATATATATATATATATATATATATATATATATATATATATATATATATATATATATATACGATTTAATGATTTAAATGCTTAATGCGTATTCTACGCAAGATACGTATCGTATCAAGTAATACACAGTGCTCTAAAGGAGTCCTGCTATCGATCCCACAGGAAGTTTTTAACGTATTTCCGTTATCGCCAAATTTAAAGGAATTACTTACCGATATAGTAAACGGAAATTTAAAGTGCACCAAAGCAAACTAAAAATAAACTAATGCTTCAAATAAAGTCGATTTAAATAATTCAAAAGTATCCTTCTCCTTGCTTTTAGAAAATTGCTTTAATGATGAATTTAAATGTAATTCTTTAAATTGTATTGTGACAAATAAGAGCATTCCTATTTTTTACCCTTTGGTCCACAGTGCAAAGAACATTGATTCAATCCTATGTTTGATTAACATCGAATCCGGGCGCTAGCCGGAGGACTGTCGCCACTTCAGAGCTCCCACGTTCCCTCACCCGAGGGTTAACATCTACACTCCCCGCCTTCTCAAACAAAAGGACCAAATCATTTTAGTCCGTCACACTAAAATGTCCAATTCTACGTCCGATAATTAATATTTCCCTATTTATTTGCACCTTCCTTTCAAGGTTTTTTACTTCCCCGAATATCGGATGTAATTTTTACTATAGTTGATAATTCAACATATTTTAAATAACCAAATCGTCGATCGAAAGTAAATTAATTTTTAAGTAAAAAATTATCACAATTTATTTTAATATATTAGGTATTTCTATTTAATTTCATCAATTCGCATAATTTTCATAAACAAGGAGAAAGACCCGCAAAACTACTCGTAATGTACGAGAATAAAATAAAGCATGGATTTCTAAAGTTAACAACAACAATAAACATAGATACTTATCTTAATTTTCTCCCAAGCAAACACTCCTCAAGTTCCTTTGACTTTTCCTTCTAGTATAGCAAACTTCTAAATAGTACCAAATAAAACTAAAGCAACTCACTAATGATAAACAACAAACACACTTAAGACACCAAAAGACTCGTACACTCTAAGAAAACACACCTGTGACACTAGAATTCCTACTTCATTTATGCAGGTAGGCAAAGGTCCAAGGGGTGCTTAAACACCTCTTCAAAAAGTGTCCAAAGTTCAAAGCATTTGCATTTTGAACCGTCTCGCCGTCTAGCGGAAAACGACCTCGCCGTCAATGTATTTCAGAATGTCTTCAGTCCGAAGCACCGCTCGTCGCAGCGGCTCGGCGCCCGCTCGTCGGCGAGGTAGTTATAATTCCTTCATGAAATTCTCCTCATGATCTCGTCGTCGGGCGACTCCCGACTTACTGCCTACGACTTAGTTTAATTCTGTACGAATTTCTTCCTTTTCGATCCAAATTAGCTCCATTTCATGTTTTTTTGCTTTAATCACTTATAAATCTTCATTCCTGCAGTAAAATAAAGAAAAATACCTTCTTTAAAGTGCAATTTCATCAAAAAAATGTATAAGAATTTAATAAATTTTTCTCAGATCAGCAAGATCAAACCGACCAAGGTCAGCTTCATACATCTCTTCAAATTCATCCAAATTCGTCAATATTCTAGAATATAGTTGTCACGCGGCTAGGCGCCAGCTCAAATGATCCATTTCCGAGCCCTTTTTACTTCAAGGGACACATCTTCATTCAAATGTGTCTAGATTCATTTTATACTATATTTAAAAACAGATGCACACATCATCTAGTGGGCTTCTAGAATAATTTCGGAACCGCCAAAATTCAAAAATTAACTACTTAATAGTGTTCCACACCTAGGCGCCGTAATTTAATTTGTCAAATTTTCTTCATGCCCCACTTTTGCCTCTTTTTGCTTTTATTTTCATCCTTAAACTCATCTTCTTCTACGTGCAACCAAAAACATAAAAATACCATTCATGAAAGCATAATACCTCTAAGAAAATAAGAATAATTTATCTATAAAAATGGTTAATTTTTAAGATAGATCAATTCTCCCAAACTTAAACGTTACTCGTCCTCAAGTAATGCAAGCATTCGATTTTAAAAACTTAGTAATCGAGACCAATTTAAGGTTTATAAATTTTTACATCGTGGTAAATGAAATTACGAGTTCCCTATCTTATTCAGAAATAGTCAGAAGTTTTTTTCCAAATATAGGGTTCAAACATTTTATTTACTTACTTTAAAAATCATTACTAAAAATAATAATTCTAACCATATTATATTTAATTGCTTCAAGATTTTCTCAGTAAGCCTTATATTTTAAAAAGATCAGTGTGGGACTAATTTTTTATTGCACCCTTAAATCCTCAATCTTCTCCTTCCTTTTTCACATATTATTTTTCACTTTTCTTTTTCTTTTCTTTTTCTTTTTTTATATATAAGACAAGGATTACATTCCGGATAGGCCTTTAATGATTTTGAATTTCACCTCTTTCCTTTTTTTAATGTAAAAGATAGATATATATCTTTAACTCCTAAATATAATAAAAGTTTTGAAAATTATTTTTTAATAAAAGAAAATTAAGCATTAAAAATTAAAAGTCTAATCCTTCTATTTTTTACAAAACAAGTACTTACTAAAGATAATCTACAAAATATTTTTCATTTCTTTAATAAGAAATTTTTAACTTCAAAATTTTCATCAATACTAAAAAATTTTAAAAAAGTTTTCTTACTCATTTATATATTCAAAATTTTATTTTCCAAATATCACTTCATTCACATACTAATTATTTTTTTAAAACTTAAATTTATTTTTAGCACATTTCAGAACAAATAAAATTTAAATTTCAAAATTGGTTTTATTCTCCCCCCAAAACTTAATTTTCTTTAAATCATTTTGTATTCTAAAGTTATACAAACATAAGAAGGAAAAACATTAAAGTATTTTAAAGCAGTGAGAATAATTGCACGTATAAAAAAGTAGCCAGAAAAGCAACAATATGAGTAGCATTTAAAAGCTAGCACTCTTTTCGTAGCACTGATAACTTTAAATAAACACAAGAGCAAAACAATCACAAAGGATAACAACATAAGTCCTCAAACAACCCTACATAATCATCGCAGTTTAAACATAGATAATAACAAACATAAGAAATAAAAACATAAAGGATAAATACTACAAAATAGAAAGAAAAGTAATCATCAGAAGCCTACTTCCTCATCATCATCATCACCTGATATCAAAGATTCATGCCTCCTTTGTGTCCGAATATACAAAGATAGGCATGTAGGGAAATCTATAGACTGGTCTCCCTTACAGTCTTTACCATTGCCTCATCATAATTAGCATCATAATCGCTTTCTCTCGAACATAAGTTTCCATAGTTTAGATCAAATTTCTTATCCAACTACTCTATTCGATGATTTTATTTTAAAAATTTCTCAGCCGATGCTCCATATCTTTCACTCAAAAACATCCCAAAATTTTGGTGGAGGCGCCCGCAGAGAGGTAGATGTAGATGGTCTAGCGCCTACTCTCTAGGTAGTCCATTTATTATTCTTACATTAGCCTTTCTAACAGTTTGTGTGCGTCTAACCGCTCTTCGAATGATCTTTGCTTTCACAACAGACACAGACAAGGAGAAAATAAATGATGGAAATCTAGCCCAACAATACTACTAGCTCTTGCAGAAGAATATCACAAATTATTGATCCAACGTCAATCGACTTCATCTCTTTGACAAAACTTTAGAATGGCTCATTCTTTTGTAACTTCACTTAAATGATTCGAGGGAAGGAGACAAGCATAAATGAAATAAGTTTTAGAAGTAGCAAATGAGTGAGGTTAGAAAAATTATCACTTTCTTAGCATTTCGACCTTCCAAGCTCCAAATTTCCATCACCAAATAATGGATAATACTATCGTCTAGCCTCGTATGGAGTATATTAATAGAAACACCCCGCACACAGAGGTGTACCATGTAGCATATTGATCCTCTCCGGAGTAAACTAAAATTCCTCAACTAGAACAAATACTTCATTATCAACCGCCGCAAAGAATATTCACATGTAATTCATGAACAATGATAATAAAGAACAATAAAAGAAATAACATAACTTCTCCCACCGCATGCTCTATAACATTCTCAATCAGCCTCACCGTGTGATAAAAACTTCTCTCAGCACACAATAAATTTTCTAGTGGAGGCAATAAACTCATTGTATTCATATCCGTGCGTTAATACAACATATTTAGATCGATCGCTTCTCACCTTTCCTCTCTTAATTTAGGAGCCATCCTAAAAATTAAGAAAAATTTAATTAAAATCTAAAATGATGATTATAAACTTCTCCAAACTTTTTCAAGCTAAATATACTTTAAATCCAAGGATTTTTCACTTAGGAAATTAAAAATTTATGAAAATTTCGCCCTCTTCCAAAATTAAAAATTCACTAAGAGATTTGCAAAATAACAAATCAAAAGAAACCTTAAGAAGATGAAACTCTGTGTTTCTAAGCCATGAAACTTCAAAATCAAGCTCTAAAAGGAACTCCTAGGACTAGTTTTCACGAAAGAGAGGAAGAAGAAGGAGCTCGTGCATTAAAAAATGGTCAGTTTAAAACCCGAGTTCAACCAAGCTTCACAGTGAACCGGCGCCTAGGCCTCCTAGGTACATACCAAAATTTTAATTTTTTGAATTTTTCTTTAAATCATCCTAAGCAAGTCTAACCTCTGACCCAAAATTTCATATTAACTCATTCAGTTCCACCCATTTATCAACAAAAAATTCTAAATCTAGATCAAATTTCAACATTCTAACATAAGATTTACACAAACCAATTTCCAATTTCATCTAAACATTGAATATTGGGTTCAAAAACACAGTAGTAAAATACAAACTTACATTGACATACGATTTAACTCACAAACTAGATTCAATAAGTACACAATCACTTCAGATCAAATTTCAAATAAACGACACATACAATAACACAATTAAATAACACTCTTCACTTCTTTCAAGACTTCACTAATTGTGATCGAACCTTCATTTTACCCATCGCATGGTAGATTACTATGAACAAATGAGTGAAAGAAAGGATACTGGTGAAATTCATGGAGCCTTCATCAATCCAATTATCTTGCCATACATTGTTACCCTCCGATAATCTCGTGCAGCTATAATCGTATCGACGCTTCAATTGTCATTCCATATGCTTTTATTGATGGAACATCTCATGCATCCTATTGTTAATAAGAAATAACCTTCAATCTTTCTCAAATCAAGCTGATCATCCTCTAAACTCATTGATAATATCTATCGGGAATAAGTTTGTGTATCCTTTACGCACAAAATTATCATTTCTTAAACTATTATTTCTATTCTCCATTTAATCGAACAACAATTCTAATCTCTCACTAAATTTCAGCTTTTCTAGTCAATTAATGGAGGGGATACTTATCGAGGATGAAGATAGGCCATTTTATATGAAAGAAATTGTTAAAACCGCAATTTATCGCTTTTACCACGTCCAAATGACCGTGGCACTTAGGCACCACCCCGGCGTGTAGGCGCCAATATCACAGAATTTGAGGAATGCCAATTTCGGCACCTAGGCGCTAGTCTGCAAAAATACTCGTTTCGCCTCACATCAAATTTTTTTAAAGGTTCCAAGCATATTTAAATTTTCAATAGCTATTAAATATTTGGTACAAACTAAAAGCGTATCACATCCCAAACAACCAACTTAAATCAAATCAAATCACCGTAAATATGGGTTGCCTCCCATAAAGCACTTGGTTTAACGTCGCCGCCCCTGACTTATCCATAAGTTTTACTCGTACCGACTCGCCTACTAATTCCTTATAATAAGGGAAGTTTTTCTTTAATATACGGTTTTAATCTTGCCCATTTACTTTAAATAAATTATTACTTTGATCAATTATATCCAATAAACATTCGTAAGGATATACTTTTTCCACAATATAAGGCCCATCCATTTGAACTGAACTTTAATTTCCAAGAAATAATTTCAATCAGTATTCTATAATAAAATTTCTTTGCCCAGGTTCAAAATTATTTTTTTAAATCAATTTTATCATGTAACTTTCATCTTTTATTTGTACCTGAGAATTCTCATAAGATTCATTTCTCGATTTCATCAATCTCATTAAATTGTAACAATATCTTTTCATATCCTTCAATTATAATTAAATTCCTTTATCACTCAATGTTTTTATGTTCTAACTCAATGTGTAAAATGAGAGTGGTACGCAGAGGGTATTTCCAACGTCAATCGAGTTCTTTCGCAATTCAATCCTTCTTAGCATGGGAGTTCCTCAAAGCATTTTGAACGTTACAATAGACTTACGCCAGAATCTGACGGATCATTTCAGACTTTGACACTCCACCACATCCCCGAACTCGGCTTCAACATCATCGAACCCATGTCCAAATTCGATGATCGCCAACTCAAAAGGTTTCTCGTCCGTATTGACGGTAGAATTTACTCCGAGGCGAAAGAGAAGATCAACTTTGGCGAAGACATCACGTACTCAAGAACTTTCGGAATTCGCAACGTCACGTGCCTCACAGCTCAACTAAAAGCACCAAGTGACCACACTCGTATTATAAACCTGCAATTCTTATTTATACATTTTTTGTTTGGATTTAATTTATGTACATTATTCTTGTATTATTTTATTTTATTTTTGGTGCTTCACCTTATTTTATTATTATTTTCTTTTTGCTTTTACATTTGTTAATAAAGGTTTCGTTTAATTTCAGATTTGAACAAAAGGTACGAGAGTAGAGATTGGTTTAACTTCGCTGATAGCAAATCAAATCCGAGAGACACGTATCAAAATGAAATTAAGGACCCGCCCCGGGCTGAATTCACAACGCACGCACAATAACACACCTACTGGGGTCCGACCCCACAAAATCAAAAGAAAACCCTAAAAGACTGAACCACTCGTTTAAAGGTGATTAAACAAACACGGTCCAAGAGAGCCGACTATGCTCGCCCAAGAAAGAAATGAGTGAAGCATGTCAACGGAAGAAGAATGACAATCCGACCACGAGGATGGACACATTGCCGATGTAATAAGATAAACCCCCGATCATGATGGAGAGTAAGGCTTCCCGCCGGAGTCGCCGTGTTGCCTGCCGCCGAAAGTTCTTAAGATTTATTTTTAATATTATATGTATGTGTATGTTAGTTTTAAAAATAAAGTTTTAAAATTTTAAAATATGAGAACGAGAATGGACGGATCTCATTCGTTGAAGAAGCCACGTACGAGCGTAATATTCGAGTAATGCATCTATTCAAGAATGTAGATACCCTACTTAACGATATCGCTCGATCAAATAAACTACAAAATTCATGACATCCGTTCGTCCGCGAACCTTGGCGCGGACGGACAAATTCCCCTATTAATATAAGAGAATTAAATAAAGGGTTTATAATATTCGGTCTTTTAGTTTCATAGAGGCAAAGCCTATAGTCAATTACTCCTCAAATGACCGAAATCACCCGAGAGAACTCGACGTATCGTGGGTTTCTATCTTCATGAAATCAAAATGTAGTTTTCAACGGCGCGAGGAAATCCAATAGGTGAAAGGCGCAATGTGAACAAGCTTATAGGAATCCAAAGGGAAGAAAGGTAGTCAGATGCTACGTATCTCGAGGAGAACCTCGATGACTTCCCACTATCCTATGGTCGGGCTTTAAATTTTCGAAAAGTTAATTGGCCAGATTTCAACCCCGCCATTACAATTAGCTTACATTTGTGTGAACAATCACACGAAGGCACTGGAGATGCGTAGGATTTTGAATGTATCTAACTATAACTTTAATCCAAAACGAGTTGGTTTATATTGCATGTACAGAATACACAAAGGCCTGTTGTCATGTGAGATTTGAATGTGTGTGCTTAAATCACTTTAAGTCCTATGCTGTTTATTTGCAGTAGTTATTGCATGAGATCCATTTGTTTTGTCATGAATATGTCCTTCTTTGCATTCTTTGATGCTGCCAAGGTATACCTAGTTTTTGTTATTGCATAGGTTGTTTTTAAAGGAAATCAGAGATGAGAGAAGTGTTTTGGTTTAGAGAAGTCTTAGAATCCAAATATTTAGTATTTTAATTAAAACAAATCTTAAAGTTGATTAAAACGTAACCGATTAAGATCCCACCTGCCCGTCATCCTAATCGTTATTTTCATCGGATTTACTTAGTACGTATGAATTTGCTAAACTCAACCGAATGAGTTCCACACTTTCATTTAGACCGTGGGAAATCCCGTTAGCAACATGTGGGGTTACATCATCCGAGGTGACTCCCGATCATCCAACGAGACGTTTTAATTTAATCATAGTCGTAGTTTTGTTTTTTGTTTGTGATTAAGTTTTGAGTTTTCATATATTTTGAAATGTTGTGAAGTGATTTATTTCATCCTGCTATGCTAGGATTTCATACTCATAATGTAAAGTACCGAAAGTAAAGCGTGGGAAAGTAAGGTGTCGTAAGTAAGGTACCGTAAAACTGTGAAGGTGTACCTAGGAGTCTTCAAGTTCCACCACTTGAAACTTTAGTATTGCATTGCATGTATGTGTTTATAATTTTGTAGGAATTAAAGCATGCCGAAAATAGAAGAAGTAGGACTAATGCGTAACTACTCAATTCTATGATGTCCATGTAAATTTCCTCAAGCTTACCAAGTCCTATAATATATTTTTTTGGTGAACTTTGTTAATTTAATTATGATGATTTGCTATGCAGACATATTAAGTTTAATAGACCTCAAAGGTATCCAAAAGGCCGAGAAGGATGCAAGTCCATGCTTCCCACTCTCATGTTCGGTGAAAAGTCTCGTGCTCATTGCACTTATTATGTTGCTTAACAACTCATCCTACCTATACCCTTTATGCTTAATGAACATTGTTCGGGGCAGGTTGAACAAATGGGTTTAGGTGTGGTTCGTTCTGGATTTGGTGGCACCGGTAGTTTGATTTGGACTTATGGGGAGTGCTACGAAGAGTTTGTGGTTTTTTTAATCGAGAAGATCTTTGACTGAGTTTGATTTGCCTGGGGATTTTGGGCTTTGAATTTGGTTTATGGCTAGTTTTGGTTTTGGTTTGTTTTTGGAGCTAGGAAACTTTCGAGTTTGGAATATGAATCGGGGAAGGTTGTGCGACATTTGCAAAATGCATTTACTAAGCATAAGGTATTCTTATTATGTTTTCACACCAAGTTGTGATTTCCTGTGTGGGTCTTTATAAAGGAAAAATAAACCATGCCTCAGGAGGCCAATCCTAGGTTTGATTGTTATCGTGTTGGTATTGTATTGTGGTCGGGATTGTTGTATGTTGTCTTTGTTGCATTAGGTTATGTATGTTTTGTTATTGTATTATGTATGCTATTGTTTTGTTTTGTTTTGTCTTGTGCTATTATTATTTATTCTTTGTGTTATGTTATTTATATGTTTTTTCATTGTTGTATTAATATCATCAGATATGTTATTTATTATTATTATTATCATTTTTTATTTATAATCATATCCTTACTAATGTTATTTATTCATATTTATTTTAATTTATAATTACTTAATATTTACTTATTCGAATTATTATTTTTGGCTCTCATTTAATTATTATTTAATTTAATTTTATTAATTTAATTTAGTATAAATTATTATTTATTATCGTTTAATTTAATTTAATTTAATTTAATTTATTTAACTTATTTATTTAATTTAATTTATTATTTATTTACATTATTATTTAATTTTAATTTAGCTTAATTAATTAATTCAATTTAATTTACCTCTATTATTATTTATTTACATTATTATTTAATTTAATTTTAATTTCTCGATTTTAATTTATTTAATTTAATTTAAATTACTATTTATTTACATTATTTTTTAATTTAATTTAATCTAATTTATTTAATTTAATTTAATTTATTTTAATTTATTATTTATTTACATTTATTAATTAATTTAATGCAATTTAATTAATTTAATTTAATTTAAATTACTATTTATTTACATTATTGTTTAATTTAATTTAATCTAATTTATTTAATTTAATTTGTTTATTTAGATTTATTATTTATTTACATTTATTATTTAATTTATTTAATTTAATTTAATTTATTATTTATTATTTAATTTAATTTAATTCTATTTGTTTATATAATTGTTTTTTTATTATTTAATTAATTATTATTTAATTAATTTGCTTAATTTAATTATTATTTATTTTTTGGTTTTATTTAATTTTAACTATTTAATTTCAATTTAATTTATTATTTATTTATATTATTTACATTATTTTCAATTTATATATATATATATATATATATATATATATATATATATATATATATATATATATATATATATATATATATATATATATATCTCGTGTGTGTGTGTGTGTGTGTGTGTTATTTATTTTACTATTCCTTATATTCTTTATCATTTAATATATATAAATTCGAAGTTATTTTTTATTTTAATTTATTGTCATTGCTTAGATGTATATTTAAGTTTATTATTTATATCATTTATTTATCATTTATATTATTATTTATTTAATTATAAAGCTTTTCACTTTTTCTCCTCAATTATTCTTTTATTTATTTTAAGCTATTACCATTTATTTAAAGCTATTGAAATTATTATTTATTTATATATTTACATTTATATTATTTTAAAAATGAATGACATTTTTATTTACTTATTTTTGTTATTTATTTATATTTACGATTATTATTTTAGTTATTATTATTATCATTTTCTTATATTTTCATTATCTATTTAAGTTTATAATCATTTATTTTATTCTTATCACATTATTTTTTTATTATTTACATATTGTTATTATTAATTTACATTCATATATTATTATTATTCATTTAGTTATTTATATTTTAGTAGTATTTATTTAAATTTAATATAGTGTAGTTATATTATTTAAATTTAGTGTAGTTATTTTATTTAGTAAAGTTATTAAATTTAGTATAGTTGAATTATATTTACATTTAGTATAATTATTTTAGTAGTTAAATTTAATATAATTATTTTAAATTTAGTATAGTTTATTTTAGTTAAAATTTAGTAAAGATATTATTTAATTTATTTAAATTTACAATTATTATATCACTTATGTTTTTTACATTTATTATTCATTATTATTTATTTTAGATTTTTATTTCATTTTATTTTATTTTTATTTTATCCTTATGTTTATTTCTCTTTTCTCTTTTATTTTATCTTTCCTTTTATGATATATTATTTTTTAAATTTTAAATTTTATTTTTCAAGATTAATAAAACCAGGGTGGTAGATTTGTAAATATTGAAACTAGTGAATCTCCCTTTTTTTTTTTTTAAATTAAACACATATATTTGTGCACAAAATATGTCCTAAAACTAAGCATGAAAAGGTTTAAATAATTCTTACATGAAAACAAACTAGAAAACTAAATAATTTGCATGCGAGATTTCTAAGGCTGAACTTATAAAGATTTGAACATGTACATGAAAGAAATTTATGCACCTAAACGAAAGTTATAAAGCTTGCATGAAAATTTTAGAGCTAAGCATGAAGATGGGAAATATTTTTTTTTTTTTTAAAGCAAAAGTTTTCATAAAAAGAAGTAAAAGAGAGCTGCAAAAAAAATTACCTTGCTTTTGGAGGAGCCGATGTAAGAACTCAAGATAGGATGCTCCTTGTTGAAGCTCACGGCTAGGAGAGGTTGGGGGGTGTTGTGGTAGCGGGCTAGCTTGGAAGAAGGAGAAGAAGGGGAAGGAGGCTCATGGCATGGAGAGGAAGTGAGTGAGTGAAAAGGTGGAAGTGAGAAAAAAAAGTAGGAAGTGAGTGAGTATGTGTAAATAAATATGGGATGGTGAGGGATTTGTTGAGGGCTCACGGTTTTGTGGGAGGGGGAGATATGGAGGGGTGAGGTGGAGATATGGTGATGGTAAGGAGGAGGTGAGGGGAGAAGTGAGGGGAGAGGCATGACGAGGCATGGGGGAAGACTTCTTTAAAAAAAAAAAATTTTTTTGTTTTGTTTTGTTTTTTTTTCTTTTTTTTTTTGTTTTCCTGTGAGATTAAAGAGGGAGGGTGTGTAATGGGTTTGTGTGTGAGTGTATTTAATTTTATATATTTTTTTAATTTTAATTTATTTCATTATTATTGTATGGTATTTGATTTTTGCATTTACAATGTCCAATTTAATTTATATTTGTAGATTAAGTGAATTATAAAATTTTGATGATATTGATTTGTAAAAATGTGTAAATTATTGTTTTAAATAATTGAAAGAAACATTGAGTGATTTTGGAAGGTTAATTTGGCTTAAATTGTGACATTTAACTATGTCCAAAATTGACGATTTGGGCTCAAGTTGGGCTAGAGTTCGGCTAGGGCCCAATTGATTGTTGATAATTGTCAAGGGGAATGGTGAAGAGTTTCTCAACATTAATTTGGTATCAATTTGACGTTAGGTCAACCAATCAGCGGATTTTTGGGTAATGTATATTTGGGTCAAAATGGGAGGTTTTGGTTCAAGTGAATTGGGTTGGAGAGTTTCGAGACGAAATTGGTGGAAATTAAATGGTTGTATTTTATGTAGGGGAGTATTAGGAATGATTAGCACATGTTTGGAAAAATTTGATTGACATTAGGCTCAATAATAAATCTGGGTCAAGGGAGTAAATTTAGGGACTTTTGGGTTCAAGCTCAAATTGGTTTCAAATGTGGGTCCAATTGAGTTTGGCTTTACTGAAATTATTGGGGTTGTTGAATTGAATGAATTGAATTTGATCTAAATTAGGTCAATTGGGTTGATTTGGTTTCGACATCAATATCCATTTGCTACAAATGGGTCAATCGGGAATTTTGATAAAATTGGGTGAAATTGGAAAATTAGCTTATGGTGTAGTCAACAAAATGGAATCGAGAATATTTTGGATTTTCTAGAATTTTCTGGAAATTTTTGAAATTTTTGGATTTTTGGGCAAAAAGGGTATTTCTGCCATTTTGGAAATTTGATTTTTTTTTTCTTTTTTTATTGCAATTTTGACGACACAGATTTTAGCTTGGTTGGAAGGATTTGCCAGTGACACTCATGTTCACTTGTCTTTTAAAAGATCTTCGCACAAAGTATCTAGTGAGACAATAGTTTATAGGGTTTTTTCTTCGTGCGGAATGCTTGAATTTCACAAAAAATGGGGGAAATCACAAGAGTTGTAATATTTATATCTAGATCACTGTTGACGAAATACTACAAATACTTAGGTTTCAGAATTCAAAAAGGATGTAGCATGAGGTGTACTATGTTTATGAATTTATGTGTAGATAATTGTTGTTCAAGGTAGACTCTCCTTTCAACTTGAGTGGTCTTCTGTAGTGATATTGAAGAAATACGAAAAGGGGCATCTTGATTTAGCCCTTGTGGTTCCCCCGAAGCGATTGCTATTGTGCAACAATTGCAAGATACTACCTCAAAGCTATTATAAGAGGAGCAAAGAGAAGATGAAGCCTTTGCAAAATACTTTGATAATTTACATCCCAGAGAAAATTTTGGCTCATTGATACACTAGGTTTCAGATGATCAAGGACTTTGTGATTCTCTTTCTTCTTTCTTCTTTTTTGAATTTTGCATATTTTTTTTCATTTGTTATGCATACAATTTTTTTTTGTTTTTTTTTCTTCAGATAAATAAAATAATGGAGCTTTAGATGACGCTTGCCCTTAATATGAGAGCTTGACACTCTAAGTTCATCATGATCAAGTTCCTTTAAAATGAGTGCAAGTGTCATTATGAATTTGGAGATGAGAGAGTTGCAGCCTTGGAATCTCAGTTAACCGAGTGCAGAACCAAGCTATCCACAATGGCAACTTCCTTTTCGTTGCAACATCATAATTTGGAGAGTATTCATGAAGAGTTAGTGGGGGCACAAGCTAGTCTCAGTTAGATTACCAAGAGTTTGAATCCTCTGTGATTGAAGGTGTTAGCCATGGTGAAGAAATTCTAAACGCTAAAATTTGAGAAGGAAATCAATGTTGCTAGAATTGAGCTGAGAACTATGGAGCGAATTCAAAATTCGATTAAGTTCAAGTTCATCCTTTGGAATTATGTTCAGGAGGTTCATGATCTGGTGCTCAACATTAAGGTGAAAGAGTAGAGAAGGTGCTTCATAAAGGAAGGATTCATTCAGAGTTATTTGAAGGGGACTCACGTAGTATGGCTAATCCAAGGCAAACATAGATGAAATTACCCCCGTTTAGAATTCATAATACCCTCATTTAGATTTTGATGTTGATGATATCGAGAGTGAGTTGAACAAGGAATTCTCTAGTTATGAGTTAGTGGGGGGAGAATATTGACACGCATAACGCTATCATATTTATATTTTTTTCATTTTTATTCATGCTATGTTGTGCAAGTTAGACTGATATAGTCATTTTTATGTTTATTTTTTCATTTTTTTCTCAACATTCATTGATGTTATGATTTGAGTGAATTTGATGTATATGTTGGTGATCTCATTTAGTGATTTTCTTTTTTTGTGTGTCCCCCTCCCCTACCCCCCTCAAGCATTTTTCATTTCATTGTGCATCCTTTTTGTGATGAGTTACATTTTTCTTTCATACCTTAATGGATGTGAAATGATGTTTGGAATTCTTGATCCATAAGGAGGTTACCATGAAAAAAAATGCCAACTCCTTTAGACCTATGTAGGAGTGTCACTCGCTTACTAACCTGTATGGAAGGGGTTCAGTTGTCAATGTAAGGCTCGATGAAGTTAAATTGTATATAATATTTTGGGTCAAATATCTCTAGGATTAATCATGATCTAACTAATATGCAATGAAGGTTGTGTATTTCTCAAGTCGAGAGCTTGAATTGGCTTATAATTGAATTGTTACACATTTTGGAGGTGTTATCCATATGATAAAAATGAGTATTATATTTAATAAACAAGAAATATATTGAACCTAATAAGAAAATAAAATAATCAACACAATAATAGAACGTTCAAATACAAATAAAAAACCTTGAAAAGGGAAAACACAACAAAACATACACATACTGAAGTCTGCACATCTGGAGTACTATTATTGATAGTATTTCTGAAGGTTCTCCCCATTATGGGTTTGGGACAACATCTTCCCTTCTAGATCCTTGACCTTGAAAATTCTAAGCTTGATCATGGCGGTGATGATATAAGGGCCCTCCCACCTGGGGGATAGTTTGTTGTACCGTAAGCCACGACCAGCTACTTTTAGATTGACTAGGTCCTCAATAGAGATAGGTCGAGGCTCGACTCATTGGCTGAAGTGGTGGGCCACCCTTTGGTGGTAGAAAGCAGCCCTGAGGTGGGCTACATTGCATGCTTTTGGGAGAAGGTAAAAATGTTTCCAAAGCTTCAACTCATTGTAATTGGGTTGAAAGATAGAACTCAAGGATTCAAGTCCCCGGTGTTGATCAGGATAATGAAATCCATGTTGAAGCATAAGTTGTATGGTGCCTCCCTAGTTGGAGTTTTTCAAGTTGGTGTGGTAAGCCAAGAGGATATTATGAATTTCTATAATGCACTACTATCAGCCTTCTCAAGCAGACTCCTTAGCTCTTTTAGTGTGGTCTGATGTCACTTTCCCTCGTTTGTTACTTTGAGAATCTGCCATGATACTATGCACTGCCTAATATGGAGATTCTTATAGAAGGATGTGAAGATCATTCCAGAAGATTGAGTTCAATTATTGTTAATGATCTTTTATGAGGATATCGAAGATGTAGAATACATCTTCCAGATGAACTGTCTGATATAATGTTTAGTGATCTTAGTAAGCAGATTGCCTCATCATACTTAGTGAAATGTTTAACAAACAATACGATAATCATTTATTGTCTGAAGGCTATCAGGAATGATCCCATGATGTTTACTTCTTATTAGTCAAATGGAAAAGGGCTCATAAGGGATGCAAGTTCTATTGACTGCTGATGGTTGAGGTTGAAGTGTATTTGATAATTCTTGCATTATGTGTAGTCTAGTTCATCATACTTGATGATGGGCTAGTAAACACATGCCTCATTATCTTGATGGTGACAGCATTGCCTCCCAAGTTTTCTCCCATTATCACTGAGTGAACTTTGCACAAAGTGCACAGATTTAAGGTATTGACCAACATCTGCCTTCTTGTAAGGCTCATCCATATTGATGATGAAGTTTACAACCAAATGTTAGAGGATAGTTAACACAACAACATCACCTTACAATGTTATATCTCAAAGGAAGAAAATGATTGGATCCATCTAGGAAGGCTCTTTCTGCCAGTTGATAAACTATATTATGTAGGTTCCTTAGATGTTAGAAAAATATATCTCTTTGATGCACCTTCTTTTAAAGAAGACTCCAATCAACGAAGTCGTCAACTTGGAGAGGGCATCGACTTAGATATTATGCCCTTAAATTATTTGATAATCTATTACTATTTTATCCAAGCAGAAGGGTTATCACCAGTCCAAGATACTATACAAGTGCATTATGGGTATCAAATTCTCCCTCTACTTGGG
Source organism: Papilionanthe hookeriana x Papilionanthe teres (assembly GCA_022702705.1). Taxonomy (NCBI): domain Eukaryota; kingdom Viridiplantae; phylum Streptophyta; class Magnoliopsida; order Asparagales; family Orchidaceae; genus Papilionanthe; species Papilionanthe hookeriana x Papilionanthe teres. The sequence continues at coordinate 26,720,118 of CM040425.1, forward strand.
ATGCAACAAGTTGGAACATTATGGAAAATCAAATATTGCACTCCACGGTCAATGACTTCAACTTGCACATAATTGGTGAGTGAAAATTTCAAACAAACTTCATAATCCAAAATGTCATGCTCAGAGAGATGAGTAGTATTCTATTGTTGGCTCTAGAACTTCCTAGTGCTCATTTAAGAAACAAAGTCCACTGAGAAAATATTGGGGGAGATAGAGAATACTCATCAAAGGTAGTGTTGACCTCATTTTTGATGAGGTCTTCTCTTCTTCTCTTTAGTACTTAGGATCTAGCCTTAGGCTTTTCCTTTGACTATCTTAGAGGACTAGAATTGGGACCCACCTTTTAGAAACTCAAACCACTTCTTAACTCCCTTCAAACTCCACAAACTTGACTATAGACCCCTAATCACCTAGAGAGTTGAAATCAAATGTGGAAGTTTAAGGACGAGTTCCTATAGGACTCTTTGGCCTTAGGACCGCCTCCAGGTGGCTCAGTCCGGTGAAGGGGCTGACTTACACACACACTACACTTATACACTACACTTTCACACACCTCCTAAAACCACACCCATACCTAACTCGACCTCCCGACTCATGTAGGTGATTCACATGGATGGTCCTTAACCCCTAAGCCCTTGGCTAAGAGGGTTACGAACAACATAGTGAATGCCTCAAATGAGTCCCTTCATGGCTCATGTGGGTTTGATATGGCTTCATGGCTCAACCAAAATGACTTCTCTTCACTCAAATTCACCCAATCTTCAATTTCCCAAATTTTCGATTTTTGACCCCCGGGACCCTACACCCGCCTAGCCTACCCAAAACCCTTGAAATTACCCAAAATTTTCAAAATTTCCTAAATCACCCAAAATTCCTCAAAATTGATCTTAAACATTTCCACATCACTCAAATTGATCATACATACCCAAAAATACCAAAAATTCCAAGAAAACCTCCCAATACCCTCCAAATACCCAAAATACCCCTCTTGGCCAAAAAATCCAAAAATTCAGAAAATTCCCAGAAAATTCCAGAAAATCCCAAATATTCCCAATTTCATTTTGTCCAACTACACCATGGGCCAATTTTGTCAATTTACCCCATTTTTGTCAAAACCCCCAATTTGACCCATTATAACCCAAACTCACCCAATTCAACTCCAATTAACCCCAAATCTTTTCTAAATCTTCCTTAGCATCCCCACAAACAAAACACTAACATGATTTGCCCAACATTTAGACCCAAACCCCACTCAAATTCAACCCAAAGCTAAAAGGCCCAATTTCGACCTAAACCCAAACCTAACCCAAATGAGCCCAAACCCCAAAATCAAAGCCCAACCAAAGTCAAAACCTCTTTGAAACACTCCCATAAACATTTCTCAACATTGATTTTACATAAATTTCAACCCTAGCCCAACATTGGCCCAAGTTAGCCCAATTTGACATATATTGGCCCATTCACCAAAAGAGCCCAAGTTCAACTCAATTCAAACCCAAACCACCTCAAATTCATTTCAAATCACTCATGATACATCCCTAAACCAAAACCAACAATTATTTGGCCCAAACTTCTACAAAATCCCCATCCATAAATTCATTCCTAAACCTAAAGGCTCATCCCCTTAAACCTTTTTAAAAGCCCATCCTTCACCACATCCAAAAGCCCAAAATCCACCCTAAAGCCCACATGACATCTCCATTTGCCATTCACTTAATTAAAGCCATTACCTAAGTCCTAAATTCATCATCAAATAATTCCAAATCAAGTTTCATACAAATTTCCATCAAATTACCAAAAATTCCTAAAATCCATTTTCATGAAATTGACCAAATTTTTTGCCAAGCCAAAGGTGAGCCATGCAAGCCATGGACAAGCCACATGAAGCCATGGAAGGCTTGACATGTGATCAAGCCATTAATGGCAAAAGGAGGGCCCCTTTCCTAATCCTTCTTAAACCCTTTTTTACCTTAAGCATGTCACACACTAAACCATGCTTAGCCACCTCATCATGGATGGAGACCACACCATTCTCTCTTGGCTGACCCAAGTGATCTTTTTCAGCCCAAGACCAGGCCTTGGGTGGTGAACCTAGCCCAAAACCATGGGTTGACTCATTTGAACCCAAAATGGTCTTCCCCCATTCCATTTCAATCCAAGCTCTTTACACATGGCAATTGCCGATTGCTTGCACCAAGTCCCGACCACGACCCACCCGAGCTTCGAGGGTGACCCATGCCCGGCCGGCCAGCCACTGTGCCGCCGGAAAACACCATGGCCGAGAGCTCGCATGTGAGCCCAACTCGGAATTCTCACTCGCTGAGCCGCCCCATCCCCAGGTGACCATTGGAGCTGTTCTTCTCTTGCCGAGAGCAGCTGATCCCGAGCCCTAACTCTCCACAGGAGGCCCTCCACCCTCTCCTATTTAAACACCACCCCTCTCGGCCATGAGAGGTGCTCGAAACAAACCTTAAGGAAACTCGCCAAAATTGTTCCGGACTCCTCCCCATACACAGAGCACTTGATCCCCGAGTGAGATCCCCTCGCCATTTCTTCTCTCGCGAGCTCGATTTCGGAGTTGAAATTCCACCCAAAACCGGGACACTTCTCCACGGTGAGCCAATCCCCAAATTGATTGGTTCTACACCTTCGCCGGACCAAGGGAAGGTGTCCACCGAGAAAAGCCCCATCTCCGAAGCCACCCGGCTTGCTCCGAGCCTCCAATTTTTGTGATCGGGCTTGGTCGAAATCCAACCTGAGACAATTCAACGTACTGGGAGACTTCATCTGGAGCTTGCTAGGATCCAATCGAAGGTGCAACAACTCTCAGATTGAAGCCACACTTCTCTGAGCAAAGGTATGAGCTAATTCTTCATCCCGAGCTTCTAGAGATTCTCCATTTCGAATGCTTTAATTTCACTGCATGATCACCGTATAGATGTGTTCGTCTCTTCAAGACGAATCCATAGAGCATAAGAACATGAAAATCCATTGAGTATCGAGTGAGATCTTAGGGATTTAGTGTGGACGGCTCTCGGGTGAGGACGCTCGGGGACGATGAACGGATGCCGTCCATTCAATACACGCGCGGACGGACGACTCAGATGGCTTCGGACCAGGAGACGGTACAAGAACTGCGGGGCCCGGAGCGCTGAGTCAGATGGCGGCGTCGAATGGGAGCGCGACGCGTGTGCGTTCGGAGATGCCGAGGATGAGTTGGCGCCGCGTGGATAAATAGAAAATTAGGGTATTTTCTTATTTATTTAATTCCCTAAACTTCAAAAATTCATAACTCTGTGTAGGAAAATCAGAAAAATAAAATAAAAATACCCTCTTGCTCAGTGAACAGAGGAGAATAATGTGGAAAAGAAATCATTCAATTTCATCAAGTATTTTATTTTTTATAATTTATTTACTCCCCGCATACTTTTAATTCTCCATGCATGTATACAATTCACCATGACATGAGACCATAGGGCTTTTGAAGCCTCTGAATTTGGGAACATTCCCTGAATTTTCCAAAGTCAGAGGCCATCCCTATGAAAAGTTATTGATTTTTCAAATTCAGGTTACTTTTTTGAGTATTTTAATTCTAATAAATAGCATGTTGTGAAATAAATTCTAGGAAAATTTGGTGATGTTCCTTATGACCAGAGAACCCTAGGAAAAATAGGTTTTGAGTCAATTCATTTAAAACAACCCTAATTGGCTTAAACACCCAAAATGGACCTCTAATTAATTAGAGCTAACCATACATTAAATTGACTTGAAATAAATTCTCCACTGACCTTTAAGATCAGAGGAACCCACCATAAAAATTTAAGGTCAATTGGACTTGGTTAGCCCCACTAATTGGGTTGATTAAGCCATTTAGTCATTTTAAACTTTAAAAATTCATAACTTTCAAAATACTTTTTAAAAATTCACCAAATTGGTTTTGGAGCCTCTCTGATATCAGGGGAATTTAAGAAAATTAAAATTTCAATTTTCTAAAAAAGTTGATTTTTAATAATATTTTAATATTTTTAATAATTAAAAAATAATAAAAATCACAAAAATAATAAAATTCACCAAAATGTCACATTTAAATTTTAATCACTTAGGAACAAACCCCATATTTTTCTTCGGTCTATTTAGTGAGATATTAAATTTTAAAGCTCTAGGGTAATTTTAAAATTAAAAAAAATGTATTTTCTAGCATTCTCACTAAAATAATTATAATAAATCATAGAAAAATCAGAAAATTGCAAAATTTGATTCTCTGATTTCCTTGATATCAGAGAGATTTTTGAAAAATATAAAATTCATTTTTCAACATTTATTTTATTTTTAAATTAATTAACACTCCAAAACTTAAAATAATTATAATAAAAATAATATAATTCCAAAAATCACCAAAATTGGTTGAAGTGGTCCTCTGTCATTAGGAATGTCCCCTAATTTTCTTAAGGACAGAAACTTTCCCTTGGTCATGTTATTAAATTTTTCTTGAAAATCTCTATTTTCTACCAAAAATAATTATATAAATAAATTAAATACAGAAAAATCACATTTTCTCCTCTCATGTCTTTATTGACATATGAGTGAAGTCACATAAAAATTTTAAGTTCATTTGAGTTCAATTTAGTGAGTTATGAAATTATTAAGCTTAAAGGGCAAAATGGTAATTAAAATCTTAATCCTTAATTAAAACTTTAGGTTTAATAAAAAATTAACAAATAAAATATTTGATCCTAATTTGATTTGGATGATTGAAATTTAAATAATTAAAGGGTAGAAACCCATTAAACAATTTAAAATGATTAAACCTTAATTAAATAATTGATTAAATTTGGAAGAATAATAAAATTGGAATTATTAAAATAGGGATATTATTAGGAAGATATTTATTCTTTAATTTAAAAATCCCTAAATTAATTATCTCATTAATATTCAATTCTTAATTAAAATGATAACTCAAATTCAAAATATTAAAAGACTTAATCATTAAACTAAAATTAAATTATTAAACTCTTTCAAAATTTCAATTAAAATTAAAAATAAAATTAAATTAAAATTAAATTAAATTAAATAAATTAAATTGGATTAAATTAAATTAAATTAAGATTAAAAATTAAATTAAATTAAATTAAAGATTAAATTAAATTAAATTGAACAAACAAATTAAATTAAATTAAATGAATTAAATTAAATTAAATAAACAAATTAAATTAAATTAAATCAAATTAAATTAAATTGAATTAAATTAAACAAATTAAATTAAATTAAATTAAATTAAATAAAATAAAATAAAATAAAATAAAATTAAATTAAATTAAATAAACAAATTAAATTAAATTAAAATTAAATCAAATCAAATTAATTTAATGTAACATCAAATCAAACTAAATTAAGTTAAACCAAATTAAATTGAATTAAATTAAATTAAAACTCAATTAAATCAAACTAAATTAAATTAAGTTGAATTAAATAACATCACCTAAAACAGAAAGAAATTAAATATAAAGCAACTTGAACACTATTCCAAATTTAAACCCATTAACTTAAATCAAACCATTTCAACACCAATTTACCCTCAAAAGCTTTAGTTATCATAACTCCTACAACGTAATATCAAATGAAATGTTACTTCACCTATAGGATATTCAAATGTCCTAGTTCACTGAGCAAGTTAACAAAACTTGAATCCCAAGACGATTAATTCATTTATATAATTAAATTCATTTGGACTTAAAACAATCCTAGAAATATTGAAAAGATGTTTAAGATTATTCCTAAGCACTTCCTCAATATGATAGGATGTTTATAAGAACAATTGAATTTAATTGTTCTTTGATGAAGAAAATCGTCTTCAAACAAAAACACAAAGAACCTAGACGTCATAGGAAATGACTAGCTATAGGATTAGGAATTTGGTAGAAAACCATAACCCTTACCTTAGCTTTACCTAGGAACTTGCTTAAATATTCTAATTGTGTTTTAAGTGCACTGGGATGACTGGAAGACCCTCCATGTACGCTTTTTATTTTATTGCAATCTACTTTCTTGCAATTTACATTATTGCAATTTATTTAATCGTATCGCACTTACTTTTCTTGCATGATAAACAACCGTTGCATGAAAACCCACACCTTTAGGATAGACTCTAAACCGAAACCAAAACTAAGTTAAAAGTCATCGCAAGATAAAATTCACCGCCACAACATTTTAAAATATAAAACAACTCAAAATTTAATCACAAACGAACACAAAACTACAATTACAACTAAATTAAAACGTCCCGTTGGATGATCGGGAATACCTCGGATGATGTAACCTACGTGTTGCTAACGGGATTTCCCACGGTCTAAATGAAAGTGTGGAACTCATTCAGTTGAGTTTAGCAAATTCATTCGGACTAAGTGAATCCGATAAAAATAATGATGCCGAAGGATGGAACCGCGGATCTTAACCGGTGTCGTTATAATCAACTTTAAGATTTGTTTTAATTAAAATATTGAAAACACTTGGAAATTAAGATTATCTCTAAACCAAAACACTTTTCTCATCCCCCGATTTATGATTTCTAAAACTAAACCTCTCGCAACAACAAGGAGCTCGGAGCATGGTGGGCAAGCACGACCATCGTCACCAAAGAAACTCGAGTCTACTTCAAAGAAAGCTTTCTTAGAATTAAATAACCAAGCCATAGGACTTCGAGGTAGTTTGCCTAGTGCAACATAAATCCTCAACTCTTCGTTAGGCATTTGCATTGCAAATTAAGCCCTAACCGGTTTTAGGATTCCGAGGTAGTCGTCCGATACGACATAAGCCCTCACATCTTCGAGGCTATTTGTCTGCTTGTGACATACAAATATAAGTCCAAATTAATTAAAATTGGCAAGATCAAAACATCAAATAAATATTAGGACTTTTCCTAAACTCAAGCCAAACAATAGGATAGTCGGGAAATTACCGAAGTTCGCTTCGAATATGTGGTTTCTCCTACTTTTCTTCCTTTGGATTCTCAAAACAAAATGTTCCAAATTTGATCCATTCCCTATTGAAATTCCAAACTTCAATCCTTTCGAGAACTTAAACTTCGAAATTCTCGAGAGCAGAATTATCGATTATTATCGAGAGTTTTCTTAGGTGATTCCCGTCACTTAAGATGTAATTAACTATATGGGCTTGCCCTTATAAGGAATTTTAAAGAACCTGAGTAATATAAACCCTGTTTAATGCTTTCATATTAAGCAGGGGAATTTGTCGGCACATAAAATTGGTTCGCAGACCAAACGGATGTCACAAATCTTTTAGTTTATTTAATCGAGCCTCACCATCAAGCAGTGTGTCTATTCTTCAGGATAGATACACGGTTTGTGGTGCGGTTCTCGTTTATATAAACTATTTGGGACGTGAGATCGGTTTAATCTCATATCTCAAAACCTTCAAATTTAAAATTATTTTCAAAATCAAACACCACTTTTCAAATTATTTATTTAAATTAAATTAAAATTCGCCGACAGCTTCTGTTAGGCGACTCCCTTTTAAATAAAACACAACCTAAAAAAAATAATGCCGACAAATTTCTGGCGACTCCGCTGGGGAATAATTCCTCTCTCCATTATAATCAAATAATTCTGCTTTCAAAAATCGGTAGTGCATCCATGTCCTTAGTGGATCAAACTACCCTTCTTTCCGTTGGAATACTATGTTCATTTCTACCTTGAATAAGTATAGCCAACATTCTCTCGGATTTAGGAGCCACCGTTTAGACACCCCTAAACGAGAGGTTCCGAGATCCTTTTACCTCATTTTTGAGGTGGGGTGGACCCCCAATAGGTGTTAGTTTAGGAATGATCCTTCGAGTCGAGAAGTCTTGCTTAAGACTTTCTTTTCCTTTCCAACTCCAAATCGGATTCCTTACCTTCTCTACACCTTTGAACATTCCGTTCTAAATAAACAAACTCTCTAATAAGTGATTCCTCTAACAAATGATTCCTTCTTATAAATACATGAACAAGAATGAGTTCGGACTCTTTTCAATTCCTTTCTTTTCGTTCTAAAGAAAAGAAGCATAACTTGGGATTGACAACCAGAATCTACCCCGCGAAATGGAAGCCCCGAAGCCGATTTTCTCCTTCACCAATGGACTGGACTTCGCCGTCTATAAGGATGAGTCGCCCGACAATGGGATCATCCGATTCGGACAAGGATTTGAAAACACGAATGTCAAGGTCACCGACGTCTCCTCTTCGCACCGACGAACAAGGTATCCGAAGCCGAGGAGCCGCCGCTCGAGTTCAACCTTAGGTCGACCCAAGAGTTTCCTCCCTTGCAAAGGATCCCGACTAGGAGGAGTACTGCCGTCCGTAGGAGGACTGTTCTTACTACCCCCACCGGTCTAGTTGTTTCTGCACCTACCCCGACTTCTGCCAAATCAAAGGGGAAAGAAATCCGAACTATGGTAAACTCCGTTACCGTGGAGGGTACAGATCTTCCCGTAAGACCTTCTCGTTTTCGAAATCGGGTCCAGCTTCAAAGATTCCGTCACCGACAAGGACCCAAAGAAGAAGCAAAAGTAGAAGGATCGCCGCAGAAGCCGTAGCCGCCGAAATTGCTTTCCCGGAGGAAATCCCGTAACCGCCCGAATATACACCGCCGTCCGAATATACACCGCTACCGTAATATACACCGCCGCCCGACTACATACCACTTTTGGGAGGAAGCGAGTTCCATCCCCTCTCCACCGCAGAGGATGAGGAGAATGTTCGCAAGATTGCCGCCACATTACCTCACCCGCATATTACAACGATAGCCGCAAGAAAAGGACTAGAACTACGCCGTTTGCTCGACCGCAAACTTTGGTAGAAAAGTTAGCAAAGAAGGAAAACTCGCCCCATATCGGAGATTCTACGAAGGATGGGGCGGGTGCCGCCAAATCCCGTCTTGGGCCCCGAGTAGAGCCCGCCGTCATGACGTAAAAGCCAAGTAAAAGAATGAAGGCTAGTCCGCCCGTCGTAGTCTCGTGATTACAGGATAGGGAGGATACCACCTTCCGAAGATTTGGCCGACGGACCATCCGGTCCTAGACCTTCCGCCGCTAGAAGGATGGTATGGCGTCCCACTACCGGGCGCTTAAGATCGAAACAAGCAGCCCCGAGAAAGAAAGTCTCGCCAGAGGCCGGAATCGAAGAAAGTGCTACCGCGATAAAGGGGACTCGTGAAAAGGGGACCCGTCAGCTATCACACGACAATCGCAAAGACACACAGAAAGCCCCGCTGGAAGATGCCATGGAAAAGTTGAGAACCGATATCTGACGGTTGGCAAAAGAAAGAGAGGAAAAGTTCGGAGATGAGATTGATTCATCGGAATTCATGGACGACGAATATGCGGAAATCAACATGGTCGAGACACGAGCTTCATCGCCTTCGCAAGGTGCTCCTCGCAACTGCAGAAGAGAGGAGCCGTAACCGATGAGAAGACAGACTTCAGGAAAAGACGACACGATCACTCAAATGGCGAAGAGGATGGAAGAGATGGCCGTAGCTCCGGCCACTCTACGCAGTCAAGTACAACCACAAAGAGAGACACCCCCGCAGGTCATTCACATTGTAGACGGAGGAAAAGAGATTACATCCGTCAACGGGGATGATCAACCGAAAAAGGATACAACACAAAGTATGATCCCCGAAAAGGATATCAAGAACTTAGTGGAACAAAGCAAGTGCGAGAAGCCTTAGCACAATCGAAGAACGGGACATCTATTCGGACGGGTAGACCTTACCCGAAGAATTCGACGCCGTCCAATACCCGAAAGGCTTCGTACCACCTCTCGTTCAAGACCTTCGACGGAACCGGAACCCCGACAAGCATGTTGCACACTTTCGTGCCGCTTGTTGCAATGCCGGCGGAAGCGATGCATTGCTCTTCCGACGATTCATCGCCAGTCCGTCGTGAATCGCCTTCGACTGGTATGCAGAATTACCAAACGGTTCGGTGAAGACGTTCTCAGAACTAGAGAACCTCTTCATCAAGCGATTCGCCGGAGCTCAGCACCACATCACTATAGGTGATTTAGTGGTGGAGAAACAAAAGCCGAATGAAACTTTGGTGGATTACATACTCCGATGGAGGAACTTAAGCATGAAATGTGAACCACAACTACAAGAACAACATGCAGTCGGCATTTTACTTAAAAACATTCACGGCCCGATAGCACTTCTCCTCAAAGGATTCACTATTAAGACTTTCGAGAAGTTGTTAAGCAAGGCCGAAAGCTTGCAAGAAGAGGCGAAGCAATTAAGTTTCGCCGACAAGACGGACAAGCAGAAGCCGGTGAAGACCTTCGAAAAGAAATCCGGGATCGTTGCAGCAGTTGACAAAGGCAAGCAACCAATGCAAATACCACCAGAACGGCCGCAGCAACCACAACAGAATTACCAGCAACCCCGGTCCAGCTATCAGTCGTCTCCGTAGTATGAACAACCGTCTCGTCCGCAACGTACGTTAAGGGAGCTTCTGAGCAGAGAATATCCGTTCAAAAATGAAGCAGTACCGAAAATGTTCCGTAGTCTGATGAAGACTCCAGATTTCCACGCTGAGAGCCTAAAAGACCAGAAGAAGTCAACAAGAAAGGTGATCCCAACTTTTGCCCCTACCACCGAATGCTTGGGCACAAGATAGAAGATTGCATTACCTTTAAAAGTTGGCTCAACGACAACCTTCGGAAAGGGAATATAACAATCCCGAAGGAGTACATGAAGGAACCCCAGAAAGGAGGTTCCGTCAATGTTATCTCAACCGATCCCGTCATTCCGATAGATCCCTATGCAACTGACGATGGATGGACTACCGCCCGGACAATGTCTTCGAAGAAGATTTTAGACAACGATCCGAACCGCCTCGGTGCGAGCTTCAATTCGTAGTTCGAGACCCGTTAAGCCGGTACTATCACTTGCGATAGAAGAACCACCTCAACAGGAGACGATCGAAGAGAAGAAGAAGATCGACGAAGAAGAGAGGACCGAGACGCCCGAGGCTAGACTAGGGGCCGCTTATCCTAGGATAGTTGTTTCCGATTCGGGGAGAAATCCCTCGAACCTCTGATTTTGTATGATTATCTGCTCACTTCGGTGGGATCATATAATGATAAGGGTGATGGCGTTGGCTACGTTTTGACTGTTTCTAACGATTACGTAACTAGCGACAATCCGGACATCAATTTCGACATCAACGACAATTCTCAAATCATACACAATCTTGACGATCAAAATAACGAAGAAGACATCCATCAAGGAGGCTACGAGAGCTCAACAAGCAACTAATTTATCTGCGAGTTTCGAGGAGCTCCAAATACAATGAGAGTTAGAGCCTTCGCATTTTGAAGATAATCCGAAGAGCCCGTCATTCCGATTCAGGAGGAGACACCGACAAGTTCAACACTAGATTCGGAAGAAATTACGAAGTCAACTTAAGAAGTGGAAAAGTTCTACCTCCAAGAATGGGTCCAAAAGACAAAGGAAAGAGGTGGTTGTTCAAGAAGAACCAACCCCAGCAGAAGAAATACCCATTCGAGAAGAAGCCGAGACGCATGAAAATAAAGTGGACTACAACGTACTAGCCCATCTTAGGAAACTACCGGCCAAACTGAGCATTTACGATGCTCTCGTCTTATCAAAGGAGATGAGAGAAGCTCTGATCAAAGCCTTACTTGATCCAGAAATTTGCTTAGCTCAAATGGCCGGAGATTCCTTAGATGAGGTTTGCTCGTTAAAGGAACAGCGAGGTGTTACCTTCACGGACAATGACCTCCTACTGGGGACAAGCAGACCACAACCGACCGTTGTACATTTCGCTTACAATCGGGAAGTTTACGCTCTCCGCAGTATTGGTGGATCCAGGAGCATCAATCAATATAATGAGTCTTCGAACACTAAGATACTTGGAAATCGATGCTCGCGAGCTCGAAGCGTACAAAATGTTATTAAGAGGATTCAACCGTAAAGGAGAAAGAGCCCTTGGATCAATAACGCTATCGATGAAGACCGGTGACTTAGCAAAGACAACCGCAAAGTTTCACATAATTGATTCGAAACATCGTTCAACGCTCTACCTGGGCCGACCATGGATACATGAAAACAGGATGGTACCATCATCTCTACATCGTTGCATTAAATACTACGATGGAGGGGAACAAGTGCATCAAAGGTGACTTACGACCATTCTCCGTACATGAAATTGGAATCCATGAAGATGCAGCTTATTATGCACCTCCGAAGAGAACAATCTTCTCCGTAGATACCATAACAAATGAAGCAAAGAAAGTTCGGGACAACGAAGAACTCCGAAGTTCTAGTCCAACAGCTCACTCACCACTCCCTTCCGGCGAGATGGTGAAGGTTTCTCCACAACTCGCATCCGAGGTCGAGGCCGGGGACGAGGCCGTGGTAGAGACGTTAGGACAGCTGGACGGAGGAAACCAGCCATCAATGTTGATTGGGAAGATAGTTCCGAAGAAGAAAAAGAAATCAAACAAGAAGCAGCGATAATAAGTCGAAGAAGCCGAATTCAAGATCTCTCTCGAAGATGAGAAGAACGAAGAATACAAATCGATGTACGAAAAGATTAACCACTACGTACATACTATGACACTAACCCCGATCCATTCTAACAAGATCGAGGGTATGGTGGTCAAAGAGGTACGTAACGACGGTGCAAGGCCAATCAAATTCTACCGTGGTGCTTCTTCCTCCAAAACTGAAAATCATGTACAATTCGAAGATGTCACTTCATCAGAATTAGTGGAATTACCTTTTGAGTGGTACTCTCCCTGTGTTCAAAATTTAATTCAACGTGGTTTCTTACCTCGACAATGGACAAAAGGCCAATCACAACATTTTGAAAAATTATGGAATAACTCCGGTCGTCCTCCCAATTCAAAGTATGGACTCGGATTCGGCACAGTAGGATCAGTCGACGATACTGAATTTTGCTTGGTTGTCACTTGCAAGTCCAATGAAAACCGCATGGAAACTACGGACGAACTCGAAGATTTACAAATCGGAGACGCTCCACCGTAATTCGAAGAAGAAATTAAATCTACAATAGATGAGTTAACGGAAGTTAACTTAGGTACTAGCGAAGAGCCTAGACCTACCTTTGTTAGCTCCTTACTCAATAAAGAAGACTCCGAAGAAATAATCAAATTATTAATGGAATTTAAAGACTCGTTTTGCTTGGAACTATGACGAGATGCCGGGATTAGCTCCGCAGGTTGCAGTCCATAAGCTAGGAGTGGATCCTACTTCGTCCCAGCCGGACAAGGTCCCGAAGAATGCGTCTAGAAATCGAACAACAAGTCATAGCCGAAGTTAAAAAGCTAATAGACGCTAAATTTGTCCGTGAAGAACAATACCCGACTTGGTTAGCCAATGTGGTGCCGATCGAAAGAAGAATGGTCGTATCGAATTTGTGTGGACTTCGCAGATTTGAACAAGGCATGTCCAAAGGATGAATTCCCTCTACCGATCCCGGAACCGATGATCGACATCGCTTCGACACATGAAATATTCTCGTTCATAGATGGATCTTCGTGATACAACCAGATAAAAATGGCTCCGTAAGATGAAAAGCTTACAAGCATTTAGGACGCCGATCGTAGTATTTTGCTACACGAGGATGCCATTCGGACTGAAGAACGCAGGAGCAACCTACCAAAGAGCAATGACAAGAATTTTTGATGATCTCATCCACAATCAAGTCGAATACTACGTGGACGATGTGGTCATCAAAAGCAAAGTAAAGGAAAACCACCTGTATGATTTGAGAATTGTTTTCGAACGATTAAGACAATTTAACCTTAAGATGAATCCCTTAAAATGCGCCTTCGGCGTCACCTCCGGGAAATTCTTAGGATTCGTTGTCCGACATCGTGGAATTGAAATCGACCCGGAAAAGATTAAAGCTATCTTAGAAATGCCGCCTCCCAAAACCTTAAAACAACTACGATCTTTTCAAGGGAAGTTGGCATATCTTCGACGCTTTATCTCAAACCCGTCGAGTAGGTGTCAGCCTTTCTCGGCACTAGTTAAAAAGGATGCCAAATTTATTTGGGAAGAGAAATGCCGTAAAGCCTTCGAGGACATTAAACAATATTTAATGACACCTCCCGTCTTAGCAGCCCTGAGTCTCGTGTAGACCGCCGATACTTTATACCGCGGCTTTAGACGACTCTCTCGGAGCCCCGTTAGCCTGTGTCAATGATGAGGGTAAAGAAAATGCTCTTTACTACTTAAGCCGTCGTTTACTTCCGACGGAAGTAAGGTATCCCGCAATTGAAAAGCATTGTTTGGCCCTGATCTTCGCCACTCAAAAGCTCAGACACTACATGCTTTCTCATAGGGTCAACCTGATCTCGAAGTTTAATCCATTGCAATACTTGATGACTCGTCCAACACTTTCTGGCAGACTTCCTCGTAGCACACCCTTTGCCAGCAGAATCTCCTCTCAATGATGATTTGCCAGATGAACAAATAATGAATTTAGAAGACCCTGATGATCGACGTTGGGAATTATATTTCGACGGAGCATCTTCAGCACACAAAGACGAAGAATCACAAGTGATAGTGCCCGGTAAGGCAAGAATCGGGCTAATCTTTGTAACACCGGAGCGGGGGATGTTAAGATACTCCTACCACTTGACGTAACCGTGTACAAACAACGAAGCAGAATACGAAGCCCTCATAACGGGATCGGAATTAACTATTCAAATGGGGATACCGTACATCAACATCTACGGGGATTCACAGTTAATCATTCAACAGATCGCCGGACAGTACAGAATTTTAAAGCCAAGACTTGAGCAATACTTCCAGTATGCCATACAGTTGTTGGAACAGATTCTAAATGTGACGATCTACAAAATTCCCAGAAAAGAAAATGCCGTAGCAGATGCGTTAGCTTACCTCGCAAAAGAATTTGCCTGTTTGCAAGATGAGTCAGTGGAAGTGTCAGTTCACGGACGTCAGGTCCTATCACAGCTCGACATAGTACACAATACATAAATCGAAAAGGAAAAAGAATCGACTGCAGTAGTGACGTAAAACACGTAAGATTGGCGACGACCATCGATGAACTACCCGCAAACAGGAAAGCTACCGGACGATAGGTCGCTAGCCCATCATATCAAGAAAAGAACTCTGTCTTACGCATTAATAAACAACACATTGTACAGAAGGTCTTTTGATCAAATGTGGCTAAGGTGCCTAAGCGGGTCCGAGGCCCGTGAAATTGTTAAGGAGGTGCATTCAGGACTCTGTGGCGCTCACCAGACGGGTCCGAAGATGAAAATGAAAATTAAAAGATTAGGGTACTACCGGCCCTCGATGATGACCGACCGCATGAAAATCGCCAAGAGCCGTCACCAATGCCAAGTGCATGGAGTGGTTCTACACCAACCTCCAAATGTGCTACATCCGACAATTGCGTCGTGGCCATTTGAATGTTGGGGCACGTATATAGTGGGTCCGATAGAACCACCATCTTCAAAAGGACATCGCTTCATTCTTGCGGCTACGATTACTTTTCCAAGTGGGCGAGGTAGTTCCACTTAGAGAAGTGAAAGCACACCACGTGCTACGCTTTTCAAGAACCAAGTTGTCTACCGTTTCGGAGTGCCACGCAGATCGTCTCGTATAATGGGTCAGCATTCGAAGCACACAAATCAACAATTTTGTCGGGAGACACGGAATCGACCGGCGATACTCAACAATTTACTACCCAAGAGCAAACGGCCTCGCCGAGGCTTTTAATAAAACTCTCGTTCAAATCTTAAAGAAAACCTTGGACGATAATAAGAGAAATTGGCACGAGAAATTGTTAGAAGCCTTATGGGCCTACCGGACAACCTTCGTAACTCCTACTCAAGCTACACCTTACGCTCCGGTGTATGGGTCCGAGGCAAGTGTTACCTTTAGAGGTTCAGCTTCCTTCACTCGAACTGCAGCTTGCGATCAAGATCACGACGAAGAAAACGCCAAATTACGGCTAGAAGAATTAGAAAGCCCGGAAGGAAAAAGACTTGCAGTCGCAACGAGAATTTAGAACTATACCAAGCTAAGATGGTTCAAGCCCATGACAAACCGGGTCCGCCCAAGAACCTTCAAAGTTGGTGACTTAGTTCTCGTTCTCAAGAGACCTATCCTCGCACACCGCAAGATAGGAGGAAAATTTGAACCCACTTGGGAAGGACCGTTTGTGGTTGAAGCAAGATACTCGGGAGGTTCCTACCGGCTAGTGAATTGCCGGGAGAACGACATATGCTTCCGATCAACGGACGATACTTGAAAAAGTATTACGCTACCTGATGTTTCGAAGGAATGAATTCTTCATCCCTAAGAAACACGGGTGAAGTAATTACTTATGATTGGGTCCGAACCCAAAAAATAATAAAATGTGCTAAAATAAATAAAATCGTGATAATAAAGTTTTCCTTGTTTTCTTTTCCAAATCAAAATCTCTTCCCTGATCTTATTCTACTTCATTCCTGTTAAATTCAAAAATACAAAAAATAATATAATAAAAAAAATGTCTTTAATAAACATTTTCTTAATGTTCTTGTTCTTAATACAGCCCCTGATCCTTTTCCTTGTCTTTTCGCAGGGAAATGTCGAACGGGCGGTTGGTCCTGAACTTTAAGAATGGCGTAAGCCTTGCACTCGATGAAAAGAGGGTGAAAGATGGAGCGATAATCGAGATTGACTCGGATTTCGCACCAGCAGCCCTACGATACGAGGAAAGTGACTCGGGTCCCGGCTGACCGAGAAGAACCGCCCGTGCGTACAATGATGAAAGTGGGTGGCCCAAGCCACCAATCCAAGCAAGAAGAAAAGAAAGGCAAATACCGAAGAAGACAAGAAAATGAAATCCGTAGTCGCTACGGCAGAGGGCGAGCTTGTCGGCCGCCGCGCCCACGTAGATTCAAGAAGTGCGGAGAGCTACTCTCACAAGAACGCAACGAAGAAATAAGAATCGCCGTATCCGTAAGATGTTAACAAAACTAGCCGCGGACCAGCACGACGAGACAGTTGCTAATGCCAGTACATACACTTCAAGGACACCGGTTCACCAGGAACTCGAAGAAAGGAGGCCACCTCCTAGGATACCGTAAAGAACCAGGGAAATCTCGAGAAGATCGAAGAAAGAAGTCTACCACGCCACCGGATAGAACCACCGCAATGCATGACCTTGTTGCGAAGCAACCCCGGGGATGTCCCGACAGCATCATCCCTGAGGAGCCGAGGTATGCAGGAGAACGTGAAGGGATTGAACCATATATCCCACAATATGTCACAAGGCCTCGCCATCTGCAGATCATTTCGGAATACGAGCTGGAGAGAATGCAGAATGTTGAAAAGAAAACCTTTGAATACTTCGAGAGAATTAGAGGCAGAAGAATCAATATACTAGAAGGCCTCGAGCTACATACGGATGTATTCTCGTAGTATGAACAACAAGAAATCGTGGATTGTATCCGGGATTTGAAAAGAATGGGCCGAGCAGGCCGCCTAAGGGAAAACACATACTCGAACCCCGGAGATGGATGCCAGTGGAAGGGAAGAATCACGATACAATGCGGATGTCGCTACAACTTTGTCGAAGACAGGAAGGGAAACCCACCGGAATACTCCGTCATGGGCAAGTGGATCCGATGCCATTAGTCATCAAGAGAATGGTAAAGAGATTGATAACATGGAGGGTACCGCCAGCAGATTGCATACCCAATAGCCGCATTATCAACATCTACAAACGAGGTGACCGCATACCCCCACACATAGATCACCACGACTTTGTCGACCCTTCCGCACGGTCTCTTTCCCGAACGAGTGTAACATCATGTTCGGATCCGACCTCCGGATAGCGAGGCCCGGTGAGTTCCGAGGGCCGGTGAAGATACCTTTACCGGTAGGTTCCGTCATGATACTAAAGGGCAACGGAGCGGATATCGCTAAGCATTGCATACCAGGAGTACCAATGAAGCGGATCTCGGCTACTTTCGAAGGATGGATGACAAAGAAGACACCTTACCATTTCCAGCCAGCACCGGAGCTAGAGAACCTCCGGCCTTACGAGCCGTGAGTTACATGGGAAATATCACACCTCCAACGTACATCCAAGCAGGCATCCTTGCCAAGGATGGCTTGGAAGGTGATGTTATTAACCATGTACCCCACTATTCGTACATGGATTTTTGACGGATGCTTCTTCGATGGATCAACAAAGATCATACACGATCCGTTTTGAGTCTACATGGATTGTATGAGAAGTATTCCAGATCGAGTTGCATGATGTATCTTCAACATGATTGGAATGAAAGTGACCATGTCACATTTTTGGCCTTCACCTCTTTTGTGCAAATTGACTGGGAAACGCCATTAAAGTTAAATGAACTTTGAATGAAGAACAGAAAAGAAAAAAAAAAGAAGAATAAAAGAAAACTTTCCTAAAAAAAAATCTAAAAATGACGAATACCAAATTCACATGAACATTAAATAAACGATAAAATAAAATTTGAATAATTAAAAGATAAACAAAATCAACATAAGTGTTAAATCAAATTTCAAATTCAATCTTTCCAAATTCCAAATCAAATTTCAATCTTTCCAAATTTCAAATCAAATTCTCAATCAAATCTCAAATCAAATCTCAAATCAAATTCTCAATCAAATTTCAAATCCAATCTCGATCAAATTTCAAATTCAACCTTCCAAATTTCAAATAAAATCTTAAATCAAATCTCAATCGAGTTCAAACTCATCCTTCCAAATTTCAGATTCAATCTTTCCAGATTCCAAATCAAATCTCGATCAAATTTCAAATTTGATCTTCCAAATTTCAAATCAAATTTCAAATCAAATTCAAATTCAATTTCTTCCCGATCTCGAATCAAATATCAATCAAATTCAAATCAAACTTTTGGGTCGACGATTTTACATCCAAGACTGCACTGCTTTAGGATTCTTTCCCTATTGCACTGAAATACATCAAATTCAAACTTTTGGGTCGAGGATTTTACATCCAAGACCGCACTGCTTTAGGATTCTTTCCTTATTGCACCGAAATACATCAAATTCAAACTTTTGGGTCGAGGATTTTACATCCAAGATCGCATCGCTTTAGGATTCTTTCCCTATTGCACCGAAATACATCAAAATCAAACTTTTGGGTCGAGGATTTTACATCCAAGACTCGCACCGCTTTAGGATTCATTCCCTATTGCACCGAAATACATCAAATTCAAACTTTTGGGTCGAAGATTTTACATCCAAGACCGCACTCGCTTTAGGATTCTTTCCCTATTGCACCGAAATACATCAAAATCAAACTTTTGGGTCGAGGATTTTACATCCAAGACCGCACCGCTTTAGGATTCTTTCCCTATTGCACCGAAATACATCAAAATCAAACTTTTGGGTCGAGGATTTTACATCCAAGACCGCATCGCTTTAGGATTCTTTCCTTATTGCACCGAAATACATCAAATTCAAACTTTTGGGTCGAGGATTTTACATCCAAGACCGCACCGCTTTAGGATTCTTTCCCTATCGCACCGAAATACATCAAATTCAAACTTTTGGGTCGAGGATTTTACATCCAAGACCGCACTCGCTTTAGGATTCTTTCTCTATCGCACCGAAATACATCAAAATCAAACTTTTGGGTCAAGGATTTTACATCCAAGACCGCACCGCTTTAGGATTCTTTCCCTATTGCACCGAAATACATCAAATTCAAACTTTTGGGTCAAGGATTTTACATCCAAGACTGCACTTCTTTAGGATTCTTCCCTATCGCACCGAAATACATCGAATTCAAATTTTTGGGTCGAGGATTTTACATCCAAGACTCGCATCGCTTTAGGATTCTTTCCCTATTGCACCGAAATACGTCAAATTCAAATTTTTGGGTCGAGGATTTTACATCCAAGATCGCACTGCTTTAGGATTCTTTCCCTATTGCACTGAAATACATCAAATTCAAACTTTTGGGTAGAGGATTTTACATCCAAGACTGCACTGCTTTAGGATTTTTTCCCTATTGCACTGAAATACATCAAATTCAAACTTTTGGGTCGAGGATTTTACATCCAAGACTGCACTGCTTTAGGATTCTTTCCCTATTGCACTGAAATACATCAAATTCAAACTTTTGGGTCGAGGATTTTACAACCGAGACTGCATTGCTTTAGGATTCTTTCCCTATCGCAATGAAATACATCAAATACAAACTTTTGGAGTTGAGGATTTTACATTCGAGACTGCATTGCTTCAGGATCATTTCCCTATCGCAATGAAATACATCAAAATCAAACTTTTTGGGTCGAGGATTTTACATCCAAGACTGCACTGCTTTAGGATTCTTTCCCTACAGCAATGAAATACATCAAAATCAAACTCTTGAGGTTAAGGATTTTACATCCAATACCACATTGCTCTGAGATCTCTCCTCATTGCAATGATTCAATCTGATCAATTCAATTTTCTTTCGAGGTTGAAGATGTTACATCTAAAACCTCAGAATTCCAATTTTCATTTCAAATCAAAGCCCTTCAAATTAATTTTAACCAAACTTCAATCTAAATTAAAACTCCAAATTGAAATCTAAACTCACACATCAAAACTTAAATTGAAACAAAAAAAAATCTAAATTGAAATTCCCCGCATCATGTGATTTGGAAGTCACCTCCTTTTCCTTTCCCCAGCGAGAGTTCAGGAATCTCCGGTTTCAGAGATATACTTGCTACTCCCCAACGGAAACTCTTCTACTTCGTCCTAAGTTCGTCACTTGGACATCTGTGTTGGTTTTGTTGATCGCTTCGGTCAACGCCAATACGCGCGGTGTGCTCCGTCAACTCACCACACCTATCGGGAGTCCATTTGTTGACCTCATTTTTGATGAGGTCTTCTCTTCTTCTCTTTAGTACTTAGGATCTAGCCTTAGGCTTTTCCTTTGACTATCTTAGAGGACTAGAATTGGGACCCACCTTTTAGAAAATCAAACCACTTCTTAACTCCCTTCAAACTCCACAAACTTGACTATAGACCCCTAATCACCTAGAGGGTTGAAATCAAATGAGGAAGTTTAAGGACGAGTTCCTATAGGACTCTTTGGCCTTAGGACTGCCCTCGGGTGGCCCGGTCCAGTGAAGGGGCTGACTTACACACACACTACACTTATACACTACACTTTCACACACCTCCTAAAACCACACCCATACCTAACTTGACCTCCTGACTCATGTAGGTGATTCACATGGATGGTCCTTAACCCCTAAGCCCTTGGCTAAGAGGGTTACGAACAACATAGTGAATGCCTCAAATGAGTCCCTTCATGGCTCATGTGGGCTCAACCAAAATGACTTCTCTCCACTCAAATTCACCCAATCTTCAATTTCCCAAATTTTCGATTTTTGACTCCCGGGACCCTACACCCGCCTAGCCTACCCAAAACCC
This sequence comes from Papilionanthe hookeriana x Papilionanthe teres, assembly GCA_022702705.1. Taxonomy (NCBI): domain Eukaryota; kingdom Viridiplantae; phylum Streptophyta; class Magnoliopsida; order Asparagales; family Orchidaceae; genus Papilionanthe; species Papilionanthe hookeriana x Papilionanthe teres. Next base: position 26,741,613 of record CM040425.1, read on the forward strand.
TTGAAATTACCCAAATTTTTCAAAATTTCCTAAATCACCCAAAATTCCTCAAAATTGATCTTAAACATTTCCACATCACTCAAATTGATCATCCATACCCAAAAATACCAAAAATTCCAAGAAAACCTCCCAATACCGTCCAAATACCCAAAATACCCCTCTTGGCCAAAAAATCCAAAAATTCAGAAAATTCCCAGAAAATTCCAGAAAATCCCAAAATATTCCCAATTTCATTTTGTCCAACTACACCATGGGCCAATTTTGTCAATTTACCCCACTTTTGTCAAAACCCCCAATTTGACCCATTTTAACCCAAACTCACCAAATTCAACTCCAATTAACCCCAAATCTTTTCTAAATCTTCCTTAGCATCCCCACAAACAAAACACTAACATGATTTGCCCAACATTTAGACCCAAACCCCACTCAAATTCAACCCAAAGCTAAAAGGCCTAATTTTGACCTAAACCCAAACCTAACCCAAATGAGCCCAAACCCCAAAATCAAAGCCCAACTAAAGTCAAAACCTCTTTGAAACACTCCCATAAACATTTCTCAACATTGATTTTACATCAATTTCAACCCTAGCCCAACATTGGCCCAAGTTAGCCCAATTTGACATATATTGGCCCATTCACCAAAAGAGCCCAAGTTCAACTCAATTCAAACCCAAACCACCTCAAATTCATTTCAAATCACTCATTATACATCCCTAAACCAAAACCAACAATTATTTGGCCCAAACTTCTATAAAATCCCCATCCATAAATTCATTCCTAAACCTAAAGGCTCATCCCCTTAAACCTTTTTAAAAGCCCATCCTTCACCACATCCAAAAGCCCAAAATCCACCCTAAAGCCCACATGACATCTCCATTTGCCATTCACTTAATTAAAGCCATTACCTAAGTCCTAAATTCATCATCAAATAATTCCAAATCAAGTTTCATACAAATTTCCATCAAATTACCAAAAATTCCTAAAATCCATTTTCATGAAATTGACCAAACTTTTTGCCAAGCCAAAGGTGAGCCATGCAAGCCATGGACAAGCCACATGAAGCCATGGAAGGCTTGACATGTGATCAAGCCATTAATGGCAAAAGGAGGGCCCCCTTTCCTAATCCTTCTTAAACCCTTTTTTACCTTAAGCATGTCACACACTAAACCATGCTTAGCCACCTCATCATGGATGGAGACCGCACCATTCTCTCTTGGCTGACCCAAGTGATCTTTTTCAGCCCAAGACCAGGCCTTGGGTTGTGAACCTAGCCCAAAACCATGGGTTGACTCATTTGAACCCAAAATGGTCTTCCCCCATTCCATTTCAATCCAAGCTCTTTACACATGGCAATTGCCAATTGCTTGCACCAAGTCCCGCCACGACCCACCTGAGCTTGAGGGTGACCCATGCCCGGCCGGCCAGCCACCAGAGCCGCCGGAAAACACCATGACCGAGAGCTCACATGTGAGCCCAACTTGGAATTCTCACTTGCACGAGCCGCCCCATCCCCAGGTGGCCATTGGAGCCGTTCTTCTCTTGCCAAGAGCAGCTCGATCCCAAGCCCTAACTCTCCCCAGGAGGCCCTCCACCCTCTCCTATTTAAACACCACCCCTCTCGGCCATGAGAGGTGCCGAAACAAACCTTAAGGAAACTCGCCAAAATTGTTCCGGACTCCTCCCCATACACGAGCACTTGATCCCCAGAGTGAGATCCCCCGCCATTTCTTCTCTCGCGAGCTCAATTTCGCAGTTGAAATTCCACCCAAAACTAGGACACTTCTCCACGGTGAGCCAATTCCCAAATTGATTGGTTCTACACCTTCGCCGGACCGAGGGAAGGTGTCCACCAGTAAAAGCCCCATCTCCGAGCCACCCGATTGCTCCGGCCCTCCAAGCTTTGTGATCCGGCTTGGTCGAAATCCAACCTAGACAATTCACTGGACCGGGAGACTTCATCCGGAGCTTGCTCAGGATCCAATCGAAGGTGCAACAACTCTCGGATCGAAGCCACACTTCTCCGAGCAAAGGTATGAGCTAATTCTTCATCCCGAGCTTCTAGAGATTCTCCATTTCGAATGCTTTAATTTCACTGCATGATCACCGTATAGATGTGTTCGTCTCTTCAAGACGAATCCATAGAGCATAAGAACATGAAAATCCATTGAATATCGAGTGAGATCTTAGGGATTTAGTGTGGACGGCTCTCGGGTGAGGACGCTCGGGGACGATGAACGGATGCCGTCCATTCAATACACACGCGGACGGACGGCTCGAGATGGCGTCGGACCGGAGACGGTACAAGAACCGCGGGGCCCGGAGCGCTGAGTCAGATGGCGGCGTCGAATGGGAGCGCGACGCGTGTGCGTTCGGAGATGCCGAGGATGAGTTGGCGCCGCGTGGATAAATAGAAAATTAGGGTATTTTCTTATTTATTTAATTCCCTAAACTTCAAAAATTCATAACTCGTGTAGGAAAATCGGAAAAATAAAATAAAAATACCCTCTTGCTCAGTGAACAGAGGAGAATAATGTGGAAAAGAAATCATTCAATTTCATCAAGTATTTTATTTTTTATAATTTATTTACTCCCTGCATACTTTTAATTCTCCATGCATGTATACAATTCACCATGACATGAGACCATAGGGCTTTTGAAGCCTCTGAATTTGGGAACATTCCCTGAATTTTCCAAAGTCAGAGGCCATCCCTATGAAAAGTTATTGATTTTTCAAATTCAGAGTTACTTTTTCGAGTATTTTAATTCTAATAAATAGCATGTTGTGAAATAAATTCTAGGAAAATTTGGTGATGTTCCTTATGACCAGAGAACCCTAGGAAAAATAGGTTTTGAGTCAGTTCATTTAAAACAACCCTAATTGGCTTAAACACCCAAAATGGACCTCTAATTAATTAGAGCTAACCATACATTAAATTGACTTGAAATCAATTCTCCACTGACCTTTAGGATCAGAGGAACCCACCATAAAAATTTGAGGTCAATTGGACTTGGTTAGCCCTACTAATTGGGTTGATTAAGCCATTTAGTCATTTTAAACTTTAAAAATTCATAACTTTCAAAATAATTTTTAAAAATTCACTAAATTGGTTTTGGAGCCTCTCTGATATCAGGGGAATTTAAGAAAATTAAAATTTCAATTTTCTAAAAAAGTTGATTTTTAATAATATTTTAATATTTTTAATAATTAAAAAATAATAAAAATCACAAAAATAATAAAATTCACCAAAATGTCACATTTTAAATTTTAATCACTTAGGAACAAACCCCATATTTTTCTTAGATCTATTTAGTGAGATATTAAATTTTAAAGCTCTAGGGTAATTTTAAAATTAAAAAAAATGTATTTTCTAGCATTCTCACTAAAATAATTATATTAAATCATAGAAAAATCAGAAAATTGCAAAATTTGATTCTCTGATTTCCTTGATATTAGAGAGATTTTTGAAAAATATAAAATTCATTTTTCAACATTTATTTTATTTTTAAATTAATTAACACTCCAAAACTTAAAATAATTATAATAAAAATAATATAATTCAAAAAATCACCAAAATTGGTCCAAGTGGTCCTCTGGTCATTAGGAATGTCCCTTAATTTTCTTAAGGACAGAAACTTTCCCTTGGTCATGTTATTAAATTTTCCTTGGAAATCTCTATTTTCTACCAAAAATAATTATATAAATAAATTAAATACAGAAAAATCACATTTTCTCCTCTCATGTCTTTATTGACATATGAGTGAAGTCACATAAAAATTTCAAGTTCATTTAAGTTTAATTTAGTGAGTTATGAAATTATTAAGCTTAAAGGGCAAAATGGTAATTAAAATCTTAATCCTTAATTAAAACTTTAGGTTTAATAAAAAATTAACAAATAAAATATTTGATCCTAATTTGATTTGGATGATTGAAATTTAAATAATTAAAGGGTAGAAACCCATTAAACAATTTAAAATGATTAAACCTTAATTAAATAATTGATTAAATTTGGAAGAATAATAAAATTGGAATTATTAAAATAGGGATATTATTAGGAAGATATTTATTCTTTAATTTAAAAATCCCTAAATTAATTATCTCATTAATATTCAATTCTTAATTAAAATGATAACTCAAATTCAAAATATTAAAAGACTTAATCATTAAACTAAAATTAAATTATTAAACTCTTTTAAAATTTCAATTAAAATTAAAATTAAATTAAATTAAATAAATTAAATTGGATTAAATTAAATTAAATTAAGATTAAAAATTAAATTAAATTAAATTAAAGATTAAATTAAATTAAATTGAACAAACAAATTAAATTAAATTAAATGAATTAAATTAAATTAAATAAACAAATTAAATTAAATTAAATCAAATTAAATTAAATTGAATTAAATTAAACAAATTAAATTAAATTAAATTAAATTAAATAAAATAAAATAAAATTAAATTAAATTAAATTAAATTAAATAAACAAATTAAATTAAATTAAAATTAAATCAAATCAAATTAATTTAATGTAACATCAAATCAAACTAAATTAAGTTAAACCAAATTAAATTGAATTAAATTAAAATAAAACTCAATTAAATCAAACTAAATTAAATTAAGTTGAATTAAATAACATCACCTAAAACAGAAAGAAATTAAATATAAAGCAACTTGAACACTATTCCAAATTTAAACCCATTAACTTAAATCAAACCATTTGAACACCAATTTACCCTCAAAAGCTTTAGTTATCATAACTCCTAAACAGAAAATCAAATGAAATGTTACTTCACCTATAGGATATTCAAATGTCCTAGTTCACTGAGCAAGTTAACAAAACTTGAATCCCCAGACGATTAATTCATTTATATAATTAAATTCATTTGGACTTAAAACAATCCTAGAAATATTGAAAAAATGTTACTTCCTCAATATGATAGGATGTTTATAAGAACAATTGAATTTAATTGTTCTTTGATGAAGAAAATCATCTTCAAACAAAAACACAAAGAACCTAGACGTCATAGGAAATGACTAGCTATATGATTAGGAATTTGGTAGAAAACCATAACCCTTACCTTAGCTTTACCTAGGAACTTGCTTAAATATTCTAATTGTGTTTTAAGTGCAGCTTGGGATGACGGGAAGACCCTCCGTGTACGCTTTTTATTTTATTGCAATTTACTTTCTTGCAATTTACATTATCGCAATTTATTTAACTGCATTGCACTTACTTTTCTTGCATGATAAACAACTGTTGCATGAAAACCCACACCTTTAGGATAGACCCTAAAACTGAAACCAAAACTAAGTTAAAAGTCATCGCAAGATAAAATTCACCGCCACAACATTTTAAAATATAAAACAACTCAAAATTTAATCACAAACAGAACACAAAACTACAATTACAACTAAATTAAAACGTCCTGTTGGATGATCGGGAATACCTCGGATGATGTAACCTACGTGTTGCTAACGGGATTTCCCACGGTCTAAATTAAAGTGTGGAACTCATTCAGTTGAGTTTAGCAAATTCATTTGGACTAAGTGAATCCGATAAAAATAATGATGCCGGAAGGATGGAACCGTGGGATCTTAACCGGTGTCGTTATAATCAACTTTAAGATTTGTTTTAATTAAAATATTGAAAACACTTGGAAATTAAGATTATCTCTAAACCAAAACACTTTTCTCATCCCCTGATTTATGATTTCTAAAACTAAACCTCTGCAACAACAAAGAGCTCGGAGCATGGTGGGCAGCACGACCATCGTCACCAGCAAAACTTGGGTCTACTTCAGCAAAGCTTTCTTAGAATTAAATAACCAAGCCATAGGACTTCGAGGTAGTTTGCCTAGTGCAACATAAATCTTCAACTCTTCGTTAGGCATTTGCATTGCAAATTAAGCCCTAACCGGTTTTAGGATTCTGAGGTAGTCGTCCGATACGACATAAGCCCTCACATCTTCGAGGCTATTTGTCTGATTGTGTCATACAAATATAAGTCCAAATTAATTAAAATTGGCAAGATCAAAACATCAAATAAATATTAGGACTTTTCCTAAACTCAAGCCAAATAATAGGATAGTCGGGAAATTGCCGAAGTTCGCTTCGAATCTGTGGTTTCTCCTACTTTTCTTCCTTTGGATTCTCAAAACAAAATGTTCCAAATTTGATCCATTCCCTATTGAAATTCCAAACTTCAATCCTTTCGAGAACTTAAACTTTGAAATTCTTGAGAGCGATAATTATTGATTATTATCGAGAGTTTTCTTAGGTGATTCCCGTCACTTAAGATGTAATTAACTATGAGGGTTTGCCCTTATAAGGAATTTTAAAGAACCCAGGTAATATAAACCCTGTTTAATGCTTTCATATTAAGCAGGGGAATTTGTCGGCACATAAAATTGGTTCGCAGACCAAACGGATGTCACAAATCTTTTAGTTTATTTAATCGAGCCTTACCATCAAGCAGTGTGTCTATTCTTCAGGATAGATACACGGTTTGTGGTGCGGTGCTCGTTTATATAAACTATTTGGGACGTGAGATCGGTTTAATCTCATATCTCAAAACCTTCAAATTTAAAATTATTTTCAAAATCAAACACTACATTTCAAATTATTTATTTAAATTAAATTAAAATTCGCCGACAGCTTCTGTTAGGCGACCCCCTTTTAAATAAAACACAACCTAAAAAAATAATGCCGACAGGTAGGTGCTTTGAACTTTACCATAAAGTCAGTCAATACATGTGATTTGATATATGGTTGGGTAGGAAGCAAATTTCAAGCTCTCCCACTTCCACCAACCATTTGATTAACCTTCTAGATAATTTTGGCCAATTTTAGAATGACCCTTAGAGGAATTTTCATGTTGAAACTGATGGTTTGTACCTATTAGTATAGACTCAACCTTCATATCAGAGAGAATCTTGCTGACAAAGTAACATGTTATTAGATCAAAGTCCCTTACCATTACAGAGCTTATATTTAAGGTAATATAGTCATGTTACTATACACTATCTCTCCTTGAATAGGCTTTGAAAGGAGGGATGTCGAGGTTATGTATATCTTGAGTTGCTCAGAGGTGGCCTCAAATTTGTTTCTTCACAAAAAAATTGATGATCCGAGCACCACTCGGTACCTTGAAGAATGGTTGTTACTTATAACTAAAACAAGCCAAGAAACAAGACATTGAAACTATGTGACATTTTTATGCATTGCAGCTCCTTATGTTCCTTAGAGGCAATATATCTCTCAGTACCTTGATCTTTTAGAATTCACGTTGATCCTATGATGAGGGACCATGAACCCCAATTTTTTCTAGATGTGACTCTAAAGGTGCATTTAGTTGGGTTGAGGCACATGTTATAATAGTGAAAAGTTAGAAGGGTTCTTCCAAATGAAAGACATGTTGTGATGCATCCAAACTTTTTACCATCATGTCATTTATATACACTTCCATTGTGCACCCATGGAGATCTTTTATACCTTGTTCATGAGGCATTGGTGGGTCAAGGTAGTTTTCTTCAATCTGAATGACATGACTCAGTGATAATATAGAACCTTGTATGTTTCTCAGATTTCATCATTATCTAATTTCATCCAAGAAAATGTGCATTTGATGTATTGATGTAGAGTTAACAAGTTGATCTATGAATGGGAGGGGAAAGTTTCACATCTCACATGTTTTATAGAGGTCATTGTAATATACACATCCTCCAAGCTTTGCCAACTTTCTCAGACATGACAACATTGCCAGCTATGCAGAGTGGTGTACTTCTTATATGAACATAGCTTCTATAACTTTGTTGACTTCTTTATTTAATGGATATTAGGGGGTTTGAGGTCAAGTTACATTTCTTCTAGACGACTATCTTGAAGGTTAGAACCACCTTTAATGAGTGCATGATTATGTATAGTTTGACTCTGGGCATATCGACTAGGGTCCAGGCAAAGATTTATTGGTTCATTTGAATAAGATCTATGTATCATGACCTCTACTCATTAGCAAAAGGGAAATAAACTTCCTTATTCAAGAGGGGTGGTTACTTGAGAGTGGGGGATCAAGTCTTCCATAAGAGAAGCTCATTAAGATACATTCTCTTCTCAGAGATAAATTTTTTTATGCTAAGCATCATTGATAAGCATTGCTGGGCTTACTTAAGGTAACAAAATTGCATTATCTATTAAATTTCATGCATAACTAAAACTTTGGCTAGGGTTATAAAATTTAACTTAAGGTTGTCAAGAAAGCGACAATGTGAAAGATGGACTGGATGTGCCTCTCAAAGATCAAGTTGTATGCCAACTCCATCTTGATTATGAGAAACATAATAGAGTGAGTCATATGTCAAAAAATTCATTCATTACAACAAAAATATTTATTATTCCATTCACTCTTATCGGTTTATTATTAAACCTATATTGTGTTCCAAATGAAGGTTGAAGTTTCTCCCTAGTCAGCCCCAAACTAAGGAAGGATGAGTAGAATAAGATAGCGAGAGAGCTGCCATTGTCAATCAGAATAATCTTCACATTATAATAATGTTTGCCAATTCCTGTGCGGATGATGTGAGACTACTAGTGGGGGACTTAAACTCTCTTTAGGTTAGAATCATAAAAAATGATGAACTTGAGCATAGTTTCTTTGGCATTATTTCTCCAGTTGTTGTGAAGAGGACTTGTTCGGATATTAACATGCCTCTGTATTTGTTTGAATCTTGCCAATGATCTAGTAGCTCATGTTGCTGCTTCTGTGTTTGCTACCCACGGAAGAAGCATTTTTTCATTTGGGCGGGCTCATCATACATAAACTAACCCAATTACCCTTGTTAAATCAGTCTCTTGATTTCTTTCTTGAGCTATTTGCATGTTTCTATGGTGTCATTACTACGCATGTGGAATTGATAGTTACGATCATGGTTCTGTATATTTTGGATTCAAAAGATGACGCCACTTGGTTCTCTTTATTTTTGATGGCCATCAAAATGTTAATGTGTAACATGTTGAGCGACTTATAATATAAAATTTATCAAGTCAATGCTCATGTCAATAGTTTGTAGACTGTGAGGTAGGCAGTAATTTTATTATTGTTCAAACATCCTCCGTTTTGTGGTTTAATTGGCTTCCCTAGTGTTATTGTTGTGCTTGCCCCTGAATAGCTCTAATTACTCCGTGTGTCTGTTGATGGCTTCATTTGTAGTGATTTGAGATTTGAAATGATTGAAAAGATTAATATATGAGCAGACCATATCCCACATAAATAATGAGCAAAAAGATCCTAGGTGGATCCCCCAAGGAGGACCCCTCTAAGTAACTTCGGATCTACTTCTGGAATCTCATGAGCTTTTCGTAGAGATCCCATGAAAGTAGTCCTTCAGCAAATCTCCCTCATTCTAATGAATTCTTGAGACATGGGATGAATATTTAATGTTCCTCCTATTTTCTATGAGCTACTCCATAAATAGTATGATAAGCTCTTTAAATGTGTTGATAGTGTGCCTCAAGAGAGAGTATATCATGTATGAGCCTGACCTTGGCTGGGAACACTTGACAGAGAAGTATATCAAATGCATGCTGAATAAGCATGATGGTTTGATAGTGATCAATGTGCTCATAGGAGTTAGTTACCCCTAAATAGGAATCAATTTTTGGAAGCTTGTAATCTGCTAGGATGGGTTGTTGGAGGTCTACTTTGACTAAGGGAGATGACTCTTTGAGGTTTTTAGTGGGATTTTTATTGTTGATGGTGTCCACCACAAATCTTGAAAGACTTCTATCTAAATGATCTGGTACAATATCTAAAGAGTAATATACTATTCAAAATATAGAAATCTTACCTTAGAATATATCTAATCATTGAGATGAGGAAAATCTTTAAGATTTATGGATCTACAAAATCATTTTAATTCTGGGATGAGGTATCTTTATGTGGGGCTCCCTCATAGTTAATTACATATTAATAATTACTCTTGAACAAAATCTTGATTAAAGCCATGCCTTATATTTACCTATTCATTAATGAAATGTTTATTGAATGAGTGAAATTGAAGATTTTGATGAATGTACAAGATTGGATAGGTTAACTTTGCATGAATTTCAAAACACTTTTTCCTTAGACTCGAGCTAAAAAATTGGTAATTGAGGTGGTTTAGAGCTTGAATTAATGGATCAATTTTAAGAAATCATTTGAATTTGAGTAAAATTGGATTGGATCTGATTTGGAGTTAGGTTTTGAACAGGTCTGAATCAAGGTTGAATTAGATATGAGATTTGATTGGGTTTGATTTGGCTTTGGAATAGGTTTATATTAGATTGAGTTAGAATTAGGAGATATCCTAGTCTAAAGGATAATAATAGGGACAAATTTCTAGATGGAGTGAAGCCTTAACCTACACACCTCTAAACTGGAAACTATAGGTGACCAACTCTAAATTTAGGAGTAACGCACCCTGTTAAGATACCCACGAATTTCCATAATTCCGGGTACATTGGTAGCCTCACAATATTAACCATTGGAATAATAAAATTTCTCCTTTATTTCCATAGCAATGAATTAAGGTAGTCCTTTCCGCTATAAAAGTGATTGTAAGTATCTTCGTCAAAAGCACGAGCTACTTCATTCTATGAAACTCATAATCTTTGGGGGTAGGCCAGTTTGTTTTATAGGTCCTAGTCCTTTATTTTATGTCTATGGGGGAACCTAGAACTAACCTAGGGCTTCTAGACTAGACTAATCTTGAGCTTGTGTATGGATCAAGATTTTCTTCTGCGTTCGCTATCCCAAATACATAGTTTGGAATTATCCTAAAATGTGATTTATAAGGACTAGAGCTGGTTGTTTTTAATTATTTTGGGGATTCATAATTAATAATGATTTGTTTTCTCCTAGAAATCTTCCTTTAGAGAAAATGATAACATCATCTGCATATGCCAAATTAATTACCAAACAATTAGATCTTTGTAAAGTCATCTGGCATATGCAGATGATGTTATCATTTTCTCCTAGATCTATGTAAAGTCATCTCCTAGAAATCTTCCAGGTATATTTTTAGATGATTAATGAAGAATTTACATCAATTTGAAAATATTTTTGGAATGTCTTTCAACAAATCTAAATGTCCGTTTCTTGCTAGTTCAAAGACCAGTAGTTCCATTAAAAACTAGATTATTGATTATACTGGTCTTAAGGAGACTCATTATCCTCTCAATATCTTTGTTTTCCTCTTATTAATGGAAAAAAAGATATTGTCTCATTATGATGAGATTGTGGATAAGATACCTTCACAAATAAATTGTTAGACTTCTTCTTTTCTATCAAATGGGGGAAGGATTACTCTCCTTAAAAATGTTTTATCATCTTCCTTCTTTATATCTTACAGAAGTTTAAATTGAAGAAGATTACTCAGAAACTTTTATCTGTTATGTTTAATAAGTTTCTTTGGGTAGATCAACATAAGCAACTACATTGGTCTAATTGAGATAAATTGTGTAAACCTGTTGAGTGTCAGGGTCTTGGATTCAAAACTTTTCAGCATATTAGTTTTGTCTTTTATTGTAAACATTGGATTAAATTTATAATGAAGAATTATTTGTGGGCTAACTTTATGCATGGGAAGTATTTTTGAAAGGGAATCATCCTACACAAGTTCTGCCAAAATTAGGCGATTCTAGGACTTAGAGAGTGTTGTTGAGAATTAGATCTCAAGCTGAAGAGCTTCTTGTTTGGGAGGTGGGGGATGGACAGTTAAATTTCTGGTATGATAATTGGTTGACTGATGGAGCACTAAAGGATCAATTATGTGAACATTCAAATGGTATTATGACTATAGATTGTTGGAGGGAGGAATCTAGGGATCATTCTTAAATTATTGGTATGTTCAACCCAGAGACTACTAAGAAAATTATGGCAACTACTTTTAATTCATTACAAAGAGATCGTTTGGTTATTTCAATGCTTTACATAAGTCTTTTTCCAGATTTACATATGATTCTAATTTTAGATGGCCTAAAACTGATTGGAGTTCATTAATATGGAATAAATATATATCTCCATCCATGTATTTCTTTTGTTGGAAGCTGTCTAGAAAATTTCTACCTTCAGATGATATTTTAAAAATGAAAGGCCTAAGAGGACCATCTAGATGTCATTTATGTAAAATAGAAGAGGAATCTATTGATCACTTCTTTTCACACTGTGTTTTAAGCAGAGAGGTGTGGAGATGAGTTATCAGAAAACTGGAGCTGATTTCAAGTTCTATAATTGGTTAAATGTTAATTCATGTTGGCGGGATTGGAAAATACATAAAGATTATTATACTCCATTCATTATTTTCTGGTTTATTTGGATGGCTCGTAATGCAGTGGTATATGATAACAAAATTCCATCTGCCCAATAATTGCTTGGCCTATTTGGCTAAAGTTCTGAAGTTTTTTTCTGTACAACAGGGAAGGTAAAATGGTACTAAGGTTCATCTTATTATATGGAGGAAACCCAAATCACCAAGACACAAGATAAATACTGATGGGAGTTTCAAAGTCTCAAAAGCAGGTATTGGGGGAGTTTACAGATATTCTAATGGGTTTTGTTTATGGTTTTTTTTCTACTCCTATCTATTCAACAAATGCTTTTGAATCTCAAGCAATAGCAGTTTACTTAGGATTGAAATTTTCTATTCATCATAATTATTGATTTATTCATATGGAGATGGATTCTCTTCAATTGGTTCAGATTCTTCATCGTAAAAATACTGTACTGATCTATAAAAAAATACCTATTTCTTTATGTCTTAATTCTTATTAATTTCTAAGGATATTATGCTTTAATGAAAGGTATTTTTTGTGTTTTTGTATGTAGGTAATGTAAAAAGGTCTAAAAAGGAAAAAGGAGAAAAAATGAGCAAAAATGGAGCAAAATACAAAAAGTATAAAAAATTATGGCCTGGTGCATAGTCGCCAGAAGCTGGCGCCTAAGCGCCAGACTCGATACAAAAACTGTCAAGTTTTTGACAACATTTGATCAGTTATTTTGACGGAGTGAGTGGTTATTGGACATTCTAGAAGACTGACAGTTGTTCCTTGATAATAGGACATGTGATACATTACATTTGGAAGCTCCAAAACGGTTTTAAACGTGAAGAGGTGCAAGCCAAAGTGAAGAGGTGCGAAGAACTGGACGCGGTGTCCGGTGCCTAGGCGCCACATTCTGGCTCCTAGGTGCCAGACCGACCTTCTAGAAGATTCATTGAATGTGGACATGTTTTAAAGAGGTGCCTCAAGGCAACCTTTGAAGCCTATAAATAGGGGTCCATTTCTTCAGAAAACGTGCCCCTCCCATTGTAACCCTTTCTCTTATCCACTTTAGGATCTCTCATCCTTAGAGAGAGAAATAGAGAGAAAAATTTAGGGCCACTTTTGTTTAGTTTAGTGAGTTTATTTTAAAGTTATTGCATCTGGAGTTCATTACACTGTGGAGTCAGTAGGAATAAGAAGATCTGTAGAAGAAGTATTTGAGATAAGTATTTTTATATTTGATTCAAAGTTTAATTATCATGTTTTGCTATTTATTTTCAATGTGTTTTGAGTAGTTAGTTTACTTTCTTCCTTCAATTATGAAGAGATAAATAAGATAATATAAAGATTCGATGGAGAATTGAAATTCAAAATATTTTCAAAACATTGTGATGACATTAATACCTGATCTTACTTTACTTTTTAAATTGGCCATTTGAATTGTTAAAACCTGTTGAAGAGTTTTGAGACCTTGAAGGATAAGAACTCTTAACTTGTAAATGTCACATGAATCCTTGGGTAGTCGATGGCCATGTGCGGGCTATTCAAGGTGAAGTGCAAATAAATAGGAAGATAAGATTTAAAGGGCGTAGAATTGATAAGTTTTTAGAGTGACAGACTAAATTCTTATAATTTGATTTATAGATTAGGAAAGGGTCACTAGTAGGGCCGACCATAGCCACCCTTGGACATCTAGAAGTGTGAGCTTAGATTAACCCATTCTACTAACAATACATCCGAACCTATTCTGTAAATTAGCCAATGTTCTTTGCACTTGGATCAATAGGTAAAGAATAGGAATGCTTCTATTTGGCACAGTACTATATATCAAATTCTCCAACGAATATTAAATTATCTTAAAAATCTTAGATTAATTGAAGGAAAGAAAGTTGTTTATTTTATATAGATTTCATAAAATCATTTTCTTATTATTGTTTTCTTTATTTACATCTAGTAAATTAATAGTAATTTATAATCAAATTAAAAGATAAACTAAAAATATTTTTTTTATTTTTTATATAGAAAATTTATCACTATAATTCTTCTCTGTGGGATCGATACTGGGATCTTTGTTTCAAAACCCTATATTACTTGAAATGATACGTATACTTGCGTAGTACCCCTAGTGTGTAAAAATATTTTCTAAATTTACATAATATTAATTTTATACACTAGCCGCTATTTATAAATTGAGTCCAAGTTTTTGGCTATCTTTTGGAAGCAAACATGACTGCGTTATTTGAGGTCGGGTCATGTACCTTAGTATTTGATTAGTTGGGTGAATAAGATCAAGAATTTAGCTTCTTCATTAGAGATTATTTGGAGTCATACTTTTCAGGAAGGAAACCGGTCTGCACATTGGCTGGCAAAAGAACCTATCCATTCTTCTCATATTATTTATAGTTCTTTAGTTCCATTTTCTTTGATGCTTTGCTTCATGGGGATAATCTAGCTTATCCTCATATTAGATGTAACAAACTTTGATTTTAATATATATATATATATATATATATATATATATATATATATATATATATATATATATATATATCTGTGTGTGTGTGTCTGCTGTGTTATTTATCCATTCCTACTTTTTTTATGCCAATGTTGGTGACTGGAGATAACTCTATTCAATTATTCCTGGGATGGGAGGGAGTAGGTCTTGCTTCATATTTGTTAATTCATTTCTAGTTCACACAACTTCAGGCATATAAAGCAGCTACAAAAGATATGCCTGTCAATCGAGTAGGTGAATTTGGATTAGCTCCTGGGATTTCGGGTCGTTTTACTCTCTTTCAAACGAGTAGACTTTTCAACCAATTTTGCTCGTGCGTTTGCCCTCGTAAATTCATGGATTTCTCACAATATGAGATTGAATGCCATAACTTTGATTTGTATTTTACTTCTTATTGGTGCTTGTTGGGAAATCACGCACGGATAGGATCGCATACTTGGTCACCCGATGCAATGGAGGGTCCCACTCCGATATCCGCTTCGATTCATGCAGCCTACTATGGTCACAACCGGTGTTTTCATGATAGCAAGGTGCTCCCCTTTATTTGAATACCACCCTACGGCTTTGATTGTTATTACTTCTGCAGGAGCTATGACGTCATTCCTTGCGGCAACCATAGGAATCTTACAAAACGATCTCAAGAGGGTCATAGCTTATTCAACACGCAAGTGTGTAAATAAAAAACACACCTACATATATGATGTATATTTGTATAAATATATATTTAAAGAAGCATGGAGACAATTTTATTAGATAAGGTAAAATCTACAAAATTTTAATTTTTATTTCTCACTGAAACCAGGTGTACAACACACTAAAAAAGAAGTCTAAGAAACTATGTAAATTTATTCCTAAAAAACCATCAAAACTCCAAAAGTTTGTCATCTAATCCAAAGCAGAAGAGAAAAAGGAAAGCACATTAATCTGTGTAGGAGCAGCCCTCTATGCCATGTAATGACCTTGTTAATGCCCCATAACTTCATCCATAAATCATCCTCAACATAGAAGATAGGATGGCCCCACCAATCTGCCCAGTAGAACATGAACGAATAGACAAGAAGCATACAACAAAAAAAAAATTCAGTAAGGCTAGAATAAAGGGAGGAGACAACATGCATAAGTAAAAGGAACTATCCAACAAATAGTAGAGCATCCCTCTGATTGAGAAATCCACTACATACAAAGATACCCATGGTACCTGCTATTTTAATGAGTGTTTTGAAGCATGAAATAGAAAGATAACACCAAAACAAGAAGCCCAAGTAGATGAAGGCAGTCAAAAAAGTATAGTTTTAGAAGAGGACTGCATCTAATAATAAAATCTAGTCAATTGAGACATCTGTAACATAACAATTGCCATGTAGAGAAGTTTGTATTTAATCTGCTTGCATAAAGCTATCAATATTCAATAATTCCAAATCTCACCCAGATGGTGGCAAAACATAATAGTAGAAGCAAAGAGCCTGACATGTTACAGGAAATAGGAATCCCACTAAAACAGAAGGATAAAAGACCAAACGCCTTGAACAGAGTAAAAAAACTCAAAAAGACCTGAGAAAACATACTAGCAACCTCAGCAAACTGAAACACCACATAAAATGGTATGCAACACAGGTAGACAATACAAAGTGTGCACAAAAATAGACAAGGCAAAAATTGAAAAAACAAGCAGTTAAGAGACATTATACCACATGCAAAGGTGTGCAACACAGGCAGACAACACAAAAT
This sequence comes from Papilionanthe hookeriana x Papilionanthe teres, assembly GCA_022702705.1. NCBI lineage: Eukaryota > Viridiplantae > Streptophyta > Magnoliopsida > Asparagales > Orchidaceae > Papilionanthe > Papilionanthe hookeriana x Papilionanthe teres. Next base: position 26,758,147 of record CM040425.1, read on the forward strand.
TCTACACCAAGGTCAGCAAACAGACATGGCAAGGACCCAAAAAGATCCAAATAAAACACATCAGTGGGTGCATTAGTTAGCATAGATAGAGAGGACCTATCCCAAATATAAATATAGAAAGTGACCAAATTTCCTAAGAAAATACAGTAAATGGTAAGCAGGCCATATAAACATAAAAAGAATCAAGTGAAAATAGCATAAATTAAAATAAGCTTGCGTGGTATAGTGTTCAACAAAATAAGTCAATAGTTCTAGAGCTAGGGAACATATATGACAGTAAACTAAAAAACCAAATAACAGAACAGTGGGTCCAACATCAAAAATAGATAATGAGTAACCTGTCCCAATATGGGATTAGAGATGCAAAACAATTCCCACAAATGAAAAGCTGCAGAGGAACACATAAACATAAAACTAGATAGATGAAACCAATGACAACACAGTTCAACATAAAAAAGCATGTCAGAAGAAAGTCAAGGTCTAATGTGTTGAGCTTAAAAAAGAACCCCAACAACCAATTTAAACAAAGTAATATAAAGCTTTCACCCAATAGTAATTTTTTTATGTTTTGCACCAAGACCACCCAGCCAATTAGCTGGCATATTACCCTCTCTATGCATGAATTTCTAGCAAATATTAATCTGAGAGGAGTGAATTTTTTTTTGTATAGTATACTACATACCAAGGTGCTTCGCTACTGTTTTTTAAAATTTCAAACAAGACACTGGAGTCCATCTTAATCTGTACTGGAGACCAGCTAGCACAATTAGCAATTAAGACAACCATAAAAGTAGCCCTTGCTTCAGTTTTAGAGGGTTAGCAATATGACAAGGAGAAGAGAAATATGATAGGAACCTTCCGTGTGCAATCTTGGCAACGCCAACAATACTGATCACTGAAAATTTTATTAAGAAATTCATACCTATTTTTGATGAAATTGCACTTTAAAGAAAGGTATTTTCTTTATTTTATTGCAGGAATGGAGAATTTAGGTGATAAAAGCAAAAATCATAAAAAGGAGCGAATTTGGAGCAAAAAGGAAGAAAATAATGAAATTTAGGCCGAGTCGCCGACGGCGAGATCGAGCCCGCCGACAGCGAGGCTACGAGGAGACATTTCTGAAGGAATTATAACTGTCTCGCTGACAGCGAGCCCGAGCCCGCTGACAGCGAGCTAGCACGGTTTGAAGATCTTCTAGAAGCCTCGCCGACAGTGAGGTAGTTCGTCGCCGACGGCGAGATAGTTCAAATGGCGCAGATACATTGAACCTGGACACTTTTTGAGGGATGCTTACACACCTCTTGGTCCTTTGCTCACCTCTATATATAGAGACCAAAATTCAGCATATAAGTGTGCAGTTTTTGTGTTCTAAGTGTGTGTGTTAAGTGTAGTTTTTGTGTCTTTAAGTGTTATAAGTGTGTTATTTTGAGTATTTAGTGAGTCTTTAGTGAGTTAGTGAGTTTTTAGTGAGTCTTGCTGTACTGGAAGGAAGAGTCAAAGGAACTGCGAGGAGTTTGCTTGGGGATAAATCGAGATAAGTATTTGTATTTATTGTTTTTAACTTTAAATGAAATCCATGCTTAGTTTAGTTCCCATGCATTCTGAGTAGTTTATTAGTCTTTCTCTCTGTTTATGAAATTAAGTGACTGGATGAACTAAAAATAGAAGTACTTTTATATATTAATAAATTGTGATAATTTTTACTTAAAACTTAATTTACTTTCAATCGGCCATTTGATTTGTTAAAATGTGTTGATTATCAACTATAGTAAAAATTACATCCGATATTCCGGGAATTCAAAAGCCTTGAAAGGAGGGTGCAAATAAATAGGGAAATAATATCATCGGGCGTAGAATCGAGCATTTTAGTGTGACGGACTAAAATATTCAATTCGGGCCTATTGTTTGAGAGCCGAAGTGTAGATGTTAGCCCTCGGGCGAGGGGAACGTGGGAGCTCGAAGTGGCGATCGGTATCCTCCCAACCTAGCCGCAGATTCAGTAATCAAACATAGGATTAGTCAATATTCTTTACACCTGGACCAAAGGGTAAAGAATATGAATGCTCCTTTTTGTCATAATACCTTAAAATTATCTATTTAAATTCATCAATCACTTAAATTTCTAAACAAGGGGAAAGATACTTTTTCTGAATAGTTAAGACTTATTTAGCAATTAGTTTAATTTCCTACACTTTCAATACGTATTAATTTTCTACTTAGTTAAGTTACTCGATTAAAATACTTAGTTTACTTTATTGCGCTTAAATTTAGAATTCCAAATTTTCGTATACTATTTTAAAATTATTATTATTATTTTAAAATTAGTCGTTATTAATTTTCTCTTTCCCCGTGGGATCGATAACCGAGACTCCACTAGAGCCCCGTATTACTTGATACTATACGTATACTTGCGTAGCATCCACAACATAAACAATTACAATTCTATACATATAATAATATAGCGGGGTCAAGTTTTTGGCGTCGTTGCAATTAAATTAAAAAAAATATCATAATATAAAATTGTGGGTCAAGTTTTTGGCGCCGTTGCGGGGGAAAGTAAGAAAAATTTACTAGAGTAACGGACTATTTTAAAATAATCATAATAAATAAATATCTATTCTAAAATTGTATGCGCAAATTTAGAAATGAAAATTTAATACCTTACGATTCTGAATTAGAGCGTACAATTAAAAGAATTACAAAACAAAAGAAACAAACTATAAATTTAACACAAATGGCGAATATTCCTGAAATTCAAAATATGAACCAACAAAGACCATTAAGAGATTATGCCAACCCTACATCAGATGAAATTCATTTAACTATTTAAAACCCTGATGTAGCTGCTAATTCATTTGAACTTAAACCTGCAATTATCCAAATGGTACAAAACAATCAATTTAGTGGTTCACCTACTGAAGATCCTAACTTACATCTTGCTAGTTTTCTAGAACTTTGTGCTACTTTTAAATATCAAGGAGTATCCGACGATGCTATAAGACTTGAACTTTTTCCTTTTTCATTAAGGGATAAGGCTAAAATGTGGTTGAATTCGTTAAGCACTCGGATCTATTAAAACTTGGGGAGAATTATCACAAAAATTTCTATCCAAATATTTTCCACCATCTAAAACTGCTAAGTTTAGAAATGATATAACTTCTTTTTGTCGATTAGATGGAGAATCAATATATGAATCTTGGGAGAGATTTAAGGAACTTCTTAGGAAATGCCCACATCATGCGCTACTAGATTGGCTGATTATTCAAACCTTTTATAATGGATTAGTAGGATCTTTAAGATCAATCATCGATGTCTTCGCTGGAGGTTCATTAATGTCTAAACCATTTGATGAAGCTTATGCACTAATCGAAGAAATGACAAAAAATAATTTTCAATGGCTCATTGATAGAGTAAATCCAAAAAGATAGCCAGCATTCATGAAAACGATGCAATATCTATGTTAGCTTCTCAAATTGCTGCTATATCTAAGAAATTAGATCATTTTGGAATGAACTACTCTTCTACTTTAGAAGAAAACTCATCTGGACAAATCATAGAATCTCAATCTAATTATGAAACTTTAAATGCTATTAATAATAAAACTAATAACCCTTATTCAAACTATTATAATCCTGGTTGGAAAACTCATCCAAATTTTAATTGGAATAACACATCTAATCAACAATGGATGAATCAACCTAATCAAGCAAATCCAAACTATAAACCGAATTACCCACCTGGATTTAATAATAATAACCCTCAATTCAAAGATAAGAAATTATCTATGGATGACTTAATTTTGAATATGGGTCATCAACTACAAAATCAAGGAAATCAACTACAAATTCAAGGAAATCAATTACAAATCCAAGGAACATCTATTAAAAATATCGAAACTCAACTTGGACATATTGCTATCGCGCTAAATAATAGAATACCGGAACTTTTCCTAGTAGTGTGGAAATAAATCCTAAAGATCAAGGAAAAGAACAAATTAAAGCAATACAACTAAGGAGTGGAAAAGAATTAAAACCTCAAATTCAAAAAGAACTTGAAAGCCAAAAAGAGGAAGTGGAAATTGAAAAGGAAACAATTCAACAAGATTCAAACTTAGAACATCCTTTAATACCTATGAAAATTTCGTTGAAAAACCTCCACCACCATTTCCTCAACGACTAGCTCAACATAAAAAAATAAACAATTTGCTAAATTCCTTGAAATATTAAAGAAATTAACAATCAATATACCTTTTGTCGAAGCTTTAGATTAGATGCCAAATTATGTAAAATTTATGAAAGATATTCTAAATAAGAAAAGAAAATTCACCGATAATGAAACAAGTCGCACTTAGTGAAGAGTGTAGTGCTATTATTCGAAGAAGTTTCCCGAAAAATTGAAAGATCCCGGTAGTTTCACTATACCCTGCGCTATAGGAGAAAAATTTTATGGAAAAGCTTTGTGTGACTTAGGAGCAAGCATCAATCTAATGCCTCTATCGATTTTTAAGAGATTAGGATTAGGAAAAATTACACCTACTTCAGTAACCCTTCAATTAGCCGATCGTTCGGTTACCTATCCTAAGGGAGTTATTGAAGATGTGTTAGTAAAAGTGGATAAATTTATCTTCCCGTAGATTTTATTGTTTTAGATATGGAGGAAGATAAAGAAATTCCTATCATTTTAGGAAGACCATTTTTAGCTACCGGAAAAGCTATGATTGATGTTCAGTAAAGGAGAATTAACTATGAGTGTAAATGACCAAAAAATTACCTTTAATATTGCAAAATCAATGAAATATCCTGCGCTAGAAAAAGATGATGAATGTTTTCGGATGGAAATACTTAAACATTTACAACAAGAACATTTTAAGGAATATTACGAAGATAAATTAGAAAAAGAAAATACCGAATTAATTGAAGATAATAATGAAGAACTAGATTATATTCAAGAAAGATTTGAATTTTTGGATATTACCGAAAACATCGACAAGAATATAGTTCCATCAATTATTAAACCTCCCGAACTTGAGCTAAAAATATTACCCGATCATTTGAAATATGCTTATTTAGGTAATTCTTCAACTTTACCAGTTATTATTTCATCTGCACTAAACGAATCTCAAGAACAAAAACTTTTAGAAACTTTAAAAAAATATAAGAAAACTTTTGGTTGGACTTTAGCAAATATTAAAGGAATTAGTCCTTCAATCTGTATGCATAGAATTATTTTAGATGATGAACATAAACCTAAAGCTGATCCCTAAAGGAGATTAAACCCGATAATGAAAGAAGTAGTTAAGAAAGAAATTTTAAAATGGTTAGATAATGGTATTATATATCCTATTTCTGACGAGTGCTTGGGTAAGCCCAATTCACCGTGTTCCTAAGAAAGGAGGAGTGACCGTCACTGCCAATGAAAATAACGATCTTATTCCTATAAGAAAAGTTACTGGTTGGCGTATATGTATTGATTATATGAAATTAAATACCGCCACCAGGAAAGAACACTTCCTTTTACCATTTCTAGACCAGATGTTAGATAGATTAACCGGACATAAGTATTTTTGTTTTCTAGATGGATACACCGGTTATCATCAAATACAAATTGCTCCTGAGGATCAAGAGAAAACTACATTTACTAGTCCTTATGGAACTTTCGCTTTTCGAAGAATGCCTTTTGGATTATGTAATGCACCAAGCAACATTCCGGAGATGTATGATGTCTATATTTAGTAAGTTAATCGACAATGGAATAGAAGTATTTATGGATGATTTCTCCGTATTTGGAACATCATTTGACACATGCTTAACTCATCTTGAAAAAGTATTAGAAGTATGTGAGAAAACAAATTTAGTTCTAAATTGGGAGAAATGTCAATTTATGGTTGCGGGCGGCATTGTATTAGGGCATAAAATTTCGGAAAAGGCATGGAAGTGGACCCTGCAAAAATTCAAGTTATAGCTAAATTACCACCTCCAACTACGGTAAAAGGGGTAAGAAGTTTTCTTGGACATGCTGGATTCTACGTACGCTATATAAAAGATTTTTCAAAAATTACTAAACCTCTATGCCAACTTCTCGAAAAGGACAAGAAATTTGAATTTACAATCGAATGCCCGAATGCTTTTGAACTCTTAAAAGAAAAATTAATTACAGCATCTATAATAGTTTCACCTAACTGGGAGAAACCATTTGAGCTTATGTGTGATGCTAGTGATTATGCTGTAGGACCAGTTCTTGGGCAAAGATATGAAAAGATTTTTAAAGTTATATACTATGTGTTGACCTCATTTTTGATGAGGTCTTCTCTTCTTCTCTTTAGTACTTAGGATCTAGCCTTAGTCTTTTCCTTTGACTATCCCAGAGGATTAGAATTGGGACCCACCACCTAGAATTTCAAACCACTTCTTAACTCCCTGCAAACTCCACAAACTTGACTATAGACCCCTAATCACCTGGAGGGTTGAAATCAAATGTGGAAGTTTAAAGGATGAGTTTCTATAGGACTCTTTGGCCATAGGACTACCCTGGGTGGCCTGGTCTGGTGAAGGGCTGACTTACACACACACTACACTTATACACTACACTTTCACACACCTCCTAAAACCACACCCATACCCAACTCGACCTCCCGACTCATGTAGGTGATTCACATGGATGGTCCTTAACCCCTAAGCCCTTGGCTAAGAGGGTTAGGAACAACATAGTGGATGTCTCAAATGAGTCCCTTCATGGCTCATGTGGGCTTGGTATGGCTTCATGGCTCAACCAAAATGATTTCATTCCACATACAATTACTCAATCTTCAATTTTGCAAGTTTTCAATTTTTGACCCCCGGGACCCTACACCCGCCTAGCCTACCTAAAGCCCTTGAAATTACCCAAATCCTCCAAAATTTCCAAATCACCCAAAATTCCCCAAAATTAACCTTGAACATTTTCACATCACTCAAATTGACCATCCATAGCCAACAATATCAAAAATTCCAAAAATACTTCCCAATACCCTCCAAATACCCAAAATACCCCTCTTGACCCAAAAATCCAAAAATTCAGAAAATTTCCCGAAAATTCTAGAAAATCCCAAATATTCCTAATTACATGGGCCAATTTTGTCAATTTACCCCACTTTGGTCAAAACCCCCAATTTGACCCATTTTAACCCTAAGTGAACCCAATGTCAAGCCAAACCTACCCAATTGACCCAAATTCTGGTCCAATTCAATTCTAAACTTCAATTCAACATTCCCAACACCAATCTAGACCAAATCCAAGTCCAATTTGATTGACATTTGAACCCAATTTCACTTTTGGCCTTAAAGCCCAATTTGGACCCATGACCCAAACCTAACCCAAACCTAACCCAAATAAACCCAAACCCCAAAATTAAAACCCAACCAAAGCCAAAACTTCTTTGAAACACTCCCATAAACATTTTCCAAAATTTATTTTACATCAATTTCAACCCTAGCCCAACATTGGCCCAAGTTAGCCCAATTTGACCTTTATTGGCCCATTCACCAAAGAAGCCCAAATTCAACCCAATTCAAACCCAAATCACTCCCAACTTGCTTCAAATCACTCATGACACATCCATGAGCTAAACCCAACATTTTTTTGGCCCAATCCTTCACAAAATTTCCATCCACCAATTTGTTTTCAAACCTAAAGGCCCACTTTCCTAAACCATTCTAAAAGCCCATTTCCACCAAATACAAAAGCCCAAAATTGGCCCTAAAGCCCACATGGCAATTTCTTTTCATCATTCCTTTAATTGATATCACCCCTAAGTTTCAAAATCATCATTAAACCATTCCAAATCAAGCTTCATCCAAATTTCCACCAAAAATGCCAAGATTCCTAAAATCTACTTCCATGAAATTGACTAAGCTTTGCCCAAAGCCAAATGGAGCCATGAAGCCATGGACAAGCCATATGCAAGCCATGGGAGCCACTTTACACATCACCATGTCATTTTTGGCAAAGGGAGGGAGTCCTTTAATGATTCCCTTAAGGGTGATTAAGCCTTTTCATGACTCTTCTAAACCTTGATTAAACATAAATGTACTTAGATGGTGACTTCTCCCCACTAAGCTAGCTGACTTACCTGATTCCCTTAGCCCAAAAATCAGGCCTTGAAGGGTGAACCAAACCTAAATCCATGACTTGGACCCATTTAGACCCAAAATTAGCTCCTCCCCCATTCCATCTAAATCAAACCCTTTACACATGTCCATGGCCAATTGACTGCACTAAGCCCCAGCCCTGACCTCCCTGACCTTGAGGATGACTTGACCCTGGCCGGCTAGCCACCACAGCCGCCGGAAACCACCAGGCCGTGAGCTCACATGTTAGCCCAAACTTGGAATTCTCACCTGCTGAGCTGCCCCATCCCCAGTGGCCATTGCAGCTGTTCTTCTCTTGCCAAGAGCAGCTCGATCCCAAGCCATAACTCCCCCTGGGAGGCCCTCCACCCTCTCCTATTTAAACACCACCCCCTCTCGGCCATGAGAGGTGATGAACTAGATCTTACTGAAACCCTGCCAAAATTGTTCCAGAACACTCTCCATACTTAGAGCAGTTGATCCCCAGTGACAATTTGCCCTAATCCCCACCAACAGAGCCCAATTTCTCAGCCAAAATTCCACCCAAAACCATGACACTTCTCCACAGTGGATCAATCCTTAAATTGATTGGTCCTACACCTTCACCAGACCAAGGGAAGGAGTCCACCAGACAAAGCCCCCTCTCCGAGCCACCCATCCGTTCCGGACTCCAAGCTTTGTGATCGGGCTTGATCGAAATCATACCTGAGGCGATTCACCGGACCGGGAGACTTCATCCGGAGCTTGTCGGGATCCAATCGAAGGTGACACAACCCTCAGATTGAAGCCACACTTCTCTGAGCAAAGGTATGAGCTAACTCTTTATCCCGAGCTTCTGGAGATTCTCTATTTCAAATGCCTTAATTTCAATGCATCATCACCGTATAGATGTATTCGTCTCTTCAAGACGAATCCATAGAGCATAAGAACACAAAAATCCGTTGAGAAATGAGTGAGTTCTTAGGGTTTTAGTGTGGACGGCTCTCGGGTGAGGACGCTTGAGGACGATGAACGGATGCCGTTCATTCCATACACACGCGGACGAACGGCCAGGATCGCACCGGATGGGGAGATGGAACGATACAGCGGGCCCCCGGGGCGCTGAGTTGGATGGCAACGTCGAATGGCAGCGCGACACGCGGCGTTTCGGAGCTGCCGAGGATGGCGTGGTGCCGCGTGGATAAGTAGGAAATTAGGGTATTTTTTTATTTATTTAATTCCCTAAACTTCAAAAATGCATAACTTTGTGTAGGAAATTCAGAAAAATAAAATAAAAATACCCTATTGCTCAGTGAATAGAGGAGAATAATGTGGAAAAGAAATCATTTAATTTCATCAAATATTTTATTTTTAATAATTTATTTACTCTCTGCATTGTTTTAATTCTCCATGCATATAGGAATTCACCATGGCATGAGACCATAGGGCTTTTGAAGCCTCTGAATTTGGGAACATTCCCTGAATTTTCCAAAGTCAGAGGCCATCCCTATGAGAAGTTATTGATTTTTTAAATTCATGTTGCTGTTTTGAGTATTTTAAATCCAATAATTAGCATGTTGTGAAATAAATTCTAGAAAAATTCGGTGATGTTTCTTATGACCAGAGGACCCTAGGAAAAATAGGTTTTGAATTAATTCACTTGGAATAACCCTAATTGGCCTAAACACCCAAAATAGGTCCTTAATTAATTAGAGCTAATCATGCATCAAATTGACTTGAAATCAATTCTACACTGACCTTTTGGATCAGAGGAACCCACCATAAAAATTTGAAGTCAATTGGACCTGGTTAGCTTTACTAAATGGGTTGATTAAGCCATTTAGCCATTTTAAACTTTAAAAATTCATTACTTTCAAAATACTTTTCAAAAATTCACCAAATTGGTTTTGGAGCCTCTCTGATATTAGGAAAATTTAAGAAAAATAAAATTGGAATTTTCTAAAAAAGTTAATTTTTTGCATTATTTTAATATTTTAATAAATCACAAAAATAATAAAAATCACTAAAATGTCACATTTTGAATTCTAATCACTTAGGAACAAACCCTATATTTTTCTTAGGTCTATTTAATGAGATATTAAATTTTAAAGCCCTAAGGTAATTTTAAAATTAAAAAAATGTATATTTCTAGTATTTCCACTAAAATAATTCTAATAAATCAAAGAAAAATCAGAAAATTGTAAAAATTGATTCTCTGATTTCCTTGATATCAGAGAGATTTTTTGAAGAATATAAAATTTATTTTTTCAACCTTTATTTTATTTTTAAATTAATTAATACTCCAAAATTGAAAATAATTATAATAAAAATAATATAATTTAAAAAAATCACCAAAATTGATCCAAGTGGTCCTCTGGTCATTAGGAATTTCCCATAATTGTCTTAAGGACAAAAACTTTCCCTTGGTCATATTATTAAATTTTCCTTGGAAATCCCTATTTTCCACCAAAAATAATTACATAAATAAATTAAATACAGAAAAATCACATTCTCTCCTCTCATGTCTTTATTGGCATATGAGTGAAGTCACATAAAAATTTCAAGTTCATTTAAGCTCAATTTAATGAGTTATGAAATTATTAAGCTTGAAGGGCAAAATGGTAATTAAAATTTTAACCTTTAATTAAAACTTTAAGTTTAATAAAATTAAAGAGTAAAATATTTGATCTTAATCTGATTTGGATGATTGAAATTTAAATAATTAGAGAGTAGTAACCTACCAAACAATTTGAAAATAATTAAAATAAACTTTAATTAAATAATTGATTAAATTTGGAAGAATAATAAAATTGGAATTATTAAAATAGGGATATTAATAGGAAGAGACTAGCTCTTTAATTTAAGAATCCCTAAATTAATCATCTCAATAATATTTAATTCCTAATTAAAATGATAATCCAAGTTTAAGATTTAAAATGCTAAAAGACTTAATCATTAAATTAAATTGAAGTTAAATTATTTAAATTAAATCCTTTTAAAATTTCAATTAAATTAATACTTTAATAATTAAAATTAAATCATTTTTAAAACATAAAAAAATAATAAAATAAAATAAAATACTAAATTAAAATTAAAAGTAAAATTAAATTAAAATTTAAATTAAATTAAATTAAATAAAATTAAATTAAAACATATTAAATTAAATCAAATTAAACTAAATTAATTAAATAAAATTAAATTAAAACATATCAAATTAAATTAAATTAAATCAAATTAAATTAAATTAAAGGAAATTAAATTAAATTAAATTAAATCAAGTTAAATTAACTTAAATTAATTCACATCAAATCAAACTAAATTGAATTAAAATTAAATTAAATAATAGAATCAAGTTAAAATTAAAATCAAGTTAAATTGAATCAAAATTGAAACTAAACTACATTAAATTAAATTAAAGTTAAATTAAATTGAATTAAAAAAAATATAACATCACCTAAGACATAAAGAAATTCAAAATAAAGCAACTTGAACACTATTCCAAATTTAAACCCGATAACTGAAATTAAATTAAATCACAAACCATTTGAACACCAATTTACCCTCGAAAGCTTTGGTTATCATAACTCCTAAACAGAACATCAAATGAAATGTTACTTCACTTATAGGATATTCAAATGTCCTAGTTCACTGAGCAAGATAACAAAACTTGAATTCCCGGACGATTAATTCATTTGTATAATTAAATTCATTTGGACTTAAAACAATTCTAGCGATATTGAAAAGATGTTTAAGATTCTTCTTAAGCACTTCCTCAATATGATAGGATGTTTATAAGGACAAATAAACTTAATTGTTCTTTGATAAAGAAAATCGTCCTCAAACCAAAAAACACAAGAACCTAGACGTCATAGGAGATGACTAGCTATATGATTAGGAACTTGGTAGAAAACCATAATCCTTCCTTAGCTTTACCTAGGGACTTGCATTAAATGCTTAAATATTCTAATTGTGTTTTAAGTGCAGCTTGGGATGACGGGAAGACCCTCCAGGTATGCTTTTATTTTATTGCAATTTACCTTATTGCAATTTATTTAATCACATCGGACTTACTTTTCTTGCATGATAAACAACTGTTGCATGAAAACCCACACCTTTAGGATAGTCCCTAAAACTGAAACCAAAATTAAATTAAAAGTCATTGCAAGATAAAATTCACCGCCACAACATTTCAAAATATAAAACAACTCAAAATTTAATCACAAACAAAACACAAAACTACAATTATAACTAAATTAAAACGTCTTGTTGGATGATCGGGAATACCTCGGATGATGTAACCTACGTGTTGCTAACGGGATTTCCCACGGTCTAAATGAAAGTGTGGAACTCATTCAGTTGAGTTTAGCAAATTCATCTGGACTAAGTGAATCCGATAAAAATAACGATGCCGGAAGGATGGAACCGTGGGATCTTAACCGGTGTTGTTATAATCAACTTTAAGATTTGTTTTAAAAAAAACATAAAAAACACTTGGAAATTAAGATTTTTCTCTAAACCAAAACATCTTTCTCATCTCCTGATTTATGACTTCTATAACTAAACCTCTACAACAACAAGGAGCTCGGAGCATGGTGGGCAGCACGGCCATCGTCATCAACAAAACCTGGATTTACTTCAGCAAAACTTCCTTAGAATTAAAATAACTAAACCATAGGACTTTGAGGTAGTTTGCCTAGTGCAACATAAATCCTCAACTCTTCGTTAGACATTTGCATGATCATGTCATGTAAATTAAGCCCTAACCGGTCTTAGGATTCCGAGGTAGTCGTATGATACGATATAAACCCTCACATCTTCGAGGCTATTTGTATGATCATGTCATACGAACATAAGTCCTAAATAATTAAAATTGGCAAAATCAAAACATTAAATAAACATTTGGACTTTCCTAAATCCAAGCCAAACAATAGGATAGTCGGGAAATTACCGAAGTTTGCTTCGAATCTGTAATTTCTCCTACTTTTCTTCCTTTGAATTCCCAAAACAAAATGTTCCAAATTTGAGCTAATCCCTATTGAAATTCCAAAATCCAATCCTTTGACACTTAAACTTCGAAATTCTTGAGAGCAGAACTACTGATTATTATCAAGAGTTTTCTTAGGTGATTCTCGTCACTTAAGATGTAATTAACTATAGGGGCTTGCCCTTATAGGGAATTTTAAGAACCCAGATATTATAAACCCTGTTTAATGCTTTCATATTAAGCAGGGGAACTTGTCGGCTTATAAAATTGGTTCGCAGACCAAACGGATGTTACAAACCTTTTTAGTTTATCTAATCGAGCCCCATTATCAAGCAGTGTGTCTATTCTTCGGGATAGGTACACGGTTTGTGGTGCGGTGCTCGTTTATGTAAACTATTCGGGATGTGAGATCAGTTTGATTTCATATCTTAAAATTTTCAAATTTAAAATTATTTTCAAAATCAAATACTACTTTTCAGATTATTTATTTAAATTAAATTAAAAATCCGCCGACAATTTCTGTAGGCGACCCCTTTTCAAAAATACAACACTCAACCTAAAAATATGCCGACACTATGCTAGTAAAACTCTAAATGATGCTGAAATAAATTATACAGTTACAAAAAGAGAATTATTAGCGGTAGTATATGGTTTTAATAAATTTAGACCTTATCTGATTGGAACAAAATGTATCGTGCATACTGATCATTCTGCTATAAAATATTTAATGCAAAAGAAAGATTCCAAACCAAAATTAATTAGATGGATGCTATTAATGCAAGAATTAAATTTTGAGATCGTTAATAAGAAAGGAACTGATAATCAAATTGCGGATCATTTATCAAGATTAGAAAATCATGAATTATCTGATATTGAAAATAAAATTATAGATAGTTTTCCTGATGAACAACTATATAATATCAATGAGTGGAAAATACCATGGTATGCTGATATAGTAAACTATATAGTTAGTAATATTTTACCACCTATGCTAACTTTGCAACAACAGAAAAAATTCATCCATGATACGAAAACCTATTTTTGGGATGAACCATATTTATATAAGCAATGTAAGGATTTAATTATTAAAAGATGTGTACCATATGAAGAAACTGAACCAATTATTCAAAAATGTCATGATTCGATTTTGGAGGACATTTTGGGATCGATAAAACGCTTATAAGATTCTACAATCTGGATTTTACTTGGCCTACTCTATTTAGAGATGTATACAAATATATTAAAACTTGCGATAAATGTCAAAGAGTAGGAAATATATCTAGAAGAAACGAAATGCCTCTAAATTTTATATTAGAAGTTGAAATTTTTGATGTTTGGGGATTAGATTTTATGGGACCTTTTATTCTGTTATTTGGAAACTCATATATATTAGTAGCTGTTGATTATGTTTCCAAATGGATTGAGGCACAAGCTTTACCTAGGTGTGATGCTAAGAGTGTTTCGAAATTTCTGATGAAAAATATTTTTACTAGATTTGGAATGCCGAGAGTGATTATCACTGACGAGAGGAACTCATTTTAGAAATAAATACATTCACAAACTAGTAGAAAAATACAATATTACTCATAAGATATCCATCGCTTATCATCCACGAGACTAGCGGATTAGCTGAAGTATCTAATCGTGAGATTAAACGTATTTTAGAAAAATCGTAAACCCAAATAGGTTAGATTGGTCTATTAGATTAGACATCTGCATTATGGGCTTATAAGATCGCTTATAGAACTCCGATTGGAATGACTCCTTACGAGCTTATATATGGAGAAACATGCCACTTACTAGTTGAATTAGAACATAAAGCATATTGGGCGATTAAAGAATTTAATTATAATATGAAGGAAAGTCTGGTGAGAAAAGATTGCTGCAATTAAATGAATTGGAAGAATTAAGAAATGAATCATATGATAATGATCAGATTTATAAAGAAAAGATGAAATTATGGCATGATCGGAAGATTAATCAGAGAAATTTTGAACCATGACAGGAGGTTTTGCTATATAATACTAGATTGAAATTATTTCCTGGAAAATTGAAGTCTCGATGGTTAGGACCTTTCACCATAACTCAAATATTTTCATACGGAACTATAGAAATCGAAGATCCAAAAACTGGACATAAATTTAAAGTTAATGGACATAGATTAAAACCATATTTCGAAGGTATAAGACCTAACTATAAAGATGTTTTAATGCTTAGTCGACCTGATTAATAATTGAAATTAGGTCGGGCTGACGACTTTAATCCAAGCGCTTTATGGGAGGCAACCCATATTATTTATCTATTTTTATTGTATCTTAATAGTTAGTCTATATTATTGAAACTTTACTACTCAATTATTATTAAGAATCATCACATATTCGAACCATTATGATGAGAAAAGAAATTATTCGATTTAGAGCGAAATTGGACATTATTTTGGAATCTCGCCGACGGCGAGGTCGATACTCCCCGACAGCGAGGTTCGTGCCTAAATTAAATTTAGTTTATTTATCGAGCTCGCTGACAGCGAGAAACGTCCCGTCAACAGCGAGAACATGGGAGGCAGTTTTTATAACTGAGTCACCGACGGCAAGAAACTTCTCACCGATAGCGAGGAAGTTATAAAGATGAGTTATTTATACTCTGAATGCCGATTTGGACGGTTTCAACACCAATTCCTTAGTGAAAACCCATTCTTAAATCATTCTAAATCTGCCTTCTTCACTATAATTCATTCCATTCACCATAATGGCCTCCAAATTCTTAGATTCCTCTAATTCTGGAGTGTTTAACCGGAGGAAATTTGTGAGTGCGGAAGCGTAGCGGATCTTCAACAAGGTTTTGGTAAAGAAAAGAGTTATCAAGGAACGGGGATTTGTCAATCGAGGATTAGAGAATTCCACTACGAAGATAGAAGAAATGATCGCGCAGCGGCACTGGGAGGTATTTTGTTACACTACGTCTGCTGTTGTTATACCAGTTGTGAAAGAGTTCTACTCTAACTTACATGCGATCAACAATGGGAATGTTTACGTCCGAGGAAGGTGGGTGAAGTTTACTCCATCAAGAGTAAATGAATTATTCTCTATAAAAAACACCCCGGTATGTCACTATTTAAATTTTGTGCCTTCTCGATATAATATGAATGAGATATTTCGATATTTGACTGATGAACCGTAAGATTGGGAAATGCATGAAGACGGGTATGTTAGTTTCTCTGCATCACTTTTGAACCCTGTCTTAAAGCACTGGCACTTTTTCATCTCATCTAAATTGTTACCTACTATGAGGGTAAACAAGGTTTCGAAGGAATGCACTATATTGAATTATTGTATTCAAATTGGATTGCCTATTGATGTTGGATCAATAATTGTTAAGTCTGCATTAGGTTTAATTGTGCATGGGTCAGTTCACGGACTAGGACACCCATCTACTATTTTTGCATTATGCGATCGGTACCGGGTTTCTTATGAAGCTTGGGAAAAGGTTCCGTTACCTTGGAAGCCGCTTGATCCTACGGATATGTTCCCTACTTTGGACAATAATGAAGACATTACATTTATCTCCGATAGAGCTTCACGAATAATCCTATAACAAGGCCTATTTTAGATAAAACGAGTTACTTATGAAGAAAATTAAAGGAATGGAGAAAGAACTGCAGAATGTGAGAGATTTAATCGACAATATATCTGATTTATTTAATCACATTGACTGGAGGATGAATGAACACTTTGATCATTTTGGACACCTGGAAGCTAGCTTTCTTCATTTACTGAGACAAAGGGTTGGATCATCGAAGAATCCGCTCGGAGTTTCCCTTCAGGCCTTTCTATAACTTATTTGTGCATCATCGTCGTATCGAAAATATCAGAGAAGATGAAGATTATGACCTTGAAGAGTAGTAGTAAAGATTTTTATAGTATGTTTGTATTTATGTTATTTGATTTGATTTAGATTTTATTATGTGTGGAGTGATGATTTGAATATCTCAAACTTAATTGAGATATGTGTCATAGTTTTGTATCAGCATTTAGTGTGTCGTGGATTGGTTTACGATGCTGATTAGTAGTAAGGATTGAAGTTTGAAGTTTGATTATAGAGTTTAAAATTATGTTAGTTTGTACATCTCATGGATTTCAATATTAAAGTTAATTTGTTGTGTTGTGTGAATTTGTTTGTGTATAAGTAGCTAATCTTCATATTAAATTAATAAATGATGTGATCGGAAATATAATATAAGGAAAATCAAGAATGAAAAATGAGTGACGAATTTCAGAAATTAAAATTTTTGGAATCTCGCCGACGGCGAGCAAAATCCTGCCGACAGCGAGATCGATCTCGCTGACAGCGAAGAATAGAGCAAAATTTCTCGCCGACAGCGGATTTTTCCCGAGAGTTTTTGGTTCCGAAAAATATTAGCTCGCCGACGGCGAGAAAAATCTCGCTGACAGCGAGGTCGCGAAAAACATATATTTTGACCGGTCAAAAACACTATTCATCATCCCCAACCTGTCATTTTCTCAAAAACCAACCTAGGGCTTGAGAGATCTTGGATTTGAAGCGATTTCAACACTTTTTGACACCGAATTTCATCTTCCCTTGGTAAGAGCTTCACTCCTATGCAAAAATTTTTGATTTTCACCATATATTTTCACCACATTGCAAATTTTGGGAAAAATCAAAATGTGGAAGAAATATTCGGTGGAAATCCATGGAATTTGATTTAAATTGCTTATAAATGTTGCAGGAAGCCTTCTTAGTATTATTTTTAAGTTTAGTGAAAATTTTCATGATTTTCACAGATCGATCGTATGGCTCCACGACAAAAACGTCGAGTAGAATTCGACGAAAACCGATTCATCAATGCACGAGCACGAAGCTAAATATTTTGAAAACATACAAGGAAGAAAGTGCATTGCGGATCGGGTTTTCAAAAATCCGGGAGGAGAAGTAGAGCGGATTATTAAGGAACGAGGTTGGGAGAATTTACGTTATGTTCAATATAGAGCATTGTAGAAGTGGTTAAAGAATTTTATGCCAATTTGATCTGCCGTCGAAGATGCACCAAGTAAAGGTACGAGGGTTTCGTAGATTTCAATGCTGCAAGAATTAACGCGTTCTATGAAGTTCATGACTCGCACTTTAGCGAGTATGAAACTTTTGGAACAATGGAAGGACCACTGGAGGAAGTCATTAGCTTTCTCACTGATGGAACCAGAGTTTGGAAAATTAAGCAGCAAGAAAGAGTGAATTTTCCTCTTTCTAAATTAAATGCAGTCTCCAAAGCCTGACATTACTTTATTTGTTCTACTCTGTTGCCCACATATCACCACAGTGAGGTAACACGAGATAGAGCAATTCTAAATTTCTGTATTCAGAAAAACAGAAGCATCAACATTGAGAGAATTATTTATCAAAACATCCTGGCCACTCCTCGAAATGAGAGTGGAGCTGGATTGGGACACCCTGGATTAATTTTTGCACTCTGCCAACTCTCTGGAGGTGAGGCTAGAGATGATGAAGAATGGGTGGAACCTATGAGACCACTCACAGCTGCCAATATCAAGAAGTATGAATCTCATGAAGGGTGGAGATTAAGAGTGAGAAGTTATTTCACTCAGTCAAGTAGAGATATACCCTCTACTAGCTATGAACCTCCTGAGCCTACCACCCCTACCCTACAAGATCTGATGAATGAATTAAGCCTGCATAGGATGAGTTTTGAGCAGTTTGGAGAGACAATGGGGAGAAGATTTGATCATTTTGATCAAAGGATTGATAATCTGGAGAGGAGACGTGATTATGATAGTGAGTACCTCCAGCGGCATTCAGAATACGAAATTGCATACTATGAAGTTGAACATCATTATAGGAGTGGAGATTTAGATGTTGTCTTTCCAGATTGCCCCAGGTATACTCAGTATTATCCTGCTCAGTCTTCTCAGCCTACAGATCAAGGAGGGGATGATAATATAGTTTGGGACTTTGATGCTGAAGATTAGGACTTTATTAGTTTTGTTTGTTTGATGTTAAGTTATTTTGAGGACTTTATATGTTTGTAATATTCATTACTTTATTTTTTTGAGACATTGGATGTTAGTTAGATTAATTTGCTTGAATTGTTATAGTAGTTTAGATTTTGTTTTTGTGTTAGTTAATTGCATTTGTTTTTATGTTAAATAGGATGTTAGTTTTCTTTAGTATGTTTTTATTTTATTTTGTATTGTTTTAAGTTTTTAAAATTGTTAATCTGTTAGTTCAATTGTTTTTAATATGTTAGTAATTCATATGTGTAGTATAGTAGTTAATTTTAATTGTTATATTTAATACTTATCTCGGATTTTATCCCTGCATTTTCTTTAAATTGTTATATATATATATGGAGAATACTAACGATACGAGTTCAATGAAAAATGAAAAAGCCTCGCAAAAATTTCAAAGAAAAAAAGAAATACCTAAACTTCAAAGGTATGATTTATTTACTTTCCTTCTTTTTCATTATTTAGAGTAGATATAAAAATTTAAGTTTGGGGGGAGAGTAACATACAAATTTAGTTATTAACTTGTTCTCAATTTTTATTTTCAAATTATTATAAAATGATTTTTATAGCAAATTTTTCAATTTAATTTAATATGAATTATTTTATTTAATTATTATAAAAGGTTAAATGAAATATTTCTAGTGCTTTAATTGATTAAATAGAATAAAATATTTGGTTAAAAGGAATAAGAATATATTAAACTATTTTTAGTAAGGAAAACTATATTCTAAAATTAAAATTCTTAAGTATTCAAGTGAAAAAGAAAAGATTGAAAATCAATGAAGTAAAAACTATGAAGTATATATAAGCTAAGAAATATTTCTAAGTTTCAAATTTAGGAAGATGAAAATGAAGTTCAAAATTATTAACAGGCTCTCCAGATACAGTAATCATCATAAAAAAAAAGAGAAAAAGAAAAAGAAAAAGAAAAAGAAAAAGAAAAATGATGAGAAGCTTGAGGAGATGCCTTATCAAAAATTGGCTTCATTTGAATTAACCTATAGGGAAAAACTTAGATATTTCCAAACTTATGTTTATGGATTAGAATTTTACCTAATAGTGTTTTCCTGAATTTCTTATCATATGAATATCTTAAGTAGTTATTCTTTTAAATATAGTCATTCCTGAAATGAATAGTAAGCTAGAAATCTTAGACTCGATAACTAAATAATTTATTTCTATAAGATTAATTAAATTACATGAATTATTTTTATTTAACTTTATTATGACATTAATTAATCTAATTCATAGTTATTTAAATTGAAAAATCTTATTATAAAACTCATTATTTTTATGTAGTACTAAAATTACTTGAAGACAAGTAATAAGTAAGTTTGGGGGATTTTGATCACTGAAAATTTTATTAAGAAATTCATACCTATTTTTGATGAAATTGCACTTTAAAGAAAGGTATTTTCTTTATTTTATTGCAGGAATGGAGAATTTAGGTCATAAAAGCAAAAATCATAAAAAGGAGCAAATTTGGAGCAAAAAGGAAGAAAATAATGAAATTTGTGCTGAGTCGCCGACGACGAGATCGAGCCCGCCGACGGCGAGGCTACGAGGAGACATTTCGAAGGAATTATAACTGTCTCGGCCGACAGCGAGCCCGAGCCCGCCGACGGCCGAGCTAGCGCGGTTTGAAGATCTTCTAGAAGCCTCGCCGACAGCGAGGTAGTTCGTCGCCGACGGCGAGATAGTTCAAATGGCGCAGATACATTGAACCTGGACACTTTTTGAAGGGATGCTTACACACCTCTTGGTCCTTTGCTCACCTCTATATATATAGGCCGAAATTCAGCATATAAGTGTGCAGTTTTTGTGTTCTAAGTGTGTGTGTTAAGTGCAGTTTTTGTGTCTTTAAGTGTTTTAAGTGTGTTATTTTGAGTCTTTAGTGAGTCTTTAGTGAGTTAGTGAGTTTTTAGTGAGTCTTGCTGTACTGGAAGGAAGAGTCAAAGGAACTGCGAGGAGTCTGCTTGGGGATAAATCGAGATAAGTATTTGTATTTATTGTTTTTAACTTTAAATGAAATCCATGCTTAGTTTAGTTCCCATGCATTCTGAGTAGTTTATTAGTCTTTCTCCCTGTTTATGAAATTAAGTGACTGGATGAAATAAAAATAGAAGTACTTTTATATATTAATAAATTGTGATAATTTTTACTTAAAACTTAATTTACTTTCAACTGGCCATTTGATTTGTTAAAATGTGTTGATTACCAACTATAGTAAAAATTACATCCGATATTCGGGAATTCAAAAGCCTTGGAAGGAGGGTGCAAATAAATAGGGAAATAATATCATCTGGGCGTAGAATTGAGTATTTTAGTGTGACGGACTAAAATATTCAATTCGGTCCTATTGTTTGAGAGCCGAAGTGTAGATGTTATCCCTCGGGCGAGGGGAACGTGGGAGCTGCGAAGTGGCGATCGGTATCCTCCCGACCTAGCCGCAGATTCGGTAATCAAACATAGGATTAGTCAATATTCTTTACACCTGGACCAAAGGGTAAAGAATAGGAATGCTCCTATTTGTCACAATACCTTAAAATTATCTATTTAAATTCATCAATCACTTAAATTTCTAAACAAGGGGAAAGATACTTTTTCGAATAGTTAAGACTTATTTAGCAATTAGTTTAATTTCCTGCACTTTCAATACGTATTAATTTTCTACTTAGTTAAGTTACTCGATTAAAATACTTAGTTTACTTTATTGCGCTTAAATTTAGAATTCCAAATTTTTGTATACTATTTTAAAATTATTATTATTATTTTAAAATTAGTCGTTATTAATTTTCTCTTTCCTCGTGGGATCGATAACCGAGGACTCCACTAGAGCCCTGTATTACTTGATACGATACGTATACTTGCGTAGCATCCACAACATAAACAATTACAATTCTATACATATAATATAGGGGTCAAGTTTTTGGCGTCGTTACAATTAAATTAAAAAAATATCATAATATAAAATTGTGGATCAAATTCCATCAGCAGTAATATTCCATCTACCATCAATGTTAAATTTAATCCAATTTGTAGGAGCCAGCTACCTCACCAAAGTTGGTAGTTGATATTTCCTACCACTAACCCCTGTAGGATGTTGCCATAGAGAACCAAAATAAGATATGATAGAGAAAAAAACTAGGTTTATTCGAACAAAATGGAAACAACCTGTTAATATAAGCATGTGACCTCACTTTATTTGAGGTCTAGTTTTCTTCCATATAAGCCTAGGGTCTAGCCATATGAATTTCTTGTTGATTATCTTAGAGGATTAATGATGGAACCTTACGCCATTAGAAATTTTAAACACCTCTTTACTCTTGTTGGAGTTTCACATGTATGGTTCTGACCTCTATGATGTAATAGGATGAAATAAACTTGAGGGAGCTCAAGAGGAGTCCCCATAGGACTGTCAGGCCTTAGAGTTAGCCCTAGGTGATTTGATCTTGGTCAGGCTCACACACACACGTTTCAACCCATCAGACACAATCCTAAGACCCTAAATCAATCATGCTTAACATATCCCCCACTCTTTTGGAAACTCATGTGGGTGATCCCTAAGCCCTTAGCCTTTAGCTAGGGAGGGCTAGGACCAACACATGGAGGATCCAAAATGGTCTCTCCTTAGTTTTATAGCACCAAAAAAGGACAATTTCATGATTAGCATCTCCAATGAAGCTCCATCTCATAAAAGCATCCTTTTTTTACTTTATACCCCTAAACTTCTCCAAAATTACCAAAATGCCCCGAAAACCCTAAATTTCTCAAAATTACCTAAATTCCAATTTCTCTCCAAGAATCATATCAAACCACTCCAAACCCTTTAAATTATCCAAAATACCTATTTTCCCCAAAATTCGCAAAAAACCCTTACACCACCCCAAATTTACCAATATACACCAAGTGACCCAAAATTTCCTAAAAATCTCCAAATTCACTCTTAACCTCACCAAAACCAATCCTAACCACATAATGTCACCAATTACACCCAAATCCACCAAAATTAGCCAAAATTCCTAACTTATCCTAAAATGCTTAAAGTCCCCAAATCACTTATAATTTCCACCAAATTCATTTCAAACTCCCCAAATTTTGAATCCACATCAGATTTCATCATGTCTAAGCCCAATTGAACCCAATTCCAAATTCTATAAAATTGAGCCATGTAATCATTCCAATTCAATAAAATACAGTTCCTAAACTCTTCATGAAATTTCCATAGACCAATTTGAACTTCAAATTGGTTTAGATCCAAAATCAAACTTAACCCACACTCAATTTCAAGCACAAACCCAAACCTAAAGCCTAAACCCAAAAATTAACCTAAGCTCTTTGGATTATTTAAAGCTTAAATCCCCATAACCATGTTTAAGGTCTGAAGATGCCAATCATATCACCAAATCAGCCTTACTTGGTGCTGTGGACCAAGGGTCCCTTAAATGGGGAATCCATCCCCTAAAAATGGTTTATTCTCTAACATATGCAACCAACCTTCCCAAGCCGCAATTTAATAACCATTAAACCTCACTGACCTCCCTAAGCCAAATAGCCATGTCCCCTAGCCTGGACGACACCCTAATGATCTGGAAACCAAAAAATGAGGGTGGCCACCATGGTTTAAACCCCCAAAGTTGACCCATCCCTTGTGGTGTTCCCCATTAGTTAGGAGCACCGCTCAACCCTCCACCTAAGCTTATGTGCACCAGCCAATGGTAGCTTGAGTCCACCCCCCCTCCCCCGGCCCTCCCTCCAACCTCCATGGCCAAAATAATAGAAGTATCAATTCCATAGGGAAACTCTGCCAATTTTTTTAGAGCTTCCTACAACATTCTGAAGATCAATCCCACTTTTTTTAGCCACACATTTTCACTGCTTGAGTTCAATTCCACCATCTAAAACCAGAAAATTTTTCAGTCATATCTTCAAATTCCACCAAATTTCAAATTGATCAGCCCATAAGCTTCCCCAAGAGCCTACAAAGAACTTACCCATTGAATTCCAGCCTTACAGAGCCCTCTAGCCAAGCATTTTACTAAGAGTGAGCCACCCCTTTGTTAAAGTCGTACCTAGGCATGCACTAGATCAATCAATCACTTTGAGGAAATTCGTGGGACTCCAAAGAAGTTTCTACAACCATTTGATTGAGGCTACCCCTCTTGGACAATGGTATGGATCAAAATACCTAATTTTTATCTCTGTTTGGAACTTTATGAAGAGAACTTGTATTTCATACATATTTAGTCGTATAAATAGGTTCATCTCACCAAGATGAAGATGAAGGAATAAACCCTATGCGATTTGGTTGAGTACCAAGCGAGATATTAGGTTTAAAAAACAAACAGTTCTCAGGTTAAGTTGATTGGGGTCGATGAACTGATGAAGACCATTTCTGTGTGTATAGAGTGGACGGTCCAGATTGCGTCAAATAAAGAGATGGAGCAGAGATCACGGGCTGCGTGGAAAGCTGAGGTGTAAAGCCCAACCAACAGGGAGACGACGCGTAGCTTTTCAGAGATGATGAGGTTGACATGGATGCAATGTGGATAAGAAGAAAATTAGAGCATTTTTTATTTAAATAAATTCATAAACTTAAAAAATACATATCTTATTGTAAAAAAATCATAAAAATAAAAAATATACTCATTTGCTCAGTGAACAGAGAATAATAATGTGGGAAAAAATAAAAATATTTATTTGATATTTATAATTAATTATTTAATTAATTAAAAATTTATTTAAATCATAATTAATTAAATATTAATCACCATGATGTGAAATTTGGAGGGTGTGATCTTCATATGATTAGGAGTATTCTCTGATTTTTTCAAAGTTAGTGAATTCTGCTATGGTTGAAAACCCTAATTTTCTAACATTAACCACCTTTATTTTAATTAATAAATTATAAAAAAATTAAATTATAAATAAAAATATTACAAAATTAGTTTATGTAGGTTTACTATGGCCAGAAGATCTTAAGAAAAATAAAAAGAACATTTAAAAAATTAATAATGTAATTTCTCATCTAAAAAATAATAAAAATCACTAAAAATTTAAAAAATACAAAATAATTCAAAGAATCACCAAAATAGGCCAAGTTGAAGATAATCACCTAAGGAAGTCTCTGTAAAAAATTGAAGGCCATAAAAATTATTTTTAATGCAAAAATGAATTTTCTAAGTAAATAGTGATTTTTGGCTTAAAATAATTATATAAATTAAAATAAAAATTAAAAAAAATTATGAAAGGTGGTTTGGAGTGTTCCTTGAGACCAGTGAAACCTAACAAAAATAAAAATATAGTTAAAAAAATTTAATTTTGATCTTATTTTCAATTTAAAAGTATCTAATAATAATAAAAAAATCACAAATAATGTAAATATATTTCAAAATATCACAAATAATCCCATAATCACAAAAAACAACTTAAGTATATTTTTTGTATATATTTAGAGGTGTAAAATATTTTTTTAGTATTTAAATGTATTATTGTGAATTTAGGAGTAAAACAATTAAAAAATAGAAAAAGTCACAAAAATACAAAGTAAATTTCTCTGAGTTCTTTAAGATTAGAGAGATTTATGAAAATTTTAAAATTAATTTTTTAAATAAAAATGTATTTTTTATTAATTACACAAAAAAAAAATTAAAATTATAAAAATTAAAATATAATTAAAACTTCTTAAAAATTATTCATAGAGGTCTTTTGAGCTAGACAAATCTCTAACAATTTTCTTAAGGACACAAAATTTGTTTTGGACAACAAAATGAAACATTAAAAATCCCTATTTTTGAGTTAAATTAAGATTTAAAATTAAATAAAAATCAGTAAAATGTAAACTCTCTATTGATATTTAATTGACCCATGAGTGGGGTAACAACAATGTTTCAATGTCATTGGATTTATATTTAAAGAATTATGAAGTGGAAAGCCATAGGGGCAAAATAGTAATTGTGGGATTTGGAGTTTTGATTAAAATTTAGGTTAAACGAGAAGGTAAATAGGCAACATTGATCTTAATTAACTCTCTTGGATGATTGAAACATAAGAGTGTAATGGGCAGTAACCAACTCATCGCTTTTCTATAAAAAGGGTAAAGTTGTAATTTTCTAAATTATTGTTATTTGGAAGTTAATCTAATTTAATGATTCTAATATAAAGGGGTTTGGGTTAGGAAGATAATAACTCAATAGTGTGAAGTCCCTAAATCAATGATTACATGATAAGTGCAATCTTTTAATAAGAATTAAATTCATTTGATTCAGTACTTTCAAATATTACGAATTTATCCATAAGAATTTATGGGCGTGGTAGTGAACTAGGCTAAATCTAAAGTTGCTTAATGAGGTTTATAAAAGGAAACATAACCAATTGTAAATATTCTTAGAGCACTATGAGCCCTACTCCAATTGAAAGTACATATACTCCATGATAACTTGATTTGCCCTTAAGGGTGTCCACCCTCATAATTCCTAACCAAAATGTTAAGTGAATGCCCAGTTACCCCTCTCATGGTATAGTTAAAACATTAGTGTTCATTGAGCATAGATTAAAATATCACCACTAAATTTTAATTTAACGACATAATAAGATCAAATGAACATAAAATGATTCAAAAGGTCTTAAAAGTTGTTTTAGGTTATGCCCCGAACACTATTGCAATCTTTTGGATATTTTGAAGGACATTCAGACCTATTATGCTTTGATGGAAAAATCATCCTAAAAAATTACATTGGGACCCACCGAGGCATGCCTTGAGACCCTTTAATTCACACAAATCAATCGAATTACCCTAAACTACTTATCTTACAATTTTGACCTAATGCTCAAGGGTTTGAGTTTTTCTCATTAAGGTATTCAAATCCTTATGAGAAAATGGGAATATTTATTTGTGCCTGTATGGATCATCAGACTTGTGTAGGTCTGAGGTTTAGGTGGCTAGGACGGCGATGAAATTGCTTATGTGTGCTAAAAAAGGGATACAAAGTGGGATTTCAAATAGTATATCCTATCTCATGGATTCAATGAGAAGAGAGAATAAGGACCGATGATACTATTTATCGAATCTTTTTTCACTCTTAGGTTGCCAGTAGTTCTAGCTTGATTAGAGAAATTAACCTGTGGGCTATACTATCTTACAAAATACTTTAGCAACTTCTTTATGACATAACTACTTTTGCTTGCTGAAGTAAATTCTACTTGCATGATAATTAAAAATGAAAACTTATAAAGGTATATGATTAATTACTTGGAAAGGAACTGCCCTCTACAAATTATCGGGTTGGTAGCTGTTATTAAAGGTTGGGAAGCACACAGTCTACCTTCACTAAATTCTTAAACTTAGTCCTGGTCTTTCATATGTGACTACAACTTTTGGTTTTACTTACTCAAGTTTTCCCAAGACTTGTTCTTTCGAACTTTCCACATTGTACTTTCTTGTCTCACCTTTTTTTACAAATTACTTAAATTTTATGCAATTACATTATGCTTTATGAAACTAACCATGCAGCGAAAGCAGAGGCTCAACTAAGTACTATTTTAATTTGGTTACTTTATTCATTACATTTACTTAATTTGCAAAACAAAACAACACCAAATGTAAAACCTAAACAACAAAAATACATTCTAGAAAATCTTAATACAACAAACATAATTTACTCCTTTTAAGTTGACGAGGATTCCTCAAATAAGGTAACCTACGGTTGATAATGAGAATTCTATGGTCTATAAATGAGCTTAACGAATTGTTTATACTAAGTAAACTCCAAAGAAAATAGTGATACCAGGATGATGGAACCGTAGGATCTTAATCGATTTCATTTAACTTAAATTAAAATTCTCCTAGAACACTTAAACAACAATAACATAATGTGACATACAAACTGCAAATCCATAAAAGCTTGAACTTGGAGCCATCACGACGAGGAGCTTGGTGGTTGATCTATAAAAAAATACCTATTTCTTTATGTCTTAATTCTTATTAATTTCTAAGGATATTATGCTTTAATGAAATGTATTTTTTGTATTTTTGGATGTAGGTAATGTAAAAAGGTCTAAGAAGGAAAAAAGAGCAAAAAGGAGCAAAAATGGAGCAAAATACCAATAGTATAAAAAAATATGGCCTAGCGTCTAGGCGCCAGAAATTGGCGCCTAAGCGCCAGACTCGATACGAAAACTGTCAAGTTTTTGACAATGTTTGATCAGTTATTTTGATAGAGTGAGCGGTTATTGGACATTCTAGAAGGCTGACAGTAGTTCCTTGATAATAGGACATGTGATATATTGCATTTGGACGATCCAAAATGGTTTTAATCGTGAAGAGGTGCGAGCCAAAGTGAAGAGGTGCGAAGAACTGGACGCAGTGTCCAGCGCCTAGGTGCCAGATTCCGACGCCTAGGCACCAAACAGACCTTCTAGAAGATTCATTGAATGTGGACATGTTTTGAAGAGGTGCCTCAAGGCAACTCTTGAAGCTTATAAATAGAGGTCCAATTCTTCAGAAAACGTGCCCCTCCCATTGTACCCCTTTCTCTTATCTACTTTAAGATCTCTCATCCTTAGAGAGAGAATTAGAGAGAGAGAAATTTAAGGCCACTTTTGTTTAGTTTAGTGAGTTTATTTTCAAGTTATTGCATCTGGAGTTCATTACACTGTGGAGTCAGTAGGAATCAGAAGATCTGTAGAAGAAATATTTGAGATAAGTATATTTTTATATTTGATTCAAAGTTTAATTATCATGCTTTGTTATTTATTTTCAATGTGTTACGAGTAGTTAGTTACTTTCTTACTTCAATTATGAAGAGATAGATAAGATAATATAAAGATTCGATGGAGAATTAAAATTCAAAATATTTTCAAAACATTGTGATGACATTAATACCTGATCTTACTTTACTTTTTAAATTGGCCGTTTGAATTATTAAAACCTGTTGAAGAGTTTAAAAACCTTGTAGTAGAAGAACTCTTAACTTGTAAATGTCACATGAATCCTTGGGTAGTAGAAGGCCATGTGCAGGCTATTCATGGTGAAGTGCAAATAAATAGGAAGATAATATTTAAAGGGCGTAGAATTGATAAGTTTTTAGAGTGACAGACTAAATTCTTATAATTTGATTTTTATACTAGGAAAGGATCACTAGTAGGGCCGACCATAGCCACGCTTGGACATCTAGAAGTGAGAGCCTAGATTAACCCATTACTACTAACAATACATCCGTACCTATTCTGTAAATTAGTCAATGTTCTTTACACCTGGATTAAAGGGAAAAGAATAGAAATGCTTCTATTTGGCACAATACCATAAATTAAATTCTCCAACGAATATTAAATTATCTTAAAAATCTTAGATTAATTGAAGGAAAGAAAGTTGTTTATTTTATAGAGTTTATAAAATCATTTTCTTATTATTGTTTTCTTTAAATTGCATCTAGTAGATTAAATAGTAATTATAATCAAAATATAAATATTTTTACTATTATATTTCGCTTTCACTTTATAGAAAATTTATTTCTATAAATCTTCCCTGTGGGATCGATATTGGGGTCTTTGTTTAAAAACTCTATATTACTTGAAATGATACGTATACTTGCGTAGTACCCCTAGTATGTAAAAATATTACTTATATAATATTAATTTTATACACTAGCCGCTATTTATAAATTGATTCAAAGCATTTTGGCTATCTTTTGGAAGCAACATCACTGCGTTAAGCGCGGCGGTCGGGTCAAGTTCTCGGTGTCGTTGCCGTGGAAGAAATCAAAGGAAGAAAGAAATAAAATAGTTATATTTTATTGCTTGTTTTATGCGAAGATTTGGTTCTGAAGGATTAATACCTTTAGATTCTGAATTGGAAAGAACAATTAGAAAATTTAAAAAGGGAAAACAAATTCAAAAATTTCAAGAAATGGCTACTTTACAAAATCCAATTGAACTTAATGATCAAAATGTTTATAAACCATTAAGGGATTATGCTAACCCTACAGTTGATGAACTTCATAGTAGTATTCAAATACCCACTGTAGATACTAATTCTTTTGAACTTAAACCGTCTATTATTCAAATGGTGCAAAACAATCAATTTAGTGGATCACCAATTGAGGATCCAAATTTACATCTTATTAGTTTTTTATAACTTTGTGCTACCTTTAAATATAACAATGTTTCTGATAATGTTATTAGACTTAGAATCTTTCCTTATTCTTTAAGAGATAAAGAAAAGATGTGGTTAAACTCATTAGCGACTGGTTCTATTAAAACATGGGCTGAAATGGTACAAAAATTCCTTGCTAAATATTTTCCTCCTTCTAAAACTGCTGAATTAAGAAATGATATTACTTCGTTTAGTCAATTTAACGGGGAGACAATATATGAAACTTAGGAAAGATTTAAAGAACTATTAAGAAAATGTCCTCATCATGCTTTACTTGATTGGTTGATTATTCAAACTTTTTATAATGGATTAATTGGATCTTTAAAATCAATTATTGATGCTGCTGCTGGAGGTTCTTTAATGTCTAAATCATTTGAAGAAGCTTACACATTAATTGAAGAAATGACTAATAACAATTTTCAATGGCCTTCTGAAAGGATTAACCCTAAAAAGAGGGCTAGTATTCAAGATAATGAAGCCTTTTCTATCTTAGCTTCACAAGTTGCAGCAATATCTAAGAAATTAGATAATTTTACAATTAATATTTCGCATAATAACTCTGCTAATATTAAAGATCCTCAAACTATTGAAACTTTACAAGCTATTGCAAGTAAAAATAATCCTTATTCAAATTATTATAATCCTGGTGGAAAAATCATCCTAATTTTAACTGGAACAATTCACAACAACAATGGGGTAATAATCAATCTCATCCCACTGGAAATTAGAATAATCAAGTTAATTCAAATTATAAACCTCCTGGATTTAATAATCAATAGAAAACGTTATCAATAGAAGAATTAATTATGCAAATGAATAATCAATTACAAAATCAAAATACTGCTATTCGTAATATTGAAAATCAAATGGGGCAAATTGCTACTTTAATTAATAACGGACTCGTAGGAACACTTCCTAGTAATGTTAAAATCAATCCAAAGGAAACTGGAAAAGAACATGAACAAATTAAAGCTGTGCAACTTAGAAGTGGAAAGGAATTAAAAGAAAGATTGCAGAATGAAATTGAAAAAAGAGATTGAGATTGAAGAGATTGAAAAACCTAAAGAAACTCTCTCTCCTAGTCAAGATCATACGTTATACTCGTTAATCTGGAAGTTGAAAAACCACCACCACCTTTTCCTGAAAGACTTAAATAGCAGAAACTTGATCATCAATTTTTTAAGTTCTTTGAAATTTTTAAGAAACTTACTATTAACATACCTTTTGCTGAAGCTTTGGAACAAATGCCAACTTACGCAAAATTTATGAAGGATATTTTAAGCAAAAAATGAAAATTTAAAGCTTTTAAAACTGTTGCATTAAGTGAAGAATGCAGTGCAATAATTCAAAAGAAATTACCTGAAAAGCTTAAGGATCCTGGAAGTTTCACTATACCCTGTGCTATTGGAGAAAAATTTTACGGAAAAGCTTTATGTGATTTAGGAGCAAGTATTAATCTCATGCCATTTTCTATCCAGCGAAGATTGGATTTAAGAGATATTACTCCCACCACTGTAACTCTTCAGTTAGCTGATAGATTTATCACTTATCCTAAAGGAGTTATAGAAGATGTCCTTGTTAAAGTGGGTAAATTTATCTTCCCTGTAGATTTCATAGTACTTGATATGGAAGAAGATAAAGAGATACCTATTATTTTAGGAAGACCTTTTCTAGCTACCGGACGAGCTATGATTGATGTGCAAAAAGGAGAATTAATCATGAGAGTCAATGATCAAGAAATAAAATTCAATGTCAATGAAGTACCCTGATAAAGAGAAATGTTATCGAATGTATATAATTGATTATTTATTTGAAAAACATTATCAAGAAAAATGTAAAGTTATTTCTGAAGAAAAATTTGAATTTTTAACTAATGAAGATGAAATATTAGAAGAAGAAGAGACTTATTTTATTAAAGATAATTGAGAAACTTTAGACATTACTCAAAATGATATACTTTTACCCTCAATTAAAAAAACACCTGAACTACAATTTAAAATGTTACCTTCCCATTTAAAATATGCTTTTCTTGGAAATTCATTAACTTTACCTATTATTATTTCTTCTGAACTGAGTAAAGATCAAGAAGAAAAATTACTAGGTGTGTTAAAGAATTATAAGAAAGCTTTTGGTTGGACTATTGCTGACATAAAAGGAATTAGCTCTTCCATTTGCATGCATAAAATTTTAATGGAAGAAAATTTTAAACCTACTATAGAATCTCAAAGAAGATTAAATCATATTATGAAAGAGGTTGTTAAAAAAGAAATTATTAAGTGGTTAGATGCTGGTATTATTTATCCTATTTCGGATAGTCAATGGGTAAGTCCTATTCATTGTGTTCTAAAGAAAGGAGGAGTAACTGTCATTGTTAATGATAAAAATGAACTTATTCCTACAAGACAAGTTACTGGATGACGAATTTGTATTGACTATAGGAAACTAAATAGAGCCACTAGAAAGGATCATTTTCCTTTACCTTTCTTGGATCAAATGCTCGATAAATTAGCTGGACACTCATATTTCGGTTTTCTGGATGGATATTCCAGTTATCAGCAATTACTTATTGCTCCTGAGGACCAAGAAAAGACAACATTTACAAGTCCTTATGGAACATTTACTTTTAGAAGAATGCCTTTTGGCTTATGTAATGCACCTGCAACTTTTCAAAGATGTATGATGTCAATATTTTGTGATTTGATTGACAAAGGAATTGAAATATTCATGGACTATTTTTCAGTCTTTGGAACTTCTCTTGAATCTTGTTTGGAAAACATAGCCAAAGTTCTGAAAAGATGCGAAGAAACAAATTTAGTTCTTAACTGGGAAAAATGTCAATTCATGGTCACAGAAGGCATTGTACTTGGACACAAAGTATCATGGAAAGGGATGGAAGTAGATCAAGCAAAAGTGAAAATTATTGCTGAATTGCAACCACCTACTACTGTTACTGATGTGAGAAGTTTTCTAGGTCATGCTGGATTTTATAGAAGATATATAAAGGATTTTTCTAAAATTTCTAAACCTCTTTGTCATTTATTAGAAAAAGATGCACAATTTGAATTTAATGAATAATGTTTTAATGCTTTTAATATTCTAAAAGAAAAATTAATAACTGCACCTATCATTGTTGCACCTGACTGGAATAAATCTTTTGAATTAATGTGTGATGTAAGTGATTTTACAATTGGAGCTGTATTAGGACAAAAATATGAGAAAATTTCAAAGTTGTATATTATGCTAGTAAAACTCTCACTGAAACACAAAGAAATTACACCACCACTGAGAAAGAGCTTCTGGCTATAGTATATGCCTTTGATAAATTTAGACCTTATCTTCTTGGTACTAAATGCATAGTTCATACTGATCATTCTGCTATTAAATATCTAATATCTAAGAAGGATTCTAAACCTAGACTTATAAGATGGGTTTTACTTCTACAAGAAATTGTTTTTCAAATAGTAGATAGAAAAGGAACTGAAAACTAAATTGCTGATCATTTGTCTAGAATTAAAAATGATATTATTTCGGAAGAAAATATAAATGAGAAATTCCCTGATGAATCTTTATATGTTATTCAAAGATACAAAACACCGTGGTTTGCTGATATTGTTAATTATTTAGTTAGCAATATTTTACCTTATGACTTAGATAACAAATTTATTAAGAAATTTAAATATGATGCTAAATCTTATATTTGTGAAGAACCTCATTTATTTAAAATTGGTAAAGATTCTATGATTCTAAGATGTGTACCTTAAGAGGAAACTTATGCTATTATTCAAAAATGTCATGATTCTGATTTTGGAGGACACTTTGGCATAGATAAAACTGCATTTAAAATTTTAAATTCTGGATTTTATTGGCCTACCTTTTTTAACGATGTGAGACAATAGGTGAAAACATGTGATCGATGTCAAAGGATGGGAAATATATCTAAGAAAGATGAAATGTCGTTAAACTATATATTGGAAGTTGAAATTTTTGATATATGGGGATTAGACTTTATGGGACAATTTGCTCCATCATCTGGAAAAAAATTATATTTTATTAGCAGTTGATTATTGTTGACCTCATTTTTGATGAGGTCTTCTCTTCTTCTTTTTAGTACTTAGGATCTAGCCTTAGGCTTTTCCTTTGACTATCTTAGAGGAATAGAATTGGGATCCACCATCTAGAATTTCAAACCACTTCTTAACTCCCTGCGTACTCCACAAACTTGATCGTAGACCCCTAATCACCTAGAGGGTTGAAATCAAATGTGGAAGTTTAAAGGATGAGTTCCTATAGGACTCTTTGGCCTTAGGACCGCTCTGGATGGCCCAGTCTCGGTGAAGGGGCTGACTTACACACACACTACACTCATACACTACACTTTCACACACCTCCTAAAACCACACCCATACCTAACTTGACCTCCCGACTCATGTAGGTGATTCACATGGATGGTCCTTAACCCCTAAGCCCTCGGCAAGAGGGTTAGGAACAACATATTGGATGCCTCAAATGAGTCCCTTCATGGCTCATGTGGGCTTGATATGGCTTCATGGCTCAACCAAAATGATTTCATTCCATTTATATTCACCCAATCTTCATTTTTTCCAAATTTTCAATTTTTGACCCCCGGGACCCTACACCCGCCTAACCTACCAAACGCCATTGAAATTACCCAAACTTTTCAAAATTTCCAAATCACCCAAAATTCCCCAAAATCAATCCCAAACATTTCCACATCACTCAAATTGATCATCCATACCCATAAATACCAAAAATTCCAAAAATACCTCCCAATACTCTCCAAATACCCAAAATACCCCCCTTGACCCAAAAAATTCAAAAATTCAGAAAATTCCCAAAAAATTCCAAAAAATCCCAAATATTCCCAATTTCATTTTGTTCAACTACACCATGGGCCAATTTTGTCAATTTACCCTACTTTTGTCAAAACCCCCAATTTGACCCATTTTAACCCTAAGTGAACCCAATGTCAAACCAAACCACCCCCAATTTGCTTCAAGTCACTCATGATACATCCATGAGCTAAACCCAACAATTATTTGGCCCAAGCCTTTACCAAAATTTCATCCCAAAATCCATTTTAAAATTCAAAAGCCCACTTTCCTAAACCATCTTAAAAGCCCATCTAAAACCATTTCAAAAGGCCCAAAATCTACCCTAAAGCCCACATGACATCTCTACTTGCCATCCACTTAATAAAAGCCTTTCCCTAAGTCCTAAATTCATCATCAAATCATTCCAAATCAAGTTTCATGCAAATTTCCATCAAATTGCCAAAAATTCCTAAAATATATTTCCATGAAATTGACTCCACTTTTCCCAAGCCAAAGGTGAGCCATGCAAGCCATGGACAAGC
Organism: Papilionanthe hookeriana x Papilionanthe teres; assembly: GCA_022702705.1. Lineage (NCBI taxonomy): Eukaryota > Viridiplantae > Streptophyta > Magnoliopsida > Asparagales > Orchidaceae > Papilionanthe > Papilionanthe hookeriana x Papilionanthe teres. The sequence continues at coordinate 26,793,782 of CM040425.1, forward strand.
CACATGAAGCCATGGAAGGCTTGACATGTGATCAAGCCATTAATGGCAAAAGGAGGGCCCCCTTTCCTAATCCTTCTTAAACCCTTTTTTACCTTAAGCATGTCACACACTAAACCATGCTTAGCCACCTCATCATGGATGAAGACCACACCATTCTCTCTTGGCTGACCCAAGTGATCTTTTTCAGCCCAAGACCAGGCCTTGGGTGGTGAACCTAGCCCAAAACCATGGGTTGACTCATTTGAACCCAAAATGGTCTTCCCCCCATTCCATTTCAATCCAAGCCCTTTACACATGGCATTTGCCAATTGCTTGTACCAAGTCCTACCCCTGACCCACCCGACCTTGAGGGTGACCCATGCCTGGCCGGCAGGCCACCAGGCCGCCGGAAAACACCATGGCCAAGAGCTCACATGTGAACCAACTTTGGAATTCCACCTTGCTGAGCTGCCCCATCCCTAGTGGCCATTGTAGCTATTCTTTTCTTGCCAAGAGCAGCTGATCCCAAGCCCTAACTCTCCCTGGGAGGCCCTCCACCCTCTCCTATTTAAACACCACCCCTCTCGGCCATGAGAGGTGCTGAAACAAACCTTAAGGAAACTCTGCCAAAATTGTTCCAGACTACTCCCATACACAGAGCACTTGATCCCCACTGAAATCCCCCTGCCATTTCTTCTCTGTGAGCTCAATTTCGGAGTTGAAATCCAAGCCCAAAACCAGGACACTTCTCCACAGTGAGCCAATCCCCAAATTGATTGGTTCTACACCTTCACCGGACCGAGGGAAGGTGTCCACCAGCAAAAGCCCCATCTCCAAAGCCACCCGAGCTTGCTCCAGGCCTCCAAGCTTTGTGATCGGCCGTGGTCGAAATTCTACCTAGGTAATTCACCGAGACCGGGAGACTTCATCCGGAGCTTCGTCGGGATCCAATCGAAGGTGCAACAACCCTCGGATCGAAGCCACACTTCTCCGAGCAAAGGTATGGCCTCACTCTTCTTCCCGAGCTTCGAACATTCTCCATTTTTATTGCGTAAATTTCATCCCACATAAACCGTATGGATGTGTTCGTCTTCTCAAGACGAATCCATAGAGCATAAGAACACGAAAATCCATCGAGTATCCAGTGAGATATTAGGGATTTAGTGTGGACGGCTCTCGGGTGAGGACGCTCGGGGACGATGAACGGATGCCGTCCATTCAATACACGCGCGGACGGACGGCTCAGATGGCGTCGGACCAGGAGACGGTACGTGAACCGCGGGGCCCGGGCTGCTGACTCAAGCGGCGGCGTCGAATGGGAGCGCGACGCGTGTGCGTTCGGAGATGCCGAGGATGACGCGGCGCCGACTCGGATAAATAGAAAATTAGGGGTATTTTCTATTTATTTAATTCCCTAAACTTGGAAAATTCATAACTTTGTGTAGGAAAATCATAAAAATAAAATAAAAATACCCTCTTGCTCGGTGAACGAGAGGAGAATAATGTGGAAAAGAAATCATTTAATTTCATCAAGTATTTTATTTTTAATAATTTATTTTCTCTCTGCATATTTTTAATTCTCCATGCATGTATACAATTCACCATGGCATGAGACCATAAGGCTTTGAAGCCTCCGAATTTGGGAACATTCCCCGAATTTTCCAAAGTCGAGGCCATCCCTATGAAAAGTTATTGATTTTTCAAATTCATGTTACTGTTTTGAGTATTTTAATTCCAATAAATAGCATGTTGTGAAATAAATTCTAGGAAAATTTGGTGATGTTCCTTATGACCAGAGGACCCTAGGAAAAATAGGTTTTGAGTTAGTTCATTTAAAACAACCCTAATCGGCTTAAACACCCAAAATAGATCTCTAATTAATTAGAGCTAACCATACATCAAATTGACTTGAAATTAATTCTCCACTGACCTTTAGGATCAGAGGAACCCACCATAAAAATTTGAGGTCAATTGGACTTGGTTAGCCCTACTAAATGGGTTGATTAAGCCACTTAGTCATTTTAAACTTTAAAAATTCATAACTTTCAAAATATCTTTCAAAAATTCACCAAATTTGTTTTGGAGCCTCTCGATATTAGGGGAATTTAAGAAAATTAAAATTTCAATTTTTTAAAAAGTTGATTTTTAATATTATTTTAATATTTTTAATAATTAAAAAATAATAAAAATCACAAAAATAATAAAATTCACCAAAATATCATATTTTGAATTTTAATCACTTAGGAACAAACCCCATATTTTTCTCAGGTCTATTTAGTGAGATATTAAATTTTAAAGCCCTAGGATAATTTTAAAATTAAAAAAATGTATTTTCTAGCATTTTCACCAAAATAATTATAATAAATCATAGAAAAATCAGAAAATTGCAAAAATTGATTCTCTGGTTTCCTTGATATCAGAGAGATTTTTGAAAAATATAAATTTCATTTTTCAACCTTTATTTTATTTTTAAATTAATTAACACTCCAAAACTTAAAATAATTCTAATAAAAACAATATAATTCAAAAAATCACCAAAATTGGTCCAAGTGGTCCTCTGGTCATTAGGAATGTCTTCTAATTTTATTAAGGACAGAAACTTTCCCTTTGTCATGTTATTAAATTTTCCTTGGAAATCTCTATTTTCTACCAAAAATAATTATATAAATAAATTAAATATAGAAAAATCACATTTTCTCCTCTCATGTCTTTATTGACATGAGTGAAGTTACATAAAAATTTCAAGTTCATTTGAGCTCAATTTAGTGAGTTATGAAATTATTAAGCTTGAAGGGCAAAATGGTAATTAAAATTTTAATCCTTAATTAAAACTTTAGGTTTAATAAAAAATTAACAAGTAAAATATTTGATCCTAATCTGATTTGGATGATTGAAACTTAAATAATTAAAGGGTATAAACCCATTAAGCAATTTAAAATAATTAAACCTTAATTAAATAATTGATTAAATTTGGAAGAATAATAAAATTGGAATTATTAAAATAGGGATATTATTAGGAAGAGATTTATTCTTTAATTTAAAAATCCCTAAATTAATCATCTCATTAATATTCAATTCTTAATTAAAATGATAACTCAAATTCAAAACATTAAAAGACTTAATCATTAAACTAAAATTAAATTATTAAACTCTTTTAAAATTTCAATTAAAATTAAAAATAAAATTAAATTAAAAATTAAATTAAATTAAATAAACAAATTAAATTAAATTAAATGAATTAAATTAAATTAAATTAAATGAATAAAATCAAATTAAATTAAGTTAAAACAAATTAAATTAAATTAAATTAAATTAAATTAAATTAAATTAAATTAAATCAAATTAAATTAAAATTAAATCAAATCAAACTAAATTAAGTTAACATCAAACCAAATTAAATTAAATTAAATTAAATTAAATTAAATTAAATTAAATTAAATTAAATTAAATTAAGTTGAATTAAATATAACATCACCAAAGACATAAAGAATTTAAAATAAATCTAAAATAACTTGAACACTATTCCAAATTTAAACCCATTAAATCACAAACCATTTGAACACCAATTCGCCCTCGAAAGCTTTAGTTGTCATAACTCCTAAACAGAATATTAAATGAAATGTTACTTCACTTATAGGACATTCAAACATCCTAGTTCACTGAGCAAGATAACAACAAAACTTGAAATTCTCGGACGATTAATTCATTTGTATAGTTAAATTCATTTGGACTTAAAACAACTCTAGTAATATTGAAAAGATGTTTAAGATTCTTCTTAAACACTTTCTCAATATGATAGGATGTTTATAAGAACAATTGAACTTAATTATTTTTTGATGAAGAAAATCGTCTTCAAACAAAAACACAAGGAACCTAGACGTCATAGGAAATGACTAGCTTTAGGATTAGGAATTTGGTAGAAAATCATAACCCTTACCTTAGCTTTACCTAGGAACTTGCTTAAATATTCTAATTGTGTTTTAAGTGCAGCTTGGGATGACGGGAAGACCCTCCAGGTACGCTTTTATTTTATTGCAATTTACATTATTGTAATTTATTTAATCGCATCGCACTTACTTTTCTTGTATGATAAACAACTCGTTGCATGAAAACCCACACCTTTAGGATAGCCCCTAAAGCCGAAACCAAAACTAAATTAAAAGTCATTGCAAGATAAAATTCACCGCCACAACATTTCAAAATATAAAACAACTCAAAATTTAATCACAAACGTAACACAACACTACAATTACAACTAAATTAAAACGTCCTGTTGGATGATCGGGAATACCTCGGATGATGTAACCTACGTGTTGCTAACGGGATGTCCCACGGTCTAAATGAAAGTGTGGAACTCATTCAGTTGAGTTTAGCAAATTCATCTGGACTAAGTGAATCCGATAAAAATAATGATGCCGGAAGGATGGAACCGTGGGATCTTAACCGGTGTCGTTATAATTAACTTTAAGATTTGTTTTAATTAAAACATAAAAAAAACACTTGGAAATTAAGATTTTCTCTAAACCAAAACACTTTTCTCATCCCCCGATTTATGACTTCTAAAACTAAACCTCTGCAACAACAAGGAGCTCGGAGCATGGTGGGCAGCACGGCCATCCTCATCAATGAAAACCCGAGTCTACTTCAGCAAAACTTTCCTAGAATTAAATAACAAAGCCATAGGACTTTGAGGTAGTTTGACTAGTGCAACATAAGTCCTCAACTCTTCGTTAGGCATTTGCATTGCAAATTAAGCCTTAACCGGTCTTAGGATTCCGAGGTAGTCGTCTGATACGACATAAACCCTCACATCTTCGAGGCTATTTGTATGATTCTGTCATATAAATATAAGCCCTAATTAATTAAAATTGGCAAGATTAAAAAATTAAATAAACATTAGGACTTTCCTAAATCTAAGCCAAACAATAGGATAGTCGGGAAATTACCGAAGTTCACTTCGAATCTGTGATTTCTCCTACTTTTCTTCCTTTGAATTCCCAAAACAAATGTTCCAAATTCGATCCATTCCCTATTGAAATTCCAAAATTCAATCCTTTGAGAACTTAAACTTTGAAATCCTTGAGAGCGAATTATTGATTATTATCGAGAGTTTTCTTAGGTGATTCCCGTCACTTAAGATGTAATTAACTATAGGGGCTTGCCCTTATAGGGAATTTTATAGAACCCAGGTAATATAAACCCTGTTTAATGCTTTCATATTAAGCAGGGGAATTTGTTGGCTTAAAAAATTGGTTCGCAGACCAAACGGATGTCACAATTCTTCTAGTTTATTTAATCGAGCCCCACCATCGAGCGGTGTGTCATCCTTAAGGGATAGATACACGGTTTGTGGTGCGGTGCTCGTTTATATAAACTATTTGGGATGTGAGATCGGTTTAATCTCATATCTTAAAACCTTCAAATTTAAAATTATTTTCAAAATCAAATACTACTTTTCAAATTATTTATTTAAACTAAATTAAAAATTCGCCGACAACTTACGTTAGGCGACCCCTTTTCAAAATAAAACACACAACCTAAAAATATGCCGACAATTATGTTTCAAAGTGGATTGAAGCTGTTGCTTTACCAAACTGTGATTCCAAAAGTTTTTCAAAATTCTTAAAGAAAATGATATTTTCAAGATTTGGAATGCCTAAGGTAATTATCACTGATGGTGGAAGTCATTTTAGGAATATAAGAATTCAATCATTACTTCAAAAATTTGGAATCTAACATAGAATTGCAACTGCTTATCACCCTCAAACTAGTGGAATGGCTGAACTATCAATCAAAGAAATTAAAAAAATTTTAGAAAAGACTGTTAATCCTAAAAGAACTGATTAGGTTGATAGACTTGATTCTGCATTATGAGCTTATAGAACAGCTTATAAGACACCAATCGGAATGTCACCTTACTAGTTAATTTATGGTAAACATTGTCACTTACCTGTAGAACTTGAACATAAAGCTTATTGGGCGATAACAGAGTTTAATTTTAATTTGAATAAAGCAGGAGAAAAATAATTATTGCAATTAAATGAGATGGAAGAAATTAGAAACGAATCATATGAAAATGCGAAGATTTATAAAGAGAAAATGAAGATGTTGCATGATAAGAAAATTTCAGGAAAAATTTTTAAACCTGGACAAAAAGTTTTACTGTTTAATTCTCGTTTAAGTCTTTTTCCTGGAAAATTAAGATCTAAATGGATTGGACCTTATTTTGTTGAGAAAGTATACCATTATGGAGCTTGTGGATATTAAAGATCCCAAAGCTGGAAAAATTTTTAAAGTAAATGGATTAAGATTGAAGCCTTATTTGGGAGATATTAAGAAGATTTATAAAGAGGCTTATGAATTAAGTCAACCTGATTAAAGATTTACTTAAGTCGGGTTGACGACGTTAAACCAAGCGCTTTGTGGGAGGCAACCCATAATTATCTTGTGTTTTTGTATTTTAATGTAAGGTTATGCCTCGATCTTGATTAATTTTATATTACTTTAGAAAAATTTGATGCTCATAAGTCTTGGTTTACTTAGGCTGAAAGTTATTTTGAGGTATGTAAGATTTAAAAATAAGACCACTCTATTTTAAATATGAGTAAAAAGGAGATCAAGTTAACCTTCATTATGATAGTTTACAATGTGAGTTATCGAGTCTAAATTACTCTTACCAGTATAACTTACCTATCTTGGAGAACAAAATTTTAAAAATTTGAAGATTAGTCGAAACAGAGTTGAACATAGTTCCAGCGCCTAGGTGCCAGAATTCGGCGCCTAAGCGCTAGAATTAACTATGTATTAATAAGTCTGGCGCCTAGGCGCCAGATTCAGCGCTAAGCGCCACGGTTACTGGGTCATGTAAAAACCGAAAATTTTCAATTTTTAACACAATTTTCCCCTTTAAATCAACCCATCTTCTTCCCTATCCATCAAACAATCAAAATTTCGTCCCTTACATTTCATTCTTGAGAGATTTGAGAAATTTTTGAAGAAATGGAAAGGAGAAATCATGGAGAAGAGGCTAGGGACAAGGTCTCAAGGGATCCTCAACCCTACTTCAATGGTTTCATCGCTGTAAGTTTAAAGAAAATTTCTAGTCGTTTAGATAAGTTTGAAGAAGATTTTAAAAGGATTGGAGATCGCCTTCATGAGATGTTTCATCAAGTTGAACATCTAGAATGGCTAATGAAACTTCAATTTGATCATATTACGGCTTATCAAGATGCTCAAGTTAATGCGAAAAACAAGTGGATTGATGAAAAGACGGCTACAGATTTCCTGAGAGCGTTAGTCTTCTTTCCAAGTGGAATACACAATTTCCCTTGTGAAGATTAGAATATTCTGGTATAGAGATAGTTATTATGGTTTGTTTAGTCGTTGTATCGATTTAGAGAATCGATTGTGTTTGTTAGTATATTTGCTTTCATGTTCAATATGTGTTGTATTTGCTTTGAACTTGTTATGATGGAGTGTGTATTAGGAATTTGAATCAAATGTAGTACTTATCTGGAATGTATTGAGTCAAAATTGAAGATTTTAAATGGAAATTAGTGAGTTTGATTGAAAACCTTATGTTTGATTGGTGGATTCAATATTTAATTTTTATAAATTTTTGAAAAATGTTGTGGAAGTTAGAAACTGAAGCCCTACTCTGATATGAGTAATTGGAAGTTGAATTTATGAATTTTGGTGGAAAAATTAATTTTAAAAAAATTTTTGTGAAAGGCTAGTCTAGCGCCTAGGCGCCAGACTTCGGCGCCTAAGCGCCAGTTCGGCCTGCTACCCGAAAATTACCATTTAAACCCCCAAAAGCCATTTTTGACGCCTAAGCTTCATCTTCTTCCCCATTTTCATGAAAATACATCCTCTAGATCCATTTTGAGGTCAAAACATCAAGGATTTGAGCGCGAAACCACTTGATTTCTTCGTCTCAAGGTCAGATCTACACTTTAAACCATTTATTTTCGATTTTCACCATAGATTTCCCTAAGTTTTGCTAAGAACTGAAAATTTGAAAAAATATTCAATTTTTAGTTATTTCTTTGGATTTTTAAAATTATTTTAAGTTTTATAAACTTAAAAAGAGTTTAAATCTTTGATTCTTAAATTAGTTCTTGTTTTCTTTCATGTTTAGATGGCTCCAAAATCTAAGCGCGGGAAAGGACGAGAAAATTTTGATAGCAGCAAATTTCCAACTACGGCTGCGCATTTTCTCTTCCACGAACTTGCGTCATCGAAAAAGTTCATCTTGGAATGAAGTTTTTATCATCATGGGGAGATGATCGAAAACACTATCGTTGCGCATTACTGGCAACGATTTTGTTACTTTACTGCTATTGCTGTTATTCCGATTGTTCGAGAATTTTATGAAAATTTTTTGGATGCCGAAGATTTTGAAGTCTTTGTTAGAGGAATCGGAGTAGGATTTACTCCAGAAAGATTCAACATATTCTATGGCCTGCCACCGACTATTGAGTGCTATTATTCTGGATTATCACCATCTAAGGGAGATTTGGACATGATTATTTCTTATCTAACTAACAGTACTGGATCTTGGAAGATCAGGAACGGAAAGAGGGTAAACTTCAAATCCTCTGAATTAAATGGTGTATCTAAAACATGACACTACTTTATTTTTGCAAGATTGTTACCTTCCAACCACCTAAGTGAAGTGACTAGAGATCGAGCGATCTTAAATTACTGCAGTCAGGAGAGGAAGCTTATTGATGTCGGAAGCATTATTTATGATTATGTGGAGTCTACTGCGAGATCCAGCACTTCTGTTGGATTGGGATTTCCTTCTTTGATTTATTCGTTATGTGTTAATGATGGAGTCACTACTGATATTTCTGAGGAGAAACTGAAGTCTACTAAGCCAATTGGGCAGGAGAGTGTTAGTATCTATGATCGTCTTTGAGGGAAGAGGTCGACCGCTCCTTCTACTTCTGCACGTACTTTAGGTAGACCTTCTACTTCTAGACCCTCTACTTCTGCTGAGCCACCATCAGATTTCTGGGAATCAATGCATCATAAATTTTTAGAACAACAGTAGGAGTTATTTCAGACTCACTGCAGGATAGATACTATTGATAGAAAACTAGATCATTTATGTGATTATACCTAGAGGAAGAGTAGTCACGATGCTGAGTATGATGAAGCCCTAGTCAGATTTCTGAAGGGTGAACATGATGTGAGTTTCCCTAGTTTTCCTAGCTTTACACCATTTGTTGATCCTAAGGACGTTGAGTTTTCCTTTGGTGATGATGATGACGATGAGGCGACAACTAGTGATTAGTAGTAGAGAGATCTTTATGTAGTGCTACTCTGTTGTTAGTTTGTTTTGTTTGGATTGTTTGTTACTTTTATGTTTGATGTGTGTTGTTTAGTTTATGTACTTGTGTGGATGGATTATGTGGTTAAAACATTTTTATTATATTGTGTTGAGACTGAATTTAGAGTTAATTTATATGTTGTTTTAGTTTAATGTTTAGTACTTAATTATTTTGCTCTGTTTTAATTATGTTTCAAATTTAATATCATCATAAAATTAGCTTGCTTACCTTTCTATATGCATACTTCAATTTTATCTTAATTATTCATAAAAGCATGTTTAGAAGTTAATTTTTCTTTTTAAGATTGTTTTTTTTACATACTTACTAAAAATACTTATGATTTTCTTTCTCTCATACTTTCAAATTATCATAGTATACCAAAACTTAAGTTTGGGGAAGGGAAAATCCATTCACAATTAAATTTTATTTGTCCTTAAAGAGCTAATACATTCTTAAAAATAGAAACTTTTTAACATAACTTAAGGAATGAATAATTTATTTGAGATCACTTTTATTTTTGAAATTAAAAATAAATTAGTGAAATTAACCAAAATTTTACTAACTTTGATTGATTTTAAGAATATAATTATTTAAATTAAAGAAGAATGAGAAAAAGAAGTTTTCTATTCATGATAGAAATAATAGAATTTTAGAAATATTATGTAATAAAAAATTATCACTTGAAAAAAGAAAAGATTGGAATTCTTTTTTAATTTTTATTGATGTTATAATAATTAAGTGGAGATGAATAAGTTTTGAAAATATACGTTAAGGATAGTGAAGTTCAAAACCATTAACAGGCTATCAAGATATAGTAATCATCTCTATATATATATATATATATAAAAGATAGAGAGGAGAAGCTTGAGGAAATGCCTTATCAAAAATTTGCTTCACTTGAATTATCTTATAGGAAGAAAACTAATTACATACTTTACTTAATTTTTATGCATAAATATTTATTTAGAAAAGATTTTTCAAGAAGATCTTTTTCTTGTAAATAATTTATGAAAGCTTAATATAATAGACTTCTATTATTTTCAAAATGAATGAAAAGTTTGAAATCTTATGATTTAGTAGTTAAATATTCTTTAAATTCTTAAAATTCAACCTAGTTAGTGAAATTGGGTTAATAATTTACTAAAGACTTTATAAAATCAAAAACTATAAGGAATCTTAAATATATATCCTTTATTTCCAAAAGTTATATTTTATGTAGTAAAAAGAGTTACTTGAGGACAAGTAACATTTAAGTTTGGAGGATTTTGATCTATAAAAAAATACCTATTTCTTTATGTCTTAATTCTTATTAATTTCCAAGGGTATTATGCTTTAATGAAAGGTATTTTTTTGTATTTTTGGATGTAGGTAATGTAAAAAGGTCTAAGAAGGAAAAAGGAGCAAAAAGGTGCAAAAATGGAGCAAAATACCAAAAGTATAAAAAAATATGGCCTGGCGCCTAGGCGCCAGAAATTGGCGCCTAAGCGCCAGACTCGATATGAAAACTGTCAAGTTTTTGACAACGTTTGATCAGTTATTTTGATGGAGTGAGCGGTTATCAGACATTCTAGAAAGGCTGGCAGTTGTTCCTTGATAATAGGACATGTGATACATTGCATTTGGACGCTCCAAAATGGTTTTAATCGCGAAGAGGAGCGAGCCAAAGTGAAGAGGTGCGAAGAACTGGTCGCAGTGTCCAGCCCCTAGGTTCTAGAAGATTCATTGAATGCGGACATGTTTTGAAGAGGTGCCTCAAGGCAACTCTTGAAGCCTATAAATAGAGTTCCAATTCTTCAGAAAACGTGCCGATCCCATTGTACCCCTTTCTCTTATCTACTTTAAGATCTCTCATCCTTAGAGAGAGAATTAGAGAGAGAGATATTTAGGGCCACTTTTGTTTAGTTTAGTGAGTTTATTTTCAAGTTATTGCATCTGGAGTTCATTACACTGTGGAGTCAGTAGGAATCAGAAGATCTGTAGAAGAAATATTTGAGATAAGTATATTTTTATTTTTGATTCAAAGTTTAATTATCATGTTTTGTTATTTATTTTCAATGTTTTCTGAGTAGTTAGTTACTTTCTTACTTCAATTATGAAGAGATAGATAAGATAATATAAAGATTCGATGGAGAATTAAAATTCAAAATATTTTCAAAACATTGTGATGACATTAATACCTGATCTTACTTTACTTTTTAAATTGGCCGATTGAATTGTTAAAACCTGTTAAAGAGTTTAAAAACCTTGTAGTAGAAGAACTCATAACTTGTAAATGTCACATGAATCCTTGGGTAGTCGAAGGCCATGTGCGGGCTATTCATGGTGAAGTGCAAATAAATAGGAAGATAATATTTAAAGGGTGTAGAATTGATAAGTTTTTAGAGTGACAGACTAAATTCTTATAATTTGATCTATAGACTAGGAAAGGGTAACTAGTAGGGTCGACCATAGCCACCCGTGGACATCTAGAAGTGTGAGCCTAGATTAACCCATTAGTACTAACAATACATCCAGACCTATTCTATAAATTAGTCAATGTTCTTTGCACCTGGATCAAAGGGTAAAGAATATGAATGCTTCGATTTGGCACAATACCATAAATTAAATTCTCCAACGAATATTAAATTATCTTAAAAATCTTAGATTAATTGAAGGAAATAAAGTTGTTTATTTTATAGAGTTTATAAAATCATTTTCTTATTATTGTTTTCTTTAAATTGCATCTAGTAAATTAAATAGTAATTATAATCAAAATATAAATATTTTTACTATTATATTTCGCTTTCGCTTTATAGAAAATTTATTTCTATAAGTCTTCCCTGTGGGATCGATACTGGGTCTTTGTTTAAAAACCCTATATTACTTGAAACGATACGTATACTTGCGTAGTACCCCTAGTGTGTAAAAATATTACTTATATAATATTAATTTTATACACTAGCCGCTATTTATAAATCAAATCAAAGCTTTTTGGCTATCTTTTGGAAGCAACATCTCTGCGTTAAGCGCGGCGGTCGGGTCAGAGGTAACTCTGTGGTTAACACAATGAGGACATACAGAAGAACATCTTTGAGAGAGCAAATAGGGTCGTCATCAGTAAAACTTTCCTTATTTTAAAGAACAACCTAAAGGATATCAAGGTAGTTTGACTAGCATGACATAAATCCTCAGTTGATCTTTGGGCTCTTGTACAGTTCTGTTATGAAATATAATTTCTAAGTCTCTTTAGGGTTCCGAGGTTGTCATTCTGTACAAAGTAAACCCTCATATCTTCCTAGGCTATTTGCATGATCAGGATTATGCAAGTGTAAGCCCTAAATAATAAAATTGTTAAGGTGAAACTTTAAATAATAACTCTTCAAAATTGAAGCCAAATAGTTGGATAGTCGATATACCTAAAATATATAATTTTTTTATGTACATTTTTATACCTAATTTTGATGATATTACACTTTAATGGAAGGTTTTTATCTATTTTTCTTTCAGGTACACTTAAATGGACTTAATATGTTAAAAGGAGTGAAAAAGGATAAAATTTGGAGCAATAATGAGCGTTTTAATATGAACTGGGGCGCCTAAGCTCCCATATCTTGCGCCTAACTGCCCAGATCTGGCACCTAACCTCTAGCAGACAGAGAAGGTCGTGTCTAAGTGCCAAAACCATGCGCATAAGTGCCAGACAGTTACTTTGCAATTTTATAGAAATGTTGGTGAATTTTTAAGAGGTGTTTGAGGCATTCTTTGGTACAAACATGGATAACTGATCAAGTGTGCCAAAAGACATTCAAATTTCACGTGAAAGGATGCATCTATTGAGTAGATTCATTGAATATGGACACATTTTGAAGAAACACCAAGGCACATTTTAAGAAAATATAAAAGAAGGACTTGAAGAGTGTGTAGAGAGAGAGAGACAGGAGAGAGGTTGTTAGAAAGTAGAATTAGTGTGCTTTTACAAAGTTTAGAGAGTAAGGAGTTGTAGGATTCTTACTTAGGGTTTCTTCACACTATTCTCGTTCCTAGTGAAAGAGAAGGTGAATAGGGATTCCAAAGTAAAAAACCATTGTTGTAGACAGATTTAAACCCTCTTGGGCTGGGCGACTAGTCCAAGGGAGTTTTGTAAGAGAAAGGAAGAGATTCAAAGGAACTTCAAGAGTTTGGTAGAGAGGAACTTGAGATAAGTTTTTATCTTTGTACTTCATTTAGTTTTAATTGAAACTTCCTGTGTTTATTACATGGTTTCTACTTTCAAAACTATTTGTTGTTGTGTTTTCTCCATGGATTATGAGTAGTATTCTTTATCTTTTTCTTTAAAAGGAGAAGTAATTAAGTGTTAGATGAAATTTGTGGAAGTATTGATCCTTAGTGTTGGAAGAATTGTGTTAATTTAATCCTTGCGCTTCATTTACTTCTTGATTTGGCCAATTAAGATGTTAAAATTTGTTGTGAGAACACGTAAGATCCTAGTAGGTATTGTCTCAATCAATAATAGGTAAGAATCACATGGGATTGTAAAGATGAGAAATTAATTTATATAATTTTGTGCAAATAAATAGGGAAATATAATTTGATGGGTGTAGAATTAGAGACTTTTGGGTGACAGGCTAAAGACCCTAATTTGGTTTTTTGTTTTAGGTTTTGATGTGAGAGTTAGCCCCCAGGTGGAGGGAAACGAGAGAACTCTAGATTGAGAGCTAGTATCTTCCCTACCTACCCCATCTCCAAAACTATTTAAACTTTAAACTGGCCAATGTTCTTTATATCATCTCCAGTAAGGGTAAAGAATAAAATTGCTTCTATTTGTCACAACACATTTTGAATATTTTCTTAATAGAATTCTTGTACTTTTTAATTATTAATGATAAGGAAAAAGATATTTTCATCTATATTTCTTTAAATCTTACAAAAATCTCGTTATAGTTCGTAAATTGTTTACTTTATTTCATAATTTAACAAAATACCAAAAAGAATAGCATTTCTAAAGTTATAGTATATCCAAAACAGTTTTAGTAAGAGTCTTTTCTAAATAGAATATGTGATCTAAAAACCTTTTTATGTTTTAATATTCATAAATTTTCCCTGGGGGATCAATATTTCAGGGCTTAATCAGAAAGTCCTATAATACTTGATAACGATACGTATACTTGCGTAGAATCCCTAAATTAAAATATCATTGTTGTATTCTTATTTACATCAGAATCAAGTTTTTGGCGCTGTTGTGAAGAGGAATATTTTATATTAAAAATATAATATAATTGGATTACCACAAGCATAATTTCATCAATATTCATCTGGTAGTAAAGAGAATCGGGAACAAGTTTTTGGCAGCTGTTGCCAGGAAAAATTAAAGTGTCTTCGGATTTGAATTTTAAATATAAATTTAAAAGAATTTTTAGAAAAACAAAATTTCTATTTGTAGAGAGTCTTATTTAAACCTTATATGTTTATGTGTGTTTTATTTTCATTTTTGTTTTTATTGTTGTGTTGTAATAGTTTATGCGAAGTTCAAGTTCTGTAGGACTTGTACTTTACAATTCTAAATTAGAATGAACTATTAAAAAAATTAAAAAAATTAAAAATATAAATAAAATTCAAATATTTCAAGAAATGACAAATCAAATTAATTAAGATGCTGAAATTCATCATAAATTAAGACCATTAAGAGATTATGCAAACCCTATAGTAGATGAACTTTATGGTAGTATTCAAAATCCTGCTGTAGCTACTAATTCATTAGAACTTAAACTTTTATTATCCAAATGGTATCTAATAATCAGTTTGGGGGATTACCAACTGAAGATCCAAATCTGCAACTTGCTAATTTTCTAGAATTGAGTGCTACATTTAAATATGATAGTGTTTCTGATGATGCTATTAGGCTTAGGCTTTTACCATTCTCACTTATGGATAAGGCTAAGATTTGGTTGAATTCTTTAGCACCTGGATCTATCAGAACTTGGGGTGATTTAGTACAGAAATTCCTTGCTAAATATTTTCCATCATGAATAACTGTGAAGCTTAGAATTGATATTACATCTTTTTGTTAGTTTGAAGGAGAATCTATTTACGAAGCTTGGGAATGATTTAAAGAACTTTTAAGAAAGTGTCCACACCATGACGTGCCAGATTGGTTAATTATTCAAACCTTTTATAATGGATTAGTGACACGCCTAAAATATATACAATTTTGCTATATAATTTTATTTATTTTTGATGATATTACACATTAAAGGAAGGTATTTTGTATGTTTTTGGTTTTAGGTACAAGAAATGGTGATTGGAGCAAAAGGAAGCAAAGATGGTTCAATTTGGAGAAAAAACGAGCAAGAAAGCAAATTTTGGCTTGACACATTTCGATAAGTCTTTCTATGTTTAATCTCTTTTATACTTCTTGCATATTTTTGAATGAGCTTACACTTTAAAGAAATTTTGTTTTTATGCTTATTTTGTAGGGCTATCTTTTAGGAACTTAACGCAACTGAAACGGGGTAAATCGGAGCTGAAACGGAGCCAAATGGAGCAAAATGATGGAGCTACGCAAGATGGGCGCCGGCGGCGCCAGAGACCCAAGATCACCAAAATAGGGCGCCGACAGCACCATATTCAGTGCTGGCGGCACTCCGGATGGTTGTGATGCGATATTGAATGGTTTTTGGCCATATACATCGAATCTGGACGCTTTTTGGAAGGTTTCTTCATGTACCTCTTGGGAAATTCGTCCCTACACTATTTTAAACCGAATTTTGAGCTAGAAAATGGAGGAGATGATAGGAAAAAATGTAGAGAATGATTAGAGATCTTAGAATAGGAGTGGAAATGTCAATTTCTATCTTTTGGAGAGATTGGTGAGGGGATTTTAAGAGAATCTGTAAGGGAATGTTCTAGCATTGCATGGATTCACGAGAGACTTTGTGGGAGAGATTTTCATCTTTCTTTCAAGGAGAAAAAAGCTAAGTATTGTGTTTTTCATTATCATATGATTTTTAAACACTTATTTTGAGGATTTGCTTTGAAATGAAGTTTTCCGTTGTGTTTTCTTCGTGCTTTGTGATGTCTTTCTCTTACTCTTTCTTCTTACTTAGAAATAGTGGCATAAAAAAATTATGTAATTGTTTTCATTTAACTTTTCTTTTGCAATGAGTAGGATTCATGTTTAGCATACTGAGATTCTTTCTAAAAGAAGTTTAATTATAAATGTGATGGTTTTTACTTGCGCTTTATTTACATTACAAAAAGAGCTCGTTGTAGTGTTAAAATTTTGTTGTAATTGCATTGACTCGAAAGGGCAGTGTAATTTTCAACAAAGTGGAACCACATTTAATGTCCATGATTGTGTTACATAGTTCAAGGGGATTGAGTGCAAATAATTAAGGAAATATGGTTTCATGGGCGCCGAATTGGAGGTTTCGGGGTGACAGGCTGAGATCCCCAATTTGATTATAAATTTTGGTAACTAAAGCTAGGATTAGCCTTCAGGTGAAGGGAAGTGGGAGCTCTGAAGTGGCAGCCAATATCCTCCCAGCCTAACCTTGGATTTAGGGACTAAGCTTAGAATTTGCCAATGTTCTTTATAGCACTCTGAAGAGGGGGTACTCGGAAGAGGGTAAAGAATAGGATTGCTCCTATTTGACACATATAATATTTAATACATCTCATTCCTATACATTATCCAATTCATTACATGAGAATAGTAGTTTTTTATTATCTCAAAATTCACTAAACCAAGTTCTCCAAAAAAGGTTATCTTTAGTATTAAAATTTGCATTAGGGAGTAGTTATTATTCTTACATATAATCATCTGCATTTATGAGTAGTTGTTAGAAAAACCACTTATATCACCCTTCTAAACTAAGGTTGTTAATAGTAGACTAGAATTTGGCTAAGAACCTCTTACCTTGCTTCCCTGTGAGATCGATAAACGAGACTCCGTTAGAGCTATGTATTAATTGATACGATACATATACTTGCGTTGGATCATTGTGACTTTATAAAAATTATTATATATCTATTTTTCATAAATCCTTGCATATAAAAAGTCACATCAAGTAACTAGATCTCCTAGATCTATTATCAAAGCTGTTGTTGGTGGTTCATTGATGTCCAAAATATTTTCTGAAGCTTATGATTTAATTGAAGAAATGACTACTAATAACTTTCAAGGGCCTTCTGAAAGGGTGCATCCTAAAAAGGTATCCAATATTCATGATTCTGAAGCTTTTGTCATGTTAGCAAATCAAGTTGCTACAATTTCAAAAAAGATAGACCAATTTGGAATGAATTTTTCTCAACCAATTCCAATGATTGAAAAGAATTCATTAGGCCAAATGGTAGATTCTCAAACATTAATTGAGACTTTGAATCCTATAAATAACAAATCAAATAACCCATATTCAAACTAATATAATCTTGGTCGGAAAAACCATCCTAATTTTAACTGGAATAACAATTCAGGTGGTGCTAATCATCAATGAGGAAACAACCAAGTAAACCCATTAGGGAACTGGAACAACCAAGGTAATAGTAATTATAAACCTTCCTATCCTCCAAGTTTTAATAATAATCCACAATTTAAGGATAAGAATTTTTCTATAGAAGAAGTGGTGTTACAAATGAGAAATAAGTTACAAAGTCAAGGAATTGCTATAAGAAATATTAAGAATTAGTTAGGACAAATTACAAATTCATTAAGTAATAGAACACAAGGAACACTTTCTAGTAATACAGAAGTTAATCCTAAAGACCAGAATAAAGAGAAAGTAAAGGCTGTTCAACTTAGAAGTGGAAGAAAGTTGGAAAGCATAGTTAAAAAAAGATTGAAGTAGAGAAAGAAGAAATTGAAAAATCTAAAGAGGACGCTCCAGAAGATTTTGAGAGACCTGTTTATCCACTTAAGATTGATTTAGAAAAACCACCACCATCTTCATTTTCTCAAAGACTTCGTCAACAAAAGTTGGATAAACAATTTTCAAAATTTCTGGAAATCTTTAAGATGCTTACAATTAATATTCCTTTTGCTGAGGCTTTAGAACAAATGCCAAGCTGTGTGAAGTTTATGAAGGATATTATTAACAGAAAAAGAAAGTTTGAAGATCATGAGATAATTATATTTAGTGTGGAGTGCAGTGCTAAAATTAAGTTAAAACTTCCTGAAAAGCTTAAAGATCCTAGAAGCTTCACAATTCCATGTGCGATAGGAGGCAGATGTTTTGGAAAAGCTTTATGTGATTTGAGTGCAAGTATTGATCTTATGTCATTATCTATATTTAAATGACTGAGATTATGAGTAAATCTCCTACAACTGTTACCTTGCAATTAGCAGATTGTTCTGTAACATATCCTAAGGGAGTTGTAGATGCTGTTTTATCTTTCATGTTGATTTCATTGTGTTAGATATAGAGGAAGATAGAGAAATACCTATCATTTTAGGGATACATTTCCTAGCTACAGGCAGAGCAATGATAGACGTGCAAAAAGGGGAATTAAATATGCATGTTAATAATTAAATGGTTACTTTTAATATTTCCAAATCAATGAAATACCCTGTAAAAGGTAAAGATGATGAATGTTTTAGGATGGATGTAATGAGAAATCTTAGTGAATGTCATTTCAAAACAACTTATGAAGAGAATTCAGAAATGAAAGAATTGAAGCACAAGCAAGAAGAGGAATTAGAACATCGTAAATATTTTATTGAAGAAAATTTCAAATTTTGTTCAAGAAAGTTTTGAAGTTTTATACATAACAGATAAAGACAATTCTTTTTGTCCATCAATTGAGAAACCTCCTAAACTTGAATTAACGTTACGTTCTAAGCATTTAAAATATGCCTTTTTAGGTGATTCCTCAACTTTGCCGATTATAATTTCCTCGAACTTAACTTTAAAAGAAGAAGAGTATTTGCTGAAAATTTTGAAGAGATATAAGAAAGCCTTTGGATGGACAATTGCTGATATTAAAGAAATCAATCCTTTAATTTATATGCATAGAATTATGATGGAAGAAAACTGCATACTTAGGACTGATCCTTAAAGGAGATTAAATCCCACTATGAAAGAAGTTGTCAAGAAAAAAATTTTAAAGTGGTTAGATGCTGGGATTTTCTATCCTATTTCAAATACTGCATGAGTTTGTCCTACTTATTGTGTTCCTAAGAAAGGAGTAACTGTAACTGTTAATGAAAAGAATGAACTAATACCATCAAGACAAGTTACAGGATGGTGAATATGCATTGATTATAAAAAATTAAACCTTGCCACGAGGAAAGTTCATTTTCCATTACGATTTCTGGATAAAATATTGGATAAACTAGCTGGGCATAAATATTTTTGTTTCCTGGATAGATATAAAGGTTATCACTAAATACAAATTGCTCTAGAGGATCAAGAGAAAATAAAGTTTACCAGTCCTTATGTTACTTTTGCTTTTAGAAGGATACCCTTCGGTTTATGTAATGCTCCTACTACATTTCAAAGATGTATGATGATTATATTCTATGATTTAATAGAAAAAGGAATTAAAGTTCTTATGGACAATTTTTTGGTATTTCGAACTTCATTTTAATCGTGTTTAGTACAATCATCATGAGTTCTAAAATGTTGTGAAGAAACAAACTTAGTTCTTAATTAGAAAAAAAGTCTGTTTATGGTAGCAGGAGGAATTGTTTTAGGACATCACGTTTCTGAGAAAGGTATGGAAGTTGATCCTGCTAAAATTCAAGTGATCGCTAACTTACCTCATCCAAAAAATGTGAGGGAAATTAGGACCTTTTTAGGACATGCTGGATTTTACAGACAAAATATTAAAGAGTTTTCAAAAATTGCTAAGCCACTATGCCATTTGCTCGAGAAATATGTGATTTTCAATTTTAATAAAGATTGCCAAAAAGCTTTTGAACTTTTAAAAGAAAAGTTACTTACTGCACCAATTATTTTTTCACCATATTGGAAAAAACCGTCTGAATTAATGTATGATGTAAGTGATTATGCTATTGGAGCTGTTTTGGGATAAAAAAAATGAAAAGTATTTCAAAGTAATTTACTATGATAATAAAACTCTTAATGAAGCTTAAATTAATTATATCACAACTGAGAAAGAGTTATTAGCAATAATATTTGCCTTTGAAAAGTTTAGATCATATTTAATTGGAACTAAATGTGTGGTGTATCAGATCATTCTGCTATTAAGTATTTAATTGAAAAGAATGATGCAAAATCAAGACTAATTAGATGAATTCTTCTTGTACAAGAATTTAATTTTATAATAGTAGATAGAAAGGGTGTTGATAATCAAATTACTGATCATCTGTCTAAGCTTTACTTTGAGAAATCAATTTGTTATGAAGAAGAAATTAATGAAAATTTTCGAGATGAAAATTTGTTCAATATTAATGAATGTCATGTTTCATGGTATGTAGACATTGTAAACTTTATTGTTAGTAACATTTTACTTTATGATTTTACACACCAACAAAAGAGGAAAATTTTATCTGAAGCTAAGACGTATTTTTTGGACGACCAATTTTTGAATAAACAGGGGAAGGATTTAATTATTCAAAGATGTGTGCCTTTAGAAGAGACTTTTGAAATTATCCAAAAATGTCATAATTTTGATTTTGGGGGAAATTTTGGTGTTGATAAAACAACATACAAAATCTTACAATCTGGATTTTATTGGCCTACTATCTTTAGAGATGTTAATGCTTATATTAAAAATTGTGAACGGTGTCAATGTGTAGGCAGTATTTTAGAATAAATGAGATACCCTCAATTATATTTTGAAAGTTGAAATATTTGACGTATTTGGATTAGATTTCATGCGACCATTTAAACCATCTTTCAGAAATTTATTTATACTGTTAGCAGTAGACTATGTGTCTAAATGGATAGAAGCTGTTGCTTTACCTCAATGTGATGCTCAAGGTTTTGCAAGGTTCTTAAAAATGAATATATTTTACAGATTTGGAATGCCAAGAGTTATCATAACTGATAGAGGAGGTCATTTCAAAAATTCATTAATAGAGAAATTATTGAAGAAATATCGTATTTATCATCAAATTTCTACTACTTATCATCCTCAGACAAGCAGATTGGCTGAAGTTTCAAATCAAGAAATCAAAAGAATTTTGGAAAAATCTATAAATAAATAAAAAAAAATGGAGTGGTCAGTCAAACTTAATTTTCCTTTGTGGGCTTATAGGACTGCATATAGAACTCTTATAGGAATGTCACCATTCAGGTTAATTTATGGGAAAGTTTGTCATTTACTAGTGGAACTTGAGCATAAAGCTTATTAAGCTATTAAGGAAATTAACTATAATTTGTAGGATGCTGGTAAAAAGAGATTATTGCAATTAAATGAGCTGGAAGAGATAAGGAATGGATCTTATAAAAATGCTAAAGTTTATAAAGACAAAATGAAAATGTGGCATGATCAGATGATTCTTCCTAAAAAATTTGAGTTTAGGTGGATGGGCCTATTTATTGTGGTAAAAGTTTATCCGTACGGAGTTGTGGATATTAAGGATCCTAAAACCCTGAAAATTTCCAAGGTGAATGGTAATAGCCTGAAACCCAATTTCTTAAGAGATCAGACTAAAGTGAATGATATTTTGATGTTGGGTTACCTAGAATAAGCAATGGGTACGTCGCGTTGATGACATAAAACCAAGTGCTCTGTGGGAGGCAACCCATAGTTATCGGTGTGCTTTTATTTTGAATGTTGTTGTTGCGTTTGTTATTAGAGAATTGTGGTGGTATTTTGAAATTTTAGTGATAATTTTAAAGCTTTAAATGATGTCATAGAAGAGTAAGAATGAGTTTTTGGACGTTAAGTGACTGGTCACTATTAAAAGCATTAATTTTCAAAAGTAGATTCAGTTCAGTTTCACAGTAAGATCAATTTAATAATTAAGCAGCCACTAGTATACGCAAGTATACGTATCGTTCAAGTAATACAGTGCTCTAGTGGAGTCCTGGTTATTGATCCTACGAGGAAGGTTGGAACTACTCAATGTATAGTATAAGAATGAAATCCAATACTCAATTCACAATGCAAGATCAGGAAATTTTAAAGTTGCTATTGCAACGATAACTAAAAGCTAAGTTAACTAAAGTTACTTTCTAAATTTTTAAACATAATTAACTAACACAGACAAAGTTTTGTAAGGAAAGGCTCAAATATGGAAAATGTATCTTTCCCAT
Organism: Papilionanthe hookeriana x Papilionanthe teres; assembly: GCA_022702705.1. NCBI lineage: Eukaryota > Viridiplantae > Streptophyta > Magnoliopsida > Asparagales > Orchidaceae > Papilionanthe > Papilionanthe hookeriana x Papilionanthe teres. Next base: position 26,816,298 of record CM040425.1, read on the forward strand.
TACAATGATACTTTGATGAGTGAATGATATAGATTGATAAAATTTTGTATTGTGTCAAATAAGAACATTCATATTCTTTACCCTCTTTAGAGTACCCTCTCTTTAGAGTTTTGAAAAGAACATTGGTAAATCATATTCTTAGTCCCTAAATCCATTATTAGGCTAGGAGGATACTGGCTCTCAGTTCAGAGCTCGCACTTCCCTTCACCGGAAGGCTAACCCTAGCTTTAGTTACCAAACTCTAGGACCAAATTGGGGATTTTAGCTTGTCATCCTAAAATCTCCAATTCGACGCCCATCAAACCACATTTCCCTATTTATTTGCACTCAACTCCCATGAACTTTCTAACTCATTCATGGACATTGAATGAATTCTCCACTTTTTATTGTAGAACACTTAGTCCTCTTGGATTGAATGTTTCACAACAATCTTAACAATTCAATTGGTCAGATCGAAAAGTAAATGATGTATGAAGGAAAAATCATCACAATTTCTTAACATTGAAATGGCACATCAAATATACATCACCACGTCACCACATCTCATTGCAAGGAGAAAGACAAAGTAAACTACTTAGAATTCATGAGGAAGGTATGACAAAACATGGATTTTATATATAAAAGCAAAATCATACAAACCACAAAATGTAAATATAATTTATCTCAATTTTCTTCCCCAAACAAATCCCTTGAAGTTCCATTGAATCCTTTTTTCTCTTCACAACAACATTGAATGCCCTCTTTAGAATAGTAAGGAAGAACGAACCTCTCACTTTCCTCTTTCTCCTACACTCTTTAGAGAAGAATACCTCACAAAACAAGACTTCTACTCACTTGAACACACTTACACACTTACTCTCTAATAACCTAACACACTTTACTCACACAACAAAGACTCCTCTCCCTCTCTTCTCTCTCCTTCTTGGAATCTAAATCTGTTTGAAATAGTTTATAAATGAATTCCCCAAGGCTTTCCACAAGCAACCCTTCAAAAATTGTCCAAATACATTGAATTTGTCCCACTAACTTTGGGCGTTGTCGGCACCCTATTGCTGATTTAATTATGAACTCTTTGGATTTGGGCGCCAGCGGCGCCCATTCTGGCGTCATCGGCCTCAGTAGGTTGATTTCTTCATTTTACCTCTTTTTGCTCCAAATTCGTTTCTTTTTGCTTTTTTTTGCTCTAAACACCTAAAATCATCATACCTGCAGTAAAATATGAAAAATACATTCCTTTAAAGTGCAATATCACAAAAAATAAGTACAATTAATATATATGAAAACTAACATATTTTTTGTGCATTAAAATTGCCCAAACATAACCATTACCTGTCCTAAAGTTATCCTTTTACAACATACAAATATAACTCATAGTAGTGAACTTTCACTTAAAGAATGTTATAATTTTTTATTTAAATGAATATAATAGTAAGATTCTTACAAAGATATTAAGTAAATCGGGTTAAAACTACAGGTATAAGAACATTTAGTAGTCAAGTCTAAAAGTTATAGTTTCCTATTCATTTCAAGAATAACCATAATTTGTCACATTAAGGGTACTTTGTTGACCTCATTTTTACAATAGGTCAATATTTTACCTAAAATGACAACTTTGGTCAAAATGGTCAATCCTGACCCAATGACCAACCCTGTTGACCCCACAGGTCAACCTTTTTACCTAAAATGACAATTTTGGTCAAAATGGTCAATCCAGACCCAATGACTAACCGTGTTGACCCCACAGGTCAACCTTTTTACCTAAAAAGACAAATTTGGTCAAAATGGTCAATCCAGACGCAATGACCAACCCTGTTGACCCCACAGGTCAACCATTTTACCTAAAATGGTAATTTTGGTCAAAATGGTTAATCTAGACCCAATGACCAACCCTGTTGACCCCACAGGTCAACCTTTTTACCTAAAATGAGAACTTTGGTCAAAATGGTCAATCCAGACCTGATGACCAACCCTGTTGACCCCACATGTTAACCTTTTTACCTAAAATGAAAATTTTGGTCAAAATGGTCAATCCATACCCAATGACTAACCCTGTTGACCCCACAGGTCAACCGTTTTACCTAAAATGACAACTTTGGTCAAAATGGTCAATCCAGACTCGATGACCAACCCTGTTAATCCCACACGTCAACCTTTTTACCTAAAATGATAATTTTGGTCAAAATGGTCAATCCAGACCCAATGACCAACCCTGTTGACCCCACAGGTCAACCTTTTTACCTAAAATGACAACTTTGGTCAAAATGGGCAATCTAGACCCGATGACCAACCCTGTTGACCCCACAGGTCAACCTTTTTACCTAAAATCACAATTTTGGTCAAAATGGTCAATCCAGACCCGATGACCAACCCTGTTGACCCCACATGTCATCCTTTTTACCTAAAATGATAATTTTGGTCAAAATGGTCAATCCAGACCCGATGACCAACCCTGTTGACACCACAGTTCAACCTTTTTACCTAAAATGATATTTTGGTGAAAATGATCAATCCAGACATGATGACCAACCCTGTTGACCCCACAGGTTAACCTTTTTACCTAAAGTGACAATTTTGGTCAAAATGATCAATCCAGACCCTATGACCAACCATGTTGACCCCATAAGACAACCTTTTGACCTAAAATGACAATTTTGGTCAAAATGGCCAATCCAGATCCAATCACCAACCATATTGATCCAATGGGTCAACACATGACCTAAAAAGTTAATTTTGGTTAAAATGATCAATTTTTGATCAAATAACCAATGACATGTTTAAGACCTCACAATGACAAAAATTAATCAAATTAATTTCAAAAATTATTTGATTAATTAAATTGACTAATAATTTAATTTTAAATATTTTAATTAATCAAATGACCTGATTAATTAAAATGAAAATTAAATTAAAATTCATAAAATGACAAAATTAATCAAATAATTGATCTCAAAATTATTTTGATTAATTAATTGGCTAATGAATTAATTTTCAAATTTTAATTAATGACATAATTAATTAAAATGAAAAATTAAATTCAAAAGCCATAAAATCTCAAAATTCACAAATTGATTAAAAATAATGGAATTAAATATTAAATTCATAAATTGATTAAAAATAATGGAATTAATCAAATAATTAATTCCAAAATTATTTTTAATTAATTAATTGACCAATAATTTAATTTTCATGTTTTAATTAATGACATAATTAATTAAAATAAAAATTAATTTGAAAAGTCATGAAAAGAGACAAAAATCAATTTTAATTCCATGGATATTAATCAAATAATTAATTTGGAATTATTTCCAATTATTTATTGATTAATAAAATAATTTCCAATATTTAATTAATGACATAATTAATTAAATATGGAAATTAAAATGAAGAGGGCATTAAATGGAATTTTTAAAACCTATGACATATGGTTTTCTAGAAATTCTAAAACTCTTTTATGACATCACACATGACCTCATATGGGTTAGACATAACCCATGTGATCCAATAAAGAGAAAACAACCCACGAATCACTCACATTTAACCATGGTAAAGGGCCATCATGACATAAAAAATGAGGTGGCAAAACCATGATAATTTAAAATGTGAGGTATCTTGCCATGGTGAGGTTAGTTCAGCCACCTCCCTTGCCACTCAATAGTGAGGAGACAAAGCTTTAACCATCCTTCACACCATGGTTAAACTCATCATAACATTTCATGAAAAAATATTAAGAGAGGGGCTAATGTGTCGCCACCTTATGAAATGATAAATGAGGTGTTGCAAGGAGAGGGTCTCAACCATTTGAGTCACCAAGAACCTCCCACTTAGCCAATGTATGGAAACAAAGAGGTTAAAATCCATCATGACAAAATTTAAGCCAAAATTTCCATGAAATGTGCACTTGCTTAAGTGGCAAAATTCTCATGGAGGAAGAAGAGGTCAAGCTTGGTTCACATGGGGGAGGTTATACTCTACAGCCCTAACCATACTATGATCAAATCCAAGCTAGCCAAGGTTAATCCATAGCCATTCATGGCTATAAATACCCCCATTGCCCGAAAATACTAAGAGGAGAGAATGATCCCATAGAAACCTATAGGCTGCCCAAATCCCTTGGTTCCCAATACAAAAAATTTTTCTGGGGACCTCAGCAACCTATTCCAATCAAACACAACCCATAGGGTTAGCCCAATCAAGCCAATTTGGCCAATATCCAAAATCATCCCAAACTAGCCATTTTGCCAAAATTTCTCTCCAAGGTGACCCACTTTTTAATATGTTTGCAATTTATTTTTATAGTAACGGCACCAAAAACTTGATTCCACTTTAATATATATATATATATATATATATATATATATATATATATATATATAATTATATGATTGAATGTTTAATGTGGATTCTACGCAAGTATACGTATCGTATCAAGTAATACAGGGCTCTAGTGGAGTCCTGGTTATCGATCCCACAGGGAAGTTTTTAACAGATTTGTTATCAACTAAATTTAAAGGAATTACTTACTAATATAGTAAATGGAAATTTAAAGTAACTAAAGCAAACTAAAGTAAACCAATGCTTGAAATAAAGTTGATTTAAATAATTCAGAAAAAGTATCCTTCTCCTAGTTTTTAGAAAATTAAGTGAATGATGATTTTAAATAGAATTCTTAAATTGTATTGTGATAAATAGGAGCATTCCTATTCTTTACCCTTTGGTCCAGTTGCAAAGAACATTGACTAATCCTATGTTTGATTACTGAATCTGCGGCTAGGCTGGGAGGATACTGGCTGCCACTTCGAGCTCCCACGTTCCCCTCACCTGAGGGCTAACATCTACACTTCAGCTCTCAAACAATAGGACCAAATTGAATATTTTAGTCCGTCACACTAAAATGTCCAATTCTACGTCCGATAATTAATATTTCCCTATTTATTTGCACCCTCCTTCCAAGGCTTTTGACTTCCCTGAATATTGGATGTAATTTTTACTATAGTTGATAATTCAAAATATTTTAACAACTCAATTGACCAGATTGAAAGTAAATTAAGTTTTAAGTAAAAATTATCACAATTTATTTTAATATATTAGGTACAATTATTTAATTTCATCAATTCGCATAATTTTCATAAACAAGGAGAAAGACTAAGAAAACTACTCAGAATGCATGGGAATAAAACAAAGCATGGATTTCATTTAAAGTTAACAACAACAATAAACAAAGATACTTATCTTAATTTCCTCCCAAGCAGACTCCTTGAAGTTCCTTTGACTTTTCCTTATAGTACAACAAACTTCTAAATAACACTCAAATAAACTAAAGAAAACTCACTAATGATAAACAACAGACACACTGAAGACTCAAGAGACACACTAAGACACTAGAATTCGGCCTCTATTTATAGAGGTAGGAAAAGGTCCAAGGGGTGCTTAAACACCTCTTCAAAAGTGTCCAGGTTCAAAGTATTTACATTTTGAACTATCTCGCCGTCGGTGGGAAACGATCTCGCCGTCAGCGGGGCTTCTAGAAGGTCTTCAAACCGCACGATCTCACTGTCGGCGGGCTCGGGCTCGCTGTCGGCGAGGTAGTTATAAATCCTTCAGAAATTCTCCTTATGTTCTCGCCGTCGGCGGCCTCGATCTCGCCGTCGGCGACTTAGTTCAATTTGCATGAATTTCTTCCTTTTTGATCCAAATTCATCCATTTCATGCTTTTTGCTTCCATTACTTATAAATCTTCATTCCTCCAGTAAAATAAAGAAAAAACCTTTCTTTAAAGTGCAATTTCATCAAAAATAGATATGAATTTCTTAATGAATTTTTTCTGTGATCACAAGGCTAGCTACAAAACCAAATTGAAGTGACAAGGATCTTCTTTGGGAGTCCTAGAAGCTGACCATCAAGCCTGATTAAGCTCGACAAACTTGTGGCTAAGGTATGGATTTATTTTCTCCAAAATATTTCATATATTCAAAATAGCATTAGTTAAACTAGCCTAGAAATGTATCATCACCGTATAGATATAATCTATACGTCCAGATGATTCCATAGGTTAAAAAATCACTCAATTTCGTTGAGAAATGAGTGAGATATTAAACTTTAAAGTTTAACGGTTCAAAAATTTTTGAATTAAATGGGGAATTATCTTCGACGTCTGTTCCCGTGTTTTGGAATGGATGACGCTGATCTAAGCCCGCCGTGTTTGTTGTTCCGCGCCATACACATGATTATCCCACCCGTTCGACGCGTACGAGGACGCGTGGCTTATCCTGGGTTTTTCTGGGTTAAATTAATTCAAAAAAACATTAAGAACTTCAAAATTCCATAGCTTTTGATCCAGAGGTCATAAAAATAAAATAAAAATACCTCTGGAAAGCTCTTAAAGAGAAGAGAATTATGAGACCAAAATAATATTTTTATTCTCAGTATTTAATTTTTAATTAATTAAATACTCTCTGGAGTATTTTAATTATTAAAAATTATTTACAAGTCAAAAAATATGAAATTTTTAGGGAAGAACCTTTAGGTCGTTAGACACATCTTCTGATTTTTCTAAGGCTAGAATAACTCTCTAGAATGTGATTTCCTAATTTCCATGATATTTTGTAAGTATTTTAAAAAATAATTAAAAAATTAGGAAAATTGGAAAAATTAAATGAAAAATGATTGAGAACATTAGGATAACAGACAACAATCCGAAAATAACATTTCTCAAGTCATCAAATTAATCTAAAAGACATTTTGAAACATGGTTAAGATTTATTAATTTTTAAATTAATAATTCAAAACCTCCTCTTCACATATTTAATCCATCTCATCATGGATTAAGAAGTGATGAATCCAAACTTAAATGAATTCAAATCAAACAATAATTAGGTTTAAAGACAACTTAAATCTAGTTAAACCATTAAACCTTAGGGTTTAAGACAAAAATGAAATCCTTTTAATTAAGTTTAAGGACATATTAATTTAATTAACCCATTAAACCTTAGGGTTTAATTCAAAATCAACCTTTAATGAAGTTTAAGGAGATATTCAACTTAATTAACCAAAATCAAACCTTTTAATTAAGTTTAAGGACATATTAAACTTAATTAATCAAAATTAAATCTTTTAATAAAGTTTAAGGACATATTTGACTTAATTAATTAAAATCAAACCTTTAATAAAGTGTAAGGACATATTAAACTTAATTAACTAAAATCAAACCTTTTAATTAAGTTTAAGGACATATTAAACTTAATTAACCAAAATCAAACCTTTTAATTAAGTTTAAGGACATATTAAACTTAATTAACCAAAATCAATAGGACATATTAAACTTAATTAATAAAAAATGAAACCCTTTAATTAAGTTTAAGGATATATTAAACTTAATTAATCAAAGCCAAACCTTTTAATTAAGTTTAAGGACATATTAAACATAATTAAGTCAAAATCAAACCATTAATTAAGTTTAAGGACATATTAAACTTAATTAATAAAAAACAAAACCTTTTAATTAAGTTTAAGGACATATTAAACTTAATTAACCAAAAATCAAACCTTTAATTAAATTTAAGGACATATTAAACTTAATTAATCAAAATCAAACTTTTTAATTAAGTTTAAGGACATATTAAACTTAATTAACCAAAATCAAACATTTTAATTAAGTTTAAGGACATATTAAACTTAATTAATCAAAGACAAAACCCTTTAATTAAGTTTAAGGACATATTAGACTTAATGAACCAAACTCAAACCTTTAATTAAGTTTAAGGACATATTAAACTTAATTAACCAAAATCAAACCTTTTAATTAAGTTTAAGGACATATTAAACTTAATTAGTCAAAATCAAACATTTAATTAAGTTTAAGGACATATTAAACTTAATTAATCTAAAACAAAGCCTTTTAATTAAGTTTAAGGATATATTAAACTTAATTAACCAAAATCAAACCTTTTAATTAAGTTTAAGGACATATTAAACTTAATTAACCAAAATCAAACCTTTTTAATTAAGTTTAAGGACATATTAAACTTAATTAGTCAAAATCAAACCTTTAATTAAGTTTAAGGACATATTAAACTTAATTAACCAAAATCAAACATTTTAATTAAGTTTAAGGACATATTAAACTTAATTAACCAAAATCAAACCTTTTAATTAAGTTTACGGACATATTAATCAAACCCTTTAATTAAGTTTAAGGACATATTTGACTTAATTAATCAAAATCAAAACCTTTTAATTAAGTTTAAGGACATATTAAACTTAATTAATCAAAACCAAACCCTTTAATTAAGTTTAAGGACATATTAAACTTAATTAACTCATTGAACCTTAGGGTTTTATTCAAAATCAAATCTTTAATTAAGTTTAAGGACATATTAAACTTAATTAACTCATTAAACCTAAACTAAATTAGGTTTAATACAAAGCAAAACCTTTAATTAAGTTTAAGGACATATTAAACTTAATTAACCTCCTTACGCATTAGGTTTAAGACAAACATAAACCCTAATTAGCTTTAACCCATTAGACCTAATTAAACCATTAAACCTTAACTAACTAAGGTTTAATCAAACCTAAACCCTAATTAGGTCTAACCCATTAAACCTAGTTAAACCATTAAACCTTAACTAACTAAGGTTTAATCAAACATAAACCCTAATTAGGTCTAACCCATTAGACCTAGTTAAACCATTAAACCTTAACTAACTAAGGTTTAATCAAAAATAAACCCTAATTAGGTCATTAAACCATTAAACCTTAACTAACTAAGGTTTAATCAAACATAAACCTTAATTAGGTGTCTAACCCATTAGAGCTAATTAAACCATTAAACCTTAACTAACTAAGGTTTAATTAAACATAAACCATAATTATGTCTAGCCCATTAACCTAGTTAAACCATTAAACCTTAACTAACTAAGGTTTAATCAAACCTAAACCCTAATTAGGTCTAACCCATTAGACCTAATTAAACCATTAAACCTTAACTAACTAAGGTTTAATCAAACCTAAACCCTAATTAGGTCTAACCCGTTAGACCTAGTTAAACCATTCAACCTTAACTAACTAAGATTTAATAAAACCTAAACCCTAATTAGGTATAACCTATTAGACCTAATTAAATCGTTAAACCTTAACTAACTAAGGTTTAATCAAACCTAAACCCTAATTAGGTCTAACCCATTAGACCTAGTTAAACCATTCAACCTTAACTAACTAAGGTTTAATCAAACCTAAACCCTAATTAGGTCTAACCCATTTAACCTAGTTAAACCATTAAATCTTAACTAACTAAGGTTTAATCAAACATAAACCCTAATTAGGTCTAACCCATTAGACCTAATTAAACCATTAAACCTTAACTAACTAAGGTTTAATCAAACCTAAACCCTAATTAGGTCTAACCCATTAGACCTAGTTAAACCATTAAACCTTAACTAACTAAGGTTTAATCAAACATAAACCCTAATTAGGTCAACTTAGGTTCAACACAATATGAATCCAAGTTCAACTTTAACTTAAGTTCAACTCACATTGAACTTAAGTTAACTTTAAGTCTAGGTTCAACCTAACTTGAACCTAACTTAAATCAAACTCAAATCTTAACTTGAGTTCAACCCATATTGAACATAAGTTAACCTTAAGTCTAGGTTCAACCTAACTTAATTCAAACCCAAATCCGACATAAACCTTAATTAAGTCTATCACATTAGAATTAATTAAATCATTAAACCTTAATCCACTAAGGTTTAAATGAACACAAACCATGATTAAGTCTAATTCACTAAGACTTAATATCTAAACAAATCTCAGTTAAATCAAATTAAACTTAATTAAAACTTAAGCCTTACCTAAAAAGGACTTAGATGGTCTGCAATTCTAATTAAGTCTAATTTATTAGACTTAATTAACCTTTATGTCCTATTTAAACAAGGCTTAAAACTTAATTAGGTCTATTCTGATTAAACCAAACCTTTAACTTAAGTTCAGACAGACAAGAACTCAAGTTAATTCAACTTAAGGTTCAACTAGACATGAACCCAAGTTAATCCAATCAGTATTGAATCTAACTTCCAAACCTTTAACTTAAGTTCAGATAGACATGAACTCAAGTTAATTCAACTTAGGTTCAACCAGACATGAACCCAAGTTAATTCAATCAATATTGAATCTAACTTCCAAGCCTTTAACTTAAGTTCAGACAGACATGAACTCAAGTTAATTCAACTTAAGGTTCAACCAGACATGAACCCAAGTTAATTCAATCAATATTGAAATTAAGTTAGGTTTAACCAGACATGAACTCAAGTTAATTCAATCCATATTGAATCTAACTTTCAACTTTTAACTTAAGTTCAAACAGACATGAATTCAAGTTAATCTAATCCAACTATTAACTTAAGTTCAAACAGACATGAACTAAAGTTAATCTAATCCAACTATTAACTTAAACAGACATGGACTCAAGATTTAAGTTTAAACTTAAGTCAAGACATAAATTCGACATTGCAAACCAAAAATCGACATAACCGACATAAATTCGACATTTCAAACCAAAAATCAACATAACCGACATAAATTCAACATTTCAAACCAAAATCAACATAACCGACCTAAATTCGACATTTCAAACCAAAATTGACATAAATTTAACATTCCAAACATTCCATCGACAAAATCGACATAAATCTGACATTTCAAACATAATCGACATAAATTTGATATTTCAAACTAGATTTGATATAATCGACATAAATTTGATATTACAAACCTAAATAGACATACTAAACATAAATTTGACATTTCAAACAAAATTTGACATAAAATTGGCATTTCAAATGCAAATTTGAATGACATTAACTAACATTTAGGATATGTTAAATCAAAACATCCTACAAAATTCTGAGACAATGAATGTGACACTATTTCTGACAATATTTTCTTCGCAGGATGAAGACAAATTTCATTTAGATTTCCTTTGCATGTTATAGGGTGTGCTAACTCTGTTTTGTAGGACTACATTCTGGACGAACAATGACAAAACCAAAACTTTTAGGTTAGCCACAAAACCTAAAACTTTCAACAAAACAATGACATTAATAACAATGAAAAAACCAAAACTTTTAGGTTAGCCACAGAACCTAAAACTTTTGACAAACAAAACAGCATAACACAATGACATTTGGGATTGATAGTGGGTACATCTTTGCCTAAAAAAAATTTCCAGAAAACTAGTGATCAACATTAATCAGAAGTTTTTTAAGACTTATATAAATTGTCTAAGATGTAATTAACTATAGAAGCTTGCTTTTATAGGAGAATTAAAGAACCCATGACAAAATCTCTCTTGACACTTCACGATATTCTTTATATAGAAACTCTAGGATATAGCATTCTAGGATCTTCTTTATAAAGATTATCACAAAACATCTTCTTTTTCTCTGTTTTATATTAGCCCTAAATTTCTTGATTCCTTTATAGGATTCATAGAAATAATATTAGGGCAATATCAAAATAGAGTGGCGACTCCATGACATTGACATGAGAATTGACGGCGACGACATCTAAGCAACCCGACCCCGTACTTGCCATCATAATTTTAAGGAATATATGAAAAAGAAGCTCATGCAAACTCTATTAGAAAGTAGGCTAATACTTTAAATACAAATTCAGAAATGTATTATGCTCTTTCTTTAAGTTGATTCAAGTGAAGTTAGTTTTTTATTAGGCATCTCCTCAAGCTTCTCCTCACATGTATTTTTTTTATTTTTCTTTTTGGGATTTATTTTCAATCCTTTTGTTCTTCTCTTTTTTTTTTCTTGTGAGGATTACTATTTTTGGATAGCTTTAATAATGTTGAACTTCACTCTCCTCTTCCTAAAGTTGGAACTTGACACACCTCTTTACTTTAAAAATATATGTTAGCTTTATGATTTATCATAGAGTTACAATCCCTTCTTTTCAAATAAATCTCTAAGTCTCATAACATTTCAAAAATATAGTTTCCTTTACTTTAAATAGTTCACTATAGTCCAATCCTCTTATGCTAAATATCTTAACCCCATAAAGTTAACCTTTATCACTAAAAACTTTCATTCAAATCCACTATGATATTTAAATGAAATAAAAAAATTAATTATCTAAAGTTAGGTTCAACTACTAAAAGTTATGTGAGTAATTTTGGAAAATATATTAAATGAGAACAAATAAGTGTTAATATTCTACTCCCCCAGACTTAAGTTTTTCATTACATATAAATTTGCAGAGGTAAGGAGTAAAAAAAAAAGAAAAACTAACCTTTTTGTGCTGGGATTCAGAAATCTTCTGAAGCTATGTTGGTACTAATAAAAAATTTAAGCTAGAAAGCATGAAACAGTTGGAAGCAGTGTTATATATATAAGATTTAAAAATTTGCAGGGTGAAGAAATATTAAAGACTTAAACTTTAAACATTCAACATAGTATCACAGTTTCAATCCAAAACAATAAAAAAAACAACAAAACGTTCATTGCATTCGCATTATTAACACAATTACAATCACAGGTTACAATGACTCATAAAAACAATTAACTAACACATCAAAGTACCACACAACACAAATGAAAAGAAAAATCACATAACTAGAAATCATCATCATCAACATCTTTGGCCTCATCTGCATAAACAGGTCGGTAAGGAACATAACTGGGGCAAGTAGGAAATATCACTCCAGTGTCTCCCCTCATGAATCTTACCGGAGCATCGTGGTAGGCTATGTCATAATCAACTCTCGTCCTCTAATAATCATCATTAGCGTTCTTCTGTGCTTCTAATTCATCAACTTTGCCATGAAGTCTCTCAATACTAGCATTTTGAATCCTTAACTGCTCCATAACATTAGACAAAGTAGGTTCCTCAGAAGTAGAAGGTATGACCTGGCTAGCAGAAGGAATATCAGTACTCTTACTTCCTCCTCTCCATCCCACATGAGCCTCATAATTACAAATATTAGCCTTGGTAATAGGTCTCAATGGATGGACTCGCTCCTCATTGCTATCAAATTCTACTCCAGACTGTACACATAATGCATGAATCAGGGTAGGATGTCCTAATCCACCAGTGGTTTCCCCTCTTGTAATAGTCTGGATACTCTTATAGATAATAGCCCCAATATCTATCTTTTTAATGTTCCAAAAGCAATAGTTCAAAATAGCTCTGTCTCTAGTAACTTAGTTGTGATGGTAAGAATGTAATAATCTTGCTAAGATGAAATAATGCCAGGCATTAGATGCTACATTCAACATGGAAGCAGGGAAGTTAATCCTTTATCTTTGCTTTATCTTCCATTCACCTTTTCCATCAGTAAGAAAAGAAATCACTTCATTCAGTCTAGCATCCATAGTTTCAAAATTCTTATATTCACAATATCGTGTTCTTCCTATATGGTAAAAATCATTAATATGATTAGGAGTACATTCTACCATTTTATCTCACACAACACATATTCACTTTTAGACCATGGAAAATTTGCATAAAAATTTTGAACTATACCCATGATTGCATCAGCAGCAAAATAACAAAATATCACCCATTTTCTATCAGCAATTAATTGTTCTACCATTCCACCCAAAATTTCAAAAGCTAGATCTTGAATACTCTTCTTATTGTTAAGGGTTGAATTAAAACAAAATTGTTCTTTAACATTCACAAATCTATCCTCATCAACATCTAATTTCCTCTTCCCTTTACTTCTCTTTGGAGCCATATCAAAATTTTCTAAAAATATGTAAAAAAATCCCAATAAATTTCAAATCACAATGTAGAAGACTCCAAAAGCAAATCTTAGTAAGTAAGAACTTCTATCACCATGGATAATCTCAAAGCATCATAAAAAATTTCAAATTTTGGATCTACATAATGTGGGAGATTTCCATGGTGAAAATAAAAAATATTTAGTTTAGGTTAGAGCTCTTACCAAGAGAAGACAAGATCTACACTTTATAAGTCAAATCTGCAATCTAACAAGCCCTAGATCTCTATTCGGCTTTATCTTGAGGTTGAAAATGATGGAACGGGAAAGAATGGTGGGTCCCAGATCAAAAATTACGATTTTAAGGGAATCTGGGCAGTTTCTGTGTTCGGGCGCTGTTGGCTCCGGCGCCCTATTTAAATATAATGCCTAAAATCTCTGTATTTGGGCGCCGTTGGCGCCCATTCTGGTGCCATCGGTGCTAGTTCAAATTCTGGGTCCATAACTTTTTTCCAATTTCGATCATTTCTAAGTTACCCATCATATAATTAGCCTTTTTAAGCATCTATTTCATCAATTAAGCAAGTAACTAACGTCAATTTCATACAAACAACACAAAACATCACTTTACTATGTAAAATTCACATTACAACATACAAGTTTAAGCACTCACTAAATAAGTTCTTCAATCCATCTAACATAAAGATTCAGCATCGCAAACACACTACAATACTCTAACCCTCAAAACTAAATATAAACATAAATTCCAAGAAAAATAAGTCCAAACACAAATTACATGGTCAATCAAACCAACTACTAAATATACCAAAGCATAATAAAATATAAACTCTGAATCCTAAATATAAAGTAGATTCACCTCATCATTAGTGTCAGAACTATCATCTCTTCTGATATCTCCCATGGATTGATGATGCACGAATAAATTATAAAAGGGACGATAAGGGAATTCATCAGTTGAATCCTCAGCAATCACAGCTTTCTTCTTCATTAAATTTACCAAACTATTTTCAATTCGCCCAGTGTGATCAAATTGATCTTTCATTCTCCAATATAAGTGATCAAATAGATCAGAAATATTGTTAATAGAATTCATCAAATTTTGTACCTCTTTCTCCAATTTCTTGATCTTCTTCAAAATCACATGTGAAATTTCAGAAAAATAAGGTAGAATAGGTTGTGAACTCTGAGATAATTGATTTGCAATAATGCTTATATCATTCTTATCTCTAATTGCCTGATAGTCAAATAGGTTAGTTAGGTCCAGGGGCTTCCAAGGAAGAAGCACTTTTTTCCAACTTTCATATAACACTTGTGACTGGCTGCAAAGAAAAAATATGGTGGAAGGATTTCCAAGCCCATATTTAGATACATGAACAATCAATCCTAATACAGATTTCGCAATTATAGTACCAATATCGATAAGCCTTCCCATTTGAATATAATAATTCAATATTACACTTTCCTTTGTCACTTTATTTATTTTCATTGTTGGGAGTAACTTCACAGATATAAAGAATTGTCATTGCTTCGACACCTGATTTAAAAATGTAGTAGAGAAACTTACGTATCCATTGTCTCTTATCTCTCAATCATCACTTTCATCCGTCAGAAAATGATAATCTCATTCATGTAGTCTTTCATCGCATCAAAATTTTTATAATGGCAGATAAGCATGTTTTCAATCATAAACAATTTATTAATCTTTGAAGGAGTGAATGGTACAAACATGCCTTGCACATAGACAAATCCTTGGTTGATCCCTTGAAGATTTGCATAAAAATCTTTCATAATAGGAACGACTACAGCGGCGGTAGTGTAGCATAACACTTCCCATTGTCTCTGTACAATAATCTCTTCTACTAGAGTACTTATAGAATTTAAACCTCAATTTACAAAGCCTCTTTCCTTGATAATCCTCCTCTTCATCAACACTTTGTTGAATAATCGATGCGCCTCGAAACTGATGAACTTTCATCGGTTGAAAACTCTAAATCTCAGAGTTTCTATGGAGTTGTAATCCATCAGATGCAAATTAGGAATGAATATTTTCGTTTTTCTAGACTTTAGGGGTTTGAAAATGAGTTTGGGAAGTTTTAAGGATGATAATCCCACCTAAACCGCCAAATACCACAATTTAAAATTCTAAAAACTGTCACCTATTTATCGGCACTATTGGCGCTCGATAGAGCATCGTCGGTGCCCAAAACCCAAAATTTAGCCATACTCTCTGGAATTGGGCGCTGGCTGTGCCCATTCTAGAGCCGTCAGTGCCAAAGTTTAAAAATGCACCAAACTTTGTTTTGGTTCGAAATATTCCAAATCTTCGATACAATCCATTAATTATCATTCTTTATGATGATTATGAGTGAGTAGGACTCAAATATGATTAACTAAAAGTAAAATTATCAAAATTAGCACAAAAATATGAGTTACCTCCCACAAAATACTTGGTTTAACGTCGTCAGCTCGATTAAAATTTAGTTATTTAGGATGACTTAACACTAAAACCTCTTTAAAATTTGGTCGATAACCCTCGTAATATGGTTTCAATTTATGCCTATTAACTTTAAATGTTTTTCAAGTTTTAGGATCCTCAATATCAACAGTTCCAAATGGATAGACATTTGTAATAGTTAGAGGTCCTATCCACCAAGACTTCAGTTTTCCAGAAAATAATTTTAATCTTGTATTGTGTAACAAAATTTTTTTGTCCAGGTTCAAATTTCTTTCTTATAATCTTCTGACCATGACATTTTTATTTTCTCCTTTTAAATTCTATCATTATCATAAGATTCATTTCTAATTTCTCTAATTCATTCAATTGCACCAATCTCTTCTCACTTGCATTCTTTAAATTGAAATTTAACTCTTTTTTTGCCCAACATGCTTTATGCTCCAATTCTATAGGTAATGGAAAGTCTTTCCAAATATTATTCTATAAGGAGAGATTCCTATAGGGGTCTTGTAAGCAATCCTATATGCCCATAGTGCAGCATCTAATCTAACAGACCAGTCTAATTTATGAAGATTCACAGTTTTCCCCAAAATTCATTTAATTTCATTATTAGACACTTCTGCTAAATCACTAGTTTGGGGTTGATAAGCAGTAGATATTCTATTAATAATATTATATTTTTCCACCAATATCTGAATCAGATTATTCCTAAAATTAGATCCACCATCAGAAATGACCACTCTCGGCATTCCATACCTTGTAAAAATATTTTTCATTAAAAATTTTAAAACACTTAGAGCATCACATCTAGGTAAAGCAATTGCTTCGATCCATTTTGAGACATAATCAACATCAACCAATATATATAAATTTCCAAATAAAGGAGTAAAGTCCCATAAAATACAATCCCCAAACATCGAAGATTTGAACTTCTAATGTAAAATTTAGAGTCATTTCATTTCTTGTAGAAATATTACCTACTCTCTGACATTGATCACATGATTTAATATATCTTTAAACATCTCTAAAAAGAGTAGGCCAATAAAATCTAGATTACAAAGTCTTATGTACAGTTTTATCAGTTCCAAAATGTCCTCCAAATTTTGAATCATGACATCTCTGAATTATTGGTTCAATCTCTTCATACGGCACACATCTTCTAATAATAAGATATTTACATTCTTTATAGAGGTATGGTTCATCCCAAAAATAAAATTTAGCATCATATATAATTTTTTTTTGTTTTTGCAAAGTTAAATCAGGTGGCAAAATATCACTCACAAGATAATTTATAATATCAGTATAGCAAGGTAAATTTCTTTCCTTAATGTTATAAAGTTGTTCATCAGAGGAAGTCTCTGTAATTTCCTTCTCAAATTTAGATAATTTATATTGTTCCAGGCTAGACAAATGATCAACTATTTGATTATCAATTCCTTTTCTATTAACCATCATAAAATCAAATTTTTGCATTAATAGTATCCATCTAATTAATCTTGGTTTGACATCCTTCTTTTGCATTATATATTTGATAGCTGAATGGTCCGTATGCACTATACATTTAGTTCCAATCATATATGATCTAAATTTTTCAAAAGCATACACAATAGCTAATAATTCTCTTTATGTAGTGGAATAATTAATTTGAGCTTCATTAAGAGTTTTACTAGCATAATAAATAATCTTAAACATTTTATCATACCTTTGCCCTAAAGCAACTCCAATCTCATAATCACTGGCATCACACATAAGTTCAAATGGTTTCTTGCAATCATGTGAAACAATTATAGGGGCAGTGATTAATTTTTCTTTTAATAATTTAAAGGCATTTAAACATTCTTCGTTAAAATCAAATTTCTTATCGTTTTCTAAAAGCTAGCATAGATGTTAAGTAATTTTCAAAAAATCTTTAATATAACGCCTGTAGAACCCAGCATGTCTTAAGAAACTTCTTAACCCTCTCTCTGTAGTAGGAGGTAGTAAATTTTTCAATAATCTGAATTTTTGCAAGTTTACTTCCATACCATGTTCAAATATTTTATGCCCAAGTACAATTCCTCCTTTCAACAATAAATTGATATTTTTCCTAATTTAGAACTAAATTTGTTCTTTCACAAAGCTCCAAAACATTTTCTAAATTATTTAAACATATGTTAAATGAAGTTCCAAATACAAAAAAATCATCCATAAATACTTATATTTCATTATCAATTAGATTACTAAAAATAGACATCATATATCTTTGAAATGTTGCAGGTGAATTACATAATTCAATGGGCATTCTTTGAAAATCAAAAGTTCCATATGGGCTAGTAAATGTAGTATTTTCTTGATCCTCAGGAGCAGTAGGTATTTATTAATAACCAATATATCTATCCAAAAAGTAATAGTACTTGTGCTTAACTATTCTGTCCAATATTTGATCTAGAAACGGTAGAGGAAAGTGATCTCTCCTAGCGGTGGTATTTATTTTCTATAATCAATAAAAATTTGCAAACCAGTGACTTGTCTTGTTTGCATAATTTCATTTTGTTCATTCACATCAACTGTCACTCCTCCTTTTTTTAGGGATATAATGAATTGGACTTTCCCAAGCACTGTCTGAAATATGATAAATAATTCTAGCATCAAGCCATTTTAAAATTTCCTTTTTTCTACTTCTTTCACCATTGGATTTAGTCTCCTTTGCGGATCAACTATAGGTTTATGTTATTCATCTAACAAAATTTTGTGCATACAGATCGAAGGACTGATTCTTTAATATCAACAAATGTCTAACCTAAAGCCTTTGTGTATCTTTTTAAAGCATCCAATAATTTTTGTTCTTGATATTCATTGAAATCTGAAGATACAATGACTGGTAAGGTAGAAAAATATTCTAAAAACATATATTTCAAATGATTTGGATGAATTTTTATTTCAAGTTTAGGTGGTTTTAAAATATAAGGAATTAAACTTTTATCACTTTCTAGAGTATCTAGCAATTCAAATCATTCCTAAACAAAATCTAATTCTTCATTCTTCATATTATCAAAATCATCTTCTATTTCACTTTCATCCTCACTTCGCAAATCTTCATATTTTATTTTCTCTTCAAATATTTTTTTAAAATGATTATCTCTCAAATAATCACAGATTTCCATTCAAAAGCATTCATCATCTTTTTCTGTTGAGGGATGTTTCATGGATTTCAAAATATTAAACGTCACCTCTTGCTCATTAACTCTCATAGTTAACTATCCTTTTTGATCATCAATCATAGCTCTCCCAGTAACAGGGAATGGTCCTCCTAAAATAATATGAATTTTTTTTACCTTCCTCTATATCTAAAACAATAAAATCCACAGGAAAGATAAATTTAACAACCTTAACTAATACATCATCTACAAAGTAATAGAATGATCAACTAACTGAAGAGTTACAGAAGTAGGTGAAAATTCTCCTATTCCTACTCTTTTGAAAGTTGATAAAAGCATTAGATTAATACTAGCTCCTAAATCACATAAGGCTTTTCCAAAAACTTTATCACCTATAGCACAAGGAAGAGTGAAACTACTAGGGTCTTTAAATTTTTTGAGAACCTTTTTCTGAATAATTGCACTACACTCTCCACTAAGTGAAACAGTCTCGAGACCTATGAACTTCCTTTTCTTTTTAAGAATATCCTTCATAAACTTTGCATAATTAGGGATCTATTCTAAGGCTTCAACAAAGGGAACATTTACTGTTAATCTCTTAAGGATTTCTAAAAATTTAGCAAACCGATTATCTTTATTTTGTTTTGTTAATCTTTGAGGAAATAGAGGTGGTGGTTTTACTACAATAATTTTCATTGGTTCAAGTGGATATTCTAAGTCTGGATAAATTTTGTCATTACTTTTTTCAATTTTCACCTTTTCTTTCTTAGTTTCAATTTCTTTTTGAACTCTCGTTTCTAATTCTTATCCACTTCTCAATTTTATAGCCTTAATTTGTTTTTTATTTTGATCTTTTGGGTTGATCTTAACATTACTGGGAAGAGTTCCTTAAGGTCTATTATTAAGCGCAGTGAAAATATGTCCTAATTGACTTTGAATGTTTTTAATTGCAACTCCTTGAGTTTGTAATTGATTACTTTGAGTTTGTAATTGATTACCCATATTTAAGTTTAATTCTTCCATCTACAATTTCTTTTCCTTAAATTGTGGGTTACTATTTAAACCTAGAGGATAAGAAGGTCAATAGTGTGTATTTACCTGGTAGTTTAAATTTCCTACTGGATTCATTGAATTGTTTCCCAATTGTGGGTTAACAGTAGCATTGTTATGATTGCTCCAGTTTAAGTTTGGGTGGTTTTTTTTAATCGGGATTATAATAGTTCAAATAAGGATTTTTGGGATTATTATTTATAACATTCAAGGTTTCATAGGATGTTTGAGATTCTATCTTCTGTCCTAATGAATTTTTCTCTAACACTAGGGGTATTTGAGAATCGTTCATTTTATATTGATCTATTTTGTTTGATAGGACAGCAATTTAAGAGACTATCATAGTTACAACATCAGAATCATGAATACTAGCTACTCTCTTAGGATTTACCCGTTCAGAGGGTCATTGCAAATTATTAGTAGCCATTTCTTTTATTAAAGAGTATGCACCATTAAACATGTTATAATCCACCACATTAATAATCCACCACCGGTATCATTTATAATTGATCTAAGCGATCCTACTAATCCATTATAAAATGTTTAAATTATTAAATAATCTGGTAAAGCATGATGTAGACATTTCCTGAGGAGATCTTTAAATTTTTCCCAAGCTTCATATATTGATTCCCCTTTAAACTGACCAAAAGATGTCATATCATTTCTAAGCTTAGTAGTTTTCGATGGAGGAAAATATTTTGAAAGAAATTTTTGTGTAAGTTCTCCCTAAGTTGTGATAAATTCAAGTGCTAACGAGTTTTACCACGGCTTAGCTTTATCCCTTAACGAAAAAGAAAAACTTTAAGTCTAACAGCATCATTCGATACTCCGTCATATTTAAATGTAGCAAACAATTCCAGAAAACCAGCAAGATGTAAATTAAGATCTTCATTAGGTGTTCCTCCAAATTGATTATTTTGTACCATTTGGATAATAGCAGGTCTATGCTTAAATGAACTAGTAGAAACATCAGGATTTTGATTAGTCAAGTCAATTCCATATTTTGTTGGGTTAACATAATCTCTTAAAGGTCTTAGTATATGTTCATTTTTATTTCTTTGATCATTTAAATTTTTTGTCATTTTGTGAGAATTTTCATATTTTCTTTTGTTGTTTTGAAATTTTTCTAGTAGAACACTCTAATTCTGAATCGTAAGGCACTAAACCTATGGATCCAATACTACACATATAAAATCACACTAAACATACTTAAAAGTAAGCAAGCATACCTAATTGCAAATTATAAACTAAAGGTTTTTAAACACTACGAATTTGACAGTTACTGATCTATACCTTCCCCGGCAACGACGCCAAAAACTTGGTCGGTCGCTGCTTAAAGCATTAATTTTCAAAGGTAGATTCAGTTCAGCTTCACAGTAAGATCAATTTAATAATTAAGCGCCCACACGTATACGCAAGTATACGTATCGTTCAAGTAATACAGCGCTCTAGTGGAATCTTAGTTATCAATCCCACGAGGAAGGTTGGAACTACTCAAATTATAGTATAAGAATGAAATCTAATACTCAATTCACTATGCAAGTTTAGGAAATATTAAAGTTGCTAGTGTAACGATAATTAAAACCAAAGTTAACTAAAGTTACTTTCTAAATTTTTAGACATAATTAACTAACACAGACAAAGTTTTGTAATGAAAGGTTCAATATGGAAAAGGCATCTTTCGCCTTACAATGATACTATGATGAGTGAATAATATAGATTCATAAAATTTGTATTGTGCTAAATAGGAGCATTCATATTTTTTACCCTCTTTAGAGTACCCCCTCTTCAGAGTTATGAAAAGAACATTAACAAATCTTAGGCTTAGTCCCTAAATCCATAGTTAGGCTGGGAGTATACTGGCTCTCACTTCAGAGCTCCCACTTCCCTTCACCTGAAGGCTAACCCAAACTTTAGTTACCAAACTCTAGGAACAAATAGAGGATTTCAACCTATTACCCTAAAATCTCCAATTCGACACCCATCAAACCACATTTCCTTATTTATTAGCACTCAACCCCCATGAACTACGTAATACATTTATGGACACTGAATGAATTCAAAATTTTTTGTTATAGAACACTTAGTCCTCTCAGATTGAATGTTTCACAATAAGTTTTAAAAATTCAATTGGCCGGATAAAAAAGTAAATGAAGTACGAAGTAAAAAATAATCACAATTTCTTAAAATTTAAATGACACATCAAATCCACATCACCACTTCACCACATCTCATTGCAAGGAGAAAGACAAAGTAAACTACTTAGAATTGATGAGGAAAATATGACAAAATATGGATTTTATATATAAAAGCAAAGTCATACAAACCACAAAAAGTAAATACAACTTATCTCAATTTCTTCCCCAAGCAAATCCTTGAAGTTCCTTTGAATAATTTTCTCTCTTCACAACAACACTCAATTCCCTCTTTAAAATAGTAAGGAGGGAGCAAACTGTCACTTTCCTCCTTCTCCTATACTCTTTATAGAAGAATCCCTCCCAAAACAAGATTTCTACTCACTTGAACACACTTACACACTCAATCTCAAAAACCCTAACACAGTTTACTCACACTGGAAAGACTCCTCTCCCTCTCTTCACTCTCCTTCTTGGCATCCAAATCTATCTGAAATAGTTTAGAAATGAATTCCCCAAGTGTTTCCTCAAGCAACCCTTCAAAATTCATCTAAATACGTTGAATTTGGCCTCCAACGACTTTGGGTGCCATCGGTGCTAGATAGGGTGCTATCAGTGCCTTATTACTCATTTAATTCTGAACTCTCTAGATCTGAGTGTTGGAGGCACCCATTCTGGCGCCGTCGGCCCCAGTAGGCTGAGTTCTTCATTTTTCCTCTTTTACTCCAAATTCGTTCCTTTTTTATTTTCTTTTATTCCAAATACCTAAAATCGTCATACCTACATCAAAACATGAAATATACATTCCTTTAAAGTGTAATATCACTAAAAATGAGTAAAATTAATATATATTAAAACTAACATATTTTTTGTGCATCATTAAGCTGACTTGTTGACCCGACCATCGCGCTTAACGTAGTAATGTTTGCTTTCAAAAGATAGCCAAAAAGCTTTGATTCGATTTATAAATAGCAGCTAGTGTATAAAATTAATATAAGTAATATTTTTACACACTAGGGGTACTACGTAAGTATACGTATCATTTCAAGTAATATAGGGTTTTTAAATAAAGACCCCAGTATCGATCCCACAGGGAAGATTTATAGAAATAGATTTTCTATAAAGCGAAAGCGAAATATAATAGTAAAAATATTTTAATTTTGATTATAAATTACTATTAATTTACTAGATGCAATTTAAAGAAAACTATAATAAGAAAATGATTTTATAAACTCTATAAAAAATAAACAACTTTCTTTCCTTCAATTAATCTAAGATTTTTAGGATAATTTAATATTCATTGGAGAATTTAATTTATGGTATTGTGCCAAATAGAAGCATTCCTATTCTTTACCCTTTGATCCAGGTGCAAAGAACATTGACTAATTTGCATAATAGGTCCGGATGTATTGTTAGTAGAATGGGTTAATCTAGGCTCACACTTCTAGATGTCCAAGGGTGGCTATGGTCGGCCCTACTAGTGACCCTTTCCTAGTCAATAAATCAAATTATAAGAATTTAGTCTGTCACTCTAAAAACTCATCAATTCTACGCCCTTTAAATATTATCTTCCTATTTATTTGCACTTCACCATGAATAGCCCGCACATGGCCTTCGACTACCCAAGGATTCATGTGACATTTACAAGTTAAGAGTTCTTCTCCTACAAGGTTTTTAAACTCTTTAACATGTTTTAACAATTCAAATGGCCAATTTAAAAAGTAAAGTAAGATCAGGTATCAATGTAATCACAATGTTTTGAAAATATTTTGAATTTTAATTCTCCATTGAATCTTTATATTATCTTATCTATCTCTTCATAATTGAAGTAAGAAAGTAACTAACTACTCATAACACATTGAAAATAAACAGCAAAACATGATTATTAAACTTTGAATGAAATAAAAAAATATACTTATCTCAAATATTTCTTCTACAGATCTTCTGATTCCTACTGACTCCACAGTGTAATGAACTCCAGATGCAATAATTTAAAAATAAACTCACTAATCTAAACAAAAGTGGCACTAAATTTCTCTCTCTAATTCTCTCTCTAAGGATGAGAGATCTTAAAGTAGATAAGAGAAAGGGGTACAATGGGAGGGGCACATTTTCTGAAGAATTGGACCTCTATTTCTAGGCTTCAAGAGTTGCCTTGAGGCAGCTCTTCAAAACATGTCCACATTCAATTAATCTTCTAGAAGGTCGGTCTGGCACTTAGGCGCTGGAATCTGGCGCCTAAGTGCCGGACACTGCGTCCAGTTCTTCGTACCTCTTCACTTTGGCTCGTACCTCTTCGCGATTAAAACCATTTTGGAGCGTCTAAATGCAATGTATCACATGTCCTATTATCAAGGAACAACTGTCAGCCTTCTAGAATGTCCAATAACCGCTCACCCCGTCAAAATAACTGATCAAACGTTGTCAAAAACTTGACAGTTTTTGTATCGAGTCTGGCGCCTAGGTGCCAGGCCATATTTTTTTAAACTTTTGGTATTTTGCTCCATTTTTGCTCCTTTTTGCTCATTTTTCCTTCTTAGACCTTTTTACATTACCTACATCCAAAAATACAAAAAATACATTTCATTAAAGCATAATATCCTTAGAAATTAATAAGAATTAAGACATAAAGAAATAGGTATTTTTTTTATAGATCACTTGTGCTTAACTAAGCACTAGCGCCCAATCGCCCAGAATTGGCGCTTAAGCGTAAGAGTTATAAAAATGTGCCTAAATGATGTGTTAGATAAATTAAAAATTTGGAAAGTGTCCTTGAATGTTATTTGGTGGTTTTTAAACGTGTGATGTGGGTATAGGCTCGATTAAAGTCTATAAATAGCATGGAAATGAAGAGGGAAGTTTCCCCTTTAAAAAGTTATATTCTTAAGTCTAAGAGAGGAAATTTGAGTTCTCTAAAGAAAATTAAGATAGCAAAAATGTCTTCTTGGGAGAATGATTTAAAGAAAATGGAGGAAGCCATCAAGAAGAAGTTTGTAAGGCAATGTGAGCAAGAGTTATATAATGAATTTCTAGCTGTTAGTATTGAAGGAATAACAGAGAAGATATCAAAGATTGAGTCTGATTTGGCATCACTTGAGGCAAAAGTAAATGAAACTAATGCACATTTAGCGCATATTGGTTGGCAACTCTAAATGTAATTCAGTCATTCGATTTACATTGAAGAAGTAGAATATCTGAAAAACAAATTGATTGAAGAGGATTCTATTAGAGTTCTTCATCATCATCTGTTTTATCAAATCTATGTGCCAAATGGTTTAGAAAGAACAATTGAAGGTCAAGGATATGTTCCACCTAATGGAGAATGGAATTAAGTTCTATGTTTGGTTTGTTTTTTTTTGTTTGTTTCTGTTTTCTTGTTTTAAGTGTTTAATGTAAGTTTTTCTTGTCTTATGATGATTTAGAGGGTATCTTATTCAAAACTTTTTGGAACGAGATTAGATATGTGAAGTGTATTTGTATTTGTTGAATATGTGTTATGAACGTATTGTGTTTGTGTGAAAATATTTGTGTTATTGTAATCAAATCTAAGTTGTGAAATGTGGAAAAATTTTGAGAAAGAAGTGAGAAGGGGAAGAAATTGTTATTATGACTTAATTAAGACCATGTGAAGGTGGATAACATGGGAAAACGTGCATTTTAATCAAAATTTGGAAATATCAAAATTTGTGCACTAGCGCGTAAGCGCCAAAACCCGTGCTTAAGTGCGAACAAACCTAAGAGCCCGGTGTCTAAGTGTCGCAGTAGTTGCGCTTAAGGGTCGGTTCACTAAAACCAGTTTATGACCATTTTAAGTGCTGAAAACCACCATTTCCTGCCCATTTAATCAACTTATTCCTCAAGTTTTCACATTTTTACTCCTAGGGCATCCTTAAAAGAGAAGATTTCTTGGTGGATTCGAGCTAAATTTGTTGGATTTCATCTTCTTAAGGTTAGAGCATCTATTTTATGTAAAAAATCTTTATTGTCACCATAGATTTTGAGTTCATTATGGAAATTTCAAAATTTTTCGATTCATGGTAAAAACTTGATGAAAATTGATGGATTTTACATGGAAGAGTAAGTTTAAGCTTTCAGAAGTTAGATCTAGTGAGTTTGAGTTGATTTTAGAATTTATTGTGAATTTCTTTACAAATTTTAGAATGGCAAAAAGAATGAAAAGAAGCAAGGGGAAGGTAAATTTGACTTTAAAAAATTTGTAAGTTCAAAGGATCAATATCATTATCTCAATGCACTTCAATCGAGGAAGTTAATTCTTGAGCAATGTTTTAAGAATCTGGGTGGAGAAGTGGAAGATCTAATTGTTCTCCAATAGTGGAATCGATTCTGTTGTTTCTCTGCTATTGCAGTGATCTCTGTAGTTAGGGAGTTCTATAAAAATCTCCATGAATCTGAAGACAATTTAATGATGGTGAGAGGGAAGACAATAACATTTACACATGAGGTAATCAATTCATTTTACGAACTGCCTACGAGTACTTTATGTTTTTATTCCATTTACAATCCTACGGAGGAGTAGCTAGATGAAATTATTTCTTAATTAACTATCGGAATATGTCTCTGAAAGATTACCAGTGGTAGAAGAGTAAATTTATATACATCGAAGATGGATGTCAGAGTGAAGGCATGAGATTATTTTATTTCTGCTCATTTACTACCCACTAATCATCTTAGTGAAGTGACCAAAGAGAGGGCTACACTGAACAACTGCATTTAGTAGTACAAGCCAATCAATATTGAATCTCTCATATATTAGGTTATTACCAGTTCTGCCAGAGCCGCCACTACTGCAGGTTTGGAATTCCCTTCCTTAATCTTTTATTTATGTGAGCAAGTTGGTGTAAAATATGATCGTTGGGAGGAGATTTTTCAACCTCTGAAGCCCATTACTAGTGTGAATGTGAAAACATATTCTGAACATTCAATTTTTGGCTGGAGAGGAGGATTTTCTAGAAGTTATAGTGCTTCTACGTCACATGCTTCTACATCTAGAGCTTCCACATCTCGTGGTAGATCCAGCCGTAATTTACAATCTAAAATGCTATATACTATGATGGGTAACTTTGATTATGCTATGGATAAGGTATCAAATCTTGAAAACAATAAGGTATCATATTAATTCCTTTTTTGGGAGACATAGTGATTATGACGAGAAGTACAACACATCTTTGGAGAGACTTATTAGAGGTGATCAGAGTGTGGTATTTCCTCCTTATCCATGATATACTCAGTTTGATTCCACTAGTTTTTAAAAGGATGATGATGATGAAAGAGATGATGAAGGAGACAAGGATGAGTAGAGATTGAGTTGCGTTATTTTATTTGAACTATTATTTGTGTTGATGTTTGGACTACTTTTTGTATTCTTAATTGTGTTTATAGTGAACATTGTTGTTATTTTTTGTTGTAATTGTATCTATGTGATGATGATGTGGTAGTATGTATTTGAACTCTTTTATTTTAAATGTATTTTTTTTGGTTTTGTTGAACTTATTCCTGATGCTTTAGGAAGTTTAGATAGAGCTAACCTTCATTTAAAATTTACTATTTAAATTTCAATTTACTACCATGAATTTTCTATTATAGTTGTAATATTATGTTAGTTTGTGTGATTTTATTTTATTTTAGCCTCCACTGTATAGAAGACATTTGAATCTCTTAAATACTAAAATCAAAATGAACGGTGATCATTTGTACTCCTGTTTTTAAATTCTTGTACCTTCATAATTAGGATATGAAAGTTCATATAATATAATGTTCTTATTTTTCATTCTTGTCTTTATACATTATATGTTAAAATGTTTAAATTTTGTAAAAATATAAGTTTATGGGGGGGGATGAAAAATCAATTTTCGAAACTTCAAGTTTATTTGTTCTCAAGTATGCTACATATAAATTTGATTTTTGATTTGAAAAATTATTATGTGTATGAAGTTATATTAGGGTAATAAAATTTTGAATATAGAAATGAGTAAGAAAATTTGGTTAAAACTTTATAGTGATGAAGAAAAATTTCAAATTAAATTTTTTTTTTAGTAAGGAGATGTTAAATATGATGTAACTATCTTTAGTAAGAGAAATTGTATTTTTGAAAAATATAGAAAGTTTAGATTTTTATTTTCAATACTTAAATTTCTTTTATTAAAAATAGTTTTCAGAACAATTATTATATTTCTAAGTAAATGATATATTAGACCATTGCTTTAGGAAAGGAAGAGAAAAATTCAAAATCATTAAAGGCCAACCCAGAATAGTAATCCTTGCTATAAAAAAAAAAGAAAAAAAGAAAAGAAAAAAAAAATAGAGAGAGAAAAGAAAAAGAAAAGAAAAAAAAAGTAAAGAATAGTATGGGAGGAGAAGCTTGAAGATTAATGCCTAATCAAAAATTGGTTCCACATCTGATCTTTTTAATGGAAAAGATTTGAGAAACTTCTAAGCTTAATGATATAATATAGTGAGTATAATTATTTTTAATGAAAATTTTTAAGTAGAGAAGATAGAATGCCTAAACTCTATATTTGGAAAATTTACAAGTATTTCTGAGTTAAATAGGAGCTCATATTTTCATACTTTTTCACTTTAGAAAATTTATAAACTTCAAATTGGTCTCATTCACTAAAGTTTTTTTCTAAATTAGAATACCACATTTCTAGAACAAAATTTTAGAATCTCCTAAAGAAACTCAATCACATAATTTGCTTATATTGATTTTGAAATATTTTAGTGTCACTTGAGGACAAGTAGCATTTCAAGTTTGAGGGAATTTGATTTACCTAAAATATATAATATTTTTATACAAGTTTTTATACATATTTTTGATGATATTGCACTTTAATGAAAGATATTTATTTGTTTTTCTTTCAAGTACACTTAAAAGGACAAAATATGTCAAAAAGAGTGAAAAATGATCAAATTTGGAGCAAAAATGAAGAAGGTATTAAAATGCCTAAGTGCCCAGATCTGGAGCCTAAGTGCCCAGATCTGGCGTCTAAGTGCCCAAATCTGGCACCTAAGCGCCAGCAGACACAGAAGGTCGTGCCTTAGTGCCAAAACCCTGTGCTCAAGTGTCAGGTAGTTACTTTGCAATTTTAAAGATTTTTTAGAGAATTTTGAAGAGGTGTTTGAGGCATCCATTGGTACAAACATGGGTAACTGATCAAGGACACAAAAGACATTCAAATTTAACTTGAAATGATGCATCTCTTGGGTAGATTCATTGAATATGGACACATTTTGAAGAGACACCAAGGCACCTTTTGAGAAAATATAAAAAAAGGACTTGAAAGTTTGTGGAAGAGAGGAGAGTGGTTGTTAGAAAGTAGAATTAGTGTGTTATAATATAATTTAGAGAGTAAGGAGTTGTAGGATTCTTAATTAGGGTTTCTTCACACTTTTCTCATTTCTAGTGAAATAGAAGGTGAGTAGGGATTCCTAAGTAAAAATATATTGTTGTAGAGATTTAAACCTTCTTTGGTTAGGCGACTGGTCCAAGGGAGTGTTGTAAGAGAAAGGAAGAGATTTAAAGGAACTTCAAGAGTTTGGTGGAGAGGAACTTGAGATAAGTTTTTATCTTTGTACTTCATTTGGTTTTAATTGAGACTTGTGTTTTCTATATGGTTTCTACTTTTAAAAATATTTGTTGTTGTGTTTTCTCCATGGATTTTGAGTATTCTTCTTTATCTTTTTTTCTTAAAATGAAAAATAATTAAGTGTTAGATGAAAGTTTTGGAAATATTGATCCTTAATGTTGGAAGAAGTTGTGTTGATTTAATCCTTGCACTTCATTTACTTCTTGATTTAGTCAATTAAGATGTTAACATTTGTTGTGAGAACATGTGAGATCCTAGTAAATATTGTCTCAATCAACAATAGGTAAGAATCACATGGGATTGTATGGATATGAATGTAATTCATAAAATTATATGCAAATAAATAAGGAACTATACTTTCATTGGTTTAGAATTAGAAACTTTAGTGTGACATACTAAAGCCCCTAATTTGGTTTATTATTTTAGGTTTTGATGTGAAAGTTAGCCCCTAGGTGGAGGAAAAGGAAGGAAATCTGGAGTGAGAGCTAGCATCTTCCCTACCTAACCTGTCTTCAAAACTGTTCAAACTTGAAACTAGCCAATGTTCTTTATAGCATCTCTTGTATGGGTAAAGAATAAAATTGCTCCTATTTGGGACAAAACATTTTGAATATTTCCACAACAGAAATCTTGTACTTATTACTTATTCATGATAAGGAGAAAGATTTTTTTCATCCATACTTCTTTAAATCTTACAAAAATCTCATTATAATTAGTAAATTGTTTACTTTATTTCATAATTCAAGAAAATACCAAAAAGAATAGCATTTATAAAGTTATTTATATCCACAACTTTTTAAGTAAGAGTCTTTTCTAAATATAATTTCTGATATAAAGACCATTTTATCTTTTAATATTCATAAATTTTTCCCGTGAGATCGATATTTCAATGCTTAATTAGAAGGTCCTTAATTAATTAATAATGATACATATACTTGCGTAGAATCCCTAAAATCCCTAAATGAAAGTGTCACTGTTGTATTTTCATTTACATCGGGATCAAGTTTTTGGTGCTATTGTAAAAAAGAATATTTTGTATTTAAAATATAAGTATAATAGGATTACCAAAAACATAATTTTATCTGTATTCATTTGGTAGTAAAGAGAAACGAGATCAATAGTCTGGGATGTCACAGAGGCTTACCTTCAGATCTATGACATCCCCTACCTTTCTTCCTCTATATTATAGAAATAATTTTTCCTATTTGATATTACCCATTTGATTTTTCTTGTTCGACCACGAGACCCTAAACTTTGAATTCATGAAGACAAGTACCTCTGACCTAAATTGAGAATTTTCTTTAAGTGACCTTGGTAAATTGAGATGTAATTAACTATAGGGCTTGCCCTATGGGAAACATGAGAACCCATGTAAAATAAAACACTCCTTAATCTTTAATATTAAGTAGAGGAACCTATCAGTCCACAAGAATAATTCATATTCCAAAAAGATGTCATAAATTATATGGTTTATAGAGTTGAACCCACTATCAAATAGTATGTCTATCTTCCAAGGTAGCATATTATTCGTGGTGTTAGGCTAGACTATTTAAACTATAAAACATATTTGGTCAATTTGGTCTCATATTTTTCAAAATTAAAAATACTATTTTAAAATTTATAATATATATTTATATATTTATATATATATATATATATATATATATATATATATATATATATAACAAAAAAGGAAAATCTCATTTAAATAAAGGAGTTACATACATCTAATGTAGGGGAGATCATTGAGATCACCAAAAAGTAAAGGCTTAAGAGGCACAAAAGGTGTGGCAGAAAAAGAAATAGTACTAGTGGATGTAGCATGTTTGGCCAACCAATTAGCTGGTTGGTTACCTTCCCTATATATGTGAGACCATTTTAAAGTGAAGTTGCTGGAGATATGGAGAATTTTTCTGAACAAGTATACCAACTGCTAGGGAGGAGATGAAAGACCTTGTGAAATGTTAACTAATGGCGCTGAATCATATTTAATCCAAATAAAATTGTAATTAAGTGCTTTAGCAGTTAGCAATGCCAATAAGCAGCTTGCATCTCAGAATCTAGAGCTGAAACAGAAACAATGGGTATCTTGAAGCACCACAAAAATTGACCCAGAGAATTCCTACACACAGCTCCAGTACCAGTAGATGAAGGGGTATAGCTACCATCAATAATGATTTTTATCCATGGCAAGGAAGGAGGGGACCATTTCAGCAAAGCTGGTTTGCGTTTAGGTGGGACTTCTAACATTGAGTGCTTACTAAAGAAGCTACAACGATTAGCCACAATTTGATTGATAAAACAAAGTTTGCTATCAAACTTTGCTCTATTTCTTGCCATCCATATGAACCAAAAGATAACCATAGGAACATGAAACCATTTTTCATTTTTCCAGTCCTCCCAAATAAGCCTCCACGTAAACCCAATTATATTTGAGATGAGATAAATTGAGATGCATTAGTACAGCCTTCCATACTCGATTAGTAACTTCACAGACTTAAGAAAAGATGGGAGACAAATTCTTCATGAGATTGGCATAACCAAGCATCTAGAGGCAGTTCTTAACCCTTTTAGCTATATATATATATATATATATATATATATATATATATATATATATATATATATATATATATATATATTAAATAATACTTTGAAAGCAACTAACAAGATTCCCATTATGGCTACTCGACGTATTCTAAAAGACGACTGACGAAGCCAAAGCATTAGCAAAAATGACAACACTAGTAAGATCTTTTCCAGCATGTTTAATATCATTCCAAACCATATAGATAAACCATCAAAAAATAAAAGGATAGGTTTGTAAAAACTAATTTTTCCTCCCCTCAAGATTGCAAGATTCAAAGGTTTCTTGTATGTCCATCCAAGGGGAAAGGGCAGTGCTAAGCAAGTTCCCCCCTACTTCCATACCACTAATGAGACAGAATAAGAGAAACAATGATGCTCAATGGATTCTTCATCAAATTTACACAAGGGGCATTGAGTTGTAAACCTCAAACCTTTAAGTTTTAAGATATCATCACAAGGGATTACACAATGAAAAAGTTTCCATGCAAAGAAAGACATAGAGGGGGATAGTGCCCAACTTCAAATACCCTCACTCCGAACAACTGTTTCAAAGTGATATGATGTGTAGTATAGTGTTTTAGCGATAGAAACTTTAGGAGATATTTTAAGCAAAGGAGCGTCTTCTTTATTAGGTTCAAAAGAAATAGTTGAGATATAATGCACATTTTTAGATCCAACCAAAGGAATTAAATAACTTAGGTTCCATTCATCATTAAACCAAGTGCATAAGATAAGAAGACTTTTGTGATAAACATCCTCCATAAGATTAAGGGCCTCTAGGAACCAATAATCTCGTTAGAAGGATACATTACCATCACCCAGATCCCAAATGATGTAATTTTTGGCCCAATCTCTTTCCTGTAAAAACAAGTTTGACAGTTTGGAGTCACCAATTTGCCAAGTTAGGAAGGATTACTATCATAAGAGTATTTCTCCTACATAAATGAAGCCCTTAATGAATCACATTTTCTTAATTTAATCCATATTTAAAATAGTTAATTTCAACAATATGATGAAGATGTTTAATCCCCATACTCCCAACATTTAAAGGATTGCAATCCTTGTTCCAAGAAAGACATTTCTTGTCAAAATGCCCACCAGCCCATAAGAAGTTGTTAAAACACCTTTCTAGTTGACTTTGTGTGCTTTTTTTAATTCTTAGTACCTACAAAGCATATAAAGGAAATATATTAAGGATACTTTTTAAAAAGGGTAATTCTCCCGCCCCCCCATTGATAAAGAGTGATTCTGCCAATCATGTATCCTTCTTCTAATTTCATTAACCACCTCATCCATTTGTGTTTGTGTCCTCCTCCCCTTGAGTAGGTTCACCCCCAAATATTTTAAGGGGAGCTCAGAAATGGATAAACAAGTAAAGGAAACAACCCATTGTGCATTGATCACTTTCATCCTCATGTAAATATGGTGTTTATTCAGACTAAAGCAGAGCCTAGATACCATTTGAAGCCCCTTCAATAATTCATATATTTTTTTTAATTGCATATTTGTCTGCATTAGAAAATAGGACCACATCATCAGGATAAGAGAATGGCTAACTGTCACCTTAGATATGTGTCGAACTACAATTTAGGAAATCTCTACAGTATGTCTTTTGGCAACCTTGAAAAATAGTAAAATATTAATATAAAAATAGTTGGGGATGATGGGTATCCATGTTTGATCCCTTTCTCTGTGCTAAGAAAACTAAAGGAGCTACCATTAAGAGGATACCATACTTGTTGTAATTGAGCCTCCTCTGAATAATATTACAAAACTCAGCTTTAAAGCACCTAGCCATCAAAGTGTTGTTAATTAAATCCCAATTATTTGAATCATATACTTTTCTGATATCCGGTTAGGCCATCATATTTCCTTCTCTACACTTTTTATCAATGTCATAAAACATTTCCTATGCTGGCATAATGTTATCAATGATCCCTTTGCCTTGATTGAAGGCAGATTCTTAGTTATTAAGAGATTCAAATGGAGATGTACTCTTTTCACAATTATTTTACTTATAACTTTAGTTATAATCAAATTAAAGGAAATAGTTCTAAAATGCTCCCAAGATGTTTGTGACTTATTTTGGAATAAGCACTGTATTAGCTACAGAGAAATAACACTCAGGATCCTCCCCTTATAAAAAGCTTTGATTAACATTCACAACTTCATTCTTAACTATACTTCAACATTTAATATAAAAAACTAAGGTAAAGCCATCAGGGCCAGGGCCTTATTGCAATTAATTTTAGATAGCACATCAAAAATTTCCTCCTCAGTAGAGATGTCACAAAGCTCCACTACCCTGCATACTGCTTCACATCTAGAAAGAGGTTATCCTCAATATTACCTATTGTATCTTGAGCTTCAAAAAATTTTGAGATATATTGAACAACATTGTCCCCCAACTCTTGGTTACTTGTGATCTATTCTCCAAGGTTGCTTTTTTATTCTAACAATGTTGTTATTGACTCTCCATTGTTTAATGCATGCATGAAAATATTTTATATTTCCGTCTCCATCCTTGAAATGTAACTCCCCAAATTTCTTTTGTAATAGATCTTCTTTCTAAATAGAGGCTTTCAAAAGCTCTTTATGTGCGTCATTAAGCTGTAAAATAATCTCATCACTAGTCTCATCAACAACCTACAAAGCTCTAGCCTATTCTTCAGCCTTTAAAACCCTAAAATGAATATCACTAAAGACTTCTCAATTCCAAGTGCTCAAATCAGTAGCAACCTTTTTATGAAGTTTCCAATTAGTATACCAAGCACTACCAACTTCAGAAAAATTACAATTTTCTGCAACTATTCTTAAGGAATCGTCATGTTTGGATATCACATTTAAATACCTAAAATGATACTTATAGAATTTATGAAAGAATTCAAAGGATAGGAGCAAAGGATTATGATCAGAGCATGAGCTGCATAAATGTCGCACTTTGGAGAAAACATAAGAAGTTAGTGACACACGTAAAATATATACACTTTTACAATATAATATTACTCATTTTTGATGATATTTCACTTTAAAGGAAAGTATTTTGTATTTTTTTTGGTTTTAGGTACAAGAAATGGTGATTGGAGCAAAAAGAAGCAAAAATGGTGAAATTTGGAGCAAAAAAGAGCAAGAAAACAAATTTTGGCCTGACAGCTTTCGATAATTTTTTCTATGTTTTATCTCTTTTACACTTCTTGCATATTTTTGAATGAGATTACACTTTAAAGAAAGGTTGTTTTTATTCTTATTTTTTAGGACTATCTTTTAGGAACATAACGCAACTGAAACGGGGCGAATTAGAGCTGAAATGGAGTCAAACGGAGCACAATAGTGGAGCTACGCAGGATGGGCGTCGTAGGCGCCCAAATTGCCGCTGGCGGCGCCAGAAGCCCGAGAGTACAAAAAGATGGCTTAGATGGCTTAGATGCAATATTGGGCAGTTTTTGGCCAAATACATCGAATCTGAATGCTTTTTGGAGGGTTTCTTCATGCGCCTCTTGGGAAATTCTTCCCTACTCTATTTTAAACTGAATTTGAAGCAAAAAATGAAGGCGATATGAGAGGGAAAACTTAGAGAATTTATAGAGATTTTAGAATAGGAGTAGAAATGTAGATTTCTACATTTTTGGAGAGATTATTGATGGGATTTTGAGAACATTTTTAAGGAGATGTTCTAGCATTGCATGGATCAGTGGAAGACTTTGTGGGAGAGATTTTCATCTTTCTTTCAAGGGAAAAAATCTAAGTATTGTGTTCTTCATTATCTTATGGTTTTTTAAGCACTTATCTAGTGGATTTGCTTTAAAATAAAGTTTTTTGTTGTTTTTTCTTCGTGCTTTGTGATGTCTTTCTCTTACTCTTCCTTCTTCTATGGAAATAGTTGCATAAGAAGTTTATGTCATTATTTTCACTCTACTTTTCTTTTGCAATGTGTAGGATTCATGTTTAGGATATTAGGATGCATGCAAGAAGATGTTTTAATTATAAATGTGATGGATTTAACTTGAACTTCATTTACATTATAATAAGGGCCCGTTGTATTATTAAAATTATTTGTAATTGTATTATTCCGAAAGGGCGGTGTGATTCTCAACAAAGTGGAACCACATTCAATGTCCATGAATGAATTTTGTTGTTCATGTAGATTGAGTGCAAATAAATAGGGAAATATGGTTTCATGGGCGTCGAATTGGAGGTTTCAGGGTGACAGGCTGGGATCCCCAATTTGGTCCTAAGATTGGTAACTAAAGTTGAAGGTTAGCCTTCAGGTGAAGCGTGAGTGGGAGCTCCGTAGTGACAGCCGGTATCCTCCCAACATAGCCTTAGATTTAGTGACTAAACTTAGGATATGCCAATGTTCTTTATAGCACTCTGAAGAGGGGGTACTCAGAAGAGGGTAAAGAATAAGATTGCTCATATTTGACAGATACAACATTTAATGCATCTCATTCCTAAACGTTATCCAATTCATTAAATGAGAATAGTAGTTTTTATTATCTGAAAATTCACCAAACCAATTTCCCTAAAAAGGGTTATCTTTAGTATTAATATTTTCCTTTAGGAGTAGTTATTAGTTATTTTAAAATTAAGATTTACCTTTAGGAGTAGTAGTTAGAGAAACCACTTATATCACCCTTCCATACTAAGGTTGTTAGTAGTAGACTAGAATTTGACTAAGAACCTCTTCCCTCGCTTCCCTGTGGGATTGATAAATGGGACTCCATTAGAGCCCTGTATTACTTGATACGATATGTATACTTGCGTTTTAAATTGTGACTTTACAAAATCATTATAAATATATAAATTTGAGGTCATAAATTCTTTCATATAAAAAAGATTGCATCAAGTTTTTGGCGTCGTTGTCGGGCAAGCTTCGGTAAG
The DNA here is from genome assembly GCA_022702705.1 of Papilionanthe hookeriana x Papilionanthe teres. NCBI lineage: Eukaryota > Viridiplantae > Streptophyta > Magnoliopsida > Asparagales > Orchidaceae > Papilionanthe > Papilionanthe hookeriana x Papilionanthe teres. The sequence goes on from CM040425.1 coordinate 26,853,899, forward strand.
AATTTTGGGAGAATTTTAGTTGAAGTAATTAGGCTTAGAATTGGAAAACTTTAGTTTCGTCAAAATGTGTTTGTGTGGAAAGTGTTTTTTGTTGTATGAAAAAGTGTTGTAAAAAATAGTTTGTGTGAAAAATAAGGTGTTTGTGAAAATATTTTGTTGTGTTGAATTTATTTTTCGTTTTATTTGTTTTATTGTTAATGTATTGTTTATTGTGTTATGTATGCAAAATAAAGGATCTATAGGACTTGTGCTTTATGATCCTCAGTTAGAAAAATGGAAAAAAATAAAAAAATAGAAAGGACTTGAAAAACTAGAAATGGAAATGGAAAACATTCAAAATAATAACTTGAAAAATTATCATAAATCATTGAGGGATTATGTAAATCCTACGATAGATAAAATTCACTCAAGTATACAAAACCCTATTGTAGAAGCTGACTCGTTTGAACTAAATCCAGTGATTATCCAACTTGTGCAGAACAACCAGTTTGGGGGAACTCCTTCGGAGGATCCCTATTTACACTTATCTAGTTTTCTAGAACTTTGTGCTACATTTCGTTATAATGGCATGTCAAACGATGCTGTTAGGCTAAAGCTTTTTCCTTTCTCACGAAGGGATAAGGCTAAAATGTGGTTATACTCTTTAGCACGTGGTTCTATTAAAAATTGGGAGGAGTTAACCCAGAAATTTCTAGCTAAGTATTTCCCACCTTCAAGGACTACTCAACTTAAAAAGGATATTAACTCATTTTGTCAGTATGAAGGGGAATCAATATACAAAGTCTGAGAAAGATTTAAGGAACTCCTAAGAAAGTGTCCACATCATGCTCTGCTAGATTGGTTAATTATTCAAACTTTTTATAATGGGTTAGTAGGATCCCTTAGTTCCATTATTGATGTTGCTGTTGCTGGTTTATTAATGTAAAAAACATTTGATGAAGCATATGTATTAATTGAAAAAATGGCTAAAAATGAATTTCAATGGCCCTTTGCAAGGGTAAATCATAAAGATGTAGCTAGTGTTCGTGATACGGATGTGATTGCAATTCTTGCATCTCAAGTTGTTGCACTATCAAGGAAGTTAGATAAATTTAGAATGAATCAACCTCAATTTACTCCTGTAAGTGAGGAAAGTTCATTAGGGCGTATGATTGATTCCAACTTATTATTTGACACTTTAAATACCATAAATAACCCATATTCCAACTTTTACAACCAATGTTGAAAGAATCATCCTAATTTTAACTGGAATCATACTACTGAGGGTGGAAACCAGCAATGAAAAAACAATCATGCAAATCCTAAAAGAAGTTAGATAGGTAGGGTAACACAAGATATAGGCCTTCACATCCACTAGACTCTAATATTGATCAATAATTTGAGGATAAGAAGATGTCTATAGACAAAGTGGTATTGCAAATGGGAAACCAATTGCAAAGTTAAAATGCTGCGATTAGAAACATAGAGATTCAACTGGGAGAAATTGCTAATTCACTTAGCAATAGACCCAAAGGAACACTTCCTAGAAACACTGAGATCAAACCTAAAGAGAACGATAATGAACAACTATTCCTTGTTACTGGACAAACTATGATAGATGTGCAAAAAGAAGAGTTAATTATGAATATTAATGACCAGGAAGTCACTTTTGACGTGTTAAAGACTATGAAATATCCAACTAAAAGAAAAGATGATTTTTTTTGATGGATGAAATTGATTATGTAAGTAAATACCATTTTCAAGATAGTTTTGAGAGTAAGTGAACAGATGAGATCGAAATGGACTTTTATGATGAGTTGAAAATGTTGTTTAAAAAGACTGAATGTATGTTCAGGAGAGGTGTGAAATGATAGAAGCTGCAAAAAATAGTGAACTTATAATTCCATTTGTTGAAAAATCTCATGAACTTAAGATGGATGTGCCCCATACAATTTTAAAGCCTGCCTATTTAGGGAATTCATCTACACCACCAGTCTTTATATCTTTAGATTCAACTCAATTACAAGAAAAACTTGAATTGAATGATGAACAAGATAAATTTATTGAAATAAGACTTGGAAGAGAAATTAAGGATAAATTTCAAAAGAACTTTGCGTTGAGAAAAGAGGATAAGGATATTGGAAGACCATTGGAAGAAATTCCTAAGGAATTAGAAAAACATATTTCCTCAACTAAGATAGATCCTCCATCATTTAATAATTATAAATGGGAAGAATTGGAAGATAACTTGAAACAGAAGAGTGACATAGAAAAATTTGATCCTGAATCTGAATTATCTAGAGAGAATCTGATCCAAAATTTAGCAGATCTTGAAGTATCCTATACAAATCCATTTCTTATAAGTTTCAAGGTTGATATTAATTTGAAAATTTAGAAAATCAATAGAAGAATATTGGATACAGAAAGAAATATGAGAAATAATGATATAAATCCATCTAAAAAGGAAGAGCTGAAAAAAAGTACAATTCGAGAATTTTGTAGGAATCCCTACCGCCGCGCTTAACGCAGTAATGTTTGCTTTCATAAGATAGCCAAAAAGCTTTGACTCGATTTATAAATAGCAGCTAGTGTATAAAATTAATATTATATAAGTAATATTTTTACACACTAGGGGTACTACGCAAGTATACATATCGTTTCAAGTAATATAAGGTTTTTAAACAAAGACCCCAGTATCGATCCCACAGGGAAGATTTATAGAAATAAATTTTCTATAAAGCGAAAACGAAATATAATAGTAAAAATATTTATATTTTGATTATAATTACTATTTAATTTACTAGATGCAATTTAAAGAAAACAATAATAAGAAAATGATTTTATAAACTCTATATAAAATAAACAACTTTCTTTCCTTCAATTAATCTAAGATTTTTAAGATAATTTAATATTCATTGGAGAATTTAATTTATGGTATTGTGCCAAATAGAAGCAATCCTATACTTTACCCTTTGATCCAGGAGCAAAGAACATTGACTAATTTACATAATAGGTCCGAATGTATTGTTAGTAGAATGGGTTAATCTAGGCTCACACTTCTAGATGTCCAAGGGTGGCTATGGTCAGCCCTACTAGTGACCCTTTCCTAGTCAATAAATCAAATTATAAGAATTTAGTCTCGTCACTCTAAAAACTTATCAATTCTACGCCCTTTAAATATTATCTTCCTATTTATTTCGCACTTCACCATGAATAGCTCGCACATGGCCTTCAACTACCCAAGGATTCATGTGACATTTACAAGTTAAGAGTTCTTCTCCTACAAGGTTTTTAAACTCTTCAATAGGTTTTAACAATTCAAACGGCTAATTTAAAAAGTAAAGTAAGATCGAGTATTAATGTCATCACAATGTTTTGAAAATATTTTGAATTTTAATTCTCCATCGAATCTTTATATTATCTTATCTATCTCTTCATAATTGAAGTAAGAAAGTAACTAATTACTCAGAACACATTGAAAATAAATAACAAAACATGATAATTAAACTTTGAATCAAATATAAAATATACTTATCTTCAATATTTCTTCTACAAATCTTTTGATTCCTACTGACTCCACAGTGTAATGAACACCAGATGCAATAACTTGAAAATAAACTCACTAAACTAAACAAAAGTGGCCCTAAATTTCTCTCTCTAATTCTCTCTCTAATGATGAGAGATCTTAAAGTAGATAAGAGAAAGGGGTACAATGGGAGGGGCACGTTTTCTGAAGAATTAGACCTCTATTTATAGGCTTCAAGAGTTGCCTTGAGGCAGCTCTTCAAAACATGTCCACATACAATGAATCTTCTAGAAGGTCGGTCTGGCGCCTAGGCGCCGGACACCGCGTCCAGTTCTTCGTACCTCTTCACTTTGGCTTGCACCTCTTAACAATTAAAACCGTTTTGGAGCGTCCAAATGCAATGTATCACATGTCCTATTATCAAGGAACAACTGCCAGCCTTCTAGAATGTCCAATAACCACTCACTCCGTCAAAATAACTGATCAAACGTTGTAAAAAACTTGACACTTTTCGTATCGAGTCTGGCGCTTAGGCGCCAGTTTCTGGCGCCTAGGTGCCAGGCCATAAATTTTTATACTTTTAATATTTTGCTCCATTTTTTCTCCTTTTTGCTCCTTTTTTCCTTCTTAGACCTTTTTACATTACCTACATCCAAAAATACAAAAAATACCTTTCATTAAAGCATAATATCCTTAGAAATTAATAAGAATTAAGATATAAATAAATATGTTTTTTTTATAGATCAAAATCCCCCAAACTTAAATGTTACTTATCCTCAAGTAACTCTTTTTATTACATAAAATATAACTTTTGGAAATAAAAGATAAATATTTAAGATTCCTTATATTTTTTTATTTTATAAAGTCTTTAGTAAATTATTAACCCAATTTCACTAAGTAGGTTTAATTTTAAGAATTTAAAGAATATTTAACTACCAAATCATAAGATTTCAAACTTTTCATTCATTTTGAAAATAATAGAAGTCTATTCTATTAAGATCTCATAGATTATTTACAAGAAATAGATTTTCTTGAAAAATCGTTTTTAAATGAATATTCATGTATAAAAACTAAGTAAGATATGTAACTAGTTTTCTTCCTATAAGATAATTCAAGTGAAGCCAATTTTTGATTAAGCATTTCCTCAAGCTTCTCCTCTCTTATTTATTTATTTATTTATTTATTTATTTTCTTTTCTTCTTCTTTTTTTTTTTTATAGAGAGGATTATTATATCTGGATAGCCTGTTAATGGTTTTGAACTTCACTATCCTTAACTTATATTTTCAAAACTTATACATCTCCACTTAATTATTATAACATAAGTAAAAATTCAAAAAGAATTCCAATCTTTTCTTTTTCAAGTGATAATTTTTTATTACTTAATATTTCAAAAATTCTATGATTTCTATCATGAATAGAAAAATTCTTTTTCTCATTCTTCTTTAAGTTAAATAATTCTATTCTTAAAATCAATCAAAGTTAGTAAAATTTTGGTCAATTTTCACTAATTTCTTTATAATTTCAAAAATAAAAGTGATCTCAAATAAATTCTTATTCCTTAAGTTATGTTAAAAAGTTTCTATTTTGAAGAAAGTATTAGCTCTTTAAGGACAAATAAAATTTAATTTTGAATGGATTTTCCCTTCCCCCAAACTTAAGTTTTGGTATACTATGATAATTTGAAAGTATGAGAGAAAGAAAATCATAAGTATTTTTAGTAAGTATGTAAAAAAAAACAATCTTAAAAAGAACAATTAACTTCTAAACATGCTTTATGAATAATTAAGATAAAATTGAAGCATGTATATAGAAAGGTAAGCAGACTAATTTTATGATGATATTAAATTTGAAACAGAATTAAAACAGAGCAAAATAATTAAGTACTAAACATTAAACTAAAACAACATATAGACTAATTCTAAATTTATTCTCAACACAATATACTAAAAATATTTTAACCACAGAATCCATCCACACAAGTACATAAACTAAACAACACACATCAAACATAAAACTAACAAACAATCCAAACAAAACAAACTAACAACAGAGTAGCACTACATAAAAATCTCTCTACTAATAATCACTAGCTGTCGCCTCATCGTCATCATCATCACCAAAGGAAAACTCAACGTCCTTAGGATCAATAAATGGTGTGAAGCTAGAAAAAGTAGGAAAACTAACATCACGTTCACCCTTCAGAAATCTAACTAGGGCTTCATCATACTCTACATCATAACTACTCTTCCTCTAGGTATAGTCAGAAAGATGATCTAGTTTCTTGTTAATAGTATCTATCCTGCAGCGAGTTTGAAACAACTCCTGCTACTGTTCTAAAAACTAATCATGCATTGATTCCCAGAAATCTGATGGTGGCTCAGCAGAAGTAGAGGGTCTAGAAGTAGAAGGTCTACCTGAAGTATGTGCAGAAGTAGAAGGAGTGGCCGATCTCTTCCCTCGAAGACGATCATAGATACTAACACTCTCCTGCTCAATTGGCTTAGTAGACTTCAGCTTCTCCTCGTAAATATCGAGTAGTGACTCCATCATTAACACATAACAAATAAATCAAAGCAGGAAATCCCAATCCAACAGAAGTGCTGTATCTCGCAGTAGACTCCACAGAATCATAAATAATGCTTCCGACATCAATAGACTTCCTCTCATGAATGCAGTAATTTAAGATCGCTAGATCTCTAGTCACTTCACTCAGGTGGTTGGAAGGTAACAATCTTGCAGAAATAAAGTAGTGCCATGCTTTAGATACACCAATTTATTCAGAGGATTTGAAGTTTACCCTCTTTCCATTCATGATCTTCCAAGATCCAGTACCGTTAGTCAGATAAGCAATAATCATGTCCAAATCTCCCTCAGATGGTGATAATCCAGAATAATAGCACTCAACAGTCGGTGGCAGGCCATAGAATATGTTGATTCTTTCTGGAGTAAATCCTACTCCGATTCCTCTAACAAAGACTTTAGAATCTTCAGAGTGTTTTCGATCATCTCCCCAGGATGATAAAAAATTCATTCCGAGATGAATTTTCTTGACGACGCAAGTTCGTGGAAGTGAAAATGCGCGTACCGCAGTTGGAAATTTGCTGCTATCAAAATTTTCTCATCCTTTCCTGCGCTTAGATTTTGGATCCATCTAAACGTGAAAGAAAACAAGAACTAATTTAGGAATCAAAGATTTAAACTCTTTTTTAAGTTTATAAAATTAAAATAAGTTTAAAAATCCAAAGAAATAACTAAAAATCGAATATTTTTTCAAATTTTCTGTTCTTAGCAAAACTTAGGGAAATCTATGGTGAAAATCGAAAATAAATGGTTTAAAGTGTAGATCTGACCTTGAGAAGAAGAAATCGAGTGGTGTCACGCTCAAATCCTTGATGTTTTGACCTCAAAATGGATCTAGAGGATGTATTTTCGTGAAAATGGGGAAGAAGATGAAGCTTAGGGGTCAAAAATGGCTTTTGGGGGTTTAAATGGTAATTTTCGGGTAGCAGGCCGAACTGGCGCTTAGGCGCCGAATTCTGGCACCTAGGCGCCAGACTCGCCTTCCACAAAAAATTTTTTTAAAATTTATTTTTCCACCAAAATTCATAAATTCAACTTCCAATTACTCATATTAGAGTAGGGCTTCAGTTTCTAACTTCCACAACATTTTTCAAAAATTTATAAATATTAAATATTGAATCCACCAATCAAACATAAGGTTTTTAATCAAACTCACTAATTTCCATTTAAAATCTTCAATTTTTACTCAATACATTCCAGATAAGTACTACATTTGATTCAAGTTCCTAATACACACTCAATCATAACAAGTTCAAAGCAAATACAACACACATTGAACATGAAAGCAAATATACTAACATTCACAATGGATTCTCTAAATCGATACAAGGACTCAACAAACCATAATAACTATCTCTTTACCAGAATATTCTAATCTTTACAAGGGAAATTGTATATTCCACTTGGAAAGAAGACTAACGCTCTTGGGAAATCCGTATTTGTCTTTTCATCAATCCACTTATTCTTCGCATACATTTCAACTTGAGCATTTTGATAAGCCGCAATATGATCAAATTGAAGTTTCATTTGTCATTCTAGATCTTCAACTTGATGAAACATCTCATGAAGGCGATCTCCAATCCTTTTAAAATCTTCTTTAAACTTATCTAAACGACTATAAATTTTCTCTAAACTTATAGCGATGAAACCATTGAAGTAGGGTTGAGGATCCCTTGAGACCTTGTCCCTAGCCTCTTCTCCATGATTTCTCCTTTCCATTTCTTAAAAAATTTCTCAAATCTCTCAAGAATGAAATCTAAGGGATGTAATTTTGATTGTTTGATGGTTAGGGAACAATATGGGTAGATTTAAAGGGGAAATTCGTGTGAAAAACTGAAAATTTTCGGTTTTTGCACGACCTAGTAACTGTGGCGCTTAGGCGCCGAATCTGGCACCTAGGCGTCGGACCTATTGATACATAGTTGATTATGGCGCTTAGGCGCCGAATTCTGGTGCCTAAGCCCCAAAACTATGTTCAACTCCATTTCGCCTAATCGTCAAATTTTTAAAATTTCGTTCTCCAAGATAGGTAAGTTATACTGGTAAGAGTAATTTAGACTCGATAACTCACACTGTAAATTATCATAATGAAGGTTAAGTTGATCTCCTTTTTACTCATATTTAAAATAGAGTGATCCTATTTTTAAATCTTACATACCTCAAAATAATTTTCAGCCTAAGTCAACCAAGACTTATGAGCATCAAATTTTTCTAAAGTAATATAAAATTAATCAAGATCGAGGCATAACCTTATATTAAAACATAAAAACACAAGATAATTATGGGTTGCCTCCCACAAAGCGCATGGTTTAACATCGTCATCCCGACATAAGTAAATATTTAATCAGGTTGACTCAATTCATAAGCCTCTTTATAAATCTTCTTAATATTTCCCAAATAAGGCTTCAATCTTAATCCATTTACTTTAAAAATTTTTCTAGTTTTGGGATCTTTAATATCCACAGCTCGATAATGGTATACTTTCTCAACAAAATAAGGTCCAATCCATTTAGATCTTAATTTTTCAGGAAAAAGTCTTAAACAAGAATTAAACAGTAAAACTTTTTGTGCAGGCTCAAAAAATTTTCCTGAAATTTTATTATCATGCAACATCTTCATTTCCTCTTTATAAATCCTCGCATTTTCATATGATTTGTTTCTAATTTCTTCCATCTCATTTAATTACAATAATCGTTTTTCTCCTGCTTTATTCAAATTAAAATTAAACTCCTTTATCACCCAATAAGCTTTATGTTCAAGTTCTACAGGTAAGTGACAATTTTACCATAAATTAACCGGTAAGGTGACATTCTGATTGGTGTCTTATAAGTTGTTCTATAAGCCCATAATGCAGAATCAAGTCTATCAACCCAATCAGTTCTTTAGGATTAACGAGTCTTTTCTAAAATTCTTTTAATTTCTCTGTTTGATACTTCGACTCATTCCACTAGTTTGAGGGTGATAAGCGGTTGCAATTCTATGTTTGATTCCAAATTTTCGAAGTAATGATTGAATTCTTATATTCCTGAAATGACTTCCACCATCAGTGATAATTACCTTAGGCATTCCAAATCTTAAAAATATCATTTTCTTTAAGAATTTTGAAACACTTTTGGAATCATAGTTTGGTAAAGCAACAGCTTCAATTCACTTTGAAACATAATCAACTGCTAATAAAATATAAATTTTTCCAGATGATGGAACAAATGATCCCATAAAGTCTAATCCCTATATATCAAAAATTTCAACTTCCAATATATAGTTTAACGTCATTTCATCTTTCCTAGATATATTTCCCATCCTTTGACATCGATCATATGTTTTCACATATTGTCTCACATCGTTAAATAAGGTAGGCCAATAAAATCTAGAATTTAAAATTTTAAATGCAATTTTATCTATGCCAAAGTGTCCTCCAAAATCAGAATCATGACATTTTTGAATAATATCAAAAGTTTCCTCATAAGGTACACATCTTCTAATCATAGAATCTTTACCAATTTTAAATAAATGAGGTTCTTCCTAAATATAAGATTTAGCATGATATTTAAATTTCTTAATAAATTTGTTATCCAAGTCATAAGGTAAAATATCGCTAACTAAATAATTAACAATATCAGCATACCACAGAGTTTTGTATCTTTGAATAACATATAAAGATTCATCAGCGAATTTCTCATTTATATTTTCTTCTGAAATAATATCATTTTTAATTCTATACAAATGATTAGCAATTTGGTTTTCAGTTCCTTTTTTATCTACTATTTGAAAATCAGATTCTTGTAGAAGTAAAACCCATCTTATAAGTCTAGGTTTAGAATCCTTCTTAGATATTAGATATTTAATAGCAGAATGATCAGTATGAACTATGCGTTTAGTACCAAGAAAATAAGGTCTAAATTTATCAAAGGCATATAATATAGCTAGAAGCTTTTTCTCAGTGGTAGTGTAATTTCTTTGTGTTTCAGTGAGAGTTTTACTAGCATAATATACAACTTTGAAAACTTTCTCATATTTTTTTCCTAATACAGCTCCAATTGCAAAATCACTTGCATCAAACATTAATTCAAAAGATTTATTCCAGTCAGGTGCAACAATAATAGGTGCAGTTATTAATTTTTCTTTTAGGATATTAAAAGCATTAATACATTCTTCATTAAGTTCAAATTGTGCATCTTTTTCTAATAAATGACAAAGAGGTTTAGCAATTTTAGAAAAATCCTTTATATATCTTCTATAAAATCCAGCATGACCAAGAAAACTTCTCACATCAGTAATAGTAGTAGGTGGTTGCAATTCAACAATAATTTTCACTTTTGTTTGATCTACTTCCATCCCTTTCCGTGATAATTTGTGTCCAAGTACAATGCCTTTTGTGACCATGAATTGACATTTTTCCCAGTTAAGAACTAAATTTGTTTCTTTGCATCTTTTCAGAACTTTGGCTATGTTTTCCAAACAAGATTCAAAAGAAGTTCCAAAGACTGAAAAATCGTCCATGAATATTTCAATTCCTTTGTCAATCAAATCACAAAATATTGACATCATACATCTTTGAAATGTTGCAGGTGCATTACATAAGCCAAAAGGCATTTTTCTAAAAGCAAATGTTCCATAAGGACTTGTAAATGTTGTCTTTTCTTGGTCCTCAGGAGCAATAAGTAATTGATGATAACCAGAATACCCATCCAGAAAACAGAAATATGAGTGTCCATCTAATTTATCTAGCATTTGATCCAAGAAAGATAAAGGAAAATGATCCTTTCTAGTGGCTTTATTTAATTTCCTATAGTCAATACAAATTCACCATCCAGTAACTTGTCTTGTAGGAATAAGTTCATTTTTATCATTAACAATGACAGTTACTCCTCCTTTCTTTGGAACACAATGAATATGACTTACCCATTGACTATCCAAAATAGGATAAATAATACCAGAATCTATCCACTTAATAATTTCTTTTTTAACAACCTATTTCATAATAGGATTTAATCTTCTTTGTGATTTTATAGTAGGCTTAAAATTTTCTTCCATTAAAATTCTATGCATGCAAATGGAAGGGCTTATTCCTTTTATATCAACAATAGTCCAACCAAAAGCTTTCTTATAATTCTTTAACACACCTAGTAATTTTTCTTCTTAATCTTTACTTAGTTCAGAAGAAATAATAACAGGTAAAGTTAACGAATTTCCAAGAAAAGCATATTTTAAATGGGAAGGTAACATTTTTAATTCCAGTTCAGGCGCTATTTTAATTGAGGGTAAAAGTATATCATTTTGAGTTATGTCTAAAGTTTCCTAATTATCTTTAATAAAAAGAGTCTTTTCTTCTTCTACTATTTCATCTTCATTAGTTAAAAATTCAAATTTTTCTTCAGAAATAACTTTACATTTTTCTTGATAATGTTTTTCAATTAAATAATCAATTATATCCATTCAATAACATTTCTCTTTATCAGGGAACTTCATTGATTTAGGAACATTGAATTTAATTTCTTGATCATTGACTCTCATGGTTAATTCTCCTTTTTGCACATCAATCATAGCTCGTCCGATAGCTAGAAAAGGTCTTCCTAAAATAATAGGTATCTCTTTATCTTCTTCCATATCAAGTACTATGAAATCTACAGGGAAGATAAATTTATCCACTTTAACAAAGACATCCTCTATAACTCCTTTAGGATAAGTGATAGATCTAACGACTAATCGAAGAGTTACAGTGGTGGGAGTAATATCTCCTAAATCCAATCTTCGATAGATAGAAAATGACATGAGATTAATACTTGCTCCTAAATCACATAATGCTTTTCCGCAAAATTTTTCTCCAATAGCACATGGTATAGTGAAACTTCCAGGATCCTTAAGCTTTTCAGGTAATTTCTTTTGAATTATTGCACTGCATTCTTCACATAATGCAACAGTTTCAAAAGCTTCAAATTTTCATTTTTTGCTTAAAATATCCTTCATAAATTTTGCGTAAGTTGGCATTTGTTCCAAAGCTTCAACAAAAGGTATGTTAATAGTAAGTTTCTTAAAAATTTCAAAGAACTTAGAAAATTGATGATCAAGTTTCGCCGTTTAAGTCTTTGAGGAAAAGGTGGTGGTGGTTTTTCAACTTCCACATTAACGTGTATAATGATCTAATCTTCGACTAGAGAGAGAGTTTCTTTAGGTTTTTCAATCTCTTCAACCTCAATCTCTTTTTCAATTTCATTCCGCAATGTTTCTTTTAATTCCTTTCCACTTCTAAGTCGCATGACTTTAACTTGTTCATGTTCTTTTACAGTTTCCTTTGGATTGATTTCAACATTACTAGGAAGTGTTCCTACAGGTCTGTTATTAATTAAAGTAGCAATTTGCTCCATTTGATTTTCAATATTACGAATATCACTATTTTGATTTTGTAATTGATTATTCATTTGTAAAATTAAATCTTCTATTGATAACTTTTTCTGTTGATTATTAAATCTAGGAGGTTTATAATTTGAATTAACTTGATTATTCCAATTTCCAGTGGGATGAGATTGATTACTACCCCATTGTTGTTGTGAATTATTCCAGTTAAAATTAGGATGATTTTTCCACCCAGGATTATAATAATTTGAATAAGGATTATTTTTACTTGCAATAGCTTGTAAAGTTTCAATAGTTTGAGGATCTTCAAAATTAGCAGAATTATTATGCAAAATATTAATTGTAAAATTATCTAATTTCTTAGATATTGCTGCAACTTGTGAAGCTAAGATAGAAAAGGCTTCATTATCTTGAATACTAGCCATCTTTTTAGGGTTAATCCTTTCGGAAGGCCGTTGAAAATTATTATTAGCTATTTCTTCAATTAAAGTGTAAACTTCTTCAAATGATTTAGACATTAAAGAACCTCCAACAGCAGCATCAATAATTGATTTTAAAGATCCAATTAATCCATTATAAAATGTTTGAATAATCAACCAATCAGGTAAAGCATGATGAGGACATTTTATTAATAGTTCTTTAAATCTTTCCTAAGTTTCATATATTGTCTCCCCGTCAAATTGACTAAACGAAGTAATATCATTTCTTAATTTAGCAGTTTTAAAAGGAGGAAAATATTTAGCAAGGAATTTTTGTGCCATTTCAAATTCCATGTTTTAATGAACCAGTCGCTAATGAGTTTAACCACATCTTTGCTTTATCTCTTAAAGAAAAAGGAAAGAGTCTAAGTCTAATAGCATCATCATAAATATTATTATATTTAAAGGTAGCACAGAGTTCTAAAAAATTAACAAGATGTAAATTTGGATCCTTATTTGGTGATCCACCAAATTGATTGTTTTGCACCATTTGAATAATAGACGGTTTAAGTTCAAAAGAATTAGCATCTACAGTGGGTATTCGAATACTACAATGAAGTTCATCAACTGTAGGGTTAGCATAATCCCTTAAAGGTTTATAAACATTTTGATCATTAAGTTCAATTGGATTTTGTAAAGTAGCCATTTCCTAAAATTTTTGAGTTTGTTTTCCCTTTTTAATTTTTCTAATTGTTCTTTCCAATTCAGAATCTAAAGGTATTAATCCTTCAGAACCAAATCTTAGCATAAAACAAGCAATAAAATTTAACAATTTTATTTCTTTCTTCCTTTGATTTCTTCCCCTGCAACGGCGCCAAAAACTTAACCCGACCGCCGTACTTAACGCAGTAATGTTTGTTTTTAAAAGATAGCCAAAAGCTTTGACTCGATTTATAAATAGAGGCTAGTGTATAAAATTAATATTATATAAGTAATATTTTTACACACTAGGGGTACTGCGCAAGTATACGTATCGTTTCAAGTAATATAGGGTTTTTAAACAAAGACCCCAAGTATCGATCCCACAGGGAAGATTTATAGAAATAAATTTTCTATAAAGCGAAAGCGAAATATAATAGTAAAAATATTTATATTTTGATTATAATTACTATTTAATTTACTAGATGCAATTTAAAGAAAACAATAATAAGAAAATGATTTTATAAACTCTATATAAAATAAATTCTTTCCTTCAATTAATCTAAGACTTTTAAGATAATTTAATATTCATTGGAGAATTTAATTTATGGTATTGTGCCAAATAGAAGCATTCCTAGTCACACTTCTAGATGTCCAAGGGTGGCTATGGTCGGCCCTACTAATGACCCTTTCCTAGTCAATAAATCAAATTATAAGAATTTAGTCTGTCACTCTAAAAACTTATGAATTCTACGCCCTTTAAATATTATCTTCCTATTTATTTGCACTTCACCATGAATAGCCCGCACATGGCCTTCGACTACCCAAGGAGTTATGTGACATTTACAAGTTAAGAGTTCTTCTCCTACAAGGTTTTTAAACTCTTCAACGAGTTTTAACAATTCAAACGACCAATTTAAAAAGTAAACTAAGATCGTGTATTAATGTCATCACAATGTTTTGAAAATATTTTGAATTTTAATTCTCCATCGAATCTTTATATTATCTTATCTATCTCTTCATAATTGAAGTAAGAAAGTAACTAACTACTCGTAACACATTGAAAATAAATAACAAAACATGATAATTAAACTTTGAATCAAATATAAATATACTTATCTCAAATATTTCTTCTACAGATCTTCTGATTCCTACTGACTCCACAGTGTAATGAACTCCAGATGCAATAACTTGAAAATAAACTCACTAAACTATACAAATGTGGCCCTAAATTTCTCTCTCTAATTCTGTCTCTAAGGATGAGAGATCTTAAAGTAGATAAGACAAAGGGGTACAATGGGAGGGCACGTTTTCTGAAGAATTAGACCTTTATTTATAGGCTTCAAGAGTTTCCTTGAGGCACCTTGTCGGCATATTTTTAGGTTGTGTATTTTATTTTGAAAAGAGAGGTCGCCTAACAGAAATCTGTCGGTGAATTTTTAATTTAATTAAAATAAATAATTTGAAAAGTAGTATTTGATTTTGAAAATAATTTTAAATTTGAAGGTTTTAAGATATGAGATTAAACCGATCTCACATCCCAAATAGTTTATATAAACGAGCACCGCACCACAAACCGTGTATCTATCCCTAAGGATGATGACACATCGCTCGACGGTGGGGCTCGATTAAATAAACTAGAAGATTTGTGACATCCGTTTGGTCTGCGAACCAATTTTATAAGCCGACAAGTTTCCCCTACTTAATATGAAAACATTAAACAGGGTTTATATTACCTGGGTTCTTCAAAATTCCCTATAAGGGCAAGCCCCTATAGTTAATTACATCTTAAGTGACGGGAATCACCTAAGAAAACTCTCGATAATAATCAATAATTCTGCTCTCAAGGATTTCAAAGTTTAAGTTTTCAAGGGATTGAATTTTGGAATTTCAATAGGGAATGGATCAAGTTTGGAACATTTTGTTTTGTGAATCCAAAGGAAGAAAGGTAGGAGAAATCACAGATTCGAAGTAAACTTCGGTAATTTCCCGACTATCCTATTGTTTGGCTTAAATTTAGGAAAATCCTAATGTTTATTTAAATGTTTTGATTTGGTCAATTTTAATTAATTAGGACTTATATTTATATGATAGAATCATACAAATAGCCTCGAAGATGTGAGGGTTTATGTCGTATCGAACGACTACCTCGGAATCCTAAAACCGGTTAGGGCTTAATTTACATGACCCGATCATGTAAATGCCTAACAAAGGTTGAGGGTTTATGTTGCACTAGGCAAACTACCTCAAAATCCTATGGCTTTGTTGTTTAATTCTAGGAATGTTTTGCTGAGGTAGGTTCAAGTTTTGCTGACGACGATGACCGTGCTGCCCACCATGCTCCGAGCTCCTTATTGTTGCAGAGGTTTAGTTTTAGAAGTCATAAATCAGGGGATGAGAAAAGTATTTTGGTTTAGAGAAAATCTTAATTTCCAAGTGTTTTTTACGTTTTAATTAAAACAAATCTTAAAGTTGATTATAACGACACCGATTAAGATCCCACGGTTCCATCCTTCCGGCATCATTATTTTTATCGGATTCACTTAGTCCAGATGAATTTGCTAAACTCAATCGAATGAGTTCCACACTTTCATTTAGACCGTGGGAAATCCCGTTAGCAACACGTAGGTTACATCATCCGAGGTATTCCCGATCATCCAACAGGACGTTTTAATTTAGTTGTAATTGTAGTTTTGTGTTCTGTTTGTGATTAAATTTTGAGTTATTTTATATTTTGAAATGTCGTGGCGGTGAATTTTATCTTGCAATGACTTTTAATTTAGTTTTGGTTTCAGCTTTAGGGTCTATCCTAAAGGTGTGGGTTTTCATGCAACAGTTGTTTATCATGCAAGAAAAGTAAAGTGCATTTGCAATAAAGTAAATCGCAATAATGTAAATCGCAAGAAAGTAAATTGCAATAAAATAAAAGCGTACTCGGAGGGTCTTCCCGTCATCCCAAGCTGCACTTAAAACACAATTAGAATATTCAAGCAAGTTCCTAGGTAAAGCTAAGGTAAGGGTTATGGTTTTCTACCAAATTCCTAATCCTATAGCTAGTCATTTCCTATGACGTCTAGGTTCTTTGTGTTTTTGGTTTGAAGACGATTTTCTTCATCAAAGAACAATTAAGTTCAATTGTTCTTATAAATATCCTATCATATTGAGGAAGTGCTTAAGAAGAATCTTAAACATCTTTTCAATATTTCTAGGATTGTTTTAAGTCCAAATGAATTTAATTATTTAAATGAATCGATCGTCCGAGGTTTTCAAGTTTTGTTAATTTGCTCAGTGAACTAAGACATTTGAATATCCTATAAGTGAAGTAACATTTCATTTAATGTTCTGTTTAGGAGTTATGATAACTAAAACTTTCAAGGGTAAATTGGTATTCAAATGGTTTGTGATTTAGCTTAATTTCAATTGAAGGGTTTAAATTTGGAATAGTGTTCAAGTTATTTATATTTAATTTCTTTCTGTTTTAAGTGTTTGTTATTTAATTCAATTTAATTTAATTTAATTGAGTTTTAATTTAATTTAATTCAATATAGTTCAATTTAATTTGATTTGATGTTTAATTAATTTGATTTGATTTAATTTTAATTTAATTTGATTTAATTTAATTTAATTTAATTTAATTTAATTTGATTTAATTTAATTTAATTTAATTTAATTTTATTTTATTTTATTTAATTTAATTTGTCTAATTTAATTTAATTTAATTTTTAATTTAATTTAATTTTTTAATCTTAATTTAATTTAATTTAATTTAATTTAATTTAATTAATTTAATTTAATTTTAATTTAATTTTATTTTTAGTTTTAATTGAAATTTTTAAAAAGAGTTTAATAATTTAATTTTAGTTTAATGATTAAGTCTCTTAATATTTTAAATTTGAGTTATCATTTTAATTAAGAATTGAATATTAATGAGATAATTAATTTAGGGATTTTTAAATTAAAGAATAAATCTCTTCCTAATAATATCCCTATCTTAATAATTCCAATTTTATTATTCTTCCAAATTTAATCAATTATTTAATTAAGGTTTAATTATTTTAAAATTGTTTAATGGGTTTCTACCCTTTAATTATTTAAATTTCAATCATCCAAATCAAAAGAGGATCAAATATTTTACTTGTTAATTTTTTATTAAACCTAAAAGTTTAATTAAGGATTAAAAAAATTTAATTACCACTTTACCCTTTAAGCTTAATAATTTCATAACTCACTAAATTGAACTCAAATGAACTTGAAATTTTTATGTGACTTCACTCATATGTCAATAAAGACATGAGAGGAGAGAATGTGATTTTTCTGTATTTAATTTATTTATATAATTATTTTTGGTAGAAAATAGAGATTTCCAAGGAAAATTTAATAACATGACCAAGGGAAAGTTTCTGTCCTTAAGAAAATTAGGCGACATTTCTAATGACTAGAGGACCACTTGGACCAATTTTGGTGATTTTTTGAATTATATTATTTTTATTATAATTATTTTAAGTTTTGGAGTGTTAATTAATTTAAAAATAAAATAAATGTGGAAAAATAAATTTTATATTTTTCAAAAATCTCTCTGATATCAAGGAAACCAGAGAAGTAAATTTTGTAATTTTCTGATTTTTTTATGATTTATTATAATTATTTTAGTGAAAATGCTAGAAAATACATTTTTTTTAATTTTAAAATTACATTAAAGCTTTAAAATTTAATATCTCACTAAATAGACCTAAGAAAAATGTGGGATTTGTTCCTATGTGATTAAAATTCAAAATGTGACATTTTGGTGAATTTTATTATTTTTGTGATTTTTATTATTTTTTAATTATTAAAAATATTAAAATATTATTAAAAATCAACTTTTTTAGAAAATTGAAATTTTAATTTTCTTAGATTCCTCCGATATCAGAGAGGCTCCAAAACCAATTTGGTGGATTTTTGAAAAGTATTTTAAAAGTTATGAATTTTTAAAGTCTAAAATGGCTAAGTGGGTTAATCAACCCAATTAGTGGGGCTAACGAAGTCCAATTGACCTCAAACTTTTATGGTGGATTCCTCTGATCCTAAAGGTCAGTGAAGAATTGATTTCAAGTCAATTTGATGCATGGTTAACTCTAATTAATTAAAGACCTATTTTGGGTGTTTAAGCCAATTAGGGTTATTTTAAATGAACTAAGTCAAAACCTATTTTTCCTAGGGGTCTCTGGTCATAAGAAACATCACCAAATTTTCCTAGAATTTATTTCACAAAATGCTATTTATTGGAATTAAAATACTCAAAACAGCAACATGAATTTGAAAAATCAATAACTTTTTATAGGGATGGCCTCCGACTTTGGAAAATTCAGGGAATGTTCCCAAATTCGGAGGCTTCAAAAGCCCTATGGTCTCATGTCATGGTGAATCGTATACATGCATGGAGAATTAAAATAATGCAGAGAGTAAATAAATTATAAAAAATAAAATACTTGATGAAATTAAGTGATTTCTTTTCCACATTATTCTCCTCTCGTTCACCGAGCAAGAGGGTATTTTTATTTTATTTTTCTCGATTTTCCTACACAAAGTTATGAATTTTCGAAGTTTAGGGAATTAAAAAAATAGAAAAATACCCTATTTTTCTATTTATCCACGCGGCGCCGCGTCAACCTCGGCAGCCTCCGAAAGGCCACGCGGCGGGCTCCCATTCGACGCCGCCATCCGAGTCGGCAGCCGGGCCCCGCGGTTCTCGCATCGTCTCCGCGGTCCGACGCCATCTGAGCCGTTCGTCCGCGCGTGTATTGAATGGACGGCATCCGTTCATCGTCCCCGAGCGTCCTCACCCGAGAGCCGTCCACACTAAATCCCTAAGATCTCACTCGATACTCAACGGATTTTTATGTTCTTATGCTCTATGGATTCGTCTTGAAGAGACGAACACATCTATATGGTTATCATGCATTGAAATTAAGGCATTTGAAATGGAGAATCTCCGAAGCTCCGGGATGAAGAATTAGTTCATACCTTTGCTCGGAGAAGTGTGGCTTCAATCCGAGAGTTGTTGCACCTTCGATTGGATCCCGGCAAGCTCCGGATGAAGTCTCCCGGTCCGGTGAATTGTCCGGATGTGATTTCGACCAAGCCCGATCACGAAGCTTGGAGGTCGGAGCAAGCTGGGTGGCTCTGGAGATGGGGCTTTTGCTTGGTGGACACCTTCCCTTGGTATGGTGAAGGTGTAGAACCAATCAATTTGGGAATTGGCTCACCGTGGAGAAGTGTCCCGGTTTTGGGTGGAATTTCGGTTGGGAAATTGGATTTTATCGAGTGGGGATTAGGGCAAATTGACACCTGGGGATCAACTCGCTCTAAGGGTGGAGAAGGTGTCCGGAACAATTTTGGCGAGTTTCGGCAAGGTTTGTGCTCGGCCTCTTCTCATGGCCGAGAGGGGTGGAGTTTAAATAGGAGAGGGTGGAGGGCCTCCCGGGGGAGTTGAGGCATGGGATCAGCTTGCTCGGTGAGGAGAAGAACGAGCCATGGTGGCCATTGGGCATGGGGCAACTCAGCAGGTGAGAATTCCAAGCTTGGGCTCACATGATGCTCTCGGGTGTGGTGTTTTCCGGCAATCCGAGCGGCTGGCCGTGCGAGCATGGGTCACCATCTTGACCGGGGAGGTCGGGGCTTGGCAATGGTGAAGTCAATTGGGCTTGGACATGTGTAAAGTGTTTGGATTAAAATGGAATGGGGGAGAGGCCATTTTGGCTTGAAATTGGTCAACCCATTGGTTTGGGTTGGGTTCACCTCCCCATGGTCGGTCTTGGGGCCGAGAAGATCGGTTAGGCTAGCCGGTCAAGAGGTGGTGATGTCCTTATCCAAGAATATTTGGATTAAATCTTGGTTAAGGGGAGACATGCTTAGAGGCTAATGACTTTTAGGAGATGGTTAAAGGACCTCCTCCTTTTGCCATTAATGGCATGGTCACATGCCAAACTTTCATGGCTTCATATGGCTTGTGAATGGCTCATCCTTGGCTCCATTTGGCTTGGGAAAAGCTTGGGTCAATTTCATGGAAATGGGTTTTAAGAATTTTTGGTAATTTGATGGAAATTTGTATGAAACTTGATTTGGAATAATTTGATGATGAATTTAGGACTTAGGTAATGGATTTAATTAAGTGGATGACAAAATGGAGATGTCATGTGGGCTTTAGGGTAGATTTTGGGCCTTTGGATGTGGTGAAGTGGGCTTTTAGGAAAGTTTTAAGGGAAATGGGCTTTTGATTTTAGGATGGGCATTTGGATAAAAATTTTGTGAAGAACTTTGTCAAATAAATGTCATAATTGGTTTAGGGATGTTCTATGAAGGGCTTGGAATCAATTTGGTGTGATTTGGAGTTGAATTGGTTTGAATTTGGGTTTATTTGGTAAGTGGGCCTATGTAGGTCAAATTGGGCTAACTTGGGCTAATGTTGGGCTAGGGTTGAAATTGATATAAAATCAATGTTGAGAAATGTTTATGGGAGTGTTTCAAAGAGGTTTTGGCTTTGGTTGGGCTTTGATTTTGGGGTTTGGGCTCATTTGGGTTAGGTTTGGGTTTAGGTCAAAATAGGGCCTTTTAACTTTGGGTTGAGTTTGAGTGGGGTTTGGGTCTAAATTTTGGGCAAATCATGTTAGTATTTTGTTTGTGGGAATGTTAAGGAAGATTTAGAAAAGATTTGGGGTTAATTGGAATTGAATTGGGTGAGTTTGGGTTAGGTTTGGGTCATGGGTCCAAATTGGGCTTTAAGGCCAAAAGTGAGATTGGATCCAAATGTCAATCTAATTGGGCTTGGATTTGGTCTAAATTGGTGTTGGGAATGTTGAATTGAAGTTTAGAATTGAATTGGACCAGAATTTGGGTCAATTGGGTAGGTTTGGCTTGACATTGGGTTCACTTAGGGTTAAAATGGGTCAAATTGGGGGTTTTGACAAATGTAGGGTAAATTGACAAAATTGGCCCATGGTGTAGTTGAACAAAATGAAATTGGGAATATTTGGGATTTTCTGGAATTTTCTGGGAATTTTCTGAATTTTTGGATTTTTGGGTCAAGAGGGGTATTTTGGGTATATGGAGGGTATTGGGAGGTATTTTTGGAATTTTTGGGTATGGATGATCAATTTAAGTGATGTGGAAATGTTTGGGAATGATTTTGGAGAATTTTGGATAATTTGGAAATTTTTGAGAAATTTGGGTAATTTCAAGGGTTTTGGGTAGGCTAGGCGGGTGTAGGGTCCCGGGGGTCAAAAATTGAAAATTTGGAAAATTGAAAATTTGGAAAATTGAAGATTCGGTGGATGTAAGTGGAAAGAAGTCATTTTGGTTGAGCCATGAAGCCATATCAAGCCCATATGAGCCATGAAGGGACCCATTTGAGGCATTCACTATGTTGTTCCTAACCCTCTTAGCCAAGGGCTTATGGGTTAAGGACCATCCATGTGGATCACCTACATGAGTCAGGAGGTCAAGTTAGGTATGGGTGTAGTTTTAGGAAGTGTGTGAAAGTGTAGTGTATGTGTAAGTGTATGTGTAAGTCGCCCCTTCACTGGACTGAGCCACCTGTAGCGATCCTAAGGCCAAAGAGTCTTATAGGAACTCATCCTTTAAACTTCCACATTCGATTTCAACCCTCTAGGTGATTAGGGGTCTACGACCAAGTTTGTGGAGTTTGCAGGGAGTTAAGAAGTGGTTTGAATTTCTAAAAGGTGGGTCCCAATTCTAGTCCTCTAAGATAGTCAAAGGAAAAGCCTAAGGCTAGACCCTAAGTACTAAAGAGAAGAAGAGAAGACCTCATCAGAAATGAGGTCAACACACCTCTTCAAAACATGTCCACATTCAATGAGTCTTCTAGAAGGTCGGTCTGGCGCCTAGGCGCCGGACACCGCGCCAGTTCTTCGCACCTCTTCAGTTTAGCTCGCACCTCTTCGCAATTAAAACTGTTTTGGAGCATCCAAATGCAATGTATCACGTCTCCTATTATCAAGGAACAACTGCCATCCTTCTAGAATGTCTAATAACCGCTCAATCCGTCAAAATAACTGATCAAACGTTGTCAAAAACTTGACAGTTTTCGTATCGAGTCTGGCGCGTAGGCGCTAGTTTCTGGCGCCTAGGCGCCAGGCCATAATTTTTTATACTTTTGGTATTTTGCTCCATTTTTGCTCCTTTTTGCTCCATTTTTGCTCCTTTTTGCTCCTTTTTCCTTCTTAGACCTTTTTACATTACCTACATCCAAAAATACAAAAAATACCTTTCATTAAAGCATAATATCCTTAGAAGTTAATAAGAATTAAGACATAAAGAAATAGGTACTTTTTTATAGATCAATCCCTAGATCGTAAAAGCATTGGAAGATTGATTGAGGATTAGTTAAATGGAATTTTGATCCAGGAGGAATCATTTGTCAGGCCCGCAACATTAAAACCAAGCGCTTTATGGGAGGCAACCCATAGTTATCAGTGTGCTTTGATTTAGTGTGCTTGAGAGTCATGATTGTTAGTGTTGTATTGTGTTTGCTTTAGTGTGGATTGATCAGCTTAATTTATGTTTGGATTAGTGGATTGACTTGATCTTTATGTGTCATTATGGATTGATCACTTTGATTGTTATTGGCAGATGTTTAGATTGTTAGTAGTTTGGTTTGATCTTTGTGTGTCATGAGGGAGGTGATTCCTTAACTTCTTATTATGGTTAGACTTGTATGTTCTCTTGTAGTAGTAGGATTGATGAGTTCACTATAACTCGGGTCTTACTCAGACTTGAGTTTTACAAGAGATATCATGAATTTGAATAATGACAGCTTCATCTCAATTTTGTTACGTCCTCTTTCTGACTTTGTTTTCATTTGGTAGAAGTTGCGAACCTATTTGATGAATAACATTAAGATGATCTTACACTACAATATGTAATTGTTAAATGTGCTTAATTAAAGGGATTAGATGATATCTGAGATTGTTGTCCGGAGACCAATTTATCAAGGATAATCTTATCTTTGGGATTATAATATATAAAATCATTTTAAAATGTACACAATTTATTAGTGTAGTGATTCTGTTAGAAATTGGAAGTAAATCAGTGTGGTGTGATGAGTTAATGGAAGAATTGACCTCATTTATCATATGTGTGTTTATGTTTGTGTCGCAATTTTATATAATAATTGAAGAACATTTTTATATTCCCTTGTTGATACCTGCTATGCTAGTTAAACATTTATTTAGTGAATTTCTTTCTGGCAAGATTAGATTAGATTTACTTTCTGCTGCATATTGTTCTATCCTAATGAATACTTGTAAATGGTTTTGATAGACATTTGTGGTAGATAGAATTTCAAAAATTATTTTTCTTCCTGCTTATATTTTCTGTACTGAATGCTATATATGTTAAAAATTAAGTTTGGGGGAGGAAGAAAAATAAATTTTTAATGTAAAAGTACTTCCTTTTAGTGTAATTTTATTACAAGCATGTTTTAGGTTAGATTTTCTTTCTCATATAGTCATTCTATCCTGATTATGCATGTATATGAATTTGATAGGATGTTGTAGTAGTAAGTAGATTCAACCTTTACTTTTTATTCCTACAACATTTTATGGAATTAAATTACAAAATATTTTAAAATTTAAGTTTGGGGGGAAGAAAAATTTTTAAAATGCAACTTTAATTTTCCTCATTATACTGTATTTACTTTGATATCACTTTTCAAATAACTTGTGGTATGTGGTGTTACCTTTAGGTTACTATAATTTTAATTTTAGGAATGTTAGAAAAATAATCTAGTTGAAATCCTTAGTGAAGAAAATATTCTAGAGTTAAGATATTTTGTAGCAAACATTGGAAAAATGAATTTTCTATTTATGATAGAAAGGAGTTAAATATTTGAAAAGCTAAAATTCTTAGATTTATACTTAATGAGAATTGAGCCTTTATTGAAAACATTTTTCTAACTAATACTTACACTTATAAAAAGTGAGGGAAAGTTTTGAGTTTTGGATTTTAGAGAGATATTTGTGAAATTCAAAATTATTAAAGGCCTATCCAGATATAGTAATCCTCACATAAAAAATGTAAAAAAAAAGGATTAAAAATGATCCTGAAAGAAAAAAAAAGTGAAAAAAGGGATTGAAAATGATCCCTAAAGAAAAGAAAAAAAGAGAGAAAATAAGTGAGGAGAAGCTTGAGGAGAAGCATAATAAAAAATTGGCTTCACTTGAATCTTTTTAAATGAAAAGACATAAAAATTATCCTAAGATTATTCTTATTTCAAAAGGTATTGGTTAAATTAGTATATATAAGGTGGTTAAATTTCATTTTTATACTATTTATGAATCATTAGTTTGACAATTTTCAATAACTTTGAAGTAAATAGAAAATCAGGATTCCTAAGTTGAATATGAGATATTCTTACACTCTAGTCCTAGGTTGATTTGCTAGAATTTCTACTATGTTATACTATAATATTTCTAAGATGAAATTACAAAAAAACTCTATTGAAACCCACATCCACAAGTCAACATATTTTATTTTTAAAGTTATAGTGTTACTTGAGGACAAGTAACAGTTAAGTTTAGGGGTGTTGACACTTCTAAAATATATACACTTTTTTTATATAATTTTACTCATTTTTGATGATATTACACTTTAAAAGAAGGTATTTTGTATGTTTATTTTGTGGGCCTATCTGTTAGGAACGCAACGCAACTGAAACGGTGCGAATCGGAGCTGAAACGCAGCAAAATGGTGGAGCTGCGCAAGATGGGCACTGGGGCGCCCAAGCTGGAGCCGACGGCGCCAGAAGCCCGAGAGCACAAAAAATAGGGCGCTGGCAGCATTCTATTCAGCGCCGGTGGTGTTCGAGACAGCTTGGATGCAATATTGGGCAGTTTTTGGCCAAATGCATCGAATTTGGACGCTTTTTCGAGGGTTTCTTCATGCGCCTCTTGGGAAATTCGTCCCTACTCTATTTTAAATCGAATTTAAAGCCAAAAATGAAGAAGAGATGAGAGAGAAAACTTGGAGAATGCTTAGAGATTTTAGAATAGGAGCATAAATGTAGATTACTACCTTTTTGGAGAGATTGATGAGGGGATTTTAAGAGGATTTGTAAGGAGATGTTCTAACATTGCATGGATCGGCGGGAGACTTTGTGGGAGAGATTTTCATCTTTCTTTCAAGGGGAAAAAGCTAAGTATTGTGTTCTTCATTATCTTATGATTTTTTAAACACTTATCTAGTGGATTTGCTTTGAAATGAAGTTTTCCTTTTTGTTTTCTTCGTGCTTTGTGATGTCATTATCTTACACTTCCTTCTTCTATGGAAATAGTGGCATAAGAAGTTTATGTCATTGTTTTCACTCTACTTTTCTTTTGCAATGAGTAGGGTTCATGTTTAAGATATTTGGATGCATGCAAGAAGATGCTTTAATTATAAATGTGATGGTTTTTACTTGCACTTCATTTACATTACAATAAGGGCCCATTGTATTGTTAAAATTCATTGTAATTGCATTGTCCCGAAAGGGCGGTGTGATTCTCAACAAAGTGGAACCACATTCAATGTCCATGAATGAATTGTGTAGTTCATGAGGATTGAATGCAAATAAATAGGGAAATATGGTTTCATGGGCGTCGAATTGGAGGTTTCAGGGTGACAGGCTGAGATCTCCAATTCGGTCCTAAGATTGGTAACTAAAGTCGAAGGTTAGCCTTCAGGTGAATGGTGAGTAGGAGCTCCGTAGTGACAGCCGGTATCCTCCCAGCCTAGCTTTAGATTTACTGACTAAACTTAGGATATTCCAATGTTCTTTATAGCACTCTGAAGAGGGGGTACTCATAAGAGATTAAAGAAAAAGATTGCTCCTATTTGGCACATACAATATTTAATGCATCTCATTCCTAAACGTTATCCAATTCATTACATGAGAATAGTAGTTTTATTATCTCAAAATTCACTAAACCAATTTCCCAAAAATGGTTATCTTTAGTATTAATATTTTCCTTTAGGAGTAGTTATTAGTTATTTTAAAATTAAGATTTACCTTTAGGAGTAGTTGTTAGAAAAACCACTTATATCACCTTTCCATACTAAGGTTGTTAGTAGTATACTAGAATTTGATTAAGAACCTCTTACCTCTCTTCCCTGTGGGATCGATAAATGGGACTCCATTAGAGCCCTAGATTACTTGATACGATACGTATACTTGCGTTTGAAATTGTGACTTTACAAAATCATTATAAATAAATAAATCTAAGGTAATAAATCTTACATATAAAAAAGGTCGCAACAGTTAGCCATTCCTGATTAGCAATACACCAATCTAAATGTTCAAATATTTCGTCTTTTCTATGTATATTTGGAACCAAAAAATCCCAGATCAATTAGACAAGCATCTGACATAGCCCCACTAAAATTTTCCATCAATAATTTATCAACTCTTCTACCTCCCAACTTCTCATAATTATGTATAATCATATTAAATGACCTCCAACCATCCACATCTCTTTAAGTACAGAATCCATGTGTTGACCTCACTTTTTGTGAGAATCATTCACCAAACATTTTGAGAAAGGAAGTCTACCTATATTGACCTCCTAAAAACAATAAACCCTAAGACCTAGGGTAAAACCTTGACAAAATCTTCTTGACCACAAAATTGACCTTAAAGACAAATGTTGACATGATCAAATTGACATTGATTAAAATCAACAAAATTTTATTTCAAAAGTCATCACATTGATTTTTGAATTAGTCTAAACCCTAAATTGGGTCAACAAGACATATTTTGACCTCAAGATGACAAAATCACAAATATTGTGATCATATCGACTATGACAAGGTTAAAAAAGTCACATTAGACATCTTGAAACTAAAATTGACCAATCTAGGTTAACTTAGGTCAACCTAGGTCAACATTGGTCAACCATGGTCAACACATATCAATTTTGGTCAAAACACACAAATTTGAACAAAAAATGATAAAAAAAATGAAATGATAAAAAATGACAAAAATGATAAAAATGAATAAAAATAACAAAATTAATCAAATAATTAATTTCAAATTTATTTTCAATAATTAAATTTACTAATAATTTAACTTTCAAAATTTTAATTAATGACATAATTAATTAAAATAAAAATTAAATTAAAAGTCATAAAATGACAAAATACACAAAAATGAAACAAAAATGAGAAAATTAATCAAATAATTAATTTCAAAATTATTTTGATTAATTAAATTGACTAATAATTTAATTTTCAATATTTTAATTAATGACATAATTAATTAAAATAAAAATTAAATTAAAAGTCACAAAAATGAAATAAAAATGACAAAATTAATCAAATAATTAATTTCAAAATTATTTTTCATTAGTTAATTGACTAATAATTTAATTTTTATATTTTAATTAATGGCATAATTAATTAAAATAAAAATTAATTTAAAATGTCATAAAATAAGAGAAAATTTCATTTTCTAATCAAAATGACATGACTTAATTAAATAATTAATTCTAAAAATTTTGTGAATTAATAATTTATTTAATAAAAGTTCAAACTTTTTATTTTAATTAATTTTAATTAATTAAAATGAAATTAAATTAAAAGGGGTGGGGATAAAATGATATTTAACTCTTTAAAATCAATTATGACATAATAATTGATTTTTCAAAAATTTTAAACCCTCTTATGACATCATGATGACTCCATATAGGTTTCACATAACCTATAAGACTCGTTAAGGATGAATTAACTCATAGAAAGGCTCATGATGATAATTCACATGAATGGAGAATTTTTACCTTAACCATGGTTAAAGTAAAAAAATGACATTTTCATCATTAAGAGGAGATGAGGTGTCACTCCCTCATGTAACCTCAAGAGAGATTATGGTGACTTATTCATCACCTTACCTCTTAACTAATAGGAGAGAGCATAAATTTGCATCATCCTCACATCATAAGGTGACATCATAAATCAAATTTTGAAAATTTAAAGAAAATAAGGGGCATGTGTCATCCCCTCATGAAAATTTAAATCAGGTGGAGAAATATGAAGGCCTTAGCTTCCTTGACTCATCACTAACCTCCCCTCTAGCTAATAGGGAGGAGACAAAATAATCACATGGAATTTGGGGCTCATTATAACAATTGGAAGGCAATCATTACCATGACATGGGAATGAGAGAAATCAAGCTCATGTGGCCTTCTTCCTTTGTTCATTGGAAGGTGATGAAAGATTTGCTTGGGGGAGGCTGATCCAAGGCAAAATGAACTAGCTCCAATCACCTCCCAAGCTCCCTAATGGGTGAGGCCATGGGAAAATCCAAGCTAACCGCCATCTCCTTCACCTTGGTTAAGTAAGCTAGTTAAGCATGGAATTGCTCAATCTATCATTTTCATAGCTGAAACCCTACTCCTAGGCATCAATAGGAGAGTTGGAAACTCCCCCACATCATCCTAAAGCTCAGCCAAGCTGTCCTATAGCCATTGATGGCTATAAATATAGCAAAACCTGAGAGAAAAAAAATAGAGAAAAAGTGACCCATAGCTCTCAAAATATTGCTCAAATCCTCTAGCTTTCAACATAATAAACCTTGTTAAGGACCTTAGAAATCCATCCCAACCAAAATCTAGCCCTCAGCTAGCCCCTAAGCTCCACCAAATCAAGCCAAACAAGGCTACCCAAGAGTCTTAAGCCAAGAGAGGGAGAGGAAATTGCAAAATTCCATAGAGTGCTCCAATCCAAAAATTTCCTACATGAAATTTGTTGCTTAGGACCAGAGCAATCAAACCCAATCAAAGTTGAGCCAGAGAACTGACCCTATCGAGCCAATTTGGCCCAAACTGAGCCTACATAGGAATTGAGGCGTCTTGTCAAAATCTCCTACCAAGACTTGATATAAGTCCAAATTGGAGTGACACAGAACTTCTCTGGGACCACTAAAGGCTGACCAACAATTTTCATCAAGCTCAAACTCATTGTGGCCAAGGTATGAAATTTTTTATTTCAAAATAATTCATAATGTTGAAAAATCGTGAACTAAACTAGTCCAAAAAATCATGATCACCGTATAGATGTGATCTACATCTCCAGATGATTCCATAAAATCAAAAATCACTCAATTCTATAAAAAAATGAGTGAGATATTGACCCTAGAAGCTGGACAGTTCGAATATTTTTTGAATTAGCCAGAGTAAACCTCAGCCGACCGTTCCCGTGTTTCGGAACAGACGACTCTGATCGAACCGCGCTGTGTTTGCTATCCAAATCTGCGGGGCAGATCTTCTCGCCATTCGATGGTACGAAGACACGCGATAGCCTTTGGTAATTCTGGAGCCATTTTAATACTAGCCAACCTTAAAATAAAAAAAAATTCATAACTTTTTGTACAAAGGTCCTAAAAATAAAATAACAATACCTCTGGAAAGCTCTTGAAGAGAAGAAAATTATGAAATTAAAATCATAATTTTATTCTCTATATTTAATTTTTAAATAATTAAAAACTCTCTGGAGTATTTTAATTAATAAAAATTATTTATAAATCAGAAAAAATTGAAAAGTTGAGGGATTGATTTTTAGGCCTTTAGGGACCTTGCATAATTTTTCCTAGGATATAAAACTCTTTTAAGACTACTTTTTCTAATTTTCAAGACATTTTGTAATTATTTCAAATAATAATTATAAAAAATGAAAATTAAAGAAAATAAAGTTGAAAATGTTTAGAGAATTTAGGGTGACTGACATTAACCCTAAAATGACATTTCCTAAGCCATTAGATAATTTTAAATGACATTTTAAATTAAGGGTTAAAATTCATTAAAAATTAATAATTTAAACCCATAAAAATCTCCTCTTCACCCAACTAGGTCCTTTCCCTCAATGGACTAGAACTAAAATTGAATCCAACTTAGAATAGACTTAAGACAAACCCTAATCAAGTCTAAAACACAAAATTAGACTTAATTAGACTTAATTAAAACAATTAAACACTAAGACATTAAGGTTTAATATAAAATTCAACCCTTAATTAAGTTTAAAAGACAAATTAGACTTAGTTAACCATTTAAGCCCTAATCACATTAGGTTTAAGACATAAACAACCCTTAATTAAGTTTAAAGACAAATTTAGACTTAATTAACCATTTAAACCCTAATCACATTGGGTTTAAGACATAAACAACTCTTAATTAAGTTTAAAGACAAAATTAGACTTAATTAACCATCTAAACCCTAATCACATTAGGTTTAAGACATAAATAACCCTTAATTAAGTTTAAAAGACAAATTAGACTTAATTAACCACTCAAATCCTAATTACATTGGTATTAGACTTAATCAAATTCTAATGAAGACATATTAAACATAATTAAACCATAAAGCCCTTAATAGACTTAACCCTAATTAAGCCTAATTAATCTAATTAAACCTTACATAACCATGTTTAATCAACCATAAACCCTAATTAGACTTAACCCTAATTAAGTCTAATTAATCTAACCTTATATAATAAGGTTTAATAAACATAAGTCTAACCCAAACCTAACTTAAGTCTAACCCATATTAGACTTAAGTCAAACCATACCTAGGTTCAACCTGACATGAACCTAAGTCTAACCCAAATCTAACTTAAGTCTAACCCATATTAGACTTATGTCAAACCATACTAAGGTTCAACCTGATATGAACCTAATTCTAACCTAAACCCAACTTAAGTCTAACCCATGTTAGACTTAAGTCGAACCATACTTAGGTTCAACCTGACATGAACCAAAGTCTAACCTAAACCCAACTTAAATCTAGCCCATACTAGACTTGAGTCAAACCTAACTTAGGTTCAAATTGACATGAACCTAAGTTTAACCTAAACCTAACCTAAGTCTCACCCATATTAGACTTAAGTCAAACCATACATAGGTTCAACTCGACATGAATCTAAGTCTAACCTAAACCTAACTTAAGTCTAACCCATATTAGACTTAAGTCAAACATACTTAGGTTCTACCTGACATGAACCTATGTCTAACCCAAATCTTACTTAAGTCTAACCCACATTTGACTTAAGTCAAACCATACTTAGGTTCAACCTGACATGAACCTAAGTCTAACATAAATTTAACTTAAGTCTAACCCATATTAGACTTAAGTCAAATATACTTAAGTTCAACCTAACATGAACCTAAGTCTAACCTAAACTTTAGGTTCAACCCAAATTGAACCTAAAACAACATAAACTTTAGGTTCAACCCAAATTGAACCTAAATCGATATAAACCTTATGTTCAACTCAAATTGAACCTAAATCGACATAAACCTTAGATTGAACCCAAATTGAACCTAAATTAACATAAACCTTAGGTTCAACCCAAATTGAACCCAAATCGACAAAATTAAATCTAAATCGGCATAAGCTTTAGGATCGACAAAATTAAACTCAAATCAACGTAATTTAACATTAATTGACATTTCAAACAAAAATCGACATAATCAACATAAACTGACATTTCAAATAAAAATCGATATTATCAACATAGATCCTACATTTCAAACAAAAATCGACATAACCGGAATAAATTTGACATTTCAAACAAAAATCAACACAACCGACGTAAATCCGACATTCCAATCGAAACTCAACATAAACCGACATAAAACCGACATTCCAAATGAAACTCAGCAAATTCAACATAAATTCGACATTTGAAACGAAACTCAACATAATCGACATTAATTCGACATTAATCAACATTCCAAACATAATCAAACATAATTCGACATTAATCAACATTTCAAATATAATTTGACATTAATCGACATTTTAAACCAAATTCAACAAATGCCAACATTAAATGTATTAATCAACATTTCAAACCAAACTCAATATAACTCAACATAACTTGATATTTCAAACTTAACATAATTCGACATAAATAGATATTTTTCAATCTAATTTGATACAAATCAACATTCTTAACATAATTTGACACTAATTAACATTTCAAACTTAACTCAATATAATTCGACATAAATCGACATGATTTGACATAAACTGACTCTTTTTGATATAACTTGACATGAATCGACACTTTTGACATAAATCAACATAAACTAACATTTTCTAACTAAATTCGACATTTTCCAACATAAATCGACATTTTAAACACAAACTGACATTTTAAACAAAAATTTGACACGAACTGAAAATTCAAATAAAATTGACATACATAAATCAATATTTCAGATAAAATGCGATATTAATCGACATTCCCAACATAATTCGACATAATTTGACATCAAATTTAAGTTCGACCCAAATCGAACTTAACACGACATAAACCGATATAATTATTAAGTTCTACCTAAATTGAGCATAACTCGACATAAACCGACATAAGTTCGACCAAAATCAAACTTAACATGACATAAACCGCCAAAATCCTTATGCTTGACCTGTATCAAAATCAACATAAGATGACATAATCTTTATGTTCGATCCATATCGAGCTTAACTTGACATAACAATAAACATAAATCAATACAAAACCCCAAAATAAAACTCAAATTGACATAAATTAACATCAAATCCAAAATCAAACTCAAATCAACATAAATCGACATAAAACCCAAAATCAAATCTAAATCGACATAAATTGACATAAAATTTAAAAATTCAACCCAAATCGACATTCAAGACAAGTAAAAAATTAAACATAAATTGACCTAAATCTAAAGACATTTCAACCAAACTTGGACATCTAGCAACTCTAAAACAACAGACATTTTTATCAGGTGATTTAAACATTTATATGACATTATTTCTAACAAAATTTTCTTCGCAGGATGAAGACAAGTTTCATTTAGATTTTTATGCATGTTATAGGGTGTGCTAACTATGTTTGCAGGACGTCGACGACAAAACATGACAAAAAAATAAAACTAAAACTTTTAGGTTAGCCACAAAACCTAAACTTTCAACAAACAAGAAAACAAAATATGACATGACAACAAAGACAACTGAAGTATTAGGACAGTCATAAAACTAGAAAATAAATTTGACAAGAAAACTGAACATCGATATAATATTAATAAACCAATATGACATTGATAACAATGGAACAATAACATGACAAGTAAATAAAAGACAAAATCAATAAAAACACCGACATTAAACATAACAAAATACTGACATTGATAACTATTGATATTCAATGTTGCCATAACATCAAAACAACGTTATCAAAAAATGACATCGACATTGACAAAATAAAACATCTTCCGGGATTGCGTACTGATATTATATCCCTCATTCATAGAAAACCCTCTATGAAACAAGTAATTTAACATTAATCAGAAGTTTTCTTAGTTGATTGTCTAAGATGTAATTAACTATAGGGGTTTGCCCTTAGAGAAAAGTTAAGGACTTGGAACTCTGGTTAGTCAAAATCATCAAATGAGTTTCTTTTATGAACCTCATCTTCTTTCTCTCAATCTCTATTGTGATCAAGACTCTTCACATTCACCCAAGATTTTCAACATTAAAGTCTAGGGAGAATATAAATTGGGGTAATACATGGAGAGAGAGAGAGAGTGGCGACTCCTTGACAAACGACATGATATGGGAATTGACGGCGATGACACCGTGACTAAGTTTGGGGTAGAATTTTTCTTCTCATCTCTTGTTAATTTTACTTGTTTCCTAAAAATAAAAATAATATATATATATATATATATATATATATATATATATATATATATATATGTTTTTCCGGTTCCTAAATGAGTCTATGACATTCTTGTCCTCTTTGTAGTGAAAGTGCAATGGGATCTCTGGATTCATTCTTTTCTTACTTTCAAGAATTTAATTTACTATTATCAGAATGATTTTGGATTATTTGATAAATTTGAATTTACACTGAATGCTCCATATCAAACTGATATACAATCTTTTGGAGAATTCAATCAATAGCCTTAAGAGGATTTTCTTAATTTTACAGAGGATTTGCCCCATGACATCCTCATGGACCAAAACAGCACCTTAGAAGAAATAGAAATTGACCAAAAGGGTAAAGCAGATTGTGATGACCTAGACAAAGTATTACCTTATACATACGAAGTTGGATCTTGCTCCAGAAACATATCCAAAATTCAACGAAGAAATAAAAGTTATCTTCTTAAAAGAAAGAAATGGAATGAAAATGACAACTTCGAAAGTCCTGAATTTCAACAAAATGTTTTTGAAAATCCTTCTTTCTTAAAATAAAATCGATAAATTCCAATACCAGTTGAATACACTGACAATATATTTCAACCTAAAAATTCTCCATCACTTCGTGTTGTTTATTCTGTATTTAAGAGACTAGCACAAAAGGAAAAATGTTCACTCTCTCATATATTGAGAAAAATGGGTTGTGCAGTCTCCAACACTATGAAAAGGAGAATTTTGGCAATAAAGAATCCGGACTATCAGGAAATTGGCTATTAGTCCCCAACTGATGAGCATTGTGTTCGAGTACCAGTAAAGTTACGACTGGGCCCGAGAATAAAAGATGTGATAGTCACAAAAGATAAGGCCAAATATGATGAACTGATATCAGAAGTAGAAAACACAACTGCTAAGATGTCAGATCTGGTCCAAATGTTACAAAAAGTAAACTGTCCTTACACACAAAACAATACACCACCTGGAAGTTCTCGTCCTATACTTAGAAATAATGTATGGAAACGAGGATCATCAGGAAGAAATTTGGACACTGTAAGCACCCCTGCAAACAGTTCACAAAAAAGGGCTTATGAAGAACATTCTTCAAAAATCATTTGAAGAAAGACTAAAGAAATTGAAAGAAGACATTAAGAAATGTCCAATGTGGAAAAAGAAAAATTCTTCAGATAGTTCCAATGGAAATATTGTTGAAATTCATAAGGTGGAAACACGATCCACTACTGCAGCATGAGGATTAAGTGAAGAAGATACGACGGAAGAACTACGAATGGTTCTCTGACAGCGAGACAAACAAACCAATCGTCTTGAGCAAAAATTAGCATAATTAATGACAACTCTGCAACACCCCCAATTAGCTCAGTACCAGCTATTGAAATTGTCAGACCAGAAGCAATACACATTCTGGAAGACAAAAATGAACCTATAGAGATTGAAAAAAGTACACAAAAGAAAAAGGAACCCACTCAAAGCGGAATTCTAGACAAAGAAATCGCACAATTAGTCAAACAAAAGATAAAAGAAACAATGGCACAAGTAAAAGCCGGATCATTAATTCCAAATGGTAGACCTTATCAAGAGGAATTTGATTACGCCCAGTACCCTAAGGTTTTTGTACCTCCTGTTTTCAAAATGTTTGACAAAACCGGTAATCCTCGTCAACACCTTGCACTTTTTAGAGCCAGTTGTTGTAATGCAAGTGGAAATGATGCTCTTTTATTTTGACAATTTGTTAATAGTCTTATAGGAGTTTCCCTTGACCGGTATGCGAAGCTTCCTAATGGGTCCGTAAAAACTTTTGTGGAACTAGAGAGCTTATTTATACAACACTTCGCTGAGGCTCAACACCACACGACAGTGGGTGACTTAGTGGTTGAAAAGCAAAAACCCAGAGAAAACATAGTGGATTATATTTTTCGCTGGAGAAACCTCAGTATGAAATGTGAGCCACAGCTTCAAGAACAACACACAGTTGAGATATTACTTAAAAATATTTATGGACCTATAACATTCATGCTTAAAGGTTTTACAATCAAGACATTTGAAAAATTTCTCAGTAAAGCTGCAAATCTTCAATAAGAAACTAAGCAGATGAATGTAATGGAAAATATTGAAAAGATGAAGGTCATCAAGACATTTGAAAAGAAGTCAGGCAAAGTAGCAGAAAAGGATAAGCAGATAATGCAAGTCCAACCTGAACAAAATAAACAACAAAATCAACCGTCACAACAGAAATCTTCTCAGATCCAACAATCAAATTTAATACAAATGAATAAGAAAATGATGGTTGAACGAATGAATAAGGAATATACATTCAACACTGAGGCCATTGGCAAGTATTTTGAAGCCTATTTAAAAGGCCAGAATTCAAATTGCCTGAAGCTAAAAGGCCAAAATAAATTGACATGAAGGACAATCTCAATTATTGTCCTTATCACAGGATGCTTGGTCATAAAATTGAAGATTATTGTGTCTTTAAAGATTAGTTAGAGCGCAATCTTAATGAAGGGAATATAAAAATTCCAAAAGAATTTATGAAAGAACCTGGAAAAGGTTCAGTCAACATGATTTCAATTGAAAAACACGTTCTCAATCCTGACAAACAAGATAAGAATAACATCACTTCAGGGAAAGCTACCAAAGGAACTCCTTCTAAAATTGCCAAGAAAAAAACAAAGAAAGAAAAAGAATTAGAGGTTATCCTAGCACAGGGAATACTATCCCTTTTGTATCAACCACTTTTTATAATCCTATGTCCTCTACTAGGATAGTTGAATCGGACAAAGTGAGAAATCCCTTGAGCCGATAACTCTATATGAGTATCTACTGTGGAAAATAATAATATTTTCGATTATGTTTACATTTTGTCTGTTTTGGACGATACTTCTGAAAATAATAATGTCAATCCTGATGACAATACTCAAGTCGTACACAAAACCGACTAGTTTAAAGACAACCAAAATGATACTGATATTGATCCTAATGACGATATAACACTCTTACTGTGAGAAATTCCAATTTCCATAGAATTGGAATCCTCATACTCAGAGACAAAAGAGTCAAGTGATAAATTAAAGGAAATAACTAAAATTAGTCTACGAAGTGGGAAAATTTTACCTCCCAGCACAACTTCACAAGAAAAAGAAAAACAAACAATAACTACAAAAGAAATTATTCATCTAGAATATTCAAAAATGATAATCCTCATAGCAAGGTGGATTAT
Organism: Papilionanthe hookeriana x Papilionanthe teres; assembly: GCA_022702705.1. NCBI lineage: Eukaryota > Viridiplantae > Streptophyta > Magnoliopsida > Asparagales > Orchidaceae > Papilionanthe > Papilionanthe hookeriana x Papilionanthe teres. The sequence continues at coordinate 26,891,398 of CM040425.1, forward strand.
AATGTATTAGCCCACCTAAGAAAATTACCAGCAAAATTCAGGCAATTATGATGCTCTTATACTTTTAAAATACATGAGGGAAACATTAATAAAAGCCCTCATGGATCCAGACATTTGCTTGACTCAACTTACTGATAGTAACCAGATTGAGGCTAACTCATTAAAGGAACAAGTAAGGATTACCTTTTCCGATGATGACTTGTTACTTGGGACAACCGAACACAATCTTCATTTGTACATTACAGTAAATATAAATGATACGACACTCTCAAGGGTGCTTATTGACCCAGGCACCTCGATTAACATAATGAATCTGAAAACTCTAGCATATTTGGATATTAATACATCTCAACTATCAAGGGATACAATGATGCTACGAGGATTCAACCAACAGGGAGAACGAGCCCTAGGGCCAATAACATTACTCCTAAAATAGACGATTTGAAAACTGTAGCAAAATTCCATATAATTGATTCTGACACTTCCTTTAATGCACTATTTGGTAGACCATGGCTCCACGAGCATAAAATAGTTCCATCCTCATTACATCAATGCATAAAATATTTGTAGAACGGACAAGAATGTTGCATTATGGGAGATCTACAACCACTCTCAGTGCATGAAATTGGAATACATGAAGATGTCGCATACTACGCCCCAATGAAACAAACAATATTTTCTATAGAAGCCATGGTGAATACTAAAGAATAAGACATTGAAAAGAAACAAGATGGTTCTTTTCCAATATAGACAAGTGGTAATGATTTCCATCAAACTCACACTCGAGGTCGAGGTCGAGGCCGAGGACGAGGGAAAGGGAAACAAAATCCAATTGTCGAAATGAAAAAGCCATCAAAATTCAAAATTCACCTGGACTCTGAATCAGAGATGAAGGGAGAAACAAAATCAGTTATTTCAAAAGAACCTCAATTTAAGATAACTCTTGAGGAGGAAGACAAAAGAAAACAGATTGAATCTATGTATGATAAAATCAATCATTATATACAAACTATGACCTTAACTCCAATTTCTATTCCTAGAATTGAAGATATAGTTGTTAGAGAGGTATATAATGATAACAAAAAGCCAATTAAGTTTAGACTTGGCTCTTCTTACTCTTCTAATCTTAAAACTAATGTAAAACAAGATGATGAAAATGTTTTGAAATCAATAAATATCCTTTTTGAGTTTTATTCTCCTTTGGCAAAAAATTTTGTTAGAAAAAATTTATCACCTGCACAATTGTCTATAAGACAAACGGATTTCATTAAATAAATGTGGAATGATAATAAATGAAGTCCTAACTCCAAACAAGGCATTGGGTTTGGCACCATGAAACCTTTGGACGATACAAATTTTTAGGACTTTTTGTTTGACATCGTAGAATTGAAATTGATCCTTCTAAAATCGAAGCCATCCTAAATATGCTCCCTCCTAAAAATCTAACCCAATTGCGGTTTTTTCAAGGGAAATTGGCATACATATGACGATTTATATCCAATCTTTCTGGCAGATGCCGACCACTTACTGCTTTGACAAGAAAGGATACTAAATTTGTATGGGATGACAAATGCCAACAAGTCTTTGATGACATCAAACAATATTTGACAACACCTCCTGTTTTGACAGCCCCTGTGCTAGGAAAACCTCTAATACTTTATACTGCTGCACTAGACAATGCTCTTGAAGCATTACTAGCCCAAGTAAATGACGATGGGAAAGAAAATGTGTAATATTATTTGAGTCGTTGTTTACTCTCAGCTGAAATAAGATACCCAACAATTGAAAAGCATTGTTTAGCTTTAATTTTGCGGCTCAAAAACTAAGACACTATATGTTATCTCACAAAATAACCCTTATTTCAAGGGTTAGTTAGCTTCAATATTTAATGACACAACCCACACTCTCTGGAAGATTAGCAAGGTGGGCAAAGATATTACTCCAATTTGAAATAACATTTGTACCATTATGTGTTGTCAAAAGACAAATCTTAGCAGATTTCTTAGCAGCACACCCAATTCCAACTAGATCACTTCTTAATGATGATTTACCTGATGAACAAATATCAGAAAAAAAAGGTCAAATGTGCAACAATGGGAACTGTACTTTGATGGAGCATCATCTGCACAAAAAGATAAAGACAAATAAATAATTATACCGAGCAAAGCTGGAGTAGGATTGATTTTTATCACTCCAGATAAAGCAATGATGTCTTTTTCCTATCATCTGATTGAACCATGCACAAATAACGAAGCCGAGTATGAAGCACTCACAACCGGTCTAGAATTGACAATACTAATAGAAATTAAAAATATTGACATCTATGGAGATTCTCAGTTGATTATCAATCAAATTGCTGGCAAATATAAGACTCTAAAACCTCAACTTGAACAATATTCTCATTACACTCTGAAATTGCTTCAGTAAATTTCTAATGAGACATTTTTCTTAATCCCGAGATGAGATAATTCTTTAGCATATGCTTTGGAAAAACTTGCAAAAGAATTTTCTTGCCAGGGAGAAGATGACATACCAATTTCTATAAAAGGATCACAAGTTCTTTCTCAAATTGACATGGAAAATTTGCACAAAATTGATGAAAACACTATAATGACAATAATTAACGAAGAAAAAGATGATTGGCGACAATCGATTATTCAATATTTAAAAATTGGAAAATTACCCGAAAATAGTTCCATTGCAAATCAGATTAAACAAAGAGCATTATCTTACACTTTAGTAAATGTTACTCTTTATAAACAATCCTTTGACAAGACGTAGTTAAGTTTCTTAGACCCATCAGAGGCTCAAAAGATCGTCAAAGAAATTCATTCAGGTCTATGTGGAGCACACCAATCGGGACCTAAAATGAAAATGAAAATAAAAAGAATGGGATATTATTGGCCGACAATGATGACTGACTGTCTTGAAATTGCAAAGAAATGTCATCAATGTCAAGTAAATGGAGTGGTCTTACATCAACCGCCAAATGTATTGCACCCGACTGTTGCATCCTGGCCATTTGAGTGCTGGGGTATAGACATAGTGGGCTCTATAGACCCTTCATCGTCTAAAGGCCATCTTTTTGTCTTGGTAGGTACTGATTACTTCTGTAAATGGGTAGAGGCAATACCACTTAAAGAAGTAAAAGAAAAACAAGTTCTCCATTTCTTCGAAACACATATTGTCTACAAATTTGGTCCAAAGACAAAAATGAAAAATTTTGTCCAAAGACATGGAATAGATTGCAGATATGCTACAATCTGCTATCCTAAGTCCAATGGTTTAGCTGAAGCCTTCAATAAAATATTGGTACAAATTCTGAAAAACACATTAATAAGCAGTCTGAGACAGTGGCATGAAAAATTGATAGAAGTTTTGTGTGCTTATAGGACTACATATCGAACACTGGCACAATTAACACCATTTGCTTTGGTATATGATTCTAAAGCCATTTTGCCACTTGAAATACAAATTCCCTCTCTCCAAGTTGTTATCGCAAACAAAATTACAAAAGAAGAAAATATTAAGTTACAACTCGAAAAATTAGAAAATTTAGAAGGTAAACGCATACAAGCTCAACAAAATCTCAAGTTATATCAAGCAAAAATGGCACGAGCTCATGATAAATTAGTTCGTCCCAGGACATTTTGCATAGGAAAATTTGTTTTAGTTCTCCGAATACCTATTCTTGCTCATTGCAAAATAGGAGGAAAATTCAAACCAATATGGGAGGGCCCATATGTAATTGAAAAGATATATTAAGGGGGATCTTACCAGTTGGTAGATTGCTACGGAGATAAAATTTTTCCCCCAATTAAGGGGAGATTTTTAAAGAAATACTATGTGTCATGACTTGTTTATGAACTGGAAAATCATTATAAATAAATAAATAAAAATTTCTCTTTTACTCTTTGTGCAAATCTGAATCTGTTTCTCTTTCGCTTACTTGTAAGCATAATTTATCCTTGAAAATGAAATTTAGTCTGACATATCACCCTGTTATTTACAGGAAGAATGTCTGAAGACAGACTATTTTTCACATTTTAGAATAATATTACTTTTTCCTTGAACAGCCGACACATGGACGAGGGGGCTAGAATTCATTTCAACTTTGATCTATTGTAAGTTGAATCTATATACCACAAGTCATTACTATCTAGTTAACCAAAATGAGATTAAGATACAAACGCCTTTGATAGAATTCATACTCCGACAACCCGAGGAGTATGACTTTGAAATTAGTGATAGCTCAAATGAGAAAGAATTTATGACAACTTCAGTACAGGGGATTACAGAAGCCTCTGCATCCGGTATAAAAGATGTGACAATAGGACTCACTCAATTACAGAGACGAAACCGTAATAAATGGCTGAAGTGTTAGATACAATTACAAGAAAAGACAAAACATGGAGGACATTAGCCAGTCAAAATCTCAGGCCATTGATACTCCATTCAAGGAAATTTACTCTGCATCGGAGATGATAAATCCTGACTTTACAAAGGGAAGCCGGGAGTAAAAGGTAGCCATCACCTCGCCCTCGCCCATATATGTCCAAAATCTGAAGGTGTTAGGTAGAGAGGTTGACAGAAAAGACCACTCCAGAGAAGAAGCACAGTGAATTCGCGCTATTGAATGGAGGACCTTTGAATAATATAAGCATATAAATAAAAGAACAATAAATTTTTTGGATGGTCTTAAACTATTCACCAGAAGATTTGATGATGACAAGTAGACCGCTATTATTGATCATGTAATAAAAGGTCGGGACCAGAGTAGGGCTGGACATCTTAAAAGAAAGACATATTCTGAGCCCAATAAATGGATCTGTGGCAAGGGCAGGCAAACCATCCAATATGGGTGTTGTTATAATTATGTAAGAGACAAGGAGGGGAATCTTCCTGAAATTTTATGATATGAACAGGTGGACCCATTACCCACTATAATAATTCAGATTATCAGACTTCTTGTTACTTGGGGAATCATGCCCACAGACTGTGTTCCTGATAGCTGCATCATCAAAATTTATGATAAAAGGGATTGTATCCCTCCCCATATCAACAACCATGATTTTGAGAGGCCATTTTGTATAGTGTCATTAATGAATCGTTGTTCCATTGTATTTGGAAGAGAAATACAGATTATGAGACCTAGAGAATTCAAGGGGACATGCCACATCCTTTTAATTCAAGGATCAGTTCTCTTATTTTAGGGAAATGGTGCAGATTTTGTAGAGCACTACATACTCAGTGTTAACAGACCTTGTATCTCAATTACATTGCAATGCATGAAGCTAGAAAAGCAACCTATCAGATATCAACCCATTCCGGAACTTGAAGGTTTACAGACCCTGGAGTAACCACAACCTTATAAACATCAAAATACCTATGACATGTGACAGACAGCGTCTTGTAGTGTTAAATGTTTATATGCAATCTAACAATGTTCAAGACTATGCAGATGATAGACAATGACATGGAAGTCGTTCTTTTTCGAATATGTACTGATAGTTTGTTGTTTGCATCCCGTGTGATATGAACATATATGTATAGTTGACTTTATTTTCCATAATAATATGTACTAGTGACTTTTGTGTGCGATGTACAATATGGAAATGAAGTATTGAAAAATATTCCCTATTGTCCATGACAAGTTAGCAGGTCCTATAGTGCCAAAATAGATTCCTTAAAAATAAAAATAATGATAAATGAAAACTCTGTGAAATTAACATGAGAATTATTTCTCGATCTCTAAAAAAAATTAAATCCCTAGCGGGTACGCCATTTTTTATTGACATTTGACATTTTGAGAAATGTAATATGACATCCATTTACTCTTTCCAGTTATCGAATGTAAGTCCTTTCCTGATACGAAAATGACATTCCTTTAACACGACTTCGACATTCGACATCTTGAGAAATGGAATATGACATCAATTTTCTCTTTCCAGTTATCGGATGTAAGTCATTTCCTGACAAGGAAATGACATTTCCTTAACACAACATTGACATTTGACATTTTGAGAAATGGAATATGACATCCATTTTCTTTTTCCAGTTATCGGATGTAAGTCCTTTCCTAACACGAAAACTATGACATTCCTTTAACACGACATTGACATTTGACATTTTTAGAAATGAAATATGACATCCATTCTCTATTTCCTGACACTGAATTATGACATTCCTTTAGCTCGATAGCAACATTTGACATTCGATATTCCGAGAAATTGAATATGACACCTGATTTCTCTTTCTAAAATATATTTCTGATACAATGATCATAATCAACATATTGACATTTGACATTTTATCACATCCATTCTAAACTTCGAATATTGATATAGGACACTGAAAACTATGACACTGAGACCATTTTGGTCAACTCCAATATGTGCGGCATATCTCTACAATATACCACACATATTGGGGGCTCATCTGTTGACCTCACGTTTTGTGAGAATCATTTGTTGGATTTTGGGGATCATGTGCAACGGAAGCGAAATTAATCATGTACGCATATTAAAGTCATTTCCCCAATAAACCACCAAGGATCTCATGTGCTCATACAAATCAAAAGCATAAACCCAAAAAGAAATGCAAGAAATCATACCATGCAAGAGTTCTACTCTTAGATTTCCTCGGATCTTTAAGGCGCTGAAACCACCGCCCTCTACCGGTATCCACACTCGAACGGATTTCCAAATGGCTTCCAACTGCTAGATCGGAAACGGGGTTTTCTCCAAAACCCAAAGAACTCTCTTCCTCTCTATGGATTTCAAAAGGAAAATAATAAAAGTTGACTTCATAAGCCATGACCCCTCCTTTTAATTGAAGTGACACCGTTTCATGGCACCTCTTCATTAAAGAGGTCATTTTTTAATATATATTTAAAAACTCCTTTTTTTAAATATATGATGAATTAAAACTCTTTTAATTCATGCTTGTAATTTAAAATAATCTTATTATTTTAAATTACTCAAGTGAGAGAGTGTTCATCAACCATTCTAGTCCATTCAAATTTTGTGCGACCCTATTGGTTCAATTAACATTGGCAGTAGGCTTAAATCACCATTTATAAACCTACGAGTTATAGTTGGTCTCTAGCAAGACACTATAACTACCCAAGTTAGTATGAATAGTCTCAAGATCCGAGACAACTCGATTGTTAATGACATAATCCCTTTATCACATGATATCATGATAGAATATAAGGCATGGATTAATGTTAACCTTATATCTCTCTATCTTTAATTTCTCTACTCCTGATTAGACTGATTAAATAAATGCAATTGATCTCCATCAATTCATTTGAGTGTGGCCACACAATTCTCAGTCTAAATCATTCGAGGGGCCCAGAGATATCTCTCTTATTATAAGAGGGATAAATTCCATCTTGATTACTCATATCTCACTACATGATTCACATTATGCCCAATCATAATCTTTATGGTCATCCAGTCAAAGACAACGTTGGGTTATGTCAAAACATAATATTCCTCATGTTGAGAACCATGACAATCTCGGGTCGAAAGGATTCGATGTCACTACAACTTGAGATTAACATATGACTTATTATCCATGATTTAATCTCAAAGCGAGTCGATCCAATATTTATTCTCCAATAAATACATATAAATCTGATGTGTATCCCCATACATATATTCATCTCATGAATATTCATCAAACTTTATATTAATCTTTATTTATTGTCATTCCCACAACAATAAGCGATTATGGATATTTAGAATAATCTTCATAATAAACATGAAACTATTCAAGGTTCTTCTTCTATCATAAACATGCTAATTAAAATAGAAAAATATTCATAAAAAGTTCAAAATACATATCCATATAATATCCATATAATAGAGCCTAGAGGCACTATCACTAACAGATCTCCCACTCGCACTAGGCCCATTTATCAATGTATCTAATACCCATGGACCTTACATGACCCTCATGTTTTGCTTGTGGTAGAGGTTTAGTTAATGGATCCGCAACATTGTCATCCGTTGCAACTTTGCATATTTTAACGTCACCTCTCTCAATAATTTCTCTAAGGAGATGATAACGCCCGAGTATATGTTTGGATCGCCGATGTGACTCGGGTTCCTTTGCTTGTGCTATAGCACCATTGTTGTCACAATAAATCTCAACAGGATTTGTGATACTAGGAATCACTCCAAGGTTAGAAACAAATTTCTTTATCCAACCGCTTCTTTCGTCGCATCACATGCCGCTTATGTACTCAGCTTCGGTTGTAGAATCAGCAACGGTGCTTTGCTTTGAACTCTTCCAACTACATAGCACCACCATTTAAACAAAACACATATCCCGATTGCGATCGATAATCATCTTTGTGTGATTGAAAGCTTGCATCCGTGTAACCTCTTACAACCGGATCATCTTCTAATCCACCAAAGACCAAGAACACATCCTTAGTTCTTCTCAAGTACTTAAGAATGTTCTTGATCGCTATCCAGATGACTTTCACCGGGATCCGACCGGTATCCGCTCGTTATGCTTAAAGCATAAGAAACATCCGGTCCAGTACATAACATGGCATACATGATAGATCCTATAGCGAAGCATAAGGAATCTTACTCATACGCTCTCGCTCATCATTAGTGTTAGGACACCGAGTCTTGCTAAGCGTTATGCCATGTGACATAGGCAAGAATCCTCTCTTGGACTCTTCCATACGTAACCTTTTCGGTATAAGGTCTATATATGTACTTTGATTTAGAGCAATTAGCCTTTTAGATCTATCTCTATAGATCTTTATCCCTAGGATATAGGATGCCTCTCCTAAATCCTTCATTGAGAAACATTTACCCAACCAAGTTTTGACATTGTGCAAGGTAGGTATGTCATTCCCAATGAGTAATATGTCATCGACATATAAGACCGGAAAAACAATAGTGCTCCCACTAACTTTCTTGTAAACACAAGGTTCATCTTCATTTTCGATAAAGCCAAACTCTTTGACCGTCTCATCAAAACGAAGATTCCAACTCCTTGAAGCACCGCTTCAAACCATAAATGGATCTTAGAAGCTTGCACACTTTACTGGAATTCTCGGGGTGAACAAAACCTTCGGGTTGTGTCATATACACATCCTCAAACAAGTTTCCATTAAGAAACGCAGTTTTAACATCCATTTGCCATATCTCATAGTCATAATATGCAGCAATGGCAATGAGAATTCTAATAGACTTAAGCATGACTACCGGTGAAAAAGTTTCATCATAGTCAATACCATGAATTTGTTTAAAACCTTTTGCAACAAGTCTTGCTTTATAAGTATGCATATTACCATCCATGTCGGTTTTCTTCTTGAAAACCCACTTGCACCCAATCGTCTTAATATCATTTGGTGGATCAACCAAGTTCCAAACTTGATTATCATACATGGATTGGATTTCGGATTTCATGGCCTCTAACCATTTGTCGAGTCTTGATTTAACATAGCATCTTGATAGGTAGTAGGATCACCATGATCCATTAACAATACATCATGATCATTATTCATGAGAAATCCATATCTCTCGAGCTCATAACGTATTCTATCGGATCTACGTAGTTCTTGTGTTACAACCGGTGTGTCAATAACTCCTTGTTGACCACCATCATCCAAAGGTATTTCAATGTTATTTTGTGACTCTCGAACTTCTTCGAGTTGTACTTTACTCCCACTCGATTCCTTTAGAAATAAATTCCCTTTCCAAAAAGAAACCATTTCTAGCAATAAACACTTTGTTCTCAATGGGATTGTAAAAGTAATATCCTTTAGTCTCATTAGGATAACCCACAAAAATACATTTATCGGATTTAGGTTCAAGTTTATTAGAATGTAAACGCTTTACATAAGCTTCACAACCCCAAATCTTAAGAAAAAGCAAACTAGGCTTCTTCCCGAGTCCATATCTCATATGGTGTCTTTTCAACCCTTTTGGAAGGAACTCTATTTAGTGTAAAAGCAAATGTCATAAGTGCATAACCCCAAAAGGAAAGTGGAAGATCCGATGCACTCATCATTGATCGAACCATATCAAATAGAGTTCGATTCCTTCTTTCGGACACACCATTCCATTGTGGTGTTCCGGGAGGAGTAAGTTGTGAAACAATTCCACAACTCTTAAGATGATCACCAAACTCTTGGCTCAAATATTCTCCACCTCGATCGGATCGAAGCACCTTAATTGTCTTACCAAGTTGATTTTGTACTTCATTTTGAAAATACTTGAACATTTCAAATGCTTCATATTTATGTCTCATCAAATAGACATAACCATACCTACGAAATCATCGGTAAAGGTAATGAAGTACTCGTAACCTCCTATGGCTTCTATACTTAATGGTCCACATACATCCGTATGTATTAGGGCCAATAATTCATTAGCCCTTTCACCGTGTCCAGGTAAAAGGCTCCTTTGTCATTTTCCCCAAAAGACATGATTCGCAAGTATCAAATGATTCATAATCAAATGAATTCAAAAGTCCATCTTTATGGAGTTTTGAAATGTGTTTCTCATTTATGTGTCCTAGACGACAATGCCAAAGATAGGTTATATTCAAGTCATTTGACTTAAATTTCTTGGTAGTAATGTTACATATAGAAAAATCATTGGATATTTGAAGGTTCAAAACATAAAGACCATCTAGTAAAACAGCATTTGCATAGAACATATCTTTATGATAAATGGAGCAAATATTATTCCTAATAATAAAAGCAAAACCATCATTATCCAAACAAGAAAGCCGAAACAATGTTTCTACATATTGTAGGAACATAAAAATAATTGTTCAATACTAACAAAAGCCCATCTGGGTAAAGAAAGTTCATAACTTCCTACGACTAAAGCAGACAACTTTTGCTCCATTGCCTACGCGAAGATCCACTTCGCCCCGTTTCGATTTTCTACTCCCCTTTAATCCACCGCACATTTGAACAAATGTGAGATGCGAATCCGAGTATCCACTATCCAGGAACTAGACGGAGTATAATTAATCCGTATAACATTTATACACGAAGCATCGGTCCCACCGAGTTTTCTTGTTCATTAGATCTTCCTTATAAAGTTTGCAATTTCTTTTCCAATGACCAGGTTCATTGCAAAAGAAACGGACATCATCCTTCGGGATTTAGCCTTGGAACTAAGATTGGGCTTAGGTTTAGGATTGGACTTTCCACCCCGACCTTTGCCTTTTCCTTTTCCTTTCTTCTTAAAACTCTTACCCTTTTGCTTAACCATTAAGATTTGCCTAGTGCTTGGATTTTATATTTTGTTCGAGCAGTTCTAAGCATCGTATGCAACTCGATATTGATTTGTCCATCTCATTCATATTGTAGTTCATGACAAACTGGTCATAACTACGAGGAAGTGAATTCGGGGAGCAAATCGGTAGCCAGTCTTGGCTTAATGGAAATCCAAGCCTTGCCGAGTGCTCCATGTAACCTTTCATTTTCAATACATGAGCACTAACTCGAACTACCTTCGATCATTTTGCTAGAATGCAATGCCTTGGTAGTTTCATATCTTTCTTGCCTTGCTTGTTGCTGGAACATTTCCTTTAGGTTTATGATCATATCATAAGCCTCCATATGTTCTAAATCTTTCCGGATCTCGGAACTCATGGCAACTAACATCAAGCGAAGCAACATCTACGGAGTCACTATGATGCTTCTCATAAGCATTCTTTTTCGCTCTCGGTGGCATTATCATCCGGTTTTTCGGGGTGAGGTTCATCCGGGACATATAACTTCCTTTCGTGTTTGAGAACAATTCTCAAATTACGAAACCAATCAGGAAGTTAGCTCTGTAAGCTTGTCCTTCTCGAGGACCGATCGCAATGAAAATGCGAATTGTTATTATTGTTGTTGGCCATCTACAATAAATGCAAAGTTTAAGTATATTAATTATGAAAAACTCCCACTAAATTAATAATCCCTCTTTTAAAATTATATTAACTTTAGTGGTATAAGATCCATAATTATACTTAATTTTAAGTCGACTTTGGCATGACACTTAAAATCAAGTATATTTAGGTAGGTAACTATTACTAATTGCATCAAATGCAACTCTTAATGGGATTTTTGACATCTTATGTCGTAGCATGTTTAAATCTCATCTTATGCCCTTAGGCCCAAAACCATTTTGTAAGCCTAATTAAGTTTTACCATTTTAAACACATGAGTAGCACCATTACTCATCCTGTCATGCTAATATTATCTAATGTACTCCTACTTTGGTAGAACCCACATCATGGTGATATTAGTTTTTGACGAGTGTTTAATAATAATGGATGGTATGAAAAACTTAAAATTTCAAATGAGGGATCGTTATAGATTTTAAATTATAATGATGTTATGATTTATTTTAGTATCATATACTAAACCACATCACGTGAAAATATCAAAATCTGAAGCATAATTAAGCGTGTCAAAATATGGCCCCAAAACCAGTATGATCTTCATAAGCCAATTATGAAGATCAAAAGTCCAATCTAAGGGTAAAAAGTAACTTCTAAAGCCTTCGAGATCACCATCTCCTGCATGGACTTCTAGCTCCTCCATCACCATGGTGGATAGTGGACTTCAAGTGCCTTGCTTTGTCTTCTCACGATTTATCTCACCAAGAATAAATACATGTAATATAAATTACAACAAAGCAAAATGACACGCAGGCCATAATTAATAATTACATCCCATTGTAAAAATTAAAAATATTACAACCATGCAATTCACAGAAATCACTGGGCCATATTATGTGTCACGCAAGTCAATACATCATGTATTAATCTAATTAATACATCCATGTTTGACAAACAAAAAAAATAATAATAATAATAAAATTACTTGATAATTGCCTCGATGTTTCTAAAACAATTAAATTTATGAGGCGTTAGGAATAAAAACAGCGGTTCCGATAGCCGGTTAGCGGACGGGGTCGAGGGCGGCGCCCTGTCAGGGTCTTAATTAAAATCAGTACATCGCAATACTAAAATTTTATATTTTTGCCAAAAACAATCCAAAATTTCATAAATTATTTAAAAGGAATTTCATGCAAAAAATTATAAATATTGCGATATAGATTCAATACTTTAATCTAATTAAAATTTGAATCCGGATTTTAAATTCGCATTGAATCATAATTTAATTAATCATATAAATTAATTAATGCGAATAGGTGCCATTCGAACGAATAGACACGAGGGAGTTGGGCCTCACAAACCAAGAGGTGCCAACCCATTAGACACCTATTGGTGTCAACTACACATTGACCGCCCGCCATAACCGCCTGCCAACGGCCAACCGCTGCTGTCGGCCAACCGCGGCCGCCGAATCCGCCGGCGGCCATAGCCGACGTCCAAAAACGCCGTTAAATTAATTTCTATGAAAACACAAGTTGGCTCTGATACCACTGTTGGATTTTGGGGATCATGCGCAACGGAAGCGAAATTAATCATGTACGCATATTAAAGTCATTTCCCCAATAAACCACCAAGAATCTCATGTGCTCATACAAATCAAAAACATAAACCCAAAAAGAAATGCAAGAAATCATACCATGCAAGAGTTCTACTCTTAGATTTCCTCGGATCTTTAAGTGCGCCGAAACCACCGCCCTCTACCGGTATCCACACTCGAACGGATTTCCAAATGGCTTCCAAGCTGCTAGATCGGAAACGGGGTTTTCTCCAAAACCCAAAGAACTCTCTTCCTCTCTATGGATTTCAAAAAGAAAATAATAAAAGTTGACTTCATAAGCCATGACCCCTCCTTTTAATTGAAGTGACACCGTTTCATGGCACCTCTTCATTAAAGAGGTCATTTTTTAATATATATTTAAAAACTCCTTTTTTTTTAAATATATGATGAATTAAAACTCTTTTAATTCATGCTTGTAATTTAAAATAATCTTATTATTATAAATTACTCAAGTGAGAGAGTGTTCATCAACCATTCTAGTCCATTCAAATTTTGTGCGACCCTATATGTTCAATTAACATTGGCAGTAGGCTTAAATCACCATTTATAAACCTACGAGTTATAGTTGGTCTCTAGCAAGACACTATAACTACCCGAGTTAGTATGAATAGTCTCAAGATCCGAGACAACCTCGATTGTTAATGACATAATCCCTTTATCACATGATATCATGATAGAATATAAGGCATGGATTAATGTCGACCTTATATCTCTCTATCTTTAATTTCTCGACTCTCGATTAGATCGATTAAATAAATGCGATTGATCTCCATCAATTCATTTGAGTGTGGCCACACAATTCTCGATCTAAATCATTCGAGGGCCCGAGATATCTCTCTTATTATAAGAGGGATAAATTCCATCTTGATTACTCATATCTCACTACATGATTCACATTATGCCCAATCATAATCTTTATGGTCATCCGGTCAAAGACAACGTTGGGTTATGTCGAAACATAATATTCCTCATGTTGAGAACCATGACAATCTCGAGTCGAAGGATTCGATGTCACTACGACTTGAGATTAACATATGACTTATTATCCATGATTTAATCTCAAAGCGAGTCGATCCAATATTTATTCTCCAATAAATACATATAAATCTGATGTGTATCCCCATACATATATTCATCTCATGAATATTCATTAAGCTTTATATTAATCTTTATTTATTGTCATTCCCACAACAATAAGCGATTATGGATATTTAGAATAATCTTCATAATAAACATGAAACTATTCAAGGTTCTTCTTCTATCATAAACATGCTAATTAAAATAGAAAAATATTCATAAAAAGTTCAAAATACATATCCATATAATATCCATATAATAGGCCTAGGGCACTATCACTAACATCATTCACCAAACACCTTGAGAAAGGAAGTCTAAGAGCTAGGGTAAAACCTTGACAAAATCTTCTTAACCACAAAATTGACCTTAATGACAAATGTTGACATGATCAAATTAACATTGATCAAAATCAACAAAATTTTAATTCAGAAGTCACCACATTGACCTTTGAATTAGTCTAAACCCTAAATTGGTTCAACATGACTTATTTGGACCTCAACATGACAAAATCACAAATATTGTGATCAAATCGACCATGACAAGGTTAAAAAAGTCACATTAGACATCTTGAAACTAAAACAGACCAATTTAAGTTAACTTGGGTCAACCTAGGTCAACATTAGTCAACCATGGTCAACACTTATCAATTTTGGTCAAAACAAACAATTTTAAACAAAAAATGATAAAAATAATGAAATGATAAAAAATGAAAAAAATGAAAAAAAATGAAATAAAAATGACAAAATAAATCAAATAATTAATTTCAAAATTATTTTGATTAATTAAATTGACTCATAATTTAATTTTCAATATTTTAATTAATGACATAATTAATTAAAATAAAAAATAAATTAAAAGTCATAAAATGACAAAATACACAAAAATGACTAAACTAGTCAAATAATTAATTTCAAAATTATTTTGATTAATTAAATTGACTAATAATTTAATTTTCAATATTTTAATTATTGAAATAATTAATTAAAATAAAAATTAAATTAAAAGTCATAAAATGACAAAATAAACAAAAATGAAATAAAAATAAAAAAATTAATCAAATAATTAATTTAAAAATTATTTTTTATTAGTTAATTGACTAATAATTTAATTTTTATATTTTAATTAATGAAATAATTAATTAAAATAAAAATAAATTAAAAAGACATAAAATAAAACAAAATTCCATTTTCTAATCAAAATGACATGAAATTAATTAAATAATTAATTCTAAAAATTTTGTGAATTAATAACTTAATTAAAAAAATTTCAAACTTTTTATTTTAATTAATTTTAATTAATTAAAATGAAATTAAATTAAAAGGGAGGGGTGGGGGGGTAAATGATAAAATCAATTATGACATAATAATTGATTTTTCAAAAATTTTAAAACCTCATATGACATCATAATGTCTACATATAGGTTTCACATAACCTATAAGACTCATTAAGGATGAATTAACTCATAAAAAGACTCATGATGATAATTCACATGAATGGAGAATTTTTACCTTAACCATGGTTAAAGTAAAAAAATGACATTTTCATCATTAGGAGGAGATGAGGTGTCACTCCCTTATGCAACCTCAAGAGAACTTATGGTGACTCATTCATCACCTTACCTCTTAACCAATAGGAGAGAGCATAAATTTACATCATCCTCACATCATAAGGTGACATCATAACTCACATTTTGAAAAGTTAAGGAAAATAAGGGGCATGTGTCATCCCCTCATGAAAATTTAAATCAGGTGGAGAATTATGAAGGCCTTAGCTTCCTTGACTCATCACTAACCTCCCCTCTAGCTAATAGGGAGGACACAAAATAATCACATGGAATTTGGGGCTCATTATAACCATTGGAAGGAAATCATTACCATGACATGGGAATGAGAGAAATCAAGCTTATAAGGCCTTCTCCCTTTGATCATTGGAAGGTGATGAAAGATTTGAATGAGGGAGGCTGATCCAAGGCAAAATGAACCAGCTCCAATCACCTCCCATGATCCCCAATGGGTGAGGCCATGGGAAAATCCAAGCCAACCACCATCTCCTTCACTATGGTTAAGTAGGCTTGTTAAGCATGAAATTGCTTAATATTTCATTTTTCATAGATGAAACCCTACTCCTATGCATCAATAAGAGAGTTGGCAACACCCCCAAATCATCCTAAAGCTCAGCCAAGCCTTCCTATGGCCATTGATGGCTATAAATAGAGCAAAACCTGAGAGAAAAAAAGAGAGAGAAAAGTGACCCATAGCTCTGAAAATATTACTCAAATCCTCTAGCTTTCAACATAAGAAACCTTGCTAACGACCTTAGAAATCCATCCCAACCAAAAGTTAAGCCAGAGAACTGACCCCATCGAGCCAATTTAGCCCAAACTGAGCCTACATAGGAATTGAGACATCTTGTCAAAATCTCCTACCAAGACTTGATATAAGTCCAAATTGGAGTGACACAGAACTTCTCTGGGAACACTAAAGGCTGATGAATGACCCGACCCGCAATTACGCATAAAATTAACTTCCAAAAGATGGCCAAAAATATGACCCGATTTAAAAATAGTGGCTAGGGTGCAAAATCTTAAATGATATAAAAATTGGAAAATATTTTACACACTAGGGGTACTAAGCAAGTATACGTATCGTTTCAAGTAATATACAGTTTTCTTTAAAAACCCCAGTATCGATCCCACGAGGAAGCAAAGTAAGAGGTCTTCTGTCAAATTATAGTCTACTACTAATAGTCCTTAGTTTAGAATGTCGATTAAAATTGTGTTTTATCTAACAACTACTCCTAAATGCAAGTGTTAAATGTAAAGATAGTAACTAAAACTCAGTGCAAATAATAATTCTAAAGATGACCCTTTTTGAATGATTTGGTTTGGAGAATTTTGAGATACTAAAAACTATTATTCTTATGTAATGAAATGAATAATGTATAGGAATGAGATGCATTTAATATTGTATGTGCCAAATAGGAGCAATCTTATTCTTTACCCTTTGGTCCAGGCATAAAGAACATTGACGAATCCTATGCTTGGTTACTGAATCTGTGGCTAGGATAAGAGGATGTCGGCTCTCACTTCGGAGCTCCCACGTACCCCTCGCCTCAGGGCTAACATCTACACATCAGCACCCAAACGATAGGACCGCATTGAGGATTTTAGTCTGTCACTCTAAAATCTCCAATTCTACGCCCAATAAAACAAATTTCCCTATTTATTTGCACTTAACTCCTATGAACTTCACCATCCATGGAATTTGAATGTGGTTCCACTTTGTTGAGAATTACACCGCCCTTTCAGGTCAATGCAATTACAACGAATTTTAACACTACAACGAGCTCTTTTTGTAATGTAAATGGAGTGCAAGTAAAACCATCACATTTATAATTAAATTCACTTTTAACATGCATCACAAAATCCTAAACATGAATTATACTCATTACAAAAGAAAAGTAAAATGAAAAGAATGGCATAATCCTCTCATGCCACTATTTCCAAAGAAGAAGAAAGAGTAAGAGAGATGTGTCACAAAGCACGAAGACATCAAAACAAAAACTTCATTTAACCAAAGCAAATCCACTATGTAATTTTTTACAAAATTATAAGATAATGAAGAACAATACTTAGCTTTTTCCCTTTGGAAGAAAGAAAGATGTGTCGGCATTATTTTTAAGTTGAGGGTTGTATTTTTAAAAAGAGGTCACCTACAGAAATTGTCGGCGAATTTTTAATTTAATTTAAATAAGTAATTTGAAAAGTAGTATTTGATTTTGAAAATAATTTAAAATTTGAAAAATTTTAAGATATGAAATCAAACCGATCTCACATCCCAAATAGTTTATATAAACGAGCACCGCACCACAAACCGTGTATCTATCCCTAAGAATAGGCACACTGCTTAACGATGGGGCTCGATTGAATAAACTAGAAGACTTGTGACATCCGTTTGGTCTGTGAACTAATTTTATAAGCCGACAAATTCCCCTGCTTAATATAAATGAATTAATCAGGGTTTATATTACTTGGGTTCTTAAAGTTCCCTATAAGGGCAAGCCCTTATAGTTAATTACATCTTAAATGAAGTGAATCATTTAAGAAAACTCTCGATAATGATCAGTGACTTTTCTCTCAAGAATTTCAAAGTTTAAGGTTTTCAAAGGATTGGATTTTGGAAATTTCAACAGGGAATGGATCAAATTTAGAATAGTTATTTTTAGGAGTCCAATGGAAGAGGAGTAGGAGGAGATGAAGATCCAAGAAGAATCTTGGCAACTTCCCAAACAATCCTATTGATTGGCTCAGATTTAAGGAAATCCTAATATTATCTGATATTTCAATCTTGCCAATTTTAATTAATTCGGACTTATATTTGTATGATAAAATCATACAAATAGCCTCGAAGATATGAGGGTTTATGTCGTACCAAACGACTACCTCGGAGCCCTAAGACCGGTTAGGGCTTAATTTACATGACATTATCATGCGAATGCCTAACGAAGAGTTGAGGATTTATGTTGCACTAGACAAACTACCTCGAGATCTTATGGCTTGGTTATTTAATTCTAAGAAAGTTTTGCTAAAGTAGAGTTTATTTTGCTGACGAAGATGGTCGTGCTGCCCACCGTGCTCCAAGCTCCTTGTTGTTGCAGAGGTTTAGTTTTAAAAGTTTGTAATCAAAAGAGAAGAGAGGAGTTTGGTTTTAGAGAAGTCTTAAAATCCAAGTGTTTTAGTTAAAATAAATCTTAAAGTTGATTATAATAGAACCGATTAAGATTCCACGGTTCCGTCATCCCGGCACCGTTATTTTCATTGAATTCACTTAGTCCAGATGAATTTGCTAAACTCAACTGAATGAGTTCAACACTTTCATTTAGACCGTGGGAAATCCCGTTAGCAACACGTGGGTTACATCATCCGAGAGTATTCCCGATCATTCAATGAGACGTTTTAATTTAGTTGCGATTGTAGTTTTGTGTTACGTTTGTGATTAAATTTTGAGTTGTTTTATATTTTGAAATGTTGTGGCGGTGAATTTTATCTTGCGGTGATTTTTAATTTAGTTTTGGTTTCGGTTCAGGGACTACCCTAAAGGTTTTGGTTTTCATGCAACAATTGTTTATCATGCAAGAAAGGTAAAGTGCATTTGCGATAAAGTAAATTGCACTAAAATAAAAGCATACACTGGAGGGTCTTCCCGTCATCCCAAGCTGCACTTAAAACACATGTTAAGGCATTTAAATATTTCAACAAGTACCTAGGTAAAGCTAAGGGAAAGGTTTAGGTTATCTATCAAAGTCCTAATCCTATAGCTAGTCATCTCCTATGACGTCTAGGTTCTTGTGTTTTGGTTTAAGGAAGATTTTCTTCATCAAAGGACAATTAAGTTCAATTGTTCTTATAAACATCATATCATATTGAGGAAGTGCTTAAGACGAGTCTTAAACATCTTTTCAATATTTCTAGGATCGTTTTAAGTCCAAGAGAATTTAATTATACAAGTGAATTAATCATCCGGGAGTTTAAATGTTATTCTTTTGCTTCGAGTGAACTTAGGACATTTGAATATCCTATAAGTGAGGTAATACTTCACTTGATATTTCATTTAAGAGTTATAATAATAAGAGCTTTTAAAAGGGCAAATCAAGTTATTAAGTATTTTTATGATTTAGACTTAATGATTTAATTCTAATTTTGATTTAATTATAAAAAAAATTAGTTTAAGTTTGGAATAGTGTTCAAGTTATTTTATATTTAATTCTTAATAATTTCATTTAGGTTTGTTATTAAATGATTTTAATTTAATTTAATTCAATTTAATTTTAATTTAATTTACCTTAATTTAAATTTAATTGCAATTTAATTTAACTTTAATTTAATTTTATTTTAATTTAATTTCAATTTAATTTAATTTCAATTTTATTTTATTTTAATTTAATTTAATTTAATTTAATTTTAATTTAATTTAATTTTAATTTAATTTAATTTTAATTTAATTTAATTTTAATTTAATTTAATTTTAATTAAATTTATAATTTAGTTTAATTTAATTTAATTTAATTTGGTTTTAATTTAATTTAATTTAATTTTAATTTAATTTTAATTTGGATTATTATTTTAATCTTTTAATTAAGAATTAAGTAATATTAAAGTGATTTATTTAGGGATTTTTAAATTAAAGAATAAATATCCTCTTAAATAATATCCCTACTTTATAATTTCAAAATTTTTTATTAATCTTCCAAATTTAATTAATTAATTAATTAATGTTTACTTTAATTATTGTTAAAATTATTGGTGGGTTTCTTCCCTTAACCATTTAAGTTTCAATCATCCAAAATCAGTTTAAAATCAAATATTTTACCCTTCCCTTTTGATTAATCCTAAAACTTTAATTAAAGGTTGAAAATCTTAATTACCATTTTGCCCTTCAAGCTTAATAATTCTATAACTCACTAAAATAAGGTCAAATGAACTTGAAATTTTTATGTGACCTCACTTACATGTCAATTAAGAGATTAGAGGAGAAAATGTGATTTTTCTATATTTAATTTATTTATGTAATTATTTTTAATGGAAAATAGGGGTTTTCAAGGAAAATTCAATAACATGACCAAGGAACTGTTTCTATCCTTAATAAAATTATGGGATATTTCTAATGACTAGAGGACTACGTGAACCAATTTTGGTGATTTTTTCAATTTTATTTTATTTATTATAATTATTTTTAGTTTTGGAGTATTAATTAATTTAAAAATAAAATAAAGGTTGAAAAATGAATTTTATATTTTTCAAAAATCTTTCTAATATCAGAGAAATCATAAACCAATTTTCATAATTTTTTTTTATTTTTCTTTGATTTATTAGAATTATTTTAGTGAAAAGGTTGGAAAATACATTTTTTAATATTAAAATTTACATTAAGCCTTTAAAATTCAATATCTTACCCTAGGGACTTAGGGAAAATATTTGGTTTGTTCCTAAGTGATTAGAATTCAAAATATGACATTTTGGTGATTTTTAATATTTTTGTGATTTTTATTATTTTTTAATTATTAAAATATTAAAATAAGCTTAAAAAATCAACTTTTTTAGAAAATTACAATTTTAATTTTCTTAAATTCCTCTGATATTAGAGAGGCTCCAAAACCAATTTTGTGAATTTTTGAAAAATATTTTGTGAGTTATAAATTTTTAAAGTTTAATTTTACCCATTTTTACTTAAGAGGCTTAATCAACCCATTTAGTGGGGTTAATCAAGTCCAATTGTTTTCAAATTTTTATGTGGTGTTCTCCTATCCCTAAAGGACATTGGAGAATTGTTTTTAAGTTAATTTGATGAATGGTTAACCCTAATTAATTAAAGTTCACTTTTGGATATTTAGGCCAATTAGGGTTGTTCAAAGTGAATTAACTAAAAAATTATTTTTCCTAGGGTCCTCTGGTTATAAGAAATATCACCAAATTTTTCTAGAATTTATTTCTCAACATGCTAATTATTGGAATTAAAATAATCAAAACAGTGACATGAATTTGAAAAATCAATAACTTCTCATAGGGATGGCCTCTGACCATAGAAAATTCAGAGAATGTTTTCAAGTTCAGAGGCTTCAAAAGCCCTATGGTCTCATGCCATGGTGAATTTCCTATATGCATGGAGAATTGAAATAGTGCAGAGAGTAAATAAATAATTAAAAATAAAATATTTAATGAAATTACATGATTTCTTTTCCACATTATTCTCCTCTATTCACTGAGCAAGAGGGTATTTTTATTTTATTTTTAGAATTTTTCTACACAAAGTTATGAATTTTTAAAGTTCTAGTAATTAAATAAATAGAAAATAGCCATAATTTCCTACTTATCCACGCGGCGCCACGCCATCCTCGGCAGCTCCGAAAGGCCATGCGTCATCTCCTGATTCTGCGCCGCCATCCGACTCAGCTCTCCAGGGGCCCGCGGTTCATGTCCCATTACTCTGTCCGGCGCAATCCTGGCCGTCCGCTCGATACACACGCGATCTGACGGCTCCTTGTCATTGTCTACGACTGGTGTGAACCCGTGACTGTCAACCTTCTAACCCTAATTTCTCACTTGATTCTCAACGGATTTTCGAGTTCTTATGCTCTATGGATTCGTCTTGAAGAGACGAACACATCCATACGGTAAACATGTATTGAAATTGACCCAAACTAAATTGAGAATCTCTGGAAGCTCGGGAAGAAGAGTGAGTCCATACCTTTGCTCAGAGAAGTGAAGCTTCGATCTGAGAGTTGTGTAACGTTCGATTGGGTCCAAGCAAGCTCCAGATGAAGTCCCTTGGCCTGGTAATTGTCTAGGTATGATTTTGACCAAGCCCGATCACAAAGCTTGGAGGCTGGAAGCAATGGCTGGCCTAGAGAGGGGGCTTTTGCTGGTAAACTTCTTCTCTTGGTCTGGTGAAGGTGTAGGACCAATCAATTTGGGGATTGACTCACTTTGGAGAAGTGTCCTGGTTTTGGGCTTGGATTTCAACTCTGAAATTGAGCTCACAGAGAGGAAATGGCAGGGGGATTTCAGTGGGGATCAAGTTCTCTATGTGTGGGGAGTAGTCTGGAACAATTTTGGCAGTCTTTCCTTAAGGTTCGTTTTAGCAGCTCATTTGCTGAGAGGTGGTGGTGTTTAAATAGGCATGGCTGGAGGCTCTCCCAGGGGGAGTTAGGGCTTGGGATCAGCTGCTTAGGTCAAGGGAAGAACAACCATGGTGGTCATTGGGCATGGGGCGACTCGGCGGTGAGAATTCCAAACTTTGGCTCCTCCCAAGGTCTCGACCATGGTGTTTTCCGGCGATCCAGGCGGCTGGCCGGCGGGCATGGGTCACCCTCAGGTCTAGATGGGTCAGGGCTGGGGTTTAGTGTAGGCAATTGGGCTTTGCAATGTGTCAAAAGCTTGGATTAAAATGGCATGGGGGAAGGCCAATTTTGGCTTGATTTGGTCAAGTCCACCTTTTGGGCTTGGTTCACCCTTCAAGGTGGCTTTGGGTGTTGTGGGGAGTCAAAGAATCAGCTGGTTTGGCATGGAGAAGTCCTTATCCAAATATATTTGGATTAAATTTGGAGTTAAGGGGAATCATGGTTAAGGCTAATGACTTTAGGAGATTAAGGAAAGAGTCTCCTTATTTTGCCCAAAATGGCATGGTGACATATAAAGAGGCTCTCATGGCTTCCATGTGGCTCATGCATGGCTTCATGGCTCATCTTTGGCTTGGGAAAAGTTAAGTCAACTTCATGAAAAAGGGTTTTGTGAATTTTCGCATTTTGATGGGAATTGTTATGAGGCTTGATTTGGAATTGTTCAATTGATAAATTAGGACTTTAGGAATGATTTTAAATTTAATGTGTGATGAGGGAAAGTGTCATGTGGGCTTTAGATTGATTTGGGCTTTTGAATTTGGTGGAAGTGGGCTTTTAGGAGGGCTTAAGGGGATGACCCCTTTAGGTTTAAGAATGAATCCATGGATGGGAATTTTGT
This sequence comes from Papilionanthe hookeriana x Papilionanthe teres, assembly GCA_022702705.1. Classification (NCBI taxonomy): domain Eukaryota; kingdom Viridiplantae; phylum Streptophyta; class Magnoliopsida; order Asparagales; family Orchidaceae; genus Papilionanthe; species Papilionanthe hookeriana x Papilionanthe teres. The sequence goes on from CM040425.1 coordinate 26,915,484, forward strand.
AGAAGTTTAGGCCAAATAATTGTTGGGTTTGGTTTAGGGATATGTCATGAGTGATTTGAAATGAATTTGGAGTGATTTGGGTTTGAATTGGGTTGGATTTGGGCTTCTTTGGTAAATGGGCCAATGTAGGCCAAATTGGGCTAACTTGGGCCAATGTTGGGCTAGGGTTAAAATTGATGTAAAATTAATGTTGGAAAATGTTTATGGGAGTGTTTCAAAGAGGTTTTGACTTTGTTTGGGTTTTGATTTTGGGGTTTGGGCTTATTTGGGTTAGGTTTGGGTTTAGGTCAAAATTGGGCCTTTTGGTTTTGGGTTGAATTTGAGTGGGGTTTGGGTCCAAATTTTGGGCAAATCATGTTAGTATTTTGTTTTTTGCGATGCTAAGAATGTTTTAGAAAAGATTTGGGGTTAATTGGAGTTGAATTGGTTTGGTTTGGGCTAAGTTTGGGTCATGGGTCAAAATTGGGCTTTAAGCTTAAAAATGAAATTTGATTCAAATGCCAATCAAATTGGGCTTGGATTTGGTCTAGATTGATATTGTGGATATTACATTGAAGTTTAGAATTGAATTGGAGCAAAATTGGGGTCAATTGGGTAGGTTTGGTTTGACATTGGGTTCACTTGGGTTAAGAATAGGCTAAATTGGGGGTTTTGTAAAAGTGGGGTAAATTGACAAAATTGGCCCATGGTGTAGTTGGACAAAATGAAATTGGGAATATTTTGGATTTTCTGGAATTTTCTAGGAAATTTCTGAATTTTTGGATTTTTTTTGCTAAGAGGGGCATTTTGGGTATTTGAAGGGTATTGGGGGGTATTTTTGGAATCTTTGGTATTTTTGGATATGGATGATCAATTTGAGTGGTGAAGAAATGTTCAAGGTTAATTTTGGGGAATTTTGGGTGATTTGAAAATTTTGGAGGATTTGGGCAATTTTAAGGGCTTTTGGTAGGTTTGATAGGTGTAGGGCCCCCCGGGGTCAAAAATTTAAATTTTGGAAAAAAGAAGATTGATAAAAAATGAGTGAAATGGAATCACTTTGATTGAGCCATGAAGCCATATTAAGCCTATATGAGCCATGAGAGGACTCATTTGAGGCATTCACCATGTTGTTCCTAACCCTCTTAGCCAGGGGCTTAGGGGTTAAGGTCCATCAATATGAATTACCTAAATGAGTCAAGGAGTCAAGTTGGGTATGGGTGTCGTTTTAGGATTTGGATTGTGTGTGTGAGAGTGTAGAGTATGAGTGTAGTGAGTGTGTAAGTCGACCTTCACCGGACTAGGCTACCCAAGGTGGTCCTAAGGCCAAAGAGTCCATGTGGGAACTCATCCTTTAAACCTTCACTTTTGATTTCAACCCTCTAGGTGATTAGGGGTATACAATCAAGCTTGTGGGGTGTGCAGGGAGTTAAGAGGTGTTTGAATTTCTAAGTGGTAGGTTCCATTTCTAGTCCTATAAGATTAGTCAAAGGAAATGCCTAAGGCTAGATCCTAAGTGCTAAAGAGAGAAACAAAAGACCTCATCAAAAATGAGGTCAACAAGATGAAGATCTCTTCCACAAAGTCTCCTGTCGATCCATGCAATGCTAGTGCATTCCCTTACAATTTCTCTCAAAATCTCCTCTCATATCTTTCTTAAAAGGTAGAAATCTACATTTCTACTCTTAATCTAAAAATCCTAAACATTCCTCTCTTTTTTCTCTCCTTTTATCCCCTTTCCTCTTCACTTTTCTAACCTATATTCTCCATTTTAAAAGTGTATGGACGAATTACTAAGAGTTCCCTTAAGCACCCCTTCGAAAAAGCGTCTAAATACGTCGAATTTCGGCCCAAAATCGCCAAAAGTCGGTCTAGAACCTTCCCGGGTGCTGTCGGCGGGTTCGAGGTCGCTGTCGACGAGCTTTCTAGGCATTTTTCGGTGTTGTCTAGAAAATCTCACTGTCGGCGAGATGTAGGCCGCTTTCGGCTAGCAGACTGCTGCGCAGCTCCACCATTTCGCTCTGTTTGGCTCCGTTTTAGCTCTATTTCGCCCCATTTAAGTTGCGTTGCGTTCGTAACAGATAACACTACAAAATAAGCATAAAAAAAACCTTTCTTTAAAGTGTAATCTCATTCAAAAATATGCAAGAAGTGTAAAAGAGATTAAGCATCGAAAGACATATCAAAAGGTGTCAGGGCAGAATTTCATTTTTTGCTCGTGTTTGATCCAAATTACACCGTTTTTGCTTCCTTTTGCTCCAATCACCATTTCTTGTACCTAAAAACAAAAATCATACAAAATACTTTCCTTTAAAGTGCAATATCATAAAAAATGATTAAAATCATATAGCAAAAAGCGTATATATTTTAGGCGTGTCAAAGTCCCCAAACTTAACTGTTACTTGTCCTTAAGTAACACTTTAACTTTAAAAATAAAATATATTGACTTATGGTTGTGGGTTTCAATAGATTTTCCTATAATTTCATCTCAGAAACATTATAGTATAACATAGAAAAAATTCTAGCAAATCAACCTAGGACTAGAGTGTAAGAATATGTCATATTCAACTTAAGAATCCTGATTTTCTATTTACTTCAAAAGTTATTCAAAATTATCAAACTAAAGATTCATAGAAAATATAAAAATGGAATTTAAGCACCTTATCTATACCAATTTAACCAACACCTTTTGAAATAATAATAAGCTTATGATTGTTTTTAAGTCTTTTCATTTAAAAAGATTCAAGTGAAACCAATTTTTGATTAGGCTTCTCCTCAAGCTTCTCCTCACTTTTTTTTTTCTTTCGGGATCATTTTCAATCCCTTTTTTTCACTTTTTTTTCTTTGGGATCATTTTTAATCCCTTTTTTTACTTTTTTTATGTGAGGATTACTATATCTAGATAGGCCTTTAATAATTTTGAGTTTCACTATCCTCTGTCTAAAATCCAAACTTCAAAACTTTCCCTCACTTTTATAAATGTAAGTATTAGTTTGAAAAAGGTTTTCAATAAAGGCTCAATTCTCATTAAGTATAAATCTAAGAATTTTAGTTTTTCAAATATTCAACTCCTTTCTACCATAAATAGAAAAATCATTTTTCTAATGTTTCCTACAAAATATCTTAACTCTAGAATAGTTTCTTCACTAAGGATTTCAACTAAGTTATTTTTCTAACATTCCTAAAATCAAAATTATAGTAACCTAAAGGTAACACCACATACCACAAGTCATTTTAAAAATGATATCAAATTAAATACACGCTACTGAGAACAAATAAAGTTACATTTTAAAATTTTTTCTTCCCACAAAACTTAAATTTTAAAATATTTTACAATTAATTCCATAAAATGTTGTAGGAAGAAGAAAAAAATAAAGGTTGAATCTACTTATTACTATAACATCCTATCAAATTCATATACATGCTTAATAAGGATAGAATGATTGTGGGAGAGAGTAAATCTGACCTAAAACATGCTTGTAATAAAATTACACTAAAAAGAAGTATTTTAAATTTTAAATTTTATTTTTCTTCCTACTCCCAAAATTAATTTTTTAACATATATAGCATTCAGTACAGAAAATATAAGTAGGAAGAAAAACAGTTTAGAAATTCTATCTACCACAAATGTCTATCAAATCCATTTGCAAGTATTCATTAGGACAGAACAATATGCAGCATAAAGTAAATCTAAACTAATCATGCCAAAATTAAGTTCACTAAAGAAAAGTTTACTAGTATAGCAGGTATCAGCAAGGGAATATAAAAATGTTCTTCAATTATTATATAAAATTGTAACACAAAAATAAACACACATAAGATAAATGAGGTCAATTCATCCTTTAACTCATCACATCTTACTAATTTACTTCCAATTTCTAACGGAATCACTACACTAGTAAATTAGGTACTTTCAAATGATTTTATAGATTATAATCCCAAAGATAAGATTATCCCTGATAAATTGGTTTCCGGACACCAATCTCAGGTATCATCTAGTCCCTGTAACTAAGCACCTCTGACAGTTATAAATGATTATGTAAGATCATCCTCATGGTATACATCAAATAGGTTCGCGACTCCTACCTAATGAAAGGAAAGTTGCAGAAAGGAAGTAACAAATTAAGAAGGAACTATCAATGTTCGAAATTCATAATTTCTCTTGTAAAACTCAAGTCTGGGTAAGACCAAGTAACAGTGGACTCATTAATCCAACTACTACAAGAGATCAAGTCTAGCCATAATAAGAAGTTAAGGAATCACCTCCCTCAAGACATAGACATAGATCAGATCAAAGCACTAATAATCCAAACATCTACCAATCAACAATCAAACTTATCAATCCATAATGAGACATACAGATCAAGTTTATCCACTCAAAATCAAACACAATACAACACTAACAATCATGACTCTCAAGAACACTAAATCAAAGCACACTGATAACTATGGGTTGCCTCCCATAAAGCGCTTGGTTTTTACGTCACGGGCCCGACGAATGATTCCATCTGGATCAAAATTCCATTTATGTAATCCTCGATTAATCGCCCAATCCTTTCCAGATCCAAGGATTCTTATAAAATCCTCAAATTTTAATTTTTAATTCAGCTCTTCATTTTCAGTTGGATTTATATCATTGTTCCTCATATTTCTTTCTAGATCCAATATTCTTCTATTGATTTTATCAATCTGCATATTAATATCATCCTTGAAATTTATAAGAAATGGATCTTTATAAGATACTTCAATATCTCCCAAAATTTGGATCAGATTCTCTCTAGATAATTCAGATTCAGGATCAAATTCTTCTATGTCACTCTTATAATTCAAGTTATCTTCCAATTCTTCTCCTTTATAACTATTAAATGATGGAGGATCTATCTTAGTTGAGGAAATAGGTTTTTCTAATTCCTTAGGAATTTCTTCCAGTGGTCTTCCAATATCCTTATCCTCTTTTCTCAATTTAAAGTTCTTTTGAAATTTATCCTCAAATTCTCTTCCAAATCTTAGTTCAATAATTTTATCTTGTTCATCATTCAATTCAAGTTTTTCTTGTGATTGAGTCGCTTCTAAAGATATAAAGACTGGTTGTGTAGATGAATTCCATTAATCGATAGGCTTTAAAATTGTATTGGGTACATCCATCTTAAGTTCATGAGATTTTTCAACAGATGGAATTAAAAGTTTCCTATTTTTGGTAGCGTCCATCATTTCACACCTCTCCTGAACATACATATAGTCTTCTTTACATAACATTTTCGAATCATCATGAAAGTCTATTTCAATCTCATCTATTAACTTACTCTCAAAACTTTTTTGGAAATGGTTTTTACTTAGATAATAAAATTCATCTATCCAAAACAAACATCATCTTTTCTCTCAGCTGGATATTTCATAAAGTTTAATACATCAAAAGTAACTTCCAGGTCAATAATATTCATAGTTAACTATTATTTTTGCACATCTATCATAGCTTGTCCAATAACAAGGAAAGGTCTCCCTAAAATAATTGGAATTTCTTTAACTTCCTCCATATCTATTACAATAAAGTCCAAAGGAAAGATAAATTTATCCACTTTAACAAGCACGTCTTCTATAACTCCTTTTGGATAAATGATAGATCAATCAGCTAACAGAAGGGTTACAGTAGTGGGAGAAATATCGACTAAACTTAACCTTCTAAATATAGATAGAGGCATCACATTAATGCTCACTCCTAAATCATATAAAGCTTTTCCACATAATCTTTTTCCAATTGCACAAGGAATTGTAAAGCAATAAGGAACTTTAAATTTCTGAGGAAAAAATTTCTGAAGTATAGAGCTACACTCCTCTCTTAGTGCAACTATCTCGTAATACCTAAATTTCCTTTTCTTGTTTAATATATCCTTCATAAACTTTGTATAACTTGGCATCTGTTCCAATGCTTCAGTGAAAGGAATATTTATTGTTAACTTCTTAAGTACTTTCATGAACTTCGAAAATTTTTTATCCAACTCATGATGTCTAAGTTTTTGAGGAAATGAAGGTGGTGGTCTTTCCAAACTGATTTTAGTTTGAGATATTAATTCTTCCAGATCCTTAGAAACATGTTCTTTAGGTCTTTTAGTTTCATTTGTTTCTCTCACAACATCTTTCTCTTTTCTAACCACATCCTCTATCTCTCTTCCACGTTTTAATTGGACAGCTTCTACTTGTTCATTAGTGTTCTCTTTAGAGTTAATCTCAATGTTGCTAAGAAGTGTTCCATAGGGTCTTTGCTAAGTGAATTAGTAATTTGTGCCAGTTGATTCTCTATCTTTCTAATCATAGTATTTTGACTTTGCAACTGGTTTCCCATTTGCAATACCACTTCTTCCATAGACATCTTCATATCCTCAAATTATTGATCATTGTTAGAGTCCGGTAGATATGAAGGTCTATAATTTATGTTCCCCTGATTATTCCAACTTCCATTAGGATTTGCATGATTATTTTCCCATTGTTGGTTTCCACAGTCAGTAGTATGATTCTAGTTAAATTTAGGACGGTTCTCCCAACCTGGGTTGTAAAAGTTAGAGTATGGGTTGTTTATGGTATTTAAAGTCTCATATAATAATTTAGAATCAATCATAGGCCCTAATGAACTTTCCTCACTTACAGGAGTAAATTGAGGTTGGTTCATTCCAAATTGGTCTAACATCCTTGATATTGCGGTAATCTGAGATGGAAGAATTGTAATTGTATCTGTACCATGAACACTAGCTACATTTTTATGATTTACCCTTGTAGAGGGCCATTGAAATTCATTTGTAGCCATTTCTTCAATTAATGCATATGCTTCATCAAATGGTTTCGACATTAATGATCCACCAGCAGCAGCATCAATTATAGACCTAAGGGATCCTACTAACTCATTATAAAAGATTGAATGATTAACCAATTGGGCAGAGTATGGTGTGGATACTTTCTTAGGAGTTCATTAAATCTTTCTCAGGCTTCGTATATTGATTCCCCTTCATACTGACAAAATGAGATAATATCGTTTCTAAGTTTAGTAGTCCTTGAAGTTGGAAAATACTTAGCTAGGAATTTCTGAGTTAAATCCTCCTAATTTTTAATAGAGCCAGTGCTAATGAGTATAACCACCTTTTAGCCTTATCCCTTAGTGAGAAAGGAAAAAGCCTTAGCCTAACAGCATCGTCTGACATACCGTTATAACGAAATGTAGCGCAAAGTTCTAAAAAATTTGATAAGTGTAAATAGGGATCCTCCGAAGGAGTCCCCCCAAATTGATTGTTCTGCACCAGTTGGATAATCTCAGGATTTCTTTCAAACGAATCAGCTTCTACGACAAGGTTTTGTATAATTAAGTGAATTTCATATGTCGTAGGGTTTAGGTAATCTCTCAATGAAGTATGATGATTTTCTATGTTATTATCTTGAAAGTTTTCCATTTCCATTTATAGTTTTTCGAGTCCTTTCTGTATTTTTATTTTTTTATTTTTTTCAAACTCGGAATCATAAGCATAAGTCCTGCAGATCCTTTGTTTCGCATACGTAACATAACAAACAATACATTAACAGTTAAACAAATAACAGATAAAATATATTCAACACAACAAAATATTTTCACAAACACCTTATTCTTCACACAAACAATTTTTTCACAACACTTTTTCATAAAACAAAACACTTTTCACACAAAAATAGTTTTTACGACACTACAGTTTTCCAAGTCTAAGCCTAATTATTTCAACTAAAATTCTCCTAAAATTCTTACCGAAGCTTCTCCGGCAACGGCGCCAAAAACTTGACCCGACCCGCAATTACGCAGTAAATTAACTTCCAAAAGATGGCAAAAAACTTAACACGATTTATAAATAGCGGCTAGTGTGCAAAATCTTAAATGATATAAAAATTAGAAAATATTTTACACACTAGGGGTACTACGCAAGTATACGTATCGTTTCAAGTAATATAGAGTTTTCATTAAAAACCCCAGTATCGATCCCACGAGGAAGCGAAGTAAGAGGTCTTTAGTCAAATTCTATTCTACTACTAATAGTCCTTAGTTTGGAATGTCGATTAAAATTGTGTTTTATCTAACAACTACTCCTAAATGCAAGTGTTAAATGTAAAGATAGTAACTACAACTAAGTGCAAATAATAATTCTAAAGATAACCCTTTTTAAATGAATTAGTTTAGAGAATTTTGAGATACTAAAAACTACTATTCTTATTTAATAAAATGGATAATGTATAGGAATGAGATGCATTTAATATTTTATGTGCCAAATAGGAGCAATCCTATTCTTTACCCTTTGGTCCAGGGCATAAAGAACATTGACTAATCCTATGCTTGGTTAGTGAATCTGTGGCTAGGCTGGGAGGATACTGGCTCTCACTTTGGAGCTCCCATGTTCCCCTCGCCTGAGAGCTAACATCTACACTTCAGCACCCAAACGATAGGACCGCATTGAGGATTTTAGTCTGTCACTCTAAAATCTCCAATTTTACGCCCAATAAAACATATTTCCCTATTTATTTGCCCTCAACTCCCATGAACTTCACCATCCATAGAATTTGAATGTGCTTCCACTTTGTTGAGAATTACACCGCCCATTCTGGTCAATGCAATTACAACGAATTTTAACACTACAACGAGCTCTTTTTGTAATGTAAATGAAGTGCAAGTAAAACGATCACATTTATAATTAAATTCACTTTTAACATGCATCACAAAATCCTAAACATGAATTCTACTCATTACAAAAGAAAAGTAAAATGAAAAGAATGACATAATCCTCTCATGCCACTATTTCCAAAGAAGAAGAAAGAGTAAGAGAGATGCGTCACAAAGCACGAATAAAACACAACATAAACTTCATCTAACCAAAGCAAATCCACTAGGTAATTGTTTACAAAATTATAACATAATGAAGAACAATACTTAGCTTTTTCCCTCTGAAAGAAAGAAAGACGGAGATCTCTCCCACAAAGTCTCCCGTCGATCCATGCAATGCTAGTGCAATCCCTTACAATTTCTCTCAAAATATCCTCTCCAATCTCTCCAAAATGGTAGAAATCTACATTTCGACTCTTAATCTAAAAATATTAAACATTCCTCTCTTTTTTCTCTCCTTTTCTCCCATTTCCTCTTCACTTTTCTAACCTATATTCGCCATTTTTAAAGCATATGGATGAATTCCTAAGAGTTCCCTTAAGCACCCCATCAAAAAAGCGTCCAAATACGTTGAATTTCGGCCCAAAACCACCAAAAGTCGGTCTAAAACCTTCTCGGGCTTTGTCGGAGGGTTCAAGGTCGCTGTCGGCGAGCTTTCTGGCCATTTTCAGTGTTCTCTGGAAAATCTCTCCATCAGCGAGATCTAGACCGCCGTCGGCGAGATTTAGACCGCCGTCGGCTAGAAGTTTGCTGCGCAGCTCCACCGTTTAGCTCTGTTTGGCTCCGTTTCACCTCTGTTTCGCCTCATTTCAGTTGCGTTGCGTTCGTAACAGATAGCCCTACAAAATAAGCATAAAAAAAACCTTTCTTTAAAGTGTAATATCATTCAAAAATATTTAAAAAGTTTAAAAGAGATTAAACATTGAAAGACTTATCAAAAGGTGTCAGTGCATAATTTCATTTTTTGCCCATTTTTACTCTAAATTGCACCGTTTTTGCTTCCTTTTGCTCCAATCACCATTTCTTGTACCTAAAACCAAAAATCATACAAAATACTTTCCTTTAAAGTGCAATTCATAAAAAATTATTAAAATCATATAGCAAAAGTGTATATATTTTAGGCGTGTCAACGAACAAGTTTCATCAAGCTCAAACTCATTGTGGCCAAGGTATGAATTTTTTTTATTTCAAAACAATTCATAAAGTTGAAAAATCATAGACTAAACTAGTCCAGAAAGTCATGATCACCATATACATGTGATCTACATCTCCAGATCATTCCGTAGGATCAAAAATTACTAAATTCTATGGAGAAATGAGTGAGATATTGACCATCGAAGTTGGACGGTTCGAATGAATTAGCCAGAATAAACCTCAGTCGTCCGTTCCCGTATTTCGGAACGGACTGCTCTGATCGAACTGCGCTGCGTTTGCTGTCCGGATCTGCGCCGCGGATCTTCCTGTTGTTCGATGGTACGAGGATACGCGGCAACCTCTGGTAATTTTGGAGCCATTTTAATTCCAAACAACCTTAAAATAATCAAAAATTCAAAACATTTTGTACAGAGGTCCTAAAAATAAAATAAAAATACCTATGGAAAGCTATTGAAGAGAAGAAAATTATGAAACTAAAATTATAATTTTATTCTCTGTATTTAATTTTTAAATAATTAAATACTCTCTGGAGTATTTTAATTCTTAAAAATTATTTGTAAATCAGAAAAATCTGAAACTTTAAGGGATTGATCTTTCGGCCTTTAGGGACCTTACATGATTTTTCCTAGGACAGAAAACTCTTTTAAGACTACTTTTTCTAATTTTTAATAAATTTTATAATTATTTCAAATAATAATTATAAAAAATGAAAATTAAAGAAAATAAAATTGAAAATGGTTAGAGAGTTTAGGGTGACGGACATTAATCCTAAAATGACAATTACTAAGCCATTAAATAATTTTAAATGACATTTTTAAATTAAGGGTTCAAATTCAATAAAAATTTATAATTTAAACCCTTAAAAATCTCCTCTTCACCCAACTAGGTCCATTCCCTCAATGGACTAGAACTAAAGTTGAATCCAGCTTAGAATAGACATAAGATAAACCCTAATCAGGTCTAAAATAAAAAATTAGACTTAATTAGATTTAATTAAATCAATTAAACCCTAAGACATTAAGGTTTAATATAAAATTCAAACCTTAATTAAGTTCAAAAGACAAATTAGTCTTAATTAACCATTTAAACCCTAATCACATTAGGTTTAAGATATAAACAACCCTTAATTAAGTTTAAAGACAAAATTAGACTTAAATAATCATTTAAACCCTAATCACATTGGGTTTAAGACATAAACAACTCTTAATTAAGTATAAAGACAAAATTAGACTTTATTAACCATCTAAACCTTAATCACATTAGGTTTAAGACATAAATAACCCTTAATTAAGTTTTAAAGAAAAATTAGACTTAATTAACCACTCAAATCCTAATTACATTGGTATTAGACTTAATCAAATTCTAATGAAGACATATTAAACATAATTAAGCCATAAAACTTTAATAGGACTTAACCCTAATTAAGACTAATTAATCTAATTAAACCTTACATAACTATGTTTAATTAAATCATAAACCCTAATTAGACTTAACCCCAATTATGTCTAATTAATCTAACCTTATATAACAAGGTTTAATAAAATTAAGTCTAACCCAAACCAAACTTAAGTCCAACCCATATTAGACTTAAGTCAAACCATACGTAGGTTAAACCTGACATGAACTTAATTCTAACCCAAATCTAACATAAGTCTAACCTATATTAGACTTAAGTCAAAATATACTTAAGTTCAACCTGATATGAACCTAAGTCTAACCTAAACTCAACTTAAGTCTAACCCATATTAGACTTAACTCAAACCATACTTAGGTTCTACTTGATATGAACCTAAGTCTAACCCAAACCCAACTTATGTCTAGCCCATACTAGACTTGAGTCAAACCTAACTTAGGTTCAACCTGACATGAACCTAAGTTTAACCCAAACCTAACTTAGGTTTAACCCATATTAGACTTAAGTCAAACCATACTTAGGTTCAACCCGACATGAACCTGTCTAACCCGACCCTTTTTGACATAATTTGACATAAATCAACATAAAATAACATTTGCAGACCCAATTCGACATTTTCCAATATAAATCGACATTTTAAACACAAACCGACATTTTAAATAAAGATTTGACACGAACTGATAATTCAAAAAAATTTGACATACATAAATCAATATTTCAAACATAATGTGATACTAATCGACATTCCAAACATAATTCGACATAATTTGACATCAAATTTATGTTCGACCCAAATCGAACTTAACACGACATAAACCAATATAATTCTTAAGTTCGACCCAAATCAAGCTTAACTCGACATAAACCGACATAAGTTCGACCAAAATCAAACTTAGCATGACATAAACCGACATAATCCTTATGCTTCATCTGTATTAAAATCAACAAAAAGATGACATAATCTTTATGTTTGATCCATATCGAGCTTAACTTAACATAAAATTAAACATAAATCAATACAAAATACCAAAATAAAACTTAAATTGACATAAATTAACATCAAATCCAAAATCAAACTCAAATAAACATAAATCGACATAAAACACAAAATCAAATCTAAATCGACATAAATTGACATAAAATATAAAAATTCAACCCAAATTAACATTCAAGACAAATAAAAAATTAAATATAAATTGACATAAATCTAAATCGACACTTCAACCAAACTTGGACATCCGACAACTCTAAAACAACAGACATTTTTACCAGGTGATTTAAACATATATATGACATTATTTCTGACAATGTTTTCTTTGCAGGATGAAGAAAAATTTCATTTAGATTTTCTTTGCATGTTATAGGGTGTGCTAACTCTATTTTGCAGGACGTCGACGCAAAACATGATAACAAAATAAAACCAGAACTTTTAGTTTAGCCACAAAACCTAAACTTTCAACAAACAACAAAATAAAATATGACACGACAACAAAGACAACTGGACTATTAGGATAGTCATAAAACTAGAAAATAAATTTGACAAGAAAACTAAACATCGATATGATATTAATAAACCAATATGACATCGATAACAATGAAACACTGACATGACAAGTAAATAAAAGACAAAATCAACAAAAACACTGACATTAAACATAACAAATACCGACATTGATAACTATTGATATGACATTGATGTTGCCATAACATCAAAACAACGTCATCGACAAATGACATCGACATTGACAAAACAAAACATCTTCCGGGATTGAGTACTGGTATTCTATCCCTCATTCATAGAAAACCCCCTACGAAACAAGTAATTTAACATTAATCAGAAGTTTTCTTAGATGATTGTCTAAGATGTAATTAACTATAAAAGCTTGCCCTTATAGGAAATTTAAGGACTTCGAACTCTGGTTAGTCAAAATCGTCAGATGAGTTTCTTATACGAACCTCATCTTCTTTCTCTCAATCTCTAATATGATCAAGACCCCTTTTTCTTCACATTCACCCAAGATTTTCGACATTAAAGTCTAGGGAGAACATAATATAGGGTAATAAATAGAGAGAGAGTGGCGACTCCTTCACAATCGACATGATATGGGAATTGATGGGGATGACACCGCAACAATTCATTGCAATCACCATGCTCCTAATTTTGTTCCATAAATCATACCTTTCAGGATTAGAAGTGCCAGCATAAATAAATGTGAGCCACCCAATTTGCTCACCTTTCTTAACTCGTGATTTAAATGATAGCAATGTGCAGATCTATGGCCAATTATCCTACAATCAACACAATAAGGAGGGTGTTGTTTGATAATTACCTTTTGCTGGTAGTCGTTATGTGCAGAGCTTATCCACACTTCTTCTGGAATTATCTATGTAATATCACAACAACAACAACAACAAAGCCTTAATCCCACTAAGTGGGGTTGGCTACATGAATCCTTTTTCTCCATTGCGTCCTATTTAGTGTCAAATTTTCGTTTAATTCTAATAAATTAAGATCATTTTTTATGCAATAAGCCCAAGTTTTCCTAGGTCTGCCTCTGTATTTCTTAACATAAGTTGTATATAAAACATCTACTCTCCTAATCGGATCATCAGGTGGTCGACGTCTAATGTGACCAAACCATCTAAGGCGACTCTCTCTAATTTTATCCGTCACTGGTGCAACTCCAACCCTTTTATGGATATATTCATTTTGCATTTTATCTCTAAGTGTAAAGCCACTCATCCACCTAATCATTCTCATCTCGGCAACACTTAACTTAACATTATGCTTCTCTTTTAAAGGCCAACATTGGCACCATAGAGCATTGCAGGTCTCACCACCATCTTATAAAATTTTCCTTTCGATCTAAGCTGTACTTTTCTATCACACAATAGGCCGGACGCATTCCTCCACTTCGACCAACCAACTCTGAATTCTACTATTAACATCCCCATCTATATCACCATCGCTTTGAACAATGGACCCGAGATATCTAAATCGTTCACACCTTTTAATAATTTGATCACCCAAAGCTACACTGCTGTCACTAGACCTACTATTACTAAAATTACATTCCATGTATTTAGTTTTAGTTCTACTCAAACGAAGACCTTTAGACTCCAATGTAGACCTCCATAATTCAAGTTTTTAACTGGACTTTTTCTCTTGTCTTATCCACAAGGAGGATATCATTAGCAAAAAGCATACACCGAGGTACATCCTCTTGTAAATGCCCGAGTAAGACCATCCATAAATAAAGCGAAAAGATATGGGCTTAAAGCCGATCCTTGATGTAAACCAACAGAAATAGTAAAATACTTGGTCAATCCTCCTTCAGTTCGAACACATGTAACAGCTCTAGCATACATATCTTTAATGACTTGAATATAAGTCATATCAACACCTTCTTCTCAAGGACTCTCCAAAGAACATCTCTAGGAACCTTATCGTAAACTTTTTCTAAATCAATAAAAATCAAATGTAGATCCTCCTTATTATCTCTGTACTTCTCCATCAAACCTCTCAATAAATATATAGCTTCCATGGTAGACACTGCCCGGCATAAATCCAAATTGATTATGAGAAATCTTCGTAATACGTCTTAACCTATGTTCAATTACCCTCTCCCATAATTTTAAAGTATGACACATCAATTTAATTCCTCTATAATTTGCACACTCTTGTGCATCTCCTTTATTCTTAAAAATGGGGACCAAAATGCTCTTTCTCCACTCCTTAGGCATCCTTTTAGTTTTTAAAATAATATTAAAAAGTTTAGTAAGCCAGGAAACCCCCCAAATCACCTAAACATTTGCACACTTAAATTGGGATATCATCAGGTCCTACAGACTTCCCCCCTTGGTTTTCTTTAAAGCCTCATCAACTTCTTTTTTACTAATGCGACGGTAAAAATGAAAAGTTTTATTATTATTAACGATATTAAGATCACTAAGGTCAATCGTACTTTCAGCATCATCAATAAAAAGTTTATCAAAATAACTCACCCACCTATGTTGAATATCTTTTTCTAAGAAAAGCACTTTTTGATTTTCATCTTTAATACATTTTACTTGAGTTAAATCTTTACATTTATTTTCTCTTTGTTTGGCTAGTTTATACATATATTTTTCACCTTCCTTAGTATCTAACATTTTATAAAGATCACTAAAAGCGAATTTTTAGCGTCACGAATTATTCTTTTACACTCCCTGCGGGCCGTTTTATATTTTTCCCAGTTCTCTACGCTTTTACATTTAAACCAATTTTTATAGCATAACTTTTTATATTTTATCTTTTCTTGCACATAATTATTCCACCACCAACTATTTTTATTTATAGAAACTTTTTCTTTTGATTCTCCAAGTACATCTTTAGCCACTTGTTTAAAAGTATTAGTTAATTTTTCCCACATAACATTCGCGTCTTCATGAACATCCCAAATATTTAAATCTTGAATTTTACTCATAAAAATAATTTTATTTGTGTCTTTTAGGTGCCCCCATCTTATTCTACGATGTTGAATCCTAGTATTCTTTATTTTACAACTCTTTATCTTAAAATCTAGAATTAATAATCGATGTTGGGTACTTAATTGCTCACTTGGAATAACCTTACAATCCATACAATCTCGACGATCTCTTCTTCTCATAAGAAAATAATCAATTTGTGTTTTATTAGATCCATTCTTATAAGTAATAAGATGTTCATCTCTTTTCTTGAATAAAGTATTAGTAATAATCATATCATACGCTAAAGCAAAATCTAAAATGGCTCTACCTTCTTCATTAATCACTCCATAACCGTAGCCACCATGAATATTTCTGAAATCTTCTACCACTCTACCGACATGTCCATTTAAATCTCCTCCAATAAAAAATTTTTCTTCAAGGGGTATCAAGTGTATTAAGTCTTCTAGATCATTCCAGAATTAATCTTTAGAGCCTATATCTAAACCAACTTGAGGAGCTTAAGCACTTATAATATTAAAAATCTTAGTATCAATAATAATCTTAAGTGCTATAATTCTATCTCCAACTCTATTAATTTTGACAACATTATCTTTCAAACTCTTATCTATAATTACACCTACACCATTTCTATTACGACTCTTACCGAATACCATAGTTTAAAACCTAAGTTATCAATCTCCTTAGCTTTTTCTCCAACCCATTTAGTTTCTTGAATACATAGGATATTTATCTTTCTATGGATCATAATATCAACCAATTCCATTAGTTTACCATTGAGAGTACCTATATTCCGGGATCCTATCTTAATACTTAGTATCATGGACTAACTTCTTTACCCGCATCCGTCCGTAATGTGGGAACCCTTGCATACTCGACACTACACCCGGGCGCCGGTGTAGCGGCCCTGCACACTTTCCATCGTATTCGAGCCATACGGCGCGTCGCTTCCGAGGGACGCCCTAGCACTTACACAATGATCAAAAGGATTCATGTCATGATTTTTTTCGACAAGTTTTACGCTGGCTGTCGACTACCTAACGCAACCCTCCACTTTTCACATCCGGGCTTGGGACCGGCAACAGCAGTGTTATCTATGTAATATCACGCTCAACTAAAATTCTGGCCACTAAGGGTCTAGATAGAGTAAAGGTGGGTGAATCCATTTTTAGAGGTTTGCCAAATATTGCTGCAATGGAGTATAGAATTTCATGGTTAAAAAAGTGAAATTTTAATCCAAGAAACAGAATCCAAACCAGAATGATAGGGGGTTTGGTCTAAGGATCAAAGTCCACCGACCTCTTAAGAATCTTCATTACTCTATTGTCAATTCTCACAAGCCTCCGAGCAAAGAGCCTCGTATAATCTTCCTTGTATGTTGTATAAGGATATGTCTACCATTTAAAAGCCCGATCTTACAACTACCCATAAGGTTCAGAAGCTCAAAATCCTTCTGAATCTGTTCATGCTTTGGATGGCCATACAAGAACTTCCAAACCAAAGCTAACTGTCAAGATTAGGCATGAATGGCATTCTCATTACCAGAAAGAAAAAGAGCATGTTTACCACATTTTTCACATGCTTTATTGATGAAACTATACTCCCCTCCAAGGCAGAGCAAATCGTGAAAAGATTCCGGGAACAAAATAGAGGTCGAAACTCCCTTCTCCTTACCTCTCTCGAGAACATTAGCGAAAGAGCGCTCAATAGCCACACGAAGGGAAGAAAAACTAGAAGAATCGCCATGAAATCGAGAGCAGATAGAACCCTAGCAGAGCAACCTCCATCAATCTAGTATGAGTCCAAATAAGCCTAGCTCAATCAAAGACTTTAGTGCATCAATTGGAAGGCCAAATGATATTAATATTTGACATGCTTATGATCAAATCGACCATCTCAATGAGAGGAATCCAATGAGCCCATTGTCACTCAATTAATATTCACTAAGACACTTAAACATTGAAAAGAATATCTATGATCATAAGAATCAATGTGAACCATCTGATCTAATATTTTGACATGATGGTCAAGTTTACCAAAACGCTTCATTAACAAGTTATAAATATGCTCTCATTCTTCACTTATGGAGTGCAGGAGAAGTAGAATTAGTTTATTAATAAAAACTTAACTCTTAAATTCTCAAAAGTTTTCATTGGTCACCCGAGATCGCAGTCCACCACTAGAGTTAGTCATTGACTACCAAAGATCAACATCAACCACCAAAAGTCATTGTCGACCACCACCAACTACAACTTTGATCGCTCTATTACATATATTATAGCCTCATGCAATTATGGCTTTTGTAGCCAACTACAGCTATTATAGGCTTCAATTATGGCTTTGAAAGCTCTACCATTGTTGTCTTAGCTTTCATTTACATCTTCAATAGCTAACTGTGAATTTATATCTTCACCACAGCTGTTATAGTTAAACTACAATAGTCTTAGACTTAATTAAACAACAATAGTTTTAGTCTCAATTATCCTTAACAATTATATATATTGTGTAATTTCAAAGTAGTCATCCCTAATCTAGGTGAAGAGTGGATCACTATACTCTTTATTACATAATGAATTATTTTGATTAAGCAAGACCCCTCAGTTTTTTCACTTTAGAGAGTTTTTCACCTATAAAAATTTTAATGTCTTCCCCCACTACTTTTATTTTGATCTATTTTGCATGTTTGATCTTCATATAATACTATGTTATTAGCTTAACATTCTACTGTTAAAAATTTTATTACACGTAATAATAAATATAAATAAAATAAATTTTAGGTAAATGATAGGTAAATAAATATATATGATTTGTGTGGTATGCATGCAAATGCCCCCCTTGAAAATAAAAATAGTTGGTATTTTTGGTTGAGATTAACATTTGAATGGTTTAAATATAAAAAGAAAAATTTAGGTATTATATCTGTAAAGACTTGGGAATTAGGTGGTTTCTGTGCTCCGAATCCCGCGACAAGTACATAGTTAACACGTCATAAACACCATCACCTCCATTTTTTTTTTTTTTCTCATAGAATTATCGTCGCAAAGGATTAGTTGATGGCGATGGAGACGGACATTTTGTAATTAATAAAGTTGGATGCATGAATCTGTACAAGGTAAATCACAATCAACCCCGCTGCGACAAATAAATGACTCATGAATCCTCCTTATATTCTTTTATCTAAAATTTTCTTATTAAAAATATTTATAATGAAGCTGACCATTTAATATGTTTATTTTGCAGCTAAAAATGATTTTAAAATTTGGTAAATGAATTAATTGCAGTCAAAATGATAATATTATCATGACAGTTTCAACAACATTAAATTTGTCCGAGTTCAACTATATTTTTGTCGGGTACCGATTGAATGAAAGCGAGTACAACACTCCACACATATATGTGGCATGATTCATCAGTGTAATTTGAAAATTTCGCGTGAACTCTACAAGTCCTTAATTCAGCTGATTTGCTTAGCATTTAATTGTTCCAAGCCAATATTTCAACATAACAATGATAGTTCATTATCATCATTTTTGAACATCCAAAATTTTACTCCAAAATCATTTCGTGTTTTTGGCCTTCTCTATTAATTAATGGTCATTGCTGCGTAACGGAAAATTCACGACCGTAAAGTGATATTTTAACTTCTTAGTGTTGCCTAGAGGTCCAATGCACATAGATAATAAAAATTAATAGAAGAAACACAAAAATTTTGTAAGTGGGAAAACTTTAGGAAGGGAAAATCTTGGGGTCTAGCCCAGTCAAATTAATTCACCAAAGATTTGTAAGTATATATATACATTTTTCTCATGAAGATAGATGAAATTACAAAGTTTATAATTACAGATGTATAAAAGTAGTTCAGCTATATTAGTTACAATTGGCCTACAACAAATGTAGTTGATCATGAATGTTTTAGTTGGTGCTTATAATAGAGAAAATTAGTCACAAAGACTGTAACAGTAGTAATCAGTCACATAGGCGATAGATGGTTGTTGCCATATTCAATAGTTGGCCATAATGGCTGTAATTAGAAGCTGCAATATCGTTAGTTTGTCATAGAGATTACATTTGGTAGCTGTAATGATGTCAGTTAGCGTCATAGTAGTCATAGTTGGAAGTTCTATCAGTAGTAGTTTGCCACATAGGTCGTAGTTCGTCATTGCAATATTGTTGATTGGGCTACATATGTCATAGTCGCTACAATATAGACTACACAGGTCGTAGTTAGTGAATGCAAAAGTGTCAGCTGGCCACATAGGTCATAGCTGGAAGCTTTAACAATAAAGGTTGGTCACATAGGTTATAGTTGGTGACTGTAATATCATCAGTTGACTACATAAACCATAGTTAGTGACTGAATAGTGCAGTTGGCCACTATGGTCGTAGTTAGAATTTATAGAATTTCTTAACAAATGGGATTTAGTTGGTGACCTCATTATCATCAGTTGGCTACATAGATTGTAGTTGTTGACTACAACTGTGTTAGTTGGCCATAATGATTGCAGCTAAAAATTTTAATAGCAGTAATTAGCAACATATGTTATAGTTGGTGACTACAATATCATCAACTAACCATATATGTAGTTGTTGGCAACTGCAATAGCAATGGTTGGTCGCAAAGGTCATCGTTAGAAGTTGTAACAGTAGTATACTTCCACATAAGTCATAGTTGGTGACTATAATATCATCATTTGGCCACATAAGACATAGTTAGTGATTATAATAACATCAGTTAGTCATAAAAGTCTTAGTATAAAGCTATAGTAGTAGTTGACCAAGTAGTCCATAGTCAGCGACAGGACCCTGATCCCCAATTATAATATACAAGAATTTAATCCTTTAATATTCTTGTTTAAATTTCTTCATTTACAACTGTGCCACAAACTTGACTCTAAAGCAAAGTAATATTTCAATTATGTCATTAAATAGTATGGATTTTACGCAAGTATATGTATCGTTATCAAGTAATATAGAGATTTCTGATTAAGTCATGAATATCGATCCTACAGAGATTGCGGTAAAACACAGCGTCTTTCAAAAGAAGTTTTAATCTACAATAACACGCCCTAGCTCGGAAGGTCGATAAAGGTTTGGTTTTAATTAAATCCTACAATTATTACTACAATACTACTTCTAAACTAAGTACTTAGTGAAAATCAGAAAGTGGGCTCTAATATATTAAAAGTACTCTTCCTCATGCAATGAAATTAGTGGCATGTGTAAAAATAAAACAAGTAGCGAGAGAGATGTGATAAATATGAGCAATTATATTCTTTACCCTTACGTGGTTCTATAAAGAACATAGGTTAATCTGATGTTATGAAATCTTGAAGATGGGTTAGGCAAGGAAGATGCTAGCTCTCACTCTAGAGTTCCCTCTTCTCCCTCCACCCGGGGGCTAACATCTCGTATCAAAACTTATAACATCAAACCAAATTGAGGGCTTTAGCCTGTCACTCTAAAGTCTTCTATGTTTACACCCATTAAAGTATATCTCCCTATTTATTTGCACTCAATTATATGGACAACATTCTCACCCAAATAATTTCATGTGATTCTTATTGATAGTTGACTGAGACAATACCGCATTGATTCTTACATGTTTTCACAACAAATTTTAACATGCAAGTTGATCAAGTTTACATGTAAATGAAGAACAAAGTAAAACAATCACAATATATTCTCACTATACTCAATTCTATATCCTACACATGCATACTAATTCATTGTAAGAGGGAAAAGTAAAGAAAACTACTCACTACACATGGAGAAACAACAAGACTTTTCATTGATACTAATTATTGTAAGAGGGAAGAGTAAAGAAAACTACTCACTACACATGGAGAAACAACAAGAACTTTTCATTGAACAAGACTTTGGAACCACACAAACAAAGTACTAGATTCAAATCAAAATACAATGAAAATACTTATATTTGATTGAAATCAAACTCTCCTTGTATAGCAAAAGCAATCTCCTTGCAATCCTCTCCAAAAACAAAGTAAAAAAGAAAAGAAAAAATCTCTCACTCTCTCTCTCTCTCACATTGTTGCCCCACTTGGGGCTTACGCCCAAGTGATCTTCTTCTTCTCCAAGCCTTCTTCTCCTCTTCTCTAAATCCTCTCCCTTCTCAAAATCCTCTTCTTCAAGAGTTTCCAAGCCCTAATTATAAATTCCCAAGAGATGCTTAAGTGTCTCTTCAAAAGGAGTCCACATTCAATGAATCTTCCAAAGGGTACCATATGTACCTTTTCACTCTAAGAAACACATCTCTTCAATAATAACTTCTTCTAATCAGCCCAAACTCTTCTAGAAAGTATATTTTATCATTCCCAACAAACTTTCTAAGAGACACACTTCGTAATGCTTCAAAAATTGTCCATATCCAATGTTTCTTCTAGAAGTTATGGCAAATACCGTCACCAACCGTTCTCTGGTGCCTAAGCGCCAATCTGGTGATGCTTAAGCGCCACTCTGAGCGTAGCTCCATCGTTTCGCTCCATTTCAACTCCGTTTTGCCTCATTTCAGTTGTGTTTCGCTCCTAACAGATATACCAACAAGATAGATATAAATAAAAGTGTAATTTCATTCAAATAAATGTGATAAATATAAAAGAGATTAAGCATAGAAAGAAATATCAAAATGTGCCAGGTTAGAATTTTCTTTCATGCTCGTTTTGGTTCCAAATTACACCGTTTTCACTTCATCTTCGTTCATTTTGCTCCAATCACTCCAAATTCTTCAATTTGATGTACCAAAAAAGTAGTACATTTTCAAGTGGATCGGACCCCTTCTCTCATACTAGGGTTACAATCTTTTATTATGCATGACATTTATCAGAATACAGTCTAAACGAAAGATTTCTTATTTTTAGTTCAAAAGAGGCTCTAGAATTTCTTCTTTACCCCTCTCATGTAGAATGAGGTGGTATATTTATAACCTTCAGAATATATGCATTTTTTTCTTTTAGTAAATAACTTGTTCAACCACCTAATCAGACAAACCACATTAATCACCTTTAGTAAAAATGAATTTTTTAAGTATTTGTGTATGATAAGGATCTTAGAATTTAGCATCATAGGCTCATTTAAATTCTCTCGTTTAAATATTGATTCAATATGGGTCACCAAATTAGAAATTGCCGGTCGCCGGAATAGGAATCTCGTCGCCCGATTTTAAAATTTTTAATTTAATTTAATATATGTAAAATTTAGAAAATAACATTTTCATTTGAAAAAGTGAAATCAAACTGATCTCATATATGTAATAATTTAGATAAACGAGCTCAATATTGCAAGTTATGCATTTAGCAAAAAAATTAGACACATTACTTGACGATGAAGCTTATTTAAATAAACGAAAGATTATATGACATTCAATTAGTCTGCAAAATCATTTATGTTGACCGACAAGTTCCCTTATATAATATGGAAGATTAGATAGTGTTTATATTACTTAGGTTCTTGAAGTTTTCTATAAGGGCAAGCCCTTATTGTTAATTACATCTTAAATGACCGAAGTCACATAAGAAAACTCTTGATTTAGATCAGGAAATATTGCCTTCATGAATTCAAAAGGGTTTAGGATTTTTCAAGTTTGCACAATAGGAAATTTAAATGGTAATGGTGTAAAATTGGAACAGTTAATCTCGAAATCTAAAGGAAGAAAGCTAGAGATGCCACGGATCCTAAGGAGAACCTCGATGACTTCCCAAACTACCCTATGGTTTGGCCTCAATTTTAAAGGAATTTTATTAATGTTTCATCCTACCAATTTTATTATTTAGGGCTTACATATGTATAATACCAATTATATAAATAGCCTAGAAGATAGTAGGATTTATGTCGTACTGAACGACAACCTCGAAGTCCTAAAACGAGTTAGGGCTTATATTACACAGTGTGCAAAAGTGACCCGACCAGCAATTACGCAGTAATTTAACTTCCAAAAGATGGCCAAAAACTTGACCAAATTTATAAATAGCGGCTAGTGTGCAAAATCTTAAATGATATAAAAATTGAAAAAAAAATTTACACACTAGGGGTACTACGCAAGTATATGTATCGTTTCAAGTAATATAGAGTTTTCTTTAAAAACCCCAGTATCGATCCCACGAGAAAGTGAGGTAAGAAATCTTTAATCAAATTCTAGTCTGCTACTAATAGTCCTTAGTTTGGAACGTCGATTAAAATTGTGTTTTGTCTAGCAACTACTCCTAAATGCAAGTGTTAAATGTAAAGATAGTAACTATAACTAAATGCGAATAATAATTCTAAAAATAACCCTTTTTGGATAAGTTGGTTTGGAGAATTTTGAGATATTAAAAACTATTATTCTTATGTAATGAAATAGATAATGTATAGGATTGAGATGCATTTAATATTTTATGTGCCAAATAGGAGCAATCATATTCTTTACCTTTTGGTCCAGGCATAAAGAACATTGACTAATCCTATGCTTGGTTACTGAATCTGAGGCTAGGCTGGGAGAATACCGGCTGCCACTTTGGAGCTCCCACGTTCCCCTCCCCTGAGGGCAAACAAACTACACTTCAGCACCCAAACGATAGGACCGAATTGAGGATTTTAGCCTGTCACTCTAAAATCTCCAATTCTACGTCCGATTAATATTATTTCCATATTTATTTGCATTCAATTCCCATGAACTTCACCATCCATGGAATTTGAATGTGGTTTCACTTTGTTGAGAATTACACCGCCCATTCGGGTCGATGCAATTACAACGAATTTTAACACTATAATGGGCCCTTATTACAATGTAAATGAAGTGCAAGTAAAAACCATCACATTTATAATTAAATTTACTTCTACCATGCATCACAAAATCCTAAACATGATTTCTACTCATTACAAAAGAAAAATAAAAGTAAAACAATGGCATAATCTTCTTATGCCACTATTTTCAAAGAAGAAGAAAGAGTAAGAGAGATACGTCACAAAGCGCGAAGAAAACACAACGGAAACTTCTTGTAACCAAAGCAAATCCACTAAATAAAAGTTTACAAAATTATAAGATAATGAAGAACAATACTTAGTTTTTTCCCTTTGAAAGAAAGACGAAGATCTCTCCCATAAAGTCTCCCGGCGATCCATGCAATGCTAGCGATATCCCTTACAAATTCTCTCAAAATCTCCTCTCCAATCTCTCTAAAAGGGTAGAAATCTACATTTCTACTCTTAATCTAAGAATCTTAAACATTCCTCTAAGTTTTTCTCTCCTTTCATCTATTTTTTTTCCTCTCTAATCTACACATTTCTAACACAAATTTGCCATTTTTAAAGAGCATGGACGAATTCCGAAGAGTTTCCTTAAGCACCCCTTCGAAAAAGCGTCCAAATACGTCGAATATTGGCAAAAAACAGCCAAAAGTTTGTTCATGGTCGTCCGGGCTGCTTTCGGCGGGTTCAAGGCCTCTGTCGGCGGCCTTTTTGGGCACTTTTCGGTGGTCTCGGGAAAATCTCGCCGTCGGCGAGCAGGCTGCTGCGCGGCTCCACCGTTTCGCTCCATTTGGCTCCGTTTCAACTCTGTTTCGCCCCATTTCAGTTGTGTTACGTTCGTAATAGATAGTCCTACAAAATAAGCATAAAAACAACCTTTATTTAATGTGTAATCTCATTCAAAAATATACAAGAATTGTAAAAGAGATTAAGCATCAAAAGACTTATCGAAAAGTGTCAGGGCAGAATTTCATTTCTTGCTCGTTTTTGCTCCAAATTGCACCGTTTTTGCTTCCTTTTTCTCCAATCACCATTTCTTGTACCTAAAACCAAAAAACATACAAAATACCTTCCTTTAAAGTGTAATATCATCAAAAATGAGTAAAATGATATAGCAAAAAGCATATATATTTTAGACGTGTCAAAATCCCCCAAACTTAACTGTTACTTGTCCTCAAGTAACACTTTTAATACATAAAAATATAACTCAAAGCAATGTACTTTTCACATGTAATACACTAAAATTTTTCATTCTAAAGAATATATTAGTTAGATTTTTAGAAAGAAATTCAGTAACTTAGGTTAACGCTATAGGGATAAGAATATTCAGCAATCAAGTCTAAGGGTTATAGTCTTCTATTTATTTCAAGATAAACCATAATTTATTAAATTAAGAGTTCCTTGAAAGATTATGTGAAAAAGGAGTTCATGCAAACTTCATCAGAATGTAGACCCATACTTTAAATATAAATTTAGAAATGAAATCAAGTTCTCCCTTTAGGGTGACTCAAGTGAAGCCAATTTTTTATTCGACATCTCCTCAAGCTTCTCCTCATAAATATTT
Source organism: Papilionanthe hookeriana x Papilionanthe teres (assembly GCA_022702705.1). Classification (NCBI taxonomy): domain Eukaryota; kingdom Viridiplantae; phylum Streptophyta; class Magnoliopsida; order Asparagales; family Orchidaceae; genus Papilionanthe; species Papilionanthe hookeriana x Papilionanthe teres. The sequence goes on from CM040425.1 coordinate 26,941,464, forward strand.
TTATTTCCTTTTTTTCTTTTCTTTCGGGATTATTTTCAATCCCCTTTTTTACTCTCTTTTCTTTTTCTATATATATATATATATATATATATTTTAAATGAGGATTACTTATATCTCGGAGAGCTCAGTAATGATTTTGAACTTCACTCTCCTCTTTCTAAAGTTCAAACTTGAAACACATCCTTACTTTATAATTAGGTATGAGCTTTATTATTCATCATAAAGTCATAATCTCTTCTTGACACACAATACTTTAACTCTCTTAATATTTCAAAAATACAGTTTTCTTTACTTTAAATAGTTAACTATAATCAAATTCTTTCATACTAAATATCTTATCCTTATAAAATTAACCTTTATTACTAAAAACTTTCATCGAATCCTTCCATAATATTCAACTGAAATAAAAAAAATTTTAGTTATCTCAAGTGAGGTTCAACTCCCAGAAGTTATGCTAATAATTTTTGAAAATATAATAATTGAGAACAAATAAGAGTTAATATTTTTCTTCCCCCCAAACTTAAATTTTAAAATATTTTGCAATTAATTCCATAAGATGCTGCAGGAAGAAAAAGTAAAGGTTGAATCTACTTACTACTAAAACTTCCTATCAAATTCATATACATGTATAATCATGATAGAAAGACTGTAGGAGAAAGTAAAGCTAACCTAAAACATGCTTGTAATAACATTACTCTAAAAGGAAGTATTTTCACATTAAAATTTTATTTTTCTTCCTACCCCCAAACTTAATTTTTAACATATAAAGCATTCGATACAAAAAAATATAAGCAGGAAGAAAACAATTTAGAAATTCTATCTACCACAAATGTCTATCAAAATCATTTGCAAGTATTCATTATGACAGAACAATATGTAGCAGAAAGTAAATCTAAACAAATCATGCCAGAATGAAATTAACTAAACCAAAGTCTAACTATCATAGCATGTATCAGCATGGGAATATAAAAATGTTCTTCAATTCCTAAATAAAGTTATAACACAAGCATAAACACACAATTCAAATACAATCACAAATGATAAATGAGGTTAATTTTTTCTTTAACTCATCACATCTCACTAATTTACTTCCAATTTCTAACGGAATCACTACACTAGTAAATTAGGCACTTTAAAATGATTTTATAGATTATAATCCCAATGATAAGATTATCCCTAATAAATTGGTTCCTAGGCACCAATCTCAGGCATCACCTAATCCTTATAATTACGCACCTCTAACAGTTATAAAGATAGTGTAAGATCATCCATATGGTGTTCATCAGATAGGTTCGCGACTTCTACCTAATGAAAATAAAGTTAGAGAAAAGAAGTAACAAATTAAGATGGAACTATCAATGTTTAAATTCATCATTTCTCTTGTAAAACTTATGTCTGGGTGAGACCCAAGTTATAGCGGACTCATTAATTCAACAACTACAAGAGATCAATTCTAGCCATAATAAGAAGCTTAAGGAATCACCTCCCTCATGACACACAAAGATCAAATCAAACTTCTAATAATCCAAACATCTACCAACAACAATCAAACTGATCAATACACTATAAAGCAAATACAATAGATCACTAACAATCATGACTCTCAAGCACACTAAATCAAAACACACTAAATCAAAGCACACTGATAATTATGGGTTACCTCCCCTAAAGTGCTTGGTTTAACATCATTAGCCCGACAAATGATTCCACCTGGATCAAAATTCCATTTAAGTAATCCTCGATCAATCGCCCAATCATTTCCAGATCCAGGGATTCCTATAAAATCCTCAAATTTTAATTTTTCATTTAACTCTTCAATTTCTGTTGGATTTATATCATTGTTCCTCATATTTCCTTCTAGATCCAATATTCTTCTATTGATTCTTTCAATCCGCATATTAATATCATCCTTGAAATTTATTAGAAATGGATCTTTATAAGATACTTCAATATCTCCCAAATTTTGGATTAGATTCTCTCTAGATAATTCAGATTCAGGATCAAATTCTTCTGGAATATTCTTCTGTCTCGTTATCTTCTATCGGTCTTTCACAATACTTATCCTCTTTTCTCATCTCAAAGCTCTTTTGAAATACATCCTCAAATTCTCTTCCAAGTCCTAGTTTAATATTTTTATCTTGTTCATCATTTAATTCAGGTTTTTCTTGTGATTGCGACGTATCTAAAGATATAAAGACTGGTTATGTAGATGAATTCCCTAAAAGGATAGGCTTTAAAATTGTATGGGGTACATCCATCTTAAGCTCATGAGATTTTTCAACAAATGGAATTAAAAGTTTACTATTTTTAGTAGCGTCCATCATTTTACACCTCTCCTGAACATACATACAGTCTTCCTTAAGTAACGTTTTCGAATCATCATGAAAATTCATTTCAATGTCATCTGCTAACTTACTCTCAAAACTTTCTTGGAAATGGTCTTTACTTAGATAACCAATTTCATCTATCCAAAAACATTCATCATCTTTTCTCTCAGCTGGATATTTCATAGTCTTTAATACATCAAAAGTAACTTCATGGTCATCAATATTCATAGTCAACTCTCCATTTTGCACATCTATCATAGCTTATCCAGTAACAAGGAAAGTTCTCCCTAAAATAATTGGAACTTCTTTATCTTCCTCCATATCTAATACAATAAAGTCCAAAGGAAAGATAAATTTATCCACTTTAACAAGCATGTCTTCTATAACTCCTTTTGGATAAATGATAGATCGATCGACTAATGTAAGGGTTACGATAGTGGGAGAAATATCGACTAAACTTAACCTTATAAATATAGATAGAGGCATCACATTAATGCTCACTCCTAAATCACATAAAGCTTTTCCACATAATTTTTCTCTAATTGCATAAGGAATTGTAAAGCTACAAGGATCTTTAAGTTTCTGATCGCTGAAAAATTTATTAAGAAATTCATACCTATTTTTGATGAAATTGCACTTTAAAGAAGGGTATTTTCTTTATTTTATTGCAGGAATGAAGAATTTAGGTGATAAAAGCAAAAATCATTAAAAGGAGCGAATTTGAAGAAAAATCATGCAATTTGTGCTGAGTCGCCGAATGCGAGATCGAGCCCTCCGACGGCGAGGTTACGAGAAGAAAATTCTGAAGAATTTATAACTGTCTCGCCGACAACAGCCCGAGCCCGCCGACGACGAGCTAGAGCGGTTGAAGATCTTAGAAGCCTCGCCGACGAGCGAGGTAGTTCGTCGCCGACGGCGAGCTAGTTCAAATGGTGCAGATACATTGAACCTGGACACTTTTTGAAGGGATGCTTACACACCTCCTGGTCCTTTGCTCACCTCTATATATAGAAGCCGAAATTAACTCTTTAGTGTGTCAAATAGTGTGCAGTCTTTGTGTTCTAAGTGTCTTTAGAGTGGAGTTTTGTGTATTAGAGAGTTCCTGAGTGAGTTAGTGAGTTTTTAGTGAGTTTTCTTTGTACTTGAAATGAAGAGTCGAAAAGGCTGCGAGGAGTCCGCAGGGATAAATTAAGATAAGTATTTGTATTTATTATTTTTAACTTTAAATGAAATCCATGCTTAGTTTAGTTTCCATGCATTCGAGTAGTTTATTTAGTCTTTCTCCCTGTTTATGAAATTAAGTGACTTGATGAAATTAAAATAAAGATACTTATATATATTAATAAATTGTGATAATTTTTACTTAAAACTTAATTTACTTTTCAAGCTGGCCATTTGATTTGTTAAAATATGTTGATTATCAACTATAGTAAAAATTACATCCGATATTCGGGGAATTCAAAAGCCTTGGAAGGAGGGTGCAAATAAATAGGGAAATAATATCACTCTGGGCGTAGAATTGAGCATTTTAGTGTGACGGAATAAAATATTCAATTCGGTCCTATTGTTTGAGAGCTGAAGTGTAGATGTTAGCCCTCGGGCGAGGGAACGTGGGAGCTACGAAGTGGCAGTCGGTATCCTCCCAGCCTAGCCGCAGATTCAGTAATCAAACATAGGATTAGTCAATATTCTTTACACCTGGACCAAAGGGTAAAGAATATGAATGCTCCTATTTGTCACAATACCTTAACATTATCTATTTAAATTCATCAATCATTTAAATTTCTAAACAAGGGAAAGATACTTTTTCGAATAGTTAAGACTTATTTAGCAATTAGTTTTATTTCCTGCACTTGAAATTCGTATTAATTTTCTACTTAGTTAAGTTACCTAATTAGAATACTTAGTTGACTTTATTGCGCTTAAATTTAGAACTCCAAATTTTTGTATACTATTTTAAAATTATTATTATTATTATTTTAAAATTAGCTGTTATTTAATTTTCTCTTTCCTCGTAGGATCGATAACCAGGACTCCACTAGAGCCCTGTATTGCTTGATACGATACGTATACTTGCGTAGCATCCACAACATAAACAATTACAATTCTATACATATAATATAGCGGGGTCAAGTTTTGGTAAAGAAAAGAGTTATCAAGGAATGGGGATTTGTCAATCGAGGATTAGAGAATTCCACTACGAAGATAGAAGAAATGATCGCGCAGCGGCACTGGAAGGTATTCGTTACACTACGTCTCGCTGTTGTTATTCCAGTTGTGAAAGAGTTCTACTCTAACTTACATACGATCAACAATGAGAATATCTACGTCTGAGGAAGATGGGTGATGTTTACTCCATCAAGAGTAAATGAGTTATTCTCTATAGAAAATACCCCGGTATGTCACTATTCAAATTTTGTGCCTTCTCGGTATAATATGAATGAGATATTTTGATATCTGACTGATGAAACGGAAGATTGGGAAATGCGAGAAGACGGGTATGTTAGTTTCTCCGCATCACTTTTGAATCTCGTCTCGAAGCATCGTCACTTTTTCATCTCATCTAAATTGTTACCTACTATGAGGGTAAACAAGGTCTCGAAAGAATGCACTTATATTGAATTATTGTATTCGAATTGGATTGCACTATCGATGTGGGATCAATAATTGTTAAGTACGCATTGGGTTTAATTGTGCATGGGTCGGTTCACGGACTAGGACACCCATCTACTATTTTTGCATTATGCGGTCGGTACTGGGTTTCTTATGAAGCTTGGGAAAAGGTTATGTTACCTTGGAAGCCACTTGATCCTACGGATATGTTCCCTACTTTGAATGATAATGAAGACATTACATTTATCTACGATAGAGCTTCACGGAATCATCCTATAGCAAGGCTCTATTTCGGATAAAACGGAGTTACTTATGAAGAAAATTAATGGAATGGAGAAAGAACTACGGAATGTGAGAGATTTAATCGACAATATATCCGATTTATTTGATCACATTGAGTCGGAGGATAAGGGACACTTCGATCATTCGGACACTTAGAAGCTAGCTTTCTTCATTTGCGAGACGAAGGGTTGGATCACTGAAGAATGCTGCCGGAATTTCCCTTCGAGCCTTTCTATAACTTATTTGTGCATCATCGTCGGATCGGAAATATCGGAGAAGATGAAGATTCGACATTGAAGAGTAGTAGTAAAGATTTCCATAGTATGTTTATGTTTATGTTATTTGATTTGATTTAGATTTTTATTATGTGTGGAGTGATGATTTGAATATCTCAAACTTAGTTGAGATATGTGTCATAGTTTTGTATCAGCATTTAGTGTGTCGTAGATTTGTTTGCGATGCTGATTAGTAGTAAGGATTGATGTTTGAAGTTTGATTATAGAGTCTAAAAATTATGTTAGTTTGTATGTCTCATGGATTTCAATATTAAAGTTAATTTGTTGTGTTGTGTGAATTTGTTTGTGTTTAGGTAGCTAATCTTCATATTAAAGTAATAAATGATATGATCAAAAATATAATATAAGACAAATCAAGGACGAAAATGAGTGACAAATTTCAGAAATTTAAAATTTTTGGAATCTCGCCGACAGCGAGATCGATCTCGCTGACAGCGAAGAAAATCTCGCCGACAGCGGATTTTTCCCGAAAGTTTTTGGTTCTGAAAAATATTAGCTCGCTGACAGCGAGGTCTTGAAAAACACTTTAATTGACCGGTCAAAAACACTATTCATCATCCCCAACCTTCAATTTTCGCAAAAACCGACCTAGGGCTTGAGAGATCTTGGATTTGAAGCGATTTCATCACTCAAAAACACCGGAATTCATCTTCTCTTGGTAAGAGCTTCACTCCTATGCAAAAATTTTTGATTTTCACCATGTATTTTCACCACATTGCAAATTTTGGGAAAAATCAAAATGTGGAAGAAATATTCGGTGGAAATCCATGGAATTTGATTTAAATTGCTTACAAATGTTGTAGGAAGCCTTCTTAGTATTATTATTAAGTTTGGTGAAAATTTTTATGATTTTCACAGATCGATCGAATGGCTCCACGACAAAAACGTCGAGTAGAGTTCGACGAAAACCGATTCATTAATGCACGAGCACAAGCAAAATATTTTGAAAATATACAAGGAAGAAAGTGCATTGCGGATCGGGTATTCAAAAATCCGGGAGGAGAAGTAGAGCGGATTATAAAGGAACGAGGTTAGGAAAATTTCTGTTATGTTCAGTATAGAGCAGCTGTAGAAGTGGTGAAAGAATTTTATGCCAATTTGACTGCCGCTGAAGATGCACAAGTAAAGGTACGAGGGTTTTTGTATATTTCAATGCTCTTTAGAATTAACGCGTTCTACGAAGTTCATGACTCGCACTTTAGCGAGTATGAAACTTTTGGAACGATGGAAGGACCACTGGAGGAAGTCATTAACTTTCTCAGCGATGGGACCGGAGTATGGAAAATGAAGCGAGCGGGAAAGAGTGAATTTTCCTCTTTCCAAATTAAATGCGATCTCCAAAGCTCGACATTACTTTATTTGTTCTACTACGTTACCCACATATCACCATAGTGAGGTAACACGAGATAGAGCAATTCTGAATTTCTGCATTCAGAATAACAGAAGCATCAACATCGGGAGAGTTATTTATCAGAATATCCTGGCCACTCCTCGAAATGAGAGTGGAGCTGGATTGGGCCACCCTGGATTGATTTTTGCACTCTGCCAACTTTCTGGAGTTGAGGCTAGAGATGATGAAGAATGGGTGGAACCTATGAAACCACTTACGAGTTGCTAACATTAAGAAGTATGAGTCCCATGAAGGGTGGAGAGCGGGAGTAAGAAGTTATTTTACTCGATCAAGTAGAGATATACCCTCTACTAGCTATGGACCTCCTGAGCCTACCACCCCTACCTTACAAGATCTGATGAATGAATTGACTCTGCATAGGAGGAGTTTTGAGCAGTTTGGAGAGACCATGGGGAGAAGGTTTGATCATTTTGATCAAAGGATTGATAATCTAGAGAGGAGACATGATTATGATAGTGAATACCTCCAGCGACATTCGGAATACGAGATTGCATATTATGAAGCTGAACGTCGATATAGGAGTGGAGATTTAGATGTAGTCTTTCCAGAATGCCCCAGTTGCTCAGTCTTCTCAGCGGCCTACAGATCAAGGAGGGGATGATATAGTTTGGGACTTTGATGCTGAAGATTAGGACTTTATGTATTTTATTTGTTTGATGTAAGTTATTATGAGAATTTGTATATGTTTGTAATATTCAGTACTTTATTTTGTGACATTGGATGTTAGTTAGATTAATCTGCTTGGATTGTTATAGTAGTTAGTTTTTGTTTTTATGTTAGTTAATTGCATTTGTTTTTATGTTAATTAGTATGTTAGTTTTCTTTAATATGTTTTTTTTTATTTTGTATTGTTTTAAGTTTTTAAAATTGTTAATCTGTTAGTTCAATTGTTTTTAATATGTTAGTAATTCATATGTGTAGTGTAGAGTTATTTTAATTGTTGTGTTTAATACTTATCTTAGATTTTATCCCTGCATTTTCTTTAAATTGTTATATATATATGGAGAATACTAACAATACAGGTTCAATGAAAAATGAAAAAGCCTGCAAAAATTTCAAAGAAAAAGAAATACCTAAACTTCAAAGGTATGATTTATTTACTTTCCTTCTTATTCATTATTTAGAATAGATATAAAAATTTAAGTTTGGGGGGAAAGTAAAATACAAATTTAGTTATTAACTTATTCTCGAATTTCTATTTTCAAATTATTATAAAAATGATTTTTATAGCAAATTTTTCAATTTGATTTAATATGAATTATTTTATTTAATTATTATAAAAGGTTAAATGAAATATTTCTATTACTTTAATTAATTAAATAGAATAAAATATTTGGTTAAAGGGAATAAGAATATAGTAAACTATTTTTAGTAAGAAAAACTATATTCTAAAATTAAAATTCTTAAGTATTCAAGTGAAAAAGAAAAGATTGAAAATCAATGAAGTAAAAACTATGAAGTATATATAAGCTAAGAAATATTCCTAAGTTTCAAATTTAGGAAGATGAAAATGAAGTTCAAAATTATTAACAGGCTCTCCAGATACAGTAATCCTCAAAAGAAAAAAAAATGAGAAAATGAGGAGAAGCTTGAGGAGATGCCTTATCAAAAATTGGCTTCATTTGATTTAACCTAAAGGGAAAAACTTAGATATTTCCAAACTTATGTTTATGGATTAGAATTTTACCTAATATTATTTTCTTGAATTTCTTATCATATGAATATCTTAAGTAGTTATTCTTTTAAATATAGTAATTCCTGAAATGAATAGTAAGCTAGAAATCTTAGACCTGATGACTAAATAATTTATTTCTATAAGATTAATTAAATTACATGAATTATTTTTATTTAAACTTTATTATGATATTAATTAATCTAATTCATAGTTATTTGAATTGAAAAATCTTATTATAAAACTCATTATTTTTAGGTAGTACTAAAATTACTTGAGGACAAGTAATAAGTAAGTTTGGGGGATTTTGATCGTTGAAAAATTTATTAAGAAATTCATACCTATTTTTGATGAAATTGCACTTTAAAGAAGGGTATTTTCTTTATTTTATTGCAGGAATAAAGAATTTAGGTGATAAAAGCAAAAATTATAAAAAGGAGCGAATTTGGAGCAAAATCATGCAATTTAGTGTTGAGTCGCCGACGGCGAGATCGAGCCCGCCGACGGCGAGGTTACGAGAAGAAAATTCTGAAGAATTTATAACTGTCTCGCTGACAGCGAGCCCGAGCCCGCTGACAGCGAGCTAGAGCGGTTGAAGATCTTCTAGAAGCCTCGCCGACAGCGAGGTAGTTCGTAGCCGACGGCGAGCTAGTTCAAATGGTGCAGATACATTGAACCTGGACACTTTTTGAAGGGATGCTTATAGACCTCTTGGTCCTTTGCTCACCTCTATATATAGAAGCTGAAATTAAGTCTTTAGTGTGTCAATTAGTGTGCAGTCTTTGTGTTCTAAGTGTCTTTAGAGTGGAGTTTTGTGTATTAGAGAGTTCTTGAGTGTGTTAGTGAGTTTTTAGTGAGTTTTCATTGTACTGGAAGGAAGAGTCAAAGGAACTGCGAGGAGTCTACTTGGGGATAAATTAAGATAAGTATTTGTATTTATTGTTTTTAACTTTAAATGAAATTCACGCTTAGTTTAGTTTCCATGCATTCTGAGTAGTTTATTTAGTCTTTCTCCCTGTTTATGAAATTAAGTGACTTGATGAAATTAAAATAAAGATACTTATATATATTAATAAATTATGATAATTTTTACTTAAAACTTAATTTACTTTTCAAATGGCCATTTGATTTGTTAAAATATGTTGATTATCAACTATAGTAAAAATTACATCGATATTCGGGAATTCAAAAGCCTTGGAAGGAGGGTGCAAATAAATAGGGAAATAATATCACTTTGGGCGTAGAATTAAGCATTTTAGTGTGACGGACTAAAATATTCAATTCGGTCTTATTGTTTGAAGGCCGAAGTGTAGATGTTAGCCCTCGGGCGAGGGAACGTGGGAGCTCGAAGTGGCGGTCGGTATCCTCCCAGCCTAGCCGCAGATTCAGTAATCAAACATAGGATTAGTCAATATTCTTTACACCTGGACCAAAGGGTAAAGAATAGGAATGCTCCTATTTGTCACAATACCTTAACATTATCTATTTAAATTCATCAATCATTTAAATTTCTAAACAAGGGGAAAGATACTTTTTCTGAATAGTTAAGACTTATTTAGCAATTAGTTTTATTTCCGCACTTGCAATTCGTATTAATTTTCTACTTAGTTAAGTTACCTGATTAGAATACTTAGTTGACTTTATTGCGCTTAAATTTAGAACTCCAAATTTTCGTATACTATTTTAAAATTATTATTATTATTATTTTAAAATTATCTGTTATTTAATTTTCTCTTTCCTGTGGGATCGATAACCGGGACTCCACTTAGAGCCTCGTATTACTTGATACGATACGTATACTTGCGTAGCATCCACAACATAAACAATTACACTTCTATACATATAATATAGCAGGGTCAAGTTTTTGGCTTCGTTGCAATCAAATTAAAATATCATAACAAAAAATTGTGGGTCAGTTTTCGAGGAAAATTTTTCTGAAGTATGGCACTGCACTCCTCACTTAGTGCAACTGTCTCATAATCCCCAAATTTCCTTTTCTTGTTTAATATATCCTTTATAAAATTTTCATAACTTGGCATCTGTTCCAAAGTTTCAGTGAAAGGAATAATTATCGTTAACTTCTTATGTATTTTCATGAACTTTGAAAATTTTTTATCCAACTCATGATGTATAAGTCTTTGAGGAAATGGAGGTTGTGGTCTTTCCAAACTGATTTTAGTTGGAGATATTAATTCTTCTAAATCCTTAGAAACATGTTCTTCAGGTCTTTTAGTTTCCTTTGTTTCTCTCACAACATCTTTCGCTTTGCTAACCACATCCTCTATATCTCTTCCAATTTTTATTTGGACAGCTTCTATTTGTTCATTAGTGTTCTCTTTAGGGTTGATCTCATTGTTGCTAAGAAGTGTTCCTTGGTGTCTATTGCTAAGTGAATTAGCAATTTGTCCCAGTTGATTCTCTATGTTTCTCATCACGACATTTTGACTTTGCAGTCGGTTTCCCATTTGCAATACCACTTCTTCCATAGACATTTTCTTATCCTCAAATTGTTGATCATTGTTAGAGTCCGGTGGATATGAAGGTCTATAGTTTGTGTTCCCCTGACTATTCCAACTTCCATTATGATTTGCATGATTATTTTCCCATTTTTGGTTTTCACCATCAGTAGTATGATTCCAGTTAAATTTAGGATGGTTTTCCCAACATGGGTTGTAAAAGTTAGAGTACGGGTTGTTTATGTATTTAAAGTCTCATATAATAATTTAGAATCAATCATATGCCCTAACGAACTTTCCTCACTTACAGGAGTAATTGAGGTTGGTTCATTCCAAATTGGTCCAACTTTCTTGATATTGCAGCAATCTGAGATGCAAGAATTTTAATTGTATCTGTATCATGAATACTAGCTACATTTTTATGATTTACCCTCGCAGAGGGCCATTGAAATTCATTTGTAGCCATTTCTTCAATTAATGCATACGCTTCATCAAATGATTTTGACATTAATGATCCACCAGCGGCAGCATCAATTATAGACCTATGGGATCCTACTAACCCATTATAAAAAGTTTGAATGATTAACCAATCGGGCAGAGCATGGTGTGGACACTTTCTTAGGAGTTCCTTAAATCATTCCTAGGATTCGTATATTGATTCCCCTTCATACTGACAAAATGAGATAATATCATTTCTAAGTTTAGTAGTCTTTGAAGGTGGAAAATACTTAGCTAGAAATTTCTTACTTAACTCCTCCCGATTTTTAATAGAGCTGAGTGCTTAATGAATATAACTATATTTTTGCCTTATCCCTTAGTGAGAAAGGAAAAAGTCTTAGTCTAACAGCATCGTTGACATGCCATTATAACGAAATGTAGCACAAAGTTCTAGAAAATTTGATAAGTGTAAATATGGTTTCTCTGAAGGAGTTCCCCAAGCCGATTGTTACGCACCGGTTGGATAATCTCAGGATTTATTTCAAACGAGTCAGCTTCTACGACAGAGTTTTGTATACTAGAGTGAATTTCATCTGTCGTAGGATTTATGTAATCCCTCAATGATTTATGATGATTTTCCAAGTTATTATCTTGAAAGTTTTCCATTTCCATTTCTAGTTTTTCGAGTCCTTTATGTATTTTTATTTTATTATTTTCTTCAAACTCGGGATCATAAGGTACAAGTCCTGCAGATCCTTTGTTTCGCATACGCAACATAACAAACAATAAATTAACAATTAAACAAATAATAAATGAAATATATTCAACACAACAAAACATTTTCACGAACACCTTATTTTTCACAAAAACAATTTTTTCACAACACTCTTTCATATAAAAACACTTTTCACACAAAACAGTTTTTACTACACTACAGTTTTCCAAGGCTAAGCCTAATTACTTCAACTAAAATTCTCCTAAAGTTCTTACCGAAGCGTCCCCGGCAACGGCGCCAAAAACTTGACCCGACCCGCAATTACGCAGTAATTTAACTTCCAAAAGATGGCCAAAAACTTGACCCGATTTATAAATAGCGGCTAGTGTGCAAAATCTTAACTGATATAAAAATTAAAAAATATTTTACACACTAGGGGTACTACGCAAGTATACGTATCGTTTCAAGTAATATAGAGTTTTCTTTAAAAACCCCAATATCGATCCTACGAGGAAGTGAAGTAAGAAGTCTTTAATCAAATTCTAGTCTACTACTAATAGTCCTTAGTTTGGAACGTCGATTAAAATTGTGTTTTGTCTAGCAACTACTCCTAAATGCAAGTGTTAAATGTAAAGATAGAAACTATAACTAAATGGAAATAATAATTCTAAAAATAATCCTTTTTGGATGAGTTGGTTTGGAGAATTTTGAGATATTAAAAACTACTATTCTTATGTAATGAAATAGATAATGTATAGGATTGAGATGCATTTAATATTTTATGTGCCAAATAGGAGCAATCCTATTCTTTACTCTTTGGTCCAGGCATAAAGAACATTGACTAATCCTATGCTTGGTTACTGAATCTGCGGCTAGGCTGGGAGAATACCGGCTGCCACTTCAGAGCTCCCACGTTCCCCTCGCCTGAGAGCAAACGAACTACACTTCATCACCCAAACGATAGGATCGAATTGAGGATTTTAGTCTGTCACTCTAAAATCTCCAATTCTACGCCCGATTAATATTATTTCCATATTTATTTGCATTCAATTCTCATGAACTTCACCATGCATGGAATTTGAATGTGGTTTCACTTTGTTGAGAATTACACCGCCCTTTCGGGTCGATGCAATTACAACGAATTTTAATACTATAATGGGCCCTTATTACAATGTAAATGAAGTGCAAGTAAAAACCATCACATTTATAATTAAATTTACTTCTACCAAGCATCACAAAATCCTAAACATGATTTCTACTCATTACAAAAGAAAAGTAAAAGGAAAACAATGGCATAATCTTCTTATGCCACTATTTTCAAAGAAGAAGAAAGAGTGAGAGAGATACGTCACAAAGCGCGAAGAAAACACAATGGAAACTTCATGTAACCAAAGCAAATCCACTAAATAAAAGTTTACAAAATTATAAGATAATGAAGAACAATACTTAGTTTTTTCCCTTTGAAAGAAAGACGAAGATCTCTCCCATAAAGTCTCCCGGCGATCCATGCAATGCTAGCGAAATCCCTTACAAATTCTCTCAAAATCTCCTCTCCAATCTCTCCAAAAGGGTAGAAATCTACATTTCTACTCTTAATCTAAGAATCCTAAACATTCCTCTAAGTTTTTCTCTCATTTCCTCTATTTTTTCTCCTCTCTAATCTACACATTTCTAACACAAATTTGCCATTTTTAAAGAGCATGGACGAATTCCGAAGAGTTTCCTTAAGCACCCCTTCGAAAAAGTTTCCAAATACGTCAAATATTGGCCCAAAACCGCCAAAAGTCGGTTCATGGTCGTCCGGACCGCTATCGGCGGGTTTGAGGCCGCTGTCGGCGGCCTTTTTGGGCACTTTTCGGTGGTCTCGGGAAAATCTCGCCGTCGGAGAGATCGATCTCACCGTCGGCGAGCAGGCTGCTGCGCGGCTCCGTCGTTTGGCTCCGTTTCAACTCTGTTTCACCCCATTTCAGTTGTGTTGCGTTCGTAACA